>OY743175.1:36219011-37689037 GCA_963555705.1 Ligustrum vulgare
AAAAATTATAGATTTCAAACCCACAAACAATAAATCAGATTCCAACTAAATGAAAGAAACTAAAAGCATGAAATTCAGATTTCAAACAAAGGAAATGCGAGAGAGTGCGTTGGACCTGATAAATTCATTGTCGGCAGTGATGTCGGAGGTGTTTTCGCAAGGCTGCCGACGCGGAGGGGTAAACGGGTAGATCAGGGAGGTGTAGAGCTTGGTGGTCTGTAACCTATACCTTAAGGAAGAAAACCTCCTCGACTTTTCTTTCCCTTCATCGTCGGCACATCTACCATCAATCGCACCAAGTTCAGTCATTTGGATCGGCAATGATGTGAAGAAAACGAAAATTTCCATTCTGGGTTCTATGATTTGGAGGGAATGGGTGTGAGATCTATTTAGCGACCTAAAGATTTCTGTCTCGATTTCTATGGTTATCAAATGGGAGAGACGACGTCTGGTTTTTAGATGGATCCATTAGATTTTAGTGCAGATAGGCAGGGTATAATTGGTTTAGACAAAATACATGAGGGCAAATTTGTCAAGTAAAAGATTTCACCTATCTGTACTTTTAGGGTAGTAGTGATTTATTATTTATATCTGTTATAATATATTTATCATTTCTTAATATTTGGTTTTTGTCTCTCAGAGAGTCCAACAGTCAAATGAAGGAATTTTGAAACAGTTGGCTGAGATTGAAATGAAACTCCAATCAAATAACATGATCTTAAGTCGAATTTTCAAGCTTGAAAGCAAGTTGGATATCAAAGTTTAATCAAACACTGAATTAGAAGACCGTTTAAAAGTGGTCGAAGATATGATGAAGATGAATGAAGACGTTATTTAACGTCTGAATATCCTGAAACATAAAGTGTATGCCCAATCGACAGAGTTGAAGGTATTTCAGTCTTTTCAAGTTTTGTAGTTAACAAATTTTTTTCATTCATTGTCACTTTTTTTTTTTTCGTCACTTTTTGTGTCTTTTGAAATCTACAGATGTCCTTTTTTTTTTTTTTTGCTCTGTCACTTTTTTTGATTATTTTGTCACTTTTGTAATTATGTCACTTTTTCAAGTTATTTGAATTCAATTATTTATTACTTTTCTTAATAATATTTATTGTTGACTTTTTAATGTCTACCAAATCCTTTGTGTAGAGCACACTCAATGAAATGATCGAGAATACAGACAAGATTTTAGATGACTATCCTAATTTTTTTCTAGGTGTTGAGTTTGATGCAAGTGGGGGCCAAAAAAATACTGATTTGCTGGGTGAAAATGTTGTTCAAATTGAAGTTAGAAAAAGTAAAAAATGATCTAAAAAAGTGACAAGTGTTAGCCCAAGAGTAAACTAACCAAGAGGGGGGTGAATTGGTTTATAAAACTTTTTCGATAATAATCTCAAACTTAAAAACCAATGGGTACAAATATGTGCACTTAGTGTTACAAGTAACTAATCTATCAATGTAGTGTGCTATATATGTGTAAACTCAATTGATAAGGCAAGTATAGCACTTAGATATAATGTTGCACAATATAAATTTATAGAATAGAGTAAGTGCAATGTACGTAAGTAAAAGGGATAAGAGAGTGCAAACACGATTTATGGAGGTTCAATCAACCAACGTGATCTACGTCCCCCGTTACCGAGCTCTCCGTCACGAGCAAGGCCAAATCCACTATTTTGGTAACTTACAACAAGGAGTACCAAATCCTTAGGCAACTTACAACAAGGAGCGCCTATCCTTTTACAATCGAGTTTTCACACGGCTCTCGAAACCAACAATCGAGTTTTGATAAGGCTCTCGAAAACCAACAATCGAGTTTTGATAAGGCTCTCGAAAACCAACAATCGAGTTTTCACAAGGCTCTCGAAACCACAAGATATAATGAATTGAATGTACAATTGAAATAACTCTCTTGACAAATGATATACTCAAATTAAGTACCGAGAGAGTTAGGCTAACACTTCAATAGATAGCAATGAATTAAGCTCGAGTGTTAGAGAAAAACTTTGATGCAAATGATAATGAAAAGTTTGATGCAATCAAACAAAGTTTTTCAAATAATCTCTTGTTAAAAATATTGAATCAAATTACGTACCAAGAGATGCCACACTTGAATAATTAACAATAAGTTAAGCTCAAAGTGTTTAGGCAATGGAACTTTGATGTATCAAATGATAATGAAAAATGTAGCACACATAATCAAAGTTCCTCAATTGGAATTTCTCTCTTTTAAAAGATTAAAACAAGTTTAGAACAAAGAGAGACTTACACTTCAATTCCAATATAGTGTGAAGATGTTGAAGAAGTTTAAACAATGTAAAACAAAAAATCTTCACAAAACTTTCTTCCAAAAACTTTGATGAATTTGATAAAACAAAGTTTAGATCAATCAAAGTTTTATGAAAATAAAAGATGAATAAAAACTAAGTAAGAACACTGAATTTTCACAAGAAAGTTTGTATAAAATCTTATCTAAGTTGTTGTATTTGAATGCAAATGAGATGGCTATTTATAGATCAAAATTTTGAGCTTCAGCCAGTTTCGGTCGACCGATTCCATACTTTCGGTCGACCGAAAGTTTAAATAAAATAGCCGTTGCATTAGCCGTTAAACTTTCAGTTGATCAGATATTTCGGTCGACCAGACTTTCGGTCGATCAAGTATATTTCGGTCGACCGAAATATGAAAATTTGGAATTTTTATTTTAATATCAAAAAGTTTATTTTTCCAAAAACTATTTCATGATATGATTTGAAAAATCATTTTTATGCAATTGATGAATTGTCAAGTAAGTTTCTTGATGCATAAAAAAAATCATTTTCGAGCTTGTTGAATTTCATCGCTAAAGATTAAGAGTGTTATACCTTTACATATGTTAAATCAATTCTAATCTTGTATGCTCGAATTCTTGATCTTCATGTCATGCTTTTCGACCTCAATTTTGATCTTTGAATATCTTCAATGATTTCATGATCTACTTTGCGTCTCATGTGCTCGATCACATAATTTTGATTTATATCTTTAAGAGACGATTTGAACATTGAGTGCTTTGAATATTTATCATTATATGAAACACTTGAAGCACACTTGTTAGCAACACAATAAATTCTTATTTGTTATGATCAAAACAATAAGGTCAAATTGACCATATGTCAACAACAAGTTGGTTAAAAATATTGATGAGGGAGCTAAAAACAATGACAGAATCTTTGAAAAAAGTGACGATGTACCCCAAAAAAGTGACAAGGTACTTGGAAAAGTGACCAGCAATATCACAAACGTGAAATACAAATACTAGATGGGGAGGTGGAGTTGAAGGATGATATATGGGAAAAAGTGATAGAAATTTCAAATGCAATTGTAGTTGAAAATGCACTGCAAGAGGAAAATATTTATTTTGTCACTATTTTCATATAACTTGTATAATATATTATTTAATTATGTTTTAACTTATATTGCAAAATGTAGAATGTTGAAGTTATTGAAATTGATAATGAAAAGATTCCAAATGTGCCATTGAAAAGGAAAAAAAACCTACAGCATATCTTCATTCCCCATGGGTGAATGAATTTGAATCTACATCAACGACTAAGAAACGAGTTGTAAAGGGTACTTTTGCATTTCCAGTTGGGTTGAATCCTCCCAATGATCACGATGTAGATGCTTTTGAGACTTGGTTCAAAGAAGGATTTCGGCCTTAAAATAAGTAAGTTATAATTTTCTATTTTGCGTGACTGTTATAACAATAAATTGAGAATACGTCACTTTTTTGGTTTAAATTGACACTTTTTCATTATGTGTGTAGGCATAAGCATTTTGATGATGTCTATTTTGTTATCAAACCATGCTTCTACTTCAGTGATATTCGGATAACGAATAAACAGTGGTGGTATGAGCTATATACTCCAAAGGAGTGTTTGGAGGACACGGTATGTTAGTTTTACTATTAAGATTACATGCTGAGTTTTGATTGTTCATTATTTAAACATTTTGTGTGTTGTTATTCTATTGTTAATTTTGTTATTTCTCTTTTTTTGTAGCATATGGATGTTTGTTTTTATTTTCTAAGAAAGATGATTAGACACGGTTCAGGTATAAATCTCAAGACTACAACCACTAATTTTGCATTTGACAGCCAAATAAGGGGATTATACTATGAATTTTCCAAAGATAAATCTGTCCTAGCAAATCAAAGTTCTGGGTTATATATGCCATGTAACACAATTCGGTGTAATGTCGACCACATTCTTATGCCGGTCAGGATGTCCAACAGTGCTCATTGGATCCTCATCCATTTTGACATCCAAAAAATGTATTTGAATGTGTACAGTTCCTACAAGAAGGTTGCAAGGAAGACTATTGTACTTGAGGCTATTCAGCCCTTTTCACATATAGTTCTTCACCTTCTTTTTAATACTAGCTTCTTTGATGGTAAAGGAATTTTGGAAGAAGATGCTATTAAACATTTAGCTGTGAATATGGTTGAATTGATTCGACAACAGAACAACAGGTTAGAATTTCTACTTTTTTTTTTCACTTTTAGTTTAGTCTTTTAATTCTTTATCTCATTCTTCTCTCTCTCTCTCTCTCTCTCTCTCTCTCTCTCTCTCTCTCTCTCTCTCTCTCTCTCTTGTTGAAGTGGGAATTACGGAATCTATGTTATTCGATATGCCGAATATATCATTAATAAAAAATTAAATGAAACGTCGAAGACATTTAGCCCCTGTTCTCTTTGCTGTTTTGAGGTCGTTTTCTGTTTTCATTTTCGAAAACGCTAAAAACGCGTTCTCTTTACCATTTTCGAAAACGCATTTTGGAAAACAAAAAAAAATTTGTAGACAAAACGGAAAACGCCCGAAACATCGTTTTGGGTGTTTTGTGTGTATTTCGACAAAAAATGTCCAAAACACGGAAAAAGCGTTTTGGGAATTTTTTTTTTTTTTTTTTTTTTTATAGAATTATCTTAACTTAGAATTAAACTTAATATAAAGTTTTTATTTTTTTATTATTTTTTTTTAGAATTATCCTAGTTTGGAACTAAGTCTAAATAAATAATTTTTTTTTTTTTTTTGAGAATTATCCTAACTTGGAACTTAGTTTAAATAAAGTTTTATTGAATTCAATATCAACATTACAAAAAAAAATTAAATGAGAATTCTTGTTGTTATATTTCAAAAAATGTAATGATAAATGGACTCTGGTGGTTTTGAAAGAACTTGCATTTTCTGGATTTTAATAGAAGTAGAGCTTTCTCAAGTCCCGAACCTGACTAAGCTGTGTTAATATAAACTCTTAATGCTCACATTAGTGTGTTGCATGTAACAATATTTTTAGTGTATTGTGAAAGGAAATTTGAGTTGGAGTTAGTAGTATTCTGCAAGCAAATTAATTAAAAATAGTTTAAATAGTGTTCTGCAAAATTTCAAACAGAACGTTTTTTCCAGCTTTTCATTTTCAAAAACAGTTTTCAGAAATGACAAACCAAACGCGTTTTCAGCAAATTTGAAAACAAAAATGAAAACACAAAACATTTTCGAAAATAAAAATACAAAATAAAATACAAACAGAACGTAATATTTTGCAAATCAGAAGAAACTTGCCTACTTTTTTATATGCCTATTCCAGGAAGAAGAAAGAGAAAAATTGTGACACAAACAATAAATGGGTACGAAAGTAGATTTAGGGTATGGATAGAATGAAGGCAGAGACAGGTGTTTGGAGAGAAGTTATATATTCACTTTTTGGGAATGATTTTGTATAGATACTATTTTGAGGGAGCATTTTGTTTTTGAGCTGATTCATTGGGTTGTAATTAAACTAGTGAAATTTAATTGTCTAATTTGTCAGAATCTTAGTATATTGGCTAATTGTTGCACATTTTATCGAATTATAGTGTTTCGGAAACAGATATGTTTGTAAAAAAGTCAAAGTAAAGTCACATTTATCACTTTTTTTTTTTTTTTTTAAATAAGAAGTCACAGATTTATCACTTTCTTTTTTTATAAAAAGTTATAATTTTTTTAGCCATAATTTTGTGTTTTTGAATGGACAAAAGTAAGAGAATGAGATTTTTTTGATCTTTTTTGTTTTTATGGAATGTTTGTATTTTTAGGCAAATTGTATTCAAAAGGGATGCTACCTTTTAATATTATGGAGATAACTGTTATGTAAAATATGAGTAAATCAAAAAAGCATCATGCCATTCGAAAATACTAACCAAATTTCAACATAGTTTTTTGCATACACAAAAAGTGGCAATCTATCACTTTTTATCAAAAAAAAAAAAGTCACAATTTCTCACTTTTCTATTAAAAAGTGACATTTTGATAAAAAAAAAAAAAAAAAAAATATGCATCTATATCAACAACTAAAGTTTAGTTCTCAATCCAAGTAAAAAAAAAGATTGATTGCCTCCTGGCTAAAATTAAATCAGTTTTAAAAAGAGGGTATAAATGAAAACAACTTTAAAAAGACAAGTTAAAAAAAATAAATAAAAAAATACATCAAATGTTTCTCCAAATAAAAACTTATCCATATTGAAAGAAAACAATATTCAATTTCTTTCAACTTTCTTTTCTTTTGTGTCTTCTTCACGATAGTTGCGTTTTGACATGATCTTCGATTGTGTTCGTCCTCCCCACATCTTCCACATTTTGAACTCTTGATCTTCTCTCTTTCTGATGGTATTCTTTTTTCTTTAGATCGTCCGAATGTTCTTTTCGGATCAGAAGCCAAGACTATTCTTGATATTATCTCAGGCGGTACATTCCAATCGTTTTGATCTCCAAGTGGGAAAATTGTTCCACTGTATGTTTGAAGGTACATCTCTGTAATATAATATTTTGAACAATATTTGTATGAATCTTTTTTAATTTTTGCAATAACCGCAAGAGTGTGTGCACATGGAATTTTGTCCACCTGAAATTGGTTACATGTACATATCTTTTCTTCCATATTCAGCAAATATGAAGCACAGTCATCATTAACTTGGTATAATATTGAACTTACAGTTGATACCTGTGAGAATAATACAACAAAATAATCATCAATTTTTATCTCAAAAGATGATTCAAAATGAAAATTTAACACCATTTTTTATACAAACCTATCATAACAAAACAAATATCATAATACAAAAATATTTGAAACATTAACTTTATAATTTTTTACCTTCATTTTCTTTGAATGCACAGATTTTTCTCTCAAATTTTTCTCTTGCTTGCTTGCAAGTGTTGTGAAGGTTGCTCATGCATCATTTATATGTTTCACAAACCATTCTTGTAGCAAGTATCTTAATGACTCTAGTAAAGACTCCGTAAGACAAACTTTTATTGCTTTTGTTACAGAATTAACTGATTCAACAATATTTGAAGTCATTGCAGAAAACCTATTATTTGTCATGTACGTCCTTGACCATTTTTCATAACCAATCTCTTTCTACATAAGAAAGATACAAAGTATTAATCTTAATGTAAGAAATAAAACATGTAATATGATATAAGTGCTACTAAAAAAAGTGACGTTTAGTCACTTTTTTAGATAAAAGTGACACCACGTCACTTTTTGTTTAAAAAAGTGACAGTCGGATAAAAGTGAGACCGCGTCACTTTTTTGTTAAAAAAGTAATATGACATCACTTTTATACAAGTAATACTTAAAATGTTTTTGATATTCTTTTTGAATATACCAGATGTGATCAAATTCCTGAATTGATTCCATCAAGTTACTTCATATGGAATTCAAAGTGATTCTTTGTATATAATGTCTTTCCCCTTTTTCTTACCACCGTAAGACGACTTCAAGTTTTTTAACAAGTGATAGGAACATAGACCATGCATTGCATTTTCAAACACCTTGTCAATTGCATTTTTATGCTTGCATGTCCATCTAAGATTATACACAAATCTTCTCGCTCACCATAAGCTTCTTTCAACCTCTTCAAGAACCACTCCCATGCATCAATGGTTTCTGAATCACACACTCCAAAAGCTAATATGAAAATATTGTTGTGGGCATCTTGCGTGCACGCGGTAAAAAGTGTACCACCATATGTGCCTTTCAAGAATGTAGCATCTATTACTATAATAGGTCTATAAAACTCCCAGCCTCGAATAGATGCCCCAATGCCATGAAGAGGTACTTGGATTTGTTGTCTTCAAATGTCTCAATTTTTGTAACTGATCCAGGATTTGTTTGTTCCATCATATACAAATATATTGGAAGCTTTTCATATAACTCTACTGGATCTCCTCTCACCAATTCTAGTGCTTTTTCCCTAGATCTCCAAGCTTTCTGGTTACTCATAGACACTCCATTTGTATTCATCATGTCACCTATAATATCAGCATGAGTGTATGTCATTTTTGTTGAGATATACTTATACTTGATAAATTCTCCTACTATTGAACTTATTGCTTGACGGTGATCTCCCAAGATGATATTATTTGAGCATGTATGGTAATTTTTTATATACCTTACTCTAAACATATCTGATCCTGCAAGTTTTGAAGTCCTAAACATCCACTGACACTTATCATCTATACACTTCAGCACATATTATTTCTTGTCAGACTTACTTACCTTAAATTGAAACTTCTTGTGTATCGCATATACTGAAATACTTTCCTTGACCAATTTCTTGTTCTTGAACACTTTGTCTTTTACCATTCCATCCGTAGTTACAACTGAAATAATATCACTTTCTCCTTCATTCCTTGCTTCTTCAACCACCGATATGCTATTATATACATCAACAGCAATTTCATCAATATTGGGTAGTTTTTGAGTTGATGTCACCGAATTATCAGTTATAACTTCACAAAATTGTATCTGCATCATATCATTTTCTTCTGAACATTGTGTAGCCTCAACAAATTCACTTCTGCGACTTTTTGAGATTGTTGTCACATCTACACATAATGGAAAGCTTGCAAGATCTTTATCCTTTTTTTTAGCTCCAAACAAAATGCTACAGAATCATCATCTGAAATATCCATCAAAGGCAAGTTTTTCTTTACACTGTATTGCATTTTTATTCCCTATGTTGCCTGGTTTAATTTCATTACTGAAAAATCATGCACTAAAGGTCGTTGTATGTGCAATCCATTGGAACAACAATTCCAGTCATTTTGTCACTTTTATATTCATTATCTTATTCCAATCTGCCTTCGTAACAAATAAAGACATTAATTGTATCAATAACTGCAAAATAAAAACACAAATAAAAAAGTGAATTAACTTTTAGTGCCTATTTGATTTCAATAATTTTTCTCTTTTTCTACAGTACTCTATTATGACCACATATTTCAACAAGCACCTTGCATTTATCAACTTAACATGAAAAAATGACAGGATGTGACTTTTTTTTTAAAAAAAAGTCATAGAATGACACTACCCCAATGCTTGATGTCAACAAGTACCTTGTATTCATCAACTTCACATGAAAATGTGGCGGGATGCAACTTTTTTGTATTTTCTCACTTTTTCGCATATGAAACCCCTTGCATTCACCAACTTCACATAAAGAAAAAATGGGCGGGATGCGACTTTTTTCTAAAAAAAGGGATATTATGTCACTTTTTCACATACGAAATTCCACCCCTTTCATTTACCAACTTCACATGAAGAAAAAGTGACCGAATTGTGACTTTTTTTAAAAAATTGACATTCTGTCACTTTTTCACATACAAAATTTCACAAATACATTGTATTCACCAACTTCACATGAAAAAGTGAATGGATGCGACTTTTTTTGTAAAAAAGTGACATTCTGTCACTTTTTCACATACAAAAATTTCACAAGCCTCTTGCATTTACCAACTTCACATGAAGAAAAAGTGACATATTGCATTTACAAACTTCACATGAAAAAAAGTGACTGGATTGCGACTTTTTTTTACCAACTTCACATGAACAAAAAGTGACCGGATTGCGACTTTTTTTGTAAAAAAGTGACATTCAATCACTTTTCACATATGAATTTCAACTTTACACGAAGAAAAAAAAGTGGAGGATTGCGACTTTTTTGTAAAAAAGTAACGTTCTATCATTTTTTCACATACGAAATTTTCACAAGCCCCTTGAATTTTCCAACTTCACTTGAAGAAAAAGTAACAGTCTTTTTAAACATACCAAGAAAACGTGGCGGGATGCGACTTTTTTGTATTATGTCACTTTTTCGCATACGAAACCCTTTGCATTCACCAACTTCACATGAAGAAAAAGTTGCGGGATGCGACTTTTTTCTAAAAAAGTGATATTATGTCACTTTTTGACATACGAAATTCCATCCCTTACATTTACCAACTTCACATAAAGAAAAAGTGATAGGATTGTGACTTTTTTTTTAAAAAAAAATGACATTCTGTCACTTTTTCACATACGAAATTCCACAAACACATTACATTCACCATCTTCACATGAAAAAATGGCGGGATGTGACTTTTTTTGTGAAAAAAAGTGACTTTCTGGCACTTTTTCACATACAAAATTTTCACAAGCCCTTCCATTTACCAACTTCACATGAAGAAAAAGTGACAGGATTGCGACTTTATTGTATAAAAATGATATTCTGTCCCTTTTTCACATACGAATTTCAACTTCACATGAAGAAAAAGTGGCGGGATGCGACTTTTTTCTTAAAAAGTGACATTATGTCACTTTTTCACATATGAAATTCCACCCCTTGCATTTACCAGCTTGATTATTGTCTAATTTTACTTATTTTAGATAGGTCAATACATGAAAAGAATGCAATTTCAGGATAGTAATTGGGTTATTTAGAGCAAAACATATAAAAGATTCCATTTTAATTCTTAAACGCTAAATTGATTTTATTTACTATTAATTTCATTTATTTGATTACATGTATATTTTGGATAACTTCAACCAAAAAATCCCTAATTTAATGGACCGGAAAGGAACCCACAGTTCAACTGTCATTGGGCTTTTCTTTTGGACCTGAAAGAGAGGAAAAACCTTCAGCTCTCAACCCTCAAAAAGCAGCTCACGCATTCTCTCTCTCTCTCTCTCTCTCTCTCTCTCTCTCTCTCTCTCTCTCTCTCTCTCTCTCTCTCTCTCTCTCTCTGTGTGTGTGTGTGTGTGTGCTGTCTCTATCTCTATAAGAAAAGAAAAAAACTCCAGCCGTCTTCTGCTGGGCTGCCTCACGACTTCTCTCACAACTCATCCGCATCTCTCTCAACTCCTCCAGCGGCACTTCTTCTTCTTGCCACAGACCAACAAGCCAACCACTTTGTCACCTTCAACCTTCAGCCGAAAACCAGCAGCTCTCTCTGTCGGCTCACTCCTCATACACGCAACCTTTCTCTCCTTTCTTTCCTCCTTCTTCCTACAGACACAGCCACCCAGCTCATCTCCCTCTCAGCTCCCTTGAACCGCACAGCAATAACCAGCAGGAGACCTCTCATGCAGTCTCTCTATCTCAATACCAGCCTCTTCCATATTTTTACAGCTGCGAGCAGCCACTTCTCTCCTTTTCACCACACACCAGCTCTCTCCTTTCACACGGCAGTCTCCTCTCCCTCACGTAACTCATCAACAGCCGCAGCTCCACTCACGCAGGCTGCTCCTCACTCTGCCGCCAACTACCAGCTTCCTACAACCGAAACCAGCCTCCACCGTAAACCACCTCACAACAAACGGCACTTCCTCTAATGCTGCAGCAGCCCAGACTTCTCTCAATACACCAGTAGATCTGCCCAAACTCTCGGCAGCAACCTCACTGGACAACCAGCAGCTTCGGCTTCAACCCAGCAGCAGTCCAGCACATACCAGCAGCCTCGGTTTTGGGTTATTTGTTAAAGTTTAATTAATAGTTTTGCTTAGATTCTAAATCGCTTCAATTATTAGTTTATTTACATAATTTTATATTGTTGATGATTTGTTGAATTGAGATATATTTTTGGTTAGAGTTTTTTTTTTTTTGTTTCAAAGTTGAATTTGAATTCTTAGTCATGATAATTTTTTGCTTGAATTTTTATTTCGTTAATTTATTTATGTTTGGCTAAGTTATATTTGAGGGGAGTTATTCTTAGCTTTAATGGGTATGTTTTAATTGTTATGGATGAATTCTTGTGATTGATAATAATTAACGAGTGTTTTAAATTTTCAATTTATTTTACTTCGATTGATGTCGCTGATGTGGTATGTATTGAATATGCACACAACATGTTCGACTAAATGCCGTAAAATAAATTGACTAATTTTCGTACGAATATGTTTACCTCTTATCGATCTCAAGAAATTCATATTAATCTTATTTGCAAAACCCAATTGATAGCGAAAGAATAACTTCACTCAATTTTCCCTTTCATTGCAATTTAATTATATTCTCTTTTTATCATTAAAGTACTTTCGAAATTATAGTTTAAGACTTGAATTTAGCAAATATTTCGATACCAATAAAATCCCTAGGAAGAATGACCCTGGATTATTACTAAACTATAACTTGACCCATTTATACTTGGAAGGTAGATTTTACATCGAGTCAAGTTTTTGGTGCCGTTGCCGGAGATTAATTTGGTGTTAACTGATTTTTGCTGAATTCTGTTATTTTATTATTATTATTTTGTTCGACTACTATTCTTGATATTGTTCATTGTTTATGTCTATTTGGTTCCAAGATAATACTAAGCGATTAGTAAGATCGGAATCCACTAACCAGTTTTTACTTCTTAACAATCAGCAGGTAGTAATGGAAAATAATGTAGATCCAAATGAGGCGCCAGTCGTTCGAAGTCTTAGAGATTAAATTTTTACAACGATGGCAAGCACTCCGTCATGCATAGTGATGCCTGCAAATGCAGCGGTCTTCAACTTCAAACCGGGAATGATTGATCATCTACCACGCTTCCATGGAATGCCATCAGAGAGTCCATATCACCACATCCTGGAATTCGAAGGGATTTGTTTTACTTTTCTTGAAAGAAATTGCACTGAGGAAGTCATTCGACTCAAGCTTTTCCCTTTTTCACTAAAGGATAAAGCTAAGTCGTGGCTTAACTCTTTGAGGCCTAGTTCAATTACAAATTGGGCAAATATGCGGAAATAGTTCATTAAAAAGTTTTTTCCACCACAAAGAACCACCGCTATTCAAAGACAAATCATGAATTTTTCTCAAAAGAATAATGAAAATTTTTGCACTAGTTGGGAAAGATTCAAAATTTTGTTGTTATCTTGTCCCCATCATGGTTATGAAAAATGGATGTTAAAGAAATTTTTTTATGAAGGGCTCAGACCAGAAATGAGGCAATTTGTGCAAACCATGAGTAATGGTGACTTCTTTGCAAAAGACCCGAATGAAGTTTTTACATTTTTTGATGATTTAGCTGAAAATGCCCAATCTTGGGATAACATTGATGATTTTGATAGGGGTGTTACAATAAAAATTGAATTTCCAAAGATTGCATCTGGAAATGGAATTCATTCACTTAGAACAGAGGATGACATAAATGCCCGATTGGCTGTCATCACTCGAAAACTTTTAAATTTGGAAACTCAAAAAGTGAATGAAGTCAATTCCTCTTCCACTATTTTAGAAAAATGTTCAATTTGTGATGATGTACAACATTTAACCTCTGATTGTCCTGCACTTCCCCAACTAAAAGAGATGTATTTTGATCAATCTGTTGCTGTCAATATGATTTCCAAACCTTATTCTAACCCATATTCGAGTACTTATAATCCAGGTTGGAGAAATCATCCAAATTTCAGTTGGAGGAATGATCAAGGAGGAAGCAATAATGTTGGCAACAATGCTGGACCTTCACAACCAACACCTTATATGTCACCGCAGAAGAGAAGTCTGGAAGACCAAATCCAACAATTTATGCAAAGTCAAGCTGCCATCAACAATCAAAACTCTCAGGCCATTAATGACATTCGATCTCAACTTACTAAGCTTACTACCCAGGCAAGTGCAACAGAAAAATGTAAGTTTCCAGCTCAACCAATGCCAAATCCTCAAACTCAATACAATGGGGTCGATGAGCCCAATCTGAGACATGTGAAAGCAGTAACTACCTTGAGAAGTGGTAAGCAAATCCAAGTTCTTGAACCTAAAGAGGACTTGGTGGGTAAGCAAGCTAAACCTCATGTTGAAGATACTGTATTAAAATCTCTATCTGATGTTCAGGAACCACCTAGACCAATAGTAGGTGCACCCCCTGCCCCTTTTCCTCAAAGATTACAACCTGGTAATAAGACCAAAAATCAAACAGAAATTTATGAGATTTTTAAGCAAGTTAGGGTAAATATTCCTCTGTTAGATGCAATTCAACATGTCCCTACTTATGCTAAATTTCTTAAGGATTTGTGTACAGTGAAAAGGAAGCTAGCTGTTAAGAACAAAGCCTTTTTGACTGAACAAGTGAGTTCTATCATACAATGCCAAACTCCTCAAAAATTTAAAGATCCTGGTTCTCCAACCATTGCTTGTATGATAGGAACCACCCGTATTGGTCATGCCTTGTTAGATGTAGGTTCAAGTGTGAATCTTTTGCCCTTTAGTGTGTATACACAACTTGGTTTAGGTGAACTTAAGCCCACTCCCATGATATTACAATTAGCAGATAGATCTGTTAAGATGCCTAGAGGGATAATTGAGGATGTTTTGGTTCAAGTCGATAAATTCTATTATCCAGTTGATTTTGTTGTTATTGATGTTCAAAGTACACCTAAAAATTCTCCTCAAATCCCCGTTATTCTTGGTAGACCATTTCTTGCAACTTCAAATGCTTTAATAAATTGTAGGAGTGGTATTTTAAAGTTGACTTTTGGCAATATGTCTTTGGAACTTAACATTTTCAATGCTTGTAGGCAACCAAAATATTTTGATGAAGTGCAGGAAGTCAATATGCTGGAAGAGCTGCTAATTGAGTTAGAAGATCCTAATGAGCATCTTGAGCAGAATGTCGAATTGGACATCATTCAAGACTCTTCAAACAGTATAACAACAGCAGTTGTAAGAGCTTGGCAGCCAAACATTGAACCTCTAAATGTTAGCCAGACACCCATGCAAACATCAGCAGAGAAGATGCCAACTCTGGAGCTTAAACCTCTTCCATCTGAACTAAAATATGCATTCTTGGGACCTAATGAATCATACCCTGTGGTAATCTCTTCTACTCTTACTTGTGATCAGGAAAATATGTTATTGAAAGTGTTGAGTGATCGTAGATCTGCAATAGGTTGGACTATAGCAGATATTAAGGGAATTAGTCCCTTAGTGTGCACTCATAGAATTTTCCTAGAAGAGAATGCTAATCCTTCAAGGGAATTTCAAAGAAGGCTAAACCCTAACATGAAAGAGGTTCTTAAAAATGAAGTTTTACAATTACTTGATGCAGGTATTATTTATCCTATTGCAGACAGCAAGTGGGTAAGCCCTACTCAAGTAGTTCCTAAGAAAACTGGGGTTACCGTTGTCGAAAATGAACAAGGGGAAATGATAACTAAAACAGTACCCATGTAGCGACCAAGATTTTTTATGCAATAAATAATTATTTTAATATTTAGAAAATTGTGTCGCTACTATATCACCCATTATTTTGAAGTAAACGCCGCGACGGATTCGTCTAGTCAAGTCAAGAAATATCGAATTTGTTCGATTTTAAATTAAAATCCGAATTTCTAAAATTATGTTATTTTAATTATTTATTCAAAGTATTATTTTCAAAATCATTTTGAATTCCAAATTTATTAAAATATCTCAATTTTCCTTATTCAAATTATTTCAAGTCCAAATACGTAATTCAATTTTTATCTCAAAATTTATTTATTCTCAAATGTATTTTCAGTCCAAAATATATCTGTTTTAAATACGTTTTCTAATCAGAGTTAGTCCAATTTTAGTTATTTGTCATAATCAAAATTTTACATCTATTTTCTATTTCATATTCCACCTAATTCTACACTATCTTATTCTATAATACCAAATCAATTATCATACTTTACACCTATTCTAATTCACATCCAACCCATGTCTCACCTACGGATTCATCATCACCATTTCTTTATTTTATCATTCCAATTATGAGTATTCCATTCAATGATTCCTCTTCACATTATTATGTCCTCCATATTGATCACTTTCCATCTCATTCCCAATTTCATAATTCATTCTCAACCAATGTATGCACCTCTTTACATTATACAAGCATCATCGTTATCATCACCAAATTTCACTTTCATTTTTCCATCATCAGATTCCACAATACAATATATATAAAACATCATCATCCTTAGCATCACCTTTATCTTTAGCCGAAAGCTACCTCTCCACCTTCAGTGCTGGACCACCAATTCCACCTACTTCAATTCCACAATATACTAAAACAAATCTGTATAAAACTAACACTGATTACCTCTTTCAGCAACTGCATTCAGACCAACCCAGTATCATTATAACACCATCACCAATCCTCCAATTTCTCTGCAAGAACTCAATCTGCAAACCAAGATATTTCCACCATCGAGCCTGCAGAAATCACCCTCACTGCCAATTGAACATTCAATATCAAAATCAATCTTCAAAACCCAGTAATAGATGAACCCCGACACTTACCTCAATCACCACCTCCGACCACCACTACTCAATTTTTAAATCACCAATAACCACCAAGTCAAATCCGCCAACATCTACCCTCGGTTTCGACTCAAATCAAAATCAGAACCCAAATCAAACTCAAAACCCAAAACCCAAGAATACCCAAATACTTACCTCGATCGTTGATTTCCTAGCCGGAAAACCACTAATTTTCCGAGACCTAGAGCTACGGTTTCACTTCGAATCAACATCCAAATCGTGCCTTCCTACTACCAATACCTTTTCCTTGTCACCGCCACCTTGTGCCGGCGTAGCGCCGGAAAATCCCCGGTGAAAGACCGGATTTCGCACCGCTCGCGTCTTCCTCTCCATCGCCAGCCGTCTCTCTCTTTCTGTCTAAATTTCAGATCGAAATGGTAGAGAGAGAAAGAAATCTGATAATATAATTTAAAATTTCAGAAATTCGCATTTTGGCCCTTGAGTTTTAAAGTTATTTCAAATCAGTCCCTAAGTTTTAAAAAGGTTTTATTTCAGTCCTTTCAGCTTTTAAACTTATCAAAATCAGCCCCCAAGTTTTAAAATGAGTTTAATCAGTCCTTCATTTTTTAAAATCTATTATTCAGTCCCTGCTAATTTACTTTATTTGATTTTAAATCCCAACTTTTGAAAATATTCATTTTAGTCCCTCAACTATCAAAAGTATTCATTTTAATCCCTCAACTTCAAAATATCTATTTTAGTCCCTGAACTTTCAAAAATATTCATTTTAGTCCCTCAACTTTCAAAACATCAATTTTAGTCCTCAAATTATAATTTATCATTTTGAACTATATATTCGATAGACTAAAGTGACTTATTGGCTAAGACGAAGCGTACGGAGAATTTAAAGAAATTGAAGTCATTCCCGCTCAACTTTGCACTCGTCGGATTTGAGGTAGACTCGCACTTATTAATTAATTTAAATTATGATTTCATATAAATGTCATGTGACTTGTAAAAGTCAATTTTTATGAAAAGTAAGTATGTTTTTATGAAAGGTAAATATACCTTATGTTTTTATGAAAAGTAAGTATGTTTTTATGACAAGTAAGTATGTTTTTATGAAAGGTAAATATACCTTATATTTTTTATGAAAAGTAAGTATGTTTTTATGAAAAGAAAATATACTTTATATTTTTACGAAAAGTAAGTATACCCTATACTTCACGAAAATGTTTTTTTTTTATCATTGCTATGAAATCAATCTACCAAGATTGTTATGGGTCCCATATGATAAGTTTATGATTATGTTAAGGGGACCGGAGTTTTAGTAGCGCTACACATAAGAATTCTTGCCACCTAAGTTCGGTAAAATTCTTGTGTCTCCATATGTTTATGAGGATTTGCCACCTAAGTTCGGTAAAATTCCTGTGTCTCCATATGTTTATGAGGATTTGCCACCTAAGTTCGGTAAAATTCTTGTGTATCTATATGTTTATGAGGATTTCGATCCTATCCTATGTTATGATGGAAATGATCCCTATGAATTTCAAAAATTATGCTTGGTATACTTACTACATAAGAATTCTTGCCACCTAAGTTCGGTAAAATTCTTGTGTCTCCATATGTTTATGAGGATTTCAATCCTATCCTATGTTATGATGAAAATGATCCCTATGCTTTCAAAAGAAAATTATGCTTGGCATAATTAAAATGTGTTTTATAAGTATATGGTTTTCAAAGAGCTGTTTTCAAATAGTTGTTTTCAAAGAGCCTATGATTTTCAAAATATGTCCCGTGCTGTAATGCACAATATGAGTTTTATCAAGAGCCGTTTTATAAAAAAGCCCTATCAATACCCGTTTTATAAAGAGCCGGGATTTATGTGTTTAATCATCTTATAAATTAATTAATTTGCGATGAGTCTACTGAGTATTTCCCCCATGAAATGCTCACCCTACTTTTTAACAGTTTTGCAGATTTCGGAGACGGTGGCGAACGATGAATGATGGTGGCAATAATTGTTAAACAGCTGAAAGTTTGACATTAATGATTTTCGTATTTTTCAAACAATCGAATAATTTAGAGAAGTTCATTTATTTGAGAAATTTTGACATTGTCAATTTCTTTACAAAAATAATGGTTCGATTTACTATTTCAAATGGTTTCATAAATGTTTTCAATTTTATCGGCCATTACAGTTTATTTAATGTTGCCAAAAATGAATTTCAATTATTTCTTCCGCAAAAATATTATTCGAAAAATTTAGATAGAAAATGACGTAGTGAACCGGGTATACGGAACTCGGGGCGCTACAACCCACTAGTTGGAAAATGTGCATAGATTATAGGAAATTGAATTCCATGACCAGAAAAGACCACTTTCCTTTACCATTTTTAGATCAAGTGCTATAAAGAGTTGCGGGACATTCATTCTATTGTTTCTTGGATGATTTTTCAGGCTATCATCAAATTGAAATAGCATTAGAAGACCAAGAAAAAACTACTTTTACTTGTCCTTTTGGGACGTTTGCTTTTAAAAGAATGCCTTTTGGTCTTTGTAATGCCCCGGCAACCTTTCAAAGATGCATGCTTAGCATATTCAGTGACATGATAGAAAAAAATTTGGAAGTATTTATGGATGATTTCTCTGTGTATGGTGATTCATTTGATGATTGCCTAACAAATTTGAAAGCTGTTTTATGCAGGTGTGAAGATAAGCAACTTCTCCTTAATTGAGAGAAATGTCATTTCATGGTAACAAGAGGAATTGTTTTAGGTCATATAATTTCTGCTAAAGGCATGGAAGTAGATAAGGCAAAAGTAGATTCAATTTCTAGGTTGCCTATTCCTTCAACTGTAAAAGACATTCGATCATTTTTAAGACATGCAGGTTTTTATAGGAGGTTCATAAAAGATTTTAGTGTCATAGCAAAACCTTTGACTACACTTTTGATGCATGATACAAAATTTGTTTGGACTGATGAATGCACTGCAGCTTTTGAACATTAAAAAAAGGCACTCACCATTGCACCCATAGTTAGATCACCTGATTGGTCTCTAGCTTTTGAATTAATGTGTGATGCAAGTGACATAGTTGTAGGAGGAGTACTTGGCCAGAGGAAAGGTAAGGAACCTTATGTAATCTATTATGCTAGCAGAACTTTGAATCAAGTTCAATTGAATTACACAACTACCGAAAAAGAGCTGCTAGCAATAGTTTTTGCACTGGAAAAATTTCGAACTTATCTTATTGGGACCCCTGTTACCATCTTTACTGATCATTCTGCTCTTAAATATTTGTTCACAAAGAAAGATGCTAAACCTAGACTCATTCGATGGATTTTGTTATTGCAGGAATTTGACATCACAATTAAGGATAAAAAAGGGGTGGAAAATGTTGTCGCTGATCATTTATCCAGATTAAATTCTAAAAATTCAAAAGTTTCTCACCCTTTAAATGATTCATTTCCCGATGAACAGTTATTTAGCTTGAATATTGTTCCATGGTTTGCTGACTTGGTTAATTATCTGGTCACAGGTCATATGCCTTCAAATTGGAGTGTCCAAGACAAAATGAGAATGAAAGCTATTGCAAGGAACTTCTTCTATGATGATCCGTATTTATTTAAATATTGTGCTGACCAGATTATCCGAAGATGTGTTCCGGATGATGAGACGCAACAAATTCTTACTTTCTGTCATTCTCATGCTTGCGGAATGCATTTCTCTTCGCAGAAAACAGCTGCTAAGGTACTTCAATGTGGTTTTTATTGGCCTAGTTTATTTAAGGATGCTCATACCTTTTGTAAAAGCTGTGAAGCATGTCAGAAACTTGGTAGTCTCAGCCATAGGAATATGATGCCATTAGCTCCAATCCTTGTTCTTGAAATTTTTGATTGTTGGGGATTAGATTTTATGGGTCCTTTTCCCCCCTTCTTTTGGATATCTTTATATATTGGTAGCTGTTGATTATGTTTCAAAATGGGTAGAGGCTATTCCATGTAGAACAAATGACCATAAAGTTGTGCTCAAATTTTTGAAAGAACATATTTTTTCTAGGTTTGGTATGCCTAAGGCCATAATTAGCGATGGAGGAACATATTTTTGTAATAAACCCTTTGAAACTCTGTTAAAGAAATATGGCATTAGGCATAAGATTTCCACTCCCTATCACCCTCAAACTAAGCTAGCCAACCGGGAAATTAAAGGTATTTTGACAAAAACAGTGAATCCAAATAGAAAAGATTGGGCTATAAAATTGGATGATGCTTTATGGGCCTATAGGACTGCCTTTAAAACTGTTCTTGGAATGTCTCCTTATAGAATTGTATTTGGTAAACCTTGTCACTTACCGGTTGAAATTGAACATAAAGCTTATTGGGAAATTAAAACACTCAACTTTGAATTAGGTCAAGCTGGTGAATTTAGGAAATTGAAATTGAATGAGTTAGATGAATTGCGTTTGGAAGCATATGAGAATGCAAAAATTTCAAAAGAGAAAATGAAAGTTCTTCACGATAAATTTTTTTGTAGAAAATCATTTTTTCCTTCTCAAAAAGTATTGTTATATGACTCTAAACTTCATCTGTTTCCTGGTAAGTTGAGAACTAAATGGATTGGTCCTTACATTGTGCAAACTGTTTATCCTTATGGAGCGGTTGAAATCTTGGATCCAAAAACTGGTAATGTTTTTAAAGTTAATGGACAACGTCTAAAACCATTTTTGTAAAATTTTTCTGCTGATGTTAATGAACTACCTCTGCTGGACCCGGATTTCAGCGGCTGATTTTCTTGGAACTAACTTTTATTATTATGTATATATTTTCTTTTCTTTTTACAGATTTTATTCTTTTCTTCATTTTTTTTAGTTTTTCCATTCTTGAATAATTGCTCATGTGCATAGGCCTCCTCTCAGGTACACTCTTCTCCTTTAGCTTGATTTAATTTTAAGTCGTGTCTATTAATCACTTTTCATTTTTCTTCTGTTTGAGTCATTGAGGACAATGCCTAATTTTAGTTGGAGGGAGAGTAACTCAAATGTACTTGTTGCATTAATTCTTTTGTGATAGTTGAGCATTAAAATTGAGTACATCTTGAGTCTTGAAGTATATCTTTGTTATTCTGTAAAGACTCCCTCCTAAAAAAAAAATTTATGCACGAATTTAAACCTTGTGGTAAGATGGATAGTCAACACATACAACTAGAGCTCTCTCAAGTTTAAGTAATTTTATTTGTTCATCATAAGAGTTGAGTGATTGGTGGTTTTCTTATATTACCCTTGTTTGATATTGCTACTTCCATTGGGCATCATTACACGGATTGTGGATTATTGGTGGTTTATATTTAAGAAACGATGAAGGTCAATGTCAAATAAAAATTTGATCCTTTGAAGCTAACCTTATCATCTTCTCTTCCCATCACAAATCCCTTCATATCAACAAAATTCCTTCATAGCCACAAATCCCTTTCATCTAATTCACATTAAAGATGACATTACATCCAGACATTGCTTCCATAAATACATAACCTTGTTTTTACTTTCTAGTATAAGTGAGGATGATTATTTTTGCTCCATATTTGAAGAAAAATGTTCAGTGCATGAAAAGAAAGAAAAGTGGAGTTAGAAAGTATTTGACAGTCATTGAGATTAGAGGAGAATGTTGAAGAATTATTTGAGAGGATTTCAGTTTTAAAAAGAAAAAAAAAGAAAAAAAAAAAAGAAAAAAGAAAAAAATAGAAAGAAAAGGGAGACGTGTTGAAGAGAAAGTAAAGGAAGTGATGAAGAAAGTAAGCTTGAAGTGTGATTAAAAGTGAAAATTATTATCCTTTCTTATATTTTGAAAGTCCTCGATTTCTACCCACTTCTTTTATTTCCTTATCCTATAAAAAAAACAAAATGCTACCATTGCGTCGTATACTTCCATTGGAATTTCTTGTTCTACTATTATCATTGAAATATGCAAACCTCTTCTTCCATCACTCTTTATCAATTCTCTTGAGAACACCATCATTACCTTTACGTTGACATTGACATTTTGATCTTAAGTAAGCTTGTGGTAAGAACGGTTGAGTTCCAATGATCGTGAGTTTTTCATGGGGTCAATATTTGCATTGCTGTCATCCACATATATATATGGCCTTTATTGAATGCTTGAGTGATCAATTTTCAAACTCCATGAGTGACCCCCCTAACCAGTACAAAAACAAAATACACATACCCGTGAGTATATGGAGTTTATACTTAGCTTGAGTGAGTACTCAACATTGTATGTGTTGGGGTTAGTGGTTGATGGATCTGCTTAAAACACACACACACACACACACACACAAAATTTTGGAAAGTTTTTATGGATTAATTTGGGATAGAATGCTTGATTTCTTGATTTTGCGAAGTTGATGTGCTCGACTATCTAAACTCATTCTTGACTTTACAATTGAAGTTTTTCATTGAGCTAATCATGTTTTTTAATTCGCTTGAATTGCTAGAGACTAGCAAAAAGTTAGTTGGGGAGTGTGATTATTGTCTAATTTTACTTATTTTAGATAGGTCAATACATGAAAAGAATGCAATTTCGGGATAGTAATTAGGTTATTTAGAGCAAAACTTATAAAAGATCCTATTTTAATTCTTAAACGCTAAATTGATTTTATTTACTATTAATTTCATTTATTTGATTACAGGTATATTTTGGATAACTTCAACCAAAAAATCCCTAATTTAATGGACCGGAAAGGAACCCACAGTTCAGCTATCATTGGGCTTTTCTTTTGGACCTGAAAGAGAGGAAAAACCTTCAGCTCTCAACCCTCAAAAAGTAGCTCACGCATTCTCTCTCTCTCTCTCTCTCTCTCTCTCTCTCTCTCTCTCTCTCTCTCTCTCTCTCTCTCTCTGTGTTGTCTCTATCTCTATAAGAAAAGAAAAAAACTCCAGCCGTCTTCTGCTGGGCTGCCTCACGACTTCTCTCACAACTCAACCGCATCTCTCTCAACTCCTCCAGCGGCACTTCTTCTTCTCGCCACAGACCAACAAGCCAACCACTTCGTCACCTTCAACCTTCAGCCGACAACCAGCAGCTCTCTTTGTCGGCTCACTCCTCATACACGCAACCTTTCTCTCCTTTCTCTCCTTCTCTGCCTCTGTCTCCTCCATCTTCCTACACACACAGCCACCCAGCTCATCTCCCTCTCAGCTCCCTTGAACCGCACAGCAATAACCAGCAGGAGACCTCTCACGCAGTCTCTCTATCTCAATACCAGCCTCTTCCATATTTTTACAGCCGCGAGCAGCCACTTCTCTCCTTTTCACCACACACCAGCTCTCTCCTTTCACACGGCAGTCTCCTCTCCCTCACGTAACTCATCAACAGCCACAGCTCCACTCACGCAGGCTGCTCCTCACGCTCCCGCCAACTACCAGCTCCATACCACCGAAACCAGCCTCCACCGTGAACCACCTCACAACAAACGGCACTTCCTCTAATGCTACAGCAGCCCAGACTTCTCTCAATACACCAGTAGAGCAGCCCAAACTCTCGGCAGCAACCTCACTGGACAAGCAGCAGCTTCGGCTTCAACCCAGCAGCAGTCCAGCACATACCAGTAGCCTCGATTTTGGGTTATTATTTAGAGTTTAATTAATAGTTTTGCTTAGATTCTAAATCGCTTCAATTATTAGTTTATTTACATAATTTTATATTGTTGATGATTTGTTGAATTGAGATATATTTTTGGTTAGAGTTTTTTTTTGTTTCAAACTTGAATTTGAATTCTCAATCATGATAATTTTTTGGTTGAATTTTTATTTCGTTAATTTAATTATGTTTGGCTAAGTTATATTTGAGGGGAGTTATTCTTAGCTTTAATGGGTATGTTTTAATTGTTATGGATGAATTCTTGTGATTGATAATAATTAACGAGTGTTTTAAATTTTTAATTTATTTTACTTCGATTGATGTCGCTGATGTGGTATGTATTGAATATGCACACAACATGCTCGACTAAATGCCGTAAAATAAATTGACTAATTTTCGTACGAATATGTTTACCTCTTATCGATCTCAAGAAATTCATATTAATCTTATTTGCAAAACCCAATTGATAGCGAAAGAATAACTTCACTCAATTTTCCCTTTCATTGCAATTTAATTATATTCTCTTTTTATCATTAAAGTACTTTCGAAATTATAGTTTAAGACTTGAATTTAGAAAATATTTCGATACCAATAAAGTCCCTAGGAAGAATGACCCTGGATTATTGCTGGCTATAACTTGACCCCTTTATACTTGGAGGGTAGATTTTACATCGAGTCACAGCTTCACATGAAGAAAAAGTGATAGGATTGTGACTTTTTTTAAAAACAATGAAATTTTGTCACTTTTTCACATACAAAGTTCCACACACATTGCATTCACCAACTTCACATGAAAAAGTGGCAGGATGAGACTTTTTTTGTAAAAAGTGACATTCTGTCACTTTTTCACATACGAAATTTTCACAAGCCCCTTGCATTTACCAACTTCACATGAAGAAAAAGTGACAGGATTGCAACTTTTTAACATATGAAATTCCACAAACACATTGCATTCACCGACTTCACAAACACATTCTGTCACTTTTTCACGTACGAAATTCCACAAACACATTGCATTCACTAATTTCACATGAAAAAGTGGCGGGA
The DNA here is from genome assembly GCA_963555705.1 of Ligustrum vulgare. Classification (NCBI taxonomy): domain Eukaryota; kingdom Viridiplantae; phylum Streptophyta; class Magnoliopsida; order Lamiales; family Oleaceae; genus Ligustrum; species Ligustrum vulgare. The sequence goes on from OY743175.1 coordinate 36,244,232, forward strand.
TGCGACTTTTTTTGTCACTTTTTCACATACGAATTTCAACTTCACATAAAGAAAAAGTGGAGGGATGTGATTTTTTTGGAAAAAGTGACATTTCACATGCGAATTTTCACAAACACATTGTATTCACCACTTCACATGAAGAAAAAGTGGGGAGATGCGACTTTTTTGTAAAAAAAAAAAAAAAAAGTAACATTATATCACCTTTTCACATACGAATTTTCACAAACACATTGCATTTACCAAATAAACAGTAAATATTATTCTCTACAGATGCAAATTGAAATACTCTTACAGCATCAACAAAACATAAGAGGTGCAAACACAGTATATCAAATGATTTTTTCTAATATATTTGAAGTTTTAGTCTTATTCATTTACGAACTATATATAAGAGCTAAAAAAATTTTTATCTTCTTTTGGTGATAATTTGATAGATTAAAGAGATAAACGTCCACATTCACTATGTAAAGGTATGAAAATGATACATGCCTGAAATCTTGATCAAGTTACAATCAGAAAAAAGCTATATTTCTTATTCATCAACCATGAATTATTGCCAAGACGAAAACTAAATTAAAAGACATCAGTCTCAGTCAATGGCTGATGAATTGTAGATGAATTTTCAGACAATAGAAAAAAGCCCAGAAAAGTGTTTTTCTTGAACGGATTACAAATGAAGTACCAACATCTGTCAACACCCATTTTTATATACATCGATAAATTCCATAGAGAAATTTCATATACAAGAAAAAAATTGGAACCTGAATTCGAAATGCCGAGAAATTTCTTTGTAGATTTAGGGAGATTTTAGGCACAAAAACTTGAATAAATCTGGATTTTCGCGGTGTCCTGGGATCGATTTCTGCAAGAAATTCCTTCAATGTCGATTCTCCATGATTTTGTAGTTGGAAGAGACCACCGGGATGAAAGAGCGGCTGGAAGGAATGCCGTTTTCCTTTGTCTTTAGGATTAGAATGTAAAAATACGGTGAATCTTGATTAATAAGCTTATTATGGTTGTTTAATTAATGTTTGGGAGTATTTTTCAAATTCATCCCTAAAATAAGGGTATTTGTGTAAAGAGCCCTTTGTGTTAATACCCCTATTGGTACCCCTTGGGGCCCAAATCAAAATGTCCAAATTAAATGTAATAAGAAATCCCAATTTTTCTTCTTTTTCCTATGTGGGACAAAGTTTGACTTATTCCAAACAAGCCTATTTCAACATCTAACTTTATTTATCAATTTCTCATTCATCTAAAAATGGTTTTACAAATCCAAATAATCACGATCATCTACGATCGGATTAGAATACTTTGAAATCCTCATAAGCATGAAATGGATATCGAGACCCACTCGAATAATTTGTCAAAGTTGACCTACTAAACACTATTTTCAACAGTAAACACGTACATAGTTTTTTTTGCCTAAATGCAATTTCCATTTCTAAAGAAGAAAAAGTAAAATAAAATGAAAGTTTGTGTAGATTAATCTCGTATTTAAATTTATTTTGATTAATGCAATTGTCATTTGAATATGTATTTAAATTCGTGTAGATTAATGTCTTATTTAAATTTGCTTTGATAATATTGAGAAAATAATTTTGTTTATGAAAAATTACACATTTCCTATTAAGTGAAAAACAAAGAGTTGTTTGAGTAACATTCTACATAATTTTATTGTTTTTATGTTTGTAAATTCTTCTCTTTGAATTCCTATCTATCTATCATATTATTAATTATTAATAATTTTTTAAATAAAAATAATGTATCGATTTGAGTAACATATTTAGGGGGATGTCCCCAACATGAAATTTAATGGAATTTTTTAGTTTGGTGGATTCTCATGGAATTTATAAATTTTAATAGAATTCCATAAAATCTTCCAGATTCTAATAGAATTCTGTTCCACGGATTTTAGTGGACTTTATCAGATTTTGGTAGAATTTGTTGAATGTGTCCTCAATATGGAATTTTTTATGGATTTTTTCATCTACTTTTATATCTTGTCGGGTAATTTATTTATTATTATTTTTTGCAAGTTGAACGTAAACTTGAGACAAATAAATTAGCATAATTTCTTTAAGTGATCATCAAAAAAATAAAAATAAAAAGAAGCAAAAATATTCGAATTATGTCATTAATTAAAAAATAAAATGCTCTCCAATCCTACATAACACAATCGAAACGAATAGGTAATTTGCATAAGAAACATTAGAGGAGACATGTTCTTCTGCTGCTCCCCCTTCAGGTCCAGCAAAACATAAATAGTAAATGTCTTTTCTATTTCTCTATCCAATTTATCATAAACAATTTCATTCATAAAGCTAGATATTTGTTCTTGGAATAGACATTAACTTTAATGTTTTATAACATCCATTAGTCTAGTATAAGCCCCTGTTTAGTCTAGCTAAAAATAATTTTTTGTTTTTTGTTTTTTTGGCTAAAAATGGATGAAATGTGTAAAAGAAAAGTTGATAAAAATTGTGGGTCACATAAATGAGTTTTCAAACATTGGTGCCAAACTGGGGCTAAACTTCTACTATCAAGCAATTCTGAAAATTCTCTTCATCCTAGTATGACACCAAATATCATGCTATAGATTTAAAAGTATAAACCAAAAAACCTTTAATAACACAAAGAATTTTGGCTTGGAGAGGTGGTGACCTGCAGATCTATCTGGACTTGGTTTGGGAGGAACTATACATAAAAAATAATAAATGGATGAATCTAGGGTAATATTGTATTGAATGGAAGGAATGGAATTCGAATTTCGAGAGGGTCATGTTGGATTTGTTGAAGATTTTATCTTCATATTTTTTTATTTTATTTTTTGTTTAAAATCCATCACAATCCATTCAACTCCATTAATATTAGAAATCCATTGAAATTTACAAAATTTTGAGGGCATCGAAATTTTATGGAATTAATTGAAATCTATGTTGAGACCTTGAATTTTGATGAATTCTATAAAATTCCTAATTGAGGATAAGTGAAATATTATGGAATTATAAAATCCATCAAATTCCATGTTGGAGACACCCCTTAATATATATGGTTAAAATTATATAGTTAATCTGGTATCAGAGTAAATCTTAATTCTCATAATCTTGTAAATATTATACGGTATAAGACTTTCGGTATAATTTATTGATCTACAACGTTGTCCGTTACCATATCGTATTTAACTTTTTTTCCTTCAAATTTTCATTCAGAACCATCAATTACAATAATTATAAATGTGTGCTAAATCTTAACACAACAAATATTTGTATTTAACCAATAAAATTGTATTTTTATTTACAAACTCAAGCAGTTAAAATAATAATTACAAAAAATCAATTAATATTCATACTCATAATATTACCATCAAACATAATATACAATTAAAAAATATTAAATTTGCATTTTCAATGAAGTTAATAATAACTCATAAAAATTATTGAAACCAACATCCATTTATTATTTAAATATATAAATTTTCATTATTATTCAAAAAAATTTTAATAATTTGGATTAGTTATGTTGTTTTTTTTAATTAATATTTTTGTAATAGAATATTATTTTTTTATGCAATTTGTATTCGTGTTGGTTTTACGAATACATATCCAAATCAATATTGTGGATAGCAATTTCCGTTCATCCCTAGTTTATCTTTAAAATAAATTATTATTTCAACTTTAACTAACAATATATAAATAATAATTCTATTAAAATTAAACGTACACACTTTTTTGTTCATCCTTCCATTTTCACACCTTTTTTAATCAATCAAAGCACTTTAAAAAAATTATCCAAATAAGTTTAGAAGGAACTTTTCAATTTTAGGAGTTTTTGATATAGCCTCTATTTGGTAAAAAAAAAACAAATAAAATAAAATAATTGTTTGTAAACAAATATCGGAATAAAATATATAGTTGAAAAGTGATTTGAAAAAATATATGTAAATAAAAAATAATTTGAAAAAATGAATTTTTTATAAATTTATTTATAAACAATATATCAAATGGAGGTTTTTTAAAAAACTTGTTAAATGAGCACTAAGAGTCTGTTTGATAATGTGATAAATTTTGATTTTTGTAGTTTTTTTTAGTTTTTTGTGGATGTGTGGTTTAAATATGTTTGAAAAGTAAAAAAATGGTGGGCTTGACTAAGAATGAATGGTTGAAATTGAATTTAAAAAGTTGTGATAAAATTTTTACCTCTACCAAACAAGTTATAATTATTCTAAACAACAAATGATGTCATCCTCGTATATGTTTACGAGTATGAAAACAAACATCTTTCCTAGAATATTTCCACAACTTGGGATCGAGTACAAACTAGAGACGACTTCCTCTCCCAAATGAGTGTGATATGCCCCCAGGACACATCTCCCAATGGTAAAGGGATTGACCGATAACGTGCCAATCGCAGTCGTTTGCAGGGTTCGTATCCTGACGGCTGAATAATGGATTTGTTCCCTGTGGCAAGTAGGGATCACCTTACTCCGCGAGGCAATACTGAGTGTCATCCATTCTGGTTCTGAGAGACATAACCTGCAATTTACCTCTCGAACCAATGACTCATGACATGATCTGTTCGGACCTCCAAGATATGAGTTACACCATTTTTATTTTATTTTTTAACAAATGAGTGTGATATGTTGACTTGACTTATTCGTCAAGTGGAGCATTATCGAAGGAGGAAAATATTCTAAATTCTTGTTCATTTGCAGTATGCTAAGGTGCATTTTGAAAAGTTAAGGTAAACATAATTAGAGAAGTAACTAAGTACATTAGTGTGAACTAAAATCCGCATGAAAATCATTAGGCTCTATATCTCAAAAATTATTTAATTATATATTCTATTACTACTTAATTTTTTTTATAAATTTTAAAATAATTACCAAAAATATTGCATTTAGAAAATTTAAAATCAAATTATAAAAAAAAAAACATAAATAACTTTAAATCATTAAAATAATAAAATAGTATAAACAAAGGGACATAGATTAAAAAAAAAAAAAAAAAAACTAATAATTATTGAAAAGCGAAGTGCAAAAAAAAAAAAAAAAAGGCAAATCCAACTCCAAATAAACAGTGAAACTATAATATGAAGTAGCATTTTTCACAACTATACTTGACGTAGTAAATTGGAGTCCGGTCGGAGAAGGAATCCAACTCCATTTCGCGCATTAAAAGCTTATAAATATCAGTGTTCTAAAAAGCGTGGAGTCCAAGAGTCAAGCTTTTGAAGCTTAAGCGGGAGTAAACGTTAAAAAGCGTTTTTTAATTCCTAAATATTTGATTTAAATTTTACTCATACTTGAACAAGTAAAAAAAAAGGAAAAAAAAAATAAAAATTGACAACTGCTTGCATCGGGCACGCTTAAGCGCGCACAATGCGCGCTTAAGCTCGCTTCAGCACGCATTGGGCGCGCGCGTATTTTAGAACAAAATTTTCAAAAACGCATTTTTTTCACTGTTCGTCAAAGCGATGCGCGAGAGGCGCGCACAGTGCGCACACTGTGCGCGCGTTTTAGAACACTGATAAATATAAGCGGACGACTATTGTTCAATTCCCTCCTGTCCAGGTTACAACACTATTTTTCAATTCCTTCCTGTCCAGGTTACAACCAATTAAAACATATGAATTAACGTTTTATCAACTATTTAAATTGTCAAGCTTCATTTTAATTTAATCATATATTTCATTAAATCTGTAATTTTTAACATCTTTTCAACCACACGTTGACTATTAGTATTACTACTACAAGGCCCTGTTTCACTTTTGTTGTTTTTAATTGATTTATTTATTTTTTCAAAAAATAACATTATCATTATCAAGTACAAATATATTGAAAAAGTAAAAAAAAAAATTAAAATTAAAATTGCTAAAATTTATTTTATTTTCTATGAAAAATAATATCAATCAAACAATGAAACTTAAAAAGTTCTCCACTTTTTCCCACTAGAAAATTAAACCAATCAAACAAATTTCAATTAATTTTCTACGAAAATATTTTCTAAACGAATTAAATTAATTCCTTGAAAAATATTTTCGTTTCACCCATTTTTTACCCTCGCAATCAAACGAACCTTAAAATTATTTAATTATTGGGAGGAATTGCCTAGGTCTTAAAGCAAAGCTCCCAAATCCAAGAATTACGTACCAATTGAGAAAGATGGCCCCTAATTCCATGAACTGATTTCAATTGTTCCAATGTTAGATTATTGAAGTCACAGGAACTTATTTACAAGGAATACAAAATCTTTCAAGAAATTAATGTTCCTTCTCGAATATTCCTATGGCTTGAAAGAACTAAAAGATAGGTTGAAGAAGAGCCTTTTACCATATTCCTTTGATTTTGCATCTCAGTTCTGAGTACCGGATCAACTATAAGTCCTTTATACTTGCAAACCGATCAAGATACAAGATCTCAACTTTTTCTCTTCTGCAATTGTGTCCAGTCCTAATTGATACCCCCTTGGATGCCAACAATATCAGTAATCATCACGATCCCCATCTGTCTGCCGGCCTCAGTAGGATGGTGGAGGCCGTGGAGGGACCGTCCAAAAGCCATTTGCGGGAACCAAATCCGGGGTTATATTATATAAACCTGTAAAGGATGCTGGGGCATCTGTTGGTAAACAATGAAATTGGGACCCCAAAGCACCAGCGGTTCCTGTGCTCATTCTTGATGAAGGCTGTATTTGGGTTTCTTCACTAGCCTGTTCCTCTTCTACAGGCAACCTTTCATATCTTGCATTCGTAAATGTGGCAGCAACCACTATTACTGGCCCTGATGCCACCAATGCACCCACCACGGTGCCACCCAGGACTTGGCCACGACTACCAGCTAAGTATACGGCAAGTCCTGCAGCTGCTGACAGCGATGGTGCCGACAAGAATGCACCTGACAATGATAGTATCTCAAATCTGCCATTGAGGGATATCACCCCTCCCGGTGCAGCTGGTTGGCGTAAGGTCACATTGGTTACAGCTCCACTGCCACTCAAAACCAAAACACCGCAGTGACGCCTCTGTGCATAGGTGGCAATTCTTTCAGCAATGTCACTGCCACTCCTGATTTCCAACACATGGCTATGTAGAGTATTTGGACTTTCTTTTGCTATCACAATTGGAGACTTGGGCTTGTTTCTCGAGCCAGGTGGTCTGCCTCTAGGCCGACCTCCTGAGATAGATGGCTTCGAAATCTCGGGATCTCCAGGCGGCTTCTCGTCTTCGATTTCGTGCTCGTTTTCTTGACTCTCTCCATCTTCAAGATCTTGGTTAAGATTTGGATTTACATTGTTTCCATTGCAATTTGATGGATTGGTAGTGGTCGTGTAAATGAATCGTTGCTCTCTTCCGGGCGGTCCAAGCGAATTCAAGACAGCATTTTTATCCTCTGCAGTGCTTCCAAGGTGAAGAAATGGAGCTGATGATGATGATGATAACATTGGGTTCATCAACATAGTTCCTGCCCGCCATCTATTTCCCATGCCTTTTTCTTCAACAAAAAATCTCTCTTTTCAGGAAGAAAAAATAAATTAACAATTTCAATTTTCTTTTATCTCTACATCAGTTCAACAATCAACCACAATAACTCTTGAAACCAATATCTTTTTATTTACCTTAAAGCCCAAAGTAGTTTTTCCTCTTTCAGTAAACCCTAATCAATATCCTCAGAATTGCTGAAAACCCTGATCAATGGACTACTAAAACCTTAATAATTTACACAAACAATAAGGGAACTGCAAATTAAACGGAGATCTGGAGGAACGCACTTTAAAAATTGCTTCCTAAATGTTAAACGGTTAACAGTTGAACTCGCAGTTACCAGTTACATAGAATTCAAACTTCTATTTCAGTTATTGTGCAGAAGATTTGAAGAGAGGAAAAAAGTACCTTCACAGGTTCAACCGGTACGGGCTAGGGTTTGGGTCAGGTCCTTTATTCTGATTTTCTTCAGCTTCCCTCAGCTTCTTTCTATCAATCTATCTATTCATACATACATATTTCTCTCTCTATCCGAGTATATAGCTGATGAATTGGATGTGGGTGTACAAATCGGTAGTAGTTGTAAAACAAAGAATAATATGTCCGGTTTTGCAGTCTCTGGTAACCGGTTTTTACTGGTTATGCTCTTTGACCATGGACTCATTTCCAGAACTGCCTCTGGTAAAATATATATATATATATACTTTTTATTTTAAAGCAAATAATTTGATATTTTTGAGGTAAAATATGTAACTTGTTTGAAAAATGTATAATTCAAAAATGATTTGAAAAATGTGTTTTTAAGAGTTTCCAAATGCGTGCAAAAAAATAATTAAAAATAGGGTTGGACAAAACTCTCAAATCGAATCGGGCCGAACCGAACCGGATCGAGCAGTTTGATTATGTTCTTCTTAGGTTAAGTATTCAAATGTATACTAGAATTACATCGAGTTTTGACTCGGTACTCAGTTCTAGACCCATAACCAAATCTCCTCATTTTTTATATAAGTCAAATTATTTTAGTTTTCTAAATAAATTTGTCAATTAACTAATTAAGTTATTAGTTGTAGGTAGAAATAATGTTATAGGTGTTGATATATGAATGAATTGTTTGTTCATTAAATTATTTCTATTTTGCTTTAAAATGTTTTATTTCATTTTCACTTTTCATCCCTTTAAATTTGTTCTAGTTTCAAATCAAAATGTATAGATTATTTATAACTTACCAAAATGAGTTATCATAATGCAAAATTTAGATAGTTAACCGTAATGTTTTTTAGAATAGTTTATTTACTTTTAATTTATTTTTTTTAATTATTAAGGTTGTGTTTGATAGGCTAAAATTTGCCTTGAAAAATGCAAAATTCCATCTATTTTGCCTTCTTTTGGTTTGTTTGATTGCCAACATTTTCCAATCCAAATAATTTCCAACTACTTGTCACGTGAGGGGATTTGCATGATTTTTGTGGAAAATATTCTCACTTTAGGAGGGAAAATATTTTCCAGGAAAAGAACTTGCTTTATTTTAATATTTCCGTCTCATTTTGTCATTTTTATTATTGTTAAATGACTTTTTTTTTTTTTTTTTAGAAATTAACATTATTGTATCAAGTACAAATGTGTAAAAGATTAAAAAATGATTGAATTAACTAAATTTTATTTTATTTGTAATTAAAAATAATATCAATCAAGTAACAAAACTTGAAAAAATTCTCACTTTTCCATCTAGAAAATTAATCCAATCAAATACTTCCAATTGATATTTTCCATGAAATAATTTCTAGAGAATTCAATTTCCTAAAAATTATTTTCTTTCCACCATTTTTCATCTTTTTAATCAGTTATACAACATAATATTCACATCCCTGGACGATGAATATGTGCTCTAATTCAACTTGAATAGGTGAAACACATCATCTTTTAATTTGAAAGAATCTCGTATAATATTGTATTCATTGGTGAATGGATCCTACTAGACAATTTATTATTTGCATTTTTTTACATAACACACAATTACATGAACTATTGTGCACACACTAACAGGTGAGATTTCACACAGTACCTCAATCTTCAATTCCTTGAGATTATCCTTTGAAATTGAGAGTCGTAAATGGCATAGGAGAGGATTCCTTCACCCACAATCATAGCAAGACATGCGGAAATGGTCGAAATGAGAAGAAAGTATTACTTTCGCAAGCAAAGTGTGACGCCCAAAATTCATTTTTAATTTCTATGTATTTATTTATTTTTCCTTCATATTTTAATTTTGAAAACAAATAAAATAGTAATATTTTCAAATCACTCTAAAAAAATTTTGAATTTTTATTTTTAAAGCATATTTTGGTTGTATTAAAAATAAATAATTCTATTTGAAATTCCATTTTGTACTTTAGTTTAAAAGAAAACAATATATACTAATGTTAATATAAAAATATTATTGCTAAAAGTTGATATAAAAATATCTATTTAAATTAAGGAATAGAGAGCGGATTGTAGAAGATAGTTGGGAATAGCTATTTAAATTATATAATTATTTTGAAAATGAAATAAAACTATTTAAAAGTAGTTGAACATTTTTCGGGGTTCCCTGGTGAGAGGTCCATGAATCACGATTAGGTACTCAATACACAATTGTCCCGTCATTTGAGAGTGACACCAACATCCATTTCATGCATTGTCATACATACAGTGCAAAACTACATGAGTTAAAATTCAGCAAGTAACAACATGCATGATCATAGGCATAAGTTTCGATTCATTTTCTCAAAACAATCTCTTCCCAAACTTCACTCATTTCTCATTATCTCAGTTCATCCATATTTCCTACTTGGGCCCGAATCCCATTATGTTGTATCGTATGAGTTCAAATGTCAACATGAACAATAACATCCGCCTTCCAGTGCTTGTGGTCCGTCATCGTCCACTGAGACTCAAGACTCCACAATTTGTATCTATTGTCGTCCACCAAGACTCAAGATACTGTATAAGGAATTATATTATATCAATCAGGCCTAAGCTATTATCAATGTTTTTAAACCCAGCCCGGTCATCGGCCCGATCGAGGGATTGGATCAAGGGTTAGACGGTCTCGGGGTCAATCCGGAGTCGACCTGTTCGTTAAAATAATAATAATAATATTTTTTAAAAAAAATAAATCATAAATTGTTTAAAAATTTTTAAAAAATAACTAAAATCCGGGTCAACTCGGTCTGGGTCGATCGGGTTTACCGGATTGATCCTGGTCTTTGACCGGATTTGACCAAAACGAGTTTTTAAGGTCACCCGACCCGGGTTTTGGACCAGGTTCCGGGTCGACCCAATCGGGTCAGACCGAGTTTTACAACATTGACTATTATATACGGTATTCGGGGTGCCGATCTACAATCCCAAGACTACCAAGAGACCTCTTGACACCGCCTGGATACCGTGGTCGGACCGCCAACACCCCATCATCGACTACTCCTAATTACTGTCGGGAGTCTCAAGTGGGTGTATATATTTGGATGTGAAGTAAAGTACGGTACACTAGTAGAGTGATTCTACTATCATCCACGACATTCTCTCTCCATATTTCTCCATTTACTTTTTATTTCTTTCTTTACCATTTATAAAGGACTTTTTCTAAGTACACAAAATGCACATTTCATTGTCCATAAATGTCAACATATATTTCATGCTCCAGTTTTACGTCATATAATCACATAATATGACATTCCAATGATATTCATATGCATTAATAACATATCATATCATCAAATCATGCCTCGCATGCTTTCACCATATACAGATAATTGTCACATCATATTCTATGCATATAACACCAACAATATGTCTCACATAGTCACGTAGGGGCACATAATAATATAAATACTATGTTTTGCATTGTAGTTGAAATGTTACTTACTCACTCATTTGGTGTTCTAGAGTTCACGACTTTATTCCTAAATAGTTTGCACTATTAATCTGCTTGGTGTTAATCTAGATTGATTATCACTCCTCGCCTATCATATGTATAAATTATAATTTAGCCACATGGTTATATTTCAACTAATAAATATAATTTATAGCCCATTAAATAATATGGGATTAAAATAGGTCATCTCACTGTAAAATATTTTATCAAAATAATTATATGGATTAACTTTATTTTAAAGGGATTGATCCATTTTATCATACCTTATACGAAAATTATTCTAATTTTCACATATATATATGAAATAATAACCATAACATTATTAATATAAAACTTATTACATAATAATAATACCTGAAATCTTTTGTCTAATTGGGAGGGGGAGGGGGAGGGGGAGGGAGGTGGTCGAACCTCTCCAACTTTGATTGGGGGGTCGAACCCCCCCCCCCCCCCCCCAAAATAAAGTTTAACTATTAATTAGTAATATTATTTAAAAAGATGAATTCATAAATTACTAATTGACCCAACGCAACATTCCACTCCCTTTATCAATTCTTCAAAACCCAGTCCTGCCCGAAACACCACAATATCCCACTGCGAATGATGCAAACTACGTAGCAATTGTAGTTAAGCAACCCAAAAAATATTGATCGACCCAAGAACGCCAAGGAATCACGATTTATGGATCCAATTAAAATCAATTGAACCAAGCAACCAAATACAATTACAGGGATATACTGATCTCTTGATCACAAGCAATATTAATTCTCATCGAGATTTGAACAAACAAGATTAACTCGCAAGTTCGAATTGTATTCAATGAAGAATAGAGTTTGAAAGCAAATTTGCATCACAATAATATCAATCATCGTCTCCCTAATAATGAAAATTACATCCCTTTAAATAGGGTAAAATCTGGCTTTAGGTGCCCTAATTCAACTAGGAAGGAAATTGCTCAAATATGGAAAGAAATAAAAATAATAGAAAATTAAGGATTTCACGCGTATTGATAGTTATGACCGTAACTTTCTTCTTCACGGCCGTAAGTAGCTTACTGTTTAATAGTTACAGCCCTAAGACTTAATTTATGGCCGTAAATCATTTTTTTCTGAAAATCTTATTTTCACCCGAGGCCACATTAAGGCCGTGACACATGTTGAGTTACGGTCGTAAGTCAAACTTTTCACAATTTCAATTTTCAGCAGTGGACTCGTTGAGGCCGTAAGCGTTATAGGGTTACGGCCGTAATTCTGAAACTTCACAACTTCCTTCGACGGCTTGAATGAAATTGATCCACTCGTCGTCTCGGCTAGTCTCCAACATGGAACTTGCTTCTTTTGCAGCCACGAACATAATTTTGTCCACAGTTTCTTGTATGGCTTGTCCATTGCTTCGTTGGCCCTCTTCATTTGCAATTAAGTCATCGTTCCTCCTTTGATCATCAACGGATCTTTGCGCGGGCTTGTATTCGCGGTCTGGATCACATCATCACGTCCCTCCTCGAAAGGATTCAACCTCGAATCTGTACCTGCATCAAACGGAGATAGATCAGAAACATTAAACATAGTTGAAACATTATACTCACCAGGAAGATCTAATTTATAGGCATTGTTGTTGATCCTTTCAGTCACTTGGAATGGACCATCTCCTCGCGGTTGTAACTTTGATTTGCGTTGTTCCGGAAACCGGTCCTTCCTCAAATGTACCCAAACCTAATCACCGGGTTCAAAGATGACGCTTTTTCTTCCTTTGTTAGCCTTAAATGCAAAATGTTCATTTTTCTTTTCAATTGCCAACCTCACCTTGTCGTGGAGTGATTTAACCATATCAACATTTTTCTTTCCATCCAAACTACTACGTTCATTCACAGGTAAAGGAATTAAATCCAATGATGTTAGAGGATTAAAATCATAAACAATTTCAAATGGTGAACAAGAAGTAGTAGAATGTATAGACCTATTATATGCAAATTCAATAAATGGTAAACACTCTTCCTAATTTTTCAAATTTTTATTGATAATGGTGCGCAACAATTGAATCATTGTCCTATTTACTACATCGGTCTGTCCATCGGTCTGTGGGTGACAAGTTGTAGAGAAAAGTAGTTTTGTTCCCAGTTTGTTCCACAAGACTCTCCAAAAATGACTAAGGAACTTAACATCCCTATCCGAGACAATACTTTTAGGAACCCCATCTAAGTTTACAACTTCCCTAAAGAAAATATCAGCTATGTTGGTAGCATCATCAATTTTGTGGCATGGTATAAAATGTGTCATTTTACTAAAGTGATCTACTACCACAAAAATCGAATCTCTTCCCTTCTTAGTCCTAGGTAATCCAAAAACAAAATCCATAGAGATATCGACCAAAGGCTCACTAGGAACGGGTAAATGCATATATAATCCATGGGGGTTTAATCCTTGACTTTCCCTTCTTGCAAGTAATGCATCTACTACAAACTCGAACCATATCAATCTTCATCTTAGGCCAATAGAAATGTTCACTTAGGATTTCGAAGGTCTTTTTAATCCCAAATGACCCATTAAACCTCCATTATGGGTCTCTCTCACAAGTAACTCTCTCATTGAACACCTAGGGACACACAATTTATTTTCCCGGAATAAGTAATCATCATGTTTAAAGAATCTATCCACAGCCCCCTTACCACATGAATCATAAATACTAGAATAGTCCGGATCATTAACATACATGTCCTTAATGTATTCAAACCCAAGCAATTTAGCATTCAAAGAAGTTAAAAGCACATACCTTCGAGATAATGCATCCGCCACCACATTTTCTTTACCTTGTTTGTACCGGATGACATAGGGAAAGGTTTCGATGAACTCTACCCACCTTGCATGTCTCTTACTCAGCTTAGCTTGACCCCTCAAATGTTTCAAGGACTCATGATCAGTGTGAATCACGAACTCCCGTGGCCATAAATAATGTTGCCATGTCTCCAAAGCCCGCACAAGTGAGTACAACTCTTTATCATATGTTGGGTAATTAAGAGCAGCCCCCTTTAGCTTTTCACTACAATAGGCTATTCTCCTTCGATCCTGCATTAAAACAGCTCCAATACCTAGCCCTGAGGTATCACATTCAATCTTAAAAGCCTTGTCAAAGTTAAGGAGTGATAAAACCGGTGCTTTACACAACATATTTTTATGGTCTCAAATGCATGCTCCTGTTCTACACCATATTTAAAGCCTACACTTTTTTTGACAATTTCTGTGAGTGGTGTAGCAATTGTGCTAAAATCCTTAACAAAACGCTTAACAAAACGCCTATAAAAACTAGCCAAGCCGTGAAAACTTCTAACCTCAGTTATGCTTCTAGGTGTTGGCCATTCTTTAATAGCTTTAACATTTTCCCCATCTACTTCTATTCCCTTTGCACTAAATACATAGCCAAGAAATACAACTTTTTCCATACAAAAACTACACGTTTTAAAATTAACAAAAATTTGTTCTTTCCTCAACACCACAAGCACACACCTGACATGTTCCACATGCTCTTCTAAGCTTTTACTATACACCAAGATATCATCGAAGTAAATTACAACGAATTTACCTATAAATGCACGTAAAACAGATTCATTACGTGCATAAAAGTGCTAGGTGAATTGGTAAGTCCAAACGGCATAACTAATCATTCATACAAGCCATATTTAGTTTTAAAAGCAGTTTTCCACTCATCGCCTTCCCTCATGCGGATTTGGTGATATCCACTTTTAAAATAAATTTTACTAAATATGCTAGAGCCATGCAATTCATCCAACATATCATCTAACCTAGGAATATGATGACGATACTTTATCGTTATGTTGTTGATGGCTCTACAATCAACACACATTCTCCAAGTCCCGTCTTTCTTTGTCACAAGTAATACGGGTACGGCACATGGACTCATGCTCTCCCTTATGTACCCATTTCTCATCAATTCCTCCACTTTCCTTTGAAGCTCCTTCGTCTCCTCGGGATTACTTCTATAAGCGGGCCGGTTTGGAATGATTGCTCCAGGTACAAAATCAATCTGATGCTCAATACCTCGAATGGGTGGGAACCCACTAGGTATATCCTCCGGAAATACATCGTCAAATTCTTGTAAGAGAGAAATAGCCAAACTAGGGAGGGGTATGTTAGTTTCCTCAAATGCAAGGAATGACTCCTTGTACAACAAAAGGACCATTGGTCGATTTTCCACGAAAGCCTTCTTGATTTCACTACTTTTTGCATAGAAACTCACATTTGATTTTTCTTTTCTGGCACTCTTCGCTCCCTCTCCTTTTTTTGAGGTATGTACCCCAACACTCTTTTTTTCTCTCGCATTTCCTTTTTCTGGAGTCGTGGCTCCAACCCTCTTTTCCTCTCCTTTTTCTGAGGTTGTGGCCTCAACTCTCTTTTTCTCACCTTTTTATGAGGTCATGGCCTCAACTCTCTTTTTCTCAAGTTTCCTCACCCTTTGATATTCGTCATTTTTCAATTTAACTTGATCTGTATAAACTTGTGATGGTGTCAATGGTGTAAGTGTAATATTTCTCCCATCCTTGGTAAAACTATATCTATTTTCATACCCGTCATATGTCACATTCCTATCATATTGTCAAGGCCTAACCAACAAAATGTGCCCGACTTGCATAGAAACCACAACACACATCACTTCATTCATATAGCTACCAATCGAAAAATTCACTAACACCCTCCTATTCACCTTAATTTCACCACTATCATTTAACCACTGAAGTCTATAAGGTGATGAATGCTTCAACAATGGTAATCACAATTCTAAATTAGTGTGGTGCTAGCAACATTCGTACAACTACCACCATCAATAATCATACTACATACCTTGTCTTAGACGCGACACCGTGTATGAAATATGTTCTCCCTCTGTTGCTCCACGTCATCCACGTTGACTTGAGCATTAAGGGCTCGCCTCGCTACTAATAACGGTCCATGCTCCCCGGATAACAATTCCTCATTATCACTAGCTTCCTCCAAAGCGGGCATGTCGTTGTAGTCCTCTTCATCGCTGCTACTTTCCCAAGCTCCTTCCTCTCACATGGTAATGACACGTCTATTAGGGCATTGAGAAGCCACATATCCTCTTCCCAAGCATTTGAAGCATTGGTTATCTCTATTCCTAGATGGCTGAGGTTCCCCTTTGGGTGGAAACTTATTAAAGGACTCCTCCTTTCCCTTTGGTACCTTAATCTTCCCCTTCGAAACAGCCCAAGACGGATTAGAATCCGAAGAACCCGACTGATACTTAGTTGTCCCTTTTCTCTTCAATTGCTTCTCCCCTTTCATGGCCATATGCAGCATATCTTCTAGCTCCACATAGTGTTGCAATTCGACCACATTTTCTATTTCTTTATTCATCCCACTCAAGAAACGGGCCATAATGGCCTCCCCATCCTCTTCCACATTGGCTCTAAGCATCAACATCTCCATCTCCTTATGATAATCCTCGACACTCTTAGAACCTTGGTAGAGACTTTGTAATTTTTGACGAAGTTCCCTATAGTAATGACTAGGGATAAATCTCTTCCTCATGACAGCCTTTAATTCACCCCATGTACTAATAGGCCTCTCACGATTTCGCCTCCTAGAAGTTGCTAATTGATCCCACCAAGTAAGTGTATAATCGGTGAATTCAAGAACCGCAACCTTAACCTTTTTCTCCTCCGTATAGCCGTAGCAATCGAATATCAACTCAATCCTTTTCTCCCACTCTAAGTATTGTTTCGGATCACTCCGACCCTTAAAGGAAGGAATTGTTGTTTTGATATTATTCATGCCACGATTCGATCGATCCCCAACAACCTCTCTACCTCGTCGTTCATGCCTAACCACTCTATCTATGAGTGCCCCATCATCAAACCCATCAAATTCATCTTCTTCCTCCGTCTCTATCTTATGACCACGCCCCAATTGACTCCGCACATTGGGCGCTTCCCTAGGCCGCTCTAACCTTTCAATTCTGCCCGACATATCCCCAAGCATCTTCTCAAAGCGTTGTGCCATCTCTTCCATCATGTTGACTTGATCGCCGTTCTTTGCTATAGTAGAATTTTTCGACATCCAAAAACTAAATAATATATGCCTCACGTGTATTTCGCTCGTGTATCACTCAATTTTGGCTTTTACCCTCTATTGATCTCACCTCTCTGGCCTTTTTCTACTCAATGGCTTTCACCCCAATTGCTTCAAAGAACGAATCCGAACTCAAACAAGTTTAAACTCGAATGATTCAAACCGAATATGAGTGAGAATTTACTAACTTGTTGGAAAACTCGAAGAAGATCTTGAGAGTATGGAATTTTGATTCTATAAAGGACTTGACACTTTTTATGGGAAATAAGATTGATTCAAGAAGATAATTCTTGAAAACAAATAACAATTTTTTTGACTAATTTTTTTTCCCGAAAATTCAACTACTAGAATACCGAAATAAACGAAAATTTATTTGAATATCAAACGAACGAAATAACGACTTTTGAATTTTTTTTGTGACACTTTTTGGATTAAAGACTCAAGGACTTGAAGAACACAAAGAATAAGATTAAGAAAACTCAAGAAAACAAAACAAAGATATAACCTTGATTTTTGAAGCCTAAGCTCTGATACCAAATGATGCAAACCACGTAGCAATTGTAGCTACGCAACACACAAAATATTGATTCGACCCAAGAACGCCAAAGAACCATGACTTATGGATCAAATTAAAATCAATTGAACCAAGCAACCAATACAATCACAGGGATATACTGACCTCTTGATCACAAGCAATATTAATTCTCACCGGGATTTGAACAAATAAGATTAACTCGCAAGTTTGAATTGTATTCAATGAATAATAGAGTTTGAAAGAAAATTTGCCTCACAATAATATTAATCATCGTCTCCCTAATAATTAAAATTACATCCCTTTAAATAGGGTCAAATCTGGCTTTAGGAGTCCTAATTCAACTAGGAAGGAAATTGCTCAAATATGGAAAGAAATAAAAATAATAGAAAATTAAGGATTTCACGCGTATTGATAGTTACGGCCGTAACTTCCTTCTTCACGGCAGTAAGTAGCTTACTGTTTAATAGTTACGGCTGTGAGACTTAATTTACGGTCGTAAATCATTTTTTTTCTTCTGAAAATCTTATTTTCACCCAAGGCCACATTACGGCCGTGACACATGTTGAGTTATGGCCGTAAGTCAAACTTTTCACAATTTCAATTTTCAGCATTGGACTCATTATGGTCGTAAGCATTATAGGGGTACGGCCGTAATTCTGAAACTTCACAACTTCCTTCGACGGTTTGAATGAGGTTGATCCACTCGTCGTCTCGGCTAGTCTCCAACATGGAACTTGCTTCTTTTGCAGCACGAACATAGTTTTGTCCACCGTTTCTTGTATTAACTTGTCTATTACTTCGTTGGCCATTTTCGTTTGCAATCGAGTCATCGGTCCTCCTTTAATCATTAACGGATCTTTGCGCGGGCTTGTATTCGTGGTCTGGATCACATCAGCGAACCTCTACCAACACTAATATTCGCCAACCATTGCTCATAAAAAATAAAAAAAATAAAAAATTCTTATCTAACAAAATCACATGAATAAAAATAATAAAAAATTGAAGTATCATGAGTTTTTGGAATTCCTCGATTGCTTAATGAAGAAGGCCATGAATAAGAAAATTGAAGTATCACAACTTGTTGCAGGCCTCTGTGACCCCCTCAATTTTTCATTACATCATCGCTACTACCTCTCCGTTGGGGGAGACAATGGGACTGTCCTCAAACCTTATTCATTATTGCCAAAATTGGATTTTGTAATTGTGCTTCTTTTTACCTACAACAATGGATGTTGGAAGCCCCAAGCCACAAAACAACCCAGCACCCTACCCAAGAAAAACTCAAGAGCCAGAACCGGATTATGCTGGTGTTAGAATAAATAAAACTAAGCCGTTAACAACCCAAGCCCCGACCCACAAAACAATTCATCAATGAAGTGTTTTGTAGTTGTCATTTCGATACAGTTACATCCCACTTCCACTGTGATTTCGTATATTACTCAACAAGTCCTCATTTGTAGAATCCATATTTAGACAAGGCGCTGCCGTGAGGAGAGGAATCATAATAACGTCGATTGTAGCCTTAAGCTACAAAACAACCCATATTTGTAGTGCCAATTAAGGTTCTATTCGGTAACACTGTATCAACTATAAATTAAATCATTTATATTTTTTAAGTAAAATATGTAGTTGAAAAGTAGAGAAAGCACGTGTGTGTAATTTTTCGAAAATATAGGATATGATTTTTAAAAAAAAATGCCATAAAAATGGGAACATAATTCTAATCATGATTAAAATAGGAACAAGAATACAATGAAAAAGGTTGGGAACATAATTCTAATCATGATTAAAAGTTATGACCATTTATTTATGCTATTAAAATGTGATGCACATATAAGAAAATATGGTGGGATTATATTTAACCTAAACATAAAGTAGTCTTCCAAATTTGCCCTAGGAGTAAATATGAACTATAGATAGCAATAAATAAGTAAAAAATTAATCATTCATTCTATAACGCGATTATTACTCATTTATAAAACACTTTATGAGTAAATAATCAAATAAGGATCTATCGATTTAAGTCGATGCCTATTAAGGACCTATCGTTTTTTTTGGGCAAAATTAGACCTCGAATCATCTTTCTTTGTCGGATAAGGACCTCATTCCACCGCCGTTAACTTTTTTTAAAGTAAATAGCCAAATAAGGACCTATCGTTTTAGGTGGCTGCCTATTAAGGACCTATCGTTTTAAGTCGCTGCCTATTAAGAAGCTATCATTTAATTAAGAACCAATTGTTTTGAGTAAATAGTCAAATAAGAACCTATCGTTTTAGGTCGCTTCCTATTTAGGACCTATCTTTTTTTTTTTTTTTTCAAGATCTTACCCCGAATCACCTATCATTTCAAAGTTTTGCATTTTAATTTACTTTTAAAATATTGTCCCATCAAATTTCATCTCCCTTTATAACTTCATTGAACAATTCAAAATACGTTTATGTATTTAATAATTTTTTTCCTATTTTTAATTCAAATAATTATTTTTTAATCCTCAGTTGGGCAATACTATTTCATTTAAAAATACATCTTCTGAACAATTCAAAGAACATGTTTATGATTTCAATGAATTTTTTCTATTTTTAACTCAAAAAAGTATGTTATAATTACCGATAAAAATAGATTTTTTTTTAAAGTAGGGTAAATGTAAAATATTTTATTTTAAACTCACTTAAATTCTTATCGAAACTATCAATTAATTTATATAATAAAAAGAAAAAATAATTATTTTCTAATTAACGTGTATAAAATAAATAATTTAAATAATTAAGAATATATAATATTCCAAGTCTTATGCATCAAATTAATATTAAGGACCTATTTATTTTATATGAATTAATTAATAAAAAGAGAAAACAATTATTTTCTAATTAATGTGTATAAAATAAATAATTTAAATAATTAAGAATATATAATATTCCAAGTCTTATTTGTCAAATTAATATTACGGACCTATTTATTTCATATGCATTAATTGAAAAATAACTAATTGATAGTTTCGATAAGAATTTAAGTGAGTCTAAAATAAAATGTTTTACATTCACCATATTTTAAAAAAAATAATAATAAATAAATAAATCTATTTTTATCTGTAACTATAACATACTTTTTTGAGTTAAAAATAGAAAAAAATTCATTAAAAACATAAACATGTTTTTTGAATTGTTCAAATGGAGTGTTTATAAACGAAATAGTATTGCCCAACAGAGGGCTAAAAGATAATTATTCGAATAATTAATAGAAAAAAATTATTAAACAAATAAGCGTATTTTTTGAATTGTTCAATGGAGTTATAACGGGAAATGAAATTTGATGGGAAAATATTCTAAAAGTAAATCAAAACGCAAAACCTTGAAATGATAGATGATTCGGGGTAAGATCATGACAAAAAAAAAAAACACAAAAAAAACGATTGGTCCTAAATAGGCAGCGACCTAAAACGATAAGTCATTATTTGACTATTTATTCAAAACAATAGGTCTTTATTTGCTTATTTACTCGGAAAAAAAAGTTAATGACGATGGACGGAGGTCTTTTCGGGCAACGAAAAATGATTTGGAGTCTAATCTTGCCAAAAAATAAACGATAGGTCCTTAATAGGCAGCGACCTAAAACGATAGGTTCTTATTTGGATCTTTACTCATCACTTTATAAATCACAAAATTTCTCAAACCACTTTTTAAACATATGTTTTTCGAAGCCACTTTATTTAACCACATATTTTAAATCAAAAAATAGGCATAGGCAAAAGAATCAGAACTAGTGGTTCGGTTCTTTCAAAATTTTAAACGGTTCTGGTTCTTAAAAAAAAACCATTTGATTCCGGTTTCGATTTCGATTCTAAGTTTAGAACCAGAACCGATAGAACAAGACACGATTTTTTTTTATTTTTTTAAAAAATATAAATTTTTTTAAAAAAATCCTTAATGCATGTTATCCAGTCCATTAGTCATTATCAATTAACCAACAACTATTGACTCATTCAACACTACAATAACTATAAGCAAAACAAGTAATAAACAAAAAATCATAGATCAAAAATTATTTTTCTTTCACTGATTGTGTAGTTCAGCTTCAATCTTTCAACCGTCAAACTTTCAACCTTCAATTCTTAAAGAATCAACAAATAATAATTCTTCACTCTCCATCTTACAATCAGTTATTATTTTGTTTCCAATGATTTGTTGGACTTGTGCGACTGTTCCTTGAAAATGTGGAAAACTACGAGTAAAATTGAAGAATTTATACAAGGAGCACATACACGCGGATGAGAAGATACGTTACTATTTGGAAGGAAGTGAATATTTTTATATCAATGACAAATATGACTGTTGTATTCGCATTTTGATCAAGGCCGATGACCTTACCATCTTACGCCTCTTACAAACCGAAATCTACCATCGCTTCATTGGTTAAGTTTGAAGGTTTTAGTTTAGGAAATCGGAACCAGAACCAAAACCAGAAAAATCGAGCGATTCTGTTAATGCTCGATTTTTCTCTTACAAAAAGAATCAGCAGTTCTTTTTCTTAAGAACTATCAATTTTTAGTTCGGTTCGATTCCTTGGAAACCATAACAATATGGAACCACGCCCATGCACCATGCCTTTAAAAAATAACAAAAAACCACTTATAAATCCCCAAAAGTCAGTGGAAAAGAGCATTAGTAAACACAATAACCAGATGCCAGATGAGGACTAATTGTTATTGTCTATAAATTTTGGGAGAATTTTCAAAATGCTCGAGTCAAACATGGGCTAGGTCAAAATACTCTAATTTTTAAAAAACTAACCACAATACCCCTTTTCCTTTAAAATGACGTGTATACCCTTAATAACCATATTTCTCTTATACCCTTCATTTATTTCATATTTATATTAAAACAAAAACCATACAATTCTCAATTTTCATTATTCTCTCATTTTTCATCTGTTTGTGCTCAATACACAGATAAATTATTCTCTCATTTTTTATCTGCTTGTACTCAAAAAAGATTTGCAAAAAAAAATACAAAACTCAATTGAAAGATTTCATTCGCTACTTCTTATCGGTAAGTTGATTTAGCGATAATTATTATACTGTATTTAATTTCGTTCTCGTTGTGTTAAACTTATTCAACAGATCTATAATTTCAGTAACAAAAAATTATCGAAAAATTCATCTATTGTTAATTTTTTAGTTAATAATCATTACAAATCTATAATTATGTAGACTAAACAATGAAAAATTAATATGGCGAAGTGTGATTTTTATCAGTTTAGTAACAAAATCGGAAGAATTGAACATTAGACCGGACAAAAAAGTGTCGGTCATTGGTCCGGTAGGACCATGGCATGGCCCGGCCGAACCAGTCATGTCCGGCCGAACCGAGGCATGGTCCGGATCGACCGACTAATTTTTTTTACAATTATTTTTTATCAGTTACTCTGATTTTCCCTAACTTGTTATTTTGAAAATTTATTATTTTTAATTAATGCAGATATGGCTTTCATCCCAGTTTCTTATTTTGGTGAATTCGTGGTTGATGAAAATCTGCGATGGTCATGGAAATATACAAGTGATCAAAATATTTCTATAATTTTGTTAACACCAGGTATGTCATTTACAGACTTGTACAGAAAACTACAAGATCAACTCGAAGTTGATCCATCTGAATATGATATGAAATTTGGATTTCTATATAACTCTAATTCTATTGTTGCATTGCCACCCTTGTTTGTTACTTCTGACGTGCAAATTACGTGGTTAATTGAGGCGAATAAAAAGAAAACTATTCCTCTTTGTGTAACTTTAGTATGAAAAGATACCCCCAATAATCAGAATGAAGAATTCGATGGTGGGGATCAGAATGGGAATGATATTTGGGACACATTTGAAATAGCTCGTGAGGGTGATGATGTTATTCCTGATACAGTTGCTATACTCCATGATCCTCTTATCACCCATAGAGGTCACGATGTAGTCGGAGACAATCAGGAGGACATTCCATTTACAAACAATGATCTGATTAATTTATCTATACGTCAACATGAGCACTTCGAGAAGTCACGGGCTAGGCCAAGTTCACGATCAACTAATTGTTCACCTGTGGTTCCAGATGATAAAGATTTGGAAGTCCAGCAATTATTTAATATCAAGGAAGGCTCCAAGAAGCGGTGCACAGTATTGCACTTAAAGAGCAATTTCGAGTTTAAAGTGAAGAAGTCAGACAGGAGTACCTACACAATTGTCTGTGTAGATGATAATTGTAGTTGACATTTGCGAGCAACGAGGATGGACACAAATCAATTCTTCGTAGTTCGAAAGTATGCACGAGAACATACTTGTCAAGTGGGCATTTGTCAAAATGATCACAGACAAGCGCGTTCATGGTTTATAGGACGACAGATAATGCATAAGTTTGATGACCCAAGGACTATTTACAGACCTAGAGACATCATTAACGATGTGCAGAGAGATTTTGGGGTGACCGTGAGCTACCAGAAGGCCTAGAAGACTAGAGAATGTGCGTTAGAGGATTTAATGGGTTCACCCGAGGAAAGTTATGCGAAATTAGCCAGGTATTGTCATAACATGTCGAGAACTAATCCTGGTTCGACATTCTTTATTGAGGCTGACGACGACAATCACTTCAAGTATTTTTTCATGGCTCTTGGACAATGTATAAATGGATTTAGAAGATCGATGCGACCTCTAATTCTAGTAGATGGTACAACACTGAAAGCTAGATATGAAGGGAAGTTAATTATTGCTACATGTCAAGATGCCAACATTCAAATATACCCTCTTGTGTTAGGCATAGTGGATAGAGAAAATGATCTAGCGATGGATTGGTTTTTCTCAAAGTTGAGGGAAGTAATTGGAGATGTCGATGACCTTGCTTTTATAACTGATCAGGGAAATTCTATGATAAATGGTATAGCTGAAGTTTTTCTTGAGGCACACCATGGTTATTGCATGTACCATATACAAGGCAATTCGAAGACGACGTACCATGGCACTGGGATTGTTTCCTTGTTTAAGAGAGCGGCAGAGGCTTACACTTTTGAAGATTATAATAAGTTCATGATCGAAATAGATAACAAGAGTGAGGCTGCCTCGGAGTACTTAATAGATAAATTGGGGATTCAACATTGGACACAGTGTCAATTTCCAGGACGTCGATACAATATGATGACGTAAAATAATGTGGAGTCTTTGAATGCATTATTTAAGAAGGATCGAGAGTTACCAATTCTGGCAATGATTTAGAACATTAGGGAGAAATTACAAGTTTGGTTTCACGATAGACGCGATGAATCTCAATCATGCACATATTATCTCACCCCTACCATGGAAACCAAACTCTTCAAGACATTAGACTTGGTTAGAAGGTTGGGCGTGGAACCACTAAATCAGTTTAGATTCAACGTTTCACTCGCCCTGAAAAGCCGAACGATTTCGGGTACCTACTAGCCCGATCGCGCAGCAACTCCATCGCAAGATCAACATGCTACAACATAAAACATAAGCAAATTAAATATTATCTAATCAACAGATAATATAGTGAGTTCACATAATTACGATTATGCACTCACATCGTCGGCAAGCCAAGCTCCGCTCCTGAGGACTATTCCAAACCAATCTTTGGAATCAGATATTGTTGTCTTCCCAATGGCGAAGCAAAACCTAAATGAATAAATAATTAGAAATTCATATACAATCATTTTAACAGTTAAGAAATAAATAAACAAAATCATAAGAAACTTACTTCGACTTAAGTTGAGAGTACCACATATCGAACACCTTTTGCTTCGCCGGATCGACTTCGCGGAATAAGTTGACATAAGTGCCATCCACGAATGTCCTCTTCTTTGCCTCGGCCGTGAAGGGAGAAAGAACATGATGTGAGAGTTGTCTTGTCCTCTTACTTATAATCTGCTCCTTCACCTCGACAGTACGTTTCCGTCCCCTCTTCTCGACCATCTCCGTCGGCCCCTTAGTCGACTCATCCTCCGACACCTCCGATACCTGAGGCACCTCCTCCTCCGCTTGAGACACCTCCTCTACCACCCCTATCGACATCTCTGTAGACACGTGCAGATTAGTCACATCCTCAGACACCCGGGCACCTATTCCTCCGCCGCCGCCCAAGGCACCTCCTTCTCCACCGCCACCCGAGGCACCTCCTCCTCTGCCGCCGCCCGAGGCACCTCCTCCCCCGTAACCCGATGTACCTCTGCCCCCCGAGGCACCTCCTCCTCTACCCGAGACACCTCCTCCGCCACCGACGCCCCCTCAGTCACATCCCCAGCCACCCAAGTCGGCACCCTGTAAAAATCCCGCTCCGTCATCTGAGCTATCATATCATCCAGCTCATCATGCTCTGGCATCATATCTGATACTCCATGCCACCTCGGAGCTCATTCCTAAGGGCGTCGACCTTACCTCCCAGGGTGTCGACCTTCACTTCGAGGGCGTCAACCTTACCTCCAAGCTCATCCCGAAGGGCATGCATCTTATCACAAATGACCCACACCAGATGCTCAAACAAATCATCAATGTCAGGTACTGGGCGCTGAAAACAAAAATGACGATTGATTATTTAACTCAAATATTATAACATGTAAATGTGATCATTAAAATACTATAGTTTATTGAAAACTGAATCCATGAACATACCGATGGAGTGGGGGAGCGTAAAGGTCCGCAAGATGTCCCCGGTGAATGAGATCTCATGAGCGGCGGGGACATGTCTCGTACTTGACTGCGGTGATCCTAGATAAATAAACAAAAGTGGAAATTAAATTTCGAATATTGCTTATTTAAGATTTTACAAAATTTTCGACAGAGTTTTCCCTTAAAATTGGACTTAGCCACCCTATAAAGGGACATCAAAATGTCATAATAAAGCAAAAACATTCAAACACTCAACCACGAGAATTCAAAACACCAATCACAACTCAATAATACTCCCATATTACCAACTACTCCAAAAATAATTCTCAACTCATTAACATATCAAATTCAAATTCAAATTATAAACTCCAACAAATATAATAGGAAATAAACTAACCCCCAATAAAATATTATAACTTATTGAAAACTGAATCCATGAACATACCGGGGGAGTGGGGAAGCGTAAAGGTCCTCGAGATGCCCCCGGTGAATGAGATCTCATGAGCGGCGGGGACATGTCTCGTACTGGAGTGCGTTGATCCTAGATATAAAAAAAGTGGAAATTAAATGTCGAATATTGTTTATTTAAGATTTTACAAAATTTTCGACAGAGTCTCCCCTTAAAATTGGACTTAGCCACCCTATAAAGGGACATCAAATTGTTATAATAAACCAAAAACATTCAACCACTCAACCACGACAATTCAAAACACCAACCACAACTCAATAATACTCTCATATCACCAACTACTCCAAAAATAATTCTCAACTCATAAACATATCAAATTCAAATTATAAACTCCAACAAATATAATATGAAATAAACTAACCCCCAGTAAAATATTATAACTTATTGAAAACTGAATCCATGAACATACCGGGGGAGTGGGGGAGCGTAAAGGTCCGCGAGATGCCCCCGGTGAATGAGATCTCATGAGCGGCGGGGACATGTCTCGTACTGGACTGCGTTGATCCTAGATAAATAAACAAAAATGAAAATTAATTATTTAAACCAAAAGGTAAATAAAAATCTAAAATTACATTACATACCAGTCCACGCATGTAGTCCTGCTCTTCCTCTTCGGTCGAAGTCGTCAACTCATGAAGGACTTCGAGCTAATATATTAACATTTGAACAATTTATAAATCATGTGTCAAATATTATATTACATTAATAATAATTTCTAAACGCTCACCTGAGGATCATCGAGGATAGCTGAAAGCTCCCTAGCGCTTAGCGCCTCCATTGCTCTCCAATTTAACATCTGAGGAAATCGCGTCCCCGTCCTAACTACCCACCTGTCACCTAAGGCGGAAATAACCTCATACGCCCATATCTGTAAAACTTACAATTATTATGACGATGAAAAATATAATAGACTAATTCAAAATGAAAAGTTTAAAATTATTACATGTAGAGCAAAACGAAAGCCGTACGCATCATACTTCCGGGAGGCCTTCTCTGCACTGGACATCGAATGCGTTTTCTTAAATATGTTAATGGTATCGACATAAAATTTAGACCCCCATGGATAGTTGTTGAAGGTTTCAATATCATCAACAAGTTCCAAAGCATATAAGTCGATACCATTCTTTGCTTGCTTGCCCTTCACAAAGCTCTCGAGAATATAGACCATGCATAATTTCAATTTGTCCAACATATTGGGACAAGTCTGTAAAGTTTTCCATAGCTCCCCCTTTAAAATGGTCCTTTGTCCTTCGAAGTATTTGAGATGAAGCCTCGATTTTGAGAGTTTTCCGGGCTTTGGGTCCATTTGGCCATCACACTTTAATCCCGTGATGAGGGAAAACTCAAAAGTCGAGAATGTGACTATCTTGTCATCCCCGAAACAAAAACTAAATATACCACCGTCTACTGGCTTCAAAAGTCGAAGTACCAGAGAATCTATAATCTGCGGTGCAAACTGCATCTTGGCCAATTCTTCGAATCGCCATAGGAAAGATCGCTTCAAGATATCTTAATGATACTCATCAAGACTCTTTAGAACTGTGTCGAAGTCACAACTCCTGTACTGGGAAACTTTAGCTTGAAGTCCTCTCAGTTCAAGATCAATCGCATACTCCATCCTGCAATAATTTCAAATGTTAAAATCATAATTCAAAAAAGTATGCCGCAATATTTAGCCATTATACGTTGTAAATTACCGCATGTAAATGAACAAGTAGGAAAATTGAACATTACAGGAAAAACTTTATTATTATTATTATTTATTATTATGGTATATATATATATATATATATATATATATATATATATATATATATCATTATTAATTATTATTGTATTATTTTTTTTATTAAAGTTGTGTAATTATAATTACAATTATTAATGTTATGAAATTATTATATATATTTTTATATTTATGAAATTATAGTTCATATTTATTATTTCTAATTATTATGAAAAATATTAATAATTTTTTATCAGCATTATTTAATTATTATAATTACATTTATTTTGCTATTATTAATAAATTTCTTATTTGCATTATTAAATTATAATTACATATCTTATTTGTAATTATTATGAAATTATTATTAACAAATTATGACATTATAATTACATTTTCCAACATTGTGAAATTATTAAAATTTTGTTACAATTATGAAATCATAGTTCACATTTGTTAATTCTAATTATATTTATTATCATTAGTAATGAAATTATTTTTGTAATAAATGATAAATAATATTAAGAATAACAAAATTATTTAGACTTTTATAATTTATTTATAATGTAAAAGAGGTAGTCAAAATAGTTCGACGGGACGAAAACATATTGGTCCGGCCGCAAAAACAAACCGGCCGCAAAAAATGGTTCGGTCGGACCAAGACCAAAACAAATTGGACCAATTTGAAAATGGTCCGGCCGGACTATTAAGGTCATCTTCTTCGCTGGGCAACGGCGTTGTCACAACAATGGCGGAGCTCATCATTTCCGGCGAGCTCCGTCATAAAAATGTAGAATATGAACTCAAACTCGATTTACATAAGAAAATTTTCAAATTTTAAGTTATAAATCTAAGAATCAAACCTAAAAATGTAATCTAACATTGTCTAATGTTTGAAGATTATGATGAATAGATCTTCTTCTTGAACAATTCGGAGTCTTCTTCTTGTTCTCTTGGACGGATTGAAGGCGAGAATGGTAAGGATATTTTAGAATAATAAATCATTTTCACTTTTTCTTTTTAACTTACAAATAGGTCAAAGAATATTTTGAAAAATGGATCGGATGATCTGGCTTTTTGCCACTAATTCCTCATAAATTTTTTAAGTTGTCAACAAGTATTCAGGTTTCGGGTGATCTATACAATATTTGAAAACCATAGGGTGTATTTGAAATTTCCAGAAACGTCATGGGGTAAATGAAATTAACATCATTTGGATCATTGCAAAATATTCGTACGGATTATCCAAAAAAAGCAGGAGTCACTGTTTATCCATGGCGATTCTCAACTTCTGTTTGTGTTCCAACATCTCCACAAATCCAAACCCGAAAACTATTTCCTTCCACAATTCAGCATCTCCGACTCCATCGAAACCCTTAATTTCTTCTCTCTCCCTTTCCATTCCTCGTGCTCCTCAGGTACCCAACCCCTGACCCCACCCCATGAAATTTTTAAAGGTACAATTTCGAGAACCTTCTTCCCAGATATTGATGTTAAATGCATTCTTTTCAGGGCCCTCAAATTCAGAATCATCTGTCTTCTTTGTGTGAATCAGTCTCTAAAGTGAGCATTCTTGCAGTTCTTTCTGCTTCACTTGTCTTTGCATCAAATCCTGCTCTTGCATTTAAGGTAATCAAAGTTAGATATGGATTTTGATTGTTTAAACTTAAATATATGTTTGAAGAATTAATTTTGTTTTTAATGAATATGTGCTTTCATTAACTTTGTGAGAAAAAAATTTGAAAAGGGTGGAGGGCCATACGGTGCTGAAGTGACTAGGGGTCAAGATCTTACAGGTAAAGATTTTAGTGGCAAGGAAATGATCAAGCAAGATTTCAAAACGGTAATGCATTTCTCATTATCATTTTTTTATGATCATTTGTTCGAATTATAGATCACTTTCTTACCAACTTATCGAATATCTGTATGTATAACGATTTGGGTAGTTTATATTATATTTTCTTGTTTAATATTTCACTGAGTTTGTAAGGGAAATCTGATTCAGTCAATACTGAGGCAAGCCAATTTCAGAGGGGCTAAGTTATTAGGAGCCAGCTTCTTTGATGCTGATTTAACAGGTAATATAATTATCAGTAGTCCCATATGTGGTTATTCATTTACATTCCCCTCTTTTCGGAGCTGTTTAACTTGCCAAGTAATTATATGTTAATTCTGATTCAACCATAGAGGCCGACGATAGACAATAGCTCCCACCCGAACAAAGCTTACAACTCAATTCAACAACAAATATAACAAATTGAACTAATAGATTCAATTCATCTCATATATCAAACGATTTCGAAAGAATATGAGTGAATAGGACCTTGTTCATTCACCTTATTTTATTTAGGTGAAATCTTTTGGCAAAAAAATAGAAAGGAATAAAGATTTAGTCAAGCTAAGTAGGATATGAATCATGATGGTTAAATAAGAGCCTGTTTGGTCTTGTGTGTTTTTTTCAAATTTTCCTCACATTCATTTTCAACCACATATGGAATCCACCAATTTTCACACTTTTCAACCACTTACTCTCCTCAAAACCCAAAATTCCTTAAAATTTTGAAAAAAAGACATTGGACCAAACGGGCTCTAAGAGAAATTGGAAGTAAAATTATCTGAACGTCTTTATTGTATGAAACAACTTGCTCTCGAACCTGACATTAAGACTGAATACGGATTAACAAAGCTTGACTTGAGTGTGTTTAGTTGTTCGCTATGCTCACTTCTTCTGCCAATTTGTAGTATAGAGTAGTTTCTATATCCATTACCTACTCGAAGTTACGATTTGTATGATTGTTTGCGAAGATTAAGATGCGGTGGAGCTGATTAATAATTTTCTGTAAAATAGGGAATAACATCTTTCTACTAGACAACCTAAGGCTTAATCAATGTTCTTGAATTGAATAAACCCTATGGCTAAACATATAGTGGCCATACCTTTGGAAAACATTTCACGTGTATGGTGTACCTCAAGTTGAGTTCAGCTCGGTAGCACAGCAGGTTTTGAATGTTAGCACACATATACATATAGAATAATAGAATGAATTTCATATTTAGCTGCAGGATATGCATACTTATCTCCATGTTTGTATTTACCATGTGATACTGATAGCTGTATTTTGTTGGAGGGTTCTGGATACTCTTTTGTGATATGAATGACTGTATAGTGCAGATGCTTAGCCAAATTATTGTTTGAAAGAGATTAAAATTTTAGCACACCACACCTTCAATTTTATCCAAAATATGGATGTAATTTAAATTCCCACACGAAAAAGAGTACTTCTCTATGGTTGTGTTATGAGCAAGGGAGAAATAATGCTTAATTTCGTGAACAGTTTGATGCGTTCATTTGCTAATCCAGATATTAAATAATTATTATAATAACAAGTTAATAAATGGAATCAATTATTAATTCTGAATGAACAGTTTTTTTCCTTCTGAATTTGTATTCAAGTTGTGCATTTAGAAAATGGGAATCAATAGCTAACTATTTCCGAGTAAACTGTCTGTACGAGTGACGCTAATATATGATATGTCGTTGGTTTTATGAAATTTAAATTGGTACCCCCTGCATGTTTGTAAGCTAGGAATGTTTACTTATAAATAAGTAATTAATTATAAATATTAAAAAATATTTGTCAAAGTTAGAAATGACTAATAAGTAGTAAGTTACTTATTTTGAAACCAACTTAGAAACCGACATAAATGTTAATTTTCAAACAGTAACCTTTTTTTACTTGAAACTAAGAACAAACTTAGTTGTTCAAACATGTTTTGGAGAGAAAAAAGGTACTTATAAACAATTTTACCTTTTCTTTGAGCTTAGACAAACATGCTCTGAGTTCATGAAACCATGGTTGACAACCATGCACATCTTTTATTTTATATATTTCTTCCCTCGTGTCCAGGGGCAGATCTTTCTGAAGCTGATCTTAGAGGAGCAGACTTCTCCCTAGCCAACGTAACAAAGGTACTTCATACTTTCTTTAATTTCTGTAGTAGTTTCTTAGTTTCTCTGAGTTTCATATATTCATGTAATTTTGTATGCCTACCTCCTTAGTCCTGACACAGTTTGCACATGCTTACACATAAGCAATCTGGAAAACAGTTGCATAAATCAAGTAGCTGAACAAGAAGCCTAGAGTGACCCTAATTAGAACATTTTTTAAATCCAAAATTATACTTCTATAGTTGAACCAATAGCATATAAGACCAAATGTATTAATCAAAAGGAAAGTAGTCTCAGCATGATCCTTGTTTCAAAGCTCGTGCCTATTGATTTGCTGAATTAGATTAGATATCTTTACTGAGAGTATTGAGGATTTGTTCCACATTGGCAAATTATAATTTTTCATACGAGTATATGAGCTTGTGTGACCTCTTCTCATTGCAAATCAGTCTTGAGATGGACCCTTTAACATGGTATTATCACTATGCGTTTGAGGTGTTGGACAGTCTGAATCTATTAATTCCTGAATTTATTCATATTCCTCTTGTTTGTTCTATAATTGTGCATATCATAAAAAACAACCGCTCCTTTTTACATGATACATCACTAGCCCCCTCAACAGGATCCTGTATAGATTGTTTCTGAGATCATCAGCATTGGAGTTAACAATTCTATTGCAAGTATATCTTTCTGAAATCCAGGTGTCAATAGGAGTATTTTGTGGCTTCACATTATTAGTACTTTTTTTCAACCCAGATTATTAATACTTTTAATTGTGGTTAGCAAGATATTCTAGAAGTTGCAAATGATCTGTCACTTGAATCCTGAATCCTGAATCCTGTGATTTTAGCAACATAGAAAGCCAAACTTTGCATGACCACACACATTAAAAGAGAGAGAGAGAGAGAGAGAGAGAGAGGATAAAGATTCGTAATAATTGTGCATTGAATCAGATTACTTCAGGAAACAATATCAAATTCTTGTTTATTTAGCTACATCAGTTCTTAATATTACCTCCAAGTTTGATTATGAGCGCTATTGATGGAATTCTCAGAAGTATGGAATCTTTCTTTCTTATTCCAAGTTGTGAGTCCATAAGGTCAGTATACAAGCAAAATGCAGCATCCTTTTCAATTTTCAACCCATGATCATTACGCGGATTCTTACAAAGCAGACTTCGCTTCTTTGAAGACTATTAACAAGAGGAATCTTCAAAACTGGTTGATTTCTCTTAAAATATTTCCATTATTCCACCGAATAGAGAAAAACATTAATCAAATAAATTCACATTCCTGTCACAAATAGTTGAATATGGGGTGTGAAGAAATACGGCATGAAGTTGTGCACTTAGCACTCAACATGGGGACGGATGGAACTGGTACAATTCAGGTTGTTATTGCCTATTGGTGTGAGGAGGACCTTGTGATTAAAAGGAGTTTTTTTAACTTAAGGTCACTCATCATTTCTCAGTTGTCTAATTCATGATATAACTCGTCATGCTTGTAATAAAAAGCAGAATTAGGAACTTGAGAGTGCCTAATAAGAATCATAAATAGATATATTACTTAAGAAGTAACTGTTTCTAATGGCAGGCAAATTTGAGCAATGCCAACCTGGAAGGAGCACTTGCAACTGGCAACACATCTTTTAAGGGTGCAATTATAACGGGTGCAGGTATGTTGAAACAACAGAAACCTTTTTCTAAGTTTTCTTGTTTAGGAAAAATGTGTAATCATGAAGTATTAACAGCTGTGGAATCTGAGTTCTTAGTTGGTGGTGTACTTGTGAAAAATAAAATATTCAGAAACATTCATCAGGTAAATTGTCTAACTTGGTGGGCTGTATTAGATTTATCGTTGCTTTTATCCAAAAAGCAACAATGCACTGATGAAGAAAATAGAAGACATATAAACACCTAAGGTCTATATATTTTATGGTATTCCTAGATCGATGAGTCATTTGGATAACGTAAATGGATTATTGAGAATCCTGCTAATACAATTTAGACATTTTCTTGATAACAACCAGAGTAAACCAATAATCTACCAAATTTGGTTACCAACTACTTCGCCCCCAAGGCACATCTCCAAGTGGTAAAAAGAAAAGGTGGAAAAATCCCAGCTTTGGTTAAAACTGCTGCGTCAAGGGTTCGAATCCTGAAATATGGATTTGACCATTGGATAAATACAAGTGTACAAGCAGCCTTCCACCCTGTACTCTTAGAGGCGATTTACATACTTCATCAAGGGCCAGAGTAAGGCAGGTGGGGGCCATCAAGGTTGTGGCTCAACCTTTTTTTGGTTACTAACTACTTCTCTCAGAAGAAGAGACATTTGGCAAAGCTGACCCTAGGATATATCCATTTTTGCTGAATTCTGCCAACTATTGCAAGCCACTTGGCGTTCAACTTCTTTTACTTTAACATCTTCATGCGCATGCATAATCATCAAGTATTAATAGAGTAATGTTGGAGTATGTCCTCGTGGATCAAAATTTCATTTTGGTGAAGTTGAGAAGATTGCTTTGTTTTACTGAAATCTTTCTTTAGCATTTTAATCCAATATTGCCATGTTTGTTCTATGCAATCAGATTTCACAGATGTTCCATTGAGAGATGACCAACGGTTATACCTTTGCAAAATCGCTGACGGGTAAATGAGCTATTCTATAATGTTTGTCTTTCTCACCGTGTTTAGCTTGCTAATGTCGGTGCTTTGTTTCCAGGATGAATCCAGTAACGGGCAATGAAACAAGAGAAACATTACTTTGCAAGTAATCGAACCTTGAGAAAATATATTGTATTTTGAACATACGGTAGTTGAACTCTCTTGATGAACATGTTGTACCTCTACAACAGGTATATGTATCATATCTATTCCTCAACCTGCCCCTCCCTGAATAAGGAAACAAGGCGGGACGAGTTATTTTCTGTTTATGTTTTTCAATTACAATTATATTTTTTCAAACAATAATTAAACGGGGTAAATGGAGATTTTTTAATTTTCGTACCCACCAGTGTTTCAAAAATCTCCCTAACCTTTGATCATATTGTGCATTACCCTCTTTATCTTTTTAGATCTTATATGACGTAACTGTTTAAGGTAGGATACATATATATCAATAAAGTTATTTGGACCCCATACTTGACCTTGTGCTTGACCCTCTACTCACATGGAGTGTGGGGCCTGATCACCCATGATGAGCGGACCTCACCCCAATGTGAGTGAGGGGTCATGCTTGGGGTCAAGCATGGGGTGCAAGCAGCGTGACCCCCTATATATATATATCCTCTCCTCCTATATTATAAGTGGTGATTTGTATATTTCCTGTTAATTTTGGGATGGTAGTGTTCACACGTTAAAGTCCTTTTCTCACTTGAAAATCTAATGTCTAGCTTAACAACACTTGAGATAAAACACTCTAGGTATTATTTTCTTATCGAAATCATTTCTCTTTTAAGTATCCAATTTACTTTAAACTCCTATATTATAAGTGGTGGTTTGTGTATTTTAGTATTCATTTTGGGTTCGTAGCGTTCACATGTTAAAGTCGTTTTCACACCTGAAAATATACTATCTAACTTGACAACAGTTGTGATAAAACACTTCAAGTATTATTTTATTATCCAAATCATTTCACTCAAAGAATTAGTAGATCTGTTCCTCAGTTATTTTTATCTCTTTTTTGAAATTCAGAAATAATAATCGATTTCATAAATCTATCAGATTTTCAAAGCAAGTTATTTATCTTATTATTAATCAAGGAAGTCGATTTGTTTTTTAAAAATATGATATCAATGAACTTCTAAGAAATGATTTTACGGGATTCAGTCAATTATCTTGATTGTGGAACATCATTGAGAAATAAGAATTTGTGTGACATCTATTCAATTCTAATTTCTTTCGAATATATGAATTGTATTGAAGATTCAAAACCAATTTTCGTCTTAATAAAAAAAAGAAGTCACAAATAAAATAGATTCATAGGATTGATATCTTATACAGAACTCATGGGTGAATGAAATATTCGATAGATCCCATAGAGTCGATGAATGAGGTGAAAATTGTATCCCATAATCAGTAGCTAGATATGGATAAGGGGTAGATATGGATAAGGGGGCATGGAATACATATGGTGAACTACAACAATGGTTTAAGAGCCTAACATAGCTAAGTTAAGGCCTCACTCACTAGTATCTAAGCAATTCTTCCTGTTGCTTTTACAGAACTTCATTCTTGTATCATCAAACCATCACCCATTAATACAACACCAACATTATTTGATACCAAATTCAAAGCAATACCTACGAGTTAAGAAGATGTGAAAGCGCATTTATCTCTATAAGAACGGTGCATCCCAAGATATAGTAATATGGAGAAGACAAAATTGTTTCAGGCATCGACGGAACCGAAAGTACCCCTTCTTTCAAACTTTCAAAGAGAGGAGGATCTGGCATTGGGTAGACCTCATACAATATTTCCCTAGCTTTACCATATCTTTTATTTCATTCTTCTGGAACAATCACAAACACTTTTTTGAATGGCTATAATAGAGTTTCTCTTATTCATATTAACAGCTACTCAAGGAGGAATGTTTTTATGCGGTACAAAAGATTTAATAATTATCTTTGTAGCTCCAAAATGTTTCAGTTTATGGTTTGTAATGAAAAGCATAGGGTGTTGTAACTTCTCCAACGATCTCTCCATTAGGCAAGCAAGTGGCCAGAGACCTGACTCTTCCCACTGCTTGGGAGCTTACGGTTTCATGTTCTATTTCCCTCTTATTTTCTTTTTTGGAAGCCACTTGATGTGATCCAGACCACGGATACAAGCCCGCACAAAGATCCGTTGAAGATCAGAGGAGGGCCGATGACTCGATTGCAGGCAAAGAGGGCCAAGGAAGCTACGGACAAGTTAGTTCAAGAAACAATGGTCAAAACAATGTTCGTGTCATCGAAAGAAGCAAGTTCCATGTTGGGGCCGAGCCAAAACGACGAGTGGATCAACCTCATCCAAGCTGTCGAAGAAGATTGCCAAATTTCAGGAATTACGGCCGTAATTCATAACTTTCACGGCCGTAACATTGCTTCTGCTGAAAACTGAATTTTTTGAAGAAATAGATTTACGGCCGTAACCAATATTCGTCACGGCCGTAACGAAGCCTCGGGTCAAATTGAGAGTTTTCAGAAATTTGGCTTACGGCCGTAAAATTAGTCTCACGGCCGTAACGTTGGAACAGAAAGGGCCTTACGGCCATAATTGGAAGGTTCACGGCCGTAAACAATAATACGCGTGAATTTTAGGTTTTTTTGTTTCCTTATTTTTAGGTAGTTGTTTCCTTATTTAATTACAATTCGTAAACCTAGTTTTGACCCTATTTATAGGGATGTAATTTTCATTATTCAATAGGCAACTTTGATATTATAATTGAGAGGCTATTTGCTTTCATATCCTTATTCTTCATTGAATAAAATCCGAACTTGCGAGTTAATCTTGTTTGTTCAAATCTTGGGTGGGATTTACTTTTATTGTGATCAAGAGGTCAGCATATCTATTGATTGTGTTGGTTGCTTGGTTCAATCAATTTGAATCAATCTCTAAATCATGGTTTCTTGGTGTTCTTGGGTCGATTCCAATAATTTGTGGGTTGCGTAGCTACAATTGCTACGTGGTTTGCATCATCTGGTATCAGAGCTTAGGCTCCAAAAATCAAGGTTATATCTTTGTTTTTGTTTTCTTGAGTTTCTTATTCTTGTTCTTCCAGTTTTTGAGTCTTTAATCCAGAAAAGTGTTACAAAAAATTCAATAGTCGTTATTTCCTTCGTTTGTTATCCAAATCAAATTTCATTTGTTGCGTTTTTCTCGTAGTTAAATTTTCGAGAATATATATTAAAAAAAAACGACGAAAATTCTCAGTCCAATTAAAATAGCTGATATTTGATTTCAAGAATTATTTTCTTGAAACAATCTTAGTTTCCATAAAGGTGTCAAGTCCCTTATAGAGTCGAAATTCAAATCTCTAAAGGTCTTCTTCAAGTTTTCCAACAAATTCATAAATTCTCACTCTTACTCGATTTGAATCATTCGGGCTTAAACTTGTTTGAGTTCGGGTTCGTTCTTTGAAGCAATTGGGGTGAAAGCTATTGAGTGGAAAAAGGCAGAGAGGTGAGATCAATAGAGGGTAAAAGCCAAATTTGAGTGATACACGAACGAAATACACGTGGGGCATATAATATTTAGTTTTAGGATGTCTGAACAATCTTCTACTACAAAAAACAACGATCGAGCCAACATGACGGAAGAGATGGTACAACGGTTTGAGCGGTTGTTTGGGGATGTGTTAGGAAGGTTAGAAAGGCTTGAGCAACCTCGGGAAGTGCCTAATGCCCGTAGGCAAGGTGGGCAAGGTCGTAGAGTGGAGGGGATCGATGAGAATGAAGAAGGTAGTGATTTTGACGATGGGGCAATTGTGGATAGAGTAGTTAGGCATGGAAGAAGGGATAGAGATCTTGGTGGCGATAGAATGGATAGTAGTATGAGCAACATCAAAATGACAATTCCGTCATTCAAGGGTAGGAGTGATCCGGAAGCATACCTAGAATGGGAAAAGAAGATGGAATTAATTTTCAATTGCTACACTTATTCGGAAGAGAAAAATGTTAAGGTAGCTGTACTTGAATTCTCCGATTACGCTATTACTTGGTGGGATCAATTGGTGACTTCTAGGAGAAGGAATCGCGAGAGACCCGTTAGTACTTGGGATGAATTAAAAGCTATCATGAGAAAGAGGTTCGTTCCTAGTCATTACCATCGGGAGCTTCATCAAAAATTACAAAGTCTATACCAAGGATCAAAGAGTGTGGAGGATTACCATAAGGAGATGGAGATGTTGATGATTAGAGCTAATGTAGAAGAGGATAGGGAGGCTACGATGACTCGATTTTTGAATGGGTTGAATAGGGATATAGCTAATGTGGTTGAACTACAACATTATTTGGAGATGGAGGATATGTTGCACATGGTTATAAAGGTGGAGAAGCAAATAAAGAAAAATGGGACAGCAAGGTATCCCTCTGGTTCTAATTCTTCTTGGAAGCCGAAGTGGGAAAGTAAAGGAGATGGGGCTGTTTCTAAAGGAAAGTTTGAAGCGCCAGAAGGGAAATTTGAGGCAGCAAAGGGGAAGGAGGAACAAGCTAATAAATTCGTACCTAAAGGGGAACCTCAACCATCTAGGAGTAGAGACATTTAATGCTTCAAATGTTTGGGGAGAGGACATGTGGCATCTCAATGTCCTAATAGGCGAGTGATACTTGTGCGAAAGGATGGAGCCATGGAGAGTGATAGTGAAGAAGAGGATTATAGCGATATGCCGACATTGGAGGAAGTATGTGATGATGAGGATGTGTTATCCGGGGAGCATGGCGAGTTATTGGTGGCAAGGCGAGCTCTTAGTGCCCAAATCAACACGGATGATTTGGAACAACAACGGGAGAACATATTCCATACACGATGTCGTATTAATAACAAGGTATGTAGTATGATTATTGATGGTGGTAGTTGCACTAACGTCGCTAGTACTGTACTTGTTGAAAAATTAGGATTACCTTTGTTAAAACATCCTAAACCTTATAGGCTTCAATGGTTAAATGATAGTGGAGAAATTAAGGTGAATAGGAGGGTGTTGGTGAATTTTTCTATTGGTAGCTATGTGGATGAAGTTATGTGCGATGTGGTACCTATGCATGCCGGGCACATTTTGTTGGGTAGACCTTGGCAATATGATAGGAAGGTCACACATGATGGGTATAAAAATAGGTATAGCTTTACCAAAGGGGGAAAAACCATTACACTTGCACCATTGACACCATCACAAGTGTATGAAGATCAAATAAAATTGAAAAATGACGAAGAAAAAAGAGTGAAGGAAAATGAGAGAAAGAGAGTTGAGGCCACGACCTCAGAAAAAGGAGAGGAAAAAAGAGTTGGAGTCACAACTCCAGAAAAAGGAAAGGCGAGAGAAAAAAGGAGTGTTGGGGTACATACCTCAGAAAAAGGAGAGGGAGCGAAGAGTGCCAGAAAAGAAAGAAAAATGAGTTTCTACGCAAAAAGGAGTGAAATCAAAAAGGCATTCATGGAAGAACGACCGATGGTTCTTCTGTTGTACAAGGAATCATTCCTTGCATTTGATGAAACTAACAAATCCCTCCCTAATTTGGCTATTTCT
Organism: Ligustrum vulgare; assembly: GCA_963555705.1. Lineage (NCBI taxonomy): Eukaryota > Viridiplantae > Streptophyta > Magnoliopsida > Lamiales > Oleaceae > Ligustrum > Ligustrum vulgare. The sequence continues at coordinate 36,285,279 of OY743175.1, forward strand.
TTATTGCAGGAATTCGAGGATGTGTTTCCAGATGACATACCTAGTGGGTTACCACCCATTCGAGGTATTGAACATCAAATTGATTTTATACCTGGAGCAGTCATTCCAAACCGTCCAGCTTATAGGAGTAATCCCGAGGAGACGAAGGAGCTTCAAAAGCAAGTGGAGGAATTAATGAGTAAGGGGTACATAAGGGAAAGCATAAGCCCATGTACCGTACCCGTGTTACTTGTGCCGAAGAAGGACGGGACGTGGAGAATGTGTGTGGATTGTAGGGCCATCAACAACATAACGGTAAAGTATCGTCATCCTATTCCTAGGTTAGATGATATGTTGGATGAATTGCATGGCTCTAGCATATTTAGTAAAATTGACCTTAAGAGTGGTTATCATCAAATTCGAATGAAAAAAGGAGATGAGTGGAAAACTGCATTTAAAACTAAGTATGGCATGTATGAATGGTTAGTAATACCTTTTGGACTTACTAATGCACCTAGCACATTTATGCGTTTAATGAATCATGTTTTACGTGCATTTATAGGTAAATTCGTTGTAGTTTACTTCGATGATATCTTGATATATAGTAAAACTTTGAATGAGCATGTGGAGCATGTTAGGTGTAGCGATCGAGAAATTTTCACGACTTATTTAAATAAATATTATTTTTAAAAATGTGTCGCTACGACTTTGCTCAGTTATTTTTAAAACGTGATCGTCTAGCCAATAAAATAAAATTTAATTTATTTTAAATTACCTTGTTCCAATTCCAAATTTTATTAAATGATGTTCAAGTCTGTCATTAGACTTAAAGTCAAATTTTATCAAAAATATTCTAGGATCAATATCTATTTAGTTTGTCCAAATTTTCAATTTATTTGGATTCAAATTATTAAAGTCCAAATTTTGATTTATTTTAGGTCCTAACTTTTAAGCCCAACTTCTAGTCTTGCTTGTTTAATGCCATATTCCAATTTAACCAAATCCAAACCCCTTGGCCCAATTTTTGAGCCCAATCCATTAACCAGCATCTGCACTTCACGTTTCCTCTTACCTGCTACACAGATTTTGATTTCCAAACCTTCCCTCAATTCCCTTACAAATTGCCACACATTACAACCCAATTCATGACCCTTACCAATTTCAATTTTTGGCAAATTCCAGCAATCTTCCATCTTCACACCCCTGATTCTCTCCCTCATACTTCCTAAAATGACATTTTACCATCATGAAATTCCTGCAATTCATCCCAATCAGAAATCCATCCTAATCTTCCCCTTTTTGGCCCCTCAATTCTGCACCCAAATGATCAGCATCTCCTACAATTCTCCTCAATCAGCAGATTTCCTCATCCTACCAAATTCAACCAAAATTAAACTAATCAATTTCTCTTTTGCCAATTTGAAAACCTAATCACAGATTTCTCTATCCCATTTTGATAATTTTCCTTTCCCCCAAAATCTCATAACTTCACCCCCCTCAATTAACCTTAATTCTCTTGCAAATCAACACCATTTCCTTCCATTCTTATTCACACGTTTTCCTCCATCTAACTGATTCTTATGCCATAATTTCAGTCATCACTCAAATGTAATTCTCTTGCAAATCCCTTAAATTGCCCTAAATCAAATGCAGTCAAAATCTACCAAAAAGAGAATTTAAACACAACCCATACGACTATAATTCCCTTCCCGAGCTTCATTCGCACACACAGACAGATTCAGAACCACTGCAAGGTATCTCCCTTCTTTTTCCATTTGCCATTATCACACAATCAAACCAACCTGCAAGATCGAATTCCACGCACTCAGTGCCTCTAATCCAAATTAATGGAACTAGGGGATATTGAGAGTGTCGCCTCGATTTGATTAATGAATCGAAGGAGACAAAAGAGAATTCAATAGAAAAAAATGTCATCACCATCGAGCCGCCGCCTATCACCCACGGCCACGCCACCAGCCACCACTGCTCGAAACCACCAAGCCGCTGCCTCTCTCTCAAACCTCCAATCAAGACCCTGCAACCATCACAGTCGAACCGGAATCACCACCACCTCAATCGACCACCCTGATCCAACCCCCAACCAAATCAAATCCCAAATATAAAACCCAAAACCAAAGCCATAACTTACCTCGACAAACTTCTGGCCGGATTCCCACCGGCGAGACTCCCAAAATCGCAACCTTCATGCCCACACTCCATACGTCGAAACCACTCGCACACCGCACTTGCCATCATCTACTGCCCAACTCCAATCCGACCCTCGAAATCCACAGAATAAAACCCAGAACCAAGCAATTAACAAAGAACCCAAACATCTTACCTCGACTTCCATGCTATATTGACCGGATTCTTCATCGCTATACCCATAGCCCGTTTTCGGTTCCACACCAAATTGAGCCCATTTCAGCTTTCTTGCCTCACCCACACTCACCTCTCCAGCCCGCCACTCGACGGCGGTACCACCGCCGGATCTTCGCCCGTCGATGAGGAAGGGGCGAATCCCCTTCCGTCGTCTCCCACTCGCCTCTCTTCTCTCTGTAACGAAAAAAAAATGAGAAAGAGAGATGGTTATATTTAGACATTTTGGAAATTAATGTTCAAACCCCAAAGTTTTAAAAGAAGATATTTCAGTCCCTTCATTTTCAAAAGCTTTTACTTAATCCTTGCAGTTTTGAGAATGAGTTGAGTTGAACCCTAGTATTTTTAAAATATTATAAGTCAGCCCACTAATTTTCAAACAGCCCATTTCATCCCCTACACCTTTTAAACTCATGCTTTTCTTTAAAATTTCAATTTAACCCTGAACTTTATTTTTGTCACTTTAATATATCAAAATACTAAGTTCATTTAATTTTCTTTTGGCTAGACGATACACTCGGTGATTTAAAAGATTGACGTCACTTTCCGGATTTACTTTTCAAACTCGTGATTTAAGGTAGACTCGCCCCCACTAATTAGTTTAAATTATAATTTATGTGTTTTATGTGAAATTACGTGATTTATATGCTTGATGCATGAGACGAGAAAAGAATATCTCTTATGAGATAAATGAGAAATGATGATGTTATGCATAACTTATGTGCCTTAAGTGCACGAGACGAGACTACCCACACCCTATGATTTTTAAAGAGCCTTGATTTTGAAAGTAAAGTAGCCCAAAAATATGAGAATGATGTCATTGTATGATTGCATAATTACGTGTTCAATTATTCTGTAAATTAATTATTGGCGATGAGTCTAATGAGTCTTTTTCGAAATGCTCATTCCATTTTTAACAGTTTTTGCAGATCTCGGAGAAGGCGGCGAATGAAAGGGCAGCTGTGGCAAATTTAATAAATGATGAGAATTTTTAGTCAATTTTACGAATGTTACTCGTTAAATTATTTATCGTTAATTTCTTTTAAATAATTGAGATACAAGTTTTATGAATTGTTCTATATTTTAAATTAATCAAATTTTCGCTGAAGGTTTCAAATAATGAATGTGACGTTTTGAATTAAATTTATTTTCCGCAATAAAATCAGATTTGAAGGACGAAGTGGCATCCCGGGCTCCGCTCGGAACTCGGGGCGTTACATTAGGTGTGTGCTTGTGGTTTTAAGACAAGAGCAACTTTTTGCTAACTTTAAAAAGTGTGATTTTTGCATGGAAAAAGTTGTGTTTCTTGGTTATGTGGTTAGTGCTAAAGGGATAGAAGTAGATGAAGAGAAAGTCAAAGCTATTAAAGAGTGGCCAACACCTAGAAGCATAACTGAGGTTAGGAGTTTTCATGGCTTGGCTAGTTTTTATAGGCGCTTTGTTAAAAATTTTAGCATGATTGCCGCACCACTCACAGAAATTGTCAAAAAGAGTATAGGGTTTAAATGGGGTGTAGAACAGGAGCATGCATTTGATACTATCAAAAATATGTTATGTGAAGCACTGGTTTTATCACTTCCTAACTTTGACAAGGCTTTTGAGATTGAATGTGATGCCTCAGGGCTAGGCATTGGAGCTGTTTTAATGCAGGATCAAAGGTCAATCGCCTATTTTAGTGAAAAACTAAAAGGGGCTGCACTTAATTATCCCACATACGACAAGGAGTTATACTCACTTGTGCGCGCTTTGGAAACATGGCAACATTACTTGTGGCCACGGGAGTTCGTGATACACACTGATCATGAATCCTTGAAGAATTTGAGGGGACAAGCTAAGCTGAGTAAGAGACATGCAAGGTGGGTAGAGTTCATCGAAACATTTCCCTATGTCATCCGGTACAAACAAGGTAAGGAAAATGTGGTGGCAGATGCATTGTCTCGAAGGTATGTTCTTTTAAATTCTTTAAACTCTAAATTGCTTGGATTTGAATACATTAAGGACATGTATGCTAATGACCTGGACTTTTCTAATATTTATGAACATGTGGTAATGGGGCTGTGGATAGGTTCTTTAAACATGACGATTATTTATTTCGAGAAAATAAATTGTGTGTCCCTAGGTTTACAATGAAAGAGTTACTTGTGAGAGAAGCCCATAGTAGAGGCTTAATTGGTCATTTTGGGGTTAAAAAGACCATTGAAATCCTAAGTGAACATTTCTATTGGCCTAAAATGAAAATTGATGTGGTTCGGGTTTGTAATAGATGCATTACTTGTAAAAAGGCTAAATCTAGGATTAAACCACATGGATTATATATGCATTTACCCGTCCCTAGTGAACCTTGGGTCGATATCTCTATGAATTTTGTTTTAGGATTGCCTAGGACTAAGAAGGGTCGAGATTCGATTTTTGTGGTAGTAGATCGTTTTAGTAAAATGGCACATTTCATACCATGCCACAAAACTGACGATGCTACAAACATAGCTGAAATTTTCTTTAGGGAAGTCGTGCGCTTACATGGGGTGCCTAAAAGTATTGTCTCGGATAGGGATGTTAAATTCCTTAGTCATTTTTGGAGAGTCTTGTGAAACAAATTAGGAACAAAACTACTTTTCTCTACAACTTGTCACCCACAGACCGAGGTAGTAAACAGGACAATGATTCAATTGTTGCGCACGATAATCAGTAAAAATCTGAAAAATTGGGAAGAGTGTTTACCATTTATTGAATTTGCATATAATAAGGCTATACATTGTACTACTTCTTATTCACCATTTGAAATTGTTTATGGTTTTAATTCGCTAACACCATTGGATTTAATCCCTTTACCTGTGAATGAACGTAGTAGTTTAGATGGAAAGAAAAAGGCTGAGATGGTTAAAGCACTCCATGACAAGGTGAGGTTGGCGATTGAAAAGAAAAATGAACATTATGCTTCACAGGCTAACAAAGGAAGAAATGGCATCATTTTTGAACCCGGTGATTGGGTTTGGGTACATTTGAGAAAGGAGCGGTTTCCAGAACAACGCAAATCAAAGTTACAACTGCGAGGGGATGGTCCATTCCAAGTGATTGAAAAGATCAACAACAATGCCTATAAATTAGACCTTCGTGGTGAGTATAATGTTTCGGCTTCATTTAATGTTTCTGATCTATCTCCATTTGATGCAGGTACAGATTCGAGGTCGAATCCTTTCGAAGAGGGAGGGGATGATGTGATCCAGACCACGGATACAAGCCCGCACAAAGATCCGTTGAAGATCAGAGGAGGGCCGATGACTCGATTGCAGGCAAAGAGGGCCAAGGAAGCTATGGACAAGTTAGTTCAAGAAACAATGGCCAAAACAATGTTCGTGTCATCGAAAGAAGCAAGTTCCATGTTGGGGCCGAGCCAAAACGACGAGTGGATCAACCTCATCCAAGCTGTCGAAGAAGATTGCCAAATTTCAGGAATTACGGCCATAATTCATAACTCTCACGGCCGTAACCTTGCTTCTGCTCAAAACTGAATTTTTTGAAGAAATAGATTTACGGTCGTAACCAATATTCGTCACGGCCGTAACGAAGCCTCGGGTCAAATTGAGAGTTTTCAGAAATTTGGCTTAGGCCGTAAAATTAGTCTCACGGCCGTAACGTTGGAACAGAAAGGGCCTTACGGCCGTAATTGGAAGGTTCACGGCCGTAAACAATAATATGCGTGAATTTTAGGTTTTTTTATTTCCTTATTTTTAGGTAGTTGTTTCCTTGTTTAATTACAACTCTTAAACCTAGTTTTGACCCTATTTATAGGGATGTAATTTTCATTATTCAATAGACAACTTTGATATTATAATTGAGAGGCTATTTGCTTTCATATCCTTATTCTTCATTGAATAAAATCCGAACTTGCGATTGTTCAAATCTTGGGTGGGATTTACTTTTATTGTGATCAAGAGGTCAGCATATCTATTGATTGTGTTGGTTGCTTGGTTCAATCAATTTGAATCAATCTCTAAATCGTGGTTTCTTGGCGTTCTTGGGTCGATTCCAATAATTTGTGGGTTACGTAGCTACAATTGCTACGTGGTTTGCATCACCACTTCATTCATTTACAAAAATTTGAATAAATCTAGATAGTTATTGGATTGGTTGACATGACCATACAAATCATGTTATACTGTTAAATAACAAGTCTTCCATTTTCTATTTTGATTTCATAATAATTTTTTTTTTTGGGGGGGGGGGGGGGGGGTTGATTCAAGAAATAATTTTCTCTTTATCCTGGGAATATTTATTTGTGGGAAAGCCAAAGTTTGTTGAGAAACGAATCTCTTTGGTGAGCTTCATTGTCAACAATGTCAAATAGGCTTTTTCTTTGTATACCTTACCTAGATCTATCGAAGCACAAATGGGATGGTCTTCTTTTTTGTATTCAGTCAAGAGAAAGCAAGTTCGAGTGTTCGACTCCTATTAACATAGGAACTGAAAGTGGAACAAAATGTATGATCCACACAAAACTGGACTAAATATTAGCATAAGTAAGTGGAGAGCAAATAATTCTAGGAGGTGTTATTTGTCTTCCTAGTCTTCGAAAATTTTCGGGGGATATGTCTATAAGAATTCACCTATCCCAATAACAAAAAAAACTTGATTTGAATGATCATGTATTAAAAGCTAAATTGGCTAAAGGTATGGGACATAAGTGGTTTAGACAAATCTTTTTTGTCGATAACCTTAGACCAATTAATCGAATATTGATTAATACGTAATTGATCGAACACTACTTGCAGACGGCTCTTCTGCTCAAAAATGAAATGACCTAATATATTTGACAAGTTGCACTATACGTCAACCCAAGATGCATCTTACTCTCTATGACTTCGAAAAGGTACTTTTGGAACACCAATAGGCATTAACTAAAAGAAAAAAGAACTAAGTACTATATTTCTTTCTTTTATCAATGGTTTACCAATTGATATCTTTCCACAAATAATTGAAATTCTAGTACTTCCTCCGTCCCACAAAAATAGTCCACTATTCCTTTTTCGTCCGTCCCAAAAAGATAGTCTACTTTTTTTTTGAGAGTGAAGTTAATATTTTATATCTCGTTTTACCCTTATTTAATGCGTTTTTTATTAGTTTAAATGAATTTATACTCTTTCAATTTTGTAATAAACTACAAAATTTATTAGGGGTATATTAGGAAAAGGGATTTTAAAGCTTATTTTCCAACAACATTAATTGACATTTCTTAATCTGTGTGACAATGAGTAGGGGATTATCTTTATGGGATGAGGGGAGTATTTAATTATGGATGAATCAATTAATATTGATGTTTTATTACACTGTCTTTTATGAGATGACTCGTAGACCTTACATATTGGAACTCTTTATCATTGATATTCTTTACAAGATTTGAAATACAAAATCTAAGACTAAATCTGAATCAAAGACTCAAATGGTTCTGTAAATTACCCCTTTTTTATAAAAAAAATCATGAAATAATCTAAAAAATACATTTTTGTCTATAATTAATATTCCCATAACGAAGAGAAAATTATTTCTCGTCAAAGTGACACTCTACCGCTAAGTTATACCACTTCCCTGCCTTCATCGAGAAATAGAACTAACTAATCCTAAGTCAAAGGATCAAGAAACTAAACGCCACTATTTCTGTTACTATGAATTCATAAATGAAATAGTTAATTGTGGGGTTACCATTATCCTTCTTATAGTGGCTAATCTTGTATGTGTTCTTAAGAAAAGGATTTTGTACATTTTTCGGGGTCTCAAAGGAAAGAATTATGTTATTCTACCATCCAAAATTTGCCACACTGAGTGTCATACCCTCACATGGCTGTGTGTGAGACCGCCCTCATAATGAGCAGCCCCACCTCCTATGTAAGGGGGTTGGCACCCGGTGTGACACACTGTATGGTAGAATAGCATTACTCCAAAGGAAAAGAAATAGAAAGAGATAGACTAGAAACGACATATGTTATGTCAATGACACCAAAGGGGTATTACATGAATGAAATTGAGATATGGATGGAATATAATGAAATAATTCAACTACTTGATACAACGATCTATTAGATCGTGTCCTTAGACATCATGATGCAATCATATCACATCTCAACTAGGCCTGTATATTTCTAGGCTTTCACAGTTTTGGTTTATATATTCCTAATGATACCATGAGCGCTTTAGGGCATCCTCAAGATATTTTTTTTACGTAACTGATAAGTAGAAAAGCAGTAGGAACTAGAATGAATAGTGCAGTAGCAATAAATGCAAGAATATTTAGTTCCATAATCTCATTGGTTTTTTTACTTCGCAATAACTCAGGATTTAATCCCATAGAGATGATAAAATGGAAGGTTAACAAATATAAGTGGATGGTTAGGAAGACCAAGATACGCAAAGGATTAGTAATGGAGATTCTGTAAATTATACAATAGGATATTTCTGGACCTAAAAGGTATTCAATTTGGGGCTTTAAGTTGATAGAAATGATTAAGAAGTACTCCCCATGATAGATTCCCTTGGCAGCTAATCCTCTTGATAGTACGGTGGTAGCATCTAAATGTGCAAATGTTGTTATGTATGGATGATGAGATTCCATTGATACAGAGCCAATTCCAATAGACTTATTGGAGGGTCCCACAAACATATTAATAATGAGGAAGGCATTTGTGTTATGCTACTAATACTTGTATTTGCTCTGCTATTCTGCCCAAGCCTGTTTGAGGAAGAGTTACAAGGCGTAAAACAAAAAAAATACGCAGATGGGCCGGGGACATACTATTTAAAAATATTTAATATAATTTTAATGATAAAAACACTGCAATCAAATAATTATAAAAATACTAAAACCAAATTACTAGAATCAAATTTACTCAAATGCATTATTACTATCAATATTTATAACATCATCACTGGTGTCAACATTTATAGCAATATCAATATGATCATTAAATATCATGACCTCCGTCTCTAATTCATCTAAAAAAGATTTGAGACATCAAGTATTCCAATATCTTCAAAAGAGTCAAATTGATATTCAACTATATCCTACATTTTAGTTTTCATTGACATAGTATTGTTGACTTCTTCTTGATAGAAAACATAATTACTGTGAAAAATAAAATCTTCAACATATTTTGGTGTGAATTTGTGATTTAGAACAGTTGGCGTTGGAGTTTGAAGATGAGATTGATAGGAAATTATCCAAGAAATCAGGGGTTTCGATCAAACGGTCATAACTTTTTACACCGATGTCAAAATCCTTATTATAATATGTTTATTTTGGGTAACTCGATTAAACTGATTTTTACCTCCCATAGGACAAAAAATTGAAAAATACGTTGGTCATGTGGCACAGTTGTCTTCTTCTGTCAACCACGCAGGCAGGACTCTCAATTTTCTTCTCCGGCCTAATATCTCGCATCACCGTGCTGGAACTTGTAATTTTTCACCAAACGAGCCTTCACCTTTGTCTCACCTACCTTCTTGTGGTAACCGTTCTTCAATCGGAGTCTTTACCTGCAGGAATTCAAGATCGCAAGTCCGGTTTCTTTTCTTGTTTTTTGGTGAGAATCTTCTCCTGCCGTCAGATGTCGAGTTTTCAGTTGCTCAAGCTGCCGGATTTTAAGCCAAAAAATCAAAAAAATCAGCTACCTGCCTTCGGTCGGTCAATACCCATTCGTCGGATTCCGCCAGTCTTGGTCACCGGCTGGATGGTTGTCCTTCTTTGGAATGCAATCTGGCTGTGGCTGTGAACTTTTCCCCTTTTGGAAAGTCTGTCAATTCTTTTGAATTCTTGTTTGTTTACCACTGCAAAATGAGAAACATTTCTTCCAGTCATTTTGTTAGAGTGGTGTCGTGGTTAATGGGGTTTTGAAATGAGGTGGTGTTGGTAAAAAATTGTAGTGAAAATTGTATAAAAAGTGTTTGATTTTATATTTGAAACAAAGTATCATAAAATTTTGTAAAAGTATCAATTTATGATACTTAAAAAAAAGGTAGTAAAATTGTTTGATTTTATATCGGAGACAAAGTATTATAAAAATTTGTAAAGTACCAAGTAATGATACTAGAAAAAATTGAAAAATATCAAAAGTATCAAATTGTGATACTTAAAAAAATTAAAAAATATCATAAGTATCATATTGTGATACTAAAAAATGGAAAAGTATCATATGTATCATACTGGAATACTAACATAATTATAAGTATCATACTATGATACTAATATATTTGAAAAGTATCATAAGTATTTTTCAGTTTTTATAATTTTATTATAAGTAATTTTCAAATGTTAAAAAATTGAAGTAAATTTCAGTTTGATCCCTAAAAGTAGGATATTTTTGTGAATAACCCTTTTATGCTTTTCCTATTTGATTTAGAATACATTTTTTTTTGTTTATTGGTCCTATAAATAGAGGGTTAATTCATTATTTTATTCATTAATTGATTAATAAAATTTCTTGAGATTTCTCTCAATCTTCTTGGTGGATTCCAAGTTTTATCCTTTTAAGGATTTCGTTTGAACTTCTTGCTTCCGTCCTGCGTCAATTTGTTTCTTTTCATCGCAAGTTAATAGTTAGTTTCAATGATTACTTATTTTTTTGAGTAATATGAAAAAAAAAAAAAAAAAACCATGCACGTAAAGTTTCCTCAAAGTTTCCAAGAAGTTTCTGAAAAGTTTCCATAGAGTTTCTAAAATTAATTAAAAATATGAAACTCTTTTTCAAGTTTTTGTGGAGTTTCCAAGAGTTTTCGAAACGTTTCTGAAACGAAACGCTTGGTTCATAGAAGTTTTCGTGCTTCCTAGCATATTATTAATGTTGAGTGGATCAGTTACTAAATAATTGCCAAGAAAATGTAACTATGGTGAGAGTGAGAGAGAGAGAGAGAGAGAGAGAGAATGACAAACCTTGTTCCATTCTTCAGGATCCATTTTTGATGCTGATACTATGATGTTTTCAAGTGCTGCTGCATGTTTACACGAATCGTCACTCATTGCATGGGGATTGAACTCAAAAGGTCCATCACTCCAACTCCGCCACATTTGGGAAGTTAGCAGTGCTATTTCCAAGTCCTTAGCTGTCAAAATGTAGTGTATATCTGCACGATATAGCCCCACGAGATGGACACGGACCATTTATGCTTCCGATGGAAACAAAAGCATTTCTGCTATGTTCGGGCGGGGTCGAGTAGGTAAGCTTGCATAGTTGCATTAGGGTTCATAATGCTTCCAGCTGACTTTGGTTAGGAAACGAAGGCTTTACATAATCAAGGTGATGAAGAGATACTATAGGTGCCATATGGTGTGCTGCAAGAAGACCATAGGGGTTGCCTCTTATATCAATCTGAAGAAATTCAGAGACATTTGTGGCATATAATCTAGAAAGGAATCAAAGAATCTTAAGAACCCATGGAAATTAAAGAAATTTTGTGTTTGTTTCAGACCTATTACGATTAGATTATTTGAGATAATATATTTTGGAATAGTTTTTTTTTTTTTTTTTTAAATGTGTGATTAAAAATTGAGAGAGAAAACGTGTGATTGAAAGTAAGAAAGAAAAATGTATGAAATTATAATAATGAGCTCAAAGTAGTTGATAGTTCTGGGGGAAAGAATGTTAAAAGAGCATAGATTAATACGGTATTTAAGACTCAAACATTTTTCCTCTAAAAAAGGCAACTAAATAGCTTTATTGATATATCATCTTACATTTGAAAATCTGAATTAAATATGTACATTCCATTTAAGATATGTATGTATAACCAAGCCTAGAATGATAGCATTACTTTGATCTTAGCAAGGCCGAGAAAGGTATAGAATGATAGCATTACTCAAAAAGTTATTCTCAGAGAAAGAATAAAAATTACAATAATGCTACTTGTACATGAGCATCTTACAGACCCGTGTATAGATTGCTGAGGTGACAGAAACATCCAAAATAAGAATGGCCCACAGCCCACTTAAATTTTGACTACTAGAAATCTTTACCGTTCCTCATTTTTTTTCCCAAAAGTTGGAATGGCCAATTCAAATAACTGAATTTTGGAACCATCGACTGCTTGACATATATTAAAACCAATGTTTAGAAAATCGGATAGGACCAGCCAATTCAACCGAAAAAATTGGAACCAGTCAGAAAATTGATTGGGAACGGCTCTAAAACCAGTTTTCCAAAAATTGGACCGGAAATCGGGTTTTATTACCTGTTAACCGTGACCCAGTTGACTCGGTTCCTGGTTTTTCAACCGATTTCCATTTATTTATTTTTTAATTTTATTACTATTTTTGGTTGTATCAAGCGCCTCAAATAATAAAATATTATTATTATGGTTATGCTACGGTAACCCCACCCTTGCCTCCAAGTTTGCCCTCCCACTCACTGGGAGTGTGAGGACCCTCCATGTGAGTGGAAGGGCAAACTTGGAAACAATGATGGGGTTCAAATCACATTTTCCATTTTATTATTATTATTACTACTTGCTAGACAGCTGTTAAATCTCAGCCAATTCAAATTCAAATTCAAATATTAAAATATAATAATAATAATAATAATAATATTATTATTATTACTTGCTAAACAGCTGTTAAGCCATTCCTTGGTAAATGTAAGATTCTGAACGAAGGCACCAGTAATGCGTATTTAAAGAGTTTCTTTTCTTTCCCATCCCACATAACTTTCGATGTGACTTGTGAGATAGGAATTTGTGTGTTTTTGATTAAGAAATATATGAGTAAATTTAAGAAGATATTTTTAATTAATACTTTTAGTGACCCACGCCTGTTGCATTTACCTTGTTGAAGCTCACCTTCATAGTAATCTCCATTGCTGGAAATCTCCACACCTTCTCTTATAACCTTCTTAGCACTCTCTTTGTAATCTAAGTTTGATTCACTAATTAACCATTTCACTGATTTTTATTGTTCTTGGAGGTTAAACATGGGAACCAAACTTTTCTCGCATACTCATTAACACAATTCCTTAAAAAAAATAAAGCTAAAGCTACTGTTGACTACTCACTTATTTTTATCGTCGTGAAAAAATATAAAACGACGATAAAAATAAGCCCTAAAAGAAGATCTTCGAAGGTGGCTATGTCGTCCATTTTGAAGAAGGAGAAAAGAGTGTATAAATTTAGCTAGAAGCAGAGTCAAAAGCACTGGACCGTGCCGACCTAATGGCGAATCGGGCTTGCTATTAATGGGGTTTTTGATCTTCAAGGTCCTCTATTTCTTCACCAGGCATGATCTTTTTCTTCGTCCATGAAGATCACCGTCCATCACTCATTCTCATTCAATACCCATACGTACTCTCCCATTCTCGTTTGAAAACTCCATTATCTTCTAAAATCCCTCTCTAAATCTCTCATTCTCATTGGAAGCCCATCTGAAATCTCCCCCATTTGAAATCTCCGATTCTCATTCAACGCACATCTAAATAAAAATGAACCAAGCAAATTTGAAGAGAGTACCAATTCAACTATTACAATAGAACAAAAACTTTGCTTGAAATGAATTAATAAAATACACAAAAATTAATTCAAATTTCAGTAATGAAATTGATTCCAACCCTCACAAGTATGCCATTTTTGTCCTGCATTTAAGACGAAAGTTGATGTGTTCCGGACCCCCGACAATCAGAGTCATAGTAGGCTTGACGGGAAAATTTAAATATTCAAGCCAAAACAAGAATTCAATAGGTTCGACGAGTTTTGAAGATCAAACCGTGTCGAAAAGAACCAGAAAATTAAGCAGCGGGCCTTTTACGGACGTAACATTTGGAATTACGGCCGTAACACAGTTATCGCAAATTTGAGCAGAACCTTCATTACAGCCGTAAAGAATATGATCACGGCCATAAGTCTTAAACAGAAAGTCATTTACGACCGTAAATGAGTTCATCACGGCCGTAAATTTAATTTTCCGGATTTTCGGGGATTTTGATTATTTTTCCGTTTTTAATTATTTGTTTGCCTATTTTAGAATTTTAGTCTAATTAGAATTCTATTTTGAGTAAATTAGCGACTAGGGTTATATTTTACTTATTTATATTCCTTTCCATTCATTGTAATTCAGACTTTGATTTTGATATAAACAGTTTTTTATTGAGGATTCAATAAAAGTTATAGGTGGATTCCTATATTTTTCGAACTTATCAAGAATATTTCTTGTGGTGTTCAAATATCGAACTTATCAAATATTTGTTAGAATATTTATGGCGTTCAAATCAGAGACTTATCAATGAGATTGGACAAATTCTTGTAGCGTTTCGAAAGTCTTGGTTCTTTATTCCGCATCGCGAGCCATCGCGTCGTGAATATCGAGTCAAGATTCCACCGTTCATCAACAACCTGGGTTCGAAACTTTCCAGCATTTCTTCCGCGCTTCGAACCTCATTAAAAGTGATGGAATATTACTTTCTCTATCCTGTTGTCGACGTCGTCGGAGAAGATAGAAGTTGAGCTGCAGAGAACAAAGCGTGGTCGAAGATGACGACCTTTGATCAGGAGAAGAGGTTTGGTATCGACAGTTTCAAAGAATTGTTTTGATAGTTTCAAAGTCTTGTTTTAATATATGTTCATTTTCCATTTTTTTTTTTTTTTCTTGCGGCGGAGATGGGAAAGAGATACTGTCGATGGTTCCAGATCCCACTGATTGGAACTTTTGAAAATAAGAAAATATCAAGATGGAGCAATATTCTTATTTATGTAATTTCTAGTAGTCAAAAATTGAATTGGTCTATTCTCTTTTTGGATTTTTCTACCACATCAGCAACCTGTACATTGGTCTGTTACTTGGATCTGTACGAGTAGCATTATTGCAAACTTCAACCAATTAACGAACTCAACGTATAGTTAAGGATAAAATCAGAAAAGTAAACTTATAGAATAATCATGCGTTCCATCACACATTTTACCTTTAAAGAACACATTAATTTTTTTTATTTTTTATTTTTTATTTTTTTTGCTTATAAACAAGAATGAGCTGCCGAAGACAAGAACAAAAGCTTGTTTGGTCCTTCAATTTTTCCTCAAATTTAAATTTAATCATACCTTTGTGGGACCCTTCAGTTTAAATTTTTGAAACCACACAATTGAAAATTTATCCAACTTCTCTAGGACAAAACAGACTCTATTTGCCTTAAAGGTCTAATTATATTTATTAATATCATACGTGTTATTATTTTTCGTATAATATTCCTTCCATCCCACAAAAATAGACGTGTTTTCCTTTTTTGTTTGTCCTAAACTATAGATCAATTTTCTTGTTGAAAGTATAATTAATTTAATCAGACCTGCATGCATATATCTCTGGTCATATTCTTGTGGAACTTCTGTCGTCTTCTTCTTAATTTTCTAATTATGCTTATTTAATGTTCATCGTCATAAAAAAAAAAATATGAACTGTCATTATTTAATGTAGGGATACATTATGTAAAATGTATGTGAGTTTATAGTTTTAACGTATATATTAATTATATTTTCTTAATATGTGTGAAAATAAAAACAATCATAATTCTATGTGACGGATAAAGATTTATTAATTTAAAGCAGTACTAGAGTGATACTCCATTTGTCTCATAAAGATAAACTCATTTTTATTTTCATGCAGATTAAGAAAATATAATTAACGTATATTTGAACTGTAAATTTACTTATATTTTACCTAATATATCCATACATAGAATTGTAGGTAGTTCATATTTGTGATATATTAGAAAATTATGAAATATACTCTCAATAAGGAAAGTGAGTTATAATTAGGGACAAAAAAAGAAAAAAGAAAAGAGAGACTATCTTTGGGACGGATGGAGCATCATCTACCTATTTTAAGTTTTAAGACAAATTAATTAGTCAGTTAAGAAGTTAATTAAACAAAAGAAAAATGAATAGAGCATTATCAACATTATTGACCAATTCTCTGTTTGGCAAACTGTTTAAACGGTTGTTTATAAAAAAAAAAAAATGTTTATGTTGGGAATTACACACTAATTTTCTCTCTAATTAACCCCACGAGAATTTTGATGTTTAAGAAATAATTAAGCCAACAAGAAAATAAAACAACAATGCAAAATTTATGGACTGATAAACTTTTCACTATATAATAAATTGTTACAATTATATAGAATTTTTCCTTACCAACCCCCCCCCCCAAGTATTGTAAGAAATAACAAAATTTTACTACATCTATTAATTTCTACTTCTTTGTATAACTCACAAAGAAACCAAGAAAAACCAAGATGCTAGACTACATTTTTCTCACAGTACTGTGTTTTCTTCTTATATATCTAGATTTACCATTATAATAACAGTTATTCACTCTACCAATGGCAACAGTGCTGTCACAATAAACCAAAATAGGAGGTATTTGTTTTTCCCACATTCGAATTACCTGTAATAAATCTCTCAACCAATTTGCTTCCTCACTAGCTGATGCTAAAGCAATTAGTTCAGCCTCCATAGTAGAGTTAGCAATAATGGTTTGTTTTTTAGATTTCCAACAAATAGCAGCACCTCTCAATTTGAAAATATATCCACTGGTAGATAAAGAATCTCCAGATAGAGTATTCCAGTATGCATCACAAAATCCTTCAAAAATAGCAGAATATTTTTGATAAAGTAAGCCATAATTTTTTGTACCAAATAAATATCTCATTGCTTGATCAATAACATGCCAATGTTCATTACCTGGCTTATTCGTATACATGCTAAGTACCCTAACTGCAAATGCAATGTTTGGTCTCGTGCAATCAGTTACATATCGTACGCTTCCAATTATGCTAGCATATTCCTTTTGATTTATTACTTCATCTTCCCTCTCCACAGGGAATAAGTGTACACTTGAATCGAAAGGATTAGCAACATGCTTGCAATCTACATAATTGTATTTTTTCAAGATTTTCTCAACATATTGTGATTGATCAAGAAAAATACCACCACTTGTTTTAGTAATTCACAATCCCAAAATAAAATTAGCCTCACCAAGATCTTTCACGTCAAGATGATTTTTGAGCATATTTTTGGCCTAATTTATAACATGAATATTAGAGCAAAAAACTAACTTATCATCAACATATACGCTAATAATATTATACGAATTCTCCCCAGATTTATAATATATGCATTTATCACTCTCTTTCACTTTATACCCGTTTTCAATCATGCAGGAGTCAAAATTTTCATGCCACTGTTTAGTAGCCTGCTTTAAGCCATAAAGGAATTTAGATAGCTTACACACTTTGCCTTCTTTACCTGGTTGTATAAAACTTCCTAGTTGGTCCATATATATTTCTTCATCAAGATCACCATTTTAAAAAAAGTTTTAACATCCATTTGATGAATAATCAAATTATGAATAGAAGATGTTGCAATTAGCAATCTTATGGATGTTATTCTTGTAACCAGAGAGAAGGTATCAAAAAAGTCTAAATCAACTTGTTGTTTGAAACCTTTGGTGACAAGCCTCGCTTTGTATTTGTCTACACTACCATCCGATTTTAATTTCTTCCTTAGGACCCATTTACACCTAATAATTTTACAACCTGGTGGCAAATCAACCAATTTCCAAGTTTTATTTGAAATTAGTGATTCCATCTCAACATGTACAGCTTCTTTTAAAAAAAATAGCATTCGGTGATGAAAAAGCTTCTTGCAAAGAGATTGGTTTTTCTTCAACGTTATAAACCACGTAGTCTGGACCAAAATCTTTTTCTATTCTAGCTCTTTTACTCCTTATAATTTCAAAATTTTCTTCATTTGGTAAACTTTCAGTAGAAGAGTTAGATTCTAAAATATGTTTTTCAATTGGTTAGCCCCCACTATTTTTCGATTTAAAAGGAAATTTTTCTTCATGAAAAATAACATCACAAGACTCAAAAATAATTTTATTTTCAATGACAAAAAATCTATATGTTGTACTATTTTCTGCATAACCAATAAAAACAAAAGTATTAGCTTTAACTCCTAATTTAGGTACTTTAGGATCTGTTAACCTCACAAAGGCTAAGCATTCTCATACTCTAAGATATCCCAAATTGGCTTATACCCATTCCACACCTCAAAAGGTGTAATTTTAGTCTTTTTATGTGGCACTCTATTTAACACATGACAAGCAGTTAAAACCGCTTCAACCCCAAAAACTTGAGGGTGCACCAATATCTAATAGCATAGCATTTGTAAGATCAATCATTGTTCTATTTTTCCTCTCTGCTACACCATTAGAAGTAGGTGAATATGGTGGAGTAGTTTCATGGATTATTCTCAATGTTTCAACATATGAATTAAATCCAAATGATTCATATTCTCGACCTCTATCAATTCGAATTCGTTTAATTTACCTAACAAATTGCTTTTCAACTTCTAGGAAGAATTTCTTGAAATAGTCAAAAGCATCACTTTATTTTTCAATAAATAAACATAAGTATATTTTGAACAATCATCAATAAAAGTAATAAAATATCTATTTCCTTCACGAGTTAAAATTTCTTCGAATTAATTCTAATAATTCAGTATTTTTTTCAACACTTTTATGAGGTGTTTTTGTAATTTTCAATTATCTGTTTGAAGCCAGCCTTATTTAGAAGATAACTCGACATCAAATTCTTTCTCATGGAAAGTGTATATAATACATCTTTTAATGTCAAGACTCTTCCAGAGGTGAATTTGAGTTCAACATCTCAGGTTCCAAGAACCTATATAGTATGATAATCTCCAAGCATAACAGTCATAGGCTGCTTGAAAGGAGTATAACTTTTTAACCAATCCTTATTATAGCAAACATGTCTGCTTGCTCCTAGGCGTGTCAAAACGGCTCTTCGGCTCGGGTAGCTCGAGCTCGGCTCGTTAAAAGCTCGGGCTAAGCTCCGCTCGAGGCTCGTAGAACCGAGTCGAAGCTCGGGCCGAGCCCAAAAATGCTCAGTGGGCTAGAGCGGGGGCCGGCCCTTGTGGCCCACCGAGCAACACGGGCCATTCTGGCCCGTTTGCTGCCTGCAAATTTGCAGGCAGCTAAAGCAGCTGCCTGCTGCGTGCTGCAGGTAGCCTATGTAGCGATCGAGAATTTTTCGTGACTTATTTAAATATTATTTAAAATGTGTCTCTACGACTTTGCCCATTTATTTTTAAACACACATTTTCGTCTAGCTATTTTAAGTGAAATTAAATTTATTTTGAATTTAATATTAGTCAAATTACAATTTTTATTAAATGATGTCCCAAGTCCATTATTTATTTTTAAAGTACAATTTTCCACTTAATTAGATTCAAATTATTTAAGTCCAAAATGTTTTCAATTCAAACTCCTAAGCTTAGTACTATATTTTTATCATTCCAGATTTCTAGCAAAATCATTCTTGAATCAAAACCAATCACAGTTATCTTGACTCAATCTTGAAACCAATTAACTAGCAATTCCCCATTTTTCCTCAATCTTTTCCTCCAATCTAGCCATTATGCCATAAACCCAAATTACCATAATATGCCATACATTAATCACAATAACTCCCCTCCAATTTCCACACATTTTCCCCAATTTTCTCCTCCCAAATCCTCACTCACTCAATCACCAATCAAGCTTTTGCCAAAATTTTGAATTCAACTCAATGTATATCTTCCATTTTCAATCCTAAAATCATTCCCCTACTTGCCAAAGCTGATCACTCTTCAATCCCTTTCTTCTTCCCACAATCCCATCATTGTAGTCACCAATCAACCTCAATCTCCTTACAATATGCCACAATTTACCAAAAATTGATACACAACAAAAATGATATAATTTCTCATTCACCTGCACAATATCACAACAACATTTTTCCAAGTTCAATTTCTTTTATACCTTCAAAGCCATTTCCCACTCAATGCCAATTCACCGAATTATTTTTAGAAACACTCATTCAACCATACAAATTTCATACCAATTCCTTACATGCATACCATGTATACCATTGATTTCCATGTTCTTTCCCCCTTAATTAGTCAATTTACGTCCAAAATTTATAACAATTTTCCTAATCAAATTTCATCCTAAACAGCCATGATTTTGACCTAAACTACCAAAGTAAATCAATACATATAACTACACACTCCATTCCCTCCCCCACACGAGCTCACCGCCACCAGCCAGCCACCTCTATGTCAACCATAACCGGCCACCAATTGTGCACCACCGAATTCGAAACACCTGAGCAGCCAACTCCAAAATAACCACAATTCATCAATTCCACCAATTTCACAATTCACACACGAACCTCGATTTCAGTTAAACCCAACCCACTTTCCCTACTACCAAATTGCAGCTTCCCAACACCAAGTCCAATTTTCACCACCACCATCACCGAGAACAACCTCGCCACCAACTACAAATCAATCAAAACCAGTCAAACCAATAATTCACCATCACCGGGACATACAACCAACGTTACTTCGGCGACAGCAATCACCGCAACCAATACACCAATACCACCCACTGCCCACTTCGATTATGACAACCAATCGAGCCCAAAACCAAGAAATAAACTAACCAAACAACTCACCTAGAACACAGGCCGCTTCGACCGGATTTATTGCCGGAATCGTAGCTCTGATTAACTACCCAACAATCACGGTTCTTGCACCAAATCCGCCCAAGCCCTCTCCATTACCACACATCATCACCGCCGCCTCGCCGGCAGCAGCTAGACGGAAGAAGGGGGCGTAGCCCCTTCTTGTTCTCGGGTCTCTCTCTCTCTAACGATAGAGAGAGAGAGAGAGAGAGATATGAGGGATATATACATATACATTAATATGTATATATTTGTTATATTTTAACATTTTTTATTTTTGGAAAATTCAGCCTAGTCCCCCAAGTTTTTAAAGTTAGTCAATTCAGTCCCTTTTGGTTTTAAATCTAATCATTTCGGCCCTTAAGTCTTAAATGATTTTAATCAACCACTCCATTTTTAAAGTCTATTATTTCAGCCCTATAGTTTAATATTCGTTTTGAGTTTCAACTCAACTTTTGAAAACTATTCATTTTAGTCCCTCAACTTTCAAAGTATTCACTTTAGTCCCTCAACTTTCAAAGTATTCATGTTAGTCCCTTAGTTTCAAAGTATTTGTTTCAGCCCTCATTTTAAAAGAGTTTTTATTAATTAGCCCCCATATTTTCAAAACCTTTTAATTCAATCTCAAGTTTTAAAATATTTTAATTCAACCCCTAAGCTTTTATTTTCATCTTAAAAACTTAAATCCAAAAATACTAAATTTAATTTATTTATTTATAAGGCTAGACGAGGCGCGAGAACATTAGAAAGTATTTATTCCCGGTTTGCTCAATACTCGAGAAATTAAGGTAGACTCTAATCTACAAATTTACGTTTTTCAAAAGTGCGTATCAATAATTATTTTGATTATAAGTTTAGCATGTATGATTGTGTTCATGAGAATTACTTGCTTTTCTAAGCATGAGACTATGTTACGAGAATTTACTTGCTTAAATGCATGAGACTTGAACTTGTATGTTCATGAGAATACTGGTGATCGTTAGACACCTGAGACTTGAATATCATGACTATGTGTTTTAATTTATAATGTTAAATTATTATTGTGCGCGAGTCTACTGAGTATTTCTATGAAATACTCACGTTTTCCAAAATAAAATTTTGCAGATGATGAAGTTGACGGCGAATGAAATGACAGCGGTGGCAAATCAAAAATAATGTTAATTTTTCTTTTAAGTCAAGTTTCATAAATGTCGTCAATTTAATTATTTATCGTTACTTTACTTTAGAACTTAAGATTTAATTTTTATGAATTGATTAAAATTTAGTTTCCGCTTTAGCTTTTAAACAATGGATGTTGTTTCAATGGTTTCAAATAATAAATATGAAGTTTGAAATTTTTAATTATTTCCTCAATAAAATCAGATTTAAAGGACGACGTGGCGTCCCGAGCTCCACGGAATTCGGGGCGTTACAGCCAGCTGTCGCAACACGGGTTGCAGCGCATAGTACCCCTGCGTACTAGACTACTAGTTGATCTAATTTTTGATCTGTATTTGAATTATGCATATTTTTTTTTTTTTTGAAATTTTGAAATTTGAATTTTTTTTTTGTTTTCCCACGTTTTTTTCTATAAATAGGTCGTATTTTGTTTGTTAATTCACAATTCACTTACAAGTTACAAGTTTTTTTTCATTTTGTCATAATATTCATTTGTTTGCTATAATTTCTATTCAATTCTCTATTTCTCTATATTCTTCAATTCTTGTGATAATATTTCTCTCGGTTTCAACTTTCAAGTTTCAACTTTCAAATTTGAAACTACATTCTACACTATAATACGTATGGAGTTTAACAGCGATGAAGTTAACCAATTCAGGGGTAGTTATAGTATTCCCTCTCATATCGATGCCTCCGAAAATGCTCCCATTGACTTGGATGATATCCAAGAGGAGGAAGTTGTTGAAATCAAACGAGTTAAAAAAGAGTCATCGGATTGCTGGCAACATATGACAAGAAAAAAAGTTGGTGTTGAAAATGGAGTTGATATATAGAAAGGGTGCTGCAATTACTGTGGTAAGGAAATGAGCTGGAAGCCCGGGTCAAACACGTCACATTTGAATGGCACATAGCAAGGACGTGCAAAGCGAAATTGGTTGGTGACCCAACACAGTCCCAGCTTGTTTTTGGTGGTTCTGGACCTTCTGGTACTACTCTTTCAACCTTTGTGTATTCGCAAGAAAGATTTCGCGAAGGTATGGCTGCATATGTGGCGGCCGCTGAGATGCCCCTTTCCTTAATTGACTCTGTTCATTTCACACGACTTTTGCAGAATTATCTTCAACCCAGGTATACTCCTTACTGTAGAAATACACTTCGTGCAGACACCGTAAAATTATATAACAAAAGGAAAGAAACTACCATTAAAGCCTTAAAAACATATGATACTGTTATTTCATTTACATTTGATATATGGACTGGTGGAAACAAAAAATTTTATATTACTGCCACAGCTCATTACATTGATAATCTTTGGATTTTACACAAAAAAATTATTGCATTTAGATTAGTAGAATATCCTCATAATGCCGCTAACATATATTTAATTTTAAAAGGGATTATACAAGAATTCAGTATGCAAGATATGATTCGTAGTTTTACTTTTGATAATGCTAGCGTTAATAAGGTTGTTATTGATAAATTTATTTTTTATTTTAACCCTGCATTTGATAGTTTATTTTTTCACCAACGTTGTGTTTGTCACATTATCAACTTAATTATTAAAAGTGGTTTAAAACATATTGAAAAATCCTTAGATAAAATTAGACAAGCAATAAATTTCATAAATGTATCACCATCAAGAAAACAAGCATTTAATAGTTTGTGTGCGAAGTATAGTTTAGAAGAACATTCATTTGCTACGGATGTATCACATAGATGGAACTCTACATACCTTATGTTACACTCATGTGAAAATTATGATAAAGTTATTTCAATGTATTATAATGGTAGACATACGTATGGATCTGACCATAAATTAGAAGAGTAGGAATGGGAAATTGCATTCTGTGTAAAAAGATTTTTAAAAGCCTTTTATGATGCCACAAATGCATGCAGTGGTGTTTATTACCCAACATCTTCACTTGTTTTACAGTACTTTTTTCATATTGCACAAACATTCAATCAATATAGAAATTTGCCAATTTTTAATGATGTAGTAAGCTCCATGGAGTTAAAATTTTGCAAATATTAGGAAGAATTACCTTCTTTATTTGTTTTAGCATCGGTGATGGATCCTCGATTAAATTTAATGGGCACTAAGGCAAATAAAGGGAATTTCACAAAATTTAAATATAGAATTATCACATGTTAATGTGGAATCTTTATTATGTGAAATGTACAGTTATTATATTGCAAAAAAAGATCAATGTAGTTCTAGTTCTCAAACTAATGTTTCCCAAAGTACTCCAATGCATTCTAATTCTTAATGGGACTTTATTAACACAAATGCAAGTGCTCCCTCAATTAGTTCAAGTGGAAACACATCTAGATCGATAGGTGGTACAAATGTTGAAATTCCATCTGAATTAGCTAGGTACATGTGTGTGGACGTTCGCAGTGTTTTAACGCCACAAGAATTAGAGAATTTTGATGTTTTAACTTGGTGGTGGTGTAATGAAAGGCAATATCCAGTTGTAGCAAAACTTGCACGTGATTTACTAACACCTCCGGTGTCCACCGTGGCATCGGATGTTGCATTTAGTTTAAGTGGTAGGATTTTGTCAGACGAACAATCAAGACTGAAGGAAGACATATTAGAAGCTCTTGTATGCTTGAAGGATTGGGAATGTGCAGATTTACGACTACAAGATAAAGTTGATAACATCATGGCCGAGGACTTGGAGCAATATTTAAGATAGAAGAAATTGTAAGTTTTTAAAAATCATTTTGTGTAATTTAAATTATTATATTTTTTAAAAAATTGTACACGAAATTTTTTATTCGTGTACAATTTTTAACTCCGCCTATGTTGATCATAGTCGGTCTCAAGCCCGGAAAAAGGAGAAGGGTTGTAACTTTTAAGAATGTAACTTGTAACCTTTATTGAATATATATAAAATAACTAGTAATTTAATTTTAGTATAGATAGACTTTGTGAAATCTACGTTTACATTTTTATTAAATCTAATGTTTGATATTTTAACTACATTTATTATTATAATTCATTTAAGTAATTAAAATTCATATTCATTCGTCGTATAAAAAAAGGGGCCGGCCCGGCTCGAGCTCGGCTCGGCTCGAAGAAGCTTGAGCCGAGCCTCAAATTTTTGGCCGAGCTTTGGCTCAGCTCGGGGCTCGGCTCGGCTCGTTGACATACCTACTTGCTCCAGAATCAGCCCACCGTCTTTCAACACTTTGCACCATATAAATTTCAGTAATCATAACTACAAATGGCTCTTCAATAGCATTAACATGTGGAATAGGCTCACAATTCGATATCTGCAATTTTTAGCAAGGTGTCCAATTTTTCCACATACAAACAAGTTTTGCCTTGTTTATTTTGTGAAGGATGTGAATGGTTCTTATTCCATTTGCTTGAATTTCCCTTATTTTGTTTATAAGGCTTTTTCATGTTTGTCTTATTAGGCTTCAAAATATCTTTTCTCGAATTCTAATAAGTAGGCAAACTTTTAGAAATTAACTTTACCTTAGTGGAATGTCCATTATTATGTTCAATAAGTGCATCTTGACCACGTGCTTCTTCTTCCATGCGAATGCCTGTGACATATAAGAGATCTAAAATTTGAAGTGGGAGACAAAGTTTTTTTAAAATTGTCTCCATGGAAAGGTGTGTATTGAGATTTGGCAAGCGAGGAAAAATTAAATCCGAAATATATTGGACCTTATGAGATTATTGAATGAATTGGTCCAGTAGCTTATCGTTTAGCCTTTCCAGCTGAGTTATCTAGGATTCACGATGTATTCCATGTTTCGATGCTTCACAAGTACATTCTAGAACCATTTCATATTCTCGAACCATAGCCAGTTGAACTTAAGGAGAATTTGACTTAGGAGGAGGAACCAGAAAGAATACTTGATCGAAAAGAACAAATTGAGCACAACAAGATTATTCCATTAGTCAAAGTTCTTTGAAAGAATCATCAAATAAACGAAGCTACAAGGGAAAATGAAGATCAAATCCGAGCCAAGTATCCTGACCTTCTTAGATGGTAGTCGACTGAATTTTGAGGATGAAATTCTTTAAGGAAGTAAGATTGTTACAACTCACTTCTAATTTGGCAAGTCAAATATTTATTTAGTTAAGTCAACATTTATTTGATCAATTTTGTCCAAGTTGAGACTAATTTAAATTAGTAAAATTTTTGGGGGATCATTTACATTTCACTATAAGTTGAGGGTTTAACTTATTATTATTTATAGTTAGGGATTTATTTGGACATAGAATGGAAGGACCAAGCATGCAATTTACATTAGATATTTTTAACTTGGATTTTAGGGGACAAAACACATACACAAACAGAGGCAAGGTCAGAGAGAGCACGCAGAGAAGAAAAAAATTTGGTAGAAAAAAAAAAAGAAAAAAAGAAAAGGAGGATTTTCACTCAAATTTCACCTTCTACTCCAAGTATTCTTCAATTTCAAGAGGAGTGACATTGAAATAGAAAAATCTTACCAGTTAACCTAGCTATAATTCCTAACTTTATGAGTGGAAAACATTATTTTTAATAAAATAAGTATTTTAGTTATTTATTTCAGTTCCAAGATTTATATAAATAATTGTTTATTAAAATTCTTATAGTAAATTATATAAGTTGCAAAGTTACTTATCAGTTCAGTTAAATCAGTTTTTGGCAAATATTACATCAATGGTAAACATTCCAATTTCTGTAAAGTTATTTTAAAAACTACCAGAAAGTACCTAGGTGATCTTATCCGCTCTACACCGATGTGAATCCGCTTCCACGATGTATGACCAGATATTTTGATTTTACCCACTCTGCACTGATGTGAATCCATTCCTACAATATATGACCAGATATGATGATTTTACTCGCTCTGTACTGTTGTGAATCCGTTTCCACAATGTATGACCAAATATGTTATTTTATCCGCTCTGCACTAGAGTGAATTCGTTTCCATAGTGTATGACCAGATTATCAGAGGTATTTGGGACCCATCCTGTACACATATAGGCTTTGGGCCGTGTACCAGGGTGATTAGCCTTTGGGGCAGCTCTATGCGTGTATGACCAGATCATCAGACTCAGTTTATCAGTTATTAGATTTGAATGGCTTTGTCTTGTACATGAGGTTATTCTATACATGAATGAGGATGTTCATTGGGTACATTTTGGTGTGATTTTCAGTATTACTTCAGTTATTCAGACTTCAGATAATAGGCTTCAGTTTATTAGATTTCAAATTACAGAATTCAGTTTATCCGGTTTACCGAATTAAGAATTCATCTTATAGTATGGGGAAATGACAGTTATGATATTTATTGATATCAGATTAATTATTATCCTTATGCTCCACTTATATCATTTAGAATCGAGAATGAATGATTTTATGATTCCAGTACGTTCAATAATGAAGGTAAATAAGATGTTCAGGAATATGTATCGATGAGAAAAGTATACTTATTTTCGAATTCTCCACTCACTAAGTTTTTAAATTCATATATCTTATAATTTTTCTATTTAGGACGCATTGTGTTTTGAGCAGCCTTTTGGAAGATACTGCAGTGAACAGAACCAGAGACACGCGACCTAGTAGTTTGCATGATTCCATTCATTAAACAAGTCCTCCTTATTCACAGGTCACATGTTGTAGCGACCAAGAAATTTTCACGTATTAAATAATTATTTTAAATTATGAAAAGTGTTAGTTTTGGAAGAAGAAAATAATTCTATTTTCTTAGGCTTTGAATGTGTACAAAAGAGAAGTATAAGTAGAACAACAACTTATACAAAATTGCTAACTAGTCCCTAATTATTCTAGACTATAAAATAGGTATATACATTTCAACACTCCCCCTCAAGTTGGAGCATAGATGTTAATCATGCCCAACTTGTTACAAATATAATTAATCCTAACCCCATTAAGAGTTTTTGTAAAGATATCTCCTAGTTGTTCTTCAGTCTTCACATATCTTGTAGATATCAAATTTTGTTGGACTTTTTCACGGACGAAATGGCAATCGATCTCAATATGCTTGGTTCGTTCATGAAAAACAGGATTAGATGCAATATGAATTGCAGCTTGGTTATCACACCATAATGTTGCTGGTATTGATACCTTAAAACCAACTTCATTCAAGAGCTGATGTATCCATGTTATTTCACATATTGATTGTGCCATAGCTCTATATTCAGATTCTGCGCTTGAGCGAGACACAACATTCTGCTTCTTACTTTTCCACGACACCAAATTTCCTCCAACAAATACACAATAACCTGTTGTGGATCTTCTATCTAACTTGGAACCTGCCCAATCTGCATCTCAGAAACACTCGATGTGATTATGCCCATGATTTTCATACAGTATACCCTGTCCAGGAGATCCCTTTAAATAACACAGAATTTTCTCTAAAGCTGGCCAGTGATGAACTGTTGGAGAGGACATGAATTTACTTACAATACTAACAGAATATGCAATATCAGGACGAGTCACGGTAAGATAGTTTAACTTCCCAACCAATCTTCTATATTTTTCAGGGTCTTCAAATAAGTCACCATCTTTTGTAAGTTAAAAATTAGGAATCATTGGTGCACTGCAGGGCTTAGCTCCCAATTTTCCTGTCTCGGTTAGCAAGTCAAGAACATATTTTCTCTGGGACAAAAAGATGACTTTCTTGCTTCTTGTTACTTCCACTCCCAAGAAATATTTCAATAACCCCAAGTCTTTTGTGTGAAATTGAGTATGGAAGGACTTAAGAGATGAAATACCAATAATATCATTTCCTGTAATGACAATATCATCAACATACACAACTAGGAAAATAATGCCAGATTCAGACTGTCTATAAAATACTGAGTGATCAGACTTGCTCTTTTTCAACCCAAACTTTTCAACTGCCTGACTAAATTTTCCAAACCAAGCACGAGGGCTCTGTTTCAGCCCATATAGTGACTTGCGAAGATAATAGACCCTATCAGACTCCCCCTGAGCAACAAAACCAGGTGGTTGCTCCACATAGACCTCCTCCTGTAGATCACCATGGAGAAATGCATTTTTGATATCCAATTGATAGACAGGCCAATCATGAGTAACTGCCAAAGATAAGAACAAGCGAACATATGTCAATTTAGCAACAGGGGAGAATGTGTCAGAATAATTCACTCCATAGGTTTGAGCATATCCTTTAGCTACAAGACGGGCTTTAAGTCTAGCCACAGATCCATCAGGATGGACTTTAACAGCAAATACCCATTTACAACCAATTGTTTTTCCACCTGCAGGTAGCGACACTAAGTCCCAAGTACCATTAGCATCCAAGGCATTCATCTCCTCTATCATTGCAGCACGCCAGTCAGGATGAGACAGGGCATAGTGAACAGATTTTGGAAGGGTTACAGAGTCAAGTGATGCAATAAAAGAACAAGTAGTAGGAGACAAGTGATCATACGAAACAAAAGACGAAATAGGATAGGAGCATTGACATTTACCTTTCCTAAGAGCAATAGGAAGATCAAGAGTACTTGAGACTGGATCTGGTGACGGAGAAGATACTTGTGCAGGACATGTAGTAGGAGGTTCACGCCGTCTGGAATAGACGTTGAATGGGAGGTCGTGGCGTAACAGTAGGAGTGGGCAGAGTAGGTGATGGATAAGTGATAGTATAAATTAACAAATCATCCTCCTCCCCCTGAGGAGAAGAAGTAGAAGATGGGAAAAAGAATGGAGTGTTTTCTAAGAATGTAACATCGGCAGACACAAGATACTTGTGAAGACTAGGGCAGTAACATCTATATCCCTTTTGAAGACGAGAGTATCCCAAGAAGACACACTTGAGAGATTTTGGGTCTACTTTGGTAATTTGTGGACAGACATCACGAGCAAAGCAAGTACTACCAAATATGCGAGGTTCAAGAGGAAACAAAGGTTTATCAGGAAAAAGGATATGATATGGAATCTCACCATGAAGGATGGATGAAGGCATGCGATTGATCAGAAAGCACGCTGTGGATACTGCATCGGCCTAAAATGGTTTAGGAACTTGCATTTGGAACAAAAGTGCTCTTGCTGTCTCGAGGAGATGTCTATTCTTTCTTTCAGCCACCCCATTTTGAGAGGGTGTATCAACACATGAGGATTGATGTAAAATGCCATTTTGAACCATGTAAGTCTGAAAAGAATGAGAAAAATATTCTTTGGCATTGTCAGATCGTAATGTAAGCACAAAGACATGAAATTGTGTTTTAATTTCAACACAAAATGTAGTAAAATGAGAGAATAACTCTGAACGATTTTTCATTAAATAAAGCCAAGTTACACGAGAATAATCATCTACAAAAGTAACAAAATATCTTAACCCAGTTTTAGACAAAATAGGACATGGGCCCCAAACATCAGAATGGACTAACTCAAAAGGAAGATTTGCTCTTTTATTGACTCGAGGAACTGAGGACAGACGATGATGCTTGGAAAATTGACAGGACTCACAATCCAAGGACAATACATTATGGAACTGGGGGCATAACTTCTTCAGTAGAGGTAGAGACGGGTGTCCCAGTTTGCAATGGGCTTGAAAGGGGGTTAAGACACTGGAACAAGCAACGGATTGTGGTACTGAAGTATCCAGGACATAGAGACCCCCTGATTCATGTCCTCTACCAATAATCTTCTTCGTCGTAAGATCCTGAAATAGACAATGATCAGGAAAGAATGATATACAACAATTTAGTGCACGAGTGAGTTTACTCACAGAAATTAAATTAAAGAAAAATTGGGGAAGACTTAAAACAGATGACAGGGAAAGGTAGGGGGTAGATTGATAGTGCCAGATCCAAGGACACAGGACGTAGTACCATTAGCTAAGGTAACATTTGTGGATGATGTGTGTGGGTGATAAGTGGAGAAGAGACTAGGATTACCTGTCATATGATCCGTGGCACCAGAATCAATGACCCATTTGGAAGATGATGAAATAAGACACGTAGTTGGTTTACCTGACCGAAAATTGCAGTGATAGGATGAGATGAAGACCTTGATGCTTCCTGATATTGAGAAAATTTAGCAAACTCTTCTGCAGATACTGTAACTGTCTTCCCAGAAGAGGTGCTCGGTGTAGTGTCAATGGAGGCAATATGAGCTGACTGACTTCTTTGATTATGAATCTGTAACTTTCTGCAAAAACGCTTGGTATGGCCCGGCTCATGACAATAACAGCATACAACTCCCCCTAAGTCCTGGGTTCGATAATCACGACTATTAGTCTGGGATCGATGATCACGACTGTTTGTCACCCCTTCTCGTCTATTAGATAGACGCCCATGTTCATGTACACTAGTACGACTGATAAGAGCACTGTTAGACTGAGATGAAGTACCAGACACACTATTCTCAGTGCGGAGTATCCTAGTGAAAGTCTCTTGCAGAGATGAAATCTCAGGGCTGGAGAGAATCTGAGATTTAACAGCATCAAACTCTGGGCGAAGGCCTTCCAAAAAACTCATCACAACCATTTGTTCCCGTTGTTTTTGTTGAATTTTCACATCGGAACTGTATGGCAGTAAGACATTGAGTTCTTCGTAAGTCCTTTTGAAGTTCATAAGATAGGTGGTAAGAGTTTGATCTTGCTGTGTAGCTCGATAAAAATCTTTACACACGTCATAAATGCGAGAGATATTCCCTTTCCCAGAATACATAGAATCCAAATAATCCACCGGTTCTTTAACATACTCGCAGTGATCAACCATATTAATTAATTCACTATCAATGGAATTTCGAAGTTGCAAAAATATTCGAGCATCATCTCGCAACCAAGTCTGTCTAGTATCATCAGTGGGAGGGTCTTCAGTGAGATGGTTATCTTTCTCTATACTACGCAGATACACTTGAACAGTCTTACTCCAAGCAATATAGTTAGACCCATTGAGTTTATGTTCCGTAATTTTCGACATTACCGGAATCATATTGGTCACACAAAAAAATTTATTTTCACCCATAACAATATAAACTGGAGAAGAACACAGAGGCACAAAGTGGAGGAAAATGAAAAACCTTGAATAAGAGGTTTACTCTCAAAATAAAATCTGCAGAAGAACCTCTGATAATGGTTGAACTCCAGGTCAGAACCGTAGCTCCAGTCGGAAAGAGCCATCAGCACAGCTCCAGGTCGAGAACCGCAGCCCCAGGTCAGAAATACAAGTCTTCACCGGCGGCGGAATCGCCGGAATCACCTGGGTCAGCTTCAGAACGGCCAGAATGGTCTGGCAGTAGTCGGAAATCGCGCAGTCCCAAAAAAAATCGCGAAAAAGGGTTCTAAAACCAAGAGCTTGGTTGTCGGCGACTTGGTCGGTCACCGACGGCTTCGCCGGAGCTGGAATCGTCCGGGAAAGGGACGGGTCAGACTAGAACTGGTGGGTAGGGCTTCTCACTCTCTGATACCATGTTAGTTTTGGAAGAAGAAAATAATTCTATTTTCTTAGTCTTTGAATGTGTACAAAAGAGAAGTATAAGTAGAACAACAACTTATACAAAATTGCTAACTAGTCCCTAATTATTCTAGACTATAAAATAGGTATATACATTTCAACAAAAAGCGTGTCGCTGCGATCTCACTCATTTATAATTTAAAGCTATGATGTGTCATCTAGCCAAGTTGAGAAATTTCGAGTCCAATGGATTTTAAATAAATCCCGAATTTCTAAAATTATATTATTTTATTTATTTATTTAAATTATTCTTTTAAAATCATTTTAAATTCCAAAATTTTATTAAGCTCATTTTATCAGATCTATTTTCCTACTCAGTTGATTCACGCGTATTATTTTTCTCGAATTTCGTGTATTGCTTGTCAAGATTTCTGTAATACCTAATCAACCTATACTACCACCAACTTCCACCAACCACATCAATCCCATGCCCTATCAATTCTCATACTCTACATCACCAACCCCTCCACACTTACTTCTCAGCATCATCATCACCATCCTCTCTCCCTCTGCACGTTGAGTTCCAGCAGCAACTTCCATCAACCATTCAGCCATTCAGCTCTCCTGGTATGAATCTCTCTATTGAATCAGCATCATCACCACAACAGAACCTCTACACAACCACAATACACAAACGAACCTACCACCAAATAGAATCATCATCACCACCAACACTGCCTCTTCACCATTGCCACCACCGTGGTCAGTTACTGCCACCACAAAATGCAACAACCACCACCAAATCGAATCATGAACATCATCATCACCATCATCACCCCTGCCCGTTTTCATCAACTGCACGATCCAAACCAAAGTAACCACCATTGCCTGCAAGCTCCAACCCGTCACCACCGCCGCCTCCTTCATCATCATCATCACCTACCACCCTTCACCCCCTCAACAGCCGGCCAACCCAACCACCAAGAACCACCATCAACCTTCTGCAGCACCACCAAAATCGCGGCCAACCCAACTCCAATCCCAACCAAAATCAAACCCAAAACCCAGAAATAGAAGCCCAAATACTTACCTTCCTCACCGCCGGATTTGTCACAGGAAAATCAACACCAAAATGCATGACCCAAGTCTCGGTTTAGCCCTAAGTTTTGCACCAAATCCCTCAAAATCTGCACCTTTCCATAGCCGCGCGCTCGCCGCCTCTCTGCGCTGACGTTTCGCCGGCAACACCGCCGGCTGGAGAACGGAATTCACAAGGTGCCATTGCACCTCCTTCTCTTTCTCCTCTCTAGGTCGGACCAGAGAGAGAGAGAGAGAGAGAGAGAGAATGGAAATTTTGTTTTTATTATTTTGATTTTCAAGATTTTGCAGCTTAGCTCCCAAGTTTGTAAAATGATTCAAATCAGTCCTTATAGTTTTACACTAATCATTTTAGCCTCTTAAGTTTTTAAATGATTTTAATCAGTCCCTTCATTTTAAAAATCAATTATTTCAATCCCTACAGTTTAAAATCTATTTTTGAACTTCAACCCAAGTTTTGAAAAATTACATTTTAGTCCCCAAAGTTCCAAATGTTTCATTTCGGCCCATGAGTTCAAATATTTTAAAAACTCTATCTTATAATTTAAAAATCTGTTATTTTCTGCCTAAATATTTTAATAGCGTTTTATTCGAGTCTTGAAAGTCTTGAAAAGTTCCATTTTAGTCCCCAAAGTTCAAAGGTATTCATTTTAGTCCTCCAACTTTCAAAATCAGCAATTTCAATCCCTAAATTTTAATTTTCATTTTAAACTATAAATTTCAAAAGACCAATTTAAATTATTTTTCTAATTGGTTAGACGAGACGTACGGAGATTTAAAAGATTGAAGTCATTCCCGCTCAACCACATTTGTTAAGTTTAAGGTAGACTCGCCCCTATTAATTGATTTAAATTATGATTGCATGTGAATGTGTATGTTATGTGATTAATGTGAAAGTTATTTCATGAAATGAGACGATAATATATTTCTTTGAAAATATTTATGTTGTTATACTTGTCATAACTTATATGCTTTTATGCATGAGAAAGAAATAAGAGAATATCTTACAAGATAAATGATGATGTTATGCATAACTTACGTGCCTTAAGTGCACAAGACGAGACTACCCACACCCGATGATTTTAAAGAGCTTATGATTTTTCAAAGAGAAAGTCACGTGCTTTAATGCACAAGAAGAGACTACCCACATCCTATGATTTCTAAAGAGCCTACATTTATGTGTTCAATTATATTGTAGATTAATTAATTGGCGATGAGTCTATTGAGTATTTCTATGAAATGCTCATTTCTATTTTAACAATATTTGCAGATTTTGGAGAGGGTGGCAAGTGATGGATGATTGTGGCAATAGTCGTTAAATAATTGAAATCTTATTTTGATGATCTATATTTCTAAACTTTGATTATGTTGAGATTTTCAATTATTTGAGAAATTATGGCATTACCAAATGTTTTGTATTATTAATGGCTCGATTCATTATTTTAAGTTGTTTCATAAATGTTTTCAAGTTTTATCGACTATTTCAGTGTATTTAATGTTGCCAAAAATGAATTTCAGTTATTTCTTCTGCTAAAATATTATTTTAAAAGTTAGACCAGATGATGAAGTAGTGAACTGGGTATTTAGAACTCGGGGTGCTACACATGTCGAAAATTTTGTATATGTATTTTTGCATCACACGTGACATGTTGTAGTTGATGGGCTTGTCGTCCCTTTTTGTTGGGCTCATACACATTCTGGTTGTTTTTGTAAATGATACTAATCAGGTTGCTACATTTTATTTTATTTATGCATATTTTGGGACAAGTGGGTCCCAATTGATATTATATACATATGTTTTGTTTGAGAGTTTGTTGCTTTTCGGGTTGGATTAATCAAAGTTATAAGGAAAACTCTGTCAAATTTTTTTTAGAAATTCTTACTGTCAGAAATAGGTCAAATTGCCTTGGTGGTGGATCTGGTGTCTAACTAACATCCATCATCGGTACACGTCATGTCTCGAGTTCACTAGGGTGATTCGGGACGGGTTGTGACAAATATAGTTTCAATACTTTCGAAAGCCACATTGGAACGACTTGAAAATCGACGAATCATTTCATGTTTCAAAATTAATGAAAAATATTTTTGGAATTACCTCTACGTGGTCTCTCCATGTGTACTGCATGACTTCAACAATTCAAGCCTCCTGGTCCTTCGATTGTGGAGCAGAAACACTTTGGGGTTAGGGTTTCCAAGGATTTGGGATTACAGAATCTTGAGGTTTTGAATAATGGTGGATCACTTTGATTTCATCTAGCTAAAGCATGTTTGTAGTTGCATTGTAATGTATATTTGGCCCCCTTTATTTTGTGAATAATGTGATTTTGAATAGTATTTTTAGGATGTGGTTAAAAAATATTTGAAAAGTAAAGAATGATATACTTGACTTAGATGGATGATTGAGATTGAGTGTTGAATAAATTTTGTTTAAGAAAAAAAAGCCCAAACAAGGGACTTAGTGAGTTGGCATTTGATTTCAACGTATGACTGTAGGAGAGAATTAACTGCCACGTAGGCACGCATGAGAAACGGACCCCGTCCAACGAGTCATGAAGTGCAAAAGTTTAAAGTTTAGTGATTAATGAGAAACATTTTGAAGTTAGGTCTGTAACTCCTCCAAATTTTAGTGTGTTAAAATATTTAAATTTCAGTGTGTGTTAAAACAGTTATGTCTAACCCCTCACAAGTTCAATGACCATCCATTTACTATCTCCGTCCAGCAAAGATAAAATTTTTTAATATGCATTATTAATGTCTTCATATTCTAATATACCTCAATTTAATATGCATTATTATCAACAAAAGTGGCGGATCCACCTCTAGGCGAGGTAGCGCGGTCGCGCTACCTGGCCCCCGGTGGACCGCCGGGCGCCGACTGTGGCGCTGTGCAATGGTTTTAAATTTTTTTTTTTTTGTTCCAAGCCCAGAACGGTAGAACCAGAAGTGAGATGAGAAGACCAAACCCAGAACCAGAAGTGAGAAGACCAAAGCCGTCGCCAGCTTCCGTCGCTTGCCACTGCGCCTGGAGTCTCCGACTAGTCCGACGGTGACGGTAACAGCCAACAGGTAAAGCACTTGAAGTCTGAACTCTGATGTTTCATGTTTGTTGACTATTGTTTTATATATATATATATATATATATATATATATTGTAATTTTTAGATTTTGTAACGTGAATGTCAATGTTTTAAATATTTTAATCAGTAATATTGATGTTTAATTTCTCAATTTTTTGGTTAGATTACTCGGCTGTCCATTGTCCATTGTCATTCCCCAATTTTTGATCCATTTGTGATTTCTCATTTAGATTATCAGGTAATGAGGTTAAACATTGATTCGTTATAATTGATTTGAGAATTATGCATAAATGTTACATTGAAGTTTTTGCAATGTTGTTAGATTTGTGAATTATGATTATTGGGATGAAAATATGATTTGATTTGTGAATTGTAATATTGATTTATAGATTGTGAATTGAGATTTGATAAATAATTGATTTGATTTGTGATAATTGATCTACAAATTATGGGACGTTTATTGTTGTTATATATATATATATATATATTTTGTAATTTTCAAATTTTTGTAACGTGAATGTCTATGTTTTAAACATTTTAATCAGTAATATTGATATTTTATTTCTTAATTTTTTTGTTATATTACTCGGATACTCATTGTCCATTGTCTTTCTCCAATTTTTTATCCATTTGTGATCATTGATTTACAATTTATGGAACTTTTTTTTTTCAATCTAAACGAAAATCTCAACCTAGTGGTTCTAGTTCTATGTCAATGTCATGTATTTTGTATCCATTTTGGTTTGTATTGAATTATATTATCATATATTTCATTATAACTTTTTATTTTATTTCTATAACTATTTATTCTTTTTTAAATATTATTTCATTAAATAATATTCACAATCTCGCGGTCATTGTCGTTCGTCGGTTAACGATCAACGATCGACGGAGTCAATGGTCAACGTTCTAGTTGGACTTGTCGGTTGGATTCGCTAATGATCAACAAATATGAATGACTAATTATTTAATGTAGGAATATATAAGTAAAATATAAGTAAATTTATAATTACAACATATATTAATTATTATTATTTTTAATTCGTGAGAAAATAGAAGCGTGCCAATCTTTCGGGACGGACGGTGTATTTACTATTTATCTTCCTTCTAAGACGAGTGCCACATTTTTTCACTCCGCGTATTCGACAAAACACTCGCTCATTGCGTGTTTTCTCGGGGGGGAAAAAAAAAAGATTATTAATGGCAGCGGCAGCAGAGAGCAGAACTTCAAGATGGTCCCTTTCCGGCATGACCGCTCTTGTTACAGGCGGCACTCGTGGAATTGGGTCATTTATATTTATTTTTCCTTATTTCTTGACAAAATATTTTATGGGTTTTTTTGAATTTGTGTTTTTACGATTTGTTTATGATAATGTGATTATCAGGCAAGCCACTGTGGAAGAACTTGCTGAAATGGGTGTTTCTGTGCACACATGTTCAAGAAACGAAGAGGAGCTTAATCAAAGATTGCAAGAATGGAATTCAAAGGGATTTAAAGTGAGTGGTTCTGTGTGTGATGCTTCTTCTAGAGAACAAAGAGTACAGCTCATGGAAAAGGTCTTCTCAATTTTCAATGGCAAGCTCAACATTCTTGTTAGTATCCCATTCCCCACAAAATGCTGTTAATTACACAAGTTACGTCCATCTTTTACTTTGTTCATTGAACTTTTTTCGTACTGGAACTACTCCGTGAGTTCTGGGAAATATTCACTTGGCACATAAAAAATTGTAAATGTGTTATGTTCTGTTGAACCTGAGCAAAATCGGTTAAGATTTATCGTTTCTGTGAGAAGCAAAATTACTCCAACAAGATCTTTTTTTTTTTTTTCTGGCTAGGCAAAAGTTATATGCTATGTTGGAATTTCCATTAATCTATGGACATGTTTAGCATATTTTCCTCCAATAGTTTAATTAGGAAAATGAGCATTTATTAAGTGATGCTCATATTTTCATTACAATGACTTAAGGCCTACAAGTTGTATGTATTTCTAGAAGAAAGTTCTGTTGGGAATGCAAACAATCCCACATCGGTTGTGAGTTTTGGAAGATTAACCACCATATAACCCAAGTAGGCTACTCTATCCATTACCCATTGGTTTGGGTCGGAACCTCGCTTCGGCCTGGGCAAATTGATATCCATGGTCCCAACGGATTCATATTTGTAGAATTATGGTTGAAGTGAATAGTTTGTCATAAAATGTTGTCGTACAGAGTAACAAAATCACTTTGCAACTATCCAGAATGGCCTCATAGGATCTTGTGTCTCTAGGTAAATAATGTTGGGACGAACATCAGGAAGCCAACTGTTGATTATTCTGCTGAGGAATATTCTTATCTGATGGCTACAAACTTAGAGTCTTCTTACCATCTATGCCAACTTGCTCATAATCTTCTTAAAGCTTCCGGCAATGGAAGTGTGGTGTTCATTTCTTCTGTTGCTGGTCTTGTGCACTTATTTTCCGGATCTATTTATGGAGCGACTAAAGGCAAGTTTCGTTTATTATACTAACCAATTTCTATAAATGGATGAAAGTTATATACTCCCTCAATTTTTCCACTCACAGGTGCAATGAATCAACTTACAAAGAATTTGGCTTGTGAATGGGCAAAAGATGGCATTCGTGTCAATTGCATAGCACCGTGGTATATCAGAACCTCTCTCGTGGAACATGTAATATTTCTATTGTTCTTTTCTTCTTGTTACTTCTGTAAGTGTCAATTTTCTCATATTTGGACCATATGATATTGACCAATCATATACAAATCCATTGCAATTTGAGTGGTCCTTTTTCTCAGGGAATTATATGCCATTTATCTAATCGTCGATTGTATGATGGATGTATCAGCATTGATGTGTTTATCTAGATCATAATCATTATAGATCAGAATTTGGAGAGTTTACTTTGAGCATCTCTGCTCTTTATTTTAAAGATATATTTTTTGAGCATCTTAAGAATTTTTAGAACTATAAGAATGGAACTTTTATATTCAAGTATAACTCTATATTTATTCTTTATTTTATTTTTTTTCCCACAGACATTTCCCTTTTTTTAATAAAAAATGGGACGAAAGAAGTAGAAGTAAATTAAAATAATCAATTTATATATAGTGATAGTGATGCATAGAATTATTGAAATAATAACTAGAATGATTAAAGAGAATAACTGTCTCCTTTTCTTCTTGCAAAAACATCCTTTTGATTCTGCCCTACAATAATCTTAAGGAGAATATGTATGGGCAATCTGTTTTCTCAGTGATTTTTTGTTGTCATTTTACCTTTCAAAATTTACACTTCTTTTTACTGTACATTATTCCGAAGAGTATTTGAATGGAAGTTCGGAATTTTGCCATTGGTTTTTCTCCTCTCTCTCTCCCTCTCTCTGTATGTATTGCCAGATGAACCTTATTGGTTTACCAATTGGATTACAATACACTTTGACACACATCCATCACTTTACCTATCACATCATCATCAAAATCAACTATCATAATTTTACAAACACACAAATCGGTAACGCATTAGGTAAACCAATAGAGTAAAGTAGATTAATTCATGATGAATATCTGAACAAGATGATGAATAATTTGATTATTTGTAGGGGTGTTGAGTATTACAGAATTTATGTTTGGAGAAGTTTTTGTTGTTGATTCCGTCGAATTTGTATTGCAGTTGCTTGAAAACAAAGAGTTCTTGGATAAAGTAATCTCTCGAACTCCCCTTAGACGCCCAGGAGAACCCCATGAAGTCGCATCCTTGGTAGCTTTCCTTTGTCTCCCGACTGCATCGTACATTACTGGACAGGTTATTGCCGTTGACGGAGGAATGACCGTAAACGGGTTTTCCCTAGAAGAATCGTGAGATCCCCCCCACATAGGTATTCCTTCACTGTATTCCAAGTCATTATCGAAGCAAGCTCCCATGCATTTCAACTCATTACTCCTCTCCAAAGTTTAAAGTTTAAACTCGTTTGTGCTGGAAAAGATTCAAGAGTTTCTAACTCATTTTGTTTAAGATTGAGAGCAAACTAGCACATTCACATTTTGTTCGAATTCGTGGAACATGTGAAAACTTACCATAATCGACCGAGCCGTGGATCTATGTTACTCAAATTTGGTGTCCACGGTGAACACAACTTACGATACTCACTAGCATTCAAACACTCTCAAGTGTTCGACATTTTAAATATTTTGCCACTAATCGGACACTTTGCAATATTTGTATGATAATGAGTACCATAAGTTGTGCTCACTGTAGGTATTATATCATTCTGGTCACGTTGATTTGGAATTCAAAGGTGTCTATTCATTCAAAAAATAAAGATTAAAAATCATAACTGGGTTAATTTCCTTAATGGTCACTGGAATTTAAACTTGGTGTGACCTTGGACAT
Organism: Ligustrum vulgare; assembly: GCA_963555705.1. Lineage (NCBI taxonomy): Eukaryota > Viridiplantae > Streptophyta > Magnoliopsida > Lamiales > Oleaceae > Ligustrum > Ligustrum vulgare. Next base: position 36,326,301 of record OY743175.1, read on the forward strand.
GAAGTTTAAATTGTTTGATTCATCAATGAATTTTACAAAACGTCCCATTCAAATCACCGACTCCATTCGATTTCCATTTTTATTTAAAAATTACACATCCGTGTGCCAACTCGTAGGATTTAAATGAAAATCCTAATGCTTTGAATCACTGATGACTTTGGCATATGAATATATAAAATTTTAACGTATTCAGCTAAAAACTGGACGTCAAACTACATGAGTGATTTGAATTAAACATTTTGTAAAGTTAAAGGGTGAGTCTAAAGCAAATTATAGTTCAGACATTTTGCAAGTTCAGAGGTGAGTCTAAAGCAAATTATAGTTCAGAAGTCAATGATACTAAGTGCAAAGTTCATTGACCATTGGTGAAATTAACCCAATTATATCTCGACTCGAGGGGAGAATTTGAATGGAGGAACTATAATATTTCGCGTCTCTTAGAGATTTTATATTTAAGGACCTGCAACTTGTACAGAAAATTATTGTTCTAGTTTGGGGTTTATCATATCATTTTATATAGTTTGATTTGGAAAATTATCATAAAATATATCCAAATCTAATCGTTTACACCCTTGCTTTTACTAGTCAAGTCGTTATTATTGAAATAACTATTAACTTTAATGACCTGGACCAAGGGGTATAGCCCGATGGAAGGTCCCTGCCCCTTACTAGGCATAGCACCTGGGTTCGAGTCCATGGGCAGAGGGTTGGGTGGGGTTTTCTTGTATTATTATAAAAAATAAAAAATAAAAAAAACTTTAATGACCTTGAGTGATAAGAAAAATACTTAATGACCATTTTAAACTTCAACACATACTTCGGTGACCATAATTTTAAACTATAATTTTTCTGACTTTTTGGCACCATAAGATACAAATGTTATCACTAAAAATGAAATGTTTAATCAAACCATCATGAGTGAGTTTGCTATCATTTCAACTAGGGAAGAGAATTTGAATGAGGAGGGGTTGGAGATGGTAAATCTCCGATGGGACGGGGACGGGGACGTGGTCACATGGATTTACATCCCCACCCCATTTCCATTCCTAAGATGGGTTCTATTAAAAATTATGAAAATTGTAGTTCTATTGGGAGCTCAAGTTTTGTGGTCAAATTCTTGTTTCACTTCAAGGTTTCTGATTCAGGTGACAAAAGCATTATATTACATATTAATTCGTGTAAGTTCATATATACAATTTTTATAATATAGTTAAGTGTCACATGAGTTGAAAGAATCATTTTTTGAACGACAATATCCTCAATAATATTTTTTAATTCTTCTTTTTTTTTTCTTTTTTTTTTCTTTTTTGAAAATAAATATTTTTTAATTCTTGATTTGTCCCTCAATTGATATTGTCGTTAATCAATTCTCAATAAATAGTATCATTAATGGAGTCTCAACCAAATACTTATATTTATTATCATTAATGAACTTTAATTTAAATACTAAACTCTTCAAATTCATTAGTTTGTACAAACTTTCCCTATATTCATTAATTAATCTGGCATTCAATTAGCTTGATACATTAATGTATTTATTGAGTCGTGTTAAGAAGAACATGCATGAATCTATATCTATATAATATATAAAAGTAGTTGAGTCAATCCCAGTCAACTTCACTGCTTCCCTCCAAAACTCTTGTGTTTTGTGCAGATTTTATTTATTTATTTATTTTCAATTTTTGGGGACTTTAATATTTATCATGTTCACACTACTCATATCCCCTATTCAATAATCAATTTCAAAACTCACTTCAAAAATAGTTGAGCCTTCAATATTTATTTATTATTTTCAAAATCTCTGACGTCTACTTACAATCTTCAATATTTATTGTGTTTACATGACTTCTATTTCCCGCCGCCTAATTACACTGGAAAACCAATTTTTTTTTTTCTTTTTATCGTTTTTTCAGAATTTGTTTCATTTTTCCCTTTTTTCAAAATCTGTTGATTAATTTTTGTTTTCTACATCTTTTTTTTTTTTTTTTCCATTTCCCTATATACTATCTCTTTCATTTCTGTTATATATAATTATTATGAAGATATACACAATAATAAAAGATTCAATTAAATGGTTATTTCTTTGAAAAAATGTGTACTGTTTAACATGACCGCTCCACTCCACCTTCTATTTATCACGTTTTATGATTCAAAATTTTTGGTGCGGTGGTAATGCTTATTAGTTATTAATATTACAAACCAGTTGAAAATAAAAAATCGTAAATTATTTTTTGTAAAAGTAAAAAGGATTGGCACTACTCTTTTCTTCAAGACCTGTGATATTTTGAGTCGTTGAACATATATTTGGGTTTCTGACAAAAAAGAAAAAATATTAAAACAATAATATTGTAGAGAAAGTCTTGAAAACAATATAGAATGCAAAATTATTTTGGTCTAATAAGAGGATTTGTTAATAGTCTATTTATATTATGTTCTAGATTTCTCTAGTAGGGTTGCAATGTGTTAACTAATGTTGGGCTATTTAGAATAGTTTTGGGTTGGATGGATATGTTAATGGTTTCGGCCGTTGAGTGAAGAAAAAGCATATTATTCATGGGTCAATATATATATTTGATGAAATTGTATATCACATTGTATAAAAAATAATAAAAACAAGAAACTAGATTTTTTTTTTAAAATTTGCTTTTATCGAGAAGTTTTTTTTATTTTTATGATATAAGAACGATAATTTGTTTTGTTTTACTTATTTATATTTGGCTTTTTTGTGTCAAAACCTCTCTTTTCATAAAAAAATTGTGTTCTTCTAACGTTTTCAATCTTAGAAATAAATATTTGTGTTCAGTTATACAAATCCAAAGTAAAATTTTCAGTTAAAAATTATGTCGAAATTTTATTACTAGATAATACTCTCTTCGTCTTACAAAGATAGTTCACTATTTCCTTTTTGTCTGTCACAAAAAGATAGTTTACTTTATTTTTTAAGAGTGAAATTAATATTTTATATTCCATTTTGTCCTTAATCCGTGTGAAAATGAGTAGAGAACTATCTTTATGGGACGGAGGGAGTACTAAATTATAAATCACATCATACATATAGTTTCTTTTATAAATAATCTTATTTTTAGTTATTTAGTACATTTAAAAATTGGAGCTCTTTTTTATAGCGTATTATTAAATTATTAAATATTTTTATAGATAATTACATTTAATACGTAATTAATTTCTTATAATAATTGTGATATTTTATTGGTTTTAATATTATGGATAAATATTTGATACAGTCATACAGATCCAATGTCAAATTCTCAATTAAATTATATCTAAAATTTATACACATTCTTATTTTTATAAATCACGTTGTATTGAAATTTTTATAACTAAATCCTATTTTTAAGTTATTTATTACATATACATATTAAAGTTCTTTCCTATGTTGTATTATTTATCAAAATTATTTCAATGACAATTACATTTAATTCTTAATTAATTTTTTATTTCAAAAAGTCTCATATCACATTTTTTAACATTAACGGTTAACAAATTTATCTATATTGTTTGAAATGATATTGTTATTAATGGTTTTTGTCCTAACTGTTAATTTTAAAATTTCAAAAAGCAATTAACCATACCAAGATATTCTTTGCTATATTTTAATTCAAATTTTATGATATTTTTTGACAATAATATATAAATTGTCTCCCAATTTACTTAACTAAAAATTGAGATGATCAATAATAAATTATAATTTCAATCGGAAAATAATTACGTTGCATAAATATTGAAAACCTAAAATATCATAAATTTGATGCAATATCTTTGTCAACCTCGCAATTTTTTTTTTATTATTATTATACATGTTGTTTTTCATTCTCAATGGTCAAAATATTGAATTTTATCTTTATATGCATGGTCTCTGTTATTAACTTTTTCATCTATTGTTTGAATGTTCAGAGTACACGAATACTAGAGATGCTACATTTAAGTGTTCATTTTGTAAGGCGAATTTTTTGTTCGAGGAGATAGTGAATAATCGTCAAAAACTCGACGATCATATTCTATAAGGTCAAATTCTATCGACAGTAATGCAGGACATAAGTTCTTTATTCCAAGAATATCGTTGAGCCATTCGAATTTTAGGATACTTATTAGATTTCAAAAAAATAATTTTCATTGATGGTGTCATATGCCATGACTATCAATAAGAGTCAGGCACAATCATTTTCGCATGTATGACTTCTCCCTAAAATGTTGATGTTTATACATGAAACTAATAAATGATGAACTTATCTCTTATTTGTGAATGCTATTTATTTTTTATAAGGATTCATTTAATTTCGAATAGGATTATTTTTTTTAGACATTGCTTCCCGTGCATCGCACGGGATGACTCACTAGTGTGGATTAATGTGTTTTGCTTTAGAATGTTCCTACTACTCAAATGGATAAATGACGAGTGAATAGTACGCAACATATCTCAATGATGGAAAATAAATTTTCATTTTGATTATGTACATAGACAACTCGGTTCAAGATTCATCTTTTATGACATTTTATTTTTCCCCAATATTTGTTTATGTAAATGGCTTTGAGTAATGTAAAATTGCAACTTATAGTTCCCATATAAACGTAATTATAGTAGGTTGTATGTATTGAGATAATTCAATTTTTTTACTAAGGTGTAGACAATATCATTTAATACTTACAATATTTATAATCTCAACATTAAAATTATTGAAAATTATTACTCACAAGAGTTAGTAAGTAGAGAAAGGACTTAAGATCAACTTTACTCTAATTATGACAACACTAAATGAAAATATCAATTTTATGAGTTCAAGCAAAAAATAAATTCACTTTACCCCCACTACAATGTTGGTGAAAATTATCAATAAATTTTCATCGTCAGTAATTCCAAAAGTTATCTTTCTCGATCTAGACTGTCGTACCAAATTTTCCTAATGCGGTTTACCTGATTGACATGATTTGTAGGTTATTGCGTCTAATCCAAAGATTTACTCAGTGCGCACCCATTAAGTAGTGGTTGCGGGTTACCTCGTAAAATAATAATAATAATAATAATAATAATAATAATAATTATTATTATTATTATTATTATTATTATTATTATTACAAGATTTTTAACTAATCTAAAAATAATGTGCATCGCACGTTAATAATAATAATAATAATAAAAATAATAATAATTTTTACAAGATTTTTAACTAATCTAAAAATAATGTGCATCGCACGTTCAGTTGAACTAGATTTTTGTAGAAATGATCTACTGAACAAATATATTCATTTCATATTAGGCATAGGTGATGTGTCATACCATGGTTAATGGTTACAAAAAAAAAAAAAAAAAAGAAATTACTTTGTAACCACACATCATGTGGAGAATCAAACAAGAAACTTTTACCTTTTGATACTTAGACCCCATGTCCACACAGTTCAACAGAAACCATCTAATTGCTAGTTCGACCGGACATGTCTGATTTGAGAGGTTTAGAATTAAAGTCCAAACCGAAACCATCTAATTTCCCACATATTACGAATAAAATTTTGTGGAGAATGAATGTCACACGTCGACGAAAGTAGACTACATAACCCGTTTAACATGGGCCGGTTTATGAGTGAACCCAAAAGAGACGTTGGCCCATCAATCATCGATAATCCAAATCAGATAGCAACAACACGAAAAGTATGACCAAATCCAGTACTGGAGGGTCCAAAGTCTAATACTGTTCCCCACTTCCAGAGTGCAATATAGATCACTCGATCTTCCAAGCTCAAATCAATCATACAAAATGATTGGCAACCATTAATAAATTCTGACCCCATCAAATGATAGTGGACAGATATCTGAGGAGGTTCTTAATTCATATCGTATGGGTCCTATAAAATTAGTCCGAGTAATTGTTTCGTATTATAAAAAATTGATTTTTGAGAAAATGTATTTTAGGATAGTTAATTTTTGAATAATGAATGGTTAAAAATAATAAAAGTCTAATTTACATATAATATTAATTTATTAGAGTAAGTGGTTGAATTGACAAGAAAGTGGAAAATGCATTTTTACAATATATTAAAATGGTAATGAGTGAAAAAAACTTGATTTCTCATTTTTATCAATAAATTGTTATGTTTTCGATCAATAATATTACTCTTAACAATTAATTTATTTTCATTAAATAAATTTATTATCTATTATTTACATTAATATACAATGCGTTTAAATATTTTTCTCTAGTGTCAATAATACTCTTAAATTGATGTGTTTTCAGTTAATATTACCCTTAATTTTTAATTTCTTTTCATTAAATAATAAATACAATTATTATTAATTATTAATATTAATTTAAAAATACATTTAAATGTTTTTCTCCTTTGTCAATAACAACCATAAATTCTTATTAACATCATTAATTTCTTCACGTAGAAAAGAAAGTTAATTTTTATTAATTATATTCTAATTAAAAATATAAAATCAATAATTTCAAAACTATTTCGGAAAAACATAAATCCAAATTGCATTTTTGTTTAAACTTACATAATATTAAACTTTTTTTCATCATAAAAATATGCTCCTAAATTAATTTGATTTACCTATGCATAGTTTTTTCATATTTTTTCCGCGACATCAAAAATATTTTGTAAATCAATTTTCAACTTATCTAATATTTTATGATGTCAAATTACTTCTTGATATATTACACATGATTTCTTCTTTATTAAGCTGACATATTAAACAATTATCTAATATATATTTCGAGAAATTTGATGAAGATTTTCAATAAAATATTAATTTATTAAAATTATAGTGAATTTACAATTTTGATTTCTCTTTTAACAATATCATCAACTACTTTTAAAAACAGTATTAATACATAAAATAATAATAATAATAATAATAATAATAATAATAATAATAATAATAATAATCTTAAGACATGAGAAATCATGTGCTTACTACTAATTTCCTAAAATGGAGTCCAAACAAGGGCATAATATTATTTGGCTAAATATATTCAGACCACATTTTCTTATATGTGCACTACATTTTAATTACATGAAATGTTCATAACATTTAGTCAATATCATAAATATGCCCCCAACTTTTTTTCATCGTATTTTTATTTTGCGTCTTTCACTAATTATTACATCTTGTCTCTCCTATCGAGTTCTATAAAAAAAAAAAATCGTTAAGAAGAAATAAAAAGATTATTCACCCCTCGTAAATTTAATAAGTAGGAAAAAAAATCAAAATTATGATTAAATACTTGTCCATCGTTTTAAAGTAAGATAACAAAAATTTTTTGGATTAAAATCATTCTTGAGTAGAAGATTTGCTAATTGCTGAAAATTTGAATATAAGAATGTGGGGAAAAAAATTAAGAACATAAATATAACAATCTATAAAGATTAGATACCAATAATACAATTAAAATGTGGTGTGTATACAAGAATTTGTAGTACTAATATAATTACCTATATTATTTTGCATTGTTAAAAAGCTTAGCCCCTGTTCTCTTTGTTGTTTTGAGATCGTTTTCTGTTTTTATTTTCGAAAACGCTAAAAACGCGTTCTCTTTACTATTTTTGAAAAAGCATTTTGGAAAAAAAAAAATTTGTACGCAAAACGCCTAAAACCTCGTTTTGGGCGTTTTGTATGTATTTCGACAAAAAATGTCCAAAACGCGGAAAACTCGTTTTGAGATTTTTTTTTTTTTTTTAAAGAAATATCTTAACTTAGAACTAAACTTAATATAAAGTTTTTATTTTTTTATTACTTTTTTTTAGAATTATCCTAACTTGGAACTAAGCCCAAATAATTTTATTTATTTATTTATTTATTTTTATTTATTTATTTATTTATTTTTTAGAATTATCCTAACTTGGAACTAAGTTTAAATAAAGTTTTATTGAATTCAATATCAACATTACAAAAAAAAATTAAGTGAGAATTCTTGTTATTATATTTCAAAAAATGCACTGATAAATGGACTCTGGTGGTTTTGAAAGAGCTTGCATTTTCTGAATTTTAATAGAAGTAGAGCTTTTTCAAATCCCGAATCTGACCAAGCTGTGTTAATATAGACTCTTAATGCTCACATTAGTGTGTTGCATGTAACTATGTTTTCAGTATATTGTGAAAGGAAATTTGAGCTTGAATTAGTAGTATTCTGCAAGCAAATTAATTAAAAATAGTTTAAGTAGTATTCTGCAAAATTTCAAACAGAACGTGTTTTCCAGTTTTTCATTTTCAAAAACAGTTTTCAGAAATGACAAACCAAACGCGTTTTCAGCAAATTTGAAAACAAAAATGAAAACAGGAAACACAACACATTTTCGAAAATGAAAATACAAAACAAAATACAAACAAAACGCCACCTTAATTTTTAGAACCCATTTGGTGTAGAAAATTTTGAAGGAAATTTGAATTTTTGGAGAATATGTAGTTGAAAAGATGTTGAAAATAGTAATTAATTTTTTAATATTTTATTTCTTTTTATTTTCGTATTGTCAATAAAAATATTTTTCATACATTTACAATATGAACTCTTCTTTTTCACTAAAAATCTTTTAAATAAAACCAGTAACTTTCATAAAATTTATAGTTTCTAATGCATCACTTTATTAATATGAGAAAAAGAAAAAATATGTACTTCTTGAATTAAGATTTTTACATGCATAAAAATTTAAAAAAAAAAAAAAAAAAAAAAAAAAAAAAAAAACTACTACTTCTAAAAAGCCTTAAAGGGAGAAATTTTTTTTTTTATTATTTTACCCTCAATCTTTTTAATAATATCATATTTACCTTTAATTTTAATTAATATACAATTTTTTTTAACATTTTATTTTATAATCGTATTAGTATCACAACCGTGCGTTGCACGGAAGAACAATATGAAATGATTTTACTGTAAATATCATTATAAAATAGGAAAAAAATTGAACACATAATTTATTTTGATTAATGATATAAACTGTCAACGAATGCTCAAAATAGAAAATAAATTACAATTCTCATCAATTTTGGAAAACCTCTTTAAATAATACATTGTTTGTATAGTTTGTAATTGCTCACACTCGTGTGATACATGAAAGTTATTATAGACAAAACATATTTAAACAATTGCTCAAATTTAAATTAAATAATGAAATTTTTCAAATATATATTGTATAGAATGAATAAAAAATTTCGTTCAAATATTTTTGACTAACATGAATAGAAATAATAACCCTAAAAATATTATAATTTAAATAAAATAAAGTAATTGTAACGAATTAAATATATGTTGTCCTATATATAAATAAATGTAACAAATTAAGTAGTATTGACAATGCACAAAAGTGAAAATAAACCTCAAAATTTGTGATGTACGAACGTAGAATTCAACTCAAGAATTCCTTCGCATGATTAATAATTTTTAATTTTTAAATGTGATGCATTTAATTGATCATAATTAAATGCATGTTTAATTATATGTCAATAAAAAATAATTAATGAAAATATAAATAAAATATATATAGTGAGTCTTTTTGTCTATATATATGTTAATAAAATTAAGAAATAAAGTTTCACCATATTTTACTGCATATAATTATTCTTTTAATATTTTAATAAAATTGTAAACAGTTGAATTGTTTTATCATCTATACAGGGAAAACAGACCTTGAATTAAGTGTTTTAAAGATTGTACCGTGAATATATCAATTCCATTTCTTAAATTAACGTTCAATAAATGAAATTTTCTTTTTTTTTTAAAAAACTTTTGAACTACAAAATCAGGCTCATACAATACATGTGCAAAACTCAATTCATACAATACATGTGCAAAAATATGATGAAGAACAATATTTTTCCCAAAAAAAGGTGCATGATAGACTTTTTGGTATAATTTGATTTTTAAGCATTAATTATTAATTTCTAGTGTTTTTCTAAAAAAATAATCATTAATTTTAATAAATACTATTACATTAATTGATTCTTCTTTCTTCATTCTGAATTTTTTTTTATTCATATTGTTATATTATTATTTTAATAAAAAATACCGATTGATCAATTGTTTAATATAAATTATATGAACTAATTGTTACAATCTGTAATATATTTTTCATATTTTAGTTATTTAAATTTATAATGAAAAATAGAAAAATGAATAGAATTAGTAAATAAATAAAATAATTTGAAAATGATGAATGAATTGAAAAAATCTTAAGTTTGTAACCCAACTTAATTGGATTTGTCTTAGAAATTTGTATGGTTATTATTCATTTTAATTTGATGAGAAAAATCCAGAACAGAAAGTAATCATCAATGGCTAAAATGAATTTAGTTGACAAATTATAGATAATATTATAGGACTTAAATGATATAATTTAAAATGAATTAAATATTTAGGAAAAATGAAAAATATAAAATAAAACTTTACCTTTAATTCTTTATATGATTTTACGGACAATATATTTACAATTTGCTCACACTTGTTAACTTGCATGAAATTTCTCAATGTGATTTTTAATTTGACACCTATTTACATATTTTTCGATTTCAAGATAATACAATAATTGTTAAAATAATAATAATAATAATAATAAAAAGAAAAATAACATTTTGATGTTATTAATAGCATAGCATGGATGCAAATGCAATTAATGACACATGTAAAATAATATTTGCTAAAATATTTAATATACTATTTTTTAGCAAAAAAATTTCAAATTTAGAAAGTTTTTTTGGTGGAAAATTTTGTGCGTAAAATGGTGACGGATATTCTACTGTTATATATATATATATATATATATATATATATATATATATATATATATATAATATTAAGATTAGATTAAGATAAGATATTAAGATTAAGAGTTTGTTTGGTAAAGGTAAAAATTTTACCACAACTTTTCAAACTCAATCTTAACAATCAATTCTTAGTCAAGTCCACAATTTTTGACTTTTCAAACATTTCTAAGCCACACATCCATCAAAAAACTCAAAAAACCTACAAAAATCAAAACTTTTCACATTACCAAACATGCTCTAAAATTAAGATTAAGATTAATACTAAGATTAAGATTTTCAATAAAATTATTTTTCCATATATTTACAATCTAAACTTTTCATTTCCCACTAAAAATCTTTTAAATAAAACTAATAACTCTTAAATAATTTAAAGTTCATAAACATTCTTCAACTAATATGGAAAAAAAATGTATAATCCTTAAATTAATTTTTTTACTTGTATACAAATAAATAAATAAATAAATAAATGAAATAAAAATTAGAAAATCATTTTCACCTTCTGCATTAAACATTTTACTCTCTATATATTAGTCATATTCCAGTTTTAAGTATCTTTGTCAAATATTAATTTTTTTCTAATTATATTCCTAGCACACCAAAAAAAAATAGAGTATTGTGAAGATTCACATCTTTGTTCAGAAAGCCAATTATTGAAGTATGATGTGTGTAAATTTATTTTTCTAAAATATTAATTGTATGAAAAATTAATTAAGTTTTATTTTCCAATCAATTTAGATTCTTACTGTATTAAATTTTTACCTTGAAATTCCAAAGTGCAAATTTCTTGATAAAATCATCTATTAATGTTTTAAGTTGGTTTATATGTATATATTTTTATCATGTATTCGAATTTTAAAAGTGAAATTTTAGTTTTTGCAATTTATAAAAACTCACGTGGTATGCACAATCATAAATTAATATTTTGTAAATATGTATTGTATTTTATTCATCTATACTCTTTTTACTATATTTCTGATCTCATTTTATTATCACGCGCTTACTATGTCAAACGATAAAAGAAATTAAGAGGGCACTTGTTACTATTTTTATTCTATCAAATCGATGAACACATCTCGTTAGGTTGTAGCAAAATTTGAGATGATGGTCTATGGTGGTTCTATTAATTTAAAGAAATGTCTATGCCACTTTGGGATTCATAGCACTATGAATCACTTTGTTGAGCCAGAAATTTGAAGGCACCGATTTCTAAACAATTTTCTTGATCAATCATTAATCTAATTAAATATGATATCTTCTATATCTTGAATAATCAGACCTTAGTAGGGAACCTAAATTAGATACATCTCAATTTTCTTAGACATTTATGATCAAATGTTGTTCTGAGTTCTAACTTCACATGCATGATAAACTTTTTTTTACGTAAGATTACAATTGATTTTTTTCATCTTGATTCTAAAATCTGGATAAATTGACAAATGATGTTTATCATTACTTTTTTATTGCAGTAATGGATTGATTATGAACTATATACATGCATAGAAGAAGAAATCTTTTCAACTCCAGATTTTTCGAATAAGGTAACCAAAGAATACATTTTAGGAGATACAAAATTTAAAGAAGTTAGCAATCAGTAATTAGAATAAAGATGATGATATTATCGATAAGGGTATTGCTTACTTACAAATTTGAATAATGTTTAGGGTAAATTTCGATATTGAGATTGGTTATGAAATTTCTAGGACATACCAAAGTTCGACCTTATATGCGAAATATTCACTATTAAAATGAACACGTCACTTTTAATAGTTTATAGATGATTAAACATACAAGTCCAATTATCCCATATTTCAATGTCATAGTCAAATCTACTATATCTAAAAAGGATAGATGTATGAGAATCTTTTGAATACCTATTTTACCCCTATATATTTTGCTATATACCCATTATACCATTACCCATATTTAATAACTTTAAATAATTTATTACATTAATTAATTTATTATTATACTTTTCATTTATTTGGTATTAAATTAACTTACTATTACCATTTTACAATGTTGTAGTAAAATTTCATATTATTATTCTCACATTATTAAACTTTTTATCTATTTAGTATTAAAAAAAGAAGAAGAAAAAACTACACCGTCATTTAATAAATATTATTAGAATATAATATATTAGTATAATATTTAAAATATTACATCCAAAATTTTTAAAATTGAATCGTCTACTCAAATTTCATAGTTTATATTGCATATGTACAATATTATGAATATAATAACCATGTACATGAACTTTAATTCAAAATGTTATGATTTCATCATTAATTCTTTGCTTTTATTTCAAAGGTTACATAAAAAAAAAAAAAAAAAAACATTTCAAAATTTTTAATTCACATCTATCTTCTTTTGTCATTTTATTATTTTGGTGTTCTTCTCAATATTTTTCAAGTTTCGTACTGATTTATTATTATATTTTTTCTTTAATTTTTTTAAGAAAAATTATGTTATAATTTTTACTTCGTCATTTAATAAATATTATTATAATTATAAATATTAATAATAATAATCAAAATATTACATCCAATTTTTAAAAATTGGATTGTCTACTCAAATTCCATAGTTTTCAATATATATAATATAAATGTAACATTATCTTCAATCCAGAAAGTTACCGCTTCATTAATCCATGACTTTATTATTTTGATTTTCAAGATTTTGCAGCTTAGCTCCCAAGTTTGTAAAATGATTCAAATCAGTCCTTATAGTTTTACACTAATCATTTTAGCCTCTTAAGTTTTTAAATGATTTTAATCAGTCCCTTCATTTTAAAAATCAATTATTTCAATCCCTACAGTTTAAAATCTATTTTTGAACTTCAACCCAAGTTTTGAAAAATTACATTTTAGTCCCCAAAGTTCCAAATGTTTCATTTCGGCCCATGAGTTCAAATATTTTAAAAACTCTATCTTATAATTTAAAAATCTGTTATTTTCTGCCTAAATATTTTAATAGCGTTTTATTCGAGTCTTGAAAGTCTTGAAAAGTTCCATTTTAGTCCCCAAAGTTCAAAGGTATTCATTTTAGTCCTCCAACTTTCAAAATCAGCAATTTCAATCCCTAAATTTTAATTTTCATTTTAAACTATAAATTTCAAAAGACCAATTTAAATTATTTTTCTAATTGGTTAGACGAGACGTACGGAGATTTAAAAGATTGAAGTCATTCCCGCTCAACCACATTTGTTAAGTTTAAGGTAGACTCGCCCCTATTAATTGATTTAAATTATGATTGCATGTGAATGTGTATGTTATGTGATTAATGTGAAAGTTATTTCATGAAATGAGACGATAATATATTTCTTTGAAAATATTTATGTTGTTATACTTGTCATAACTTATATGCTTTTATGCATGAGAAAGAAATAAGAGAATATCTTACAAGATAAATGATGATGTTATGCATAACTTACGTGCCTTAAGTGCACAAGACGAGACTACCCACACCCGATGATTTTAAAGAGCTTATGATTTTTCAAAGAGAAAGTCACGTGCTTTAATGCACAAGAAGAGACTACCCACATCCTATGATTTCTAAAGAGCCTACATTTATGTGTTCAATTATATTGTAGATTAATTAATTGGCGATGAGTCTATTGAGTATTTCTATGAAATGCTCATTTCTATTTTAACAATATTTGCAGATTTTGGAGAGGGTGGCAAGTGATGGATGATTGTGGCAATAGTCGTTAAATAATTGAAATCTTATTTTGATGATATATATTTCTAAACTTTGATTATGTTGAGATTTTCAATTATTTGAGAAATTATGGCATTACCAAATGTTTTGTATTATTAATGGCTCGATTCATTATTTTAAGTTGTTTCATAAATGTTTTCAAGTTTTATCGACTATTTCAGTGTATTTAATGTTGCCAAAAATGAATTTCAGTTATTTCTTCTGCTAAAATATTATTTTAAAAGTTAGACCAGATGATGAAGTAGTGAACTGGGTATTTAGAACTCGGGGTGCTACACATGTCGAAAATTTTGTATATGTATTTTTGCATCACACGTGACATGTTGTAGTTGATGGGCTTGTCGTCCCTTTTTGTTGGGCTCATACACATTCTGGTTGTTTTTGTAAATGATACTAATCAGGTTGCTACATTTTATTTTATTTATGCATATTTTGGGACAAGTGGGTCCCAATTGATATTATATACATATGTTTTGTTTGAGAGTTTGTTGCTTTTCGGGTTGGATTAATCAAAGTTATAAGGAAAACTCTGTCAAATTTTTTTTAGAAATTCTTACTGTCAGAAATAGGTCAAATTGCCTTGGTGGTGGATCTGGTGTCTAACTAACATCCATCATCGGTACACGTCATGTCTCGAGTTCACTAGGGTGATTCGGGACGGGTTGTGACAAATATAGTTTCAATACTTTCGAAAGCCACATTGGAACGACTTGAAAATCGACGAATCATTTCATGTTTCAAAATTAATGAAAAATATTTTTGGAATTACCTCTACGTGGTCTCTCCATGTGTACTGCATGACTTCAACAATTCAAGCCTCCTGGTCCTTCGATTGTGGAGCAGAAACACTTTGGGGTTAGGGTTTCCAAGGATTTGGGATTACAGAATCTTGAGGTTTTGAATAATGGTGGATCACTTTGATTTCATCTAGCTAAAGCATGTTTGTAGTTGCATTGTAATGTATATTTGGCCCCCTTTATTTTGTGAATAATGTGATTTTGAATAGTATTTTTAGGATGTGGTTAAAAAATATTTGAAAAGTAAAGAATGATATACTTGACTTAGATGGATGATTGAGATTGAGTGTTGAATAAATTTTGTTTAAGAAAAAAAAGCCCAAACAAGGGACTTAGTGAGTTGGCATTTGATTTCAACGTATGACTGTAGGAGAGAATTAACTGCCACGTAGGCACGCATGAGAAACGGACCCCGTCCAACGAGTCATGAAGTGCAAAAGTTTAAAGTTTAGTGATTAATGAGAAACATTTTGAAGTTAGGTCTGTAACTCCTCCAAATTTTAGTGTGTTAAAATATTTAAATTTCAGTGTGTGTTAAAACAGTTATGTCTAACCCCTCACAAGTTCAATGACCATCCATTTACTATCTCCGTCCAGCAAAGATAAAATTTTTTAATATGCATTATTAATGTCTTCATATTCTAATATACCTCAATTTAATATGCATTATTATCAACAAAAGTGGCGGATCCACCTCTAGGCGAGGTAGCGCGGTCGCGCTACCTGGCCCCCGGTGGACCGCCGGGCGCCGACTGTGGCGCTGTGCAATGGTTTTAAATTTTTTTTTTTTTGTTCCAAGCCCAGAACGGTAGAACCAGAAGTGAGATGAGAAGACCAAACCCAGAACCAGAAGTGAGAAGACCAAAGCCGTCGCCAGCTTCCGTCGCTTGCCACTGCGCCTGGAGTCTCCGACTAGTCCGACGGTGACGGTAACAGCCAACAGGTAAAGCACTTGAAGTCTGAACTCTGATGTTTCATGTTTGTTGACTATTGTTTTATATATATATATATATATATATATATATATATTGTAATTTTTAGATTTTGTAACGTGAATGTCAATGTTTTAAATATTTTAATCAGTAATATTGATGTTTAATTTCTCAATTTTTTGGTTAGATTACTCGGCTGTCCATTGTCCATTGTCATTCCCCAATTTTTGATCCATTTGTGATTTCTCATTTAGATTATCAGGTAATGAGGTTAAACATTGATTCGTTATAATTGATTTGAGAATTATGCATAAATGTTACATTGAAGTTTTTGCAATGTTGTTAGATTTGTGAATTATGATTATTGGGATGAAAATATGATTTGATTTGTGAATTGTAATATTGATTTATAGATTGTGAATTGAGATTTGATAAATAATTGATTTGATTTGTGATAATTGATCTACAAATTATGGGACGTTTATTGTTGTTATATATATATATATATATATATATATATATATATATATATATATATATATATATATATTTTGTAATTTTCAAATTTTTGTAACGTGAATGTCTATGTTTTAAACATTTTAATCAGTAATATTGATATTTTATTTCTTAATTTTTTTGTTATATTACTCGGATACTCATTGTCCATTGTCTTTCTCCAATTTTTTATCCATTTGTGATCATTGATTTACAATTTATGGAACTTTTTTTTTTCAATCTAAACGAAAATCTCAACCTAGTGGTTCTAGTTCTATGTCAATGTCATGTATTTTGTATCCATTTTGGTTTGTATTGAATTATATTATCATATATTTCATTATAACTTTTTATTTTATTTCTATAACTATTTATTCTTTTTTAAATATTATTTCATTAAATAATATTCACAATCTCGCGGTCATTGTCGTTCGTCGGTTAACGATCAACGATCGACGGAGTCAATGGTCAACGTTCTAGCTGGACTTGTCGATTGGATCCGCTAATGATCAACAAATATGAATGACTAATTATTTAATGTAGGAATATATAAGTAAAATATAAGTAAATTTATAATTACAACATATATTAATTATTATTATTTTTAATTCGTGAGAAAATAGAAGCGTGCCAATCTTTCGGGACGGACGGTGTATTTACTATTTATCTTCCTTCTAAGACGAGTGCCACATTTTTTCACTCCGCGTATTCGACAAAACACTCGCTCATTGCGTGTTTTCTCGGGGGGGAAAAAAAAAAGATTATTAATGGCAGCGGCAGCAGAGAGCAGAACTTCAAGATGGTCCCTTTCCGGCATGACCGCTCTTGTTACAGGCGGCACTCGTGGAATTGGGTCATTTATATTTATTTTTCCTTATTTCTTGACAAAATATTTTATGGGTTTTTTTGAATTTGTGTTTTTACGATTTGTTTATGATAATGTGATTATCAGGCAAGCCACTGTGGAAGAACTTGCTGAAATGGGTGTTTCTGTGCACACATGTTCAAGAAACGAAGAGGAGCTTAATCAAAGATTGCAAGAATGGAATTCAAAGGGATTTAAAGTGAGTGGTTCTGTGTGTGATGCTTCTTCTAGAGAACAAAGAGTACAGCTCATGGAAAAGGTCTTCTCAATTTTCAATGGCAAGCTCAACATTCTTGTTAGTATCCCATTCCCCACAAAATGCTGTTAATTACACAAGTTACGTCCATCTTTTACTTTGTTCATTGAACTTTTTTCGTACTGGAACTACTCCGTGAGTTCTGGGAAATATTCACTTGGCACATAAAAAATTGTAAATGTGTTATGTTCTGTTGAACCTGAGCAAAATCGGTTAAGATTTATCGTTTCTGTGAGAAGCAAAATTACTCCAACAAGATCTTTTTTTTTTTTTTTCTGGCTAGGCAAAAGTTATATGCTATGTTGGAATTTCCATTAATCTATGGACATGTTTAGCATATTTTCCTCCAATAGTTTAATTAGGAAAATGAGCATTTATTAAGTGATGCTCATATTTTCATTACAATGACTTAAGGCCTACAAGTTGTATGTATTTCTAGAAGAAAGTTCTGTTGGGAATGCAAACAATCCCACATCGGTTGTGAGTTTTGGAAGATTAACCATCATATAACCCAAGTAGGCTACTCTATCCATTACCCATTGGTTTGGGTCGGAACCTCGCTTCGGCCTGGGCAAATTGATATCCATGGTCCCAACGGATTCATATTTGTAGAATTATGGTTGAAGTGAATAGTTTGTCATAAAATGTTGTCGTACAGAGTAACAAAATCACTTTGCAACTATCCAGAATGGCCTCATAGGATCTTGTGTCTCTAGGTAAATAATGTTGGGACGAACATCAGGAAGCCAACTGTTGATTATTCTGCTGAGGAATATTCTTATCTGATGGCTACAAACTTAGAGTCTTCGTACCATCTATGCCAACTTGCTCATAATCTTCTTAAAGCTTCCGGCAATGGAAGTGTGGTGTTCATTTCTTCTGTTGCTGGTCTTGTGCACTTATTTTCCGGATCTATTTATGGAGCGACTAAAGGCAAGTTTCGTTTATTATACTAACCAATTTCTATAAATGGATGAAAGTTATATACTCCCTCAATTTTTCCACTCACAGGTGCAATGAATCAACTTACAAAGAATTTGGCTTGTGAATGGGCAAAAGATGGCATTCGTGTCAATTGCATAGCACCGTGGTATATCAGAACCTCTCTCGTGGAACATGTAATATTTCTATTGTTCTTTTCTTCTTGTTACTTCTGTAAGTGTCAATTTTCTCATATTTGGACCATATGATATTGACCAATCATATCCAAATCCATTGCAATTTGAGTGGTCCTTTTTCTCAGGGAATTATATGCCATTTATCTAATCGTCGATTGTATGATGGATGTATCAGCATTGATGTGTTTATCTAGATCATAATCATTATATATCAGAATTTGGAGTGTTTACTTTGAGCATCTCTGCTCTTTATTTTAAAGATATATTTTTTGAGCATCTTAAGAATTTTTAGAACTATAAGAATGGAACTTTTATATTCAAGTATAACTCTATATTTATTCTTTATTTTATTTTTTTCCCACAGACATTTCCCTTTTTTTAATAAAAAATGGGACGAAAGAAGTAGAAGTAAATTAAAATAATCAATTTATATATAGTGATAGTGATGCATAGAATTATTGAAATAATAACTAGAATGATTAAAGAGAATAACTGTCTCCTTTTCTTCTTGCAAAAACATCCTTTTGATTCTGCCCTACAATAATCTTAAGGAGAATATGTATGGGCAATCTGTTTTCTCAGTGATTTTTTGTTGTCATTTTACCTTTCAAAATTTACACTTCTTTTTACTGTACATTATTCCGAAGAGTATTTGAATGGAAGTTCGGAATTTTGCCATTGGTTTTTCTCCTCTCTCTCTCCTCTCTCTGTATGTATTGCCAGATGAACCTTATTGGTTTACCAATTGGATTACAATAGACTTTGACACACATCCATCATTTTACCTATCACATCATCATCAAAATCAACTATCATAATTTTACAAACACACAAATCGGTAACGCATTAGGTAAACCAATAGAGTAAAGTAGATTAATTCATGATGAATATCTGAACAAGATGAATAATTTGATTATTTGTAGGGGTGTTGAGTATTACAGAATTTATGTTTGGAGAAGTTTTTGTTGTTGATTCCGTCGAATTTGTATTGCAGTTGCTTGAAAACAAAGAGTTCTTGGATAAAGTAATCTCTCGAACTCCCCTTAGACGCCCAGGAGAACCCCATGAAGTCGCATCCTTGGTAGCTTTCCTTTGTCTCCCGACTGCATCGTACATTACTGGACAGGTTATTGCCGTTGACGGAGGAATGACCGTAAACGGGTTTTCCCTAGAAGAATCGTGAGATCCCCCCCACATAGGTATTCCTTCACTGTATTCCAAGTCATTATCGAAGCAAGCTCCCATGCATTTCAACTCATTACTCCTCTCCAAAGTTTAAAGTTTAAACTCGTTTGTGCTGGAAAAGATTCAAGAGTTTCTAACTCATTTTGTTTAAGATTGAGAGCAAACTAGCACATTCACATTTTGTTCGAATTCGTGGAACATGTGAAAACTTACCATAATCGACCGAGCCGTGGATCTATGTTACTCAAATTTGGTGTCCACGGTGAACACAACTTACGATACTCACTAGCATTCAAACACTCTCAAGTGTTCGACATTTTAAATATTTTGCCACTAATCGGACACTTTGCAATATTTGTATGATAATGAGTACCATAAGTTGTGCTCACTGTAGGTATTATATCATTCTGGTCACGTTGATTTGGAATTCAAAGGTGTCTATTCATTCAAAAAATAAAGATTAAAAATCATAACTGGGTTAATTTCCTTAATGGCCACTGGAATTTAAACTTGGTGTGACCTTGGACATGAAGTTTAAATTGTTTGATTCATCAATGAATTTTACAAAACGTCCCATTCAAATCACCGACTCCATTCGATTTCCATTTTTATTTAAAAATTACACATCCGTGTGCCAACTCGTAGGATTTAAATGAAAATCCTAATGCTTTGAATCACTGATGACTTTGGCATATGAATATATAAAATTTTAACGTATTCAGCTAAAAACTGGACGTCAAACTACATGAGTGATTTGAATTAAACATTTTGTAAAGTTAAAGGGTGAGTCTAAAGCAAATTATAGTTCAGACATTTTGCAAGTTCAGAGGTGAGTCTAAAGCAAATTATAGTTCAGAAGTCAATGATACTAAGTGCAAAGTTCATTGACCATTGGTGAAATTAACCCAATTATATCTCGACTCGAGGGGAGAATTTGAATGGAGGAACTATAATATTTCGCGTCTCTTAGAGATTTTATATTTAAGGACCTGCAACTTGTACAGAAAATTATTGTTCTAGTTTGGGGTTTATCATATCATTTTATATAGTTTGATTTGGAAAATTATCATAAAATATATCCAAATCTAATCGTTTACACCCTTGCTTTTACTAGTCAAGTCGTTATTATTGAAATAACTATTAACTTTAATGACCTGGACCAAGGGGTATAGCCCGATGGAAGGTCCCTGCCCCTTACTAGGCATAGCACCTGGGTTCGAGTCCATGGGCAGAGGGTTGGGTGGGGTTTTCTTGTATTATTATAAAAAATAAAAAATAAAAAAAACTTTAATGACCTTGAGTGATAAGAAAAATACTTAATGACCATTTTAAACTTCAACACATACTTCGGTGACCATAATTTTAAACTATAATTTTTCTGACTTTTTGGCACCATAAGATACAAATGTTATCACTAAAAATGAAATGTTTAATCAAACCATCATGAGTGAGTTTGCTATCATTTCAACTAGGGAAGAGAATTTGAATGAGGAGGGGTTGGAGATGGTAAATCTCCGATGGGACGGGGACGGGGACGGGGACGGGGACGTGGTCACATGGATTTACATCCCCACCCCATTTCCATTCCTAAGATGGGTTCTATTAAAAATTATGAAAATTGTAGTTCTATTGGGAGCTCAATTTTTTTGGTCAAATTCTTGTTTCACTTCAAGGTTTCTGATTCAGGTGACAAAAGCATTATATTACATATTAATTCGTGTAAGTTCATATATACAATTTTTATAATATAGTTAAGTGTCACATGAGTTGAAAGAATCATTTTTTGAACGACAATATCCTCAATAATATTTTTTAATTCTTCTTTTTTTTTTCTTTTTTTTTTCTTTTTTGAAAATAAATATTTTTTAATTCTTGATTTGTCCCTCAATTGATATTGTCGTTAATCAATTCTCAATAAATAGTATCATTAATGGAGTCTCAACCAAATACTTATATTTATTATCATTAATGAACTTTAATTTAAATACTAAACTCTTCAAATTCATTAGTTTGTACAAACTTTCCCTATATTCATTAATTAATCTGGCATTCAATTAGCTTGATACATTAATGTATTTATTGAGTCGTGTTAAGAAGAACATGCATGAATCTATATCTATATAATATATAAAAGTAGTTGAGTCAACCCCAGTCAACTTCACTGCTTCCCTCCAAAACTCTTGTGTTTTGTGCAGATTTTATTTATTTATTTATTTTCAATTTTTGGGGACTTTAATATTTATCATGTTCACACTACTCATATCCCCTATTCAATAATCAATTTCAAAACTCACTTCAAAAATAGTTGAGCCTTCAATATTTATTTATTATTTTCAAAATCTCTGACGTCTACTTACAATCTTCAATATTTATTGTGTTTACATGACTTCTATTTCCCGCCGCCTAATTACACTGGAAAACCAATTTTTTTTTTTCTTTTTATCGTTTTTTCAGAATTTGTTTCATTTTTCCCTTTTTTCAAAATCTGTTGATTAATTTTTGTTTTCTACATCTTTTTTTTTTTTTTTCCATTTCCCTATATACTATCTCTTTCATTTCTGTTATATATAATTATTATGAAGATATACACAATAATAAAAGATTCAATTAAATGGTTATTTCTTTGAAAAAATGTGTACTGTTTAACATGACCGCTCCACTCCACCTTCTATTTATCACGTTTTATGATTCAAAATTTTTGGTGCGGTGGTAATGCTTATTAGTTATTAATATTACAAACCAGTTGAAAATAAAAAATCGTAAATTATTTTTTGTAAAAGTAAAAAGGATTGGCACTACTCTTTTCTTCAAGACCTGTGATATTTTGAGTCGTTGAACATATATTTGGGTTTCTGACAAAAAAGAAAAAATATTAAAACAATAATATTGTAGAGAAAGTCTTGAAAACAATATAGAATGCAAAATTATTTTGGTCTAATAAGAGGATTTGTTAATAGTCTATTTATATTATGTTCTAGATTTCTCTACTAGGGTTGCAATGTGTTAACTAATGTTGGGCTATTTAGAATAGTTTTGGGTTGGATGGATATGTTAATGGTTTCGGCCGTTGAGTGAAGAAAAAGCATATTATTCATGGGTCAGTATATATATTTGATGAAATTGTATATCACATTGTATAAAAAATAATAAAAACAAGAAACTAGATTTTTTTTTTAAAATTTGCTTTTATCGAGAAGTTTTTTTTATTTTTATGATATAAGAACGATAATTTGTTTTGTTTTACTTATTTATATTTGGCTTTTTTGTGTCAAAACCTCTCTTTTCATAAAAAAATTGTGTTCTTCTAACGTTTTCAATCTTAGAAATAAATATTTGTGTTCAGTTATACAAATCCAAAGTAAAATTTTCAGTTAAAAATTATGTCGAAATTTTATTACTAGATAATACTCTCTTCGTCTTACAAAGATAGTTCACTATTTCCTTTTTGTCTGTCACAAAAAGATAGTTTACTTTATTTTTTAAGAGTGAAATTAATATTTTATATTCCATTTTGTCCTTAATCCGTGTGAAAATGAGTAGAGAACTATCTTTATGGGACGGAGGGAGTACTAAATTATAAATCACATCATACATATAGTTTCTTTTATAAATAATCTTATTTTTAGTTATTTAGTACATTTAAAAATTGGAGCTCTTTTTTATAGCGTATTATTAAATTATTAAATATTTTTATAGATAATTACATTTAATACGTAATTAATTTCTTATAATAATTGTGATATTTTATTTGTTTTAATATTATGGATAAATATTTGATACAGTCATACAGATACAATGTCAAATTCTCAATTAAATTATATCTAAAATTTATACACATTCTTATTTTTATAAATCACGTTGTATTGAAATTTTTATAACTAAATCCTATTTTTAAGTTATTTATTACATATACATATTAAAGTTCTTTCCTATGTTGCATTATTTATCAAAATTATTTCAATGACAATTACATTTAATTCTTAATTAATTTTTTATTTCAAAAAGTCTCATATCACATTTTTTAACATTAACGGTTAACAAATTTATCTATATTGTTTGAAATGATATTGTTATTAATGGTTTTTGTCCTAACTGTTAATTTTAAAATTTCAAAAAGCAATTAACCATACCAAGATATTCTTTGCTATATTTTAATTCAAATTTTATGATATTTTTTGACAATAATATATAAATTGTCTCCCAATTTACTTAACTAAAAATTGAGATGATCAATAATAAATTATAATTTCAATCGGAAAATAATTACGTTGCATAAATATTGAAAACCTAAAATATCATAAATTTGATGCAATATCTTTGTCAACCTCGCAATTTTTTTTTTATTATTATTATACATGTTGTTTTTCATTCTCAATGGTCAAAATATTGAATTTTATCTTTATATGCATGGTCTCTGTTATTAACTTTTTCATCTATTGTTTGAATGTTCAGAGTACACGAATACTAGAGATGCTACATTTAAGTGTTCATTTTGTAAGGCGAATTTTTTGTTCGAGGAGATAGTGAATAATCGTCAAAAACTCGACGATCATATTCTATAAGGTCAAATTCTATCGACAGTAATGCAGGACATAAGTTCTTTATTCCAAGAATATCGTTGAGCCATTCGAATTTTAGGATACTTATTAGATTTCAAAAAAATAATTTTCATTGATGGTGTCATATGCCATGACTATCAATAAGAGTCAGGCACAATCATTTTCGCATGTATGACTTCTCCCTAAAATGTTGATGTTTATACATGAAACTAATAAATGATGAACTTATCTCTTATTTGTGAATGCTATTTATTTTTTATAAGGATTCATTTAATTTCGAATAGGATTATTTTTTTTAGACATTGCTTCCCGTGCATCGCACGGGATGACTCACTAGTGTGGATTAATGTGTTTTGCTTTAGAATGTTCCTACTACTCAAATGGATAAATGACGATGGAATAGTACGCAACATATCTCAATGATGGAAAATAAATTTTCATTTTGATTATGTACATAGACAACTCGGTTCAAGATTCATCTTTTATGACATTTTATTTTTCCCCAATATTTGTTTATGTAAATGGCTTTGAGTAATGTAAAATTGCAACTTATAGTTCCCATATAAACGTAATTATAGTAGGTTGTATGTATTGAGATAATTCAATTTTTTTACTAAGGTGTAGACAATATCATTTAATACTTACAATATTTATAATCTCAACATTAAAATTATTGAAAATTATTACTCACAAGAGTTAGTAAGTAGAGAAAGGACTTAAGATCAACTTTACTCTAATTATGACAACACTAAATGAAAATATCAATTTTATGAGTTCAAGCAAAAAATAAATTCACTTTACCCCCACTACAATGTTGGTGAAAATTATCAATAAATTTTCATCGTCAGTAATTCCAAAAGTTATCTTTCTCGATCTAGACTGTCGTACCAAATTTTCCTAATGCGGTTTACCTGATTGACATGATTTGTAGGTTATTGCGTCTAATCCAAAGATTTACTCAGTGCGCACCCATTAAGTAGTGGTTGCGGGTTACCTCGTAAAATAATAATAATAATAATAATAATAATAATTATTATTATTATTATTATTATTATTATTATTATTATTATTACAAGATTTTTAACTAATCTAAAAATAATGTGCATCGCACGTTAATAATAATAATAATAATAAAAATAATAATAATTTTTACAAGATTTTTAACTAATCTAAAAATAATGTGCATCGCACGTTCAGTTGAACTAGATTTTTGTAGAAATGATCTACTGAACAAATATATTCATTTCATATTAGGCATAGGTGATGTGTCATACCATGGTTAATGGTTACAAAAAAAAAAAAAAAAAAGAAATTACTTTGTAACCACACATCATGTGGAGAATCAAACAAGAAACTTTTACCTTTTGATACTTAGACCCCATGTCCACACAGTTCAACAGAAACCATCTAATTGCTAGTTCGACCGGACATGTCTGATTTGAGAGGTTTAGAATTAAAGTCCAAACCGAAACCATCTAATTTCCCACATATTACGAATAAAATTTTGTGGAGAATGAATGTCACACGTCGACGAAAGTAGACTACATAACCCGTTTAACATGGGCCGGTTTATGAGTGAACCCAAAAGAGACGTTGGCCCATCAATCATCGATAATCCAAATCAGATAGCAACAACACGAAAAGTATGACCAAATCCAGTACTGGAGGGTCCAAAGTCTAATACTGTTCCCCACTTCCAGAGTGCAATATAGATCACTCGATCTTCCAAGCTCAAATCAATCATACAAAATGATTGGCAACCATTAATAAATTCTGACCCCATCAAATGATAGTGGACAGATATCTGAGGAGGTTCTTAATTCATATCGTATGGGTCCTATAAAATTAGTCCGAGTAATTGTTTCGTATTATAAAAAATTGATTTTTGAGAAAATGTATTTTAGGATAGTTAATTTTTGAATAATGAATGGTTAAAAATAATAAAAGTCTAATTTACATATAATATTAATTTATTAGAGTAAGTGGTTGAATTGACAAGAAAGTGGAAAATGCATTTTTACAATATATTAAAATGGTAATGAGTGAAAAAAACTTGATTTCTCATTTTTATCAATAAATTGTTATGTTTTCGATCAATAATATTACTCTTAACAATTAATTTATTTTCATTAAATAAATTTATTATCTATTATTTACATTAATATACAATGCGTTTAAATATTTTTCTCTAGTGTCAATAATACTCTTAAATTGATGTGTTTTCAGTTAATATTACCCTTAATTTTTAATTTCTTTTCATTAAATAATAAATACAATTATTATTAATTATTAATATTAATTTAAAAATACATTTAAATGTTTTTCTCCTTTGTCAATAACAACCATAAATTCTTATTAACATCATTAATTTCTTCACGTAGAAAAGAAAGTTAATTTTTATTAATTATATTCTAATTAAAAATATAAAATCAATAATTTCAAAACTATTTCGGAAAAACATAAATCCAAATTGCATTTTTGTTTAAACTTACATAATATTAAACTTTTTTTCATCATAAAAATATGCTCCTAAATTAATTTGATTTACCTATGCATAGTTTTTTCATATTTTTTCCGCGACATCAAAAATATTTTGTAAATCAATTTTCAACTTATCTAATATTTTATGTTGTCAAATTACTTCTTGATATATTACACATGATTTCTTCTTTATTAAGCTGACATATTAAACAATTATCTAATATATATTTCGAGAAATTTGATGAAGATTTTCAATAAAATATTAATTTATTAAAATTATAGTGAATTTACAATTTTGACTTCTCTTTTAACAATATCATCAACTACTTTTAAAAACAGTATTAATACATAAAATAATAATAATAATAATAATAATAATAATAATAATAATAATAATAATAATCTTAAGACATGAGAAATCATGTGCTTACTACTAATTTCCTAAAATGGAGTCCAAACAAGGGCATAATATTATTTGGCTAAATATATTCAGACCACATTTTCTTATATGTGCACTACATTTTAATTACATGAAATGTTCATAACATTTAGTCAATATCATAAATATGCCCCCAACTTTTTTTCATCGTATTTTTATTTTGCGTCTTTCACTAATTATTACATCTTGTCTCTCCTATCGAGTTCTATAAAAAAAAAAATCGTTAAGAAGAAATAAAAAGATTATTCACCCCTCGTAAATTTAATAAGTAGGAAAAAAAATCAAAATTATGATTAAATACTTGTCCATCGTTTTAAAGTAAGATAACAAAATTTTTTTGGATTAAAATCATTCTTGAGTAGAAGATTTGCTAATTGCTGAAAATTTGAATATAAGAATGTGGGGAAAAAAATTAAGAACATAAATATAACAATCTATAAAGATTAGAGACCAATAATACAATTAAAATGTGGTGTGTATACAAGAATTTGTAGTACTAATATAATTACCTATATTATTTTGCATTGTTAAAAAGCTTAGCCCCTGTTCTCTTTGTTGTTTTGAGATCGTTTTCTGTTTTTATTTTCGAAAACGCTAAAAACGCGTTCTCTTTACTATTTTTGAAAAAGCATTTTGGAAAAAAAAAAATTTGTACGCAAAACGCCTAAAACCTCGTTTTGGGCGTTTTGTATGTATTTCGACAAAAAATGTCCAAAACGCGGAAAACTCGTTTTGAGATTTTTTTTTTTTTTTTTAAAGAAATATCTTAACTTAGAACTAAACTTAATATAAAGTTTTTATTTTTTTATTACTTTTTTTTAGAATTATCCTAACTTGGAACTAAGCCCAAATAATTTTATTTATTTATTTATTTATTTTTATTTATTTATTTATTTATTTTTTAGAATTATCCTAACTTGGAACTAAGTTTAAATAAAGTTTTATTGAATTCAATATCAACATTACAAAAAAAAATTAAGTGAGAATTCTTGTTATTATATTTCAAAAAATGCACTGATAAATGGACTCTGGTGGTTTTGAAAGAGCTTGCATTTTCTGAATTTTAATAGAAGTAGAGCTTTTTCAAATCCCGAATCTGACCAAGCTGTGTTAATATAGACTCTTAATGCTCACATTAGTGTGTTGCATGTAACTATGTTTTCAGTATATTGTGAAAGGAA
The DNA here is from genome assembly GCA_963555705.1 of Ligustrum vulgare. Classification (NCBI taxonomy): domain Eukaryota; kingdom Viridiplantae; phylum Streptophyta; class Magnoliopsida; order Lamiales; family Oleaceae; genus Ligustrum; species Ligustrum vulgare. The sequence continues at coordinate 36,355,100 of OY743175.1, forward strand.
ATTTGAGCTTGAATTAGTAGTATTCTGCAAGCAAATTAATTAAAAATAGTTTAAGTAGTATTCTGCAAAATTTCAAACAGAACGTGTTTTCCAGTTTTTCATTTTCAAAAACAGTTTTCAGAAATGACAAACCAAACGCGTTTTCAGCAAATTTGAAAACAAAAATGAAAACAGGAAACACAAAACATTTTCGAAAATGAAAATACAAAACAAAATACAAACAAAACGCCACCTTAATTTTTAGAACCCATTTGGTGTAGAAAATTTTGAAGGAAATTTGAATTTTTGGAGAATATGTAGTTGAAAAGATGTTGAAAATAGTAATTAATTTTTTAATATTTTATTTCTTTTTATTTTCGTATTGTCAATAAAAATATTTTTCATACATTTACAATATGAACTCTTCTTTTTCACTAAAAATCTTTTAAATAAAACCAGTAACTTTCATAAAATTTATAGTTTCTAATGCATCACTTTATTAATATGAGAAAAAGAAAAAATATGTACTTCTTGAATTAAGATTTTTACATGCATAAAAATTTAAAAAAAAAAAAAAAAAAAAAAAAAAAAAAAAACTACTACTTCTAAAAAGCCTTAAAGGGAGAAATTTTTTTTTTTATTATTTTACCCTCAATCTTTTTAATAATATCATATTTACCTTTAATTTTAATTAATATACAATTTTTTTTAACATTTTATTTTATAATCGTATTAGTATCACAACCGTGCGTTGCACGGAAGAACAATATGAAATGATTTTACTGTAAATATCATTATAAAATAGGAAAAAAATTGAACACATAATTTATTTTGATTAATGATATAAACTGTCAACGAATGCTCAAAATAGAAAATAAATTACAATTCTCATCAATTTTGGAAAACCTCTTTAAATAATACATTGTTTGTATAGTTTGTAATTGCTCACACTCGTGTGATACATGAAAGTTATTATAGACAAAACATATTTAAACAATTGCTCAAATTTAAATTAAATAATGAAATTTTTCAAATATATATTGTATAGAATGAATAAAAAATTTCGTTCAAATATTTTTGACTAACATGAATAGAAATAATAACCCTAAAAATATTATAATTTAAATAAAATAAAGTAATTGTAACGAATTAAATATATGTTGTCCTATATATAAATAAATGTAACAAATTAAGTAGTATTGACAATGCACAAAAGTGAAAATAAACCTCAAAATTTGTGATGTACGAACGTAGAATTCAACTCAAGAATTCCTTCGCATGATTAATAATTTTTAATTTTTAAATGTGATGCATTTAATTGATCATAATTAAATGCATGTTTAATTATATGTCAATAAAAAATAATTAATGAAAATATAAATAAAATATATATAGTGAGTCTTTTTGTCTATATATATGTTAATAAAATTAAGAAATAAAGTTTCACCATATTTTACTGCATATAATTATTCTTTTAATATTTTAATAAAATTGTAAACAGTTGAATTGTTTTATCATCTATACAGGGAAAACAGACCTTGAATTAAGTGTTTTAAAGATTGTACCGTGAATATATCAATTCCATTTCTTAAATTAACGTTCAATAAATGAAATTTTCTTTTTTTTTTAAAAAACTTTTGAACTACAAAATCAGGCTCATACAATACATGTGCAAAACTCAATTCATACAATACATGTGCAAAAATATGACGAAGAACAATATTTTTCCCAAAAAAAGGTGCATGATAGACTTTTTGGTATAATTTGATTTTTAAGCATTAATTATTAATTTCTAGTGTTTTTCTAAAAAAATAATCATTAATTTTAATAAATACTATTACATTAATTGATTCTTCTTTCTTCATTCTGAAATTTTTTTTATTCATATTGTTATATTATTATTTTAATAAAAAATACCGATTGATCAATTGTTTAATATAAATTATATGAACTAATTGTTACAATCTGTAATATATTTTTCATATTTTAGTTATTTAAATTTATAATGAAAAATAGAAAAATGAATAGAATTAGTAAATAAATAAAATAATGTGAAAATGATGAATGAATTGAAAAAATCTTAAGTTTGTAACCCAACTTAATTGGATTTGTCTTAGAAATTTGTATGGTTATTATTCATTTTAATTTGATGAGAAAAATCCAGAACAGAAAGTAATCATCAATGGCTAAAATGAATTTAGTTGACAAATTATAGATAATATTATAGGACTTAAATGATATAATTTAAAATGAATTAAATATTTAGGAAAAATGAAAAATATAAAATAAAACTTTACCTTTAATTCTTTATATGATTTTACGGACAATATATTTACAATTTGCTCACACTTGTTAACTTGCATGAAATTTCTCAATGTGATTTTTAATTTGACACCTATTTACATATTTTTCGATTTCAAGATAATACAATAATTGTTAAAATAATAATAATAATAATAATAAAAAGAAAAATAACATTTTGATGTTATTAATAGCATAGCATGGATGCAAATGCAATTAATGACACATGTAAAATAATATTTGCTAAAATATTTAATATACTATTTTTTAGCAAAAAAATTTCAAATTTAGAAAGTTTTTTTGGTGGAAAATTTTGTGCGTAAAATGGTGACGGATATTCTACTGTTATATATATATATATATATATATATATATATATATATATATATATATATATATAATATTAAGATTAGATTAAGATAAGATATTAAGATTAAGAGTTTGTTTGGTAAAGGTAAAAATTTTACCACAACTTTTCAAACTCAATCTTAACAATCAATTCTTAGTCAAGTCCACAATTTTTGACTTTTCAAACATTTCTAAGCCACACATCCATCAAAAAACTCAAAAAACCTACAAAAATCAAAACTTTTCACATTACCAAACATGCTCTAAAATTAAGATTAAGATTAATACTAAGATTAAGATTTTCAATAAAATTATTTTTCCATATATTTACAATCTAAACTTTTCATTTCCCACTAAAAATCTTTTAAATAAAACTAATAACTCTTAAATAATTTAAAGTTCATAAACATTCTTCAACTAATATGGAAAAAAAATGTATAATCCTTAAATTAATTTTTTTACTTGTATACAAATAAATAAATAAATAAATAAATGAAATAAAAATTAGAAAATCATTTTCACCTTCTGCATTAAACATTTTACTCTCTATATATTAGTCATATTCCAGTTTTAAGTATCTTTGTCAAATATTAATTTTTTTCTAATTATATTCCTAGCACACCAAAAAAAAATAGAGTATTGTGAAGATTCACATCTTTGTTCAGAAAGCCAATTATTGAAGTATGATGTGTGTAAATTTATTTTTCTAAAATATTAATTGTATGAAAAATTAATTAAGTTTTATTTTCCAATCAATTTAGATTCTTACTGTATTAAATTTTTACCTTGAAATTCCAAAGTGCAAATTTCTTGATAAAATCATCTATTAATGTTTTAAGTTGGTTTATATGTATATATTTTTATCATGTATTCGAATTTTAAAAGTGAAATTTTAGTTTTTGCAATTTATAAAAACTCACGTGGTATGCACAATCATAAATTAATATTTTGTAAATATGTATTGTATTTTATTCATCTATACTCTTTTTACTATATTTCTGATCTCATTTTATTATCACGCGCTTACTATGTCAAACGATAAAAGAAATTAAGAGGGCACTTGTTACTATTTTTATTCTATCAAATCGATGAACACATCTCGTTAGGTTGTAGCAAAATTTGAGATGATGGTCTATGGTGGTTCTATTAATTTAAAGAAATGTCTATGCCACTTTGGGATTCATAGCACTATGAATCACTTTGTTGAGCCAGAAATTTGAAGGCACCGATTTCTAAACAATTTTCTTGATCAATCATTAATCTAATTAAATATGATATCTTCTATATCTTGAATAATCAGACCTTAGTAGGGAACCTAAATTAGATACATCTCAATTTTCTTAGACATTTATGATCAAATGTTGTTCTGAGTTCTAACTTCACATGCATGATAAACTTTTTTTTACGTAAGATTACAATTGATTTTTTTCATCTTGATTCTAAAATCTGGATAAATTGACAAATGATGTTTATCATTACTTTTTTATTGCAGTAATGGATTGATTATGAACTATATACATGCATAGAAGAAGAAATCTTTTCAACTCCAGATTTTTCGAATAAGGTAACCAAAGAATACATTTTAGGAGATACAAAATTTAAAGAAGTTAGCAATCAGTAATTAGAATAAAGATGATGATATTATCGATAAGGGTATTGCTTACTTACAAATTTGAATAATGTTTAGGGTAAATTTCGATATTGAGATTGGTTATGAAATTTCTAGGACATACCAAAGTTCGACCTTATATGCGAAATATTCACTATTAAAATGAACACGTCACTTTTAATAGTTTATAGATGATTAAACATACAAGTCCAATTATCCCATATTTCAATGTCATAGTCAAATCTACTATATCTAAAAAGGATAGATGTATGAGAATCTTTTGAATACCTATTTTACCCCTATATATTTTGCTATATACCCATTATACCATTACCCATATTTAATAACTTTAAATAATTTATTACATTAATTAATTTATTATTATACTTTTCATTTATTTGGTATTAAATTAACTTACTATTACCATTTTACAATGTTGTAGTAAAATTTCATATTATTATTCTCACATTATTAAACTTTTTATCTATTTAGTATTAAAAAAAGAAGAAGAAAAAACTACACCGTCATTTAATAAATATTATTAGAATATAATATATTAGTATAATATTTAAAATATTACATCCAAAATTTTTAAAATTGAATCGTCTACTCAAATTTCATAGTTTATATTGCATATGTACAATATTATGAATATAATAACCATGTACATGAACTTTAATTCAAAATGTTATGATTTCATCATTAATTCTTTGCTTTTATTTCAAAGGTTACATAAAAAAAAAAAAAAAAAAACATTTCAAAATTTTTAATTCACATCTATCTTCTTTTGTCATTTTATTATTTTGGTGTTCTTCTCAATATTTTTCAAGTTTCGTACTGATTTATTATTATATTTTTTCTTTAATTTTTTTAAGAAAAATTATGTTATAATTTTTACTTCGTCATTTAATAAATATTATTATAATTATAAATATTAATAATAATAATCAAAATATTACATCCAATTTTTAAAAATTGGATTGTCTACTCAAATTCCATAGTTTTCAATATATATAATATAAATGTAACATTATCTTCAATCCAGAAAGTTACCGCTTCATTAATCCATGACTTTATTATTTTGATTTTCAAGATTTTGCAGCTTAGCTCCCAAGTTTGTAAAATGATTCAAATCAGTCCTTATAGTTTTACACTAATCATTTTAGCCTCTTAAGTTTTTAAATGATTTTAATCAGTCCCTTCATTTTAAAAATCAATTATTTCAATCCCTACAGTTTAAAATCTATTTTTGAACTTCAACCCAAGTTTTGAAAAATTACATTTTAGTCCCCAAAGTTCCAAATGTTTCATTTCGGCCCATGAGTTCAAATATTTTAAAAACTCTATCTTATAATTTAAAAATCTGTTATTTTCTGCCTAAATATTTTAATAGCGTTTTATTCGAGTCTTGAAAGTCTTGAAAAGTTCCATTTTAGTCCCCAAAGTTCAAAGGTATTCATTTTAGTCCTCCAACTTTCAAAATCAGCAATTTCAATCCCTAAATTTTAATTTTCATTTTAAACTATAAATTTCAAAAGACCAATTTAAATTATTTTTCTAATTGGTTAGACGAGACGTACGGAGATTTAAAAGATTGAAGTCATTCCCGCTCAACCACATTTGTTAAGTTTAAGGTAGACTCGCCCCTATTAATTGATTTAAATTATGATTGCATGTGAATGTGTATGTTATGTGATTAATGTGAAAGTTATTTCATGAAATGAGACGATAATATATTTCTTTGAAAATATTTATGTTGTTATACTTGTCATAACTTATATGCTTTTATGCATGAGAAAGAAATAAGAGAATATCTTACAAGATAAATGATGATGTTATGCATAACTTACGTGCCTTAAGTGCACAAGACGAGACTACCCACACCCGATGATTTTAAAGAGCTTATGATTTTTCAAAGAGAAAGTCACGTGCTTTAATGCACAAGAAGAGACTACCCACATCCTATGATTTCTAAAGAGCCTACATTTATGTGTTCAATTATATTGTAGATTAATTAATTGGCGATGAGTCTATTGAGTATTTCTATGAAATGCTCATTTCTATTTTAACAATATTTGCAGATTTTGGAGAGGGTGGCAAGTGATGGATGATTGTGGCAATAGTCGTTAAATAATTGAAATCTTATTTTGATGATATATATTTCTAAACTTTGATTATGTTGAGATTTTCAATTATTTGAGAAATTATGGCATTACCAAATGTTTTGTATTATTAATGGCTCGATTCATTATTTTAAGTTGTTTCATAAATGTTTTCAAGTTTTATCGACTATTTCAGTGTATTTAATGTTGCCAAAAATGAATTTCAGTTATTTCTTCTGCTAAAATATTATTTTAAAAGTTAGACCAGATGATGAAGTAGTGAACTGGGTATTTAGAACTCGGGGTGCTACACATGTCGAAAATTTTGTATATGTATTTTTGCATCACACGTGACATGTTGTAGTTGATGGGCTTGTCGTCCCTTTTTGTTGGGCTCATACACATTCTGGTTGTTTTTGTAAATGATACTAATCAGGTTGCTACATTTTATTTTATTTATGCATATTTTGGGACAAGTGGGTCCCAATTGATATTATATACATATGTTTTGTTTGAGAGTTTGTTGCTTTTCGGGTTGGATTAATCAAAGTTATAAGGAAAACTCTGTCAAATTTTTTTTAGAAATTCTTACTGTCAGAAATAGGTCAAATTGCCTTGGTGGTGGATCTGGTGTCTAACTAACATCCATCATCGGTACACGTCATGTCTCGAGTTCACTAGGGTGATTCGGGACGGGTTGTGACAAATATAGTTTCAATACTTTCGAAAGCCACATTGGAACGACTTGAAAATCGACGAATCATTTCATGTTTCAAAATTAATGAAAAATATTTTTGGAATTACCTCTACGTGGTCTCTCCATGTGTACTGCATGACTTCAACAATTCAAGCCTCCTGGTCCTTCGATTGTGGAGCAGAAACACTTTGGGGTTAGGGTTTCCAAGGATTTGGGATTACAGAATCTTGAGGTTTTGAATAATGGTGGATCACTTTGATTTCATCTAGCTAAAGCATGTTTGTAGTTGCATTGTAATGTATATTTGGCCCCCTTTATTTTGTGAATAATGTGATTTTGAATAGTATTTTTAGGATGTGGTTAAAAAATATTTGAAAAGTAAAGAATGATATACTTGACTTAGATGGATGATTGAGATTGAGTGTTGAATAAATTTTGTTTAAGAAAAAAAAGCCCAAACAAGGGACTTAGTGAGTTGGCATTTGATTTCAACGTATGACTGTAGGAGAGAATTAACTGCCACGTAGGCACGCATGAGAAACGGACCCCGTCCAACGAGTCATGAAGTGCAAAAGTTTAAAGTTTAGTGATTAATGAGAAACATTTTGAAGTTAGGTCTGTAACTCCTCCAAATTTTAGTGTGTTAAAATATTTAAATTTCAGTGTGTGTTAAAACAGTTATGTCTAACCCCTCACAAGTTCAATGACCATCCATTTACTATCTCCGTCCAGCAAAGATAAAATTTTTTAATATGCATTATTAATGTCTTCATATTCTAATATACCTCAATTTAATATGCATTATTATCAACAAAAGTGGCGGATCCACCTCTAGGCGAGGTAGCGCGGTCGCGCTACCTGGCCCCCGGTGGACCGCCGGGCGCCGACTGTGGCGCTGTGCAATGGTTTTAAATTTTTTTTTTTTTGTTCCAAGCCCAGAACGGTAGAACCAGAAGTGAGATGAGAAGACCAAACCCAGAACCAGAAGTGAGAAGACCAAAGCCGTCGCCAGCTTCCGTCGCTTGCCACTGCGCCTGGAGTCTCCGACTAGTCCGACGGTGACGGTAACAGCCAACAGGTAAAGCACTTGAAGTCTGAACTCTGATGTTTCATGTTTGTTGACTATTGTTTTATATATATATATATATATATATATATATATTGTAATTTTTAGATTTTGTAACGTGAATGTCAATGTTTTAAATATTTTAATCAGTAATATTGATGTTTAATTTCTCAATTTTTTGGTTAGATTACTCGGCTGTCCATTGTCCATTGTCATTCCCCAATTTTTGATCCATTTGTGATTTCTCATTTAGATTATCAGGTAATGAGGTTAAACATTGATTCGTTATAATTGATTTGAGAATTATGCATAAATGTTACATTGAAGTTTTTGCAATGTTGTTAGATTTGTGAATTATGATTATTGGGATGAAAATATGATTTGATTTGTGAATTGTAATATTGATTTATAGATTGTGAATTGAGATTTGATAAATAATTGATTTGATTTGTGATAATTGATCTACAAATTATGGGACGTTTATTGTTGTTATATATATATATATATATATATATATATATATATATATATATATATATATATATTTTGTAATTTTCAAATTTTTGTAACGTGAATGTCTATGTTTTAAACATTTTAATCAGTAATATTGATATTTTATTTCTTAATTTTTTTGTTATATTACTCGGATACTCATTGTCCATTGTCTTTCTCCAATTTTTTATCCATTTGTGATCATTGATTTACAATTTATGGAACTTTTTTTTTTCAATCTAAACGAAAATCTCAACCTAGTGGTTCTAGTTCTATGTCAATGTCATGTATTTTGTATCCATTTTGGTTTGTATTGAATTATATTATCATATATTTCATTATAACTTTTTATTTTATTTCTATAACTATTTATTCTTTTTTAAATATTATTTCATTAAATAATATTCACAATCTCGCGGTCATTGTCGTTCGTCGGTTAACGATCAACGATCGACGGAGTCAATGGTCAACGTTCTAGCTGGACTTGTCGATTGGATCCGCTAATGATCAACAAATATGAATGACTAATTATTTAATGTAGGAATATATAAGTAAAATATAAGTAAATTTATAATTACAACATATATTAATTATTATTATTTTTAATTCGTGAGAAAATAGAAGCGTGCCAATCTTTCGGGACGGACGGTGTATTTACTATTTATCTTCCTTCTAAGACGAGTGCCACATTTTTTCACTCCGCGTATTCGACAAAACACTCGCTCATTGCGTGTTTTCTCGGGGGGGAAAAAAAAAAGATTATTAATGGCAGCGGCAGCAGAGAGCAGAACTTCAAGATGGTCCCTTTCCGGCATGACCGCTCTTGTTACAGGCGGCACTCGTGGAATTGGGTCATTTATATTTATTTTTCCTTATTTCTTGACAAAATATTTTATGGGTTTTTTTGAATTTGTGTTTTTACGATTTGTTTATGATAATGTGATTATCAGGCAAGCCACTGTGGAAGAACTTGCTGAAATGGGTGTTTCTGTGCACACATGTTCAAGAAACGAAGAGGAGCTTAATCAAAGATTGCAAGAATGGAATTCAAAGGGATTTAAAGTGAGTGGTTCTGTGTGTGATGCTTCTTCTAGAGAACAAAGAGTACAGCTCATGGAAAAGGTCTTCTCAATTTTCAATGGCAAGCTCAACATTCTTGTTAGTATCCCATTCCCCACAAAATGCTGTTAATTACACAAGTTACGTCCATCTTTTACTTTGTTCATTGAACTTTTTTCGTACTGGAACTACTCCGTGAGTTCTGGGAAATATTCACTTGGCACATAAAAAATTGTAAATGTGTTATGTTCTGTTGAACCTGAGCAAAATCGGTTAAGATTTATCGTTTCTGTGAGAAGCAAAATTACTCCAACAAGATCTTTTTTTTTTTTTTTCTGGCTAGGCAAAAGTTATATGCTATGTTGGAATTTCCATTAATCTATGGACATGTTTAGCATATTTTCCTCCAATAGTTTAATTAGGAAAATGAGCATTTATTAAGTGATGCTCATATTTTCATTACAATGACTTAAGGCCTACAAGTTGTATGTATTTCTAGAAGAAAGTTCTGTTGGGAATGCAAACAATCCCACATCGGTTGTGAGTTTTGGAAGATTAACCATCATATAACCCAAGTAGGCTACTCTATCCATTACCCATTGGTTTGGGTCGGAACCTCGCTTCGGCCTGGGCAAATTGATATCCATGGTCCCAACGGATTCATATTTGTAGAATTATGGTTGAAGTGAATAGTTTGTCATAAAATGTTGTCGTACAGAGTAACAAAATCACTTTGCAACTATCCAGAATGGCCTCATAGGATCTTGTGTCTCTAGGTAAATAATGTTGGGACGAACATCAGGAAGCCAACTGTTGATTATTCTGCTGAGGAATATTCTTATCTGATGGCTACAAACTTAGAGTCTTCGTACCATCTATGCCAACTTGCTCATAATCTTCTTAAAGCTTCCGGCAATGGAAGTGTGGTGTTCATTTCTTCTGTTGCTGGTCTTGTGCACTTATTTTCCGGATCTATTTATGGAGCGACTAAAGGCAAGTTTCGTTTATTATACTAACCAATTTCTATAAATGGATGAAAGTTATATACTCCCTCAATTTTTCCACTCACAGGTGCAATGAATCAACTTACAAAGAATTTGGCTTGTGAATGGGCAAAAGATGGCATTCGTGTCAATTGCATAGCACCGTGGTATATCAGAACCTCTCTCGTGGAACATGTAATATTTCTATTGTTCTTTTCTTCTTGTTACTTCTGTAAGTGTCAATTTTCTCATATTTGGACCATATGATATTGACCAATCATATCCAAATCCATTGCAATTTGAGTGGTCCTTTTTCTCAGGGAATTATATGCCATTTATCTAATCGTCGATTGTATGATGGATGTATCAGCATTGATGTGTTTATCTAGATCATAATCATTATATATCAGAATTTGGAGTGTTTACTTTGAGCATCTCTGCTCTTTATTTTAAAGATATATTTTTTGAGCATCTTAAGAATTTTTAGAACTATAAGAATGGAACTTTTATATTCAAGTATAACTCTATATTTATTCTTTATTTTATTTTTTTCCCACAGACATTTCCCTTTTTTTAATAAAAAATGGGACGAAAGAAGTAGAAGTAAATTAAAATAATCAATTTATATATAGTGATAGTGATGCATAGAATTATTGAAATAATAACTAGAATGATTAAAGAGAATAACTGTCTCCTTTTCTTCTTGCAAAAACATCCTTTTGATTCTGCCCTACAATAATCTTAAGGAGAATATGTATGGGCAATCTGTTTTCTCAGTGATTTTTTGTTGTCATTTTACCTTTCAAAATTTACACTTCTTTTTACTGTACATTATTCCGAAGAGTATTTGAATGGAAGTTCGGAATTTTGCCATTGGTTTTTCTCCTCTCTCTCTCCTCTCTCTGTATGTATTGCCAGATGAACCTTATTGGTTTACCAATTGGATTACAATAGACTTTGACACACATCCATCATTTTACCTATCACATCATCATCAAAATCAACTATCATAATTTTACAAACACACAAATCGGTAACGCATTAGGTAAACCAATAGAGTAAAGTAGATTAATTCATGATGAATATCTGAACAAGATGAATAATTTGATTATTTGTAGGGGTGTTGAGTATTACAGAATTTATGTTTGGAGAAGTTTTTGTTGTTGATTCCGTCGAATTTGTATTGCAGTTGCTTGAAAACAAAGAGTTCTTGGATAAAGTAATCTCTCGAACTCCCCTTAGACGCCCAGGAGAACCCCATGAAGTCGCATCCTTGGTAGCTTTCCTTTGTCTCCCGACTGCATCGTACATTACTGGACAGGTTATTGCCGTTGACGGAGGAATGACCGTAAACGGGTTTTCCCTAGAAGAATCGTGAGATCCCCCCCACATAGGTATTCCTTCACTGTATTCCAAGTCATTATCGAAGCAAGCTCCCATGCATTTCAACTCATTACTCCTCTCCAAAGTTTAAAGTTTAAACTCGTTTGTGCTGGAAAAGATTCAAGAGTTTCTAACTCATTTTGTTTAAGATTGAGAGCAAACTAGCACATTCACATTTTGTTCGAATTCGTGGAACATGTGAAAACTTACCATAATCGACCGAGCCGTGGATCTATGTTACTCAAATTTGGTGTCCACGGTGAACACAACTTACGATACTCACTAGCATTCAAACACTCTCAAGTGTTCGACATTTTAAATATTTTGCCACTAATCGGACACTTTGCAATATTTGTATGATAATGAGTACCATAAGTTGTGCTCACTGTAGGTATTATATCATTCTGGTCACGTTGATTTGGAATTCAAAGGTGTCTATTCATTCAAAAAATAAAGATTAAAAATCATAACTGGGTTAATTTCCTTAATGGCCACTGGAATTTAAACTTGGTGTGACCTTGGACATGAAGTTTAAATTGTTTGATTCATCAATGAATTTTACAAAACGTCCCATTCAAATCACCGACTCCATTCGATTTCCATTTTTATTTAAAAATTACACATCCGTGTGCCAACTCGTAGGATTTAAATGAAAATCCTAATGCTTTGAATCACTGATGACTTTGGCATATGAATATATAAAATTTTAACGTATTCAGCTAAAAACTGGACGTCAAACTACATGAGTGATTTGAATTAAACATTTTGTAAAGTTAAAGGGTGAGTCTAAAGCAAATTATAGTTCAGACATTTTGCAAGTTCAGAGGTGAGTCTAAAGCAAATTATAGTTCAGAAGTCAATGATACTAAGTGCAAAGTTCATTGACCATTGGTGAAATTAACCCAATTATATCTCGACTCGAGGGGAGAATTTGAATGGAGGAACTATAATATTTCGCGTCTCTTAGAGATTTTATATTTAAGGACCTGCAACTTGTACAGAAAATTATTGTTCTAGTTTGGGGTTTATCATATCATTTTATATAGTTTGATTTGGAAAATTATCATAAAATATATCCAAATCTAATCGTTTACACCCTTGCTTTTACTAGTCAAGTCGTTATTATTGAAATAACTATTAACTTTAATGACCTGGACCAAGGGGTATAGCCCGATGGAAGGTCCCTGCCCCTTACTAGGCATAGCACCTGGGTTCGAGTCCATGGGCAGAGGGTTGGGTGGGGTTTTCTTGTATTATTATAAAAAATAAAAAATAAAAAAAACTTTAATGACCTTGAGTGATAAGAAAAATACTTAATGACCATTTTAAACTTCAACACATACTTCGGTGACCATAATTTTAAACTATAATTTTTCTGACTTTTTGGCACCATAAGATACAAATGTTATCACTAAAAATGAAATGTTTAATCAAACCATCATGAGTGAGTTTGCTATCATTTCAACTAGGGAAGAGAATTTGAATGAGGAGGGGTTGGAGATGGTAAATCTCCGATGGGACGGGGACGGGGACGGGGACGGGGACGTGGTCACATGGATTTACATCCCCACCCCATTTCCATTCCTAAGATGGGTTCTATTAAAAATTATGAAAATTGTAGTTCTATTGGGAGCTCAATTTTTTTGGTCAAATTCTTGTTTCACTTCAAGGTTTCTGATTCAGGTGACAAAAGCATTATATTACATATTAATTCGTGTAAGTTCATATATACAATTTTTATAATATAGTTAAGTGTCACATGAGTTGAAAGAATCATTTTTTGAACGACAATATCCTCAATAATATTTTTTAATTCTTCTTTTTTTTTTCTTTTTTTTTTCTTTTTTGAAAATAAATATTTTTTAATTCTTGATTTGTCCCTCAATTGATATTGTCGTTAATCAATTCTCAATAAATAGTATCATTAATGGAGTCTCAACCAAATACTTATATTTATTATCATTAATGAACTTTAATTTAAATACTAAACTCTTCAAATTCATTAGTTTGTACAAACTTTCCCTATATTCATTAATTAATCTGGCATTCAATTAGCTTGATACATTAATGTATTTATTGAGTCGTGTTAAGAAGAACATGCATGAATCTATATCTATATAATATATAAAAGTAGTTGAGTCAACCCCAGTCAACTTCACTGCTTCCCTCCAAAACTCTTGTGTTTTGTGCAGATTTTATTTATTTATTTATTTTCAATTTTTGGGGACTTTAATATTTATCATGTTCACACTACTCATATCCCCTATTCAATAATCAATTTCAAAACTCACTTCAAAAATAGTTGAGCCTTCAATATTTATTTATTATTTTCAAAATCTCTGACGTCTACTTACAATCTTCAATATTTATTGTGTTTACATGACTTCTATTTCCCGCCGCCTAATTACACTGGAAAACCAATTTTTTTTTTTCTTTTTATCGTTTTTTCAGAATTTGTTTCATTTTTCCCTTTTTTCAAAATCTGTTGATTAATTTTTGTTTTCTACATCTTTTTTTTTTTTTTTCCATTTCCCTATATACTATCTCTTTCATTTCTGTTATATATAATTATTATGAAGATATACACAATAATAAAAGATTCAATTAAATGGTTATTTCTTTGAAAAAATGTGTACTGTTTAACATGACCGCTCCACTCCACCTTCTATTTATCACGTTTTATGATTCAAAATTTTTGGTGCGGTGGTAATGCTTATTAGTTATTAATATTACAAACCAGTTGAAAATAAAAAATCGTAAATTATTTTTTGTAAAAGTAAAAAGGATTGGCACTACTCTTTTCTTCAAGACCTGTGATATTTTGAGTCGTTGAACATATATTTGGGTTTCTGACAAAAAAGAAAAAATATTAAAACAATAATATTGTAGAGAAAGTCTTGAAAACAATATAGAATGCAAAATTATTTTGGTCTAATAAGAGGATTTGTTAATAGTCTATTTATATTATGTTCTAGATTTCTCTACTAGGGTTGCAATGTGTTAACTAATGTTGGGCTATTTAGAATAGTTTTGGGTTGGATGGATATGTTAATGGTTTCGGCCGTTGAGTGAAGAAAAAGCATATTATTCATGGGTCAGTATATATATTTGATGAAATTGTATATCACATTGTATAAAAAATAATAAAAACAAGAAACTAGATTTTTTTTTTAAAATTTGCTTTTATCGAGAAGTTTTTTTTATTTTTATGATATAAGAACGATAATTTGTTTTGTTTTACTTATTTATATTTGGCTTTTTTGTGTCAAAACCTCTCTTTTCATAAAAAAATTGTGTTCTTCTAACGTTTTCAATCTTAGAAATAAATATTTGTGTTCAGTTATACAAATCCAAAGTAAAATTTTCAGTTAAAAATTATGTCGAAATTTTATTACTAGATAATACTCTCTTCGTCTTACAAAGATAGTTCACTATTTCCTTTTTGTCTGTCACAAAAAGATAGTTTACTTTATTTTTTAAGAGTGAAATTAATATTTTATATTCCATTTTGTCCTTAATCCGTGTGAAAATGAGTAGAGAACTATCTTTATGGGACGGAGGGAGTACTAAATTATAAATCACATCATACATATAGTTTCTTTTATAAATAATCTTATTTTTAGTTATTTAGTACATTTAAAAATTGGAGCTCTTTTTTATAGCGTATTATTAAATTATTAAATATTTTTATAGATAATTACATTTAATACGTAATTAATTTCTTATAATAATTGTGATATTTTATTTGTTTTAATATTATGGATAAATATTTGATACAGTCATACAGATACAATGTCAAATTCTCAATTAAATTATATCTAAAATTTATACACATTCTTATTTTTATAAATCACGTTGTATTGAAATTTTTATAACTAAATCCTATTTTTAAGTTATTTATTACATATACATATTAAAGTTCTTTCCTATGTTGCATTATTTATCAAAATTATTTCAATGACAATTACATTTAATTCTTAATTAATTTTTTATTTCAAAAAGTCTCATATCACATTTTTTAACATTAACGGTTAACAAATTTATCTATATTGTTTGAAATGATATTGTTATTAATGGTTTTTGTCCTAACTGTTAATTTTAAAATTTCAAAAAGCAATTAACCATACCAAGATATTCTTTGCTATATTTTAATTCAAATTTTATGATATTTTTTGACAATAATATATAAATTGTCTCCCAATTTACTTAACTAAAAATTGAGATGATCAATAATAAATTATAATTTCAATCGGAAAATAATTACGTTGCATAAATATTGAAAACCTAAAATATCATAAATTTGATGCAATATCTTTGTCAACCTCGCAATTTTTTTTTTATTATTATTATACATGTTGTTTTTCATTCTCAATGGTCAAAATATTGAATTTTATCTTTATATGCATGGTCTCTGTTATTAACTTTTTCATCTATTGTTTGAATGTTCAGAGTACACGAATACTAGAGATGCTACATTTAAGTGTTCATTTTGTAAGGCGAATTTTTTGTTCGAGGAGATAGTGAATAATCGTCAAAAACTCGACGATCATATTCTATAAGGTCAAATTCTATCGACAGTAATGCAGGACATAAGTTCTTTATTCCAAGAATATCGTTGAGCCATTCGAATTTTAGGATACTTATTAGATTTCAAAAAAATAATTTTCATTGATGGTGTCATATGCCATGACTATCAATAAGAGTCAGGCACAATCATTTTCGCATGTATGACTTCTCCCTAAAATGTTGATGTTTATACATGAAACTAATAAATGATGAACTTATCTCTTATTTGTGAATGCTATTTATTTTTTATAAGGATTCATTTAATTTCGAATAGGATTATTTTTTTTAGACATTGCTTCCCGTGCATCGCACGGGATGACTCACTAGTGTGGATTAATGTGTTTTGCTTTAGAATGTTCCTACTACTCAAATGGATAAATGACGATGGAATAGTACGCAACATATCTCAATGATGGAAAATAAATTTTCATTTTGATTATGTACATAGACAACTCGGTTCAAGATTCATCTTTTATGACATTTTATTTTTCCCCAATATTTGTTTATGTAAATGGCTTTGAGTAATGTAAAATTGCAACTTATAGTTCCCATATAAACGTAATTATAGTAGGTTGTATGTATTGAGATAATTCAATTTTTTTACTAAGGTGTAGACAATATCATTTAATACTTACAATATTTATAATCTCAACATTAAAATTATTGAAAATTATTACTCACAAGAGTTAGTAAGTAGAGAAAGGACTTAAGATCAACTTTACTCTAATTATGACAACACTAAATGAAAATATCAATTTTATGAGTTCAAGCAAAAAATAAATTCACTTTACCCCCACTACAATGTTGGTGAAAATTATCAATAAATTTTCATCGTCAGTAATTCCAAAAGTTATCTTTCTCGATCTAGACTGTCGTACCAAATTTTCCTAATGCGGTTTACCTGATTGACATGATTTGTAGGTTATTGCGTCTAATCCAAAGATTTACTCAGTGCGCACCCATTAAGTAGTGGTTGCGGGTTACCTCGTAAAATAATAATAATAATAATAATAATAATAATTATTATTATTATTATTATTATTATTATTATTATTATTATTACAAGATTTTTAACTAATCTAAAAATAATGTGCATCGCACGTTAATAATAATAATAATAATAAAAATAATAATAATTTTTACAAGATTTTTAACTAATCTAAAAATAATGTGCATCGCACGTTCAGTTGAACTAGATTTTTGTAGAAATGATCTACTGAACAAATATATTCATTTCATATTAGGCATAGGTGATGTGTCATACCATGGTTAATGGTTACAAAAAAAAAAAAAAAAAAGAAATTACTTTGTAACCACACATCATGTGGAGAATCAAACAAGAAACTTTTACCTTTTGATACTTAGACCCCATGTCCACACAGTTCAACAGAAACCATCTAATTGCTAGTTCGACCGGACATGTCTGATTTGAGAGGTTTAGAATTAAAGTCCAAACCGAAACCATCTAATTTCCCACATATTACGAATAAAATTTTGTGGAGAATGAATGTCACACGTCGACGAAAGTAGACTACATAACCCGTTTAACATGGGCCGGTTTATGAGTGAACCCAAAAGAGACGTTGGCCCATCAATCATCGATAATCCAAATCAGATAGCAACAACACGAAAAGTATGACCAAATCCAGTACTGGAGGGTCCAAAGTCTAATACTGTTCCCCACTTCCAGAGTGCAATATAGATCACTCGATCTTCCAAGCTCAAATCAATCATACAAAATGATTGGCAACCATTAATAAATTCTGACCCCATCAAATGATAGTGGACAGATATCTGAGGAGGTTCTTAATTCATATCGTATGGGTCCTATAAAATTAGTCCGAGTAATTGTTTCGTATTATAAAAAATTGATTTTTGAGAAAATGTATTTTAGGATAGTTAATTTTTGAATAATGAATGGTTAAAAATAATAAAAGTCTAATTTACATATAATATTAATTTATTAGAGTAAGTGGTTGAATTGACAAGAAAGTGGAAAATGCATTTTTACAATATATTAAAATGGTAATGAGTGAAAAAAACTTGATTTCTCATTTTTATCAATAAATTGTTATGTTTTCGATCAATAATATTACTCTTAACAATTAATTTATTTTCATTAAATAAATTTATTATCTATTATTTACATTAATATACAATGCGTTTAAATATTTTTCTCTAGTGTCAATAATACTCTTAAATTGATGTGTTTTCAGTTAATATTACCCTTAATTTTTAATTTCTTTTCATTAAATAATAAATACAATTATTATTAATTATTAATATTAATTTAAAAATACATTTAAATGTTTTTCTCCTTTGTCAATAACAACCATAAATTCTTATTAACATCATTAATTTCTTCACGTAGAAAAGAAAGTTAATTTTTATTAATTATATTCTAATTAAAAATATAAAATCAATAATTTCAAAACTATTTCGGAAAAACATAAATCCAAATTGCATTTTTGTTTAAACTTACATAATATTAAACTTTTTTTCATCATAAAAATATGCTCCTAAATTAATTTGATTTACCTATGCATAGTTTTTTCATATTTTTTCCGCGACATCAAAAATATTTTGTAAATCAATTTTCAACTTATCTAATATTTTATGATGTCAAATTACTTCTTGATATATTACACATGATTTCTTCTTTATTAAGCTGACATATTAAACAATTATCTAATATATATTTCGAGAAATTTGATGAAGATTTTCAATAAAATATTAATTTATTAAAATTATAGTGAATTTACAATTTTGACTTCTCTTTTAACAATATCATCAACTACTTTTAAAAACAGTATTAATACATAAAATAATAATAATAATAATAATAATAATAATAATAATAATAATAATAATAATCTTAAGACATGAGAAATCATGTGCTTACTACTAATTTCCTAAAATGGAGTCCAAACAAGGGCATAATATTATTTGGCTAAATATATTCAGACCACATTTTCTTATATGTGCACTACATTTTAATTACATGAAATGTTCATAACATTTAGTCAATATCATAAATATGCCCCCAACTTTTTTTCATCGTATTTTTATTTTGCGTCTTTCACTAATTATTACATCTTGTCTCTCCTATCGAGTTCTATAAAAAAAAAAATCGTTAAGAAGAAATAAAAAGATTATTCACCCCTCGTAAATTTAATAAGTAGGAAAAAAAATCAAAATTATGATTAAATACTTGTCCATCGTTTTAAAGTAAGATAACAAAATTTTTTTGGATTAAAATCATTCTTGAGTAGAAGATTTGCTAATTGCTGAAAATTTGAATATAAGAATGTGGGGAAAAAAATTAAGAACATAAATATAACAATCTATAAAGATTAGAGACCAATAATACAATTAAAATGTGGTGTGTATACAAGAATTTGTAGTACTAATATAATTACCTATATTATTTTGCATTGTTAAAAAGCTTAGCCCCTGTTCTCTTTGTTGTTTTGAGATCGTTTTCTGTTTTTATTTTCGAAAACGCTAAAAACGCGTTCTCTTTACTATTTTTGAAAAAGCATTTTGGAAAAAAAAAAATTTGTACGCAAAACGCCTAAAACCTCGTTTTGGGCGTTTTGTATGTATTTCGACAAAAAATGTCCAAAACGCGGAAAACTCGTTTTGAGATTTTTTTTTTTTTTTTTAAAGAAATATCTTAACTTAGAACTAAACTTAATATAAAGTTTTTATTTTTTTATTACTTTTTTTTAGAATTATCCTAACTTGGAACTAAGCCCAAATAATTTTATTTATTTATTTATTTATTTTTATTTATTTATTTATTTATTTTTTAGAATTATCCTAACTTGGAACTAAGTTTAAATAAAGTTTTATTGAATTCAATATCAACATTACAAAAAAAAATTAAGTGAGAATTCTTGTTATTATATTTCAAAAAATGCACTGATAAATGGACTCTGGTGGTTTTGAAAGAGCTTGCATTTTCTGAATTTTAATAGAAGTAGAGCTTTTTCAAATCCCGAATCTGACCAAGCTGTGTTAATATAGACTCTTAATGCTCACATTAGTGTGTTGCATGTAACTATGTTTTCAGTATATTGTGAAAGGAAATTTGAGCTTGAATTAGTAGTATTCTGCAAGCAAATTAATTAAAAATAGTTTAAGTAGTATTCTGCAAAATTTCAAACAGAACGTGTTTTCCAGTTTTTCATTTTCAAAAACAGTTTTCAGAAATGACAAACCAAACGCGTTTTCAGCAAATTTGAAAACAAAAATGAAAACAGGAAACACAAAACATTTTCGAAAATGAAAATACAAAACAAAATACAAACAAAACGCCACCTTAATTTTTAGAACCCATTTGGTGTAGAAAATTTTGAAGGAAATTTGAATTTTTGGAGAATATGTAGTTGAAAAGATGTTGAAAATAGTAATTAATTTTTTAATATTTTATTTCTTTTTATTTTCGTATTGTCAATAAAAATATTTTTCATACATTTACAATATGAACTCTTCTTTTTCACTAAAAATCTTTTAAATAAAACCAGTAACTTTCATAAAATTTATAGTTTCTAATGCATCACTTTATTAATATGAGAAAAAGAAAAAATATGTACTTCTTGAATTAAGATTTTTACATGCATAAAAATTTAAAAAAAAAAAAAAAAAAAAAAAAAAAAAAAAACTACTACTTCTAAAAAGCCTTAAAGGGAGAAATTTTTTTTTTTATTATTTTACCCTCAATCTTTTTAATAATATCATATTTACCTTTAATTTTAATTAATATACAATTTTTTTTAACATTTTATTTTATAATCGTATTAGTATCACAACCGTGCGTTGCACGGAAGAACAATATGAAATGATTTTACTGTAAATATCATTATAAAATAGGAAAAAAATTGAACACATAATTTATTTTGATTAATGATATAAACTGTCAACGAATGCTCAAAATAGAAAATAAATTACAATTCTCATCAATTTTGGAAAACCTCTTTAAATAATACATTGTTTGTATAGTTTGTAATTGCTCACACTCGTGTGATACATGAAAGTTATTATAGACAAAACATATTTAAACAATTGCTCAAATTTAAATTAAATAATGAAATTTTTCAAATATATATTGTATAGAATGAATAAAAAATTTCGTTCAAATATTTTTGACTAACATGAATAGAAATAATAACCCTAAAAATATTATAATTTAAATAAAATAAAGTAATTGTAACGAATTAAATATATGTTGTCCTATATATAAATAAATGTAACAAATTAAGTAGTATTGACAATGCACAAAAGTGAAAATAAACCTCAAAATTTGTGATGTACGAACGTAGAATTCAACTCAAGAATTCCTTCGCATGATTAATAATTTTTAATTTTTAAATGTGATGCATTTAATTGATCATAATTAAATGCATGTTTAATTATATGTCAATAAAAAATAATTAATGAAAATATAAATAAAATATATATAGTGAGTCTTTTTGTCTATATATATGTTAATAAAATTAAGAAATAAAGTTTCACCATATTTTACTGCATATAATTATTCTTTTAATATTTTAATAAAATTGTAAACAGTTGAATTGTTTTATCATCTATACAGGGAAAACAGACCTTGAATTAAGTGTTTTAAAGATTGTACCGTGAATATATCAATTCCATTTCTTAAATTAACGTTCAATAAATGAAATTTTCTTTTTTTTTTAAAAAACTTTTGAACTACAAAATCAGGCTCATACAATACATGTGCAAAACTCAATTCATACAATACATGTGCAAAAATATGACGAAGAACAATATTTTTCCCAAAAAAAGGTGCATGATAGACTTTTTGGTATAATTTGATTTTTAAGCATTAATTATTAATTTCTAGTGTTTTTCTAAAAAAATAATCATTAATTTTAATAAATACTATTACATTAATTGATTCTTCTTTCTTCATTCTGAAATTTTTTTTATTCATATTGTTATATTATTATTTTAATAAAAAATACCGATTGATCAATTGTTTAATATAAATTATATGAACTAATTGTTACAATCTGTAATATATTTTTCATATTTTAGTTATTTAAATTTATAATGAAAAATAGAAAAATGAATAGAATTAGTAAATAAATAAAATAATGTGAAAATGATGAATGAATTGAAAAAATCTTAAGTTTGTAACCCAACTTAATTGGATTTGTCTTAGAAATTTGTATGGTTATTATTCATTTTAATTTGATGAGAAAAATCCAGAACAGAAAGTAATCATCAATGGCTAAAATGAATTTAGTTGACAAATTATAGATAATATTATAGGACTTAAATGATATAATTTAAAATGAATTAAATATTTAGGAAAAATGAAAAATATAAAATAAAACTTTACCTTTAATTCTTTATATGATTTTACGGACAATATATTTACAATTTGCTCACACTTGTTAACTTGCATGAAATTTCTCAATGTGATTTTTAATTTGACACCTATTTACATATTTTTCGATTTCAAGATAATACAATAATTGTTAAAATAATAATAATAATAATAATAAAAAGAAAAATAACATTTTGATGTTATTAATAGCATAGCATGGATGCAAATGCAATTAATGACACATGTAAAATAATATTTGCTAAAATATTTAATATACTATTTTTTAGCAAAAAAATTTCAAATTTAGAAAGTTTTTTTGGTGGAAAATTTTGTGCGTAAAATGGTGACGGATATTCTACTGTTATATATATATATATATATATATATATATATATATATATATATATATATATATATATATAATATTAAGATTAGATTAAGATAAGATATTAAGATTAAGAGTTTGTTTGGTAAAGGTAAAAATTTTACCACAACTTTTCAAACTCAATCTTAACAATCAATTCTTAGTCAAGTCCACAATTTTTGACTTTTCAAACATTTCTAAGCCACACATCCATCAAAAAACTCAAAAAACCTACAAAAATCAAAACTTTTCACATTACCAAACATGCTCTAAAATTAAGATTAAGATTAATACTAAGATTAAGATTTTCAATAAAATTATTTTTCCATATATTTACAATCTAAACTTTTCATTTCCCACTAAAAATCTTTTAAATAAAACTAATAACTCTTAAATAATTTAAAGTTCATAAACATTCTTCAACTAATATGGAAAAAAAATGTATAATCCTTAAATTAATTTTTTTACTTGTATACAAATAAATAAATAAATAAATAAATGAAATAAAAATTAGAAAATCATTTTCACCTTCTGCATTAAACATTTTACTCTCTATATATTAGTCATATTCCAGTTTTAAGTATCTTTGTCAAATATTAATTTTTTTCTAATTATATTCCTAGCACACCAAAAAAAAATAGAGTATTGTGAAGATTCACATCTTTGTTCAGAAAGCCAATTATTGAAGTATGATGTGTGTAAATTTATTTTTCTAAAATATTAATTGTATGAAAAATTAATTAAGTTTTATTTTCCAATCAATTTAGATTCTTACTGTATTAAATTTTTACCTTGAAATTCCAAAGTGCAAATTTCTTGATAAAATCATCTATTAATGTTTTAAGTTGGTTTATATGTATATATTTTTATCATGTATTCGAATTTTAAAAGTGAAATTTTAGTTTTTGCAATTTATAAAAACTCACGTGGTATGCACAATCATAAATTAATATTTTGTAAATATGTATTGTATTTTATTCATCTATACTCTTTTTACTATATTTCTGATCTCATTTTATTATCACGCGCTTACTATGTCAAACGATAAAAGAAATTAAGAGGGCACTTGTTACTATTTTTATTCTATCAAATCGATGAACACATCTCGTTAGGTTGTAGCAAAATTTGAGATGATGGTCTATGGTGGTTCTATTAATTTAAAGAAATGTCTATGCCACTTTGGGATTCATAGCACTATGAATCACTTTGTTGAGCCAGAAATTTGAAGGCACCGATTTCTAAACAATTTTCTTGATCAATCATTAATCTAATTAAATATGATATCTTCTATATCTTGAATAATCAGACCTTAGTAGGGAACCTAAATTAGATACATCTCAATTTTCTTAGACATTTATGATCAAATGTTGTTCTGAGTTCTAACTTCACATGCATGATAAACTTTTTTTTACGTAAGATTACAATTGATTTTTTTCATCTTGATTCTAAAATCTGGATAAATTGACAAATGATGTTTATCATTACTTTTTTATTGCAGTAATGGATTGATTATGAACTATATACATGCATAGAAGAAGAAATCTTTTCAACTCCAGATTTTTCGAATAAGGTAACCAAAGAATACATTTTAGGAGATACAAAATTTAAAGAAGTTAGCAATCAGTAATTAGAATAAAGATGATGATATTATCGATAAGGGTATTGCTTACTTACAAATTTGAATAATGTTTAGGGTAAATTTCGATATTGAGATTGGTTATGAAATTTCTAGGACATACCAAAGTTCGACCTTATATGCGAAATATTCACTATTAAAATGAACACGTCACTTTTAATAGTTTATAGATGATTAAACATACAAGTCCAATTATCCCATATTTCAATGTCATAGTCAAATCTACTATATCTAAAAAGGATAGATGTATGAGAATCTTTTGAATACCTATTTTACCCCTATATATTTTGCTATATACCCATTATACCATTACCCATATTTAATAACTTTAAATAATTTATTACATTAATTAATTTATTATTATACTTTTCATTTATTTGGTATTAAATTAACTTACTATTACCATTTTACAATGTTGTAGTAAAATTTCATATTATTATTCTCACATTATTAGACTTTTTATCTATTTAGTATTAAAAAAAGAAGAAGAAAAAACTACACCGTCATTTAATAAATATTATTAGAATATAATATATTAGTATAATATTTAAAATATTACATCCAAAATTTTTAAAATTGAATCGTCTACTCAAATTTCATAGTTTATATTGCATATGTACAATATTATGAATATAATAACCATGTACATGAACTTTAATTCAAAATGTTATGATTTCATCATTAATTCTTTGCTTTTATTTCAAAGGTTACATAAAAAAAAAAAAAAAAAAAACATTTCAAAATTTTTAATTCACATCTATCTTCTTTTGTCATTTTATTATTTTGGTGTTCTTCTCAATATTTTTCAAGTTTCGTACTGATTTATTATTATATTTTTTCTTTAATTTTTTTAAGAAAAATTATGTTATAATTTTTACTTCGTCATTTAATAAATATTATTATAATTATAAATATTAATAATAATAATCAAAATATTACATCCAATTTTTAAAAATTGGATTGTCTACTCAAATTCCATAGTTTTCAATATATATAATATAAATGTAACATTATCTTCAATCCAGAAAGTTACCGCTTCATTAATCCATGACTTTAATTATCATAGGGTACACGAAAAATATTTTACACATTTTAATTCACATTTACATACGATATATTTAATAATAAAATTATATTGCAAAACATTAATCTAAATTAATTTTTGAACTAATCTGTATATGACATTTTATATGTAGTGCTTCATTGGCTTCCATATTAAATCAATACATAACAATGAGAAACTCTAAATCCTTACAAAATAACATCATTATCAATTAATAATATTGATAATATAGTTCATTACATTAATTTATTTCCTAATAATATACAATGTACGTATAATATAATTTACTATCATTGTATGCAAATCCTTCCGATTTTGCGGCACAACATGAATTTTTTCAAAAAAAAAAATAAAAAAATACGAGTATGTCGACTACCTCAATGACAAACTATTTGAGTTATTTCATATAGAAATTGTATAATCTATCAGTTTTGATGAACCAATAGATGATACAAACTAATTTTACCAATAGAAGCTCCTAAATACATTGTTGCCAACAAAGGGTATCGCATCAAATCTTGAAAATAAATTCTCCAATAATACTCTGAAGAAATCTCGATTCATCAAACGATCTTTGCAATGTGACAGGAATGATTTATCGTTATTTCAAAAGATATATAATTTATGCAAAAATAATCATTGGATAATATGCTGAAAAATAAGTTTTTATTTCACGTATCCTATTATTTCCAGTAAATGATGGAACATATGAATTCAAATTCAAGATGACCAATTTTCAATATGTCTATACTTTGCAATGACTGTTAACAAGGCTTAAGATAAAAAATGCTTATTGTTGTAATATACATTCGTGAACATGCATTCTCTCATGGTCAACTATATATAGCATTTTTTCGCGAAATTTCAATACAAACTTTTAAAGTCTAGGTAAAATCAGTAAATAAAAATAAGAAAACTTGTGAGAAGTTGATAAAAAATATTATGTACAAATAAGTGTTATTATAATCAAAACATTACATTTCGATTTATTCAAAATTTTTACATTATTATATACATAATTTCATAAAAAAAAATATTCATATATAACTTTTTTAATAATTAAAATTTTTCTTTTAATAATATTTAATACCTCAACTACTAAAAAAAATAGTATTAGTACTTGAAAAAAATTACGCATCCCAATCATCTTACACATAAGACGTGCAACGCACGTACTTACTACTAGTATAATAAAATAGTAAATAACACATGATATGATGATGGAGAAACCCAACATGGGAAAAATTCCGGAACCAAGCCAATTCTCCACTATAAGTAATTTCGGTTATAGTTGGATTTATCCAGCTTCTCATACTAGAAAACGCAAATCTACCCCTGCTAACCCAATATACGGGTACCTCTAGTTACTTCCAGGTCTTAATGCTTCTTCAAAATGAATACCCCAAGAATTCTCCGTCCTTGTTAACTTCCTGTGCTTGTAGTCCAACTTTCTTCAACCTCTAACAGTTTTGAAGTTTCACAATTGCAGAAGTAATCCTTATGTCAAAGGTTGTTTGTATTTTAGATTAGGAACAAGTGATGTTTTCCTAACTAGGGTTGTAGGGTTATAAGAAATAAAGGGTTCAAACAATGATAAATTTAGTTCTTGAATCATCAAATCATGTGATCAAAGATTGGATATGTGTATGTTATAGTTCTAGAAAATAGACAACAACTTTTATAATTTTCGTGCATAGGACTTAGATATATGTTGTATGAAGAGTTTGAGATTGTTTGAGATTGTAGGAACCTTAAAATTCGCGAAATGGAATATGTCCAGATTCAACGACCTTCAGTATTTTCATTATAACTTTCTCTCCCGATATCCGATTGAGTTAATTCAAAATGAGTTGAAAATTTAAATCAAAGATCTACAATTATGGTAGAAGTAGTATTTTTCCAATTCGGATGTTTACTATGTGAAAATAGAGTCTCCAACTCTAACTGAAAATCTGGATCATTATCCTTGCGGGATTCAGCTTATCTTTATCTTTTAATTGCATCTCAAGTTTTCTTGAATACTTCTTTGTTATTCTTGAACCTAAATACTCAACTAAATCAACTACCATACTTTGACTCTAATTAAGACTTTATAAATGAGTCATTTTGTTCACGGAATTGCCAATTACATTAAAAATCTAACTGTTTAAATCAACACTTTAAATATTTTTTAGGTAAAACATGTAGGGAAAACTGAACAATTTTTATTCAATTTCAAAAACATATATACTTGAATAAAAATACTGTAATATCGTTACAATATCATGTGCATCGCACGCGTTATATACTAGTTAAATTAAAAGTGGAAATTATATGCGGAGTTAATACCAGACATACATCCTAAAATACTTGAATAAGATGACATTACAGTATTTTATTATAAATGTACTATATTCCAATTAAATTAAAGGTTTCTAATATTATTTTTTATCACACTTATGTCCCAAACTTTATTAATTACATATATTATCTTTAATGATGGTCGTCATCCCCCCGAGTTAATAACTATGTAGCCTCATGCTTTTGTATTTGTTAATTTATTATTTACATTAAAATATGAGGGTCAAATAAATGGAGTGTATTCAATTGTGATTTTTAAAAACTTTTTGAGACTTTTTTAAGTGGGTAATTTTCGTGGATTTCATGGATTTTTAAGAGACTTGTATAGATTTGTTGAGAATTATAAAAAGTGCTTCATGAATTTCTGTACACTTTTCCTCAAGACTTTAAAAGACTTTCAGAAACTTTAAAGACTTTCATTTGTAAAAAATACTTATATAATATAATATTTTAAACAATTTCTTGTATGTCTAATCATCCACAAGAATGCAATGAAATAATTAAACCATATTTTTCATATCAATAAAAATTGTTAAAAAAAAAAAAAAAACTTAATCTGTACATATATTTCTTTATGGAGTTAATTAAATGTTTAGTGAATTTCACTCATGGTTACCATGCATATATTTTTCATTTTTTTCTCATAATTATTGATCGTTATTGTTTTAATATGTCGTTTTCTTGGTTTTTGTATTTGAAAATTTATGTTCCTTGGATTATTTTGAGAAATTCGAAATATTGATTCTTGCATAAATGGCAGTTTATATTTTTGAAGTCTTGACAACTCTCATTGTAGAGGGGAGATTGTTTTTGTGATTAACTTATACTAAAAAGTCTCCAAAAGTCTCACATGTAGCGAAATCTCCAAAAGCCATTCTTAATTTGAATACCCTAGAATTTGTAAGTACTTCTAAAAGTCTCAATTGAATACCATGTGACTTTTAAAGATTTTTTAAAAATTTATGAAAGTCTTAATTGAATATACATAAACTTTAAAAGAGTACTTAAAAGTCTCAATTGAATGCATCCCCCTAACTTTTTAAAGAAAATTAAATAATATTATAAGTTGTTAATTAATAAAAGGGGTGACAAGGATGTGATTAAAAAAAAATAAAAAATCGAAAACATAAAAACAATATTAAGTGTGTATGTAATTTAATTGCCACCTAATCACGATGCTTAGCATAAGTTACCATGTTTTTATGATATTTTCTCTAAATAATTCATCTACAATTTTCATACATTTTCTAAATAATTAATCTACAATTTTCATACATGTTACCACGTTTTTATTATATTTTCTCTAAATAATTCATCATAATTTTTTTTTTTAAATAATAATAATTGGACACCTGAGAGACCCATTGTGTCGAATGCAATATGAGGCACACGATCTTGGTGTTCAATCAGTAGTCATTACTAATGTTGTTTATAACCATTTTATTTTTGTCCCCATCAAGTGGTTGTGGAGGTAGACCACACTATTTGATATGGTTCTAGAAATAAATTATACAAGGAGAAGAAATAAAAGTATACAAGGAAAGGAATAAACTCGATATTTTGTATATTATTTAATACTCCCCTTCAAGTTGGAGCATGAAGATCTGTAATGCCCAACTTGGACCAGAAGAAAACATATAATTCATGTTCCAAGGGCTTTGTAAAATATCAACTTGTTGTTGAGAGGCCGGGATATAGGAGGTAGAGAGTAGACCAGATCAAATCTTTTCACGAACCAAATGGCAATCCATTTCAATATGTTTGGTGCGCTCATAAAAAAATGGATTTCGAGCAAAGTGAATAGCAGCTTGGTTCTCACAGTAAACAAGGGCAGGCTGAGAGTGAGGCATTGTGAGATCGTGCAAGATAAGACGAATCCAAACAAGTTCACAAGTGGTGGTTGCAATGACACGATATTCAGCCTCAGCTAAAGAGCGAGAGACGGTGGGTTGCCTTTTTGTGCACCAAGAAAGTGGACTGTCACCTAGTTTGATGACATAGTCAGTGGTGGATTGGCTTATAAGTGGACAACTAGCCCAATCAGAGTCACAAAAGGTAGAGAGCTGAAAGCTACAAGTAGAAGAGATAAAGAGACCATAATCGGGAGTGGTCTTCAAGTGGCGAAGGACACGGAGAGCTACAAGATGATGGGGAGCATGAGGAGTGTGCATGAATTGACTGAGGACATTGACAGGGAATGTGCGATCCGATCCAGAAACTGTCAAGTAGACCAGTCGACCAATCAATTGTCTATAGGAACTAGGGTCAGTCAAAAGATCACCATCTGAGTTTGTGAGTTTTAAATGCTGCTCCATAGGGAATAAGCAGGGCGAGATCCTAGTTGACCAGAGTCTGAGAGGATATCCAAAGTATATTTTCGCTGATTGATGAAGATGCTAGAAGGAGAATGAGCAACCTCAATTCCAAGAAAATACTTGAGATCACCAAGGTCTTTAATTTTAAATGTTTGAGTAAGATGGGATTTGTTGGAGGTGATGGAAAAGAGATCATTCCCAGCCACCAAAATGTCATCGACATATATGAGGATAGTTGTGAAAACCATGCCCTGGGTTTTGGTGAAGAGACTATGATCAGAGGAAGATTGGACAAAACCTGCAAGAGTGAGAGTGTGAGATAATTTTGAGTACCATTGCCGAGATGCATGTCTGAGCCCATAGAGAGACTTTTGAAGATGGCATACACGTGTCTCCCCCTGATGACAATATCCTACTGGGGGTTTCATGTAAACTTCCTTATCAAGATCTCCATGAAGGAAAGCATTATGGACGCCCAACTTGTGTATGATCCAATGTTTACCTGCAGCTATAGCAAGAAGGCAACGAACAGTGACAAGTTTAGCTACAGGGGAAAAAGTATCATGATAATCAAGACCCTCTACCTGAGTGAAACCCTTGCAACTAAACAAGCCTTATGGCGTTCAATGGAACCATCCGCAAGTAATTTTGTTTTGTATACCCATTTGCAAGGATAGCTTGAGAATATAGAAGAGGATCCTGGATGTTTTTTGAGACAGAAGATAAAAAAAGCAAAATGTTTTGGGCTAAAGAAACAGTAAGAGAGAAAATTGGGTAAAGAATGAACCGTACCTAAGAAAAACTGAGAAGAAGTTGGCGAATGTGTATCCTCTATAGGTAAGTCTGAGCAAATGTAATCCTGAAGTTATTTGGGGCGAGTGATGGTGTGATGAGGTTGCTGTGTTATGGGCAAGGGTGTGATGGTATCTGAGGAATCTTTAGATGGATCTGCAGAATTTGGAAGTGGGGATGTGTTGAGTGCATTTTACATGCATATTTCATATATTTTTAGTAATACTTTTAGAGTAATTTGGACAAATACCTACTTAATTGTGCATATTTTGTGGTTAAATAGGTTTAACAATCAACTTCATGGAGAAAGTACAAGAAAGAAGCTAAATGGATGATTACTTGAAGAAATTGAGGAGAAAATAGTCAAATCCATCAAAGAGTCAAAGTTTGGGGACCAAGTTGATCTACATTGAGAGTTGGAGGACCCAATTGCAAATCATCAAAAGATGATCAAGCTGCAAAACATCACTCAGGTCAACCACGCGATCGCGTGGTTATGCACATGTCGCGTTCGCGAAGTCAGGCATAAACTCAACCCGAGAGTTTTTCACCTCAACCACGTGATCGCAAGGTACTCTGCCACGCGATCGCGTGGTCATAAAATGGAGCGATAATCTGGGCCGACCCGGTGCGACCCGGTTCGGCCCAAAAGCTGTATTCGCGGATCTACGCGATTTTGGGGGGTTTTTAAGTGATTTTTGCTTAGTTTTGGATCATTCTTCACCCCTTTTTGAAGTCAAGAAAACCCTAACTCTCTCTTTCTCTATTTTTTATCTCATTTTCATCTTGTAATTTCTCTTGATAGTGTATAGTTTTGTTGATGAATATTGATTTGGGGAGAAATACCAACATTATTGTGGAAGAATAGTGATATTTTGAAGCAAGAATAATTGGTGAATGGAAGTATTATTGCTTAATCTTCATATTTCTTTATTTACTTTACTTTATAGTTGAAATAATGCATTTAATTCTTGAATTTTATTGTTATTTCACTATGGGCTAAGTTATTTAGTGTTGGGATGATTGATGAAGCTTGACCTAACTTAGTTGACATTGATTCTTGTATTAATAATTTAAGCTTTTTATTATCTTGTGCATTTATTGTTGTATTTATTGACTAGCATTTATTGTGGCCACATTTGTACTTAGGTTTCATGGGATGTGCAATTATTGAGAAATTGTTGTGTATTCTAGATCAATACAATATTTTATCTAGGTTCTTGTTTAGGATAGAGATATACCTAAAACCCTAAATGATCCATTGAGTTATTTTCACAAAGGTTTAATGCAATTGGTGTGTTTTTAATCGACATAGAGATATAGTAGGTTAATGCCACTAATTAGGGTTGATTTCACTCGAGAGAGGTAATTGGTTAAGTTTGGAAAATCGGGTCTAACATGATTAATGAATTGCATTTCTATTTACTTGTGATAATTCAATTAGGTAATGGTCAAGTGGAATCAAGAATTTCAACACTCCTTCATCATCTATTCATCACTATTTTTCTAGTTATTTATTTACAATTGCAACTTTAATTCTAGTACGAGAATATTCCCAAACAAATCTTTATTGTGTGTGTTTCTTGCTAAAATTAATTATACTAGACTGTAGTTGAAATAGACAATCCTTGTGGGATCGATAAACCAGACTCAATTAGTCCACTATCACTTGTATGCGACTCGTGCACTTGCGGTGTGTTTCTAGCGAACAGGATGGATCAAGTGGTGCTATGATTGGAGGGATCGATGTGGAGGGAATAGAATCAGAACTTGGTTCGATGTTAGTTGATGGGAAATGATAGGGCATATCTAGGATGGGGTGGTCTTCAGGTGGGGATGGTGATGGTGATGTTCTAGAGCATGGTGTGATAGTAGCAAAAGGGAAAACATATTCTATAAAGCGGACATCACGAGAAAAGAAAAAGGTTTTCGTGTTCAAATCATAAACACGGTAAATGTGTTGAATTTGAGTGTAACCAATAAAGATGCAAGGTGTAGCGCGGGGTGAGAATTTATCAAGATGGAAGTGTGCGCATAGAAAAGGCATCCAAACACCCGAAGATAGTCATATTTGGGGCCCTTTTGAAAAAGGAGTTCATAAGATATTTTGTGGTGGAGAGAGGAAGATGGGATGCGATTGATTAAATAAGTGGCAGTGAGTATGCATTCACCCCAAAAGGAAGTAGGTAAATGGGCATGAAAACGAAGACATCGAGCCACATTTAAGAGATGACGATGTTTTCGTTCAGCCACACCATTTTGTTGTGGTGTTTCAACACAAGTTCGTTCGTGGATGATGCCATGATCAAGAATTTTTTTTTGCATGCGATGGGAAAGAAATTCTTGACAATTATCAGTACAAATATGTTTGATAGAGCAATTAAATTGTGTTTTGGCCATTTTAATAAATGTAGTGAGACAAGAAAATGTGTTAGATTTGAAAGACATTAGGTATATACACAAGTAACACGAGAAAAATCATCAACAATTGTGAGAAAATAATGTACACCAAATGTAGATGATATAGAATACACAGCCCAAATATCACAATAAACGCTATGAAATATAGAATCACTTTTATTCTCAACTAATTTAAAGGGAAGACGAGTATGTTTGCCTCGAATACAACTATCACAATTGTCAATCATATCCGAAGTACATAAAAAATTTTGAATGCAAGAAATTGAAGGGTGACCTTAAGTGGAGATGCCATAAGGTGGAGGTAGAATTAGACTTGGAGCCTATTTGGAGTGCAATTGGAGGAATATGTTTCAGATGATAGAGGCCATCACGTTCTTCACCCATTCCAATCAGCCTCCTCGTGTGTTGGTCCTGAAAAAACAATGCGAGGAAAAAGAAATTACAATGCAATTGGATATGTCTTAATGATTTGGTTAATAGAGATTAAATTATAGTTATAATGTGGAACAAAAAGCACATTAAAAAGGGATAAATGTGGAGAAAGGTGAATGTGGCTCATATGAGTAACATGGGCCATGGAACCTGTAGGAAGGGTTAAAGATTGGGAGTGTGGAGAAACACCAGTAACAAAGGATAAATTGGTTATAGAGGATATATGGGCTGAGGCCCCAGTGTCTATAATCCATGGAAGTTTAGTTTTAGAGATAGAAGGAGGTATACCAGAGAAATTATTGGTGCCGGGCTTAAGGAGTTCCATCAATTGCTGATGATTTTCGTTGGAGAGGCCAAGAATCACACTCGAGGCCATAGGTGCATTAATATCAGATACCAGATTCGCTGTTGGAGAGGCTTGGTTGTTGTTGAAGTTCGAAGTGGTTGTTTTGGCTTGTTTGTGTTCCAGCGAGAAGGATACCCAATAATTTCAAAGCAAACAGCCTCAAGATGTCCATCATTACCATATTTTGTGCACTTTTTAGTGCTGCAAGGGCGAAACCTATGGTATCCCTGGTTATGGCTACGGGTGACAGCCATGACAAAAGATGTTTCCGATGTGGGCAGCAAGAGGATTTGAATAAGTCGTTGGGTTTTCTTCTTGATGGATGGTGGCATAGGCTCTAGTAATGGTGGGAAGAGGATCCATGGCAAGGTTAGAGAAGGAATCATTGAGACCCATGAGAAATTGGAAAATCCATTCAGTGTCGACGGAGGATTCAAATTTTGTTTTGGCTTCACAGGTGCAAGAATTCGGTTCAGCAATATCAGCGAGCTCATCCTAGAAACCTTTGGTGGTGTTGCAATATGGGGTGATAGACATGGTGCCTTGCTTGAGGTTTACAAGATCAGGGTGGAGGCGATAGAGGCGGGGATGATTGCTTTCACAAAAATGGTTGTTCAAATCGATCCAAACATCAGATGATTTTGGGCAAAATAGATTAGGCTTTGGCGTAGAGGTTTATCAATTGAATTGAAGAGCCAAGATAGAACCATATCATTGCAACGAACCCACAACATAGCGATGGAAGAGTTTGATGGTTTTTCGAGAGATCCATTAATGAAAACCAGTTTATTTTTAGCATTGAGGGCCATGAGCATTGAACGTTTCCAGACAGCATAGTTATCATCGGCGAGGAAGTCCGGCACTAAGACAGTGCCGGGATTGTCTGCCGCGGTCAAGAAGTATGGAAAAGTGAGGTTGTTGATTAATTAGGAAGGTGTTTGGGTGGTGGCCATAGTGAAGAATTGAGAGAATCAAGTTGCTGGTAGAAATATAAGGTACTGTCGAGAATTTTTGGAGAAGGAAGAAGGATGAGATGCTAGAGAGCTTATGGCTTTGATTGGAATTATGTATATTACAATGAATAGGCTACGTATTTGTAGCAGTAAAAAAAAAAACTATAAAAGGATGAACATGGAATGGAAATAAACTATACAAGGAGAAGAAATAAAAGTATACAAGGAAATGAATAAACTTGATTTGTGTATATTATGTAATAATACGTGTGAAATTAGATTATTTTTTATTGTTGTTTCTATTATATTAGTGTTGTCATGTCATTAAATCTTGATAAATTGAGAGAAAAATGTTTTTTTCCTAGAGACTAACGAGCATGAATTTAATCACAGAAATTAATCCATTTATGGTATGTATGTATATGTGTGGATATATAAGCAGTGCTTACCCCAAGATTCCATTTCGCCTTTGTTTGGTACCCATTATTCAAAATTTCATTTTTTCAAAACTCATTTTGAACCACACATTCTATTAATAAAATAATCTAAACATAAATAAAAAAATATCCCTACTTTTTAATCACACACAAAGAAGAATTAGCTCTCAACAATAGTCGGAGGTGAGATATCTCTATCTGTAGTTGACCTAACCCCTTTCTGACCTAACTTGAGGTACTTTCAGCCAGGGCCCTTACATATATGAATTTCCTAACTACGAAAATCTAATTTATACCTTTTACTAGGATAGATGCATCCAATGGTCGGGTAAAGCCCCCCCTCCCCCCCCCCCCCCCCCCCCGGGTAGGGCATCTGCTATTTATGACAAGCATGCAACAGAAAAACTACTTACTTCATTATAGTACTCCACATCCTTCTAATTCAAATGGGAATGAGAGACGAAGACATGCACTGAAAGAAATATGATCTTTTGTGACAAGAAGGAAAGAAAGAGTTGGAGCTCAGTACAACATCATGATTCGAACAAACCTAAAGTCTTGTGGGTGGGTAACCATTTCTTATTGACTCAGGCCTTGCCATCTTGTTTCACAAGAAAGATGCGACATTCTTCAAAATTTTACTATTATAAACCATATGATTTGAAATAATAAGTCTTAAAAAGGGGCTTTGTATTAGCCATTTCAATCAAACTCTAATTTTAGTTTTTCCCACGACATAA
Organism: Ligustrum vulgare; assembly: GCA_963555705.1. Taxonomy (NCBI): domain Eukaryota; kingdom Viridiplantae; phylum Streptophyta; class Magnoliopsida; order Lamiales; family Oleaceae; genus Ligustrum; species Ligustrum vulgare. The sequence continues at coordinate 36,391,879 of OY743175.1, forward strand.
AATTACTAAACTAACAATTCATCATTTTGTACGTTTGAATGTGATTATTGTTTCTATCATTTCCACTACATCAGCATGTACGTATATGTGTAGCGAGTGTGTAGACACGTGTGGAATTCATTCTTTATTGTTGCTATTCTATTATGCTATTATGCTAGTGTTATTGTGTCTGCTAAATCTTGATAAAATGAGTGGGTTTGTAAATTTCTATAAATATTTTTTCCTTTTACTAGAGGATAATGTGCATGAATTTTAATTACTTATATTTTACCTTATTTTATCAGAAGATAATTTTTTCTTTTTAATTTCATCCAATTATTTTTTGAAACATTACATATATCATTCATCATATACATAAGACGTACCACGCATGTATTTATTCCTAGTAAATAATAAAGTTGGAATAACATGTTTTACACCAGATTATTTAGATAAGTCAAAAAGTTTTTATAAAGTCATTAAAATAGGAATAAAATCAAAAGGATGTCAAATGAAAAGAGACGAAGACAATTTATTAATTTGTACAACATTTATAGGAAGATTTACTAGAAAAGCATTACTAATTATAAATGAGAAAATAACCAGATAATTATTATTTTTTGGTTAAAAAGGTATAAAACCATCACAGTTAAGAAATTCTCTTCAGAAACAAATGTCAGATTAGATTGGAACTCAAGAAATTTTTTAGAAAGACCAATATTAGTAGCAGAAAATAATATTGTATAAAAACAGTAATGGAACCTTAAGTTTAGATTTGAAAATTATAATTATCAAGCGAAACAGATAAAGTAAAACGAAGATGAAGAAGAATGTAGATATATTGAAATAGAAGACCGTGAAATTGATGAAGAAATTAACGTATTAAGCTATAGTGAAGATGACGAGAAAGAATTTGGATATATAGATAGAGAATATTATAGAAATCTTAGAAAATTTAGAAAAGTAGAAATTAAAGGTTTATTTGATGAAGATCAAAAGAAGCAAAGAAATTATATGATAGAGAAGATAAAAAATACAAATCAAAAGTAGATCAAGAATTAAGGAAAAGAAAAGAACCAATGAATAAAGAATACGATATTGGATGTAAGTACCATTTTTCCCTACAAAATTATATGATAGAGACGATAAAAAAATATAAAAGTTCAGTAAAAATAAGTATAAGAAGAATGTAGTTTACCAGTAGTAAGTGAAAGAGGAATAATATTAGAAATAAAAAACTGTAAACCACAAGATACACCTAATATGATAACTGTTGGGAATTTTTGGTTCCAAACAAATCTCGGGGCGATGATGAATCATCGTGTCGGGAATTTAACTTTGTAGGTCCTCGGCGCATGATCGAAGAATTATTAATGCCCCAAACAACCACAATGTGAGTAGCCCACGAGAATGATAGGTTAGATACTTTATCACCGTACCTTGAGGTGTTAATGGGGATATATGCCCTGTTGTTCGGTAGGTGAATCTGATTGGTGGCCTGGGTTTAATTAGGCCCTCAACCCATTCCCCTAATTAAACTTAAACCTATCATATATCTACCCTACGCTCCCCTTACTCTTGGTCAAGACAAGCGCACACTCAAGTCTCACCTTCTCTCTCTTGCGATCGTGCGGTGCTCTCTCTCTCTCTCTCTCTCTCTCTCTCTCTCGTGTGAGATCTCTTCACCGGTTTCTTTGTGAAATCTTCAGCCCCTGTTGCTATTTTCCCTTTGTGGGTTTTGACCTCTGTTCCGTTTCTCTGTTGCGGTATAAACTGCAACCCTGCTGGTCTCGTTCTTGGGAAGTCTGGTTTCGAATTTTTTGTGTGAAAATAGTGGGTCTTTCGGGTTGCCTCGGAGTGTTTCTTACCTTCACATCGTGGTGTTGCCTATTGTGGTTGTTGGGACAGATTTCTGAGCCCTCGATTTGTTCCACACGGCTCGGTTTCGAAGTCTCAAGGGAGTTTTTCCTTTTATTCTTTGATTATTGTTTAGTTATCGTTCCTAACATTTTGTCAATCATATGTTTACTTTGATTAACTTGACTACTTTATGTTGTGACAAGGTTGAAATCGCTAAAATAACTAAATGAGAAAATCCTTAATTAGAGCGCATGACTGTGTACCTATACAGGTGTAGAAGAAATAATAAAAACTTATTTAGGGAAGAAAGCATTAGATATATATGTTACTGCCAAAAGATTAAAACCAGATGAAATTATAGATTAAGAATTGCCAGAGGAGAAAATCTTTGAAATTTTACTAGTTTTATTAGAGAAATAATTATAGTATCAGACGCTAGTAGAGGTAATTCTTATTAACAAAACAAAGCTTTAGAAGAATAAGAAAAATTAAGTATAAGTATATAAAGTGTATACAACTATTTTTGTTAGATTTTGAAAGACTAGTTAGTATAGTAGGATTGACATTAGATGTACCTATACTTGAAAGACTATATAGAAAGAATCTACTACAGTGTAATGATAAGACACTACAAGAAAAAGGAGCGAAAAAGACGAAAAATTAGATACGACACGAAAAGTCGTCTCTATTGGTCGATCAATAGAGACGACTAAGTCTCTATTGATCGACCAATAGAAACGACTTTTTAAGTTGTCTCTATTAGTTGTCAACCAATAGAGATGACATAACCAATAGAGACGACATTGTAATGTCGTCTCTATTGACCGACAAATAGAGACGACAATTGATCGACTAATAGAGACGACTTTTTTAAAACTTATTCTTATTTTTTAAAATTTTGCTATTTTTTGTTGATTTTTTTAATTATTTACATTTATATAATTAATATTAAAGTTAATTTGTTAAGAAAATATTATTAAGTTAACTAATATATATTATTTAAAACAAAATTTAACACAATAATTTAATTGCCTTAGTGGTTGGGATATCACCACCCAACACTTAGGTCCCAAGTTCGAATCCTTGTCATGCACAATTATCATATGAATTAAAGAAAATTCGTGGGTCGACCGTTCGGATTGAGATTTGGGTCCGGTTAAAAAGGGATTGAATCGGGTCAAAATAAATAAATAGAGAGTTAATTAAATATTTTCACAAATAGAGACGACAATGTCGTCTCAATTGCCCCGGAGGAAATAGAGACGACAGAGTCGTCTCTAATTATCTTCAGCCACGGACCTACAGAGACGATAATCAATAGAGACGACTTTAGGTCCTTTAAAGACGACTTTTTTCGTCTCTGTTGGGCCGGATTCTTGTAATTTAATGTAGATTAGAAATGATGTGTGGAATCAACATCTAAAATAAAAGAGCAACTATTATTTTCATTATGAAGATCATAAGTGATAAATTAAAAGAATAATGTATAGAAGAAGTAACTAGAAAGAAAATAAAGAAATTAAATTATCCTTTTTGTTCAGATTTAATCTCTATTAGATTCTTTCTTTTTTCAAATTTCTTTTTTCATTAATTAACAACCAAATATTCACACATTAAAATATTCTACACATAAATTCAAGACCTATTCTTATTTTTCAACAACACGTTCTTCAAAACTCAATATTCGAAAAACTAATTTCTAATTAAAATGAGCATAAAACAGGGGCTTATATGCGGCACATATCTATGGTTGTAGAAGAAGTGAAAAATGTATAAAAAGATACAAAAAAAAACATTAAAATAAAAGATAATATGAAAATAAGAAAAAGTATAGTATTAGACCAAATAGGACATATCATAAGAATAAAAGACCTAATTATAATAGATATATTGTTGGATCGAAAATGAACAATAACGAAAATAAAATGAAAGTAACGCAAGAATACAAAGAATTTTTCGGTCCGAAGACCCCGGAGGTTCGGTAATTCAAAGAATTTCCTAGTCCCCCGTTGAGTAATCCACAAAATTTGGATTCACGCTCAAATCCACTAGGAACATAGCAATGTTCAAAGCAATTACAATCAATCCCAAAAATACAAAGATAATCCCTAATTTCGGACTACCTTAGGCTGAAGAATTTGCCAAAGATTCACCAAGAATCTAATCTCTAACAATTGATTTACAAATATTACAAACCACAAACAAAGATAAAAAAAAGGGCCAAAACATACCCCCAAAACAGAGGCTATACACGATCGAACCCTAAACAATCATCAAGAATAAAACTCTCCTTTATACAAGATTACACCTATTGTAATCAATCTAATCACCAAGAGAAGATTAAGGAAGAGTACAGGATTGATCTCACCAAGAGAAAAATCTGATCGAACCCAAAAATCGCCTCTGATTTTGGATGAAAGTTGCGTTCCTTTTCTTTTTTCACGTTCAGTCTGTGCTCTCTAATTTCAGCCGAGTTCTGATTTTTGAATGAAGCCTGGGAAGTGTTATATTATGACCAGCAATCCATGATTTGGGCTTTACCCATTTTAGCCCAATAAAGAAATAAAACGTGTTATGGCTAATAAGTGAAGTAGCAACTCTACATTCTCCACCTTGCTACGAACTTGATTGCACCATTAGTGGATTTGAGCAACCAATTCAATATCATCTTGCTCATAAATACCTGTAAAAGAAAAACAAAGTATTATTTTTTCAAAAATAAACAAGAACCTAATATTGATTCTTAAGAATAAATGTTCAACATTTTCATGCAATCCTTAAATCTATTAATGGGTAACACCTTTGTTCCCATATCCGAAGGATTTAAAAGTGTTGGTATCTTTTCAATTTTAACCATTCCATTTTCAACCATGTCCCTTATGAAATGATATTTAATATCTACATGCTTAGTCCTATCATGAAACATGGGATTCTTACTAAGATGAATGGCACTCTGATTATCAGAAAATAGAAGTACATTATTATCAATAAAGTTCAATTCATGCAATAAACCCCTCACCCAAAGCCCCTCCTTTAATGCTTCACATGCAGCAATATATTCAGCCTCAGTAGATGATAATGCAACTACTCTTTGCAACTGGGATTTCCAACTAATGCATGAATTACATAAAGTAAAGACATATGATGAAGTACTTCTTCTTTTTTCTAAATCACCAGCAAAATTAGAGTCACAATACCCCTTTAAGATTATAGCTTCTTTGCATTTGGAATAATGCAAACCAACAGTTTCAGTACCTTTTAGGTATCTAAGCATACCTTTTAATGCTTCCCAATGAAGTTCACCGGGATTGGACATAAACCTGCTAAGAGTACTCACAGAATATGCTAAATCGGGTCTAGTGCATACCATTAAAAACATAACAGAACCAATCACATTAGCATAAGGCACTCTATTAATCCTAATGATTTCTTCATCTTTTTTAGGAGATTGATCAGATGAAAGTTTCAAATGATTTGACAAAGGTAATGAACAAGATTTAGCATGCATCATAGAAAATTTTTCAAGCACTTTAGAAATGTAGGCAGATTGATTTAAAATCAAAGTACTATTAGTCCTATCCCTTTTTATGTTCATACCCAAAATTCTCTTGGCAGGGCCAAGATCCTTCATTTCAAATTCAGAATTTAATTTCTGTTTAACTGAGTTTATTTTATTCATATCATGACAAGCTAAAAGCATATCATCCACATATAATAGCAGATAAACAGAATCAGGTCCTCCATTTCCATCATAAAACAAGCATGAATCATAATTACTTTTCTTGAAGCCTAATACCTTCATGTAAGATTCAAATCTCCTACACCATTCCCTAGGAGCTTGTTTTAAACCATATAGAGACCTCTTTAAAAGACAAACAGTTTCAGTCTTTCCCTTTTGCTCAAATCCTTTAGGTTGTTGCATATATATTGTTTCATCTAATTCGCCATAAAGGAAAGCAGTTTTGACATCAAGCTGTTCTAACTCCCAGTCAAAATGAGAAACTAAGGCCAAAAGGATCCTAATAGATGTGTACTTGACAACAGGTGAGAAAATTTCATTATAGTCTATACCTTCCTTTTGGGAAAAGCCCTTAGCTACTAGTCTGGCTTTGTACTTAATGTCATGTTTGCTGGAGTCACCTTCCTTAATCTTAAAAATCCACTTACAATCTATGACTTTATGATCTTTAGGCCTTTTAACCAATATCCAAGTTTTATTCTTATGTAAAGAATTCATTTCATCATTCATAGCTGCAAGCCAATTTTTAGATTCAGGACAAGATATAGCTTCTTCATAAGAAGCTGGTTCAGGACACAGATTATCACAATCAGTAAAGAGAGACATAAAATCATCATTGTTATACCTAGTGGAAGGTCTTATTTCCCTTCTCACCCTATCTCTAGTTAACTGATAGTTGGATAGATCATGTGTTTGACTAAGTTCACCTTAAGTATTAGAATCAGTATCCTCTTGATCCATGTTTTCATTTTGGTCGTTCAGATTCAAATGCTCCACCTCAAGAGGAGCTTGTGTAGTTGTGTTATCAAGACTGAGATCATTCAAGTCCCATATGACAGTTTTCATCCTTTTAAGATTATCAGCTTTAGATTCAGTTTTGATAAGGCATGGCATTAAATCTTCCTTAAACACAACATTCCTGCTTATTATTGTAGCGCCCCGAATTATAAATACCCGGTTCACAACGTCATCGTCTGATCTAACTTTTAAAATAATATTTTAGTGGAAGAAATGACTGAAATTCATTTTTGGCAACATTAAATAAACTGTAATGGTCGATAAAATTGAAAATATTTATGAAACAATTCGAAATAATAAATCGAGCCATTAATATTGTAAAGCAATCGACAATGTCATAATTTCTCAAATAACTAAAATTCTCAAAATTATCCAATATTTGAAAATACGAAAATCATTAAAATAAGGTTTTCAACCATTTAACGTCTATTGTCATAATCATCCATCACTTGCCACCCTCTCCGAAATCTGCAAATGTTGTTAAAATAGACATGAGCATTTCATAGAAATACTCAGTAAACTCATCGCCCATTAATTAATCTACAATATAATTGAACACATAAATGCATGCTCTTTAGAAACATATGGTGTGGGTAGTCTCTTCTTATGCATTAAAACACGGGGCTTCTCTTTGAAAAATCATAGACTCTTTAAAATCATCGAGTGTGGGTAGTCTCGTCTCGTGCACTTAAGGCACGTATGTTATGCATAACATCATCATTTATCTTGCAAGATATTCTCTTCTTTCTTTCTCATGCATTTAAGCAAGTAAGTTATGACAAGCATAACAACATAATTATTTCCGAAGAAATACATTATCGTCTCTTTTCATAAAAATGACTTTCACATAAGTCACATAACATACACATTCACATGCAATCATAATTTAAATCAATTAATAGAGGCGAGTCTACCTTAAACTTGACGAGTGCAAAGTTGAGCGGGAAACGACTTCAATTCTTTAATTCTTCGTACGCTTCGTCTAGCCAATTAGAAAATAAGTTAAATTAGTCTTTTGAAACTTATAGTTTAAAAATGATAATTTACAATTTGGGGGCTGAAATTGATGATTTGAAGGTTGATGGGCTAAAATGAGTAATTTGAAAGTTGAGGGACTAAAATGAATACTTTGAAAGTTGAGGGACTAAAATGGATAATTTGAAAGTTGAGGGACTAAAATGGATAATTTGAAAGCCGAGGGACTAAAATGAATACTTTTCAAACTTGAGGGACTAAAATGTAAATTTTCAAAAGTTGGGTCGAAGCTAAAAAAGAATATTAAATTGTGGGGATCGAAATAATCGATTTTAAAAATGAGGGCTTATTAAAATCATTTAGAACTTAAGGGGACTGAAATAATAGGTTTTAAAACTATAGGGACTGATCTGAAACATTTTAAAACTTGGGGACTAAAGTGCAAAATCTGAAAAATAAAAAAATATTTAAATCAAAACCTTATTCCCTTCTTTCTCATTACACGCACAGAGAGGTAGGGGTCTCAGAGGAGAGGCGAGAATTTAGGGAGGAAAATGATGCTACAGCAGGCGATGTGCTGGCGCAACGTCTCCGGCAGCTGGCGGCGAGCGGTGGCAGGGGAGGGGTTAAGGTTTTGAGAGGATTGGGTGCGAGTTTGTGTGCAAACCGAGGCAAAAACGAGGCTGATGTTTGGTGATTTCCGGCGATAAAATGGTGGTTGAGGTAAGAAAATGAAATTCTTGATTCATGGGTTTTCTTTGGGTTGATTTTGGTTGGGATTGGGCAGTGATGATGATGGGTGTGTGTGGTGGTGTCTCGGCGGGATTGTGGCGGTTTCGAACGGTGGTTGAGGTGGAAATGGGTGGTGGCTGCGTTGGTGTTGTTGATGATGGAGGTGAAGGAGGTGAGTGGGCTGTGGCTGGGCAGTGGACTAAAGTGGTGGTGGTGTCGGGTTGTGCAGGGGGTTGGTCTTGGCCGGTTGTGGTAATGGTGGTTGCGTGAGATTGGTGGTTTGGGATTGATTTGGGCAGTGGTGGTTTGGTTGTGGTTCATTGGTGGTTGGTGGTCCAGCTGGGAGAAGGCAGCCGGGGGATTGGTGTGGCTTCGAGCTGTGGTTGCGGTTCATGGGTGGTGCTGCAGGTGGTTGGGGTGGAGATGGAGGTGGCGATGATGATGAAGGAGGAGGAGGACTTGGCTGCAACTGAATTTGGAGCTGAGGTTGGAGAAGAGTGAATTTGGAGAGGTTGGTAATTTAGAGGTAGGGTGATATAGGGCTAGGGTATGGTATTGATGTAGTTGGTGGAAAGATTAGTTGATGGGACATGATGGAAATCTTGACAAGAAAGACACGTAATTCGAGAAGATAATACGCGTGCATCAACTGTGTAGGAAAAATGGATCTGATATAATGAGCTTGACACAATGGAATTTTAAAACGATTTTGAAAAGAATAATTTAAATAATTCATTAAAATAATATAATTTTTGAAATTCGAAATTGATTTAAAATCGAATGGACTGATATTTCTCGATTTGGCTAGACGAACGCGTCGCGACGTTAACGTAAAAATGGGTGAGATCGCAGCGGCACGTTTTTCGAAACTTTGAAATAATTATTACATTGCGTAAAAATTCTCGATCGCTACAACCTTATCCCCTTAAAATAATTTCGTCCTCGAAATTAAACTTACTTGATCTATTCTTTTTGGATACTTGGGTAGGATCTCCTCTTCATTTCCCAAGTAACTTCATTACTATTGTGTCTACCCCACTGGACTTTGACTGAAGGAATCTCTTTGTTTCTCAAGACATGGACTTTTCTTCTCTACTATGCACATCGGTGCCTCTTCATAAGTGAAATCTTTCTGAACTGCAAGAGACTGATAATTCACCACATGACTATGATCATGAACATACTTTCTCAATAGAGAAACATGAAAAACATTGTGAACAGCTGTAAGTTCCGGTGGCAAAGCCAACAATAAGCCACATTATCCATTTCTCTAGTATTTCCAATGGTCCGACGAAACGAGGCCTTAATTTCCCTTTCTTATCGAAACGAAAAGTACCCTTCATAGGAGTTACTTTCAAGAACACTTTCTCTCTAATCTCAAACATTAAGTCTCTTCTTTGATCGGCATAACTTTAATCCATAATCTGAATCTTCTCGATAACATCAACTGTTTTCTCAATTAATTCTGAACCCAAAAATTTTCTCTCGCTAACTTCATCCCAAAAGATTGGCGATCGACATCTTCACCCATACAGTACTTCATATGGTGACATATCAATGGTAGTCTGGAAACTGTTATTGTAGGCACATTCCACTAATGGTATATGATTCTCCCAACTACCACTCAAGTCTAGCACACATGCTCTAAGCATATCTTCCAGCGTCTGAATAGTGCGTTCGGACTGCCCGTCTGTCAGGGAATGGTAGGCAGTACTAAAATTTAATTTAGTACCCATTGCCACAAGTAAACTCTTCCAAATCTCAAGGGAAAAATCACGGATCTCTATCTGAAAAATAGACACTAGCAATCCATGAAATCGAACAACTTCTCTAATATATATCTGTACCTCATACAAAGCTATCGAAAAGATGCTTGATAGCTATTGAGTAGAACTCAATCAATCATCAGACATTACCCAACTTATAAACTCATTCATTGACCTTCTATTTCCAACCTTTCAAGGATCTATAATGATATCGAATTCACGACATAAATATCAATCATTCCAATGCTTAAACTAAAAGAATCAAGAAGATTGATCAAGAATAAAACCTTATAATCCAAAATATAGAAACGCGGTATCAATTCCAAAATGTTGAGTACAAAACCAAACTTGACAGAATCTTTCGGGAAGGATTCACATACGTAATCATTTCTAAACTCGATTGAAATTTCCTTTTCAAAATTGAAGAAATTCAAACTTAAATCCTTTAGTCCAAAATATTTAAATCATGTATCAAGTACTTGATATCCCATACTCATTCTAGCTGAGGACTAAGGTACTAACTTAAAGCAACATCATAAGGATCGATATTCTCAAACTTAAGAAATCTCACTAACTTCCCAATCTGATGTAAAAGATTCAACTTTCCCTATTCTCCCAAAACTTCAATTCATGTCATACTTTGGACAATACTCTGATTAAGTCTATCACCAATAAATAAGACTTCTGTGAACCATATAAGATTCCTCATAAAGTTTACTTAACCCAAAGATACAATCTCATTATAAATAAAAGTCACACAATTGGTCACCTCAGGTTTTCCATTATTGTAACCAAAATACTTACTCACGCCTAAAGTACAACTGGTAATAAGAAATCGAACTGCATCACCAAAACTTAATTAAATCCATATATTATGACTCGAAATGAAAATTCTCAATCGTAGGTAATATTTCACCATAATGCAATAAACCATCGAAATTAGATCAATTGACTCCATATATATTCACACAATTCTTCACGGGATAACCATAACATCTATTAACCGTCTAGTCGTCATGTCTTGTAGTAATCATGTAACATGTCACTTATCATCGTATCATATGACCTCAAATAATCATATCGATCTCTCTCTAAGATTACAATATAATAACCATCATATCCATCACGTCAATCTGCTCACTAAGATTATATATCAATCTCTTAAACTAAATAAATCTTGGATTCTACCATATGTCACTCTTTCTGTACACTACTCCATAATAAGTCATCACTGTGAAGTCTGATCCCCATTTTTCACAAATTCTATCCACAAGGACAAATACATAAAATTTCATTTCTCATTTTCGAACCAAGATACCATTAGTAACAATTTCCAAAATTTCAAAGTATGATCTTATCATAAACTTTCCTCCGATCAAGTGCATTACTTCTGCAATACTTGAACAAATTTAGGACCTGATAAAATTTCTGTCATCAATTTCATCCAACAATTTTCTCTCATGATCTTCTAGTACCATAAATGAAAACTTAATGTACATCGGTGAAACATTCATATTATGAGGAAACCTTGATTCATTTCCATGACTGAGACTCACCTCTCTTCGAATTCCACTTAGAACCAAATATAGCATAACTTATTCATGAAAAGTCAACTTAGTTCATAATCTCAATACATCGTCACCTTCGGTTCTCACCCTAAGAGCAATCGCATTATTCCTTATAATTATCTCTTGTACCTTTTATATTCAAACGACCTTAGGACCATCATCATTATCTCACATAATTCCAAACATTCAATCACCTGTCCCCAATTTCTCACTTTGAATAAATGGTTACTCCTTTAAGGGCATCTCACTATAAAATACTTCCAATGTCTCTCATTCATGATAACTGACTTTCCAACTAATCATATTATATGTAACTAACCGAACATTTAACACATCATCTACCAATCAACTTTCAAATAAATCAACAGTATTATCACATACCATCATAATTTATAATATTCTCCAATATCAATGATCATTCCATACTAATAATCAATTTGTTCCCAAGAATAATTAAGATTCTTCCCAATTATGCCATAATATTTATCTTCACTCATCTTTCAAAATATAACTTGACATTTCCCAATGTATGCTTCAAGTCATCACATAACTTCACTTATACCTTGATATCCCAGTAGTTGTATACATCATCTTGTTCTTGAAATTGTGAGACAAGGAGAGCACCTCAATAGAACTATATCCATTACAAAATAATTATGCTTCGAATAAGCCAAAAATGTCTCAAGAGTCATTATCCCTTGTAATTTGGACTAATCCAACCCGTATGTATACTTCATAACCAACAACATCAACATGTAGTTATACTCCACATCTGACCACCACAATTTAAATATTGACAACAATTCCAACAAACTTCAATACCACAAAATATCCCAGAAAAATAATTCATCATTCCTCAACATAACAATTTCAAATCATAATTTTCAATATCACAATATTACTTCCTTCAATACCTTAATTGGCTCAAATGACCACTCATTAGTCGTACTTATAAAATATATACCACAAATCATAATCCCAAAATTTCTTAGTTACAAGACCAAACAACATTATAAATTTCTCTCAAAATAAAGGAATAATTCACTTATTCAAACACAATATCAATTTCTTAATTCCCAATAATTAAGAATCAAGTCTTTAAATCTCTAATTTCATAATTCTTCTCATAACAGTCTCAAAAAAATCATATCACTCATAATTTCAACATCTCATCACAACTTCATAAAACTGACTTGCTATTTTTCGTTGATTTACTGAAAATGTTAACAACAAGTGACTAATGAATATCTCGCAACAGTTGCTCTAAAATTTTTAAAGTGTCCGAACATGGGCTATATATCATCTATAGCATACAGGATATGTAATGTACAGTGTAATACTTAGTTATCAAGTATTATAATCTATGTAATGAAGTGCGATCCCTTGCGACATGATTATATTACAATAGATCACTACATAATTATATTACAATATGATTATATATCATTATAACCTACACGATATGTAATGTATTGTGTCATACTTAGTCATCAAGTTTTTTCAATTTGTGATGAAGTGTAATTCCTTTTCTAATTATGATTTAACAATACATGATTATATTACAGTATTTACTTACATGGTATGTAATGTGTCTTGTAATTAAGGTTACATAGTATGAATGTACTATGTGATATTTCGTCGTTAACCATTGCAATCTGTGTAATGCAATGTCATTCCATGAGAAATTATGATTTATGCCAACATGGATTATATAATGGCCCTAAGCTACAAAATTTGTAATGTCTCCTGGATTAATAAAATACATATTATTATCACATTCATAATGCTTACTAACCACTTCAAATTTTTAATGTCTCCTGTAGTAATATTTTTATTTCATTAATTATAACTTTCATAATTAATAATTTATTTTAAAGGTAACCACATCCATAAAACTAATGTTATCATAACTAATTAAATTAATTACTAATTACATTCTCTCTCCACATAACTGTATTTGGAAGATTTGTTATTTTTTTTATTTATTTATTATGCTAAATTGAAGGTAACAACGTCTTTATATATAAGGTTCTCATAAATAATGAAATTAATAAAAAACACTCTCTCTTTAAATTCGGTATTTTACAAAAAGTGTTGAATGAAATTGTGTAATATTGCAAACAATATTAATATTACGTAATTTTCAATTACCACCCATTACGATAAGGTAGTTGTGTAAATTTACCAAACCTTAAAAAATCGATTTTACACCCAGAACAAAAGATTTAATAACTTTCAATAAAACATTCTCTAAGATAAATAGTATAGAAAGAATTTTAGAATTAGCAGAATAAATTCAAATAATAGGAGAAAACCATATAAGATATTGAGATAAAACTAAGATAGAAGTTAGATTAGAAATAATAAACAAACTCTTAAAAATTAGGACAACAGAAATAAAAAAACACAAATCAAGACTTAGAAGATTTTAAAATATAGATTAAAGAACTATTTGATTTAAAATTAGTAATAAGAATTTCTAGCAGTAAACATAGAGCATTAGGTGGTGTTTTGTTTGTATTTTATTTTGTATTTTCATTTTCGAAAATGTTTTATATTTTCTGTTTTTATTTTTGTTTTTAAATTTGCTGAAAATGCGTTTGGTTTGTCATTTCTGAAAACTGTTTTTGAAAATGAAAAGCTGGAAAACACGTTCTGTTTGAAATTTTGCAGAATACTACTTAAACTATTTTTAATTAATTTGCTTGCAGAATACTATTGACTCAAACTCAAATTTTCTTTCACAATACACTGAAAACATGGATACCTACAGCACACTAATGTGATCACTAAGAGTTTATATTAAAACAAGAATTCCTACTTAATTTTTTGAAATATGACAACAAGAATTCATACTTAATTTTTTTTGTAATGTTGATATTGTGTTCAATAAAACTTTATTTTAGGATAATTCTAAAAATAAAAATAAAAAAATTATTTAGGTTTAGTTCCAAGTTAGGACAATTCAAAAAAAAAAAAAAAAAAAATCAACTTTATTTTAAACTTAGTTCCAAGCCAAGATAATTCTTTAAAAAAAAAAAAAAAAAAACATTTATTTAGGCTTAGTTCCAAGTTAAGATAATTCTAAAAAAAAAAAAATCAACTTTATTTTAAACTTAGTTCCAAGCTAGAATAATTTTAAAAATAAAAAATAAAAAATAAAATAAATAAAATAAAAATTCCAAAACGCGTTTTCAGCGTTTTGAACATTTATTTATTGAAATACACAAAAAACGTCCAAAACGAGGTTTTAAGCGTTTTACGTTTTGTGTACAATTTTTTATTTTTTTTATTTTTCAAAATGCGTTTTCGAAAATGGTAAAAAGAACGCATTTTTAATGTTTTCGAAAATAAAAAAGGAAAACGACCTCAAAACTGTAAAGAGAACATGGGCTTAGCTTTTATGGTAAAAATCATAGTAAACTAAAAGAGAAAAAAAAATAATAGTTGTTTTTAATTACAAAAGACTAAATCAAAATACCGTTCGAGATGGATATAAAATACAAGACAAATACATGTTAAAAATAAAATACAAAATAGTAAAATATTTTCAAAGCTTGACTGTAAATTATGATTTTGGCAAACAAAAAGGGCAAACGATTATATTTTCTAGGCAACTTTTAATACATCCCAAGATTATTATGAGTGGTAAGTAATACCATTTGTCAAGTTCCCAACATTTTAAACTTGGCAACATTTCAATGCGGTGGTTAATTTTTATGTTGCTTATAGTGGGCAACATATCAGTTTTGATATGATGATATTTTAGTACACACATGAAACAATTAAAAATAGTTTTAAATAAATTCTTAGAAAATGGTAATTATTAGTAAAAACAATGAAATAAATAAATAAATAAATAGAGAATTGAATTTTTAGGAATAATTTTAGGAAAATGAAAATTTTAATTTCAGCATCGTGTTGTACAGGCAATTTTATAGTTCCCAGACAAAATTGAAACTAAGGAACTGCAAGCATTTTTAGGAATCTTGAATTATGCTAGAAAATTTAATAAAGATAGAGGAAAGAAAGTAGGACCTTTATATCGTAAGGTATCAAGTAAATGACAAAAATATTTAAATCAAACGGATATAGAATTATTCAGGCAATAAAAGAAGAAGTTAAAAATTTAACACCTTTATAGTTTTCTTTAGACATTGAATGTAAAATAGTAGAAAGAGATGAATGTTAATTAGGATGGGGGGATTTTATATTCCGAACGAATTAAATATAGTTATAAAAAGGAATAAAGATTTGTAGATATGCTAGTGAAAAATATAAGATAAAATAAAAATATTTAACTAGTTTAGATTATCAAATAATGACTATCATACATAGTATAGAAAATTTTAAGTTATTCTTAAATACTGAATTTACTATTAGACAAATTGTGAAGCTATAGTAATTTAAAAAAAAAAACTAACTTTGATAAAATTAGACATAAAAAATAGTTAAAATTATATGGAATATTAAATAGTTATAAAGTTAAGATAGAGCATATAGACGAGAAAAATAATATTCTAGCAAATAATTTGAGTAGACAAGTAATTAAATTTCTAATAAATTATTTTCATATTGCAGAAGGACGAGAATGATGAACATTGGGAATGTTAGAGTGACCCCTTAAGGATCTAATCTCAGATTTAGAAGAAATAATTTTAAAAGACTACTAGAAAAAGAAAGATATTTACTAGATTATCTTTGCATGAGACGAGATTCTAAATATAAATTAGGCCGCATAAATGCATTAACTAATCATTTTAGACATATTCATAATCAAGTAGAAAGCCGAAATAACATGTTCATCTTATGTTAAGTACTGTGACATGTAATATTAATTAATTGGTGAATAAAATTTTTGGGGATTATAACCACCAGTGAATTTATATGGCATGTTCCAAACAATAGATAATGTAAGGTGGATTGTTCCAAACAATACATAATGTAAGGTGGATTGTTCGCTCCGTAAGTGCACGAGTTAAGCAAATAATATAGTGGACGTGAGTCTAAGTATCGTACCCACATGAATTTTTGTAAATTGTATTTTAGATTACCACTTTAACTGAAATTAGAAAGTTGATTGAGTTGAAAATTTTGTTTTAAAACTTAACTAAAAAAGAATAAGAAAATTTGTTTTGTAAAAACTATAAAATGAATATGCTAGAATTGAGAATTCACATTAATTCCATCATCAATTATGCATTACTCCAATTGTCTAATGATAATTCACGTGGTTTTGAAAATTCATATTCCTAATGTTGTTAAAATTCCCTTTCGGACAAGCATTAACGCCTATTCCTACGCACGATCCACCTATATTTCTATGTTGAATACGAATGTGCAAGAAAACATTAAATAACTGTGAATACTATTGTAGATAACACAAAGTATAGGGGTATATTTGTTCACTAATATCTCGCGATGCGAGATATCCTCGCAAGTGCACGGGTCGTGAGAAGTAATAAAGTGGACCTAAGAGTCCGGATTATCGTCCCACGAGGACTGCAATTAATTATCGAAATATGTTAGTTCTAAACCTTATTTGAATGAACAAAATAATTTGATATTTGAAATCTAAAACAAAAAAAATCAATTAAAGGGTTAAATTGCGAAATTTCTTTTGTTTTTAAAAACGATTGTAAAATAATTGGGATTCACGATTTCACCTAACCAATTAAATTAACTCCAATTCTATGTTTTATTTCCTAATTATGTACTCGGTCGAATTCACTAATTTATATTGAAATTCCTCTCTCGAGTTTAAATCAATTCTACCTACATAAGTCAACCATGTATCTCTACAGCGGGTCTGAATATTCCTTATCTAGATGCAATAAATACAAGAATTCACACACGACAGCAATAATAACAAGAGTATATCTCTATCTCTCGTTCAATTATCGGATTTATTACCATGTTCTAAATTATTAACTCACCTCTCGGATTATAGAAATAATTCAATATATCATGAACTGGTGATCAAGCAATTCAAGCATTAAGAACAATAATAAATCAATACATGCAACTAAACATTAAAACAACGGAATTTGGAATTAAAATAATATAACTAGGCTACATCGTTCATCCAAACATAGAATTTAGTTACACATCATCAATAAAAAACAATAACAATAAAAATTAACGTTCATTAAAAATAATATAAAGAATGGAAATCTTGCACCAAGTTTTGATTCTTCAATTATCTTCAATTCACGCCCCTTTGCAATGCTTGATTCCCCAAGAATTTGATGTTGATTTCTCGATTGTGGCTCGTTCTTTGGAGAGGCAAAGGTCTTTATCTTCAAAAAGAGAGAATGCTGTTGAAAATCGCGAGAAAAAGCCCACATTTGGCCCAGCCGGAAAACCAAGCGATCACGTGGTAGAAAACCTCGCGATCGCTTAGTTATAGGTAAAACTTTTTGTTGAAAAATTCGAGGCACCTCGCAATCACATGGTAGAAATCCCGCGATCACGAGGAAGGACGTTGCAATGCAATTTTCCATCTTTTTCCGGCTGTGTAAGCTGGTCCTTGACTTTTAATTGCACCTTCAATCCTCAACTTCCAATTGCTGTAATTTAGTCCCCAAACTTTATCTTCTTCTCGATTTGCCCATTTAAGCTCTTAATTCATTCAATTAGGTCATCCAATCTATGATTCGTTCATTTTGGCACCATGTAGGTTTCCCGATTGTTGTCACAAACTCCTCACTTGTCCAATTTAGCTCCAATTAACATCCAATTGTGTCATTTTTCCATCAATTGCTTCATTCTTCCCCTTTTGAGATATTTTCTGAAAAGTAAACGATAAACACAAATTAAAAAGCAAATATTCCTAAACGACAATAATTACACCTAATTTAGACACAAATAAGTGTATAAAATACACTTATCAAATACCCCCAAACTAGAATTATTGTTCGTCCTCGAACAATGAAAAATAAACTACAAAAATCAAAGAAATAAAAAAGAAATTATTTTTATTGTGTTAACATTTACCATATGCCTCCATAATCCAAACCAATTTAAACTTTAAGCAAGCGTCATGAACAACAATGCAAAATAATTTCTAGTTATATCTGCCAGATTTTTAAGTGTGTGTGTAAATAGTCAATGTCAAAAGCATACTTATACAAAAGATATACTCAACACTGTGTGGCCCATTATGCATAATCCAGCCCGAATCACATGTGGTCAATCTATGAATTCTAATTAAATTCCTTTCAGCGCTTATGGATGATCACCAATTTCCGCTTTTCTCTCTCATATCCCGGGTTTCTATCTATGTGGGTTCTAAAAATATTCTTTGCTTTTTCCACACAAGGTAGTCAGAATCAGATATATGCGTGCATAACAAATCAAAAGAAAGCAGTTCCCAATTCTACAACCTCAACCACCACAGCTCAGTCAACAAAGCTTATACCATGCAATAATATATATATTACCTTTTTTTAATTTTAAATGGACTTTTTCTTTTAATGTCTCTGTCTTTTACCATCTTTGTGCAGAACTTTTCATACTGGCTTTCTATATGACCCCTGTAGCGGGCTTTCAGATCGGCAACTCCCAAACCAGTTGGTTTTAGGGTACCAGGTTCAAAGAACCCCTCAGACGTACTTGCCCGAATCATAAAGGCTTAAACAGAAAAGTCAAAGATATTATAATGTCTTATGTGTAAGTCCACTCTCCGTACTTGCTTTCTAATTGACCCATGTAGCGAGCTTTAGGTCGATGACTCCCAAGCCAGTTGGCTTTAGAGCACCAGGTTTGAAAGACCCCTCAGACTTACTTACTCAAGTCAAAAAGGCATTTGAAGAGCAGAATAAGACCTTCAGCATTTTTCTATTTTTATGCTGGAAATGGTTTATACCAGTTGACCAAATTGTAATGACTAAAGTGCAAAACCAAGAACTACAGACCTCCAACCCGTCAATACACACAAATTCCAACTATTTTACCCCCAAACTTGCCTTTTAGCATGATTGGTTCTAATTTAGGGGTAGGATATCTTATGATCTAAGTTCAGGAATTTTCAAGTCATTCCTAAGTTCACATTGCATAAACTTTGCCCCACATGTATTAAACAAAATCCCTTATACAAGCAATTATCCAACACTGGCTATGTGCGCAATAAATATGAATCTAGCAAAATATAATTAGTTCAAAAATAAGTTCATTCTTTCATGTTGTCCAATCATTCCACAAATTAATCACCTGATGCACCCATAATTCAACAACACTAAATATGTTTAAATATGACTTGAACAAAAAATAACATATTAAAACACAAACATTTGGCAATAAAAATTACAAAACACAACAAGATTTTGCACCATCAAGTTTTACTTCGTTTGCTCAAGAATCAAGAGTGTCCATGTTTGAGCTAGAGATGACAGCAGACAGTTCCTGAAATAAGAAAATAGGTATGTATCATATAACATTATTTAAATTGTTTTTTAAATGATATGAAATGGACATTACACTTGCCTCCTCGATTTCCTCGTCAGTGAACCTTGTGCAACATCCGACGTATTGAGAAGGAGTTGAATTTTCTATAAAAAAAAACATAAATATTTAGTCATTACACACATTAACTTAAGAGTTAAAATGCCAGTATGTCATGTCAAATATAAATGGAATGTCTTACTGTGAATTTCGGCCCATAACCAATCTTGAGCACACATCAATGCCTCCAAGGTTTTGGGGTGAAGCATATTCCTGTGTGGACTCACAAACCTACCACTAGTACTGAAAGCGAATTCTGATGCCACTGTAGACACCGGAATGGCCAACACGTCCCGTGCAACTTTAAACATGGTAGGATATTTGATTGCATTTACCTTCTACCATACTAAAATGTCAAAATCATTTGACCGATGCAATATAGGCTCTTCCAAAAAATGATCAAGTTCAGTTTTCACATTACCAGAAGTAGAGGTAGTAGAAACAAATTCATAAAATCCCTCCAATAGACACTTCGTTATACTAGTAGACAACTCGGGCTTATAATGACTAGAAGAATTAGAAACATTGCCATTAGAATTCTGCAATCCATCATACTCTTGCACCAACCTCTAACAAAGGTCACAAA
This sequence comes from Ligustrum vulgare, assembly GCA_963555705.1. NCBI lineage: Eukaryota > Viridiplantae > Streptophyta > Magnoliopsida > Lamiales > Oleaceae > Ligustrum > Ligustrum vulgare. The sequence goes on from OY743175.1 coordinate 36,412,384, forward strand.
GTTTTTCAATCACGTTTGAAGATTGTTCTTTAAAAATTAGAGGGTAATAATACTCTACTAGCTTCATCTTATACCTAGGATCCAACACTGTTGCCAAGGCCAAAATTCCATGAATCTCACTCCAATATTTGTTAAACTTATCAATCATACTAGTAGCCATCATTTGAATCACCGGATAAGGAGATTGAAGCCACTTATACAACGACAACTTTATTGCACAAACATTTGGAAAAAATGTATTAGCAGTTGGATAAGACGTGCCAGAAAACAATTTAGTCACCGTAAAGAATACCTCTAATCTAGCACTTATTTCTTTAGCCAATTCCCAATCGTCATCACTAGGTAGACATTTATATTGGGTCTCCCGTTGCTTCAAACGAGGGAAAACATCCTTATATAGTAAGGCAGTACGAAGCATGAGGTAGGTCGAGTTCCACCGTGTCTTACAGTCAAGCATCAATTTTTTCTCACATCCTACTTTTAATTGACGTGCAAATTGTTCAAATTTCTCATATCTCTTAATTTTCTCCACACTTGATGAAATCACATCCAAACCGTCTTTCACAATCAAATTTAGTATCTGTGCACAACATTGCATATGAAATAGCTCACCACCCAACAAAAGAGTATGTCTATGAAGCTCACTTAAAACAAGATTTATCATGTCATCATTTGTTGTGCAATTATCTACAGTTAAGGTAGATAACTTACGGTCGATGTTCCAATCAAGTAAGCAACCAACTAAAGTTTGGGATAACATATCTGCAGTATGTGGACATGGAACATACACAAACCTATAAAAGAAAAATGAAATAAAATTAAACTTGTAAAAAATAAAAGCAAGCTATATTAGATATTTTATAACATTAATGTACCTCATAATGCGACTCTGTAGAGTCCAGGAATCATCTATGTAATGGGCTGTTACTACCATGAATCCTTTCTTTTGATTTGAGGCGGTCCACATGTCTGTAGTGACTGCAATTCGACTCACATTCTCCTCCAATGCTGTCATCATTTTGGATTTCTCGTAGTCATACATTTTCAAAATGTCACTCTTAATGGTATTACGAGAAGGGACCTTGAACATCGGCTGGAGGCCATTCAAAAAGTTTCTAAACCCAATGTGATCAACTATGGACAGTGGATATTCATGTAAAACAATAGCCTTCCCTAGACTAGTCCTACACTTTTCTTGATCAAATGTGTACGTATTCATCCTACATTTACCACTAGTGTCCTTTTTGAAATTCAATATTCCTTGCCGAGTATTACTATTTACTTGTCTACTTAGAGGACATCGTTTGATGTGATTTTTCAAATGACTTGTACCTTTGCTAGTTTCACCAATTAATTTTGCCTTGCAATGGTTGCAAACGGCCTTCCAATCGTCTCCAATTTTTACTCTCTCAAAATCTTGCCATACCAGTGAATGAAATCTGGACTTTCTTTTCGCACCAACACGTTCATTGCTATTGTTCTCATCTTCACTAAGTTCAATTAGATCTTGACATGCATCTACTTGTACTGGAGATTCTTGTGGTTGTGGGGGCTGATCAACATCATTATTACGGTCATCGGGTGGTACTTGTCTAGTACTACTACCAACACTTGTACGTGCTGTAGTGCTAGGGTTAGGGTGTTTATTACTTTGAGATTCTGACATCTATAACAAAAATAAGTCTATCATTAAATAATGGGCTGAGTTGGAAAAGACACATCTAACACTTGCTAATCAAGATAAAAACACAAGATTAAAAAGATTTTAAAGGCTAAGATTGAAACTAAGAGACACTTCCAATAAAAAGCCAATAGGTATTGATAGTTGATACACATGCCAATTTACTTGGCACAGGAAATATAGTGAGTGATGTAAATAAACATTAAAAATATCAAAGAATTTCAACAAAATTTGTATACCTTGTGCAAAATGTCTATGTGCTTGAAAAAAAACTCACCACTTAACCATGCTAGAATCCTACATCAATAAATTTTACAATTTCAAGGATTTGGAAAGGCTATATATCAATTATTTAATGGCATAAGCTGATCAAAGGGAAACTCTTTGCAAAATTTATCAGATTGGGTATATCGAACCTTCATAAGGATTAAATTTCGTAGTTTATCTCATTACTTCCATTATATTGAAAAAATTTAGTTCTCTACTTCTCTTACTAAAAAAATTAAACTACTCATTTCATCCTATTGTTAGCAGAAAATCAAACATAATTCTTCATGACCAAATAAAACATTAACTATGAATGTTACTGAATTCAAGAGATGAAGGTACAGATTGTGTCAAAATATAAGTCAAGTAAAGTTTCATAATTTACAATATACCAATAGCACAAATTTCTACAAAAACCATCCAACCTAACCAATTCAAGAAAAGGAGAATCAATTCTAAAACCAAATAACATTATAACAAGGATGAGGCACAGAGGTAGAGACTGAGAGAGTTACGAGTTACAACAGGCTGCGTTGACGGGGTCTCTGCGTGAGTGACGGTGCACGTTGGCCAGTGCCGTAGTGGAATCGGAGATGGCGATTTGGACTTTGGAGAGGAGAGTGGTTACTAGTTTAGAGAGAACTGAAGGCTGAAGCACATATTGCAGCAGCAGTAGCGGGTGGCGAGTCTGGCGACGTGAGTCGCGGCTGGGGCTGGACGCTGGAGCGGCGACGGAGCCTTGGACTGAATGGAATGAAGATTGATGAGGTCCCAGTCGGGGAATCTCGTCGAAAACGCGGAATAACGAAATTTAAAACCCCAGGATAGATCTAGATCAGATCTGACACAAAAATAACAAAAACACGAAAGAAATAACGGAATTAAAGATAGATTGACGATAAAACCTTGACCCGACAATCACGACGTAATTAATTGACGATGCAGATTGAAGAACCAAGATTGGTGAACGCCACAAGGTTTGTCAATTCCTTGATAAGCTCGTTGGGTGAACGCCACAAAGAATCAATCTTTGATAAGTTCGAAACAAAAGGGAAAACTCAACCTTTCAATTTGGAGAATCCTCTCTCAAATATTATTCATAAACTTAAACTTTTCTGTCTGTTTACAATCATGGTAAAGAATATAAATAAGCAAAATAACCTAGCCTCTAATTTACACAAAATAGAATTCTAATTAAACTAAAATACTAAATTAGGAAAATAACCTAAAAACTAAAAAAGAAATAAAATAATTATAAAATCCGAAAAATCTGGCCGCTACTCATTTACGGTCGTGAATAATTCTTTTACGGCCGTAAAGGCCTTTCTGATCAAAACTGTGTTTATTATTTACGGCCGTGAAGTTTCCTTTTTTTGAATGTTATGGCCGTAAGCCTCGTTGTGCAGAAATTCTTCCTTTTTCTTCGATAATTGATTACAGCCGTGATAATAGCTTTTACGACCGTGATTATATGAGTTACAGTCGTGAAGGATTTCAATTACGGCCGTAATGCCTTTTCTGCACAAATAATTTCGATTACTCGGCTCGGCTTGATCCTTTCGCCTTCTCGGCTCGATTCCAACATGGAACTTGCTCCGTTTTCCACGTAGATCACCGTCATACTGCCGATGGCTCGACTTTGCTCTTCGATGCCTGGTCCAGATCATATCATACTCCCTCTCTTGAAAAGGATTCGACCCCGAATCCAATTTTGGTCGGCTTTTCAAACTCATTCTGCTTTTCTGGGCTCGATGATCATGCTTATGCCTCATGCTTTCTTTCAACCTTTTGGGCTGCCCATTTTTCTCCTTCAAATTTTTCGGCTTTTTAAGCTGCTCATTTGTGCCAACAAGATTTTTTTCCTGTTTTAAGCTCATGGTTTGACTCCGGTACCTATAAAACAGATTTTAAAGAATTGGGGAGGGGTGTGTTAGCGCGAGTAAGTGCAAATAGACTCATTTTTGTGGTAGACTCTCTTTTCTTTTGCTTTTTGCACTCAGTCTCTCCTTTTTCTGATGTTTGAACCTCAACCCTCTTTTCTTTATTTTCCACTCCCTCTCCTTTTTCTGAGGTCGTGGCCTCAACTCTCTTTTCTCTAATTTCCACTCTCTCTCCTTTTTCTGAGGTCGTGGCCTCAACTCTCTTATTTTTCCCCTCAAGCACACTTTTCACTTTTAATTGATCTTTCAACGCTTCAGTTGGAGATAGTGGCATTAGAGTAAACTTTTTCCCCCCTTTTACCAAGCTGTATCTATTCGTATACCCATCATGTAGCACAGCCCTTTCATGGTTCCAAGGTCTCCCCAACAATATGTGACTAATTTGCATTGGCACCACGTCACAAATTACCTCATCTGAATACCCACCAAAAGAAAATGTCACCAAGGCCTGTCTCTTCACCTTAACTTCCCCCAACTCAGTCAACCATTGTAATTTATAAGGTGTTGGATGTTTCATTAAAGGTAAGCCTAATTTTTCCACCAACATTGTACTAACTAGATTAGTACAACTTCCTCCGTCAGTCACCAAGCTACAAACTTTTTCATCCACTAAGCATCTAATGCGAAAAATATTATCCCTTTGCCCATCCACATTTTCCAAAACATTCGCCTTACGCTTAACGCTAAGAGCATGCCTATCAATAATTGACTTATCCACCACAACACTTTTCCCCCCTTCACTATCACACCTAACCTTTTTATGTGGACAATCAAGTGCAATGTGACCCTGTTCCAAGCATTTAAAGCACTTAATATTTTATCCTTAAGAGGCTTGGAATCAGAATTATTTTTACCTTTGATTGTCAGTTCCTCCCTCCTTTTGTGAACATGATCACTACTCTCCCGTTTTGATGTCTCTTTTCGCTTCAATGGCCTTTCATCCATCCCATCTCCGTACCTAGCATGACATTCACTCTTACTACTCCTCCTAGCCATAGAGTCCGGCCGCGATTGCTTCTTTTTCAATTGGGCAATCATTGCATCTCTTTTATCCATCCTAGCCATTACTTTCTGAAATTTTGCTTGCATCTCTGCCAATAACTCAACACCCTGCTCCAATATCCTATTTCCTCTTTCGGGGCTTTTGTTGTCACCCATTGATGAAGATCTCTTACCGCGAGACATGGAAATTTGGAATATGGGAAAAAAATGAAATTTTCGATTTTTTTTTAATATTTTGCCAAAGAATTGGACTACGAGTATGGCAGAAAAAACGGAACTGGATTTTGACGAAAAACGAACAAGAAAAATACTTTTGAATTTTTGGGACTGACTCTTATGGATCAAACTGAAGAAAATTATGACTGACATGAAGAACGGGAAGAACACACAAAAAAATCAAGAGAATTCAAGAAACGTAAGAATCTGAAATAGATCCAAACTCTGATACCAGATGATGAGATCTCAATCGGGGAATCTCGTCAAAAACGCGGAATAATGAAATTTAAAACCCTAGAATAGATCTGGATCAGATCTGAGACGAAAATAACAAAAACATGAAAGAAATAACGGAATTAAAGATAGATTGACGATAAAACATTGACCCGACAATCACGACGCAATTAATTGACGATGCGGATTGAAGAACCAAGATTGGTGAACGCCACAAGGGTTGTCAATTCCTTGATGAGTTCGTTGGGTGAACGCCACAAAGAATGGATCTTTGATAAGTTCGAAACAAAAGGGAAAACTCAACCTTTCAATTTGGAGAATCCTCTCTCAAATATTATTCATAAACTCAAACTTTTCTGTCTATTTACAATCATGGTAAAGAATATAAATAAGCAAAATAATATAGCCGCTAATTTACTCAGAATAGAATTCTAATTAAACTAAAATACTGAATTAGGAAAATAACCTAAAAACTAAAAAGGAAATAAAATAATTATAAAATCCGAAAAATTTGGTCGCTACTCATTTACGGTCGTGAATAATTCTTTTACGGCCGTAAAAGCCTTTCTGATCAAAACTGTGTTTATTATTTACGGCCGTGACAAATTTCTTACGGCCGTGAAGTTTCCTTTTTTTGAATGTTACGGCCGTAAGCCTCGTTCTGCAGAAATTCTTCCTTTTCTTCGATAATAGATTACGGCCGTGATTATATGAGTTTCGGCCGTGAAGGATTTCAATTGCGGCCGTAATGCATTTTCTACACAAATAATTTCGATTACTCGGCTCGGCTTGATCCTTTCGCCTTCTCGGCTCGATTCCAACATGGAACTTGCTCCATTTTCCACGTAGATCACCGTCATACTGCCGATGACTCGACTTTGCTCTTCGATGCCTGGTCCAGATCATATCAAAGATGGACGAATGGGAATGGGAATTGGAATTGGGAAATTAGGGCTCTATCCGTCTGAGTTTCGAGTGAGTCGTCTGTGGAGTGTGGTATTCCGTATATGTTGTTATATTTTTGATTTTTTTATGAACAGTGTCGGATCGGGGCGGATCGAATCACCCCCGATCAAAATCCGCTCCATAATTTTCGGATCGGATCAAGTCAACGGATTAACGGGCTGGATCGGGTTTGTTTGCCATCGCTACTAATCTTTTGAACTTAAGAAAACATAACCTAAAATCATACAATTAGTGATCAAGTAATTTTATAATAAGAAAAGCACGATCAATTGCTCAAACCCAAGAATTAATTAAATTAAACAATAAAGTAACACATAAAATTCGAAATTTAATGCTTCATCACAATTCTAACATTTAAAACCTAGCCTAGATACATAATTGAATAAAAATCACAAGAAAAATGGATAGATGCCACCCTATTCATCCCTTGATCTTTGGTCTTCAATTGTGTTCTTGGCGTGACATGGATCCCTCGGTACTTTGACAGCGTTTTGGCATGAATTGAGCAAGTTGGGAACCCCTAATTTCGTGCCCCAAGTCTGGTATATATAGATTCTCCCGAAGGCTAGGTTACTTGAGGAGAAGAATGCTGAATTCCGCGCAAAAAACCTAGCTGCGGCTCAGAATTTTAACCATGTGACCGCGCAGTTCAAAAGTGTGCGATCGCACGCCTCTACAGGTTGGCTTCAGTTGATGATTTTCTGGGTCATGCGACCGCGCACGTCTATTCCGTGCGACCGCGCAGTTATCTGGAATATGCAATTTTCATCTTTAAAGTTCTACAAGTTGGTCCATATCTTTTAATTGCACAGCAAGTCCTCCAACTTTCGATTATTGCAATTTAGCCCTTGAACTTCCGATTTCTTCCAAATTTAATTTATTCTTCAATTTTCTTCCAATTGGCCCTTTGATTAATTGCATCAACTCTTGATTTGCACACTTTGACACTTTTATCGTCCAATTGCTCTATTTTGGCTTCAACTCCATTGATTTTGAATTATTTCTGAAATATAAACAAATACAACCAAAATAAATAGCAAATATTTTTGAACAAATACATAAAATCCTACTTTTAGGATAGAAATAAGTGTATAAAATACACTTATCATGGACGAACAATAAAAGAACATTTATTATGTAGAGAATAAGATTAATAGTGTGTCCTTTAAACTACTTATCAATTAATTATTGAACGGTAGTATAATTTTTCAGACCAAATTTTTAATCACATACATTTTTAAACCATTTATCAATTACATATTTTACCTCAAAAATAACAAGATTCCTATTTATAAATAGATTTTGAGCCATCGCATAGACCTAAATATAATTCTTTAAACAAGTGAAAAACAAGGGATAAGATGTTTTAATTCATGCTCTATTCGATAAATGTTTTATAAACTATTTTTTAAATTGAAAAATTTACCACACCACATTTTTTAAATCACTTTTCGACAACATATTTTACATTAAAAAAATCTATTTATAAATTGATTCCAATCCGCTGAACACAGCGTTATGTAACGAACATAATAACAAATCCAAAAATTGTTGTTATGTTAACAAAAAAAATAAAAAATTATTAAAGTAGGATAAATACTTAAATTTTTATTTACATTTTGAATTTTCATAAATAAATAATTTATAACATTTTAAATTTACCCACTTAAATAAAAAAAAAAATTATTCATTCATTTTTGTATACAAGTAGTCACGCAATATATACACTTAAACTCTCAAAAACCTTAGGCATGATCATTACTCCGGTGACGATGGAAAACCAGATTGACCATCATCACCGAATTCCAAGTGGTGTTGTCACAATTGTGAAATCATTCCCACCCAAACTCTGATTTGCCGTTCAAAAACACATTTCAATGACGCAGGGCCATTGCGTTAGCTAGGGAGGAGCGGTGATGGGAAAGCTGATTCTCCATAAACAAAACTTTTTAAGTAGCGTGGTTAGTAAATTCCATCCACGTCAACTCTAATTGTTGCATGTGGTGGAGGAGCTTGTTGTCAGCGTTCGTAAATCGGCTCCACCACCAAGTCCGACTATTTCAAGTAGTTGATTGGAGTATTTCAATATGATTTTTTTATAGTTCATTGTTATCGTACGTTAAAAATTTACAATTTATTTAATGTACACTAGAAAATTATAAACATTTAATCTTTTAAATTAAATATGATGGTGAAATGACAATCTCAATTTTTTTGACATTACGTCGGTGAGCATATGCTATTTAAACATTTTTTGGTGGTTATGTCCAATTATATACTTTTCCTACGAGTGTTCATTAAGCCACTCATATTCTCATTCCAATATTTTCACTTCATGCATAGGGACACAAATATATCCGTGTTTACAATTCCATATTTTTGGTTATTAGGAATAGAAATATCTCTTAATGTAGGTATGTAATCCAATACTTTCATTATTTTTCTTTGCATGTTACGTTAGTTTTTTCTTTTATTTTTATTTTTATGAATTTTGATCGATTTGATGTGTAAGAAGAGTAATAATAATAAAAAAAATGAAAATGAAAATCGAAATGTTTAAAACTTGGCGTTTCAAATCCTCATCTATAGAGAAACATATGCTGGTGAAGGAGTACTTTACGACTCGCAATCATTTGTGTTTTTGTCAGTTTTTATTGAAAATGAAAAACTCTTAATTTGATTTGCTCCATTGAAGTCTACACATTATGATCTTGCAGGAAGTGAAGATGAATAAGCACTAAGCATTTTGAAAACTTCCCTAAATTTATTGGACTATACAAATCTTTGTAAGCTTAGATAATCAGTTTGACTTTTATTAATCATTTTTTGTTTACTTTTTCCTTTGTGGATTATGTTTGGATGTGAAGAGAAACGATGTAAAGATTCGTAATTTTGAATTTTATCAGTTGGCTCATTTGGATGTTTCTTTATATAATTTAAAGAATTCGATTGATTTTATTGGGTGAAATTTATTTAAGTGAAAAAATGTTACTCAAACTTACAAAAAAATAAAAATAAGAACACCATGTGATCCGAGTCTTGTAAACTTTCTTATGAAAATCGACAAATGACAAGAATACACTAATTGATTAAATCCGATTTCACTTCCTAAAGAAATGCTTATTGAAGAGGCAAATGATTGCTCACCGGAAACGATGTTAATTCATAGAATTATTCTAGAGTTGAGACAAACATTGTAAAAAAGAAAACATACACAAATAATATTGTTTCAAGGAGCTACTATTTTACAATAAATGTACAATATTATATAATCGACCGGTACTTTTTCTTGCAATAAAATTATTAATCATTAATTTAATTGTTTGTGAATGCAACATTGGAGATCCCAATTAATACCTCTCCAAATCCATAAGATTTCATATCACGAGTTCGTCAATCATTAAAGGTCTATCGCTAAAAGGTATGCCGAATTCAAGTTACTATTACTATTGCAATATCTAAACTTTTCTCTAATTGCATTTATATTTCTATGGATGTGAGGAAAAAAAATATTATTCATTATAACATATATTAATATAATGTAGCATGTTATTTTATGTTTATTATAAGGAGCATGATACAGGTACATGGACATGTACCTCACTTAGGCAGGTACAGGGTACATATTCCTGTACAAATATAATTTATTTTATTATAATTCTTACTTTAACAAACTATTAACAATTAATAATCATAAAATTTTGAATATTTCGAATTTAAAACAATAATTACACGATCACATCAGACACACGTATCACTAGTAAAATAAAATTTTGCCACATGTTTAATTTTCAAGGACAATTGTTCAACAAACTTTATTATTATTTTTTTAACAAAGGAGAAGTAGGGGAGGGGGAGACAGTCGATAGGGAATCGAATGAGACTCAATAATGAGATTTGTAAAAGTAAATTTTGAAGAATATGTGATTAAAAAGTTGAGGATTTAATTTAAAAGAAAAAATGTTGAGAATTTTTTTGCGTCTATGTATAAATTATTTTGTTGATAGAATGTGTGATTGAAAATAAGTTTTAAAAAATATAAAGTTTTGTATCAATGTAATCCTAGACATTATTACTTTATATATCTTTATTCTCCTCTATATATATGGAGTTCTGATTCATAATAAAATATACAAGTTTATTGACCTCTTTATTTCTTTTTTATTTTCTCTCTAGTATATGATAAGTTTAAAATAATGAGTACCAAACCTAGGCTAATTATTACTTGAGAGTTGAGTCCCCTTCAACAAACGTTTTAATTTCTTTCCCTTTTTATCAATAATAATAATAATAATAATAATCTTTATCTTTATCTTTATCTTTATCTTTTCTCTAAATATTATCTTTATCTACTTAATATATAAAAGTAGAAGAGCCTGAGCAATTCTCCCGTCCAGGCCTTCCCGCCCATGTACAAGTCTGCAAGAAAATTACAAAGATTTGATGAAAAAATAAGACACCAAATGGTGCCAGTTACATTTTGAAATCTGTAATTGCAGATACAAATGATCTACAGAAACAGCATGCATTGAAAATGTAATGGAGATTTAGCTGTGATTTTGTCCTGAAAAGGCAACAAGTACACATTTTTTGGCCTCAAATCCGCCTTCTGAATAACCTATTTCATACTAATATCAAGTAGTCACAAGGCACATTTAATTATTGTCTATACATATAGTGATACACACCCTAAAAGGAAACAAGTAGATCTGCTTTCTGCCCTCTGTAAAAAGTCCTAACTGCTTGAAAACTACCTTTTTATCAGACCTATGGATGACAACATTTAATGCTAATAGTTTACACTTTATTATGTTTGTGCATACATACACAGGTTAACATATATCCCCATCTTGCAGTACCTCCTTCATTCACATTCCAGCATTTGCGAACCAGAATATAGTAACAGCAGTTGCCCATTTTGCAGTCTCTTCTTCATTCACAGTCCATAAGAAACTAACACCAGTTCATTACTATGGCAAACAACACCAGCTACATTGAGGACATTAATACTGCAAAGACTAAGTGGCAGATAGAGGTCCGAGTAGTACGCCTTTGGAATATACCTGACTTCAATAAAAGAGACGTGTGTTAGCATTGAGATGGTTTTGACCGACAGACATGTAAGTTTAAAGTGCTTATGTTCATGAAATGCATATTAATGTATGTTTGCAGATAGTGTGTGCATGATAACCTATTTAAAGTGAATGTATGATAATGTGTGTGTGTTGGTTATAATATATTCCTCTTAGCCTCAGCTAACAATTTCAAATAACTAAGCTTCATGTACCTCAAATTCATCATTGTATCTTCCAGTAGCAGCAATTTGAATGGCAGCATGATTGATTTTGTCTGCACATTAAAAAAAAGGGAAAAGGTAAGTAGACGTCAGTTAATGTTTGTGTTAGAATAAGAGGAGAAAATTGCAAATAACTAAGCTTCATGTACCTCAAATTCATCATTGTATCTTCCAGTAGCAACAATTTGAATGGTAGCATGATTGATTTTGTCTGAACATTTAAAAAAAAAAAAAGGAAAAGCTAAGTAGATGCCTGTTAATGTTTGTGTTAGAATAAGGGGAGAAAATTTCAAATAACTAAGCTTTAGAACATAGAACAATCATATATGTATATATTGCAATTTATTACACACTTTTGTGTGGCACCATTTTAGTTTAAAACTCTTTTTAAATATAAGAGAATGTTTATATGAATTTAAAGTATTAAGCTATGTTATACAGATTATTATATATGAATTTAAATCCTAAAGTATTTTTATATATTTTTAATTTTTAATTTTTTATTCCTTTTAGATGTGAACAACAAAAAAATAAAAATATTTTTATATTTTTAATTTTTTAGTACTTTTAGATGTGAACAACAAAAATATACTTCCTAAGTATGATATATTCTTAAATTCTAACTATAATATATTTTTATTAATAAAAGTTTTAATATATTTTTTATTTTTATTACTTTGTTTTAAATTAAATATTGTTTAATGATTATAGATGAATGGCTGGCACGGTATTGACATGGCTAGCACAATATTTACATTGGGAAGGCGTGCCACAGTATTTACATTGAAATGGCTGGCACATGCTGCAAAGCAGAAATTACATACTTGGCAACCATTTCATCAAAAGTGTACAGTAATCAAAGGATGCAATTGCAGTCTTTTTTAGCACAGATGGTTGACAGGCATCGCCAGCAGGACACATTTCAGTGTTCAAAAAGTACTCACCTTATTACTACACTAGACTAGAAACAGGAACAAAAATCTTTTGTACAAAATTAATTCTCTTAAATAAAATAAAAAGCTCAACATAATGTAAAAAAAAAAGGTGTAAACAACAGTGTCAATATGCAGAATAGGAGTTCTATCATTCAAAGCTTATCTACAATGATGTTATGGAGCAAAGAAATGAGCGTTCCCTCAAGTAGCAAAAGAAACAAATGCAAGCATGACTATGAAGGTTAGTTTTACTGCTGTTACAATGAAACCTCGATCTATTTTGCTAATGTGTAATGCATATAATCAGAAATAAAAATGATGTTAATAGTTAAACATCAAAAGTCTGATTGTGGAAGAGGAATATTCACTGACATAAAATTTAATATGAAATAGGTTCTATTTTTTTTTAAATGTTGCTGTTGGAAGAAAAATAGGATGAGTAGGATGAAACCTCAAACCATTGTATAATCAGAAAAAGAATTGATGTTAATAGTTAAACCTCATAAGTTGGATTGTGGACTAGGAACAGTTACTGATAGAAAATTTAATGAGAAAGATAGTTTCTTTTCTTTCAAATGTTGATGTTGGAAGGAAAAATATATAAAAGGGCCTTAAATCAAGAATTGTAAGTAGGGATATTAATACTTAAACCTCAGTAGAGTGAGGGAGGATTAAACTATATATATATATATATATAATGTGTATCAAAACTCAAATGGGTTACAAAGAGATTGTAAGATTTGTGTCCAGCTACATGCTATATAATTCAAATATTTTTACAATTTAAACATATGACATTATTAATAATTATTTGTGTACCTGAGCAAGTTGCAGAAAATACCCAATGCATGTCATCAATATCACATATTTCTTTACCTGCATGGAGCAAGAATTCATCATTTGATAATCCAAGGCTGTTAAGTGGAACACAGAAATGCACTAATGTGTTTAAACAATTCACAAATGATAATCCAGGCTACAATTTATGTTTACAAAGCAAAGGAAACCAATTTAACTTACCTCTGTAGATTGAGGACAATCTTAGATCTTGAAGACTTCCATATGTTGGACCTCTCCGAAGGCATTTAACAAAAAGAAAGATAAAATAGGATTGATTAGCGATTAAGGAATATAGAGAAACTTCTTTTAAAAAAAAAAGTTCAAACAAATAATTTAAATAATATTTAGAGAACAATGAACAAATTCACGAATATTAGAATAAGTGTTCACTACCTTATTTCAATTCTACATAGGAAATGGATATACATACATTATAGCATGCAAAAACCTTCTCGGTTAACTAAGAACCAAATAAAGAACTGGAAAAGAAGATGAAAAAAGGTCCACTCTCAGGCTCTTCCTACAACTCACACACAATCACATCATTACATACATTACCACAATCTACAAATAGAAATTAATTTTGCAAATCTCTCTCAATAATAATTAGGGAAAATGATTACAAGTTAAAAATTGACATTTAATTAGGCGAGAATAGATCCACTTAAGGAAGTAGACATGACTTTAATCTAAAATGAAGGGAAAAAACATACATCAAAGATACGGTTCCTCATTACACTACAGCAGCAAAATAAATTTAAGATTGTTCTTGAGATCCTAAAACAATAAGGATGTGATTAATATATATTTTCAACATGGTAAATTTGAAGTCTTCTCATTAACCGCCATCTTGCAGCAGGGTAAAAAGCTCTCCTCTTACATATAAATAAAAACAATAATCATGACTTGGTCAACTTAAAAGTTGAACTTTTACCATAGAAAGCAAGACCTAATCAGTTCGTGTGAAGTTTAGCAGACAAAATCAGTTCGAGTGCTTCTTTGTCTTCTTATAATACCGAGCTAGGCTCTTGCTCTCCATAAGAATAATCAAACCACAAAAAAAAAAAAAAAAAAAAAAAACCCATAACTATCAAAGAATTTTTAAAAAAAAAACAATTATTAAAAAAATTATACAGATTGAATGGACAAAATAAATTTTTTTATGCGATTCAAAGTATCACAAGATCTAAACAGTGAAATAAAGAAATTAGAGTATGAATCCTTCGAAACAACCAAAAAAATAGTTTACAATAACTGAAAGGGCTTAATATATTACCGATCTGTTGTGTATTGTCGAAGGCAAATCAATTGAACCAATAGAAGCTCGAGAAAATCCTCACATCTACAAAAAAATAATAATAATAAATTAATAAATATTTATCATTCAAAATTGGGGCTGTCAGTAGCACCTCAACTTCGGGAACTTTGGATTTTTGTATGCAAAACATGATTTTAATAACGCTCAGTTGGGAAAAACATGTTAAGATTTAATAGAACGCTATCAGTTTCAGATTTAGCACGACGAAGAACACGGAAATTAGAGAGGATAGTGGAGTCGACATTAATGACCAGAGGTAATTTAGGGTTTCAACAGATGTGGGAGGTGAGAGAGTGAGCGTATTTAGACATTTAGGGTAAAAAATCAATAATTGAAGTGAAGTTTCTGGAGATGAGATATTTACCCCGCTACACAGTTGTTTTACTTTTTACGCAATTATTACCTTTTTAAATCAGTTTATAAACCACACAAATTTTCAAATTGCTTTTGGATCATATTTTATATCTCCAATTATTAATTACACATTTTAGCTCAAAACCAAAAATAAACAAAGCCTTTGTTTGGTTACAGTGTTTAGTTTGTAATTTGATTTATTTATGATTTTGAAGTACAGAATAGTGGTTGAAATTGGAAAGAGAAATTGTGTGATTAAAATGTAGTTTTGAAAATTGTGTAGTTTATAAACCAATTTATTTTGGTTACCAAACGAAGGCATAATTGCGACAATTTCGGCTAACAAAGTGTTATTTTTTATATAAATCAGTTCGATTGTAGTGTAACAATTATATATTGGGTTCATTTTTTTATTTTTTATTTTGAGGTAAATTATATGGTTGAGCAGTGGAGAAGTTAAATGAGGTTTAATTCAAAGTGTTTAAGAAAATTATGTTGTTCTTCAATTTCCATGTTTTTGGTAAACTATTTATAAACAATTTTACAAAGAAGATAATTTTTCAAACAAACTTTTAACCACTATATATAGCAGTGTCTCGGGTTACTAATCGCAGTAAATTGAAGATAATAATTTCCGATAAGAATGGACACCCGACAAGTTCCTCTACAAATGTTGTTTTTAAAGAGGCTTTCCAAAACTTAGTTTTATATTATCAACCAACCAAGTTTGAACATATCAACACCCTATTACAATTCATTTTGTGTTTATTACTTTATAATGCCTCTTTGTTCATTGACACTTCTCACTGCAAAAATAATAATAATGATAATGTTATCCGTGCATCGTAGGGTATCTACTAGTATTAATAAAAATAGAAGTGTAGTTTTCCATATAAGCTATTGTTTTCCCGCCTATAGTGCACATCCCTTACATGATTTTTTTTAGTGTAAATGCAAAAAGAGATTAATGTGAATACAAAATATTTATACGCCAAATGCGAATGCAAAATCAAGATAGATATGAATGCATTTATTGCCTTTTACACACACACACACACACTAATAGTATACTATTATGATAAATAATGGTTAATATTTTTTAATCATTTTTAATTTTAATAATTGTACAAAGATTATATGATATAATAGTTTCTTGATCTTCAACGTTGTTCAATTGTCGTATATTAAGATTAAACACATATTTTTAATTATTGTATTGGTGTTTTTGAATGAAAATTGAGAAAAATGTTAAATATGTGATGAGAATGGAGAAATTATTTTTATATCTTTTGCATTTGTGTTGATTATGTATAATCATTAAATTTTCATGAATGCTTATTGATAGTACGGATAGTAATTTTTTTTTTCATTGCATTAGTGAAAATCTATACTATATATGAAAGTAGGATAGTCTGATAGAATTAATTCTTAAATTCTTTATATTTTAGTATTATAATAAAATGTGTAGTTGAGAAAAATTTTGGAGAAATATATGTGACTAAAAAGTGTGTTGAAAAAAAGTGTTACTTATAAATAATTTATCGAAAAAGTTATTGAACGAAAGTTAATATTGAAGAATTAATACTTTAATTTCTTTTAAGTTAATAATATTAATAAAATGATTAATATTTGTTTAGTGTGAATGTAAAACGAGATTAATGTGAATGCAAAATAGTTATACGTCAAATGTGAATGGAAAATCAAGATAAATATGAATGCATTTATTACCTCACACACACACACACTAATAGTCTACTATCTTAATATATATAATAATAGTATAGCCGTCAAAAAAACACACACGTAGTTTCCCGCCATTTTTTCCTGCTATTTTAGGAAACTTTGTAATTTTATTAGTTATTTTAATAATTGAATTAGGAAACTTCAATTAATGCAAAATTAATTATAAGTGACATGTAATAAATGAGTTATTGATTGTAAAAAATAAAAAATCTATAAAAAGATCAAATTGTATATTATTTTTTTTCTTTTGATAATTATTGTAATATTTTTTCGTCAAAAAATATGCAATATAGGTGTCAAATTCATGATCTTAACGAGAAGTTCAATACAAGTTAACAAATGAGAGCAAACTCTAAATATATCATTCTTAAGATTTCCTCAAATAATAATATAGGTAAAAGTTTTACTTATACTTTATACTTTTTTCAATATCTAATCTTTTTAATTTATCTCATCTAAGACATAAAATGATATTTATCATTTCTTACCTAACTTCAATTTGACATAAATGATTAATTTCAAATCTTTTTCCCGCCATTTTTCCCTGCTATTTTAGGAAACTTTGTAATTTTATTAGTTATTTTAATAATTGAATTAGGAAACTTCAATTAATGCAAAATTAATTATAAGTGACATGTAATAAATGAGTTATTGATTGTAAAAAATAAAAAATCTATAAAAAGATCAAATTGTATATTATTTTTTTTCTTTTGATAATTATTGTAATATTTTTTCGTCAAAAAATATGCAATATAGGTGTCAAATTCATGATCTTAACGAGAAGTTCAATACAAGTTAACAAATGAGAGCAAACTCTAAATATATCATTTTTAAAATTTCCTCAAATAATAATATAGGTAAAAGTTTTACTTATACTTTATACTTTTTTCAATATCTAATCTTTTTAATTTATCTCATCTAAGACATAAAATGATATTTATCATTTCTTACATAACTTCAATTTGACATAAATGATTAATTTCAAATCTTTTTTCTTATCAAATTAAAAGAAATAATGATATCCGATCTTTCTAAGTAAATTCAATTGAATCATTTTAATTTCTACAACTTCAGGTTTCGATAAACTCTTTGGTAGTTTTGAAATTAATTTTATAAATTTACTCATTTTGTTCATTTATCTATTTTTTAATTTTTATAAATTTAAGATAACACCAATTTGTAAAATATATACTACAGACTTTAACAATTAATTCTATAGAAAATAAAAATATAACGTTTTATCAAACTTATTCTATTTAAAAATAAAATATAGTCCATACATTTATTTAACATGCACAAAAAATAGTTTTTTGTGTGTGTGGGTAACATGACCATTTTCAATAGTTGGTGAAAAATAAAATGTCACATTGTATTTGAAATCATTGAATATGAGTAAGTTTGATATAAACTATAGAAATTGTTTTAAATGTGTGATTGAAAGTGAAAGAATGTAGTATAAAAAATAAAATAATTTTCAAATCAATCAATTGAGTGGTTAAAAATTGATTTTCTTTTTTTAGAATGTGTGGTTAAAAAGTAGTATGTGCAATTATGAAAAATTAGTTTTTAAATAATATGTGGTTGTGAATGAACATTAAAAAAATTTATTTTTGAATAATCAATTATATATGAATAAATAAACTAAGGAAACTAGATAATGAACAATTAACTGTTAAAAAAAATACAATTCATAACTTTTCTTTTCTTTTCTTTTTTGATATTTTGATTGTATATTGAATATACAATTTATGCATTAAAGTAAGAAATCTAGAAATGAAATTACAAATTATTCACAATTTGTGTATACAAGTTATTATTTTTTTTTTATTGTGTTATTTTTATCGGGCATTGTATTTTTACAACTTATTCAATAAATATTATTTATTCCGTGCATCGCACGGGTGCGATTACTAGTTATGGTAAATAATGATTAATTTTTTTAATCATTTTTAATTTTAATAATTGTGCAAATATTATATGATATAATAGTTTCTTGATCTTCAACGTTATTCAATTGTTGTATATTAAGATTAAACACATATTTTAAATTATTGTATTGGTGTTTTTGAATGAAAATTGAGAAAAATGTTAAATATGTGATGAGAATGGAGAAATTATTTTTATATCTTTTGCATTTGTGTTGATTATGTATAATCATTAAATTTTAATGAATGCTTATCGATATTACGGATAACAATTTTAGTTCATTGCACTGGTGAAAATTTATACTATATATGAAAGTAGGATAGTTTGACATAATTAATTCTTAAATTCTTTATGTTTTAATATTATTATAAAATGTGTGGTTGTGAAAAATTTTGGAGAAATATATGTGGTTAAAAAGTGGGTTAAAAAATGTGTTACTTATAAATAATTTATCGAAAAAGTTATTGAACGAAGGTTAATATTGAAGAGTTAATACTTTGATTTCTTTTAAGTTAATAATATTAATACAATGATTAATATTTTTTAACTATACTTATTTTTGATAAATTTTTAAAGATTAAAGGGTATAAGATTTCGTGATTTCTAACTTTACTCAATTGTCTTATCATGATAATTGCGAGATTTTCAAAATTATTATTTTAACTGCTTATTTTTGTAAATAAAGTTTTACTCATTAAATTCAAATATTTAAATATTCAAAGATGTTTTTAATTATTTGAATTAGGTATATTATTTTTTAAAGTCTAATAATTATTGAAATAGAAAATTATTTTTTATACATTTATATATGTGTTGATTATGTATAAGCATTAAAATTTTATAAATATTTATTAAAATCGATATTGTGGATAACAAATTCCGTGCATCTCACGGGTGAAATACTAGTATTAACAAAAGTAGAAGTGTAGCTTGCCATATAAGCTATTGTTTTCCCGCCCAAAGTGCACATCCCTTAAATTGTTTGGTTAGTATGAATGCAAAGCGAGATTAATGTGAATATAAAATAGTTACAAGTCAAATGTGAATGCAAAATCTAGATAGATATGAATGCATTAATTGCCTTACACACACACACACACACACACACACACACACACACACACACACACACTAATAGTCTACTATTATGATAAACTAGTATTTTCACCCGTGCGATGCACGGCATCATGTCTTCTCATATAATTACGAATACAATATTTTTCTATTGTTTATAAGAACAAACATATATATATATATATATATATATATATATATATATATATATATATATATATAATGATATAAATAGAGTGAATAAAACAGAGTGAATATTTCTGCTTATTTGTATTATATTGTTGTTCATACACTCCGCATACCAAAAAAAAGCCCTGCAATTTTCATAATTAAATGTAGGATTACCAAAATCCAAGTACTCTACAACATTCGTATAAGAATTAGATAAGAAAAGTACATCATTATATTGTAAATGAATAAAAAATACTGTCGCATGAGAGAAATAATTTGAAGAAGTTCATAGTGTAAATAATGATAAATGAATGTTGGATCACCAATATTCAAGTACTCTGCAATGTTCGTATAAGAATTAGATAAGAAAAGTATATCATTATATTTTAAATGGATAAAAAATACTGTCGCATGATAGAAATAATTTGAAGAAGTTCATAGTGTAAATAATGATAAATGAATGTTGGATCACCAATTTTCAAGTACTCTGCAATGTTCGTATAAGAATTAGATAAGAAAAGTATATCATTATATTTTAAATGGATAAAAAATACTGTCGCATGATAGAAATAATTTGAAGAAGTTCATAGTGTAAATAATGATAAATGAATGAGTAGTTTTTAGATGAATAATAGTCTATAACAATTACTACCAAATTACTCAAAAAAAAAAAAAAATTATTCGAGGATTATACCTTATGCTGTTGAGTAATAATATTGTCACGTCAAGCATGAATCATTAAAAAAAAAAAAAAAGTAAATGGATAAAAATTTCGCATGAGAAAAATAAATAAGAAGATAATAAAAAATTAATTTTAAGAATTTCATATTTTAAACAACAATAAACTAATGCATAGTTTTTCAAAATCACCATTGATTACAATAAATATAATAAATGCCATTAATTTACAAAATGTGTTCACACTAAACCACTTATTCACAACATGTGTTCACACCAAACCACTTCCTTACTTTTATATATATATATATATATATATATATATATATATATATATATATATATATATATATATATATATATATATATATATATATATATTGTTTGTTCATACACTCCGCATACCAAAAAAAAGTCCTGCAGTTTTAATAATTAAATGTAGGATCACCAAAATCCAAGTACTCTACAACATTCGTATAAGAATTAGATAAGAAAAGTACATCATTATATTGTAAATGAATAAAAAATAATGTCGCATTAGAGAAATAATTTGAAGAAGTTCATAGTTTAAATAATGATAAATGAATGCATAATTTTTAGATGGAAAATAATAAGTCATATATAGGAAAATCATTTATTTATGGAATTTAATCCATATAATTAAAAAAAAAAATTGTAAATTATAAAAATTAGAAATTATTGTATTGTAATATTTGAATAGTAAAAAAAAAAAAAACAAAAAATGATAAATAAAGTATCAAATGAATAATAGTCTATAACAATTACTACCCAATTACTCAAAAAAATTATTCGAGGATTATACCTTATGTTGTTGATTAAATAATAGTGTCACGTCAAGCATGAATAATAAAAAAAAAAAACTGTAAATGGATAAAAAAAATATTCGCATGAGAAAAATAAATAAGAAGATAATAAAAAATTAATTTTAAGAATTTCATATTTTAAACAACAATAAATTAATGCATAGTTTTTCAAAACCACGATTGATTATCATAAAAATAATAAATGTCATTAATTTACAACATGTGTTTACATTAAGCCACTTACTCAAAAAAAAAAACAGAAAATGACAAATAAAGTATCAAATGAATAATAGTCTATAACAATTGCTACCAAATTACTCCAAAAAAAAAAAAAAAAAAAAAAAAATTATTCGAGGATTATACCTTATGCTGTTGATTAATATTATTGTCACGTCAAGCATGAATCATTAAAAAAAAAAGTAAATGGATAAAAAATTCGCATGAGAAAAATAAATAAGAAGATAATAAAAAATTAATTTTAAGAATTTCATATTTTAAACAACAATAAACTAATGCATAGTTTTTCAAAATCACCATTGATTACAATAAAAATAATAAATGCCATTAATTTACAAAATGTGTTCACACTAAACCACTTATTCACAACATGTGTTCACACCAAACCACTTCCTTACTTTTATATAGATATATAGATAATGGTTAATATTTTTTAATCATTTTTAATTTTAATAATTTTGCAAAGATTATATGATATGATAGTTTCTTGATCTTCAACGTTGTTCAGTTGTCGTATAAGATTAAACACATATTTTTAATTATTGTATTGGTGTTTTTGGAAGAAAATTGAGAAAAATGTTAAATATGTGATGAGAATGGAGAAATTATTTTTATATCTTTTGCATTTGTGTTGATTATGTATAATCATTAAATTTTAATGAATGCTTATCGATATTACGGATAGAAATTTTAGTTCATTGCATTGATGAAAATTTATACTATATATGAAAGTAGGATAGTTTCACAGAATAAATTCTTAAATTCTTTATGTTTTAGTATTATTATAAAATGTGTGGTTGTGAAAAACTTTGGAGAAATATATGTGATTAAAAAGTGGGTTAAAAAATGTGTTACTTATAAATAATTTATCGAAAAAGTTATTGAACGAAGGTTAATATTGAAGAGTTAATACTTTGATTTCTTTTAAGTTAATAATATTAATACAATGATTAATATTTTTTAACCATGCTTATTTTTGATAAATTTTTAAAGATTACAGGGTATAAGATTTTCGGTACAATTTCGTGATTTCTAACTTTACTTGATTGTCGTATCATGATAATTGTGAGATTTACAAAATTATTATTTTGACTGCTTATTTTTGTAAATAAAGTTTTATTCATTAAATTCAAATATTTAAATATATAAATTGACGTTTACTATTCAAAGATGTTTTTAATAATTTGAATTAGGTATATTATTTTTTAAGGTATAATAATTATTGAAATAGAAAATTAATTTTTATGCATTTATATATGTGTTGATTATGTATAAGCATTAAAAATTTATAAATACTTATTAAAATCGATATTGTAGATAACAAATTTCGTGCATTGCACGGGTGAAATACTAGTACTAGTACTAGTATACTAGTACTAGTCTATATATAATATATAAAAGTAGTTGAGTCAACCTCAGTCAACTTTACTATTTCCCTCCAAAACTCTTGTGCTATGTGCATATTTTATTTATTTATTTATTTATTTTTCCAATTTTTGGGGATTTCAATATTTATCATATTCACACTACTCATATCTCTTATCCAATAATCAACTTCAAAATCCACTTCAAAAATAATTGGGCCTTCAATATTTATTTATTATTTTTAAAATCGCTGACGTCTACTTACATTCTTAATATTTATTGTGTTTATATGGCTTCTATTTTTCGCCGCCTAATTACACTGGAAAGTCAGTTTTTTTTTTTTTTTCCTTTTTCGCTTTTTCAGAATTTGTTTCATTTTTTTCCCGTTTTTCAAAATCTATTTGTTAATTTTTGTTTTCTATATCCTTTTTTTTCCATTTTCCGATATACAACCTCTTTTATTTCTGTTATATATAATTATTATGAAGATATACACAATAATAAAAGATTCAATTAAAGGGTTATTTCTTTGAAAAAATGTGTACTGTTTAACATGACCCCTCCACTCCACCTTTTATTTATCACGTTTTATGATTCAAAATTTCTGGTACGATGGTAATGCTTATTAGTTATTAATATTACAAACCAGTTGAAAATAAAAAATCCTAAATTATTTTTTGAAAAAGTAAAAAGGATTGACACTACTCTTTTCTTCAAGACCTGTGATATTTTGAGTCATTGAACATAGATTTGGGTTTCTGACAAAAGAGAAAAAATATTAAAACAATAATATTGTAGAGAAAGCTTCGAAAACAATATAGAATGCAAAATTATTTTAGATTAATAAAAGAATTTGTTAATAGTCTATTTATATTATGTTCTAGATTTCTCTGTTGGGGTTGCAATGTGTTAGCTAATGTTGGGCTATTTAGAAAAGCTTTGGGTTGGATAGATATGTTAATGGTTTCGGCCGTTGAGTGAAGAAGAAACATATTATTCATGGGTTAGTATATATATTTGATGAAATTGTATATCACATTGTATAAAAAATAACAAAAACAAGAAACTAGAATTATTATTTTGTTTTAAATTTGCTTTACCGAGAAGTTGTTTTTTATTTTTTATGATATAAGAACGATAATTTGTTTGATTTTACTTATTTATATTTGACTTTTTTGTGTCAAAATCTCTATTTTCATAAAAAAAAAAATGTGTTCTTCTAACGTTTTCAATCTTACAAATAAATATTTGTGTTCAGTTATACAAATCCAAAATAAAATTTTCAGTTAAAAATCATGTCAAAATTTTATTACTAGATAATATTCTCTAAGTCTTACAAAGATAGTCCACTATTTCTTTTTTATCCGTCTCAAAAAAATAGTCTATTTTATTTTTTAAGAGTGAAATTAATATTTTATATTCCTTTTTGTTCTTAATCTGTGTGAAAATGAGTAGATGACTATATTTACGGGACGGAGGGAGTACTACATTATAAATCACATTATAGGTATAGTTTTTTTTTTTATATAAATAATCTTATTTTTAGTTATTTAATACATCTAAAAATTGGAGCTCCTTTTTATAGCGTATTATTAAATTATTAAGTATTTTTATAGATAATTATATTTAATACGTAATTAATTTCTTATAATAATTGTGATATTTTATTGGTCTTAATTTTATGGATAAATATTTGGTTCAGTCATACAGATCCAATGTCAAATTCTCAATTAAAATTATATTTAAAATTTATACCCATTCGTATTTTTATAAATCACGTTGTATTGAAATTTTTATAGCTAAATCCTATTTTTAAGTTATTTATTACATATACATATTAAAGTTTTTCCTATATTGCATTATTTATCAAAATTATTTCAATGACAATGGCAATTACATTTAATTCTTAATTAATTTTTTATTCCAAAAAGTCTCATATCACATTTTTTTTTTAACATTAACGGTTAACAAATTTATCTATATTGTTTGAAATGATATAGTTATTAATGATTTTTGTTATAATCGTTAATTTTAAAATTTCAAAAAGTAATTAACCATACCAAGATATTCTTTGCTATATTTTAATTCAAATTTTATGATATTTTTTCACAATAATATATAAACTGTCTCTCAATTTACTTAACTAAAAATTGAGATTATCAATACTAAATTATAATTTCAATCAGAAAATAATTATGTTGTATAAATATTGAAAACCTAAAATATCATAAATTTGATGCAATATCTTTGTCAACCTCGCAATTTTTATTTTATTTTATTTTATTTTATTATTATTATTATTATTATTATTATTATTATTATTATTATTATTATTATTATTATTATTATTATTATTATTATTATTATTATACATGTTGTTTTTTTATTATCAATTGTCAAAATATTGAATTTTATCTTTTATATGCATGATCTCTATTATTAACCTTTTCATCTATTGTTTGAATGTTCAGAGTACATGAATACTGGAGATCCTACATTTAAGTGTTCATTTTGCAAGGTGAATTTTTTGTTCGAGGAGATAGTGAATAATCGTTACAAAACTTGACGATCATATTCTATAATGTCAAATTCTATCTGACAGTAATGCAGAACACAAGTTCTTTATTCTAAGGATATCGTTGAGCCATTCAAATTTTAGGATACTTATTAGATTAAAAAAAACAATTTTCATTGATGGTGTCATATGCCATGACTATCAATAAGAGTCAGGCACAATCATTTTCACATTTATGACTTATCCCTAAAAGGTTGATATTTATATATGAAACTAATAAATGATGAACTTATATCTTATTTGTGAATGTTATTTATTTTGTTTAAAGATTCATTTAATTTCGAATAGGATTATTTTTATTTAGACGTTTCTT
Organism: Ligustrum vulgare; assembly: GCA_963555705.1. Taxonomy (NCBI): domain Eukaryota; kingdom Viridiplantae; phylum Streptophyta; class Magnoliopsida; order Lamiales; family Oleaceae; genus Ligustrum; species Ligustrum vulgare. The sequence continues at coordinate 36,438,339 of OY743175.1, forward strand.
CCCGTGCATCGCACAGGATGATTCACTATTCTATATTAAATATTAAAACAGAACATCCGTCAAAATTTTTCCCGCCCATTTTCAGTTTCTATTTCTGGATTTATTTATTTTTTTAAAATTTTTTTCCAATTGAATTTTCCGAATTGGGAAATAAGTTGCCAATTACTGAAGGCATTTGATGTGGAGAAGTGTGTAATTAGTCATGCAATTTGGAATGTGAATAAGCACTTTGACTGCATGTCTTGAATTCTAAGTCCCAATCTTGCATGTTTTTTCGGTCCATTCATTTTCTATAATTCTTTCTCTCAACAATTTTAATTTGTCCTACAATAATAAATAATTGTTGCCATATTTTTTCGTTAAAGAACAAAAATGTTTAGGCGTATACCTCAATTCTAATTTACTGCATTAAAATGTGCTATCATTCATTAATAATCCTTTAAATATGAAAATTAATTAATATGTTTATTTATTTATTTTTAAACTATTTTTTTTATAATTATTGTATTATTTTGAAACAGAAAAATATGTAATATCGATATCAAATCGAAAAATCTCAATGAAAAGTTTAATTCAAACTAACAAGTGAGAGAAAACAATATATATATTGTTCGTAAAATTGTCTCAGAGATCAAAGGTAAAAGTTTTATTTTATATCTTTTTACTTTTCTTCAATATTCCATATATTATAAATTATATCATTTAAGTTCTATAATGCTATCAATAATTTGTTAACTAAATTCAATTTAATCATAGATGATTAATTTCAATTTGAGTTCTTTTTCTTATAAAATTAAAACAAATAATAAATATACGAATTTTAGAATTAAATTCAATTAAGTTGTGTTAATTTTTACAACTTAAGATTTCGATCAATTTATTCATCATTTTGACATTATTTTTATTTATTTACTGATTATGTTCATAGTTCATTTTTTATTATAAACATAAATAACTACAATATGCAGAATATATATATATTACATATTTTAACAAATAGTTCATATAATATTTATTAAACAATTGATAATTAATAAAATTCATTTAACAATATTTAATAAAATTAATGATTATTTTTTTTAGGAAAACGTTTGAAATTAATAATTAATGCTTGAAAAATCAAAATATACAAAAAAGTTATCTTACATCTTTTTGGGGAAAAATATGATAAAAAACAATATATAAAAAGGAAAGTGTGTGCCAATGTTCGGCTTTTTTAAAAAGTTCATATAATATTTATTAAACAATTGATAATTAATCAAATTCATTTAACAATATTTAATAAAATTAATGATTATTTTTTTTAGGAAAACGTTTGAAATTAATAATTAATGCTTGAAAAATCAAAATATACAAAAAAGTTATCTTACATCTTTTTTGGGAAAAATATGATAAAAAACAATATATAAAAAGAAAAGTGTGTGCCAATGTTTGGCATTTTTAAAATTTTTAACACGTTTTTCTTTCTTCTTTTCAACCACACATTTATAATAAAAAATTATTCTACATAGACTCAAAAAAGAATCACCACAATTTCTGATAGAGCGCATAATTGATGTTTAACCCGTGATATTTTATCTCTATCTATTGGTTTTAAATGTTTAAATTGTGAGTATTAATTACATTTCATGTTTTTATGGATTAGGAGAAAGAGTTGGATTAAAGTGGGTTTAAATCACAAATTAGAAGGAAGAAGTTTGGAACTCTAAAATACCCAATCAGAGAAGGATAAACAACAAGGCGTGGGCACGCCTTATTAATTCTGAAAGACAGCAACCTCAAATATTTAATGGGCTGGACTTGTGGACATTATTTTACAATTCACTTTGGAGACAATTCCAACAACAGCAATTTTATTTAACATAGAATGCGACACATGTTTTGGGCTGGGATTACTCAATTATTATTTGGGCCCAACCTAACCTAGATGAAAGGTCGGCAACAGACGCGGGGTTAAGAGAATGGCTGGGGGGAGCTGAGACAGAAGAGGGGACCGGAATAAAAAAAAGAAAGAAAAAAGGGGCACAAGACGAAAGGAAAAGAAAAGGCCCAGCAGAAGAGAAAGAGAGGAAGAAGAATTGCTGGGAGGAAGAAAAAGGGGAAAGGAGCAGTCACGCATATTTCAGATCAGAATTGCTGGGAGTTCGACATTTTTTTTTACCTTTGTTTAATTATTATTTCTCTTGGTTTTTAATTAACAATCTTTATGGATAGCTAAATTCATTTTTCCAGTTCAAGGTTATTCAAAGTTTGATTCACCAAAAATTGTGAGATCTAATTAAATTTAATTCGTTCTTTAATTGTTTTCTATTTATATGTCTTTTGCTTGTGAATGAAGTTGTTGTTTTGATTGATTAATTCAAAGTGCACGTTGTTTTAATTGTCAAAATAATACTTGGTCAATTAGGAAACTAAATCCGTAATTGTTTAGGTTTTCTAATATAAGTGACAAATAACATGGTTAATTATAGACTGATTTTTGACTCATGTTATGAAGGCGTATAACCTAATTTAAATAAATCACGCGTGTGGATTTGTTGGTTAGAATTCGTAGTCTCTTTAGAAATTAATGCTATTGGTAAATTAAATCCTACGATTGTATCTAGGGTTGTTTATTGATTAGGGGAATAATCAACGAGCGTCTCTTGATTATCGATAAAGTAAGGAGAGATAGGTTGTTAGATCGTATCAATGACCATAACCAATTTAGAGAATGATTTATTGATTTGATTTTTGCATCTATGATCAATTCTGTGAATCAATACTGAGATTATACCTTGGGCTGGATCTTTATTTAATTTGATATTTCCAACAATTTTAATTTCGCACTCGTTATTTACAATTGATTTCACATTCAAAAACTCAAAACCCCCCTTTATTTTCAATTCATTGTTTTTAATTTTTCCGAAGAATTAAATCTAACCAGTCCCTGTGGATTCGACCTTACTTACCACTATTGCAATTTATTTTTATGAGAGCAAGAAAATATTATTATTTGTTGGATTCGACACCCATCAAATTTTTGGCGCCGTTGCCGGGGACTGGTGTTAATCAGATTTAATTTTTCATTTATTGTTATCTATTTATTTGTTTATTTATTTTTATATCTTTTACTAATTTCTTTATTTCTTTTATGCCCCGTTGTTCTCGTACAGGTGAATTGCAATACGATCCTGAAATCGAGAAAACTGCTCGAAAATTGAGGAAAGAAACCAAGTTGCTAAAACAAACCAGATTGAATCAAGCAGTTGAGCTGACAGATTCAACAACTGATTCTTCTAGTGATTCTGAAACAGAGCAAAAGCAAGCAATGGCCAATGATGAAAGAACTTTAAGGGAATTGGCTGCACCAAATGAAAATCAACAGCCATTGTGCATTCAGTATCCAATTTTGGACGTGGGATTCGAGTTGAAATCCGGATTGATCCACTTGCTACCCAAATTCTATGGGCTTGAGAATGAAGACCCCCACAAACATCTGAAGGAATTCCACATGGTGTGTTCAAGTATGAAACCACAAGGAGTGACTGAAGAACAAATAAAGCTGCGGGCTTTTCCATTCTCATTAGCTGACAGGGCAAAAGATTGGCTATTTTATCTACCATCAGGTTCTGTGACTACGTGGACAGGGATGGTCAGACTATTTCTTGATAAATTTTTCCCAGCTTCAAGAGCTGCAAATATCAGAAGAGAGGTGTGTGGGATCAAACAGAGAGATACTGATACCTTGCATGAATATTGGGAAAGGTTCAAACAATTGTGTGCAAGCTGTCCTCAACATGGGATTTCGGAACAATTACTAATTCAGTACTTCTATGAGGGATTGTTGCCGATGGAGAGGAAAATGATGGACGCAGCTAGCGGAGGAGCAATAGTGAATAAAACCCCAACTGCCGCTAGGGAGTTGATCTCCATCATGGCTGCTAACACACAGCAGTTTGGATTTAGACAAGACACCCCTGTGAAAAGGGTGAACGAGGTAAATGTATCCTCCCTTGAAAATCAAATAGCAAACCTAACCTCTCTTGTTCAACAAATGGCTGTAGGAAATGTGCAACAGGTGAAAGCCTGTGGAATTTGCGCTGCAACCAGTCATCCAACTGACACTTGCCCTACTCTCCAAGAAGATTCATTTGAGCAGGCAAATGCTATTGGAAGATTTCCGGGGCCACCTCAAACAAAGTATGATCCCTATTCTAACACTTACAATCCTGGATGGAAGGATCATCCCAATTTTAGTTATCAGACAAGGACGCAATTTCAACAGTTCCAACAATTCCAGCCTAGACAGCCTGCTCCTCAACCGCAACAATCTTCTTCTTCAAACTCAGGTATGTCTCTAGAAGAAATTGTTAAATCACTTGCAACTAATACACAACAGTTTCAACAGGAGACGAGGACGGGGATAAAAAATTTGGAAACTCAAGTAAGTCAATTGGCATCAACTGTGAGCCGATTAGAATCTCAAGGCAAATTACCGTCCCAGACCATCATCAACCCAAAACAAAATGCCAGTGCAATCACTTTGAGAAGCGGGAAGGAATTGAAAGAGCCTGGTAAAGCAAAGCAAGGTAATTCGGGGGAAGAATCTGAAAAGGAAGTCATCCCACAACATCAAGTTGATCAGCCTGAAGTCCTTAACAGAGAACAACCAAAAGTTTTCGTGACACCTCCTCCATTCCCTACAAGATTGAGCAAATCCAAAAAGGAAGAAGAAGAGAAGGAAATCATGGAGACATTTCGAAAAATTGAGGTAAATATTCCCTTACTTGATGCGATTAAACAAGTGCCTAGATATGCTAAATTTTTGAAGGAATTGTGCACTAATAAGAGGAAGTTGAAAGGGAATGAAAAGATAAGTGTTGGAGAAAATGTTTCAGCTGTTCTCCAGAAAAAATTACCTCCTAAATGCAAGGACCCAGGTATGTTTACTATCCCTTGTAAAGTAGGTAAAGTTAGAGTCGAAAAGGCCATGTTAGATCTAGGAGCCTCAATAAATGTCATGCCTCTTTCTGTTTATTCATCTTTAAATACTGGACCATTGAAGGAAACAGGTGTGATTATTCAATTAGCAGATAGGTCTAACGTATACCCAGAGGGAGTCTTAGAAGATGTATTGGTTCAGGTTAATGAATTGGTTTTTCCTGCTGATTTTTATGTTCTTAATATGGAGGAAGATGATTCTTCTAATCCTACGCCTATTTTATTAGGAAGACCATTTCTTAAAACATCTAGGACAAAAATTGATGTGCATGCTGGAACACTCACGATGGAGTTTGATGGTGAAATTATTAAATTTAATATTTATGAAGCCATGAGATATCCTAGTGATGTGTCACCTGTTTATGTTATGGATGTTATTGATCCTTTAGCACAAAATCTTTTTGACCTTAATAGTGATGATAAGTTGAATGTTGCACTAAGCAGGAACCTCACTCTTGATGGACTAGAGAAGGCCATGAAGAATTTTGTGTTCGATTTCGACTTGCAAGATGCAATTCAGGAATTAGAGTCACTCAAACCTATAAGGTATAATGTATCTCAAATTGAATTGCCTATCTCTCACACAAAACTTCTTTCTTCTGTTGAGCAGGCACCAAAATTGGAATTGAAACCACTACCAGACCATTTGAAGTATGTGTTCTTAGGAGAAGAAGAAATGCTCCCGGTGATTATCTCCAACAAACTCTCTCCCTTGGAAGAAGAGAAATTAACTCGAGTGCTTAGGGAGTATAAATAAGCAATTGGGTGGACTATAGCTGACATCAAGGGATTGAGCCCTTCTACATGCATGCATGCATAGGATATTATTGGAAGAAGATTGTAAACCATCTAGAGAAGCCCAACGGAGATTAAATCCACCAATGATGGAAGTGGTAAAGAAAGAAATTTTGAAACTTCTGGATGCAGATATGATCTATCCAATTTCTGACAGTAAATGGGTAAGTCCAGTTCAGGTAGTCCCAAAGAAAACAGGTATAACGGTTATTAAAAATTCAGAAGGTGAGATGATCCCAACTCGTGTTGAAAATGGGTGGCGGGTATGTATTGATTATAGGAAGTTAAATGCTGCAACTAGAAAAGATCACTTCCCCCTCCCATTTATTGATCAAATGCTCGAGCGTGTAGCAGGTCGTACTCATTATTGTTGTCTTGATGGTTATTCAGGTTTTCACCAGATTCCGGTTGCACCGGAAGATCAAGAGAAAACCACGTTCACGTGCCCTTTTGGCACCTTTGCATATAGACGAATGCCGTTTGGACTATGCAATGCTCCTGCTACATTCCAAAGGTGTATGGTTAGTATATTTTCTGATTATGTGGAAAACATCATAGAGGTGTTCATAGACGATTTTACGGTTTATGGCAATTCTTTTGATGCATGTTTAACTAACCTTACAAAAGTTCTAGGAAGATGCATAGAAACAAATCTAGTTTTGAACTATGAAAAATGTCACTTTATGGTTGATCAAGGAATTATTCTAGGTCATGTTGTGTCTTCCAAGGGTATTGAGGTTGATAAGGCTAAGATAGATATTATTAAATCCTTGCCTTACCCCACGACTGTGCGGGAAGTTCGCTCTTTTCTTGGTCATGCAGGTTTTTACAGGCGCTTTATCAAGGATTTTTCCAAGATCACTCAGCCCATGTGCAAGTTATTGCAAAAAGACATGGTGTTTGAATTCGATGAGGGATGCAAAGGAGAATTTGATAAGTTGAAAGATATGCTCACCTCAGCACCTATTATCCAACCACCGGATTGGAATCTCCCATTTGAAATCATGTGTGATGCAAGTAATTATGCAGTTGGTGCTGTGCTTGGACAAAAAGTTGGAAGAGCCCATCATGCCATTTATTATGCCTCCAGAACACTTGATAATGCACAAAGCAACTATTCAACAACAGAAAAAGAACTTTTAGCTATTGTTTTTGCTTTGGAAAAATTTCGTCAATATTTGCTTGGTACTAAGGTAATTATTTATTCTGATCATGCAGCTCTCAAGTATTTGTTTTCAAAGAAGGAGGCAAAACCTAGGTTGATTCGGTTGATTCTCTTGTTACAAGAGTTCGACTTGGAGATACGTGATAAAAAGGGCACAGAGAATTTGGTTGCTGATCATTTGAGTAGATTGACCACAAGTGAAGAACCATCACCATTGAAGGACAGTTTTCCAGATGAGTACCTATTTTCTATTAAAGAGGCAGTCCCCTGGTATGCTGATATAGTTAATTATCTAGTTACTAAAACGCTGCCACATGATTTGTCTAGAGCTCAAAAAGATAGGATAAAGAGTGATGCTAAATATTATGTATGGGATGACCCTTACTTGTGGAAACATTGTTCTGACCAAATTATTCGTAGGTGTGTCTCTCAACAAGAAATTCCTTCAATTTTAAAATTTTGTCATTCTTATGCTTGTGGAGGACATTTTGGTCCTAAGAGAACGGCCCGTAAGGTGCTAGACTGTGGATTGTTTTGGCCTACTTTGTTTCACGATTCGTACATGTTTTGCAAATCTTGTGAACAATGTCAAAAAACTGGAACTATAGGACGTAGAGATCAAATGCCCCTTACCCCTATTCTTGTTTGTGAAATATTTGATGTGTGGGGTATAGATTTCATGGGTCCTTTTCCTTCTTCTTATAATAATGTTTATATAATTCTTGCTGTGGATTATGTTTCAAAATGGGAGGAAGCTAAAGCCACCCGGACTGATGATGCTAAAGTGGTTGCAGATTTTGTCAAATCTCATATTTTTGTTAGGTTCGGGACACCAAAGGCTATCATTAGTGATCGCGGGACTCACTTTTGCAATAAAGTGGTGGAAGCCTTACTAAAGAAATACAATGTTACCCACCGCATCTCTACTGCGTATCACCCGCAAACAAATGGACAGGCTGAAGTGTCCAATAGAGAAATTAAATCCATACTTGAAAAGACAGTCAACCCGAACAGGAAGGACTGGAGTCTAAGGCTTGATGATGCGCTTTGGGCTTATCGAACAGCCTACAAAACTCCTATAGGTATGTCTCCTTACCGTTTGGTATTTGGCAAACCATGTCATCTTCCAGTAGAGCTAGAACACAGGGCATATTGGGCTGTCAAGCATTGCAATATGAGAATGGATGAGTCAGGTGAGCAAAGGAAGTTACAATTGCAAGAGTTGGAAGAGGTTCGCAATGATGCTTATGAGAACTCAAGGATCTACAAAGAAAAGACGAAAGCCTTCCATGATCAAATGATTTCCAGGAAAACATTTTCTATTGGTCAGAAAGTTTTACTTTACCATTCTAAATTGAAATTGTTTCCTGGTAAGTTGCGTTCTAGATGGATAGGGCATTTTCTTGTTACTAATGTGTTTCCTCACGGTGCAGTTGAAATTCAAGGCTTGGATACGGGTAAGATTTTTAAAGTCAATGGACATCGCTTGAAACCTTTTTATGAAGGTTTTCCGGTATGTAGTGTTGATCAATTCAATTTGGAATGCCCAACTTACACCAATTGAGTGGTGGGTAAGTCTAGCCAAAGACGTAAAAGAAAAGCGCTTCCGGGAGGCAACCCGAATTTCTTTTCCTTAGTTTAACAAACAATTTTTATTCCTTTATTCATTTTCATCTATTTGTTCATTTTTATTTATTTATTTTATGATCCATGTAATTTTTTGAAGTGAAATTAACCTTGTTTTAATTTTTGGGCAGATTTGAATCTTCATTAGGACGTGGGCACGCTCTATGAAGAAAGCACTTGGTTCAAATAGTGGAGAAAAACATGAAATAAGGCGTGCCCACGCCTTAAAGAAAGTGCACCTCGGATTACATGCCCATTCTTCAGAACTTGGAATAAGGCGTGCCCACGCCTTACCCTATGTGCAGCTCGGATTTACAAAAAAAAAAAAAAAAATTTAAACCCTATTCTGATTATATCTCCCCCGTCGCGCTCTCTCTCTCCCTCTCTATCTAACCCTCTTCCGCCTCTCTTCTTCTTCTCTCTTCAATCACCACCACCGGTCCTCCCCGTTGCCCCGCCTTTCCCTTTCTTTTTCCCCTTCAGCCACCGTCGACGGTTCTCGCCTCCCAAGCCATCATCAACCCCTAAACCTGCGCAACCCGTCGCGCTCCGACCCCGCTGCGCGCTTTCTATCTCCTATTCTTCCACACGCCGGCCACCGTTCAGCAACCCACTTCACTCCCCCTTTCGCCCCTCTTCTGCGCGACGCCGCTGCACGCCCTCTTTCTCTCCAACCGCTGCGCCTCCGTCACCTAGCGCAACCAACCAGTCGCCCTCCGCCTCTGTTCCACACCACAATTTTTACCAACCAGCCTCGGTTTTCTCTATCCCATTATACCGCCAAGTCCTATTCCCTCTCAATCACCACCGGTCAGCAGCACCCCTACTTTCCCTCGCCACATCCTTATTTCAATTTTACGCTGCAGCAACCAACCACGAATTGAGAGTTATGGGCAGAAAAAAGGAAGGTCAATCCAGTCGTGCAAGCTCAACAAAATCTGCGAGGTCGACTCCAATTGCTGAATCCAGTCCAACCCCGGAGAATGTCGATCCACCTGCACGCAAACGGGCTCGAATTGGTAAGGGAATGCACATTCTCCCCCCTTCTGCATCTGACTTGAATGGATGCCTGCAATTCAAAAAGAAAAAGGAGAAAGACAGGTATAAGCAAATGTGTGGTAAGGATATCGTTCCCTGTAAATACATTGATCAACAGACTATGGAAAGTTTGCATATTGATATGAATGTGCGTGCATTGATTGATAATATAGGATGGCGTACTTATTTTTCAATTAAGCATCATGTCTATATTGAACTTGTTCGGGAATTTTACACTACATTTGAATTTAAGAAACCGGGTGATTTCACGTTGAGTAGTCCTAGGGTGGTGCAATTTAGACTTATGGGGAAAGATTTCAAACTTTCAATCACTGAATTTAACTTGACCTTTGGTTTTATTGATAAGGAATATTCTGAAACCGAGGAATATTTGAATAGTTCATGTGATTATAGTGAGAATTTTGAACCGGTTTCTTTATACAAAACATTGTCCACTTCTAATTTTTATCACCCGAGCAAGTCTAAAGATTCATTCCTTCGTGATCCGGCTTTAAAATATATCCATAGATTCCTTGCATTTACCTTCTCGGGTCGAAAAGATTCGGCTGCTGTTTTGTCAAAATCTGAATTTTATTTCTTGTGGTGCATGCTAAACAGAATCAAGGTGAATCTTGGTTATTGGTTAGCTTCCCAATTTGCTACTGTTTTGACAAACAAACGTCCTTTAATTTTGGGGTCTTTGATCACGCATTTGGCTGTTCATGAAAATTTGATTGACCCCGATAATAATGATCTTCATATTGCTTGTGAAATGCAACCATTGGACTTACACTGTTTGGAGATCATGGGTTTAGTTTGGAAGGATGCAGGTACATTTAAATTTCAAGCACCAGGACCTATTGCCCCTCGGATCACACGCACAATTCCTACCACAGGAAGCACTGAAATGGCCATAATTCCTTATCATCCTTCCACATCCACATCTACAGGACCTGCTGCAGACCATTCTGATGACCGACTTGATAGAATGGAACGTCGGCTTGCACGAATAGAAAAGAATCAACATGCCTTCTTTGCTCACATGGGATTCACTCCTCCTTCACCACCATCCAGCTCTTAGCTGATTACCTTCAGGGAAGTCCTCTATTTTCACATTTTTGCATTTACATTTCTGTAACATTGAGGACAATGTTCGAACTACGTGTGGGGGGAGGGTTTTTATGTGTTTTTGCTAAAATTTTTGAATGTTGATTCATTTTCATTTTAGTTGAGCCTCAGGTTGCTGTTTTAGTTGTGATTTCATTTTATTTTCCTTTGTCTTTCATGTCCGTTCTGTTTGACAAGAAATTTGAAAACTCTCTTCTTCATTCTGGATTTTACCGATGCTTATCCCTTTATGATCTGATTTTTGTGAATTATTGAGATGAATTGAGGCACAGTAGGGAATGGCATGAGTAGTTGAATTCTTGTTTACTGCACGGGATTGATTGCTCTTGATGGTGGATTGAATGAAGGGTGTGTGGGATTTGATGCAAATTGACCCTGTTTTTGTGAGCTTTTGAGCCTCTTGAGCATTTACATTTATATATATATACACGACGCTATGCTCCGCTCCTTTGATTGTGTGATTGTCATGTATAGTTGATCTCTTCTAGAACTTGCTTTGTTATGCATGTTGAGATGCCTCTTGGTAATTGGATGCACTAATTAAGTAAGGGCACTTAGGTTAAGCCAAATTTAGCTTTCTTGAAATGCCTACCTTGAAATATACCCCCTAGAAAACCACTTTTGAGCTATAGCCTTTTTGTTGAAAATTAACCACAATACAAGCCATGAGAAATCCTATTCTTTGCTAATCCTCCATTATTTTGAACCTTGCATTGAAGGGATATATAGGCTTATTCATATGAGCTTCGATATGTTTTGGGTTGAGATTGAGAGATTTTGGGAATAAAGATCCATGATTATGCAAGTCTCATTATTCTTTTGAGAAGTGGTAATGTGAAAGAAAAGTTGGGGATAAAGTATTCGAGTTACAATCTACGATGTTCTATTATCTATAAAAAAAAAAGAAAAAAAAAAAGAAAAGAAAGAAAAAGCAAAAGAGAAAAAGAAGGGAAAACATGATCGTGAAGCAAAGAAGTGCAAGTGAAATTGTTCGAGAATGATTTGATTGAAAGCAATACATGAAGTTTGACTGAGCTCTTGTGAATATGTTTGTGTAGTTCCTTCGATGAAATAGCCAAAAATATATCCTCCTTATCCCACCTTACCTAAGCCCCATTACAACCAGTGTTAAGACCCTTACTTGCATTCAAGATCACTGGTGGCTCCGACGTGATATATTAGCAAGCCTATGGTAAGAATTTTCTATGCATTGGCTTGAGTGTTCACATATATATTTTATACCATAAACACTTTGAGCGAATTGTGTGAATCTAATGTGAGGCATTGAATCCCATTGCATGTGAATTTCGAAAAATTGTTGAGGTGATTGGTCTTTTGTTGGTAGATTGGGATTTATTCTATTTTTGCTTGTTCTTTGCTTGTGTCACGATTTAAATCTTTAAGGCATGATGGATTGGGTTGTGGATGGATAGGTGAAGGTAGAAGAATGAATGATGTTGAGAGCCAACTCATAAACTTGGTCTGATTTATGCTTGAGGACAAGCATTGTCTAAGTGTGGGGGGATTTGATAGAGCGCATAATTGATGTTTAACCCGTGATATTTTATCTCTATCTATTGGTTTTAAATGTTTAAATTGTGAGTATTAATTACATTTCATGTTTTTATGGATTAGGAGAAAGAGTTGGATTAAAGTGGGTTTAAATCACAAATTAGAAGGAAGAAGTTTGGAACTCTAAAATACCCAATCAGAGAAGGATAAACAACAAGGCGTGGGCACGTCTTATTAATTCTGAAAGACAGCAACCTCAAATATTTAATGGGCTGGACTTGTGGACATTATTTTACAATTCACTTTGAAGACAATTCCAACAACAGCAATTTTATTTAACATAGAATGCGACACATGTTTTGGGCTGGGATTACTCAATTATTATTTGGGCCCAACCTAACCTAGATGAAAGGTCGGCAACAGACGCGAGGTTAAGAGAATGGCTGGGGGGAGCTGAGACAGAAGAGGGGACCGGAATAAAAAAAAGAAAGAAAAAAGGGGCACAAGACGAAAGGAAAAGAAAAGGCCCAGCAGAAGAGAAAGAGAGGAAGAAGAATTGCTGGGAGGAAGAAAAAGGGGAAAGGAGCAGTCACGCATATTTCAGATCAGAATTGCTAGGAGTTCGACATTTTTTTTTACCTTTGTTTAATTATTATTTCTCTTGGTTTTTAATTAACAATCTTTATGGATAGCTAAATTCATTTTTCCAGTTCAAGGTTATTCAAAGTTTGATTCACCAAAAATTGTGAGATCTAATTAAATTTAATTCGTTCTTTAATTGTTTTCTATTTATATGTCTTTTGCTTGTGAATGAAGTTGTTGTTTTGATTGATTAATTCAAAGTGCACGTTGTTTTAATTGTCAAAATAATACTTGGTCAATTAGGAAACTAAATCCGTAATTGTTTAGGTTTTCTAATATAAGTGACAAATAACATGGTTAATTATAGACTGATTTTTGACTCATGTTATGAAGGCGTATAACCTAATTTAAATAAATCACGCGTGTGGATTTGTTGGTTAGAATTCGTAGTCTCTTTAGAAATTAATGCTATTGGTAAATTAAATCCTACGATTGTATCTAGGGTTGTTTATTGATTAGGGGAATAATCAACGAGCGTCTCTTGATTATCGATAAAGTAAGGAGAGATAGGTTGTTAGATCGTATCAATGACCATAACCAATTTAGAGAATGATTTAAGGATTTGATTTTTGCATCTATGATCAATTCTGTGAATCAATACTGAGATTATACCTTGGGCTGGATCTTTATTTAATTTGATATTTCCAACAATTTTAATTTCGCACTCGTTATTTACAATTGATTTCACATTCAAAAACTCAAAACCCCCCTTTATTTTCAATTCATTGTTTTTAATTTTTCCGAAGAATTAAATCTAACCAGTCCCTGTGGATTCGACCTTACTTACCACTATTGCAATTTATTTTTATGAGAGCAAGAAAATATTATTATTTGTTGGATTCGACACCCATCAAATTTTTGGCGCCGTTGCCGGGGACTGGTGTTAATCAGATTTAATTTTTCATTTATTGTTATCTATTTATTTGTTTATTTATTTTTATATCTTTTACTAATTTCTTTATTTCTTTTATGCCCCGTTGTTCTCGTACAGGTGAATTGCAATACGATCCTGAAATCGAGAAAACTGCTCGAAAATTGAGGAAAGAAACCAAGTTGCTAAAACAAACCAGATTGAATCAAGCAGTTGAGCTGACAGATTCAACAACTGATTCTTCTAGTGATTCTGAAACAGAGCAAAAGCAAGCAATGGCCAATGATGAAAGAACTTTAAGGGAATTGGCTGCACCAAATGAAAATCAACAGCCATTGTGCATTCAGTATCCAATTTTGGACGTGGGATTCGAGTTGAAATCCGGATTGATCCACTTGCTACCCAAATTCTATGGGCTTGAGAATGAAGACCCCCACAAACATCTGAAGGAATTCCACATGGTGTGTTCAAGTATGAAACCACAAGGAGTGACTGAAGAACAAATAAAGCTGCGGGCTTTTCCATTCTCATTAGCTGACAGGGCAAAAGATTGGCTATTTTATCTACCATCAGGTTCTGTGACTACGTGGACAGGGATGGTCAGACTATTTCTTGATAAATTTTTCCCAGCTTCAAGAGCTGCAAATATCAGAAGAGAGGTGTGTGGGATCAAACAGAGAGATACTGATACCTTGCATGAATATTGGGAAAGGTTCAAACAATTGTGTGCAAGCTGTCCTCAACATGGGATTTCGGAACAATTACTAATTCAGTACTTCTATGAGGGATTGTTGCCGATGGAGAGGAAAATGATGGACGCAGCTAGCGGAGGAGCAATAGTGAATAAAACCCCAACTGCCGCTAGGGAGTTGATCTCCATCATGGCTGCTAACACACAGCAGTTTGGATTTAGACAAGACACCCCTGTGAAAAGGGTGAACGAGGTAAATGTATCCTCCCTTGAAAATCAAATAGCAAACCTAACCTCTCTTGTTCAACAAATGGCTGTAGGAAATGTGCAACAGGTGAAAGCCTGTGGAATTTGCGCTGCAACCAGTCATCCAACTGACACTTGCCCTACTCTCCAAGAAGATTCATTTGAGCAGGCAAATGCTATTGGAAGATTTCCGGGGCCACCTCAAACAAAGTATGATCCCTATTCTAACACTTACAATCCTGGATGGAAGGATCATCCCAATTTTAGTTATCAGACAAGGACGCAATTTCAACAGTTCCAACAATTCCAGCCTAGACAGCCTGCTCCTCAACCGCAACAATCTTCTTCTTCAAACTCAGGTATGTCTCTAGAAGAAATTGTTAAATCACTTGCAACTAATACACAACAGTTTCAACAGGAGACGAGGACGGGGATAAAAAATTTGGAAACTCAAGTAAGTCAATTGGCATCAACTGTGAGCCGATTAGAATCTCAAGGCAAATTACCGTCCCAGACCATCATCAACCCAAAACAAAATGCCAGTGCAATCACTTTGAGAAGCGGGAAGGAATTGAAAGAGCCTGGTAAAGCAAAGCAAGGTAATTCGGGGGAAGAATCTGAAAAGGAAGTCATCCCACAACATCAAGTTGATCAGCCTGAAGTCCTTAACAGAGAACAACCAAAAGTTTTCGTGACACCTCCTCCATTCCCTACAAGATTGAGCAAATCCAAAAAGGAAGAAGAAGAGAAGGAAATCATGGAGACATTTCGAAAAATTGAGGTAAATATTCCCTTACTTGATGCGATTAAACAAGTGCCTAGATATGCTAAATTTTTGAAGGAATTGTGCACTAATAAGAGGAAGTTGAAAGGGAATGAAAAGATAAGTGTTGGAGAAAATGTTTCAGCTGTTCTCCAGAAAAAATTACCTCCTAAATGCAAGGACCCAGGTATGTTTACTATCCCTTGTAAAGTAGGTAAAGTTAGAGTCGAAAAGGCCATGTTAGATCTAGGAGCCTCAATAAATGTCATGCCTCTTTCTGTTTATTCATCTTTAAATACTGGACCATTGAAGGAAACAGGTGTGATTATTCAATTAGCAGATAGGTCTAACGTATACCCAGAGGGAGTCTTAGAAGATGTATTGGTTCAGGTTAATGAATTGGTTTTTCCTGCTGATTTTTATGTTCTTAATATGGAGGAAGATGATTCTTCTAATCCTACGCCTATTTTATTAGGAAGACCATTTCTTAAAACATCTAGGACAAAAATTGATGTGCATGCTGGAACACTCACGATGGAGTTTGATGGTGAAATTATTAAATTTAATATTTATGAAGCCATGAGATATCCTAGTGATGTGTCACCTGTTTATGTTATGGATGTTATTGATCCTTTAGCACAAAATCTTTTTGACCTTAATAGTGATGATAAGTTGAATGTTGCACTAAGCAGGAACCTCACTCTTGATGGACTAGAGAAGGCCATGAAGAATTTTGTGTTCGATTTCGACTTGCAAGATGCAATTCAGGAATTAGAGTCACTCAAACCTATAAGGTATAATGTATCTCAAATTGAATTGCCTATCTCTCACACAAAACTTCTTTCTTCTGTTGAGCAGGCACCAAAATTGGAATTGAAACCACTACCAGACCATTTGAAGTATGTGTTCTTAGGAGAAGAAGAAATGCTCCCGGTGATTATCTCCAACAAACTCTCTCCCTTGGAAGAAGAGAAATTAACTCGAGTGCTTAGGGAGTATAAACAAGCAATTGGGTGGACTATAGCTGACATCAAGGGATTGAGCCCTTCTACATGCATGCATGCATAGGATATTATTGGAAGAAGATTGTAAACCATCTAGAGAAGCCCAACGGAGATTAAATCCACCAATGATGGAAGTGGTAAAGAAAGAAATTTTGAAACTTCTGGATGCAGATATGATCTATCCAATTTCTGACAGTAAATGGGTAAGTCCAGTTCAGGTAGTCCCAAAGAAAACAGGTATAACGGTTATTAAAAATTCAGAAGGTGAGATGATCCCAACTCGTGTTGAAAATGGGTGGCGGGTATGTATTGATTATAGGAAGTTAAATGCTGCAACTAGAAAAGATCACTTCCCCCTCCCATTTATTGATCAAATGCTCGAGCGTGTAGCAGGTCGTACTCATTATTGTTGTCTTGATGGTTATTCAGGTTTTCACCAGATTCCGGTTGCACCGGAAGATCAAGAGAAAACCACGTTCACGTGCCCTTTTGGCACCTTTGCATATAGACGAATGCCGTTTGGACTATGCAATGCTCCTGCTACATTCCAAAGGTGTATGGTTAGTATATTTTCTGATTATGTGGAAAACATCATAGAGGTGTTCATAGACGATTTTACGGTTTATGGCAATTCTTTTGATGCATGTTTAACTAACCTTACAAAAGTTCTAGGAAGATGCATAGAAACAAATCTAGTTTTGAACTATGAAAAATGTCACTTTATGGTTGATCAAGGAATTATTCTAGGTCATGTTGTGTCTTCCAAGGGTATTGAGGTTGATAAGGCTAAGATAGATATTATTAAATCCTTGCCTTACCCCACGACTGTGCGGGAAGTTCGCTCTTTTCTTGGTCATGCAGGTTTTTACAGGCGCTTTATCAAGGATTTTTCCAAGATCACTCAGCCCATGTGCAAGTTATTGCAAAAAGACATGGTGTTTGAATTCGATGAGGGATGCAAAGGAGAATTTGATAAGTTGAAAGATATGCTCACCTCAGCACCTATTATCCAACCACCGGATTGGAATCTCCCATTTGAAATCATGTGTGATGCAAGTAATTATGCAGTTGGTGCTGTGCTTGGACAAAAAGTTGGAAGAGCCCATCATGCCATTTATTATGCCTCCAGAACACTTGATAATGCACAAAGCAACTATTCAACAACAGAAAAAGAACTTTTAGCTATTGTTTTTGCTTTGGAAAAATTTCGTCAATATTTGCTTGGTACTAAGGTAATTATTTATTCTGATCATGCAGCTCTCAAGTATTTGTTTTCAAAGAAGGAGGCAAAACCTAGGTTGATTCGGTTGATTCTCTTGTTACAAGAGTTCGACTTGGAGATACGTGATAAAAAGGGCACAGAGAATTTGGTTGCTGATCATTTGAGTAGATTGACCACAAGTGAAGAACCATCACCATTGAAGGACAGTTTTCCAGATGAGTACCTATTTTCTATTAAAGAGGCAGTCCCCTGGTATGCTGATATAGTTAATTATCTAGTTACTAAAACGCTGCCACATGATTTGTCTAGAGCTCAAAAAGATAGGATAAAGAGTGATGCTAAATATTATGTATGGGATGACCCTTACTTGTGGAAACATTGTTCTGACCAAATTATTCGTAGGTGTGTCTCTCAACAAGAAATTCCTTCAATTTTAAAATTTTGTCATTCTTATGCTTGTGGAGGACATTTTGGTCCTAAGAGAACGGCCCGTAAGGTGCTAGACTGTGGATTGTTTTGGCCTACTTTGTTTCACGATTCGTACATGTTTTGCAAATCTTGTGAACAATGTCAAAAAACTGGAACTATAGGACGTAGAGATCAAATGCCCCTTACCCCTATTCTTGTTTGTGAAATATTTGATGTGTGGGGTATAGATTTCATGGGTCCTTTTCCTTCTTCTTATAATAATGTTTATATAATTCTTGCTGTGGATTATGTTTCAAAATGGGAGGAAGCTAAAGCCACCCGGACTGATGATGCTAAAGTGGTTGCAGATTTTGTCAAATCTCATATTTTTGTTAGGTTCGGGACACCAAAGGCTATCATTAGTGATCGCGGGACTCACTTTTGCAATAAAGTGGTGGAAGCCTTACTAAAGAAATACAATGTTACCCACCGCATCTCTACTGCGTATCACCCGCAAACAAATGGACAGGCTGAAGTGTCCAATAGAGAAATTAAATCCATACTTGAAAAGACAGTCAACCCGAACAGGAAGGACTGGAGTCTAAGGCTTGATGATGCGCTTTGGGCTTATCGAACAGCCTACAAAACTCCTATAGGTATGTCTCCTTACCGTTTGGTATTTGGCAAACCATGTCATCTTCCAGTAGAGCTAGAACACAGGGCATATTGGGCTGTCAAGCATTGCAATATGAGAATGGATGAGTCAGGTGAGCAAAGGAAGTTACAATTGCAAGAGTTGGAAGAGGTTCGCAATGATGCTTATGAGAACTCAAGGATCTACAAAGAAAAGACGAAAGCCTTCCATGATCAAATGATTTCCAGGAAAACATTTTCTATTGGTCAGAAAGTTTTACTTTACCATTCTAAATTGAAATTGTTTCCTGGTAAGTTGCGTTCTAGATGGATAGGGCATTTTCTTGTTACTAATGTGTTTCCTCACGGTGCAGTTGAAATTCAAGGCTTGGATACGGGTAAGATTTTTAAAGTCAATGGACATCGCTTGAAACCTTTTTATGAAGGTTTTCCGGTATGTAGTGTTGATCAATTCAATTTGGAATGCCCAACTTACACCAATTGAGTGGTGGGTAAGTCTAGCCAAAGACGTAAAAGAAAAGCGCTTCCGGGAGGCAACCCGAATTTCTTTTCCTTAGTTTAACAAACAATTTTTATTCCTTTATTCATTTTCATCTATTTGTTCATTTTTATTTATTTATTTTATGATCCATGTAATTTTTTGAAGTGAAATTAACCTTGTTTTAATTTTTGGGCAGATTTGAATCTTCATTAGGACGTGGGCACGCTCTATGAAGAAAGCACTTGGTTCAAATAGTGGAGAAAAACATGAAATAAGGCGTGCCCACGCCTTAAAGAAAGTGCACCTCGGATTACATGCCCATTCTTCAGAACTTGGAATAAGGCGTGCCCACGCCTTACCCTATGTGCAGCTCGGATTTACAAAAAAAAAAAAAAAAATTTAAACCCTATTCTGATTATATCTCCCCCGTCGCGCTCTCTCTCTCCCTCTCTATCTAACCCTCTTCCGCCTCTCTTCTTCTTCTCTCTTCAATCACCACCACCGGTCCTCCCCGTTGCCCCGCCTTTCCCTTTCTTTTTCCCCTTCAGCCACCGTCGACGGTTCTCGCCTCCCAAGCCATCATCAACCCCTAAACCTGCGCAACCCGTCGCGCTCCGACCCCGCTGCGCGCTTTCTATCTCCTATTCTTCCACACGCCGGCCACCGTTCAGCAACCCACTTCACTCCCCCTTTCGCCCCTCTTCTGCGCGACGCCGCTGCACGCCCTCTTTCTCTCCAACCGCTGCGCCTCCGTCACCTAGCGCAACCAACCAGTCGCCCTCCGCCTCTGTTCCACACCACAATTTTTACCAACCAGCCTCGGTTTTCTCTATCCCATTATACCGCCAAGTCCTATTCCCTCTCAATCACCACCGGTCAGCAGCACCCCTACTTTCCCTCGCCACATCCTTATTTCAATTTTACGCTGCAGCAACCAACCACGAATTGAGAGTTATGGGCAGAAAAAAGGAAGGTCAATCCAGTCGTGCAAGCTCAACAAAATCTGCGAGGTCGACTCCAATTGCTGAATCCAGTCCAACCCCGGAGAATGTCGATCCACCTGCACGCAAACGGGCTCGAATTGGTAAGGGAATGCACATTCTCCCCCCTTCTGCATCTGACTTGAATGGATGCCTGCAATTCAAAAAGAAAAAGGAGAAAGACAGGTATAAGCAAATGTGTGGTAAGGATATCGTTCCCTGTAAATACATTGATCAACAGACTATGGAAAGTTTGCATATTGATATGAATGTGCGTGCATTGATTGATAATATAGGATGGCGTACTTATTTTTCAATTAAGCATCATGTCTATATTGAACTTGTTCGGGAATTTTACACTACATTTGAATTTAAGAAACCGGGTGATTTCACGTTGAGTAGTCCTAGGGTGGTGCAATTTAGACTTATGGGGAAAGATTTCAAACTTTCAATCACTGAATTTAACTTGACCTTTGGTTTTATTGATAAGGAATATTCTGAAACCGAGGAATATTTGAATAGTTCATGTGATTATAGTGAGAATTTTGAACCGGTTTCTTTATACAAAACATTGTCCACTTCTAATTTTTATCACCCGAGCAAGTCTAAAGATTCATTCCTTCGTGATCCGGCTTTAAAATATATCCATAGATTCCTTGCATTTACCTTCTCGGGTCGAAAAGATTCGGCTGCTGTTTTGTCAAAATCTGAATTTTATTTCTTGTGGTGCATGCTAAACAGAATCAAGGTGAATCTTGGTTATTGGTTAGCTTCCCAATTTGCTACTGTTTTGACAAACAAACGTCCTTTAATTTTGGGGTCTTTGATCACGCATTTGGCTGTTCATGAAAATTTGATTGACCCCGATAATAATGATCTTCATATTGCTTGTGAAATGCAACCATTGGACTTACACTGTTTGGAGATCATGGGTTTAGTTTGGAAGGATGCAGGTACATTTAAATTTCAAGCACCAGGACCTATTGCCCCTCGGATCACACGCACAATTCCTACCACAGGAAGCACTGAAATGGCCATAATTCCTTATCATCCTTCCACATCCACATCTACAGGACCTGCTGCAGACCATTCTGATGACCGACTTGATAGAATGGAACGTCGGCTTGCACGAATAGAAAAGAATCAACATGCCTTCTTTGCTCACATGGGATTCACTCCTCCTTCACCACCATCCAGCTCTTAGCTGATTACCTTCAGGGAAGTCCTCTATTTTCACATTTTTGCATTTACATTTCTGTAACATTGAGGACAATGTTCGAACTACGTGTGGGGGGAGGGTTTTTATGTGTTTTTGCTAAAATTTTTGAATGTTGATTCATTTTCATTTTAGTTGAGCCTCAGGTTGCTGTTTTAGTTGTGATTTCATTTTATTTTCCTTTGTCTTTCATGTCCGTTCTGTTTGACAAGAAATTTGAAAACTCTCTTCTTCATTCTGGATTTTACCGATGCTTATCCCTTTATGATCTGATTTTTGTGAATTATTGAGATGAATTGAGGCACAGTAGGGAATGGCATGAGTAGTTGAATTCTTGTTTACTGCACGGGATTGATTGCTCTTGATGGTGGATTGAATGAAGGGTGTGTGGGATTTGATGCAAATTGACCCTGTTTTTGTGAGCTTTTGAGCCTCTTGAGCATTTACATTTATATATATATACACGACGCTATGCTCCGCTCCTTTGATTGTGTGATTGTCATGTATAGTTGATCTCTTCTAGAACTTGCTTTGTTATGCATGTTGAGATGCCTCTTGGTAATTGGATGCACTAATTAAGTAAGGGCACTTAGGTTAAGCCAAATTTAGCTTTCTTGAAATGCCTACCTTGAAATATACCCCCTAGAAAACCACTTTTGAGCTATAGCCTTTTTGTTGAAAATTAACCACAATACAAGCCATGAGAAATCCTATTCTTTGCTAATCCTCCATTATTTTGAACCTTGCATTGAAGGGATATATAGGCTTATTCATATGAGCTTCGATATGTTTTGGGTTGAGATTGAGAGATTTTGGGAATAAAGATCCATGATTATGCAAGTCTCATTATTCTTTTGAGAAGTGGTAATGTGAAAGAAAAGTTGGGGATAAAGTATTCGAGTTACAATCTACGATGTTCTATTATCTATAAAAAAAAAAGAAAAAAAAAAAGAAAAGAAAGAAAAAGCAAAAGAGAAAAAGAAGGGAAAACATGATCGTGAAGCAAAGAAGTGCAAGTGAAATTGTTCGAGAATGATTTGATTGAAAGCAATACATGAAGTTTGACTGAGCTCTTGTGAATATGTTTGTGTAGTTCCTTCGATGAAATAGCCAAAAATATATCCTCCTTATCCCACCTTACCTAAGCCCCATTACAACCAGTGTTAAGACCCTTACTTGCATTCAAGATCACTGGTGGCTCCGACGTGATATATTAGCAAGCCTATGGTAAGAATTTTCTATGCATTGGCTTGAGTGTTCACATATATATTTTATACCATAAACACTTTGAGCGAATTGTGTGAATCTAATGTGAGGCATTGAATCCCATTGCATGTGAATTTCGAAAAATTGTTGAGGTGATTGGTCTTTTGTTGGTAGATTGGGATTTATTCTATTTTTGCTTGTTCTTTGCTTGTGTCACGATTTAAATCTTTAAGGCATGATGGATTGGGTTGTGGATGGATAGGTGAAGGTAGAAGAATGAATGATGTTGAGAGCCAACTCATAAACTTGGTCTGATTTATGCTTGAGGACAAGCATTGTCTAAGTGTGGGGGGATTTGATAGAGCGCATAATTGATGTTTAACCCGTGATATTTTATCTCTATCTATTGGTTTTAAATGTTTAAATTGTGAGTATTAATTACATTTCATGTTTTTATGGATTAGGAGAAAGAGTTGGATTAAAGTGGGTTTAAATCACAAATTAGAAGGAAGAAGTTTGGAACTCTAAAATACCCAATCAGAGAAGGATAAACAACAAGGCGTGGGCACGTCTTATTAATTCTGAAAGACAGCAACCTCAAATATTTAATGGGCTGGACTTGTGGACATTATTTTACAATTCACTTTGAAGACAATTCCAACAACAGCAATTTTATTTAACATAGAATGCGACACATGTTTTGGGCTGGGATTACTCAATTATTATTTGGGCCCAACCTAACCTAGATGAAAGGTCGGCAACAGACGCGAGGTTAAGAGAATGGCTGGGGGGAGCTGAGACAGAAGAGGGGACCGGAATAAAAAAAAGAAAGAAAAAAGGGGCACAAGACGAAAGGAAAAGAAAAGGCCCAGCAGAAGAGAAAGAGAGGAAGAAGAATTGCTGGGAGGAAGAAAAAGGGGAAAGGAGCAGTCACGCATATTTCAGATCAGAATTGCTAGGAGTTCGACATTTTTTTTTACCTTTGTTTAATTATTATTTCTCTTGGTTTTTAATTAACAATCTTTATGGATAGCTAAATTCATTTTTCCAGTTCAAGGTTATTCAAAGTTTGATTCACCAAAAATTGTGAGATCTAATTAAATTTAATTCGTTCTTTAATTGTTTTCTATTTATATGTCTTTTGCTTGTGAATGAAGTTGTTGTTTTGATTGATTAATTCAAAGTGCACGTTGTTTTAATTGTCAAAATAATACTTGGTCAATTAGGAAACTAAATCCGTAATTGTTTAGGTTTTCTAATATAAGTGACAAATAACATGGTTAATTATAGACTGATTTTTGACTCATGTTATGAAGGCGTATAACCTAATTTAAATAAATCACGCGTGTGGATTTTTTGGTTAGAATTCGTAGTCTCTTTAGAAATTAATGCTATTGGTAAATTAAATCCTACGATTGTATCTAGGGTTGTTTATTGATTAGGGGAATAATCAACGAGCGTCTCTTGATTATCGATAAAGTAAGGAGAGATAGGTTGTTAGATCGTATCAATGACCATAACCAATTTAGAGAATGATTTAAGGATTTGATTTTTGCATCTATGATCAATTCTGTGAATCAATACTGAGATTATACCTTGGGCTGGATCTTTATTTAATTTGATATTTCCAACAATTTTAATTTCGCACTCGTTATTTACAATTGATTTCACATTCAAAAACTCAAAACCCCCCTTTATTTTCAATTCATTGTTTTTAATTTTTCCGAAGAATTAAATCTAACCAGTCCCTGTGGATTCGACCTTACTTACCACTATTGCAATTTATTTTTATGAGAGCAAGAAAATATTATTATTTGTTGGATTCGACACCCATCAATTTCATTTCAAATAAACTTTTTTAGGCAACATCAAAGAAAGGCATAGACAATAGGCTTATTATATATGTTTTATTTATATTTTCATTAATAATTTTATTTTTTTAATTTCACTGACATAAAATTAAATATATGCATATAGTCAATTAAATGCATCACATTTAAAAAGAAAAAAATAATTATGCAAAGACCTCTTGGGTTGAATTTCACTTTTTTGCATCACAAATATTTAGGTTGCATCACATTTGAAAAGAAAAAAAAAATTAATTATGCAAAGGCCTCTTGGGTTAATTTCACTTTTTTGTATCACAAATATTTAGGTTGATTTTCACTTTCGTGCAATGTTAATATTGTTTAATTTGTTACATTCATTTAAATATAGGACATCATATATTTAATTAATTTGTTGCAATTACTTTATTTTATGTAAATTATAATATTTTGAGGGTTATTATTTTTATTTATGGTAGTCAAAACTATTTTGACAATTTTTTTATTCATATTATACAAAAATTGCATTATTTAATTTAAATTTGAGAAATTATTTAAAATATATTTTTTCTATAATAACTTTAGTGCATCATATACGTGTGGACAACCAGAAAATGTACAAACAATTTAGTTGATGTTTGATACCCATTATTTCGAACCTCATTTTTTTCATAACTTTTTTCAACCACACATTGTATCAATAAACTAATCCATACATAAATCCAAAAATATTTCTTATTTTTTAACCACGCAATATTCTCCAAAATTTACAATTACAAACTACATTATTTTGAAGTAATGAGTCTCATACAGGGACATAGTATTTTAAGAGGTTTTCCAAAATATTATAAGAATTCTAATCCATTTTTACTTTGAGCATTTATTGACAGTTTAATTATTAATTAAAACAAAATGTGTGTTCAAACTTTTTTTTTCCTATTTTGAAATGATATTAATATTAAAATAATTCATACTGCTCTTCCGTGCAACGCACGAGTGTGATACTAGTATATATATAATAACAACATAGCTGTCACATAAATTTACACATAGTTTCCCGCCAATTTTACCTGTTATTTTAGGAAACTTTATAATTTTATTAAATATTTTAATAATTGAATTAGGAAACTTCAATTAATACAAAATTAATTATAGGTGGCATATAATAAATGACTTATTGATTTGTAAAAAATAAAAAATCAATAAATAGATCAAATTGTATATTATTTTTATTCTTTTGATAATTATTGTAATATTTTGAAGTAAAAAAATATACAATATGAGTGTCAAATTCAAGATCTTAACGAGAAGTTTAATACAAGCTAACAAATGAAAACAAACTCTAAATATATCATTCATAAAATTGCCTCAAATAATAAATGTAAAAGCTTAATTTATACTTTTTACTTTTTCCAATATCCAATCTTTTTAATTTATCTCATTTAAATCATAAAACGATATCTATCTTTTCTTACATAACTTCAATTTGACATAAATGATTAATTTCATATATTTTTTCTTATCAAATTAAAAGAAATAATAGATATCCAATCTTTCTAAGTAAATTCAATTAAAATATTTTAATTTCTACAACTTTAGATTTCGATAGATTTTTTGGCAATTTTGAAATTAATTTTATAAATTTACTCATTTTGTTCATTTATCTATTTTTTAATTTTACAAATTTAAAAGAACATCAATTTGTAAAATATATACTACAGACTTTAACAATTAATTCATTAAGTTCTATAGAAAATAAAAATATAAGGTTTTATCAAACTTATTCTATTTAAAAATAAAAATATGGTTAATACATTTATTTAACAGGCACAAAAAATAGTTTTGTGTGTGTGTGTGTGTAACATGACCATTTTTAATACTTGGTGAAAAATAAAATGTCACGTTGTATTTGAATCATTGAATACGAGTAAGTTTGATATTGATATTGATATAGATTATATAAATAGTTTTAAATGTGTGATTGAAAGTGAAAGAAGGTAGTATAAAAAATAAAATAATTGTCAAATCAATCAATTGAGTGGTTGAAAATTGATTTTCATTTTTTAGAATGCGTGGTTAAAAAGTAGTATGTGCAATTATGAAAAATTAGTTTTTAAATAATATGTGGTTATGAATGAACATTAAAAAAAATTATTTTTGAATAATCTTAATCTTAATTCTTATTCTTAATCTTAATCTATATCTATATATATATAAAAACAGAAGTGCCGTCAAAAATTTTTCCCGCCCATTTGCACTTTCTATTTTTGGAATTTTTTTATTTTTTTTTTCAATTGAATTTCCGGAATTGGGAAATGAGTTGTTGACAATTAATGAGACATTTAATGTGGGAAAGTGTGTAATGCATTGTAAATAGGCACTTGATTACATGTATTGAATGCTAATAGTTTGTCTATATATATATATTATTTTAGGGAACTATATTCATACAACACATTTCTTTAAATTTACATCATAGTTTAATTGCAAGATAGATCTTCAGTGTTTGTTTATTTTTGCTTTTATATCCTTAATTTTTTTTAATCGCATTGTTATTTATAACATTCAATTAATTAATAAATTTGATTTCTAATCGCAATTTCTATTTAAATATTCTGCTAATTTGCATTGAAAGGATGTGCAAATATTTTTTTTAACTTTTGTATTAATTATTTATTTTGACTATTTAAAAATATGAGAGATAAATAAGTGTTTTTCGCCAACAAAACAAATATATTGAACAAAAATCGTCTCAAAAGACAAGATGTGGAAATTATGCATCAACGTAAGAGGTACTCATGATAATTAATAATTTATTGAAACTAAAACTAATTATTATGTCATCACATTGATAAACATTTGAATGGTATTATGGAAATCATTTTACATAGTGAAATTAATTACTATGTTATGGATGACGTGTTGACTGCATTTGGTCCTTGTTTGAGACCCATTATTTGGAATAATGTGATTTTGAATAGTAAATTTTTTGGAGAATGTGTAGTTAAAAATTGAAGAATATTTTTGGACTTATGTGTAGATTATTTTATTGGTATAATGTGTGGTTGAAAATGAGTTTTTAAAAAATGAGATTTAAAAATAATAGGTACCAAACAGGGGCTTGATGATGCGTTTAGTGCAATGGGAAATGAAATTGAAATTATTAAGGATGTTCATTTTAATACTTAAAAACGCAACTCCAAACAATGTGCAAATATCTGTTATTTTCGATAAAAAGTAATATCAATTTTTTATCGAACAACTTCATTTTTTTTTTGTGAAAAAATGTGGAAAACTTAATAATCAAACTACTTAAATATATAAATTGATTTTTATTACTCAAAGAAGCTATTATAATTTGAAGTAGTTTTATTGTTTGTAAAATTTTATTAATTATTTTAATATATTATTTTTTATGCATTTTGTGTACGGGAGAAATCTTATCTTAATCATAATATATTATTATTATTATTAAATTATCTATAGTATATATTAAACCACAACAGCCGTAAAAAAAATTTCCCGCCCACTGTCACTTATTTTTTGGAAACCTTATGTTTTTTTGTGTTTTTTTTTCCTGATTTTCGATACAATTGTTTAACATTAATTAGCAACTTGAATATGTATTGGAATAGGTGGAAGACGTGTCATGCCAGTGACCTTTCATTTGTTGATGTTGAATTGATTAATGAGGTGTGGATGGGAAATGGCTTTTCATTTTTCTATTTCATATTGAATGCTCGATGCAATTTTTTGCTGGCTTAAGTATTAATTAGTATTAATACATTTTTTTGAATAAAACAAATATAAGATTAATTTTAATAATTATCTAAAAATTATATGATCTAAAATTCTCGGTATAATTTTTTGACCTTCAATGTTATCCAGTTGCCATGTCATGATAATTGCAAGATTTGCGTAAGTATTATTTTAACTACTTGATTTTATATATAAAAGTATAATGTTATTGGTTAAGAATGAATAATATTTTTTTAATAATTCTTAATTTTAATAGTTGTGTAAAGGTTATATGGTACGATTTTTACTATAATTTTTTTACTCCAACATTGTCGATTGTTATATCATGATAATTGCTAGATTTATGAAATTGTTATTTTGACCACTTGATTTTATAGGTGAAAATATAATTTTATTGGTCAAATGCAAATATTTGTGGGTTAAGATTCAGCACGCTTTTATAATTATTATGATTCTTATTTTTGAATGAAAAATTTAAAGCTTAAATACGAGAGGAGAATGCATAAACCATTAGAAATATATTGATACATTCCACATAATCAATATTGTATCCATAATATTAAATAAAAAACATGATACACCATTAAATAAACTACTAAATTTGGATTTTCTTTGAAGTTGACCATAACTCATAAAAATTATTGAAATTAACAATCATTTTTATTGGTTAAATACAAATATTTGCTCTTAAGATTAAACAAAAGCTTATAATTATTGTGATTGATGTTTCTGAAAGAAATTTAGATAAAATGTTAAATACGTGAGGAAAATGCAAAAATTGTGGTTAAAAGCGAATAATATTCTTTTAATCATTCTTAATTTTAATAGTTGTGTGAAGATTATATGGTATACCATTTTCGTTATAATTTTTTTGTCACCAACATAGCATGTTGTCATATCATGATAATTGCTAAATTTATGTAATTATTATTTTGACTACTTGATTTTATAATTAAAAATATAATTTTATTGGTTAAATACAAATATTTGTGGGTTTAAGATTAAGCAGACATTTATAATTATTGTGATTTATATTTTTGAATCAAAATTGGAAAAACTTAAATAGGAGAGGCATAAATCATGAGAAATAATTGATACCTTCCACAATATATTTATATTTGGCGAATACTTTAGTATTATTTACTAATGTATTAAGTAAAATACTAAAGTATCCGACAAACATAGCATCCTCAATAAATCTCACTTATTTTTATTTATGGATTAAAATGGTTTAGTATTGAATTTATAATGCTTATACTAAACTTAAAAGAAAAGTGTTGACATATTTTATTACAAATCAAATTTGTATTTTCAAATGGAAAATTGCATTAGTACAGGGCCTGTACCTGTAGGATTACTCTTTTCAATATACCAAAATTATTCACTAATTTTACAATATATTTTGTACGATCCAATATCCATGCATCGCACGGGTGATGCACTAGTATATATAATAACAACATAGTCGTCACATAAATTCACACATAGTTTCCCCCCATTTTTACCTGCTATTTTAGGAAACTTTATAATTTTATTAATTATTTTAATAATGGAATTAGGAAACTTCAATTAATGCAAAATTAATTATAGGTGTCATTTAATAAATGACTTATTGATTTGTAAAAAATAAAAAATCTATAAATAGATCAAATTGTATATTATTTTTATTCTTTTGATATTTATTGTAATATTTTGAAATAAAAAAATATGCAATATGGGTGTCAAATTCAAGATCTTAACGAGAAGTTTAATACAAGCTAACAAATGAAAACAAATTCTAAATATATTATTCGTAAAATTATCTCAAATAACAAATGTAAAAGCTTAATTTATACTTTTTACTTTTTCCAATATCTAATCTTTTAAATTTATCTCATTTAAATCATAAAATGATATCTATCTTTTCTTACATAACTTCAATTTGACGTAAATGATTAATTTCATATATTTTTTCTTATCAAATTAAAAGAAATAATAGATATCCAATATTTCTAAGTAAATTCAATTAAAATATTATAATTTCTACAACTTTAGATTTCGATAAATTTTTTGGTAATTTTGAAATTAATTTTATAAATTTACTCATTTTGTTCATTTAAATAATTTTTTAATTTTATAAATTTAAAAGAACATCAATTTGTAAAATATATACTACAGACTTTAACAATTAATTCATTGAGTTCTATAGAAAATAAAAATATAAGGTTTTATCAAACTTATTCTATTTAAAAATAAAAATATGGTTAATACATTTATTTAACAGGCACAAAAAATAGTTTTGTGTGTGTGTTTGTGTATAACATGACCATTTTTAATACTTGGTGAAAAATAAAATGTCACGTTGTATTTGAATCATTGAATAGGAGTAAGTTTGATATTGATATTGATATAGATTATATAAATAGTTTTAAATGTGTGATTGAAAGTGAAAGAAGGTAGTATAAAAATAAAATAATTGTCAAATCAATCAATTGAGTGGTTTAAAATTGATTTTCATTTTTTAGAATGCGTGGTTAAAAAATAGTATGTGCAATTGTGAAAAATTAGTTTTTAAATAATATGTGGTTGTGAATGAACATTAAAAAAAATTATTTTTGAATAATCTTAATCTTAATTCTTATTCTTATATATATATATATATATATATATATATATATATATATATATATATATATATATATATATAATAACAATATAGCCGTCACATAAATTCACACATAGTTTCCCGCCATTTTTACTTGCTATTTTAGGAAACTTTATAATTTTATTAATTATTTTAATAATTGAATTAGGAAACTTCAATTAATGCAAAATTAATTATAGGTGTCATATAATAAATGACTTATTGATTTGTAAAAAATAAAAAATCTATAAATAGATCAAATTGTATATTATTTTTATTCTTTTGATAATTATTGTAATATTTTGAAGTAAAAAAATATGCAATATGTGTGTCAAATTCAAAATCTTAACGAGAAGTTTAATACAAGCTAACAAATGAAAACAAACTCTAAATATATCATTCGTAAAATTGTCTCAAATAATAAACGTAAAAGCTTAATTTATATTTTTTACTTTTTCCAATATCCAATCTTTTTAATTTATCTCATTTAAATCATAAAATGATATCTATCTTTTCTTACATAACTTAAATTTGACATAAATGATTAATTTCATATATTTTTTATTATCAAATTAAAAGAAACAATAGATATCCAATCTTTCTAAGTAAATTCAATTAAAATATTTTAATTTCTTGAACTTTAGATTTATATATATTTTTTGGCAATTTTGAAATTAATTTTATAAATTTACTCATTTTGTTCATTTATCTATTTTTTAATTTTATAAATTTAAAATAACATCAATTTGTAAAATATATACTACAGACTTTAACAATTAATTCATTGAGTTCTATAGAAAATAAAAATATAAGATTTTATCAAACTTATTCTATTTAAAAATAAAAATATGGTTAATACATTTATTTAACAGGCACAAAAAATAGTTTTGTGTGTGTGTGTATAACATGACCATTTTTAATACTTGGTGAAAAATAAAATGTCACGTTGTATTTGAATCATTGAATAGGAGTAAGTTTGATATTGATATTGATATAGATTATATAAATAGTTTTAAATGTGTGATTGAAAGTGAAAGAAGATAGTATAAAAAATAAAATAATTGTCAAATCAATCAATTGAGTGGTTGAAAATTGATTTTAATTTTTAGAATATGTGGTTAAAAAGTAGTACGTGCAACTGTGAAAAATTAGTTTTTAAATAATATGTGGTTGTGAATGAACATTAAAAAAATTATTTTTGAATAATCTTAATCTTAATCTATATCTATATCTAAATCTTTATCTTTATCTTTATATATATAAAAGTAGAAGTGAGGAGAGAGAGTCATTTTGAAGGGAAATTTGCATTTAATGATTCTCTCTCCTCAATTCTACTTTTATGTATAAAAAAATACATAAAAATAAATAAAGAAAAGAGAAATATTTTTGTAGGAAAGTTTATTATTTATTACATATTTAGTAAGATTTGTAATAAATATACTATGTGTAAATGTATTATATTGAAAATGAAAAATCAGATTAATATATTTGAACATAAATAATGTGATACCTACGTAAATGTGTTATGTAGAAAATAAAAAACTTGGATTAATATATTTGAATATAAATGAATGTAATATCTATGTAAATGTGTTATGTATGAAATGAAAAAATTGTATTAATATATTTGAATATAAATAAATGTCATATCTATGTAAATGTGTTAAATTGAAAATGAAAATTTTGGATTAATATATTTGAAAATAAAAAATACATGCTATATAAATTTGTTAAGTTAGAAATGAAGATTTTGAATCAATATATTTTGAAAATAAATAAATAAAATCATTAAAATTTTACTTTTTAACATGTCAATAAATGAGTAGGTTCTTCAATAATTATATTACAAAATTAATCAATTTTTTGCCACCAATGATAAATTGTTAGAAAATTTAATCATTTCATCATTTTGACAAAAATTGGTATACTTAAAAAATAAGGAAAAATAAAATATATTCATTAGTATATATTGGATTTCGAATAAAATATATGTAAGCAACATATTAAAAAATAAAGTTAATTAAAAATTTTAACATATTAAAAGGAAAATAGGTGATAAGGTGGGAAAATTTTTAAAGAAAAACGTAAATAAAAGTAAAAAGAAATTTATACAAAAAATTTAATTAAGTGTCAAACTTTGAGTGGCGCGGTACACTGAGTTTACATGCAGATTTTTTTTTCTTGATTAGTTTTTTTTTTTTTTTTTTTTTTTTTTTTAAGTTTCAAATTCTATAACATGTGTTATGTAGGAAATGAATAAATTGAATTAATATATTTTAAAATAAATAAATGTCATGGTATATAAATTTGTTAAATTAGAAATGAAAAAATTGAATTAATATATTTTGAAAATAAATAAATAAAATTATTGAAATTTTACTCTCTAATTTGTCAATAAACGAATAAGCTCTTCAATACGCATATTACAAAAATAATTTATTATTTTCTATTAACTTTTTAACCACACATATTTTCTCCCTCCAATTTTCAATCACTACTTTTTACCTCAAAATCATAAATAAACAAGTTTATAAACCAAACATTATTACCAAACGAAGGTTTAATCATTTCATTATTTTGACAAAAAATGACATGTTTAAAAAACAAGGAAAAATAAAATATATTAATTAATATATTGGATTTCAAATAAAATATATGTAAGCAACACATTAAAAAATATAGTTAATAAAAGATTATAAAATATTTAAAGGAAAATAGGTGATGAGGTGACAAATTTTCAGAGAAAAAAAATTATATAAAAAATTTAAATGAGTGCCAAATTTTGAGTGACGCGGTATACTTAGTGTACATGTAGTATTTTTTTTTATTTTGAATAGTTTTGTCTTTTTTAAAGTTTCAAATTAAAAAATATTTTGTATTGAAATTTTATTGAAATTATGTTTTTTATCTGATATGATTAGATCAAGATATTTTAAAAATTATATATTCCGTGCATCGCACGGGTAGACAACTAGTCTATATTCTATATAAAAGCAGCTGAGTTTTGGAGGGAAAACTCAACTTTTATTGTGTTCACACTCCAAAATTCAGTTTTTATTGTGTTCACACTGCTACTTCCACTTAAGTATTTTTATAAAGAATTTTTTTCACTTATATATATTTGGTTATTTGTGTTTAAAACTCTCTTTTCATAAAATTATTCTAATCATTTAATTTTTTGAATCTTACAAATAAGTATTTGTATGTACTCATACAAATTCAATGCAAAATTTTGAGTTCAAAATTATATCGAAATTGTATTACGCATCTAATACTAAATAAATATTATCATATAAAACTTTTTATAAATAATCTTATTTTTTTAGTTGTTTAGTACATCTAAAAATTCGAGCTCCTTTGTATTGCGTTCTATTAAATTAATTAGTATTTTTATAGAAAGTTACTTTTAATACGTAAATAATTTTTTTTATAATAATGTGATATTTTATTGGTCTCAATCTTATGAATGAATAATTTTGTTCGGTCATACAAATCCAATGTCAGATTTTCATTTACATTTATATCGAATATTTAATCAAGTTGTATTAAATTTCATTTTAAATAGTCATACTTTTAAGTTCTTTGTTATATATACATAATAACCTTCTTTTCTATATCAGATTATTTATCAAAATAATTTTATTTACAATTACATTTAATTATTATATAATTTTTTATTCTAGAAAGTCTCATATCACATTTTTTACATTAACGGTTAACGGATTTATTTATATTGTCTTGAAATTATATAGTTATTAATGTTTTTTTTGTCATAATTGTTAAGTCTAAATTTTAAAAAATAATTAACTATGACATGATATTAATTGTTATATTTTAATTCAATATTTATGATTTTTAAATTTCTACAACAATAAGTAAATTGTATCCCAATTTACTTAATTGAAAATTGAGATGATCAATGTTATATTATATTTTTCATTAAAAAAACAATTACGTTGTATAATTTTTGCAAAAACCTATAATATCATTAATTTGATGCATCATTGTCAATCTCATAATTTTAGTATTTTTTTTTTCTTTTTTTATGATTATCCAATTCGTTTCTTATACCTGTTGTCTTGGATGATGATTATGAATTGTAGGAGCAAGAATTATTTCCAAATGATTGTGAATTTGAACAAATTAATATTTGATTCCTTAATTTTTATTTGTTGACAATAAAAAGTGTGTTGCATTTTTTTAATTGAACGTTTGCCTTTATTTTTACATTGTTTAATTTTTTAAAATTTGGCTGGTTGACTGTTTGTAATCGCGGTTTTGACAATTGAAACCTAAACCAAATCGTTTAAGGCGGTTTGGAATTTCTCCAAATCGAACTGAACTAAACCAAACCATTTGTTGCGTTTAATTCGATTTCGCGGTTTATTTGTTCACCCCTACTTTGTTGTATACAAGAGAAAGTGAAGATTCCTCTTATGGAAGATCATCCGCTTATTTTGAAAAAATTGTTATATGGTAGGGACGACAGGATTGAGAATTTCGTTGAGAACATTTGGACATATAATATGATGTTTTCGTTCATTTCTATGGGGGGATTAGATAATTGGCTAAATGATGGTGGAGGGTCTTCAGTCTTCAGATTACACGGTCAAAATTGCCATAAGATTGGGAGTCTGTTGCCTGATGATGGTTTAGCTCTACAATTTGCTCGCTTTACATTGTTGACAATGTGAATGAGGTTGAAAGCAGAAAAAGTGTCATGGGGTACGTATTATGTATTTATTGCTTTTATATTTATATTGTTTACAGATAATTTAGTCTTAAATTTAATTTATGTCTTTTAATGTCCCTTGATAGGAGTAAATCATGCGATTCAATGTTGCATGATTGTATAGCTTTTTATTTGAAAAATATGCTAGACAAATACAACAAATTGTTAAAGCAATTTAGGTTGGTTTGAGAAAAAGATGATTGACGAAAACATTTCAAATGTAAGACTTATACTTATTGGTTGGTGGGCGATCGGTGATAGCCAATATGATTTTCCTATTGTCGATGAAATTACCGAATTGATTGTCGGTAGATTTTGATACATGACTTGGACACAGGGATATGTTTATTGCACCACGTGGTGGACCCTTCATCGGATAAGTGAAGGATACAAGTTCTTTTTGAGAAATATTGATCATACACAGGGGTTGTGCAATGGAACAAGGTTGATAGTTACAAAACTTGGCGACCATGTTCTAGAAGGTCAAATTCTTTCTAGCATCAATGCAGGACACAAGTTCTTTATTCCAATGATATCGTTGAGTCCTTCTGATTCTAGAAAACCAAATAGATTTCAAAGATGACATTTTCCATTGATGATGTCCTATGCCATTATTATCAATAAGAGTCAGGGACAATCACGTTCGCATGTGGGACTTCTTCTTAAATGGCTGGTGTTTACACATGGACAACTTTATGTTGCGATTTTTAGGTGACAAATCGTTCCGGATTAAAGATGTTGATTTGTGATAAGAATGGAAGATCAACAAAATTAACAAACAATGTTATGTACAAAGAAGTATTCCAGAATTTGTAGTCATATGAAACCAATAAATGATGATATCTCTTATTTGCAAAATTTATTTATTTTATCTGAATGATTCATCTAACTTCACATTGAATTGTCTTTATCAATACGTTTCTTCCCGTGCATCGCACGGGTGATTCACTAGTTTATATAAAAGTAGAAGTGAGGAGAGAGAGTCATTTTGGAGGGAAATTTGCATTTAATGATTCTCTCTCCTCAATTCTACTTATATATATATATATATATATATATATATATATATATATATATATATATATAAATATATAAATAAATAAAAGATAAAGACTTTTGTAGGAAAATTTATTATTTATTACATATTTAATAAGAGTTATAATAAATATATTATGTATAAATGTATTACATTGGAAATGAAAAAATTAGATTAATATATTTGAACATAAATAAATGTGATATCTATTTAATTGTGTTATGTAGGAAATGAAAAAATTGTATTAATATATTTGAATATAAATAAATGTCATATCTATATAAATGTGTTATATTGAAAATGAAAATTTTGGATTAATATATTTGAAAATAAATAAATACATGCTATATAAATTTGCTAACATAGAAATTAAAATTTTGAATTAATATATTTTGAAAATAAATGAATAAAATAAATATAGAAAAGATAAAGATTTTGTAGGAAAATTTATTATTTATTACATATTTAGTAAGAGTTGTAGTAAATGTAATATTTGTAAATGTGTTACATTGGAAATGAAAAAAATTAGATTAATATATTTAAATATAAATAATGTGATATCTATGTAAATGTGTTATGTAGGAAATGAACATAAATAAATGTGATATCTATTTAAATGTGTTATATAGAAAATGAAAAAATTGTATTAATATATTTGAATATAAATAAATGTCATATATATGTAAATGTGTTATATTGAAAATGAAAATTTTGGATTAATATATTTGAAAATAAATAAATAAATACGTGCTATATA
Source organism: Ligustrum vulgare (assembly GCA_963555705.1). Taxonomy (NCBI): domain Eukaryota; kingdom Viridiplantae; phylum Streptophyta; class Magnoliopsida; order Lamiales; family Oleaceae; genus Ligustrum; species Ligustrum vulgare. The sequence continues at coordinate 36,475,703 of OY743175.1, forward strand.
AATTTGTTAAGTTAAAAATGAAAATTTGAATTAATATATTTTGAAAATAAATAAATAAAATCATTGAAATTTTACTTCCTAATATGTCAATAAATGAGTAGGTTCTTCAATAAGTATATTACAAAAATAATTAATTATTTGCTATCAACCTTTACAGCTAATGATAAGTTGGTAGAAAATTTAATCATTTCATCATTTTGACAAAAATTGGTATGTTTAAAAAATAAGGAAAAATAAAATATATGTAAGCAACATATTAAAAAATAAAGTTAATTAAAAATTATAACATATTAAAAGAAAAATAGGTGATAAGGTGGGCAAATTTTCAGAGAAAAACGTAAATAAAAGTCAAAAGAAATTAAATATAAAAAATTTAATTAAATGTCAAATTTTGAATGGTGTAGTACACTGTGTGTGCACCATTTTTTATTTTGATTAGTTTTGCTTTTTTTTTTTTTTTTTAAATTTTAAACTCAATGATATGTGTTATGGAGTAAATGAAAAAATTGGATTAATGTATTTTAAAATAAATAAATATATGCTATATAAATTTGTTAAGTTGGAAATTTAAAAATTGAATTAATATATTTTGAAAATAAATAAATAAAATCATTGAAATTTTACTTCCTAATATGTCAATAAATGAGTAGGATCTTCAATACGCATGTTACAAAAATAATTAATTATTTTCTATCAACTTTTTAACCACACATATTTTTCTCTCCAATTTTCAGCAATTATTTTTTACCTCAAAATCATTTATACAGGTTTATAAATCAAACAATATTACCTAACGGAGGCTTAATCTTTACATCATTTTGACAAAAATTGACATGTTTAAAAAATAAGAAAAAATAAAATATATTAATTAATATATTGGATTTCAAATAAAATATATGTGAGTAACACATTAAAAAATATAGTTAATAAAAAATTATAACATATTAAAAAGGAAATATGTGATGAGGTGGAAAAAATTTAAGAGAAAAATGTAAATAAAAATCAAAAGAATTTTATATAAAAAATTTATAAGTGTCGAATTTTGAGTTGTGCGATATACTTAGTATACATGTAACATTTTTTTATTTTGATTAGTTTTGTCTTTTTTAAAGTTTCAAATTCAACAATATTTTGTATTGAAATTTTATTTGATTTATGTTTTTTTTTATTTGATATGATTATATAATCAAGATATTTTCAAAATTATGATACAAAAATTATATATTCCGTGCATCGCACGGGTAGACAACTAGATTAATATATTTGAACATAATTAATGTGATATTTATGTAAATGTGTTATGTAGGAAATGAAAAAAATTGAGTTAATATATTTTAACATAAATAAATATAATATCTATGTAAATATGTTATTTTATTTATGAAATCAAAAAATTGTATTAATATATTTGAACATAAATAAATGTCATATCTATGTAAATATGTTAAATTGAAATTGAAAATTTCGGATTAATATATTTGAAAATAAAAAATCCATGCAATATAAATTTGTTAAGTTAAAAATGAAGATTTTGAATCAATATATTTTGAAAATAAATAAATAAAATCATTGAAATTTTACTTCCTAATATGTCAATAAATGAGTAGGTTCTTCAATAAGCATATCACAAAAATTATTACCAAATGGAGGCTTAATTATTTCATTATTTTGATAAAAATTGACATGTTTAAAAAATAAGGAAAAATAAAATAAATTAATTAATATATTGAATTTCAAATAAAATATATCTAAGTAACACATTAAAAATATAGTTAATAATAAATTATAACTTATTAAAAGGGAAATAGATGATGAAGTGGGCAAATTTTCAGAGAAAAATGTAAATAAAAGTTTTAAAAAAAAATTATATAAAAAATTTAAATGAATGTTAAATTTTGAGTGGCGCGGTATACTAAATGTACATGTAACATTTTTTTATTTTGAATAGTTTTATCTTTTTTAAAGTTTCAAATTCAATAACATTTTGTATTGAAATTTCATTTAAATTATGTTTTTTATTTGATATGATTGAATCAAAATGTTTTTAAAATTATGATTTAAAAATTATATATTCCGTGCATCGCACGGGTAGACAACTAGTATGTATAAAAACAGAAGTGCCGTCAAAAAATTTTTCCCGCCCATTTTTCAGTTTCTATTTTTGGATTTTTTTTTATTTAATTGAATTTCCGGAATTGGGAAATGAGCTGTTGACAATTAATGAGACATTTAATATGGGAAAGTGTGTAATGCATTGTAAATAGGCACTTGACTACATGTATTGAATGCTAATAGTTTGTCTATATATATATATATATATATATATATATATATATATATATATATATTACATCATAGTTTAATTGCAAGATAGATCTTCAGTGTTTGTTTAGTTTTGCTTTTATATACTTAACTTTTTTTAATCGCATTGTTATTTATAACATTCAATTAATTAATAAATTTTATTTCTAATCGCAATTTCTATTCAAATATTCTGCTAATTTGCATTGAAAGGATGTGGAAATATTTTTTTAACTTTTGTATTAATTATTTATTTTGATTATTTAAAAAATATGAGAGATAAATAAGTGTTTTTCGCCAACAAAACAAATATATTGAACAAAAATCGTCTCAAAAGACAAGATGTGGAAATTAATAAAGAGTTGATGATAACAAAATTATAATTTTTTTTAATATAACTATTATAATTTGAAGTAGTTTTATTTTTTGTAAAATTTTAATAATTATTTTAATATAATATTATTTTTTTTGCATTTTGTATACGGGAGAAATTATGTATAAGCATTAAAAATTAACAAGCACTTATCAAAATTCATATTGTTAAATTGCAACTTCCGTAGATCATTTTTGTTTTCCAGTCTAAAATACTTTCCAAAAATTGGAATGCATTAATATTCATCATTAATTGCTTTATAAAAAATAAATTTTATAAAGAAATTAATACATTTGGAAAACTACACATTAACTTTGAAAAACAAAAATAACTTTACTTTTTCGTGCATTATTTGTGCATTAATTAGATTAATATTTTATTAAACTTTAATATTTGTTCTTTTTTGTTTAGTTAAAAATATTAGTTATATCATGATAATTTCTAGATTTATGAAATTGTTATTTTGACCACTTGATTTTATAGGTGAAAATATAATTTTATTGGTCAAATGCAAATATTTGTGGGTTAAGATTCAGCACGCTTTTATAATTATTATGATTCTTATTTTTGAATGAAAAATTTAAAGCTTAAATACGAGAGGAGAATGCATAAACCATTAGAAATATATTGATACATTCCACATAATCAATATTGTATCCATAATATTAAATAAAAAACATGATACACCATTAAATAAACTACTAAATTTGGATTTTCTTTGAAGTTGACCATAACTCATAAAAATTATTGAAATTAACAATCATTTTTATTGGTCAAATACAACTATTTGCTCTTAAGATTAAACAAAATCTTATAATTATTGTGATTGATGTTTCTGAAAAAAATTTAGATAAAATGTTAAATACGTGAGGAAAATGCAAAAATTGTGGTTAAAAGCGAATAATATTCTTTTAATCATTCTTAATTTTAATAGTTGTGTGAAGATTATATGGTATACCATTTTCGTTATAATTTTTTTGTCACCAACATAGCATGTTGTCATATCATGATAATTGCTAAATTTATGTAATTATTATTTTGACTACTTGATTTTATAATTAAAAATATAGTTTTATTGGTTAAATACAAATATTTGTGGGTTTAAGATTAAGCAGACATTTATAATTATTGTGATTTATATTTTTGAATCAAAATTGGAAAAACTTAAATACGAGAGGCATAAATCATGAGAAATAATTGATACCTTCCACAATATATTTATATTTGGCGAATACTTTAGTATTATTTACTAATGTATTAAGTAAAATACTAAAGTATCCGACAAACATAGCATCCTCAATATCTCACTTATTTTTATTTATGGATTAAAATGGTGTAGTATTGAATTTATAATGCTTATACTAAACTTAAAAGAAAAGTGTTGACATATTTTATTACAAATCAAATTTGTATTTTCAAATGGAAAATTGCATTCGTACATGGCCTGTACCTGTAGGATTACTCTTTTCAATATACCAAAATTATTCACTAATTTTACAATATATTTTGTACGATACAATATCCGTGCATCGCACGGGTGATGCACCAGTCTTTATCTTTATATATATAAAAGTAGAAGTGAGGAGAGAGAGTCATTTTGGAGGGAAAATTGCATTTAATGACTCTCTCTCCTCACTTCTATATTTATATATAAAAATAAATAAATAAAAGATAAAGATTTTGTATACTTCTAGAAAGAAATTTTTAATTGATATTTTTAAGTAACATTGTGATATGATACACATACATTGGGTGATGAAAAACTAAGTAGTGGGGTAGTTATTTATACTATCCAATATATTTTTGGCATGTCACAATGTCAATTAAAAACGTCCCTCTAGAATTATTCAAAGATTTTTGTAGGAAAAATTATTATTTATTACATATTTAGTAAGAATTGTAATAAATGTACTATGTGAAAATGTGTAACAATGAAAATTTGAAAAAATTAGATTAATATATTTGAACATAAATAATGATATCTATATAAATGTGTTATGTAGAAAATGAAAAAATTGGATTAATATATTTGAACATAAATAAATATGATATCTATTTAAATGTGTTATATAGGAAATAAAAAAATTGTATTAATATATTTGAACATAAATAAATATCATATCTATGTAAATGTGTTCCATTGAAAATGAAAATATTGGATTAATATATATATGTAAATAAATAAATACATGATATATAAATTTATTTAAGTTTGAAATGAAAATTTTAAATCAATATATTTTAAAAATAAATAAATAAAATTATTGAAATTTTACTTCCTAATATGTCAATAAATGAGTACGTTCTTCAATAACCATATTACAAAAATAATTAATTATTTGCTCTCAACCTTTTACCACCAATGATAAATTGATAAAAAATTTAATCATTTCATTATTTTGACAAAAATTGGTATGTTTAAAAAATAAGGAAAAATAATAAAGTTAATTAAAAATTATAACATATTAAAAGGAAAATAGGTGATAAGGTGGGCAAATTTTTTGAGAAAAAACGTAAATAAAAGTTAAAAGAAATTTTATATAAAAAATTAATTAAGTGCCAAATTTTGAATGGCGCTGTACACTGAGTGTACATGCAGAATTTTCTATTTTGATTAATTTTTTTAAAAAAGTTTCAAATTCAATAATATGTTTTATGTAGGAAATGAAAAAATTGGATTAATATATTTGAATATAAATAAATGTCATATCATTTCTATGTAAATGTGTTACATTGAAAATGAATAACTTGGATTAATATATTTTAAAATAAATAAATATATGATATATATAAATTTGTTAAGTTAGAAATGAAAAAAATTGAATTAATATATTTTGAAAATAAATAAATAGAATTATTAAAATTTTACTTTCTATTATATCAATAAATGAGTAGGCTCTTCAATACGCATGTTAAAAAAATAATTAATTATTTTCTATCAACTTTTTAACCATACGTATTTTCTTTCTCCAATTTTTAGCAACTACTTTTTACCTCAAAATCATAAATAAACAAGTTTATAAACTAAAAATTACCAAACGGAGGCTTTATCATTTCACAATTTTGACAAAAATTGACAAGTTTAAAAAATAAGGAAAAATAAAATATATTAATTAATATATTGGATTTCAAATAAAATATATGTAAGCAACACATTAAAAAAATATAGTTAATAAAAAATTATAACATATTAAAGGAAAATAGGTGATGAGGTGGGCAAATTTTCAGAAAAAAACGTAATTAAAAGTAAAAAAAAAAATTATATAAAAAATTTAAACGAGTGTCAAATTTTGAATGGCGTGGTATACTTAGTGTACAGATATCATTTTTTATTTTGAATATTTTTGTTTTTTTAAAGTTTAAAATTGAATAACATTTTTTATTGAAATTATTTTAAATTATGTTTTTTATTTGATATGATTGAATCAAGATATTTTCAAACTTATGATTTAAAAATTATATATTCCGTGCATCGCACGGGTAATCAACTAGTATATATAAAAGTAGAAGTGATGAGAGAGAGTCATTATGGAGGGAAAATTATATTTATTGACTCTCTATCCTCATTTCTACTTTTATGTATAAAATAAATAGTAGTACTAGTATATATAAAAGTAGAAATGAGGAGAGAAAATCATTTTGAAGGGAAAATTGCATTTAATGACTCTCTATCCTCATTTCTACTTGTATGTATAAAATAAATAAATAAATAAAAGATAAATATTTTTATAGGAAAAATTATTATTTATTACATATTTAGTAAGATTTGTAATAAATATACTATGGGTAAATGTATTACATTGAAAATGAAATAATTAGATTAATATATTTGAATATAAATAATGTGATATCTATGTAAATGTGTTATGTAGAAAATGAAAAAATTGGATTAATATATTTGAATATAAATAAATGTGATATCTATGTAAATGAGTTATGTATGAAATGAAAAAAATTGTATTAATATATTTGAACATAAATAATGTCATATCTATGTACATTGAAAATGAAAATTTTGGATTAATATATTTGAAAATAAAAAAATCCATGTTATATAAATTTGTTAAGTTAGAAATGAAGATTTTGAATCAATATATTTTGAAAATAAATAAATTAAATCATTGAAATTTTACACCCTAATATATGTCAATAAATGAGTAGGTTTTTCAATAAGCATATTACAAAAATAATTAATTATTTGCTATCAAATTTTTACCACCGATGATAAATTGGTAGAAAATTTAATCATTTTATCATTTTGACAAAAAATAGTATGTTTAAAAAACAAGGAAAATTAAAATATATTAATTAATATATTGGATTTCGAATAAAATATATATAAGCAACATATTAAAAAATAAAGTTAATTAAAAATTCTAACATATTAAAAAGAAAATAGGTGATAAGGTGGGCAATTTTTTAGGGAAAAACGTAAATAAAAGTCAAAAGAAATTTATATAAAAAATTTAATTAAGTGCCAAACTATGAGTGACACGGTACACTGAGTGTATATGCAGAATAAATGTCATATCATATCTATATAAATGTGTTACATTGAAAATGAAAAATTTGGATTAATATATTTTAAAATAAATAAATATATGGTATATAAATTTGTTAAGTTAGAAATGAAAAAATTGAATTAATATATTTTGAAAATAAACAAATAAAATTATTGAAATTTCATTTCCTAATATGTCAATAAATGAGTAGGCTTTTCAATACACATGTTACAAAAATAATTAATTATTTTCTATCAACTTTTTAACCATTTCTCTCTCCAATTCTCAGTCACTACTTTTTACCTAAAAATCATAAATAAATAAGTTTATAAATCAAACATTATTACCAAACGGAAGCTTAATCATTTCGACAAAAATTGGCATGTTTAAAAAATAAGGAAAAATAAAATATATTAATTAATATATTGGATTTCAAATAAAATATATGTAAGCAACACATTAAAAAAACATAGTTAATAAAAAATTATAAAATATTTAAAGGGAAATATATAATGAGGTGGACAAATTTTCAGAGAAAAACATAAATAAAAAGTAAAAAGAATTATATACAAAATTTAAATGAGTGTCAAATTTTGAGTGACGCGGTATACTTAATGTACATGTAACATTTTTTATTTTGAATAGTTTTATGTTTTTTAAAATTTCAAATTCAATAATATTTTGTATTGAAATTTATTGAAATTATGTTTTTTATTTGATATGATTGAGTCAAGATATTTTCAAAATTATGATTTAAAAATTATATATTTGTTCATCGCAATTATATATTTGTGCATATCACGAGTAGACAACTAATAAAAATAATAAAAGCAGTTCACAATACGCGTGTGGTCACGTGGAATTGTAATGATTGGGAGGGGGAATAAAGGACACGTTACAAGCAGCTGCAGTAGACATGGCTGGAGTTGGAAGGGAAATCTATACCTTCCAGAAACTTCGGGGGAATTCCTGGCTAAGAATTGCCCTAAGCATCTACGGCTTAAAATTTGACACGTACTAGCACGTAACGTGAGAATCCGACGTGGCACCGTCATTTCGACTGAAATTGATACGCCTTCTTTTAGGACACTTTCCGCGTAAACTCTCATACAAATTCACTCTTGTGCGATTTCGAGTCTAGAGAATAGAAACTTTGCTTAAAAACTTGAAAAAAAACTATCGACGGAATTAATTTTTGATATTTTTTAGCTTTTTTAGGGGGAAATGAATGGGGATAGGGAAGGATTTGAACAAGATGTAAAAATGGAGAAATTGGTGTTCATGTGGGGGTATTTGCCGGGGGCACTGCCTCAGAGGTCGCCACTACTGTCCCCAGTGGTTGTACGGTTACCGCCGTCGAGAAGCGCCGGAACTTCCTGGAAGGATGTCTGTGGGGGTGGTTGTGGTTTTGCCATGGCCATTTCAGGTAATTTTTTTTTTTTTTTTTTCCCTGGTTCCCTTTTTTCCCATATCGTATTTTAGTCGGTTCGATTTGGAGTACTTTTTCCTAGGCCTTGAATCCGAAAGTGAAAAAATAATTAGATAATTCTATACATTTTTACTTGCAGCATTGGAGTGAAGTTTTTTGCTTTAAACAATTGATGTTTTGCTAGGCTGTTTGTTGGAATTACTTCTTCAAAGTTCCTTAGAACAGTAAATAGCTCCGAGGAGCTTTTCAAGATTTTCTTTTGTTCAAATCTAATTTCGGTTACTTAAAATCTTCTCTGTTTTTAATACACTACTTGGATTTTTTTGCCTCCACTTGCTTATCAGTTGGAACATTGTAAAGAAACCATATATTGGCACTTAAAAATCTTTGTTTTAGAGTTTCATCTTATTCTCCTCCCCTTTTATAGAGGTATTTGTGGGTTTCTTTAGAAGAATTTGATTTTCTTTAAGTTATCTCGAACATTGCAATAAAAATTGGAAGTATAGCTTTCAAGGTTCAATTTTCATCAAAAGAAGTTCTGTTAAATAAATGTACTGTTCTTCAACTTTTCTCAAAGTGTTCCTTTTGCTTCTTGCAATGAAATGTAATTTGACTTGGACCTTTGAAATGTTTTGGATGAAAATTGCTAAAATTTGAGTGAATTATGTAATATCTAGAATTCTTTTGAAAGCTAATTTAGTGTGAAATATTTCAATTTCATTGCATTTGAAGTTTGAGTTATATAGCTCTCTGAATTTTTTTTAAATTGCTATTGGTAGACTCTGGAAAGCTCATTACTTGGGGCTCAACAGATGATTTAGGTCAAAGCTACGTGACATCTGGAAAACATGGGGTAGTGCAACATAACATGATATTCTGATTTATCAAGTTGCATCACCAATTTATTTTTTATGACCTGCTTTTCCCACTGATTTTGTTAAGGAAATTCCAGAGCCTTTTCCACTTCCAACTGAAACCCCAATAGTGAAAGCTGCTGCCTGTTGGGCGCACTGTGTTGCTGTAACAGGTATTGCTGATCTGATTTTCACTTAAATCCACACCTCTTCCTATTATTTTGTTAAGAAAAGAAAAGATGAATGCTTTACTGCATCTTCTTGTGCATATTTTTCTGGCTACATTCTCGAACTATATCAAGTTCAATTGTTGAATGCAGAGAGTGGGGAAGTTTACACTTGGGGATGGAAAGAGTGTGTTCCCTCTGGAAAGGTATTTGGGAGCCCGTCAACAGGGCTAAGCATAGAGAAGGATTTATTTGAGAAACAGAGTTTGTTGACTGAGCAAGGTATACGCTGTTGGGCCTATGTGTAAGTGATATGCAGAGTCTTGTATGTAAATTTTATGCAGACTAATATGTTGAAGAGTGACTGTTTCAGTGAGCCCTCGTTCCCAGGGATCAAGATCCAGTGGTGGGACTGTCTCTGGTAGTGACACTAGAGGCGGGGATGAGACTACAAAGCGGAGAAGGGTATCACCAGCTAAGCAGTCAACTGAAAGCTCATCATCAGGTGATGAAACTCTTTCAGCATTGCCATGTTTAATAACACTTAACCCAGGAGTAAGGATTGTCACTGTTGCTGCTGGTGGACGGCATACACTTGCATTGTCAGGTAAGTCATTTTGTGACCTTGTTCTATTGCAACTTGCCACTTCAGGCTCTCAAAACGAGGATATATATGTTGTCATTTCTCCTAAGTTTCAGATATGGGAAAGGTGTGGGGTTGGGGATACGGAGGTGAAGGGCAGCTGGGATTGGGTTCTCGGATCCGAATGGTGTCCTCTCCACATCTTGTACCCTGCATTGATTCCACTTTCTCCAGAGATCACACTATGACCCTTTCTCGTGGGAGCAGGGGTTCTGATGGTCAAGGTTTTAGAGTTCCTGGAAATTATATTAAAGGAATTGCATGTGGTGGAAGACACAGTGCTGTAATTACGGGTAGAAGTTTCATCCTTTCTAATCAGATATCTGATGCTCTGAGGTTTACAATAATTTGATGAGCTAATAAAATTGGTGAATACTAATCATCCATAGGTTGCAGTCAACAAGACTAATTATGCTTTAGAATCTCTTTCTGTTTCCATCTGCCATCTGTTCAAATATGCGCTTCTAAGAAATCTCTTATTATATTTTTAAATGTTCAATCTATTAACATGGATCTTCGGATGTAATTTTTGTTGCGAACAGATGCTGGTGCACTTTTAACATTCGGATGGGGATCATATGGACAGGTGAGTGTCCCCAAAATACTAATTCGTCTTGTTTGTATTACACATTCTATTATCATTGCTGCAATTAGTGAGATAACGTGTGAAGGTCTCAAGTTTTGATTCACCTGCATGTTATGGTAGTCCTTGAAGTTAATCTCAATGTGGTGTTGAGTGATAAATCTAAAGAATGATTTAAACAAAATCTAATATTATGTTTGTGTTAATTTTGTTCAATAATTCAGTTATGCTCTTTTATCACTGAATTATAGATAGATTGTTGCCTGTTAATTTGGGAATTGAAATTCAGTCTTCCATTCTTATGAGTGCGACGGTTATTTTAATTGTCATTCGAAGTTAAAATAAAGGGAAGGAGAACATTCCCAAGAATTCACAGTAACTGTATTAGTCAGGTGCTTTATTTTTAGCTCCTGATGTATTTAAACTAGATAATGTTGTACACTTCACTGCACTGCACTTCACCTTGCTGTGTGAGTAGAGTCTTAGATGTTGAACAATTTCCTTTAGGACTCGTATACTGCTTTCCAACGGTGAAATCCGATCGTATTAAATGATTTCAAATTTAATCGTAAGTAATTGAATAGAGGAACTCCCGAATATTTGGCGATCTCAGGTGTATCGATATCAATGGTGAGTAACCCAAAATATAGCTAGAAGGGCTATTTCAATAGCAGCATCCAAAATGCCTATACGAACTCACGAATTTGAATGAAATGGAACCGATTTCGAATCAATCGGTCAAATCACTCGACTGCGGAAATAAATTTATTGAAAAAGGTAAATAAGACAGAGTAATGTCTGACTGATAAACAATAAATAAATAACGATTACTTTTTTTAAGTAAGCCAACGTGCTCTCGGTTAAACCAGGATCAGAAGAAGTAAATAAAGAGGCCATTTCGATGTCAAGTAATTGAAATGTGGATTCCAAAATGAGCTCAAGAATAATGACGTTAGTTGGAATAATGACGTGAGAAATAAATTATCCACATCTTAAACCCTGTCCATATGATATAATTTAATTGATGCTAGAAGACGAGAAACATGAACCTTTCTGTGAGGTTTAGGCCATGATCAATGCTGTGGACGTGCAAATAAAAAAATTGAAAAACCATGGAGATGTTCCTACGGGGAAGCTTTGCATGGTAATTCCTCAGGATGCAGTCAGAATGAGAGTCTCTTGATTGATAGAGCCCATTGGAAAATCACTTCACCACTTCTCTAAACGAGAAGCAAATTTGTCTCTTGTCTTCACCTCAATCATAGTAAATTCTTTATTTTTTTAGTTTCCATTCATTAATTTGAAATTCGACAATCACCAGAAATTTATAATCCCATATCCCACCACCCTTGTGAACAATTTATTTGAATCCATCTTGCATGCCAAACCAAGGAAAAAATGCCAGTGAGTGAGCCCTTCCTCCCTCAAGCAGTAGTGGATCTAGAAACTTTGAAAAAATTTCAGTTCGGGCGGACATTAATCAAATAACTGTATTTTTCAAATCGCGATTCAAAAAATGCCAAAAAATTCGACTATATATATATTTTTTTCGGGCTGATCCAGCACAGGAAAGCGTGAGGGCTCGCCATGCTGTGTGTCCGCCCCTGCCCTCAAGACAGACCAAGTATATGGGATTCTGACAAGGGTGCAAAAAATGTGATGGTTATGCATTTAGTTTCTTCACTTGGATTATTGGAGATGAGTACATATGCCAGCCAATACTTCTACTTATGACGTAAAAAATGTTGGTAGTTCAAAAAAGAATGTCTTTTATCTTTTTTTTTTAGTTATCCTTCTTCTATTATAGTTTTTTTCACTGTTTCATGTAAGCACGAATTCGTATTGTTAGTATAAATGGTTTGTTTATGTGATAGTGTGGACAAGGAAGTACAGATGATGAGCTAAGTCCTACTTGCGTATCTTCCTTGCTTGGAATGAGGATAGAAGGTGTTGCTGCAGGGCTTTGGCATACCATCTGCATTTCTGCTGATGGTGATGTATACGCATTTGGAGGGAATCAGTTTGGTCAGTTAGGAACTGGTGCTGATCAAGCAGAGGTACATCCCCAACATCCCCTTTTTTGGATGCAGAAGATTGTGCTTTGTTAATAAAGGTGATAGTGGTACTTAAAAGCTTCACACCAATGGTAGCTTTTCTGTTACCTTTAAACATGACAATCTGCATGCAGAACTAGAATTTTTTTTATCGAATTTATGAATGAAACTAATTATGGTTTCACGTGATTTTGAAGCTGTCCATACCATATTTTAGATCTAGATAGTTTGCAAGTTCGATTCATTTACTTAGTTTGATCCTTTCATCGAATCTTCATCAGACATTGCCTCGACTCGTGGATGCTCCTAGTTTGGAGACTGTCAATGCTAAGATTGTATCATGTGGAGCGCGACACAGTGCTGTAGTCACAGGTATGTCAATCACAGTGCTATAGTCGAAGCTATGCCATTCATTGTGGTAATAAATATTGGATATGGTAAGTCAGTGCAGCAGAATTATATGGAGTTAGAAGAAGATAGTTTAGTATTAAAGATAAAATATAAATAGGATATATTTTTTTTCTCCCTTGGCTCTATCAGCTCTTATTTTAAATGATGTAGTTCAACATTGCACTAAAGTACACAGTTGTCACTAAAATCATATTTTCAGAAAATCTCCAAATTAAGGCTCCATGGAGCTGATAAATGGGACTCATTGTCAAACTTGACCTGTTCTAAAAGTACGTAATACTCACCATCATGTTGCAGAATTTTGAGCTACTGAAGAGTTTTAGCCAATTCATGAATTCCCTCCTAACCCATAATGAACATATTGTGACGGTTGTTATTTTTAAAAAACAATACCACCTTGAGAAAGAGCTTAGCATTTTAGAAGGTTTTTAGCCAACTGATGAACCTTTGCCCCTCCTACCCTATTATTGATCACATTGAGATTGTTGTGAAAAACCAATATGACATTGAGAAATAATAACTAGCACTTTACATGGTTAGCCAAACTAAAGAATTCTTCCCTTCTTACCCTATTACTTGTGAGAGGTTGTTGTGAAAAACCAACAACACAGCCACTCGGACAAGTTGATGCCGTGTTCATTAGGGAGAAGTGAGGGTCCAAAGAGGCGAAAAGGGCTGCATAGTTCATTTTTAGATCATAATTAAGTCACCAGTGTAGAGCTTTTTATTTATTATTGTTTTTCTTTTATTGTTTTACTGGCAGTCCTTCAAACTAATCAATTTTTTGTGTTCCATCGACAACTCTTGCTTTTTGTCTGAATTTGGTCCTGATTTTCTTGTTGGTTCATTTTGCCCTAACTGCCTGCTTTCATTTATTTATGAAGACGACAACAAAATATTTTGCTGGGGCTGGAATAAGTATGGTCAGGTACATGTTTAAACTTTTGGACCAGTTTACATGAATCAACCCTCAAAATAGCCACAACAGTTTTCTTATTATTTTTTCTAGAGTAAGTTCATAATTTCATATTGTCCACTGAATAACCCAAACCATGATTAGGCATATCCGATAGGCTATCTTCTTTAGCTGAAATTATTTTTTAACCTCGAGTAATTTTTCATGAACCAGCTTGGTTTGGGAGATGTGATTGATCGCAATATTCCTACTCAAGTTTCAATTGATGGAATCATTCCAAGAAATGTTTCATGTGGTTGGTGGCACACTCTTCTGCTGGCCGAATCACCAACTTGAACATCTTTCTGATGGCTTGGGCCCAATTTTGTTAGGTAGAACTTTTCTATCATTGGTGGTATTCTCAGTAGCTTGGTATCCATATGCATATACCCATGTAACCATTCTTTAATCGTAGAGATCTTTTGAATGATCATGATTATGATCATTGTGGTAGATAAACAATGGTGTGCAGTGTGGTGGTGTAACTCAATTAATGGATATTGTATATTCTTGTTGATGCATGTAAAGCTATCTCAAGTATGTAACTGATGTGAATGCTTCTACTGTTGCAAACTACAACATTTTAGGTTTCACTGATTTCAGGATAGTTGCAAGGATTTGTTTTGTTTCATTACTGCTCCACTTTGACACGGGGTTTTTTAAGTAAAAAAAAAAAAAAAGTGACTTTTGAACTTGTTACAATGTTATGATTATGTTTAAATAGACTTGATATGTCACCCACGCAGGCCCACGTAGGTCCAACATGTATCCAATCATCGTCCAGACTCATAAAGCCGGACTCATCTTACAGGGCTCATTAAGGCTACATGTCGGAGTACTAAAGTTGTCTTTCATCATATATGACGTCGGACTGATATCATTGGAGTTTACACTTTGGAAAGGTGACAAGATTGGTCAGTGTGTTAGAACAATACGACTCATTTGCAAGAGGCGGTTTGATGTGACAACTCCTTTAAGGAGATGTGACAGTAGTCGTAACCCTATAATAGATGGTAATGATTATTACCAAAGAAATAGTTTATCTCATTGAGAGTTGAGAACTTGTCACTTGTAAAATATAACAGTGTCACGATCTAAGATAGCAACTCTTTTTATAAATAGATCATATTTGTCTTCAAGAAAAAAGTAGCTCAATACTTAAACACAATGTATAAATCTCAATCCCCTATCTCTTTTACACACTTACATCATATTTCTTGCATCCAATTATATTTACTCACAATGAGTCATGATTTGAATATTGGAGTGCAAATGGGTGTCACCCGGCCCCCGTTGCATACGACCATTTGTCCAAGTGTGTAGGAAGTTTACGTGTTCAAGATGGAAGAGTTGAGACGTACTGATTCAATGTCCACTAGATTTTGTTGTCAATAGAAATTATGTCTGATAAAAAATAAGTTTAAAATTAGCTTTTACTTTCTTTTAAATTAAATAAAGGATAATTGACGCAAAACGTTCTTATCTTTGGTCCCTCTTGCTAAATTCATCCCTACCTCTGATTTTTTGACAATTTCATCCTCACCTTCACACTTTTTTGCTAAATTGATCCTTGCCGTCCAAAAATATGTTAGTTGACCGTTAAATCATCTATTGACAATTTTGATGAAGGACAAGAAAGTCTTTTTATATTATTTATTTTAAAATTATTTAACAGAAAAACAGAAAGTAAAAGATAAAATATAATCCCCTATTCTTCACTTGAACCATATCCTTTCCTCCTCCGCCACTACCTGCTCCATCTCCTCCATCTCGACGCCTCCACCACCTACACCATCTCCTCCATTTCCACCTCCACCTGAACAAAAAAAATAAAAGTTCCCCTATCTTTTTGTATCTCAGAAATTTTATGCAAACAAAGGCTAATTTATCAGTTCCTTTAAATAACCCATCCTTTGCATTTCGATTCAATTCCCCCTCATTTCTGTAGAATTTTTTTGATATTCATTGGGCTTTAGTGAATGATAAACTTAATATGCGTGAGTATTTACCACTGGCAGAAACGGGCATCTCAAGGGGTACTCAATTGAGAGCTCTGCAACTTCTCAAAGTAGTTCTTGAATGGGTGATGGCATGGAAATATTTCACTTTGCATATGGAAAATCAAGGATCTATGGGAAAAGATTAGCCAGACTATATCTTTGTCGAAGCGTTTTACTATCCAAGAACGCAAAAATCCCATCCTAGGATCTAAGAACGCAATACTCATCCAAAACCTGGGACCCGTAAATAACAACAATTTCTTAATGTTAGATAATTTATTTCACACATAAATTATTTATCTATGATCCAAAATCATCATGCTGAATTATCAAGAATTAAATAACTGAAGCGGAAGCGTACCTTAATCAAACGTAATTCACGATAAACGATTCGACGGTTGGATCTTCTAAATCAATACGTAGTCCTAATTTTCTCTCTGATGATGAGATGTCAGATAGAATGAACAGTACGTAGGATTCAGGGACCATAACCGACTTTATATACTGAATTTCCAATTAACCTAATCCGGCCCATCATGAATTAGGTAATGGCCTGGTATCTACACATAAAAGCCCATACATTAATTAGATGCATTAAAGCTCAATTTACCAAATCCTTATTAGATCACTTTAAACGGGCTTAACCAAATTTGATAGCCTTTTATTCAATACACAATAATTCACATATAAGCCTACACGATTGATTAAAATCCTTACAATCTCCCACTTGGGCTATATGTGTAACCTTACAATTGTGTATAAATCATAACCTTATGAGTACTTAGAATTTTGCTATCATTACTGAATGCATCTCCAAACAATCCAGTCCATCAATTATATCAACATAGGATCAAAACGGCTTTCGCTACATTAATCGTAACTAAACCTATCAATGGTCACGTATATCGACATAACTGAATGACATGTATCAAGTATGAATGTGTAGCATGAAAATTACATGTAATGTGATCTTCAACATGCCTATTTCCAACTGGTCCAACTTAAGTGAGATCATCCTTAAACAAGTTCAGAGATAATAAACCTGAAACCTTACAGCTGTAAATAACTTTAACTTTAAACCGTATCCAAAAGGACAATAAATGTGTCTAATGCACCCAAAATATAAATTCCCACTTAAACCAAATATCCTTAAGAAATACAACACCCATATGAGCATTGTGCTCATGAAAGACCTTTGTAATACTTTAGTAAGCGGATCCGCAATTATGGAGTTTGTCCTAATGTGCTCTTATTGACACATGTCCACTCTGAATTGTATCCTTCACAACCAGGAACTTATGTCAATGTATTTTGACTTAGTTGAGTTCCTGTTTTTACTGGAATATAAATCTGCTGAGTTATTGTCACAATATAACTTTAGTGGTCTTTCTATACCACACAAAATATGCAGCCCAGCGACAAAATTTCGTAGCTATATTCCATAATTAGATGCCCCCAAAATTGCTACAAATTGTGCTGCCAAGTGAAAGAAGCTAAAGTGTTTGTTAAGCACTCCTTCCGGAAATAGCTCCTCCAACTAGCAGATAAATGTAGCCTGATGTGGATCTTTTACTGTTTTTGGCATCTAGTAAAATCGAAATCACAATACCATATGATCTTCAACTGATCCGATTCTCTGTATGTGAGCATGTAATCTTTTGTTCTCTTTAAATACCTTATAACCCATGTTTGGCTGTTTTCCAAATGGTCCATCCCAGGGTTACTTAAATATCTCATTAGTATCCCAATAATGTATGCAATATCCGAACGCATACAAATTTGAGCATACATCAGATTTTCTATAGCTTAACTATATGGGATCCTCTACATTTCTTTAACTTCAAGATCACTTTTCGGGCATTGGTTGAGACTAAATTTGTCTCCCTTAGCAATAAGGGTGTTCCCTAATTTACTATCTTGCATGCCAAACCTCTTAAGTACTTTATCGATATAGCCATTTTGTGACAATTCAAGAATACCTCAAGAACAATCTCGGTGTATCTGAATTCCTAATACAAAAGAGACGTCACCAAGATTTTTAATCTCAAAATTTTATGTGACATGCCTATATCATTAGTGGCAAGCAATATGTTATCAACATACAAAATCAGGAAAATACACTTACTCCCACTGAACTTGTAATACACACAACCATCAACAGCATTAATCTCAAGACCAAATGAGATAATTACTTGATGAAATTTGTATTACCCTTAACGAGAAGCTGGCTTGAGCACATAAATAGATTTCTTTAATTTGCAAACCGTCTCATCAATGTCTCCATTGAGAAACGTCGTCTTAACATCCATTTGATGTAACTCGAGGTCAAAATGTGTAACAACCTGACTTTCCTGAAAGAGTCTTTCATAGAAACCAAAGGGAAAGTCTCTTTATAATCAGTGCCATCGTTCTATGTAAAGCATTTAGATACAAGACGAACTTTATATCTTTCCACATTACCTTTCGAATCCCTCTTGGTTTAAAATTCCATTTAAGACCAATGGGCTTCGCACCTTCTGGTAATGGAACAAGATCCCAAAACTCGATTGTATTGTATTGCATATGCTTATACTCCTTATTTATGGCATCAATCCACTTTTGAGAGTTAGAACCTTGCATGGCCTGATGGAATTGATTGGACCATCTTCCACCATTCCATTATTTCCTTATGTTCTTGGAAAAATACTATTTAAATTATCCGAAATAACATTTTTTTCTTTTCTCTCGTGGATCTCCTTAATGGCTTTAGTTATTGAGGTTGTTGAGTTTGTACTTCTGAAATTTACCTTATTTTGGATGGGAGGTTCTTCAAAATTTTCTATTTGAGGTTCCGGATATGCTTCTTGATCAATGACATGCATAAAAACTTGCACATTGTCAAAAGCAAAAATAGGAATCGAAACCGATCCTTCCTCAACTTCTTCCTTAAAGACAATATCTCTAACCTTATTTCTCCCCCAAACTCAACATCCTCAAAAAATGTTGCATTTCACGTTTCAAAAATTGACTTAAGTGTGGGATAATAAAATTTATAGCCCCTAGATCGCTCAGAATAACCAATAAAGTAGCTGCTTACTGTTTTGGAGTCCAATTTCTTTATGTGGCCTATAAGGCCTAGCCTTAGCTGGACATCCCCAAATGTAGAAATGCTTTGGACTAGGTATTATGCTTGTCAAAAGCTCTTAAAAGGTTTTAGCAGCAGCGTTAGTTGGTAATATGTACAATCTTTTCTTTAAATGTCCAAATTTCTAGCAAAAGAAACAACCCTCAATGTCTTTATGTGGTTTCTTTAGATTTGGACCCTTAATAACTTTATGTTCTTTATTTATTTTTTACTTGCCTTATCTTTAGAGGTATTTGCAATGTCAACACTCTCAATTCTGTCCTGCTTCAACTTTTCTTCCTCTTGCACACAAAATAGAATGAGCTCATTTAGAGTTCATTTCTCCCTTTGATAGTTACAACTGACCTTAAATTGACTGAATTGTGCAAGAAGCTTGCACACTATGAATGAACTCATTGAGAGTCCATTTCTATTTTGACAGTTATAACTAACCTTAAATTGACTGAATTGTGCAGGAAGCTATATCAATACCAAATGCACGAGCAAGTCATTAGACAAGTCGAGTTTTAGTTCCTTAAGTTTTGAAGCAGTGTGAGACATCTACATGATGTACTCCCTTATTCTCCCATTGCCTTTATACTTTATTGAAATCAACCTTTGCATAAGCGTGTGTGTTTCAGCCTTATCGTTTTTTTTTTCCGCAAAACGTTTCTTAATTTCGGCAAGGAATTCATTGACATCATTTACCTCCTCAGATACTATGCCACTAAAGGCTCCCGGAATGCCGCACTTAGTGATCATGAGACTCAAGTAATTTAAGCAATCCCACTTCTCAAAGTTCCTCATTTGATTAGATGAACTTTCATCCGTAAGAGGAGCAGGTTGCTCAATCCTTAGTACACGGTCTAGATCCATGTAGCCAACGAAAAGTTAATGTTCTTGTTTTGATCCTTGAAGTTTGTTCCATAAATACAGGGATTAAATTTGAGCTTGTAGATATACTACTAGCAGAATTTGAAACCGAATAGAGAACACTTAAACAAAATAGCTCACATAAGTACCTTATTATGCAAATCATACATTCAAACAATGGTAGGGCCTATCACAAGATACCTAGCACAACATCAATATTTAGTCTTTGGACAAAAATATTGACTTGTAAGTGGTACTCTTGGTGTAGTAATCAAATACTGACAGTAAGACATGTCAACCAACAAACCTTTCTTTGGACCAATTTATTGATCACACGTAAAACCAAATAACCGTCACGTATTTATCACCACAAGTTCATGTGAAATTCGGACCAAATATTGACCTTCCTTTCGGCCGATCAATCTCCACATGAAAGAACACACAAAACAACTAATTTTCCCTTAGTGTAGTGATCAAACATTGGCAATAAGACATGTTAACCAATAAACCTTTCTTTGGACCGATTTATTGGTCACACGTTAAACCAAATAATTGCCACGTGTTTATCACCACATGTGCATGTGAAACTCGAGCCAAATATTGACCTTCCTTTGGGCCGATCAATATCCGCAATGAATAACACACACAAATACCTTCTAATATTCAAAGTTAATTAATATCCACAAGAGATGTTGCTTTGGCAACATGTTGCTTCAACTAACTTACTTTCGAATATTATATCTCTCAAAAGATTCCGATGTACCAAGATTTGAAATTGAAATCCATTGATTTGCATCTATATTTGACTTTAGGATTTGAATTTTAGAATTCAAAACTTTAGAATAAAGCAATCCTTAAGTTGAAAGAGTCAATTGCAATATTCTTAAACTTTAGGTGGCCAATTCTGTAAAATTTTAAGCTTGAAGGACTTAAATTACAATTTTCTCAGAACCTTATTGGCCAATTTAGAGAAATTCTAAACTTTAGGTCCCAATTTGAAAGAAAAATAAACTTTAGAGGGCCAAAATAGGAAATTTTCAATCTTTAAAGGTTGATTTTGAAAATTTTCAAACTTTAGGAGTCAGTTTAGAAAATTCCCAAACTTTAGGGACTTAATTAAAAAAAAAAAATTCAAACTTTAAGGACCAATTTTGAAAATTTCCAAACTTTAGTGACTGAATTAGAGAATTTTCAAACTTTAGGGATTGAAAATGAAAATTTTCAAACTTTAGAGGACCAAATTAGAGAATTTCAGAACTTTAGGTGCTTTATTAGAAAATTTTCAAACTTCAGGGGCTGAAACACAAATCCCTTAACCTTAAAAGGCCCAACTTAAATAATTTATAACTTTAGGGGCTGAAGTTATAAATTCCAGAATTTTAAGGGCCAACTTAAATAATTTTTATAACTTCAGGATTTAAGTTTTATACACAATAAACATAGAGGACTGGAGGTGCAAATAATCATAACTTCCTAAAAATTGCAAAAGAAGTCCTTGAAGACTTCTAATTTCCGGAACAGCCCCTGCTCCCAAATCGATTACAGCAACTGTAAACCCTAGCAACCGCCACCGTCGCCTCCAAATCCGGAAGATGCGCAACCTTCGGAGACAGCCATTGCGACTCCCGGCGCTGCTGGCCTATAGTATCGCGTGCGGCGCCCCCCGGTGCTGCTTGCCTGCAGCGCTGCCCGCTGCGCATTCACCGCGGCTGCTCCTGCAGCGGCCACTCCTTGGCACCGGGTTGTTCATCGCCGAAAATGCCAGCGGCGGTGCAAACACCAGTCCAAACATCATCGACCATCAACCAGGCATACCACAATCAACAACAACCGAACAAAATCCAACTCCAAAACCCAATTCAACAGAAGTTTTTTGCCTTAATTTTCGAAAGCTATATATACATACAGGAATGAATATATATATATACCCACAAAAAATAGATTTCATCCACACCCAAATCAGATTCAATTTCAACAACCAAACTTACGCATATACATATACACAAAAAATTCCATGTTTTCTCAAATTCATAATATGCATACAGAAATATATACCAAGAATCCAAATCGAAATTTCACGTATTCAGACTCCAATTTAATCTCAACATAAATCTGAATCCAATTAATTAATATATATACACACGGCCAGTGAGTGATCTGTTGCCTTAATTTTCAAACCCAATTTTGCATATCAATTCGGGGAATTTTTTTTTTCATATGCACGTGTATATGTATAAAAATCTGATAAATAAAGAACATAAAGTTATTAAGGGTCCAAATCTAAAGAAACCACATAAAGACATTGAGGGTTGTTTCTTTTGTTAGAAATTTGGACATTTAAAGAAAAGATCGTACATATTACCAACTAACGCTGCTGCTAAAACCTTTTAAGAGCTTTTGACAAGCATAATACCTAGTCCAAAGCATTTCTACATTTGGGGATGTCCAGCTAAGGTTAGGCCTTATAGGCCACATAAAGAAATTGGACTCCAAAACAGTAAGCAGCTACTTTATTGGTTATTCTGAGCGATCTAGGGGCTATAAATTTTATTATCCCACACTTAAGTCAGTTTTTGAAACGGGAAATGTAACATTTTTTGAGGATGTTGAGTTTGGGGGAGAAATAAGGTTAGAGATATTGTCTTTAAGGAAGAAGTTGAGGAAGGATCGGTTCCGATTCTTATTTTTGCATTTGAAAATGTGCAAGTTTTTATGCATGTCATTGATCAAGAAGCATATCCGGAACCTCAAATAGGCAATTTTGAAGAACCTCCCATCCAAAATAAGGTAAATTTCAGAAGTACAAACTCAACAACCTCAATAACTAAAGCCATTAAGGAGATCCACGAGAGAAAGGGAAAAAATGCTATTCCGGATAATTTAAATAGTATTTTTCCAAGAACATAAGGAAATAATGGAATGGTGGAAGATGGTCCAATCAATTATATCAACATAGGATCAAAGCGGCTTTCGCTATATTTATCGTAACTAAACCTATCAATGGTCACGTATATCGACATAACTGAATGACATGGATCAAGTATGGATGTGTAGCATGGAAATTACAAGTAATGTGATCTTCAACATGCCTATTTCCAACTGGTCCAACTTAAGTGAAATCATCCTTAAACAAGTTCAGAGATAATAAACCTGAAACCTTACAGCTGTAAATAACTTTAACTTTAAACCGTATCCAAAAGGACAATAAATGTGTCTAATGCACCCAAAATATAAACTCCCACTTAAACCAAATATCCTTAAGAAATACAACACCCATATGAGCATTGTGCTCATGAAAGACCTTTGTAATACTTTAGTAAGCGGATCCGCAATTATGGAGTTTGTCCTAATGTGCTCTTATTGACACATGTTCACTCTGAACTGTATCCTTCATAACCAGGAACTTATGTCAATGTATTTTGACTTAGTTGAGTTCTTGTTGTTACTGGAATATAAATCTGCTGAGTTATTGTCACAATATAACTTTAGTGGTCTTTCTATACTGTACAGAATATGCAGCCCAGTGACAAAATTTCGCAGCTATATTCCATAATTAGATGCCCCCAAAATTGCTAAAAACTGTGCTACCAAGTGAAAGAAGCTAAAGTGTTTGTTAAGCACTCCTTCCGGAAATAGCTCCTCCAACTAGCAGATAAATGCAGCCTGATGTGGATCTTTTACTGTTTTTGACATCTAGTAAAATCGGAATCACAATACCATATGATCTCTGATACCACTTGTTAGATAATTTATTTCACAGATAAATTATTTATCTATGATCCCAAATCATCATGCTGAATTATCAAGAATTAAATAACTGAAGCGGAAGCGTACCTTAATCAAACGTGATTCACGATAAACGATTCGACGGTTGGATCTTCTAAATCAATACGTAGTCCTAATTTTCTCTCTGATGATGGGATGTCAGACAGAATGAACAGTACGTAGGATTCAGGGATCATAACCGACTTTATATACTAAATTGCCAATTAACCTAATCCGGCCCATCATGAATTAGGTAATGGCCTGGTATTTACACATAAAAGCCCATACATTAATTAGATGCATTAAAGCCCAATTTACCAAATCCTTATTAGATCACTTTAAACGGGCTTAACCAAATTTGATAGCCTTTTATTCAATACACAATAATTCACATATAAGCCCACACGATTGATTAAAATTCTTACACTTAAACGAAAATGGTGGCACATTGCTAAAATCTATGGAGCTAGTGGAATCCAATTTGAAATCAAGAATTAAAATCTTTTCCCGGGATTCATACGCAGCTTCTTCTACATCTTCTTGTTCGGTTTTTTCATTATTGTCAGTTTACCGGAGTTGTGAGGGTAATGGACAGTGAGATTCCGCATCTTGTGCTTCTGGTACTGGAATTTTGGTGGAATTGGAGGGTGTATAGACCGTATAATCAGTGACGGACACAGATATTGTAGCGCCCCGAGTTCTAAATACCCGGTTCGCCACGCCATCGTCTGATCTAACTTTTCAAATAATATTTTAGCGGAAGAAATAACTGAAATTCATTTTTGGCAACATTAAATAAACTGTAATGGTCGATAAAATTGAAAACATTTATGAAACCATTCGAAATAATAAATCGAGCCATTAATATTGTAAAGCAATTGACAATGTCATAATTTCTCAAATAACTGGAATTCTCAAAATTATACAATGTTTGGAAATACGGAAATCATTAAAATAAGGTTTTCAACCATTTAACGTCTATTGCCACAATCATCCATCACTTGCCACCCTCTCTGAGATCTGCAAATGTTGTTAAAATAGACATGAGCATTTCATAGAAATACTCTGTAGACTCATCGCCCATTAATTAATCTACAATATAATTGAACACATAAATGCAGGCTCTTTAGAAACATAGGGTGTGGGTAGTCTCTTCTTGTGCATTAAAGCACGGGGCTTCTCTTTAAAAATAATAGGCTCTTTAAAATCATAGGGTGTGGGTAGTCTCGTCTCGTGCACTTAAGGCACGTATGTTATGCATAACATCATCATTTCTTGTAGCGGATTGGGCTCCCTCAAGGGGCCTTTTCCCAATCTTGCCCGCATACTCATATCATCATTATTCCTGACGAGGGAATACAGGCTCGTTTTCATAAAAATGACTTTTCACAAGTCACATAACATACACATTCACATGCAATCATAACTTAAATCAATTAATAGGGGCGAGTCTACCTTAAACTTGACGAGTGCAAAGTTGAGCGGGAAACAACTTCAATTCCTAAATTCTCCGTACGCCTCGTCTAGCCAATTAGAAGATTAATTCGAATTAGTTTTTTGAAATTTATAGTTTAAAAATGATTACTTAAAATTGAGGGATTGAAATTGCTGATTTTGAAAGTTCGGGGACTAAAACGAATACTTTGAAAGTTGAGGGACTAAAATGAATAATTTGAAAGTTAAGGGACTAAAATGAATATTTTGAAAGTTGAGGAACTAAAATGGATAATTTGAAAGTTGAGGGGCTAAAATGAATAATTTCAAACTTGAGGGACTAAAATGTAAATTTTCAAAAGTTGGGTCGAAGCTCAAAATGAATATTAAATTGTAGGGCTTGAAATAAGTGATTTAAAAATGAACGGCTGATTAAAATCATAAAAAAACTTAAGGGCTGAAGTGGATTGTTTTAAAACTATAGGGACTGATTTAAATCATTTTACAAACTTAGGGACCAAAGTGCAATTTTCGAAAAAATAAAAAAATATCAAACCTTCTCTCTCTCTCTCTCTCTCTCTCTCTCTCATTACCGTCAGAACGCAGAGAGGGAGGAGGAGGCGCGACTCGAGGGAATCCGGTCTTCCAGCCGGTGGATCGCCGGCGCAACGCCGGCGCAGGGTGCGGCCAACGGCGGCGTAGGCAAGGTTAAGGTTTTTGAGAGGATTGGATGCGAGTTTGTGTGCGAACCGAGGCAAAAACGAGGTTGCGGTTTGGTAATTTCCGACGATAAAATGGTGGTTGAGGTAAGAAAAAGGGTTTTTGGGGTTATGGGTTCTCCTCTTTGGGTTTTGATTTTGATTTGGGGTTGGCTTGTGACTGGGCTGTTGTGCGGTGGTGATGATGGTGGTGCCGGTGGGTTGTGGTTGGACAGTGGTTATTGTGGTGGCGGGTGATGATGATGATGATGATGATGATGATGATGATGATGATGATGATGATGCTGCTGAAGGTGGCGGTGGTTGCAGGTGGGTTGACTGGCTGGGTTGAAGGGGTTGTACAGGTGGTTGGGTTTGGCAGCAGCAGTGGCTGAGATGGAGATGGAGGTGGGGATGGTTGTTTGATTGAGTTGGTTTCCAGTGATTGTGTGGTGGTGTTGTTGGTCGTGAATGGCGTGGATTGATGATGATGGCTATAGTCGAAGGCAGTAGGCAGTGGTGGTGTGGTCTGCGTGTGGTGGCTGCAAGGTTGTGGACTGGTGGTGTGTGTGTTGATGGCTCCGGTGGTGATGGTGGAAATAGGTTGTGCAGTGGGTGCGAAGATGGGGGGTGGTGGCTGAATGGTGGTTTGTGATTGAGGTGAGTTGGATCCTGGCTATTGCAGTGGAGGTGGTTGGTGAAGATGGTGATGTTGAAATGGGTTGTGGAGTTTGGGAAGGAGGGGACTCAAAAATGAAATGGGTTGGTGATAAAGAAAGTTAGGGTATGGTATTGATGTGATAGATGGAGTATTGATGTGTGAATAGCTAGACAAGTATTGCACGTAATTCGAGGAAAGTCGTACGTGAATTCAACTGAGTCGAAGAGTGTAACAGATAAAATGAACTTTACATAATTTGGGATTTAAAATGATTTTTGAAAATAATAATTTAAATAAATAAATAAATAAAATAATATAATTTTGGAAATTCGGAATTTAATTAAAATCGAATTGACTCGACATTTCTCGACTTGGCTAGACTAACGCGTCGTGACGTTAACTTAAAAATGGGTTAGATCGCAGCGGCACGCTTTTCGAAACTTTGAAATAATTATTAAATTGCGTAAAAATTCTCGGTTGCTACAACCTTACCCCCTTAAAATAATTTCGTCCTCGAAATTAAACTTACTTGATCTATTATTCTGGATATTTCGTTAGGATCTCTTTTTTCTTTTCTCAAGTAGTCTCATCACTATTGTGTCTACCTCACTGGACTTTGACTAAAGGAATCTCTTTGCTTCTTAAGACATGGACTTTTCTCTTTACTATGCACATATGTGCCTCCTCATAAGGCAAATCTTTCTGAACTGCAAGAGACTGATAATTCACCACATGACTAGGATCATGAACATACTTTCTCAAATAAGGAAACATGAAAAACATTGTGGACAGCTGCGAGTTCTGGTGGCAAAACCAAACAATAGGCCACATTATCCACTTCTCTAGTATTTCAAATTGTCCGATGAAACGAGGCCTTAATTTCTCTTTCTTTCCGAAACGAAAAGTACCCTTCATAGGAGCTACTTATAAGAACACTTTCTCTCTAATCTCAGACATTAAGTCTCTTCTTTGATCGGCATAACTTTTCTGTCTGTCTTGAGCAGCTCTAATTCGTACTCTGATCTCCTCGATCGCATCAACTGTTCTTTCAATAAGTTCTGGTCCCAATAATTTCCTCTCGCTACTTCATCCCAATAGATTGGCGATCGACATCTTCACCCATACAGTGCTTCGTATGGTGACATATCAATGGTAGCCCGGAAATTGCTATTGTAGGCCAATTCCACCAATGGTATATGATTCTACCAACTACCACTCAAGTCTAGCACACAGACTCTAAGCGTATCTCCCAGCGTCTGAATAGTGCGTTCGGACTGCCCATCTGTCAGGGGATGGTAGGCAGTACTAAAATTTAATTTAGTACCCATTGCCACATGTAAACTCTTCCAAATCTCGAGGGAAAAATTCTCGGATCTCTATCTGAAAAATGGACACTAGCAATCCATGAAATCGAACTCCTCCTCTAATATATATCTGTACCTCATACAAAGCTATCGAAAGGACGCTTGATAGCTATTGAGTAGAACTCAATCAATCATCCGACATTATCCAACTTATAAACTCATTCGTTGACCTCCTATTTCAAACCTTTCAAGGATCTATACTGATATCGAAACCACGATATAAATATCAATTATTCAAATGCTTAAACTAAAAATCAAGAAGATTGATCAAAATAAAACCTCATGATCCATAATATAGAAACGAAGTATCAATTCCAAAATATTGAGTACAACCCAAACTTGGCAGAATCTTTCTGAAAAGATTCACAAACGTAATCATTCTAAACTCGACTGAAATTTCCTTTAAATATTGAAGAATTCAAACTTAAATCCTTTAGTCCATACTTTTAAATCATGCATCAAGTACTTGATATCACATACTCATTCTAGCTGAGGACTAAGGTACTAACTTAAAGTATCTTCATAAGAATCAGATATGATATTCTCAACTTAAGAACCTCACTAACTTCCCAAATCTGAAGTTCAAGATTCAATTTTCCCTGTTCTCCCAAAACTTCAATTCAAGTCATACTATGAACAATACTCTGATTAAGTCTATCACCATTAAATAAGACTTCTGTGAATCACATAGGATTTCTCATCAAGTTTACTTAACCCAAAGATACAATTCCATTATAAGTAAAAGTCACACAACTGATCATCTCAGATTTCCAATTATTGTAGCAAAATAATTTACTCACATCAAAAGCACAACCAATAATAAGTAATCGAAACTGCATCACCAAAACTTCAAATAAACTCATATATTATGTCTCAAAATGAAAATTCCCAATCGTAGGTAACATTTCACCATAATTCATTAACCATCAAATTAAGATCAATTGACTCAACATATTCACATAATTCATTCACGGGATAGCCATAACATCCATCAACCGTCTAGTTACCATTTCTTGGAGTAGTCATGTAACATGTCACTTATCATCGTATCATATGACCTCAATTAAAACATACCAATCTCTCTAAGATTACAATATAATAATCATCATATCTATCACGTGAACCTTATACGTCAATCTGCTCGTTAAGATTATATATCAATCTCTCAAACTAAATAAATCTTGGATTCTGCCATATGTGACTCTTTCTACACACTACTCCAAAATAAGTCATCACTGTGAAGTCTTATCCCTCTCTTCCACAAATTCTATCCACAAGGGCAAATACATAAAATTTCACTTCTTATTTTCGAACCAAGATACCATCAGTGACAATTTCCAAAACTTCAAGATATGGTCTATCATAAACTTCTATCCGATCAAATGCATTACCTCTGCAATACTTAAACAAATTTAGGTCCTGGTAAAATTTCTTTCATCAATTTCATCCAACAATTTCTCTCATGATCTTCTAATACCATAAATGGAAACTTAATGTACATCGGTGAATCATTCACATTACGAGAAAACCTTGGTTCATTTCCATGACTGAGACTCGTCTTTCTTCGAATTCTACTTAGAACCAAATATAACACAACTTATTCAGGAAAAGTCAACTTACTTCATAATCTCGATACATCGTCACCCTCAGTTCTCACCATAAGAGCAATCGCATTATCCCTTATAATCATCTATTGTACCTTTTATATTCAAATGACCTTATGACCATCATCATAATCTCACATAGTCCCAAACATTCAATCATATGTCTCCAAATTCTCACTTCGAATAAATGGTTATTCCTTTAAGGCATCTCACTATAAAATACTTCCAATATCTCTCATTCATGATAACTGACTTTTTCCAAATAATCATATTACATGTAAATAACCAAATCTTTAACATCATCTACCAAATCGACTTCCAAAACAAATCAACAGTACTATCATATACCATCATAGTTTATGATATTCTCCAGTGCAAGTGCTCATTTCATAATAATAACCAATTCGTTCCCAAGAATAATTAAGGTTCTTCCCAATAACACCATAATATTTATCTTCACTCATCCTTCAAAATATACCTTGACATTTCACAATGTATGCTTCAAGTCTTCACATAACTTCACGTATACCTTGATATCCCAGTAGTTGTATATGTCATCTTGTTCTTGAAATTGTGAAACAAGGAGAGCGTTTCAATAAAACTATATCCATTAGAAAAATGATTATACTTCGAAAGCCAAAAATGTATCAAGAGTCATTATCCCTTTTTATCATTTACTAAGTCTTGCTTGTGGTGTAAATGAACTTGCAAGTCAATCCTCAATTCCCTTAGTGGGTTGTCTTACCATACCATGCTCTTAACTCAAAATGATAAAATTCTGGGCAGAGTCTCCCTTGTAATTTGGACTAATCCAACCCGTAGGTATATTTCATAACCAACAATAACAACCTATAGTTATACTCCACATCTGACCACAACGATTTAAATATTGACAACAATTCCAACAAACTTCAATACTACCAAAAATATCCCAGAAAAATCAATTCATCATTCCTCAACATAACAATTTCAAATCATAGTTTCCAATATCACAATATCACTTCCTTCAATACATTAATTGGCTCAAATGCCAACTCATTGTCATACTTATAAAATATATGCCACAAATCATAATTCCAAAATTTCTTAATTACAAGACCAAACAACAATATAAATTTCTCTCAAAATAGAGAAATAATTCACTTACTCAAACACAATATCAAGTCCTTAATTCTCAATAATTAAGAACCAATCTTTAAATCTCAAATTTCATAATTCTTCTCATAAAGGTCTCAATAAAATAATATTACTCAACATCTCATCACAACTTCATAATTTCTCGTTGATTTACTGAAAATGTTGACAATAAGTGACTAATAAATTCTCGCAACAGTTGCTCTAAAACCACTAGTCATGGCCTCATAACGCGGCACAATAGTCGATAGTGGGGTCATATATCTTAACATGAGGTGTCAGTCTAAACAATAGATATTCCGAAAATATTGTCTAATCATTTCTGTTGACTCTTCGTAAATGGTCCCATGTCTAAAATCAATTATGCAAAGTCCAGCTAGGGTTCGTCATTTCTAAGTTCGAGGACAAAAATTATTATAAAACCATTCTTAAGTCATATTATTCCCATTATGCTCAACACTCGTTCTCTTTCTTTTCTTTTCTTTCTGATTCGGATAAAAATTTCTCGTTATGTTCCGAAACTCATTTCTTTCTGTCTTTCTTTCTCATGCATTTAAGCAAGTAATTCTCATGAACATAAAAGTTCAAGTCTCATGCATTTAAGCAAGTAAGTTTTGACAAGCATAACAACATCATTAATCTTCTTTCTCTTTCTCTTTCTCATAAATCATTAAAATAAGTATCCGAAATACTCTTCATTCTTTCTCATAAATCAGTAAAATAAGTATCCGAAATACTGAAATAACTTTAAACATCATAAACTTCTTTACCTCGGAGTTGGTGGAACGAATGATGGCAGTGGCAATCTTCATTAATAATAATTTAATAATGGAACATGTTTCTTGAAAATTCTTTTTGAAAATTTGCCAGTCTACAGAAACGTAGACTGGCTCTGATACCAAGCTGTAGCACCCCGAGTTCTAAATACCCGGTTCGCCACGTCATCGTCTGATCTAACTTTTCAAATAATATTTTAGCGAAAGAAATAACTGAAATTCATTTTTGGCAACATTAAATAAATTGTAATGGTCGATAAAATTGAAAACATTTATGAAACCATTCGAAATAATAAATCGAGCCATTAATATTGTAAAGCAATTGACAATGTCATAATTTCTCAAATAACTGGAATTCTCAAAATTATACAATGTTTGGAAATACGGAAATCATTAAAATAAGGTTTTCAACCATTTAATGTCTATTGCCACAATCATCCATCACTTGCCACCCTCTCCGAGATCTGCAAATGTTGTTAAAATAGACATGATCATTTCATAGAAATACTCAGTAGACTCATCGCCCATTAATTAATCTACAATATAATTGAACACATAAATGCAGACTCTTTAGAAACATAGGGTGTGTGTAGTCTCTTCTTGTGCATTAAAGCACGGGGCTTCTCTTTGAAAATCATAGGCTCTTTAAAATCATAGGGTGTGGGTAGTCTCGTCTCGTGCACTTAAGGCACGTATGTTATGCATAACATCATCATTTCTTGTAGCGGATTGGGCTCCCTCAAGGGGCCTTTTCCCAATCTTGCCCGCATACTCATATCATATTCATATCATCATTATTCCTGACGAGGGAATACATGCTCGTTTTCATAAAAATGACTTTTCACAAGTCACATAACATACACATTCACATGCAATCATAACTTAAATCAATTAATAGGGGCGAGTCTACCTTAAACTTGACGAGTGCAAAGTTGAGCGAGAAACGACTTCAATTCCTAAATTATCCGTACGCCTCGTCTAGCCAATTAGAAGATTAAGTCGAATTAGTCTTTTGAAATTTATAGTTTAAAAATGATTACTTAAAATTGAGGGATTGAAATTGCTGATTTTGAAAGTTCGGGGACTAAAACGAATACTTTGAAAGTTGAGGGACTAAAATGAATAATTTGAAAGTTAAGGGACTAAAATGAATATTTTGAAAGTTGAGGGGCTAAAATGGATAATTTGAAACTTGAGGGACTAAAATGTAAATTTTCAAAAGTTGGGTCGAAGCTCAAAATGAATATTAAATTGTAAGGCTTGAAATAAGTGATTTAAAAATGAAGGGCTGATTAAAATCATAAAAAAAACTTAAGGGCTGAAGTGGATTGTTTTAAAACTATAGGGACTGATTTAAATTATTTTACAAACTTAAGGACCAAAGTGCAATTTTCGAAAAAAAATCAAAATATATAAAAATATCAAACCTTCTCTCTCTCTCTCTCATTACCGTCAGAACGCAGGGAGGGAGGAGGAGGCGCGACTCGAGGGAATCCGGTCTTCCAGCCGGTGGATCGCCGGCGCAACGCCGGCGCAGGGTGCGGCCAACGGCGGCGTAGGCAAGGTTAAGGTTTTTGAGAGGATTGGGTGCGAACCGAGGCAAAAACGAGGCTGCGGTTTGGCAATTTCCGACGATAAAATGGTGGTTGAGGTAAGAAAAAGGGTTTTTGGGGTTATGGGTTCTCCTCTTTGGGTTTTGATTTTGATTTGGGGTTGGCTTGTGACTGGGCTGTTGTGCGGTGGTGATGATGGTGGTGCCGGTGGGTTGTGGTTGGACAGTGGTGATTGTGGTGGCGGGTGATGATGATGATGATGATGCTGAAGGTGGCGGTGGTTGCAGGTGGGTTGACTGGCTGGGTTGAAGGGGTTGTACAGGTGGTTGGGTTTGGCAGCAGCAGTGGCTGAGATGGAGATGGAGGTGGGGATGGTTGTTTGATTGAGTTGGTTTCCAGTGATTGTGTGGTGGTGTTGTTGGTCGTGAATGGTGTGGATTGATGATGATGGCTATGGTGGAAGGCAGTAGGCAGTGGTGGTGTGGTCTGCGTGTGGTGGCTGCAAGGTTGTGGACTGGTGGTGTGTGTGTTGATGGCGCCGGTGGTGATGGTGGAAATAGGTTGTGTAGTGGGTGCGAAGATGGGGGGTGGTGGCTGAATGGTGGTTTGTGATTGAGGTGAGTTGGATCCTGGCTATTGCAGTGGAGGTGGTTGGTGAAGATGGTGATGTTGAAATGGGTTGTGGAGTTTGGGAAGGAGGGGACTCAAAAATGGAATGGGTTGGTGATAAAGAAAGTTAGGGTATGGTATTGATGTGATAGATGGAGTATTGATGTGTGAATAGCTAGACAAGTATTGCACGCAATTCGAGGAAAGTCGTACGTGAATTCAACTGAGTCGAAGAGTGTAACAGATAAAATTAACTTTACATAATTTGGGATTTAAAATGATTTTTGAAAATAATAATTTAAATAAATAAATAAAATAATATAATTTTGGAAATTCGGAATTTAATTAAAATCGAATTGATTCGACATTTCTCGACTTGGTTAGACGAACGCGTCGTGACGTTAACTTAAAAATGGGTGAGATCGCAGCGGCACGCTTTTCGAAACTTTGAAATAATTATTAAATTGCGTAAAAATTCTCGGTCGCTACAGATATTTTGCAGTAGGGGCACAGTTTACCGTATACCTTACGGGGCTACCCCGAATTTTTTTTTTAGGAAAATATCGGAAATAATAAAATTCAAATTCACAAAAGACAATATACTAAATAATATGTACTTACAAATATAATAAATTATTTTAAGTAAGATCTACGTTATAATTCAAAAGAAATTGATATATTATATCACAGTAAACAATCAATTAACATATTCAAATTCAATTAATTATGTTCCTGTTTAGTGTAGATTAAAATTAGAATTTTAGTAGATTTTGATAAAAGTTAATAAGATGTGTGGTTGAAAAGTTGTGGGTCCCATGAAATCTATAGTTGAGATTGATTGTTGACTTTGACCAAGATTAAAATCTAGATTTTAATTGGTATTAAAAAGAGGTTATATTTACTGAGTAAGTGCTACAATATTTTACATATATTTCATCTAAAACAATCTATTCAATACGCATAAATTTCAATTATTCAAAATCTAAACATTATCTCCATTTAAAAAAATAAAATAAAATAAAACTTCAAAATTGGGGAGGGGTCACGTGATCACCCATGACCCCCCTTTCAGTCCGCCTCTGCGTATAATCTTGTTCTTGAGGTGGGTTCATTATATAATTCGAAATTTCACTTCCTTTTCCCATGAGATGGGATTTAGGCTTGGGAAGAGAGGTACCCGACAGATAGTTGTGGTGGTGGTGATCGTGGAAGGTTGAAGGTGATGACTGGTGAGAGGTGACTATAGGCCAGGATGACGATGAAGAATCGAGCTTTCAGGTGAAGGGGAGTGATTGTTTTTTGTTATATAATTTTAAATTAAAGAATGTACAAAGACTTTTTTGCCCTTCATAAAAAATGGTCATTAGATGATTAAACAATCAACTAACAGATTTTTTGGACAACAGGGACTAATTCAGCAAGAAAGTTTGAAGGTGAGGATGAAATTGTCAAAAAATCAAAGGTAGAGATGAATTTTGCAAAAGAGTCCAAAGATAGAGACGTTTTGCGCCAATTAATCTTAAATAAATGACTTGTTTAAATGTGAAACTGAGTTGATCACATCAATGGACTTCATTGATATTTATGTGATACATATTCACGTTTTATATTTTGGTGATGGTGATCTACTAGATCATTTTAATGCATGGTACTAGTCTTATACAATTTATCTTATTGGACATGTTAAGTATTTATCTGCTAATTGCTCTGCTTGATATTACCCTTATATTTTTCTACATTTGGCATTTATCTGAAGTTCAGTCACGTTGAGAAAATGTAGCGAGTGATGTGTAGAGAGAGATAATTTAGAATATCGGAAAAATTGCGAGAGTTTGTTCGCATTTTACATTTTGTGTGTCAGTTTTGTATGGGGAGAGATTGAGAGAATTAGGAAAGTATTGATCGTATTGTGAGGTTTTTTCAATTAATAACGTCTTCTTCTCATGTATTGTTGACAATTTGTTAAATTTATGATTTTCCTCTTTCTAGCTTATTTTTGTGTCTTTCATTTCATCTGCGTTCAGTGGGATTTTTCAACAAGTGTATTTGAGCTCACGGATCACAATTTGGGATTGCTGCAAAGCTGATTATTAGATTCAAGTTTGAGGGAGAAGTTTCTACATATAGAAAATATTTAATGCAAATGAATTTCTTTTTATATTAACAAAATAATCTTATTGACCCTTGCATCCAAATTGATTTGAAAGAATCTCTTTATATGTCAGCTATCTAGCAATTAAGTTATCTAAAATGTCAAGTGACATTGTGAATGGTAATCAAGTTCTCTTGATAAAGTATGAAAATATTGCATAGTCAAAAATGGATAGTAGGGAAGGATTAAGGAATTATGGTCAAAGGTATAATATGGATTATTACTACACCAAGGCAAATATATTTATAGAAACTCTGGAGTTGAAGAAACATTACCTTGAAGAAAAGATAAGTTAGGAGACTAAATAGGCCTTCGTAGAATAACTTACCCTCCAGCTGGTAGTAAAATAAAATCGTTGAAAAATATGCATTATGAATGTCAAATCGAAGATCTTAATAAAAACTTTTATATAAATTCATAAGTGAGAGTCATCAAATATTAAATGTAAGGATATGTTTGATTGCCTTAGTTTTGCCTAGAAAATGTTACATCATGAAAAATATTTTTCACATTTTTATTTGTTTGATTGGAAAATTTGACTTAGAAAATATTTTATATTGTAAACCGATTGAAGCATACTTTAGCCATTTTTCTTGAAAATATTTTCCTACTTATTTGGTGAGAAAACATTTTCCACTTTAGAAATCAAACACAACTTAAAATTTTTATTTTGATAGATGTGACAGAATAAAAAAAAATGAAATGATATAATATTTTTGCATTTGGTGATTTTGAATCTATAGCCGTCAATCCATTATATAGTACACTTATACTTAAAGATATATACACTTATCTTCCCAAAAGCTTTTAGATATGTTTATGTTTATTACTTTTTATATATTGTTGTATTTTTTAAATACTTTTTTATAAATTACAATGAATTGAGATTATATTTAATTTAATTGTTAATTACTTAGGTAAAATACAGTTCAAATAAAGTATTACGAACTTTAAAAAGCCACTGACAACAAATATCATATATAACTATTTCACAAATTTAAATGCTAAATATTTTGATCATTTGAACTTTACGTTCTTATACCTATGTATATATATATATATATATATATATATATATATATATATATATATATATATATATATACTTACAAGTATGAAAAGTAATTGATAATAAATGTCATTAACCTTGTCTAATCCAATACTGCTTTTCAAATTTAATCGAAGATAATTTACTCTAATTTTCTTATATGTAATGAAAATCAATAAAAGTCAAGACCAATCGCTTTCTAATTTCAGTTGTTTTTTTTTATTTTTTAAAGAAACCAGTTTTCATTCACAGTCAACTATACGTTGTTGTTTCAAGAGTTACAAATCGCAATAGTTTAAAATTTTTGATCCATGACAAGGATGACAATCAAAGTAATTCAACGATAAATGATTAAACGTTATATTCAAGGAAGTATTTCATTATTTGTAATCGCATATCTGTTTTGTATTCCATTTTTATTAATTTCTAAAAAATAACATTCAATTTCTCCAGGAAGTCTTTTTAAACATTTACAAATTTTTCCTCAAATATGAAAATAAATACAGTCCTACTTATAAAATATTAACATTATTATTGCAAAAAATAAAAAAATCATGCATCGCACGAGTGAAATACTAGTATATTCATAGAAACTCAGGAGTTGAAGAATCATTATCTTGAAGAAAAGAGGAGTTAGGAGACTAAATATGCCTTGGATGATGCTAACTTCTTGATGATGACTATTGTGAGCCAGGAGAGAGCAAAAAATAAAATAAAATAAACTGATGATGACCATTGTGACCCAGGGGACACACAAAAAAAAAAAAAAAAAAAAACACACACACACACAGAGAGGCTTGATACATAGAAAAAAAGGCGCATGTTACAAAAATACCTTAAAAATTTGGCGCATTTTCAAAAATCGTATACGAAGAGTTTTTTGGAAGTAAAAAAGTGACATTGTAGGTCACTTTCTCTATCAAAGTGACATTGACACAAAATTACCTTCAAAATTAGGTGCCTTTTCAGAAATCAGATTTGAAGAGTTTTTCAAAATTTTTGATTTTTCAAAGGCACCTAATTTTTAAGGTATTTTTTTAACACACGCCTTTTTTCTAAAGCCAGTATAAATTTTTTTTAATTGATTTTATTTTATTTTATTTTTTTGGAAAAGGCACCTAACTTTTAAGGCATGAAAGTTGAAAAACTTTCATATTTGATTTTCAATTAAAAAGTGACATTTTATGTCATTTTCTCTATGAAACATAAATTAAAATCTTAGGATAGATTCAAGACATTATTAATTTCTTCCAAGGATTATGTTCACTTCTATTATTTAAACATTGAGAATAACTTCATTTTATGAACACAACATTCTACAAGTTGAAAGTGGTAAAAACTAAAGAAGTGACAGAAACTAAAAAAAAAAAAAACTCATGTTTAATCAAAATATTAGAATACTGAAAAATAATTGATGGAAAAGATGATATTCATTGATATATGACACAGTTAATACACATATAGGCAACTTGCACAAGAAGTAAAGTAAAATACAAATAAGGCAATGAGATATTTACAAATATTCTAATCCCTATATGTGATATTATGAGACATGTTGGATTGATTTTCTAACACTCCCCCTCAAGTTGGAGAGTGGTTATCTTGCACGTCCAACTTGTGTACTATAGCTCCGAAAATGTCATTCCCTAGAGCCTTGGTGAAGACATCTGCCAATTGATGTGTTGATCCCACATTCTTAGTCACAATAGAACCGTCCTAAACTTTATCTCTTATATAATGACAATCTATCTCAATATGTCTACTGCGCTCGTGAAAAACTGGATTCACTGCAATGTATATAGCAACTTTATTATTACAATATAGCATGGTGGGTTCTGGATGAGACAAACCCAAGTCTTTAAAGCAAATACCTCAACAGAGCCGGACTTGGGCTAAGGCCGACGCTTTGGGCCTAAAAAATTAAGGGTCCATATTTTGTATTTTTTTTTTTTAGTATAAAATGCCCATTCAACCTTTTTTCTAAATCTATTAAAAGGCCCAATTTTTTCAAGATATAATGTTCGTTTTGGGTCATAAGAATCACATGTACGGCTCTGTACCTCAACCATGTTAATTAACGAAGGGCCAAGAAAAATACAGTAACCTATTGCAGATCTTGTCACGGGGCATCCTGCCCAATCTGAATCACAATAGGCCCTTAATCTCATATCATTTTTTGAACTAAAAAATAATCCCTGACCAGGAGCACCCTTAAGATAACAAACAATCCTTAATGTTGCGTCCATGTGTGATGTCCGGGGTTGATGCTTGAACATGCTCAATATGTGTTTAGAATACAGAAACAGCCAACCAACCTTCTATATCGTCCAGAATCTTTTAACAAATCACCTTTTTCTGACAATTTTAGTACACGTTCCGTAGGAGTATCGACGGGAGCCACACACAACAATCCGGCATCTTTAATTATCTCTAATGTGTACTTACGCTGACAAGTAAAGATCTCATTCTTCGAAGTTGACACTTCTATGCCAAGAAAATATTTTAAATCTCCAAGGTCTTTGAGTTAAAATTTTTTATGCAAAAATGTTTTAACTTCTCCAATACTCACAGGGTCATTACCTGTAATCAGGATATCATCAACATAAATGAGAAGAGCGGTGACTGATTTACCTTGTACTCTAGTGAATAGTCGGCATGGGACTGCTCATACCCAGCTGTACGAATAGCAGCTAAAAACTTCTCAAACCATTGACGTGATGCTTGCTTCAAACCATACAAGGATTTATGCAATTTACAGACTAAGTGTTCCTCCCATTGTCTTCAAAGCCCTAGCGGTGGAGACATATATATATATCTTCCGCCGCCTATATTCTCAAGCGGCGAAGCCTTAGTCCCCTCCCCTCATCCATAGACAAACAAGGACAAAGCTCCTTAGGGTCTATAGTCCAAGAAGAAATATCATAAATGATAGTCCGAGATCACCTCCTGCCATAACTATTCAATCATTTCAAGCGCGGAGGCAACGAGAAGGCGGCTATTAATGAGGGCATTGCTTATAGGAGGGTAAGTCCTGAAATATAAAGCGGGCAAAGACATTGCAGTGAGCGCCTTGGCACCCCAGGTACCTATTAAGAGGACTGTCTTTACCATAACTATTCAATCATTTCAAGCGCGGAGGCAACGAGAAGGCGGCTATTGATAAGGACATTTCTTATGGGAGGGTAAGTCCTGAAATATAAAGTGGGTGGCGACATTGCAGTGAGCACCTTGGTACCCCAGGTACCTATTAAGAGGACTGTCTTTGTTGTAAATCTCCATGAAGGAAAGCATTATTAACGTCAACCTAATGTAGTGTCCAATAATTGGCCGCAACTAAAGTAAGAAAACAACGAATAGTATTGATTTTAGCTGTAGGTGAGAGAGTGTCTTGATAATTGACACCCTCCAATTGCGTAAAACCTTTTGCCACTAACCGTGCTTTTCACCCTTCAACAGACCCATCTGAGCTTAACTTTGTAGACCCATCGACACCCTATAGGTGTTTTATCTGGCGGCAAAGAAGTAAGAGTCCAAGTGCCATTTGCTTGAAAAGCTTTTAATTCTGAGTTCATGGCCTCTTGCCATTCCGGATAGAGGATGGCTTCTGAATATGATGATGGTTCTATGACCTCACTAATATGTGCAACAAATGATTTATGAGTATCCTTGTACCTGTGATATGAGACATAGAGCTCCAAAGGGTATCTGGTGCCATGAGTTGGACCTAGAAGTAAGGAAGACGGGTGGTCGAGGCAAGCATGAGTGACATTGGAGCAGATATAATCCTTGAGCGTGATGGGAGGTCGAGTTGGACAGGTGGAACGACGAGGGGGTGTAGGTTCAGCTATAGGAGGTTGTTCGGCTAGAAGTGGGTCGACTGGCAAAGTAGGTTGCTCAGTAACGATAGAGGGATGATTTTCTGCTATAGTGTCTTCGGGAGTTGGGTGAGGGTGAGGGTGTTGATCTAAGATTGGGAAAGGAATAAGATTTGAATAAAGATCCTGATGTGCTATGTCAGTTTCAAGTGGATAGGAGTTGTTTTGGCCATGTATTGTAGACGAGTAGAGAAAAAGGTCCTCATGAAAGATAATGTCTCAATTGGTGAAATTTTTTTTAGTAGCCAACTCCAATAATTTATAACCCTTCAGCCCTATTGGGTAACCGATGAAGATACATGCTTTGGCTCAGTGATCGAACTTATTTGAGACATGGACATTGGTGGGAAAAGCTAAACACCCAAACACTCGGAGATGTGAATAGGAAGGCGATTTATTATAAAGACACTCAAACGGATTTTTGTATGAAAGGATAGGAGAAGGTAAATAGTTGATGATATAGATTGATGTGAGCACACATTCTCCCCAAAATTGATTAGATAAGTGAGCTTGAAATTTTAAAGCTCTAGAAACTTGAAGTATATGATGGAGTTTGCGTTCCACCACCCCGTTTTGTTGGGGTGTGTAAACACAAGAATGTTGGAAGATGACCCCTTTTTCTTTGAAAAATGGTTGGAGAGAAAGAAATTCTCCACCATTATCACTTCGAAAGATTTTAATTCAGGACTCAAATTGTGTGAAAACATAATCAAAGAATTTTTGAATAATGTTTTGTGATTCGTCCTTATGTCTCATTAAAAAAACCCAAGTAAAGCGTGTATAATCATCAGCTATGGTGAGGAAATAATGAGAACCAGAAAGAGATGCAAATTTATATCGACCCAAAATATCACAAAGAACAAGATCAAACAATTTTTTTGAAGAAATTGTACTGACATCAAAAGGTAATCGACTTTTCTTTTCCAACGGACAGATATGACAAGCTTTATTACATTGGACTGGAATATTTTAAAAATTTCTAGCTATGAAATCTAAACGAGCATTAGATAGATGGCCTAAATAGGAATGCCATAAAGTAGCAGTTGACTTGGGTCAGGTTGGATAGCTTCATGATGGTTGGTGTATTTTAGGCTTGGTGTCATCGTTCCTCAACTCTGTCAGATAATATAGCCTGTCATGTTGCTTACCCAAACCAATCGTCTTCCTCGTAACCAGATCCTGCAAAATACACCAATAAGGAGAAAAAGATACTCAACAATTTAGCCATTTAC
This sequence comes from Ligustrum vulgare, assembly GCA_963555705.1. Classification (NCBI taxonomy): domain Eukaryota; kingdom Viridiplantae; phylum Streptophyta; class Magnoliopsida; order Lamiales; family Oleaceae; genus Ligustrum; species Ligustrum vulgare. The sequence continues at coordinate 36,517,856 of OY743175.1, forward strand.
TCAGACAACTAACTGAAACCAAGTCCACTTCAAATTCAGGCACACAAAGCACATCATGCAAAAGATATTTAGAGTTAAGAGTAAACGAGCCCCTTGCAACAATATTGGTACTTTTTCCATTGGGAAACAATACTGGTGGCAGTAAACAATTGTTATCTTTATTCGAAAACAAATTTGAAGATTTTATAATATGGTCAGTAGCCCCACTATCAATTCTCCAGTGATGAGATGAGAGTTTAGACAAACCAGTCTTGGTAACAACATTTGCTTGCGGTCCAGAATTTTTGCCCTTTTCATTCAAAAGTGATAAAAGTTGCTGCAATTGGGTCTCTGTTATCCCAGTCAAGACCTTTCCATCTCCTTTGTTCGGCTCCTTCATGACTTGATTTTCCACAGGAGAGTAGCGACCACGATTGAGGCTTTGGTTTGACCTTTCCTTCGGATGGCCTGTTGGATAGCCATATAATTCGTAACATTTTTGAATTAAGTGGCCCATTCCACCACAATGGGTGCATTGCTGGCGTCCCCTTGAAGTACCGGAATGACGCTTATTCAAGTCTAAATGCTGTAAGGACTGGGTGTTAGAGGAACGATTTCCACCTTCTCCTGTAAAATCATCTGTGCGTTGTTGGTTTAAATTCCCCATGTTGTTTCTTACTGCCATAGCCACATAGTTGTTTAGCTCAATTGTGCTATTAGAAGCAACGATCAGTCTTTTTTTCTTCTTCTTGACAGACCAACGAATATGCCTGTCGCACTGAAGGGAGGGGATTCATCATGAGTATCTGTTCATGAATTGCGCCATGAGACTCATTTAATCCCATAAAAAATTGCATCAACCTTTGTCGATCCTGCTGTACACCACAAGTGCATGAAGATGTATTAGCATATGTAGCCAATTCGTCCCACAAACTTTTCAATTTTGTGTAGTAAAATGAGATTGGAAGTTGATCTTGATGATAATAACTGATTTCTCGCTGAATTTCAAAGATCCGAGATGCATTACTTTGAGAAAAAAGCTCTCGGAGATCTTCCCAAACTTCACAAGCTGTAGCATAATAAATCACACTGTCCAAAATTCTGGACTGAGAGTATTAATGATCCATGAATGGACCATATCTTTGCAATGCGACCATGTTGCGTAGCCCTCCGGGTCTGTTGTTTCAGAAGGCGGATTGATTGAATCATCAACGAATCCCAATTTATGCTTAGCGTTCAAGGCTAAAGTCATAGCCTTACGCTAGGCTGAGTAATTATCTCCATTCAGAGGCTTGGAGATAAGAAGGAGGCCTGGATGATTAGTACGTTTTTAAATTACAGCTCTCGCTGGATCAATGGTCGGATCGACCACATCACAGGTGCCATCACTGTTCTTGGACATGGCGGACAGGATAAAATATTACACGAGAATTTATGGATGGCAATGGGGCGGGTTCGGGGCGGGTCAGGGCCGCCTCGCCCCGGACCCGAAAACACCCTGCCCCGCCCCGCGACCCACGAAGTCGCTGGTCGGGGCGGGTCTCGGGGCGGGGAGACCTCCCGCCCCGCTAAGGACCCGATTTTTATTTTTATTTTTTATTTTTATTTTTATTTTTTTATTATAATAAATAAATTGGTAATGAAATTTTACGTGAAAAATTAGGCGTTGAACTAGTTAGAGTTTTTAAGTTTTAACTTTAAAAATAATATGTATATACTTGAAGAAAAAAATCAATAAACAATATAATAGTATAGTGGTTATATATTCTCATATCCCTAAATTCCACCAATGTTCAATTCTTCTGGACTTCATCAAATTTATTTTAGTTTCTCATTTCATTATTTAAAAATATATATATATATATATATTTTTTACCGTTCACGGGGCGGGGCGGGGCGGGTCCACCCCGAACCCTCCGCGGGGCGGAAAACCCGCCTCGTGGACCCGACGGGGCGGGTCATTTCGGGTCCTCCGGGTTTCGGGTCCTTCGGATTTTTTTGCCATCCCCACGAGAATTAAGTGTAGAAGTTGAAGGACACCAAAAAGGCTCTGATACCATGAAAAAAAATTGACGGAAAAGATGATATTCATTAATATATGACACAATTAATATATATACAGGCAACTTGCACAAGAAGTAAAGTAAAATACAAATAAGGTAATGGGATATTTAAAAATATTCTAATCCCTATATGTGATATTATGAGATATGGTGGATTGATTTTCTAATAACTACTTTCAAATAAATAAATAAATCAGGATGTAACATTGTAATCTCACCAGTCTAATAGCTCGAAATAGAATAAAAAAGGGAAATTAATAGAAACTTTCGTAAGGAAGCATAGAGCAGTTTTATGGTTTCTAAAGTGTGTATTTTAGCAACCTTGGAGACCATGAGAAATAAAACAATAAAGAAAATGAAAAACAAACACATTGTATTCCGCATACAAAATTATTTTGTAGGGAAATGTCCTTATTTGTAGGTGACGCAGAACGGAAGTAAGGAATTCAAGTGAAATCCTTAAAAGAAATATAAACTTGGAATCCACCAATCGAATTGAGAAGAAATTTCAAGAATTTTATTAATAATCTGAATGAATAAAAAAAAAGAATTAACCCGCTATTTATAGGGCCATAAAAAAAGAAACATATTCTAAATCAAATATAAAAAGGATAAAACCTAATCTAGATTAACTAAATAAAACAAAGAAACATATTCTAAATCATCTAGAAAAACATAAAACATATTCTAAATCAACTAAATAAAAAGAATTCGAAATAAACTAAATGACTGAAATAGCACTAAAATATTAAAACACTTTTTTCGCTACCTAAACGATTTCGAATGTCCAAAATCCATCATATGTCACAGCAAAGCAGTAAGTTGCACTCGTCTCGTCGAGTTACCCAAAATTAGTGTTCTAAAAAGCGTGACGAAGCGTGAAGCCCGAGAGTCAAGCTTTTGAAGCTTAAGCAGGAGTATGCATTAAAAAATGTTTTTCAATTCCTAGATATTTGATTTAAATTTTACCCATACTTATACAAGTAAAAAAAAGGAAAAAAAAGAAAAGAAAAGAAAACGCAGGAGCGCGCTTCGGAAAGCTTTGTGTGCGCTTATGCGCGCTTTTTAGATAAAAATCTTTTGAAACACTTTTTTCGTGCTTTTCGCCAAAGCAACGCGCGAGAGGTGCGCACTGTGTACACATTTTAGAACACTGCCCAAAATAGACATATTATGGGCCCGAAACGGAGGCCAGATGTAAAATCTGTAAATTGTGGTTTAGTCTTTTACGTTATATTTCTTCTTCAATCCACTCTGCCATTTATTCTACATCAGTCCCTTCTACCTCCGAAGAACTTGACCCCGAGTTATAATCAGTATAAAGAGTCTCATTATCTTCATGGAACTTATATAGATTTGCTACGTTGAACGTACTTGAAATCCCCATTGACGTTGGAAAATCTAGGATATAAGCATTATTGTTGATTCGTTTCAGTACCTTAAAAGGACCATACTTTCGGGGTTTTAGTTTACTGTAAAAACCAGCTGGAAATCTCTCTTTTCGTAAGAACACCATAACAGAATCCCCTTCTTGGAACTGCTTGTCATGTCTATGAGGATCTACTGTTGCCTTATATTTTGCATTTGTTTTCTCTAAATTTTGTTTCACCACTTCTGCTGCCAAGTCTTCAGTTGCTTTATTCGGTCTATGCTCCTGAGGTAACAAAACTAAATCCACCACATGATAAGGAACTTCAGAATACACAATAGCAAAAAGTGACTTGCCTGTAGTTGTATGAACTGGGCTATTATATGCAAATTCAACCTGAGCTAATGCATAATCCAATTGTTTTGGCTTGTCTCCACAAACACTTCGAATCATATTTCCCAAATTCCTATTGGTAACTTCAGTTTGTCCATCAGTTTGTGGGTGGGCGGTGCTACTCCTCTTCAATTTTGTGTCAAACAATTTCCACAATGTTATCGAAAAATGACCCAGAAATTTTGTGTCCCTGTCTGATGTAATGGACCTAGGAATGCCATGTAACTTGACTACTTCCCTGAAAAATAGTGTGGCAATGTGGGATGCATTAGAAGTCTTGCGACAGGAGATAAAGTGAGCCATCTTGGAAAACTTGTGGACTACTACGAATACTAAATCCACTCCTCTTTGGGTTCGTGGTAAACCCAAAACAAAATTCATCAATATATTCTACCAAGTTCCCTACGGAACAGGAAGTAGTGTGTACAACCCCGTGTTTTGAGACTGACCTTTGGACACTTGACAAATATAACACTTTCTGACAATGTTACGAACGTCCTTCTTTAATCGAGGCCAATAATACCTGTTTTCCAGACTTGCTATGGTTTTATCTCGGTCTAAATGGCCACTCAAACCACCACCATGCAGATTGCGTATTAATTTCTCATGTAAAGATGAAATAGGGATGCAAAGTTGGTAACCTTTGAATAGGTAACCATCTAAGACATGGAAGTCAGTCAATGGTTCACCTCTAGCACACTTGTCCCAAATTTGCTTGAAGTCTTCATCTTCTGGATACAATTCTTTTAAACAACCAAAACCAACAACTTCTTGAGATAGAATAACTAGTAGCGCCATCGGCCACCCGATTAGATTTACCTGAATTGTGCTTGATCACAAAAGAAAATTTCTATAAAAAGGTAACCCATCTGATGTGCATTTTGTTGACGGATTTTTGACTATTTAAAAACTTCAAGGCCTGATGATCAATAAATAATACAAACTCCTTCTGTATTAGATAATGCTCCTATTGTTTCAACGCTCTCACCACTGCATAAAACTCCTAATCATAAGTGGTCCACTTCTGCCTGGCGTCGCTTAGTTTTTCTGAAAAATAAGCGACTAGTCTCTTTTCTTGTGAAAGGACAGCTCCAACTCCAACACCACTTGCATCACATTCAACTTCAAAAAATTTCTCAAAGCTAGGTAATGCCAATACAGGAGAAGTACACAATTTTTCTTTGATAAGATAAAAACTACGTTCCAGCTCCTCGCCCCAATTAAACTTTCCTTTCTTTAAACATTCTGTAAGTGGGGCTGTGATAGTACTGAAATTTCGAATGAAAAGTCAGTAGAATAACATCAGATACTGTTTTTGGAGTCGGCCAATCTCGTATTGCTGTTGTCTTCTCCTCATCCACTTGTGTGCCATCTTCTCCGACCAAAAAACCCAGGAACAACAACTTTCTTGTACAAAAATTACACTTCTTCAAATTTATAAATAGCTGGTTCTCCTTCAACACTCCTAGAACCTGTCTCAACTGAAATAAATGTTCTTCTTCCCTCTTGTTATAAATAAGGATATCGTCAAAGTAGACGACGAGAACCAATAAAAGGACGCAACCTGATTCATTAGTCTCATGAAGGTGCTCAGAGCATTAGATAATCTGAACGGGATCACCATCCACTCGCATAACCCATCTTTGTTTTTGAAGGCTATCTTCCACTCGTCCCGCGGTCTTATTCGAATCTGATGGTATCCACTGTGAAGATCAATTTTTGAAAATACTGTGGAACCTTAAAACATATCTTCCAAACGGGGAATGGGAAACCTGTATTTTATCTTTATTTTATTTATGGCGCGACTGTCCACACACATGCACCAAGTCCCTCCCTTTTTTGGTACTAATAAAATAGGAATAGCACAAGGGCTCATACAACCCTTTCTCAGCAACTCTTCAATCTGATCCCTTAAAATTTCATTCTCCTTAGGATTCATTCTGTAATGTGGAAGATTAGGTAGGCTAGCACCGGGTACCAAATCGATATGATGCTGAATGTTACGCATTGGAGGTAGCTCGTTTGGAAGTTCATCTGCAATTATACCCTGGAAATCATTTAGGATCCTCTGTACTTCTATCGGAATTTCTTCATTATGGTTTGCTATCATGAGTCCTTTAACCACAACGGAAAATATGCAACAAGAATCCTTAGCAGAGTCCACTACTTCCCGTTCATCACTGGTAATAGTAAGGAAATTTTCAGACTTTTTCATTCCTAATTTTGATTCCTGATCCAGAGGAGCCATGGCAATTCTGTGACCCTTCCAAGGAAATAACACTATATTATCACGTCCTTTGTGTATATAATTCACATCATATTGCCAAGGTTGACCCAAGAGAATATGACAGGCATCCATGTTGATTACATCACAAACAATCTCATCCTTATAGTACTTTCCAATAGAAAGAGGTACTTTACAAGTCTCGATAACTTGAACGGATGGTCCCCTTTTCACCCAGCCTAATGAATACGGGTCGGGATGTTTCTCAGTTTGCAACTTCAAATTGTTCACCAGCTTCTTGGACAAAAAATTCTCACGACTTCCATTATCTACTATTACTTCGTAAACTTTGTTATTGATAAAACAAAGTGAACGGAATATACGACATTGTTGCCCATCTTCTTTTGGTGATAATAACACTCGCTGTAACACCAAAGCCAGCCTCTCGACTCCTTCTTCTATTTTAAATTTGACCCCATCATATGTATCTCCGCCCTCTTCTTCTTTGAATAGATCGTTATCATCGCCTTCCTCAGCCTCAATTACTGGACAATTGTTAGATCGATGCTCAGGTTTTCTACAGCGGTAACAGACATTTGTTGTGGGTTTTGCATAGGCGTTCTCTTTCCGGGGTTGATTTTTGGCCTGGTTTCTGTTATTGAACCTTCCACTATAATCAGTTCCTTTATTTGCTAGATTCGAAGAATTTGGTTGTTGCACAGTTTTCCCTTTATTTGGCGGATCTGTATATGTAATTCTGCGAAAATTGGCTGTCTTATTTTCATTTTCCATCATCTCGGCCTTCAATGCTATATTAATGGCATACTGTAGTGCCCACATAGTCTGTAATCCAATCTTCTCTTGTATGGTTGTCTTCAACCCACTGGTAAATATGGCAATTTTTTGATATTAGGTTTCTTGGAGATCATTACGTTCAGCCAATCGTTGGAGGTTCACCAGCAGGGCCCTTTCAGGAGGTCTTCGAAAGATGATTTGGTTGGTCTGGCTCAACGTACTGAGGATGATGGTTTTATTTTGGTCACTCGGAATTAGAAGCCTCGTGCCAGTGACACTAGATTTCCACCTACTCGGACGACGACCAGGAGTCGGTCATTGGATACCTCTCGTTCCCAGTCTTGATGAGTGTCACCATATGGAATGTTAGGGGTGTAGCTAGTGCAGCTACTTGTAGGTGATTGAAAAGGTTGATTCAGCTTTATCAGGTTTGTTTTTTGGTTATTTTGGAGCCTTTCATTCTTTAGGAGAGATTTGATTACATTCGACGATTGCTTCGTTTCGATACTGGCATGCATAACTTATTTGGAAAGATTTGGGCTTTTTGGAATTTTGTGACTACTGTTACTACATTGATCGATCATTCTCAGTATCTGCACATTAGAGTTAAGGATCCCAGACTGTCACGTCCTATTTTCTTAACTTCTGTATATGCTGCTTGTACGACATCTGGTAGGAGGGACTTATGGGCGGGTCTTCACCACATCTCCCTCAATGTGGACGATCCGTGGATAGTTGGGGGAGACTTTAATTGTATTGCTCATGATGGTGAGTGCACGAGCTATAACACCAGGGATAGAGGTACATCAACTTTCTCTGACATGATGCTTGATTGTGGTTTGGAGGATGCTGGGTTCATTGGTAGCAGATACACATGGACCAATGGTCAGGTTTGAAAGAGACCGGACAAGATCCTGATTAATTCTATAGCTACTGCTTTCTGTCGACAACTCACTATTAGGCACTTGAATCAGACTTCATCTGACCATGCGCCTCTTCTGCTTCACTGGGATGATGAGGATGATTTGGATTCTAGACCTTTTCGATTCCTCAATGTTTAGACCAAGACTTCTCAGCCTTCGTTTCTCAAAAGTGGTCATACCCTATACATCTTATGGGGATGGCTGCTATCTTGGAGAAGTTCTTCAGGATGAAACAAGGTTTACGTTGGTGGAATCGACATGTATTCGGGGACTTTTTTAAAGGGTACGAGATACTGAGTGTAGGTTCGATAAGTTGGAGATTGAGTATAATTTGGACCCTACCCTGAAGCACTGTGACTCCCTACATCATGCTCAGGCTAATCTGACCCGAACCTTAGCTATTGAGGAGGGTTATTGGAAGCAAAATGCAAGTTTACGATGGGTTTGTGAGGGGGATCAGAACACCCGTTACTTCCATACGCTGGTTTAGGGATGGCAGATTAAATCACTCATCGGGTCTATCACCACCCACTCAGGGGATGTGCTATCTATTGTTGCTGAGATTCAGTCTTCGGCTATTGCTTTCTTCCAGGATCTTCTATCTTCTCAGTCACAGCCTTTGGAGCCCATCGGAGCTGATATTATTCCCAGGCTAGTGTTGCATGATTGTTGGATGGGGGATACTACATTGGCTGTATGCTTTCCTGATAGGCTTCATACATCGAAAAGGGTGCAAGATTTCTTTGATGACACTTGATGAGATTTTGGAAAACTCCTTTAGATCCTTCCACCCGCTATGACAGAGCAGATTGGGGCGATTCCTTTGTGTACTGAGGTCCCAGATCAAATTGTTTGGAAAGACACATCAGATGGTAGATTTGCTACCAAGTCAGCTTGGCAGTTAGTGAGGACAGGATGCCAGTCACAGGACTCTTATCGCTTGATTTGGACTTCTGTTTTACTTGTTATTGTCTCATTCTTCATTTGGAGGCTATGACATGGGCTCATCCTTGTTGACACAGTTATATAGAGGCGGATTGGATGTCATTTAGCATCACGCTGTCAGTGTTGCTCACACATTGATACTTTGACACACATCTTTACAGGCAGTCCTATCTCAGATTAGGTTTAGAGACACTTTGGGGATATTTTTTCATGTTTCCATGACTCTAGGCGAGGATATCAGGCAGAGATTCCAGCGTCGAAGATACTCCAGATGCTAGGTTCTTCTGGGTCATATTCGTACCATCATTCCTCTGTTGATTCTTTGGTTCCTATGGATAGAGAGGAATGATGCGAAACACAAGGACATTCAGATGGAGACTCGGAGGATTATTTGGAGGGTGTATCGGATGATTTCATTCCTTCACATTGGGCGGCTCATCAGAAAATAGCATTGGCATGGGGATACTGCTACTGCCCCACTATTTGGTATTACTCTTGCTATTTCTGCCCCTCCACTCCCCATTTTGGTCCTTTGGCACGTTCCATCAGTGGGAGCATACAAGCTTAACACTTATGGTTGGGTCAAGGATGGCTCTGCTAGTGGAGGGGGTAACATCAGGGATCATGATGGACAGTGTATCAGGGCATTCTCACCTTTCTATAGAGACTGCCTTATATTAGAGGCAGAGCTGCGCTATCCTTAAGGGGATAATTCTTGCTCACAGACTGGGTATCACTTCTATTTAGATTAAGACTGACTCTACAGTGGCCATTCATTGCATCACTAGGATGGGCGGGCCTTGGCAGATTGATGCAAACTAGTAGCAATTATAGCCACGCAACCCACAAAAGACTGACATAACCCAAGAACGCCAAAAGAATCACGATTTATGGATTCAATTAAAATCAATTGAATCAGGAAAACAATACAATCAAGTGATTTATTGACCTCTTAATCACAAATAATATTAATTCTCACTCAAGTTTGAATAAATAAGAATAAACTCCCAAGTTCAGATTTTATTCAATGAAGAATTTTTTTTTTTAAAGCAAATTGCCTCACAATAATCTCAAAGTTGTCTAATTTGAAAAATAAACATATTGAACCCTCATATACCCATAAGGGATGAATTAGGTCTTGGAAATAAACTAGGAAATTAAATAATTTAAAAAGCAAATAAAATAAATCAAAATCCACGAAAATTGCGATCAGATCCTCGCGACATCAACCGTGCGATCGCATGGTAGGAATTGTCGCGATCTCGTGGAGAACCCACTTAGCCTCTGCCTGGATTTTTCCACCATCGCGCAATCGCCGATCCATTTACGCTGCGCGATCACATGGTTCTTCGGTTTTGTCTAGAACTTCACATACTCGAATCAAGTTGATCCACTTGGCTTCCGGGCTCGGGTCCAACACGAAACTTGCTTTTTTTTCTTGCCAAGAACATGTTTTTGTCCATCACCTCTTGCACAACATTGTCCATTTCTTCTTTGATTTTCTTGGCTCGAAATCGAGTCATCGGCCTTTCTTCCACAATCAACGGATCCTTGCTTGGGCTTGTGTTCAGGCTCTGGATCTGGATCACATCATCCCCTCCCCCTTCAAAAGGATTCGACCTCGAATCTGTACCTGCATCAAACAAAGAAAGGCCAGACACATTAAATGTAGCAGGAACTTTATACTCACCTGGTAAGTCTATTTTGTATGCATTCTCATTGATCCTTTCAAGGATTTGGAATGGAGCATCTCCCCGTGGTTGGAGCTTTGACTTCTGTGGTCTGGAAAACGTTCTTTCCTCAAGTGTACCCAAACCTAATCATCAGGGTCAAATATAACGTTTTTCCTACCCCTGTTTGCTTGAGATGCATAGTGCTTATTCTTCTTTTCAATCTCCAACGTCATCTTTTCATGGAGTGATTTAACTAATTCAGCCTTCTTCTTCCCATCTAAACTACCACATTCATCAATAGGTAAAAGAATTAAATCCAAAGTGGTAGAAAAGAGTAGTTTAGTGCCTAGCTTGTTCAACAAAACTCTCCAAAAATGACTAAGGAACTTAACATCCCTATCCGAGACAATGCTTTTAGGAACCTCATGTAAACGCACTATCTCTTTAAAGAAAAGGTCTGCTATGTTGGTGGCATCATCGGTTTTGTGGCATGGTATGAAATGTGCCATCTTACTAAATCTATCTACCACCACAAAAATCGAGTCTCTCCCCTTCTTAGTCTTAGGAAACCCCAAAACAAAATTCATGGAAATATCAACCCAAGGTTTGCTAGGAACGGGTAAAGGTGTATATAATCCATGGGGTATAACCTTAGACTTAGCCTTTTTACAAGTGATGCATCTACTACAAACTTGATCCACATTAATCTTCATCTTAGGCCAATAAAAATGCTCACTTAGTATTCCTAAGGTCTTTTTAACCCCAAAATGTCACATCAAACCTCCACTGCGGGCCTCCCTAACAAGTAACTCCCTCATTGAATACTTAGGAACACACAATCTATTTTATCGGAATAAATAATCATATATAATAGAAAAATCTGGGTCACTAGCATACATGTCCTTAATGTATTCAAAACCAAGTAATTTAGCACTTAAGGAAGTCAATAGTACATACCTTCAAGACAGTGTATCGGTTACTACATTTGCCTTACCTTGCTTGTACCAGATGACGTATGGGAATTTTCAATAAATTTCACCCACCTTGCATGTCTCTTACTCAACTTATCTTGGCCCCTCAAATGCTTCAAGGACTCATGATTGGTATGAATCATGAACTCCAGTGGCCATAGGTAGTGTTGTCATGTCTCCAATGCTCGCACAAGTGAGTACAACTCCTTATTATATGTTGGGTAATTAAGAGCAGCCCCTTTTACCTTTTGACTAAAATAGGCTATTGGCCTTCGATCCTGTATTAAAACAGCTCCAATACCTAGCCTTGAGGCATCACACTCAATCTCAAAAGCTTTGTCAAAGTTAGGAAATGATAAAATCAGTACTTTACACAACATATTTTTGATAGTTTCAAATGCATGCTCTTGTTTTACACCCTATTTAAAACCTACACTTTTTTGTCAATTTCAGTGAGTGGTCAGGAAATTGTGCTAAAATCCATCTAACCTCAGTTATGCTTTTAGGTGTTGGCCATTCTTTAATAGCTTTGACTTTCTCTTTATCAACTTCTATTCCCTTAGCACTAACCACATAGCCAAGAAATACAACTTTTTTCGTGCAAAAAAGTCAATTACACTTTTGACTCCCTTTAGAGTATTCATGAGGTCATTCTCTAGTCATAACAAAAGGGATATCATAGAACTTTTATGGATGGGTTGTGGCACTACTTTCTGTAGGAAATCCCTTGAATAGAATCACCTTTAATGCAATCAATTAAGGACCTATTCAATGCCGTTCTTCTGGCTGTATGTATTCGGACTTTGGTTGACCGAAAACATCTCATAGCTGTAGGTAAGTCATAAAAGGGAACGAGAATCCACAGGTAATGACACCTCTTTCACGCAGACAAGATTACAGAATCAAGATGGAAGAGTAGCGTCTGCAAATGGGAAAAAAGAGGATTGGTCCTTAATTGATTGCATTAAAGGTGATTCTATTCAAGGAATTTCCTACAGAAAGTAGTGCCACAACCCATCCATAAAAGTTCTACGTTATCCCTCTAGTTATAACTAGAGAACGACATCATGAATACTCTAAAGGGAGTCAAAAGTGTAATTGACTTTTTTTAACCGAGTCGGAGACAGAGCCTGATATTGCCAACCACTTCAGCCCCGGGCACACTTTTTAAAATTAGCATAAAGTTGTTCTTGCCTCAAAACCACAAACACACACCTAACATGTTCCACATGCTCATTTAAATTCTTACTATACACCAAGATATCATTGAAGTAAACTACAATGAATTTACCTATAAATGCACGTAAAACAAGATTCATTAAACGCATAAATGTGCTAGGTGCATTAGTAAGCCCAAATGACATAATTAACCATTCATACAAGCCATATTTAGTTTTAAAAGCTATTTTCCACTCATCTCCTTCCTTCATTCGAATTTGATGATAACCACTTTTAAGATCAATTTTACTAAATATGCTAGAACCATGCAATTCATTCAACATATTATCTAACATAAGAATAGGATGACGATACTTTACCGTTATATTGTTGATGGCCCTGCAATCAACACACATTCTCCAAGTCCCGTCTTTCTTGGGCACAAGTAATACAGGAACGACAGGTGGACTCATGCTTTCCCTTATGTACCCCTTGCTCATCAATACCTTCACTTGCTTTTGAAGCTTTCTTCTTCTCGGGGTTACCTCGATAAGAGGGGAGGTTTGGAATGACTGCACCAGGTACGAAATCAATTTGATGTTCAATACCTCAAATGGGTGGTAACCCACTAGGTATGTCCTTCGGGAACACATTCGAATTCCTGCAATATAGAAATAGCCAAACTAGGAAGGGATTTGTTAGTTTCATCAAATGCAAGGAATGATTCCTTGTGTACAATAAAAGGACCATAAGTCTCTCTTCCATGAAGTCCTTCTTGATTTCACTCCCTTTTGCAAAGAAACTCATTTTTCTTTTCTTTTCTAGCACTCTTTGCTCCCTCTCCTTTTTCTGAGGTATGTACCCCAACACTTGTTTTTTTTCCCTCTCCCCTCTCCTTTTTCTGGAGTCGTGGCTCCAACCCTCTTTTTCTCTCCTTTTTCTGAGGTCGTGGCCCCAACTCTCTTTCTCTCATTTTCCCTAACTCTTTTTTCTTCGTCATTTTCAACTTTATTTGATCTTTATACACTTGTGATGGCGTCAATGGTGCAAGTGTAATAGTTTTCCCTCCTTTGGTAAAGCTATACCTATTTTTATATCCATCATGCATCACCTTCATATCATATTGTCAAGGTCTACCCAACAAAACAGAAAAGATATGTTCCCCACAGTGCGGAACATATTCCAAACCCATACCCCCCTAATTGGTGGGTGGGCAATGGGGCCCACCTCACCAACCAATCAAAATCCTTATGGGTATGAATATGTTCCCCACGGTGGGGAACATATCATACCTCCCCAACAAAATGTGCCCAGTATGCATAGGAACCACATCACACATTACTTCATCCACATAGCTACCAATAGAAAAACTCACTAACACCCTCCTATTCACCTTAATTTCTCCACTATCATTTAACCATTGAAGCCTATAAGGTTTAGGATGTTTCAACAAGGGTAATCCTAATTTTTCAATAAGTGTAGTGCTAGCAACGTTAGTACAACTACCACCATCAATAATCATAATACATACCTTGTCATTGATGTGACACCGTGTATGAAGTATGTTCTCCCTTTGTTGTTCCAAGTCATCCATGTTGATTTGAGCACTAAGAGATCACCTTGCAACCAATAACTCCCCACTATCCCCATATAATACATCCTTATCGTCACAAGCTTCTTCTAATGTGGGCATGTCACTATAATCCTCTTCTTTACTATCACTCTCCATGGTTCCATCATTTCGCACAAGTATTACCCGCCAATTAGGACATTGAGATGCCACAGGTCCCCTACCTAAACATTTGAAGCATTGGATGTCTCTACTCCTAGATGGTTGAGATTCCCCCTTAGGTATGAGTTTGCTAGCATGTTCCTCCTTTCCCTTTGGTGCCTCAAACTTCCCTTTCGAAACAGCCCCATCTCCTTTGTTTTCCCACTTCCACATCCAAGAAGGATTAGAACCTGAAGAACCAGATTGATTCTTTGCTGTCCCTTTTCTCTTCAATTACTTATCCACCTTTATAGCCATGTGTAGCATATCTTCCAACTCCAAATAATGTTGTAGCTCAACCACGTTAGCTATATCCCTATCCAACCCATTAAAAAACCGGGCCATAGTAGCCTCCCTATCCTCATCCACATTAGCTCTAATCATCAACAACTCCATCTCCTTATGATCCTACACACTCTTGGATCCTTGGTATAGACTTTGTAATTTTTGATGAAGCTCCCGATGGTAATGGCCTGGCACGAATCTCCTCCTCATGATAGCTTTTAATTCATCCCAAGTGCTAATGGGCCTCTCGCTATTCCTCCTCCTAGAAGTCACCAATTGAGCCCACCAAGTAATAGCATAATCAGAGAACTTAAGTACCGCCACCTTAACCTTTTCTCTTCCGAATAAGTGTAGCAATTAAAAATTAACTCAATCTTCTTTTCCCACTCCAAGTATGCTTCCGGATCACTCCTACCCTTGAATGAAGGAATTGTGATTTTGATGTTACTCATACTACTATCCACTCTATCCCCAATAAGATCTCTATCTCTCCTTCCATGCCTAACTCCTCTGTCCACAATTGCACATCATCAAAATCACCACTTTCTTCATTCTCATCAACCAATTCTACTCTACGTCCTCGCCCACCTTTCCTACGCGCATTAGGCACTTCCCGGGGCTGCTCTAATCTTTCTAACCTATCTATCACATCTCCAAACAACTACTCAAACCGTTGTACCATCTCATCCGACATGTTGGCTTGATCGTTGGTTTTTGTAGTAGAAGATTGTTCTGACATTCTAAAACTAAGTAATTTATGCCTCACGTGTTTTCATTCGTGTATCACTCAATTTGGATTTTTCCCTCTATTAATCTCACCTCTCTTGCCTTTTTCCACTCAATACCTTTCACACCAATTGCTTCAAAGAACGAATCCGAACTCAAACAAGTATTAAACCTGAAGAATTTAAACTAGGTATGAGGGAGAATTCAATGATTTATTGGACTAAACTCAATGAAGGACTTGGTAAAGGAAATTTGACTCAATGAAGGAATTTGACATCTTTGATTAGAGACTAGAATTAATTCAAGAAGGTAGTTCTTGAAAGATTTTTTTTAAAATTTTTTTTACTTATTTTTTTTTTTTTTGCTTGAAAATTCAATTACGATAACAATGAAACAAACGAAATTTGATTTGGATAACAAATGAATGAAATAACGACTTTTGAATTTTTTGAGATACTTTTCTGGATCAAAGACTCAAGAATATAAAGAACGCGAAGAACAAAATTAAAGAACTCAAGAAATCAAATAAAGATATAACCTTGATTTTTTTGGACCCTAAACTCTAATACCAACTGATACAAACCACGTAGCAATTGTAGCCACGCAACCCACAAAAGATTGATGAACGCCAAAAGAATCACGATTTATGAATTCAATTAAAATCAACTGAATCAAGCAACCAATACAATCAAGTGATATATTGACCTCTGATCACAAATAATATTAATTCAAACCCAAGTTTGAACAAACAAGAACAAACTCGCAAGTTCGATTTTTATTCAATGAAGAATAAGTTTTTGAAAGCAAATTGCCTCACAATAATCTCAAAGTTGTTTGATTTGAAAAATAAAAATATTGAACCCTAATATACCTATAAGGGACGAATTCTGTCTTGGAAATAAGCTAGGAAACTAATTAATTGAAAAATGAAATAAAATAAATCAAAATCCGCAAAAATTGCGATCAGATCCTCGAAACATCAACAACGCAATTGCATGGTAGGAATTGCTGCAATCACGTGGAGAAACCATTTAGCCTCTACCCGGATTTTGCTACCATCATGAGATCACCGGTCCATTTACGCTTTGCGATCGCGTGGTTCTTCGGTTTGGTAGAACTTCACCTACTCGAATCAAGTTGATCCACTTGGCTTCCGGGCTCGGGTCCGACACGAAACTTGCTTCTTTACTTGCTAAGAACATGTTTTTGTTCATCACCTCTTGCACAATATTGTCCATTACTTCTTTAATCTTCTTGGCTCGAAATCGAGTCATCAACCCTTCTTCCACAATCAACGGATCTTTGCTTGAGCTTTTGTTTGGGTTCTGGATCTGGATCACATCATAGATTCAGGGGATTCTTAGACAGATCAGGGATATTCTTCATCTGGACAGGGACACTATCTCTCACATTTATCGTGAGTTTAAAAAGAGTATGGACCGCAGGATCTACCACGCAGCATCAGGGCACTTCTACAGATTGACAGACATGGACTTCCCAGCTTTAGAGGATTATAGTCTAGGTTTTATCTTTTATTCTTTTGATGTACGTGACATGTATTTTTGCTTTTATTTCTTCCACTTAGTTTTTTATATCTTGGAGGTCAAGTCTATGTTCCCCTCCTTCCATGTACTATTTAATTTTAATGTTAGTTGCTGGCCTGCACGAGGATAAACTGTGAACGACTCAACATATTAAAAAAAAAATCTTTCATATTGAAATAAGCGTATAATCTCTACTTCAAGTCATTAATAGCAGATTGTTATGTTCGAGCTATTATAATGTCATCAACATAATGTAAAAGAGCCACAAATTCATTACCACTCCCTTTCACAAAAAGCGAATAATCAGCTTTAGATTGGGTAAAACCTTCTTTTAGCATGCATTGTGTAAATTTAATGTTTCATTGCTTCGTAGCTTGCTTTAGACCATAGAGAGATTTCCTCAATTTGCATACTAACTTTCCCAATGTTTGATTCTGATTAGAAAGAGGATTATCAGATTCATTTCCTTTCTCCCCTTGAATCTGATAGCCTAAAGGAACATCCATATAAACATCTTCAATTAAATCACCATTGAGAAAAGCATTTTTAACATCAAGTTGAGATAAAAACAAATTTTATATAGCAGCTAGGGCCTAAAAAAATATGATAGTAGTATGTTTTGCAATAGGATTAAATGTTTCTTGGTAATCAAAACCTTCCCTATAAGTGTACCCTTTAGCTACTAAATGAGATTTATATCTTTCCACCCGTCCATTAGCTTTAAATTTGGTCTTATGTATCCATTTATAGCCCAAAGTGGATTAATTTGGAGGAAGAGGAACAATATCCCAGGTCTGATTCTCAGATAAGGCTGTAAGCTCAGATTGCATTGCTTCCCTCCAATGTTCATGCTAAGCAGCTTGGTGATCTGTCTTGGGTTCAGGTGGTTGAGAGGAGATGTTCATAACAAAGTGATGAAAGTTAGGAGATAACTGAGAGTAGTCCAGAACTTTGGAGGAAAGAGGATGAGAAGTACAAGATTGAACAATGTGAAGGAGTGAAGTATGATAGTCTGTGAGATAACTAGGAGGTTGCTTGAGTCTTGTGCTACGTCTGAGATGATGATCAAGGACAGATTCATTAGAATGAGATTGAGACAGCAGGCTGTGCTGAAGATTGATCAGGTTAGTAATCCGTCTGAGAATGTGAAGAAGATTGATGATGAATTGGTGATATTTTTGTAGATTGTAATCTAGAGTTGGAATATGAACTAATGGAGATGGGTTCTTAGTAGAAATATCAGAAGTTTTTGTGAATGGGAATGTAGTTTCATGAAACACTACATCTCTAGATATGAACATTGATTTAGAGCTCAGATCATATAACTTGTATCCCTTAAAGCCTAAGGGATAACCCAAGAAAATGCAAGTTTAGTTATGGGATCAAATCTTCTCGTGTGGGACAGTATTTACGCAAAGCGAAGGTAACTAAAGGACTTACGGTGAAGGTAGGAAGGCTGTTGGTGAAACGAAAGTTCATAAGGAGTTTTGTTATGTGTCGTTTTGGAAGGTGTTCTGCTAATAAGGTAAGTAGCTGTCATGACAGCATCTCCCCAGAATTTGATAGGTAGTTGAGCATGAAAGAAGAGCTCTAGTTATGTTTAGAATGTGTTGATGTTTTCTTTCTACTACCTCGTTTTGTTGGGGTGTGTATGGACAAGAGCTTTGATAAATAATACCATTTGAAGCATAGAAAGTAGGCTGCATAAATTATTTTCCATGATCAGTTCTTATGATTTGAATTTTTGTTTTGAACTAATTTAGCACATAGTTATAGAACAGAGGCAACAATTGAGTAACTAAAGATTTATGTGACAACAAATATACCCAGTACAACGAGAAAAATCATCCCCAATACTAAGAAAGTAATGATTTCCCTAAAAATCAGATTGAGAGTATGGTCCCCATATTTCCATATGACAATTTCAAATACAGATGAAGAAGTTTTTGTAAGTAAAGGAAAAGATTCCCTTTTCTGTCTAGCTTTGGGGTATGTATAAAAAACATCACAAGGGGGATATTTTGACCGAAAAGGAAATTTATTAAGAGACACATGCCCTAATTTATGGTGCCAAACATTGGAATTACAAGTATTTGTAATGGTGATTGCTGCAACTTTATGTGAATGACTTGAAAGAGTGTTTTGGAGATAGAGCAATCCATTGGTGACTTTAGCAAACCCAATCGTCATCCATGAAGAAAGGGCCTGTTTAAGAAACCAATAAGATGAAAAGATTAAAGAAAGATCTTTTGAAGCTGTTAAATTGCTTATTGAAATCAGATTGAAGTTGAATGAAGGAACTAATAATACATTGTATAGAGTGAGGGTACAGTTAATGACTACAGATCCAATGTGAGTGGCTGGTACTCATTGGGTAAAAGTACATAAGAATTAGGAAGAGTAGTGTATGAAGTGAAGAACTTTAGTGAATATCCTATATGATCAGTAGCACCAGTGTCAAGAATCCAAGAATTAGTCGAATGAGATGCAGATGTAAGACACATGGCTAAGGTAAACGAATGAGAAAGTATACCTGTGAGATTAGAAACTGGCTGATTGTTTGTAGCAGGTAAAGTAGAAGGATTGGTGTTTGATAAGTCTGGATAAGCTGCATCAGATGATTCATCCAAGAGAGCAAGTAGCTTCTGCACTTGTTGTTGAAATAAGCCTGCCTGAGATAGACCTGATGATTGACATGGTGATTCTTTTTGGTCCTCAATCACAGAATTAACACCAGAATTTTTGCCCTTTGTGAACTTGAAATCAGGTGGAAATCCAAAGAGTTTGTAGCATCTCTCCCTCTTATGGCCACATTTTCCACAATATGAACAAATAACATCAGATCTGCCCTTCTTCATCGCCATAGCTGATAATAAATCAGCAAGATTTTTTGCAAAGTAAGATATATCCTCTGAGATTCTTCCCTGGGTACAAGATTGTAAACTTGATCCAAATTGGGAAAAGGTTTCATCAAGATACCTTGATACATTTCATTCAAGACATTCAGATCTTGATTCCTCCCATACTAGTTTCCCCCACGTGTTTTGTACGTCATATTTACGCAGTAAAATAACTTATACTTTGTGTCTCCTATGTAATGAAATATAAAATTGAAAATCATTAAAATTATCTTATTATACATACATGATTATAATTCAGCGATTATAAAGTATTATAAGTAATATGTTAATATTTAAAATAGATAACATTAAGGTAGATTAGTGAGTGTTATTGCAAAATCGCTATGTTTTCAGACCTGGTTGAAGGATTAGGTCAAGAGTTAGAGAGTTGAATTGAAGTCAATTCGAACATTAAAATAATATTAAAAAAATTAAAAAATATAAAAAAAAACTCGGGTTGTTGATCAAGTTTTACCAGACCAAGTTTTAGGTGTCATCCGACTTGATTTTTTATTTGGGTTGCGGGTTTTCTTGGCCGGTTGGAATCGAGTTAGGTAGAATTTGGTTTAAATTTTATGTTTGTTTCAAATTAAGTAATAATAGCAATTTTAGCTTTAATAGTAAAATAGTTATTTATATGAAAATTACCAAGTTGCTTTTTATTTATTAACTTGTGATTAAATTTATAATCAACATTTTTCAGTTTTTCCAATTAACTATTTGGACATCTATATATTATTAATGATAATTAAGATTCTGGCCAATTAATTTTGACCAGAATCTCAATTGTCAAATATTTTAAAATTTAGCATAAACCATCGGACAGTTTTTCCCCCCCTTTAAAAAGAATTTTTTTTTATTTTTTTAATTTTTTATCTATGCAGTTTCCAATTCCCCTTTGAAATTGTATGCCCACGTTTGTCAAGAATTGTAATGGGTAGTTATTTATGTTTCTGAAAACTTTATTGTGCAGTTCCCATTTTTATGAAGGTTCTCATTGATATATGTTCTCTTTTACAAACCGCCAACAAAATGTACAATCATCAACAGAGACACATACGTCAGAAATTCTCACTCCCTACAAGTCATCTGGCCCGACTGCCAATGAAGGACGAACTGCCGATCAACTTTTCCCCTTTTCCACAGACCTCTTGAGCACACCATTGTAGAGCTTGATCGTAATAAACTAGGCAGTGGCTTCAAGTTACTCGAATGGGGAGTTTGGGCCTTCGCGCACTGATCAAATCTCTGGTGCCTGAATCGATTGTTATTGGTGAGTATTCACCGGAAAATTTGCCAAATTTTCACTTTCGCCTACAAATTTTTCAATTAATCACAAAAAATTTCCTCCAGTTATCGAATTCATAAAATGCTCTTATGCGACTACTTTTCTGTTGATTTTTCAGGGTCAAGATCGACAATGCCAGTGTGCAAATGCCACCACAGTCATGGTATGTTCTCATCTCAAAAACCCACCAATTAGTATTGATATCAATTAACTTATTTATGTTAATTTTTGTTACTTTTACATATTGATCGTGCTAGAAAACATGGGATTATCCTTGAGGCTGTTCAAGTTCTTACTGATTTGAATCTTTCAATTAATAAATATTGCATTTTTTTGACAGTCGGTGGTTCATGGATGGTATGCTTCTTTTTTTTTTTCTTTAACTTGCCCCTTCAAATGTGGGTTTATGAGCATTGGGCCTGATTCAGTTTTATTTTTGTCTTCTACTAATTTTTTCCGTTCATGATCATACATGTTGTGGCATTTGAACAAGTTCAGATTATCGAATCCCGGAGGACCTCGATTTCCCCTCACATTTGGTGGTGCACCAACTCTTTGTGGGTGCCAATTATTTTTATTGTTCAAGAGGATGCTTTGGGCTCTTTAGTGGAATTTGACAAGGCAATTGAACTTGATCCTCACCAAAAGGCATTTGAGTTCTTTTCTTTTTCTTTAAAGCATCACAAAATCTTGGTGATTTTATCTATTAGAGTGTCAATTCAAGTTTAGTTCAATATAATAAATAAAATTAACAAATGACATAGATGTATTTCACTTAGTGTTTCAAACACATAAAAATCATTTTTTAAGTTTGGGATTTTTACTTTGTTTAAAGGGACTTTCCTTCCTATGTTTAGTGATGCCTACTTTTTATTTGGTAATCGGAATTCTGGCATTTTATATTGGAAAATGATTTGATGAAATTATTTTTTACATGTGCAGTGTGGTATTGGAAATGATTATGAGGTGTGCTTATGTTCTTTTTGGAGGTTACTGGTTGGTAAAAATTTGTATATGATTAGGATCTACATGAGGCGTGCTTATGTTCTCTTTGGAAGTTATTGGTAGTCTGGTTGGTAAAAATTAGTATATGATAACGAGCCACATAAGGTGTGCTTATACTCTTTATGTTCTCCCTTTCCACTCTAATGGTGTCTTATTTCTTCATTGAAGCCATTCAAATGTCGATTGGTTGCCTTTATTTGATACATGCTTATACTCTTTTTTTAATATACATTTATGGACTGGTGGTTGGCATATTCTTCTATTGTTTGCATATGGAATTGGCATGGGAGTACAGAAAAGAGCTTGAGGAATTCATCAGAACTTTATGTTCTCTTCATGGTTTTGGTGCAGTGCAATTTTTCCTTTACTTATCATTATCTTTATAACTATGTTACCTTGCGAGTCTGCCCACTAATTTATTTCATACAGATCTCGACCAGCTTCTAATAGCGTTGTCCTCCATAAGAATATGTTTGTCGTGTGGACCAAAAATAAGTGAATATTGAGGAGAGATTAGTAGCGTGTGCCAGAGTTTGGTGACCAATCGAATACGCGTGAATTTTAGGGTTTTTTCATTTCCTTATTTTTAGTTAGTTGTTTCCTTGTTTAATTAGAACTCTTAACCTATATTTTGACCCTATTTATAGGGATGTAATTTTCATTATTATTAGACAACTTTGATATTAATATTGAGAGGCAATTTGCTTTCATACTTTATTATTTATTGAATAAAATCCGAATTTGCGAGTTTAATTCTTGTTTGTTCAAATCTTGGGTGAGATTTATTTTCATTGTAATCAAGAGGTCAACATATCTATTGATTGTGTTGGTTGTTTGGTTCAATTAATTTGAATCAATCTCGAAATCGTGATTCTTTGGCGTTCTTGGGTCGATTCCAATAACTTGTGGGTTGCGTAGCTACAATTGCTACGTGGTTTGCATCATCTGGTATCAAAGCTTAGGCTTCAAAAATCAAGGTTATATCTTTATTTTGTTTTCTTGAGTTTTCTATCCAGTTTGATTTTTATGATTATCATTGAGTCCCATAAAAATCATCCAGTTTGATTTTTATGATTATCTTTTAGCCTGGTCAATTTTGCCAACGGATTTCTTTCCCGCCTTAAGTTCATGGCTTGACTTCGGTACCTGTAAAACAGATTTTAAAGAACTGGGGAGGGGTTTGTAAGCGCGAGTAAGTGCAAATAGACTCATTTTTGTGGTAGACTCTCTTTTCTTTTGCTTTTTGCACTCAGTCTCTCCTTTTTCTGAGGTTTGAACCTCAACTCTCTTTTCTTTATTTTTCACTCCCTCTCATTTTTCTGAGGTCGTGGCCTCAACTCTCTTTTCTTCAATTTCCACTCCCTCACCTTTTTCTGAGGTCGTAGCCTCAACTCTCTTATTTTTCCCCTCAAACTCACTTTTCACTTTCAATTGATCTTTTAGGGCTTCAGTTGGAGATAATGACATTAGAGTAAACTTTTTCCTCCCTTTTACCAAGCTGTATCTATTCGTATACCCATCATGTAGCACAGCCCTTTCATGTTGCCAAGGTCTCCCCAACAGTATGTGACTAATTTGCATTGGCACCACGTCACAAATTACCTCATCCGAATACCCACCCAAAGAGAATGTCACCAAGGCCTGTCTCTTCACCTTAACTTCCTCTGACTCAGTCAGCCATTGTAATTTATAAGGCGTTGGATGTTTCGTTAAAGGTAAGCCTAATTTTTCCACCAACATTGTACTAACTACATTAGTACAACTTCCCCCGTCAATCACCAAGCTACAAACCTTTTCATCCACTAAGCATCTAGTGCCAAAAATATTATCCCTTTGCCCATCCACATTTTCCAAAACATTCGCCTTACACTTAATGCTAAGAGCATGCCTATCAATAATTGACTCATCCACCACAACACTTTTAGCCCCTTTACTATCACACATATCCTTCTTACGTGGACAATCAAGTGCAATGTGACCCCGTTCCAAACATTTAAAGCACTTAATATTTTTATCCTTAAGAGGCTTGGAATCAGAATTAGTTTTACCTTTGGTTGTCGTTTCCTCCCTCATTTTGTGAACATGATCACTACTCTTCCGTTTTGATGTCTCCTTTCGCTTTAATGGCCCTTCATCCATCCCATCTCCGTACCTAGCATGACATTCACGCCTATTACCTCTCCTAACCCGAGAACCATCATGAGATTGATCACGAGGTTTTTGTTCACGTTCTGCACCTCGATTCTCCATCCGTGCCATAAACCTCTCAAATTGTGCCCTCATTGCTGCAATATCATCATTACCCTGTTCATTCCTTCTATTCACACCCCCGAACTGTTTTCTGCCTCCAATAGAAGATGAAGATGTGGAAACCTCTCTATTAGACATTTTTAAGACACGAACAAGGAAATTCGGAATATTTGGGAAATATTTGGAATTTTCGGAATTTTTTTTTTATTTTTTATAATCTGCCAGAAAATTTGACTACGAGTATGGCAGAAAAAACGGAACTGAATTTGGACGAAAAACGAAGAAGAAAAACGCTTTTGAATTTTTGGGACTGACTCTTATGGATCAAACTGGAAAAATTTATGACTGACACGAAGAACGCGAAGAACACGAAAAAATCAAGAAACGCAAGAATCTGAAATAGATCCAAGCTCTGATACCAGATGATGAGATCCCAGTCGGGGAATCTCGTCGAACACGCGGAATAACGATATTTAAAACCCTAGGATAGATCTAGATCAGATCGACACAAGACAAACAACGAAAAATAAGGATAGAATGACGGTAAAGCCTTGACCCGACAATCACGACGCAATTTATGGCGATGCGGATTGAAGAACCAAGATTGGTGAACGCCACAAGGACTTGTCAATTTCCTTGATAAGTATCGAATTTGGAAACGCCACAAATATTCTTGTGAATATTTGATAAGTTTGCTGGAAGAACGCCACAAAGATTGGATCTTTGATAAGTTCAAAAAAAAAGGGAATAAACTCAACCTCTCAATTTTGGAGAATCCTCTCACAAATTTTATTAATCAACTCAAATCAATACCAATTTTATGAGAACCCCTTTTTATAGCCTCAATTTCGTGCCCTAGCTTTGGGACCAAGAAATCAATAATTATGGAAAGAATTGAAATATGGAAATTTTTGACCAGACTAGTTACGGTCGTAAGTTTTCCTTTACGACCGTAAAGGAGTTTCTGCACATTTCTCGCAATTTGAAGTTACGGCCGTAACACATCCATTTACGGCCGTAAATATGTCTCTGCAATTTTTTCCAAATGAAGGTTACGGCCGTGAGTATCTATTTACGGCCGTAATTCACATTCTGTTGATTTTCCTTAATATGTTGAACACTCTTACGGCCGTGAATATTCATTTACGGCCGTAACTCAATTTTGCACCCAAGGTCCCCAATCTTCGATTTTAAGTGCATTTTGATCCTTTTTCCTTCTTTTCTCTTCATTTGTGATCCTATACAATATAAAACATAAAATGCATTAATAATACTTAAATAGAATCACATTATGACATATTCAAGGATATAAGTGTATAAAATAAACGTTAATATAACACTTATCAAATCCCCCCATACTTGAACTATTGTTCGTCCTCGAACAAAGATTTGCAAAGAAAAGAATAGGATTCAAATAGATTACAATTTAGAAGCTTGAGGTTGCAACCCACTTTTCTTTAAAAAATGTTCCATTGCATGATCGGATTGTGTTAGTGTGTGCTAGAGATGCAATGCACTTTATTTCCCATCCCAATCATGACTCGATATGGTTTATTTCCTTGCACCTCTTGTGTTTGCTCACATCCCAACCATTTATGAGTGACTACGAGGAGAATAATTTCGCCCAACTCCAGTGGGAATCGGTTGCGTAAACCGAGTTGTTCATGACGTGAATTCAGCCAACACAGTATCCCCGACCACATTCATAGCACCAACCCTAGACCAAGCAATTCAAACCACTCATAAGCATATGTAATGGGAGTTAACACCCTCACAAGATATTTCTCTCTTCGCACAAAGTGTATAAGGGTTTGAATTTTTCGCTCATCTCTCTGCATGGATAAGTCAGTACCACAGATTGCCTAACCGTCATAAGCGGAGCCAACAATAACACAAGTGCAAAGCGAAGGTCTTTATTTGCTTGTAACGGGGCTTCGGGTAAGGTAGGATAAAAGGATATATTTAGGTTGAGTCGAGAAGGAACTTCGCAAACCAAGTCAATTCATAATGACATTACTTCCTTTTCCCTTTAATATGAACTTCATTGTTTCCCGCTACCCAACTTTGTTCAAACTTGAATATCTTCTTTTCTTTTCTTTTCTCCTTTTTTTCTTCTTCACAAGTTGAGTATTTGACATCCTCAACTACTAATTTCCATGACGAACCTCCTTTTCATTGCTTTTTCTCTTTCGATTTTTTTTTTTCAAATAAAGGATTCAACTTTTTCTCAATCACAAGATAGAATTTCAATCCCCTGAATTCAGTCAATTACACGGCCATCGCCCAACACATGATAATCATTTTCAACTTCTTAGACTTAGACCATAGCACAATCCTCAATCAACAAAAGCTTGCGAATCCCCTCTCCATGGGTTCAAAACAGAGACAATGCGAAAGAAAGGGTATTCATGGCTTGTAACGTGGCATAAAAAATTCAAAGAAAGGCTAAGGCTCAAACGGGCTTCTAATGGTCCATGTAGCAAGGTAGGATCTTTTAGCAAGTCAAATTTGGTTTAACCTATTGCCTTTGCTATAATTTGCACTTGAATCAAGAAGCTACAACGGTATGCACAAGAAAGCACATCCAAGCATAACCCAACCATGCAGGACACACATCAAAGAATTACGAGCTCATAAGTATTAAAAACAGCTCTTAGGTTCAAAAGCTCACAAATTATGGTTTTCATGTGTTTTTCTCATCCAATTATGAGTTATAGGTCATTGCTTGATCTTCATTCCAAATCTAAGTCCATTGGTCGAGGATAACGGTTAAAAGTATTCAAACCATGACTACTCACAAAAGTATAACAATTGGGATGTTCAGGGTTATATATGAAGGAATAATCTGTCTATTGTGAGTTGGGTCGACTAGGTTGTAGATATTTGACAATTTCACTTTTCATTTTCAACCTATTTGTGAAGTTTTGGACGAGATGATCTCTATGTGCTCAATTTATATCCAATTATGCAATGATTTTTCAAAAAAAATGAACCAAAAGTGGGGTTGCTTCCTATCAAAGATTAAAATGGGATGCTGACTCAAACTGAATTTTAACGTTTCGACTACAGAAAGTAGATAAAGACATTAAGCTCACAATCAATTCCCCCCCACACTTAGACAAAACAATGTCCTCATTGAAAAGTAAAACAATAAAGGGGGAAAAAAAAATAAACTCCCTCGGTCTAATGTGGCGGTTGATCGGCACGGGGTCTCTGCAACTGTTGAATCTCCTCCCGAAGGGCTCCCTGCTCTTCTAGCCTAAGGTGTTGATCTTCTTGCATGGCATTCAGCTGAGTTTGGAAGGCTCACATCAATTCCAGCATCTGCAGTACAAAAGGGGTAGGAGCAAGGGTACGTGAGTGAAGCAGTTTTTTTTTTTTTTTTAATTTTTGAAATTTCGGATTTACGGCCGTAAAGAAGTTATATACGGCCGTAAGGTGGTTTCTGAACAAATAATTAAAAAGTGCATTTTTTTTTAAGTGAAAGAAATGACTAAATAAACTAAAAATGAACCAAAATGAAAATATGAAAATAAAGAGTCGAGGAGATAAAGAAACTCCCCTCTCGGGTTGCCTCCCGAGCAGCGCCTTTGCTTACTGTCGTTGGATCGACAGGTTGTTTCCTCCTTCAACCGGGATTAGGTGGATTACCAAAGCTCAATTTCCTCTTCATGCTCTTCGTTAGTGCCTGCAAAGTAGGGGGAAACTTCTCATCAGCTACTGGTAGGGCGGTACAAAAGTTTTCACCTGGTTATGATGGCTTTGGACAATCATTAAGCTCAGCAACAGTTTCCTGAAATGGAGAATAACTCACAACAGTAGAATGAACTTTGTTAGCATCATTAATGTGTTTCATGGAGTCATAAATATTGAACATAACAATTTCATTATCAAACTCCATGGTAAGTATACCATCACTAACATCTATCTTAGTTTTCGATGTTTTTAGGAATGGTCTGCCTAACAAAATAGGAGTGGGGTTTGGAGAGTGATCATCATTCATGTCTAACACATAAAAATCTGCTGGAAACACTAAACCCCCTACTTGTACTAAAACATCTTCAACTACCCCATCCGGATATGTATTGGAACGGTCGGCTAGTTGAATGATAACACTAGTTTCAGTCATTTTAGCAAGTTTCAATGAAGTGTACGTAGATCTAGGCATTACATTTATAGATGCTCCTAGGTCTATCAATGCACGATCTATCCTAGTGTTACCTATTTGACAGGGTATGGTAAACATACCTGGATCCTTGCACTTGGGAGGCAATTTTCTTTGAAAAAGTGCAGACACGGATTCACCCATTCTTACCATCTTATTTTCATTTAGCTTTCTCTTATTGGTGCACAGATCCTTCAAAAACTTCGCATATCGGGGAACTTGTTTGATGGCATCCAATAATGGAATGTCGATTTCCACTTTCCTGAACATCTCCAGTATATCCTTTTCCTTACCCTCCTTGGTTGCTTTTGCTAACCTGCCAGGAAAAGGAGGTGGAGTCAATTTAGCAATTGAGTTAAAGTTGGATTTTACCTGCGGGTTTTGCGAAGTGCTGTTTTTCTTTCCAACCCCTTCCTTTTCATCTTCATCCATTTTAGGTGCAGCCGGTTCCAATTGCGGACCCTCAATTTCCTTTCCGCTCCGGAGAGTTATAGCGCTCACGTTTTTGGGATTCACCTCGGGCTGTGATGGTAGCTTCCCTCCAGATTGTGCCTCCAATCTATTTATGGCAATGGCCATTTGGCTCATTTGATTTTCCAGGTTTTGAATGCTTGACTTGGTATCCTGTTGGAATTGCATCGTGTTAGTAGCCAACGTCTTGACCATATCTTCAAGAGACATACCTGCATTTTGAGGTTTTTGTTGATATTGCCCCTGCGGTTGGAAAGTCCCTTGCTGCTGGAATTGTCCTTGTGAGTTGTTTGGAGCAAAACCTGGGGGTTTGTTATTTCCGTAACTCAGGTTGGGGTGATCTCTCCACCCGAGGTTGTACGTGTTTGAATATGGGTTGTACTGTTGCCTTTGAAATGGAAACCCTTCTGCGGCCTTTACCTGTTCATTGTTTTCTTCTTGCAATACCGGACATGTATCCGTTGGATGTCCAAAGTTCGAACAGATTCCACAGGCTCTGGCTTGCTTCGAATTCCCTACAGTAAGCTGCTTAACAAGATTCGTCAGTTCATATAATTGACCTTCAATATCGGAACTATTTACCTCGTTCACTCGGTGGACTTGGGAATCTCGGGTTGAATTGAATTGCTGAGTATTTTCTGCCATATTAGAGATTAAAGCCCGCGCTTGCTCCGGCGTCTTGTCCATCAGTGCTCCTCCACTTGCGGCATCTATCATGTTTCTATCCATCGGTGCTAAGCTTTCGTAGAAATACTGCACCAGGAGTTGCTCACTGATCTGATGGTGGGGGCAGCTCGAAATGAGTTTCTTGAAGCGCTCCCAGTACTCATATAATGTCTCGTCATTGCTTTGGCAAACCCCACATATTTCTTTCCGGATTGTACCAGCTCTCGATGCAGGGAAGTATTTTTTCAAGAAGAGCCTTTTCATGTCGTTCCAAGTAGTAACTGTCCCCGATGGTAGACAATAGAGCAAGTCGGTTGCGGCATCCTTCAATGAGAATGGGAAGGCTCTCATTTTAATTTGTTCCTCGGTAATGCCCGTGGGCCTCATACTGTCGCAAACCACATGGAACTCCTTTAGATGTCTATATGGATCTTCACCGGCATGTCCCCGAAAAGTAGGTAGAAGGTGGATCAACCCGGATTTTAGCTCAAAAGTCTTGTTCTCTTCCACTGCTGGAAAAGTGATACATAGCGGTTGTTGAGCAACATCCGGGGTAGCCAATTGCTTGAGAGTCAAATTGTTATTTGCTGCTGCCATTTGTTGTGCTGCCCTTCTTTGTTGTCGAAAAGTTATCTCGATTTCTGGGTCAAAATAAAAAATTCAAAATTAGTTTATCGAGTTTTACGCAAATAAGCAAAGAAGCAGACAAGCAAGATTTTGTGTTTTTTTTTTTTTTTGAAAAATTATAGAAATAAAGTGAAAATAAAAAAATGCAGAAAAAATAAAATTCTAATTGATTAAACACAAAATAAAATTCTAATTGATTGAACATGTGGAGCATGTTAGGTGTGTGCTTGTGGTTTTAAGACAAGAGCAACTTTTTGCTAACTTTAAAAAGTGTGATTTTTGCATGGAAAAAGTTGTGTTTCTTGGTTATGTGGTTAGTGCTAAAGGGATAGAAGTAGATGAAGAGAAAATCAAAGCTATTAAAGAGTGACCAACATCTAAAAGCATAACTGAGG
Organism: Ligustrum vulgare; assembly: GCA_963555705.1. Classification (NCBI taxonomy): domain Eukaryota; kingdom Viridiplantae; phylum Streptophyta; class Magnoliopsida; order Lamiales; family Oleaceae; genus Ligustrum; species Ligustrum vulgare. Next base: position 36,548,442 of record OY743175.1, read on the forward strand.
TTAGGAGTTTTCATGGTTTGACTAGTTTTTATAGGCGCTTTGTTAAAAAATTTAGCACGATTGCCGCACCACTCACAGAAATTGTCAAAAAGAGTGTAGGGTTTAAATGGGGTGTAGAACAGGAGCATGCATTTGATACTATCAAAAATATGTTATGTGAAGCACCGGTTTTATCACTTCCTAACTTTGACAAGGCTTTTGAGATTGAATGTGATGCCTCAGGGCTAGGCATTGGAGCTGTTTTAATGCAGGATCAAAGGCCAATCGCCTATTTTAGTGAAAAACTAAAAGGGGCTGCACTTAATTATCCCACATACGACAAGGAGTTATACTCACTTGTGCGCGCTTTGGAAACATGGCAACATTACTTGTGGCCACGGGAGTTCGTGATACACACTGATCATGAATCCTTGAAGCATTTGAGGGGACAAGCTAAGCTGAGTAAGAGACATGCAAGGTGGGTAGAGTTCATCGAAACATTTCCCTATGTCATCCGGTACAAACAAGGTAAGGAAAATGTGGTGGCAGATGCATTGTCTCGAAGTAGTTTAGATGGCAAGAAAAAGGCTGAGATGGTTAAAGCACTCCATGACAAGGTGAGGTTGGCGATTGAAAAGAAAAATGAACATTATGCTTCGCAGGTTAACAAAAGAAGAAAGGGCATCATTTTTGAACCCGGTGATTGGGTTTGGGTACATTTGAGAAAGGAGCGGTTTCCAGAACAACGCAAGTCAAAGTTACAACCGCGAGGGGATGGTCTATTTCAAGTGATTGAAAGGATCAACAACAATGCCTATAAATTAGACATTCCTGGTGAGTATAATGTTTCGGCTTCATTTAATGTTTCTGATCTATCTCCGTTTGATGCAGGTACAGATTCGAGGTCGAATCCTTTCGAAGAGGGAGGGGATGATGTGATCCAGACCACGGATACAAGCCCGCACAAAGATCCGTTGAAGGTCAGAGGAGGGCCGATGACTCGATTGCAGACAAAGAGGGCCAAGGAAGCAATGGACAAGCTAGTTCAAGAAACAATGGCCAAAACAATGTTCGTGTCATCAAAAAAAGCAAGTTCCATGTTGGGGCCGAGTCAAAACGACGAGTGGATCAACATCATTCAAGCCGTCGAAGAAAAATGTGAATTTTCAATGTTACGGCCGTAACATATATTTCCTCAAATTCTCTGTTTCCTTCAGTGGTATGGTTACGGCCGTGACGAATAGGTGTTACGGCCGTAAACTTTGAAATTCCATAATTTTCTTCGACGGCTTGAATGAGGTTGATCCACTCGTCGTCTCGACTAGCTTCCAACATGGAAATTGTTCATTTCCCTATGTCGAATGTTGTTGCGTCGTCCGTGACTTGAATTCTCCTTTGAGCTCCTATCCCGGATCACTAAGCTCCTATCCCGGATCACATCACGGTTTGTTCTTTTTATCTTTTAAAACACAAATGGATGAGCTGACACTAAAAACTAGAGAAGAAAAACACAACTGCTCTTCTATCAACTTCGTCCCATAATTCTAAATCTTCTGATCAAGTACCCCCACCTCCTTTTGATGTGTGTATATATATATATATGTAGAGAGAGAGAGAGAGAGAACACATATACATACAGTGAAGTCCATTTTCATAAATTCTGCCTTGTGTACAGTGTTGTGTTGCAGAAATAATACTCACAGTATGACTATTACAAGTCAAAAGTACTGTAGAAAGCCTGGAAATATGAGACATTTAATGGCACATTCAAATGATTCTTCATTACCCATTTTGCAAAATGGGGGTTCAAGAAGGAACTTAATTTTTACAGGCATTTCTTCGTCGCTTTTTCTAATTTTTTCTTCTTTAGGTAAATTCGAAAATGCTATTCTATTTTCTTTATATTCGTATCCTGTTGAATTGCTTTCCAAGAAGTTTGTATTCAAATGGTAAATATTTATTTATATGTAACTGAGAAGTATCTAACGAATTGATTGATGATTTTGTTATTACGCTGTCAATTTTATGAATCCTGTAAAATTTAGATCCAATGGGTTTTAATGCAGTCGTTCTACAGTTTACTTATTTTCACAAAGTCGTTAAGAGAGGATTAGGGTTTTTTTTGGCATGCAAATAAGCCCAACCATGAACAAACAAGTGTCTTCTATATTTATTCCAATTTCGACAATTTTTACCATATTTTTTTACTATAGGATACCAAAGAGCTTGAAAAGCGTCTCTACCTTCGGTTTATAAAATACCAATTAGTTATTTCTTTAGGTTAAATGACATTAGTGAGATATTTTAAGTGCCTAAACGTCCGTGTTTAGATATGGGGTTTCTCTCTTTTCTTTACTCAACAATTTGAAGTGAGATTCTTTTTTTTTTTTTTTTTTTGGGTTATATTGATAGAGTCCAAGATCAAATAACTTCTATGGACTTATTGACTCCATGGCATAATACGAAAGTTAGACAGTAAGCCGTGTCTACTAATAACTAACATCTCTATCAATTCCTTTCTGATCATTATTGAAAGATAAATTCTCAAACAAAATATCTATTATTACCAATGTTCAATATTTATTTGTTGGTTACTTTAATATTTTTTACAAGTCTTCTAGGAGCATATTATGCGTATGTGTGTCTATTATTTGTCATGCATGCTCTTTTCATTTTATTACTAGAAGAAATATTTTCTATGCCAACTAGGACCCAATTGGTAATGTGTCTAAGTCACAGGCTTGTGACAAAGGTGAGAATCTGAAGCTCGCATAAAATGTGAGGCCATCTAAAAATGAAGAAAAGGGTTAAGAGTGCCTACAGAGTTACACTGATTTTTATTAAATGTAGAAGAGAATAAACATTTATTGATTAAATTTGGGTGCTCAGGTTTATAACCATGCTTGAGACACAAAGGCTAATATATTTAAAATTCACACTATTATATTTTGTGTATTGTATATAAATTAATATAATTACTATTATGCTACACAACGTGTGTTCTGGTGGTAGGGGTGCACCGATCATGCCGCTTAAGGTAGAAAAAAAGGCTAGCATTCATATCATGATGAATTTTGTGTTTAAATATGGCAGGAATTGCTACGAAGTCTCCACTTGTCGTCGTTGGTACAAAGATGTTGATACAAAATAGGAATCTGACACTGGATCAAATATAGATTATGTTGCACATGGAGTGCGGATGTTCTTTTATCAGATGATCTAAATGAAGCAAAATCAACTCAATGCTAGAAGAAGAAATCTATGTTTGCCAAGCTTTATTATTATAGTTGCAGCTAATATTCCTGTATTACTCAAAATAAAGAAATGTTGAATAAAGTTTTTTGTATTATGCAGAATCCTTCTAAGGCATCCCCAATTGAAGGGGAAAAAATTAATGTGAGTAATCTGGTTGAAATTATTAAAGCTCGGTAAACAGATTTGGCTGGAAGTGAAAATTTTATGTTCTTGGTTGAGTATCTATTGTGAATTAACTAGAGAGATGAAACGAATTGGAGGAAGGAGGAAAGATGAAGAGAAGTGCCGTCAATGATTTTCCAGTCAACTTTAAGTTTTAAATGAATTGGAGGAGGAAAGATGATGAAGATGACGAAAAATGCAATCAATGACTTTTTTGCCAATTTTAAGTTTTAACAGAGTTATTTTATTTATTTAGTTATTTTTTAATACAAATGAACCCCCAATCCAAGATTCCAAGAACCCTTCAAAATCCTTCCAATTGAAGCTCGAACCCAAGTGTACACCTAGTACGGATTGTGCCTTTTCCACTAGGCCAACCACTGGCTTCTTAACAAAGTTATTTCACTGTTAGTTAGGAGAGTTGTGTCTAACGAGATTTTTCAAAATTTGTAATACTTTTGATAATATAATATTTATTATTTTTTAAATTGACATTGAATTTTTGCAATTTTTTTTACAATTTTTTTTAATTTAATTTTTGTCAATGAGATATGTTCGTGCAACGCTCGGGTGTGAAACTAGTTTTATAAAAAAAGAAGATGTCTATGGTGAGCAAAAAATCAAGAAGACATTGAAAATACATTTCAACCATAAAATAAATTCATTTTTGGTTAGATTTGAACAACCCAGATGCTTCATTTTTTACTTAACTAGCTGTCTAAATGTGCTTTGCACGTTAATTGTCCATATGAAATAGTTTTTAGAAATTATGTTTTGCAAAAATCTCGAGTTTTTTCTCAAGTAAATTAGCAAAAAATTCAAGACAAATAGAATTAACAAAATCGAATAATTTTTAGCATTTAAAAAGTTTCTGAGACCAAAATAGTGTAGGAAGAATCTGGGACCTTTTAAGAATTAAAAAGACAACACATTTGTTTAATATCAAAAACTTGTTCAAATAAAGATAGATAAATATATTGAGAAATATAACCTCTTCATTAATAAAAATTCAAAATAAGTTTTTAAACTTCCATATGTACATATATACACTACTACAAAAATGGGCTTTTGCAACATTTAAATGGCAACATTCGCTAATTGAATGTTACTAAAAGTGGTCTAGCGCTACATTTTGTAATTGAATGTTGCATTTGATATGAATATTAGAGATTTATCCCTTTTTGCAACATTTAAAAATTGTTGCGATAAGTTGGAATTTTTGCAACACTCAAATTAAGTTTTGGCAACGTTTAAAAAACGTTGCAATAGGCTATCTATTGCAACGTGTTTAAAAACGTTCCAATAGGCTATCTATTGCAATGTTTTTTAAAAGTTGCAATAGATAATCTATTGCAACGTTTTTTTAAACGTTGCAATAGGCTATCTATTGCAACTTTTCGTGTTTAAAAACGTTGCAATAGGATATCTATTGCAACGTTTTTTAAAAGTTGCAATAGATAAAAACGTTGCAATAGCCACTAAGGACCGGTGACCCAGCCCATTTAAACCCATCCATGACCGGTGACCAGCCCATTTAAACTAGGCCAGCGTTTAAACCTGATTTCTGAACCATAGCTCGGCCCATTTACAAGTGAAGCAACCCAACTCCCAACATAGCGTCCATTTCTTCATTTCCTCTGTCATTTGGCTCATTTCGTCCGCCCCATTTCCCCAACCCTGCAACCCACTTCTGCCCTTCACCCCTCCTTCGACCTTCAGCTCCCCACCTTCATCCGTCGCAGCGCCCCTCCGGCTTCCAAGTTCCAACAATCAGCCTGCAGCAGCGCAGCTCAGCTCCACCGCTCGTCTCCGGGTCACCTTGCCAGCTCGCCTCGTCCTCCCCTTGCAGCGGTGGCGCCAGACCTGATGTTCTTCACTTCTAGTTCTTCACTTCTTTAGACTTAAGGTTAAGTTCTTCACTTCTTCTTCATTTCTTCTCTTCTTTCTTCACTTCTTCCAGTTCTTCACTTCTTCTACTGACTACTCTTGAGCTAAACTAGTTAAGTAGCTTAATTTCTTTGGACTTTTGCTGTTGCTGAACTCACGGCTTCAATACTATAAATAATTTGTAATTGTAAGTTTAATGTTATGTTAATATCAATTTGCAAATTGAAATTGCAGGCAGCAGGAACTAGAGAAGGACCAGAAAGAATTAGAAAGGTTAGTGCCTACATCCATAACCATAAGCCATTTGATTTAATTTTATTCCATGAGTTTGTGAATATAAGAATGTTATTGTTAGATATAATCATATAAGATAATATTATTGGAATTTAATTTGATATTGATTATTTGTGATTTTGAATTTTTTAATTGAGATTTGAGAATGTGATATTCAGATAATCAGATTTTTAATTTGAGAATGTGAATATAATCATTAGATAATTTGAGAATTTGATATTGATTTTTAATTTTTGAATTGAGAATGCGATATTAGAATAATAGAATGTGATTTTTAGTTTCAGTATTGATTAACTTCGTTGCAAAATGGAACGACACCAATTGGGCAAGAAACCAGAACTATTGATATCCTCATTTTTCAAAAAAAAAAAAAAAAAAGGATCATCAACCTAGACTGCCTAGTCGTGACAACACTTCGGGTCATGTAGAGGGACAACAATCTAACTACTATTTTTGTAATACATATAACTTTTGTTACATTACACTTTTTAGAATTTAGCTCGGTCTAGTTGGAAATCCTGGATCCACCACTGCTCAACTCTCATGTCTAGTTGCCTGAATCGGGGATAGGTAAATAAATGGATTTTTTTTTCGTCCTTGTATCTGGTCGTAGAGTACTATTTGTCTTGGGGATGCTCATTTTGAAATCTGGGATAATTAAACAATTTCTTTATGTATATGATTGATTTTGAATATCAATGTGTGTTTGTGTTTGTGTTTGTGTTTGTGTTTGTGTTTGTTAGTGTGGTAGCCTCTTCAAGTAGCCGGCTTGGGCTTAAGGTTTGGCCAGAATTTCGATGGTGTCATTACCCATTATTTTTCTTGGCCTTTTTTTTGTGCTTTATGGGAAAAATATTGTCATCCTAGTTACTTTGTTCTTAAATATCACAGGAGATTCTAATGTGAAATTAATTTCTGAGCATATGTTTGGCAATTGTTTATAAACAGTGGTGTTTATAAACTGAAAAAAATAATGGTGAACAAGTTAGTAGTAATTGTTGGTCTCAAGAAATATCTGGATAAAGAATTTTTGGATTTTAGCATCTTTATAAACACTTGCTAAACATATCTAAGATACCACGTGAAAGAGGAAGATATGCAATTTTTTTTTTACATTTTAAACACTACCTGCAATATATCTGAAGCATAAGCCATTGACATCTATGGCTTCAGTATAATTTCCATAATCATCTACATTATATTATTCTGCTGTTGAACTTCATTCATTGTAATTATCATGGGTTGCTTTTATAAAATGGGTGATTCATGGATCCTCTTTTACTTGGTTTTTTAGTAAAGTCTTTTATTCTAATACGGAGGATAAGTGGCCTAGTTTCTGGTCCAAAATTCGCGTAGTACTAGTTTTAGCAGTTCTTGAAGCCTATACAAATTCATTCAGTGCCTTGAATTCATTGTTAGAGAGAAACATGACAGAGTTTCCAGGAAGTTTCGTATTCACTCAAACACTTTGTTTTCGAGAATTTTGCTTAACCTTCCCATGTATCAACCTTAGAATACTATAGTCTGCATAACAAAATCATTTCCATAAGGTATTATGGTCAATAAGATTGTTCTCTGCTAGTTCTTAAGTTTGCTTAAATAGTTCTTAATGAAGCAGTTGCTGAGACTTTGGTATTTGTAGTCTTGTAATAATCTGATTTGACTTATATGTCGTTTGTTAATGTATAATTTGAGTTTCGTAAGTGTAGGAAAGGATAGAAGAGTGTGCCCAATCAATATCCAGTACACCAGCAGAAGATTCTATCCGCGATGATGCTATTGCTCGAGTTTTAGGTCCGGGAACGTCATGGGAGAATAAGAGGACTTGGGTTTGGAGTTGCACCATCAAGAGTTGATGGACAAATTCATAGTACTGGGAGAGTGAAAGAACTAGAAAGTCAAGTACAAAGTCAGTCGGAAAGAGTCAGGGTGCTAGAAGAAAAATTTGAAGCATTTGTCAACTTGATTCAACATGTTATAATTTTTTAACATTTCATGTTTTTTAGGACTAATTCCAAGTAATTTAATATGCAGAATAACATCCAATAATTTTTGTGTCACTTTATAGAGTAATAGCAAGAATGTGGAGGACAGAAGTTCACATGCTTTTACGTCTCAGGTTTTATAATCTAGCTTTACATATTGTTTATTTAAATGTTTTTATTATATCTTATTTATTTAATATGGAAATATCTTAATTTTAATGTGAATTTGTAGTCACAACAAGGAAGTGATATCCATAGAGATATCGCAATCAAGGAAAATGCAAGGTGCCAATTATTGCATTGGTACATTGAAGATGAAGAAGTTGTAGCTGAAGGGAGGATTGCATCAGTAGACCCAGGCGTAAGGTGCATCCCATGCCACTTAGACGAGATTGTTGGAAGGTTTGGGTTGAGGAAGACGAATTGCACCAATTACCCAAATATCATTAATAGTACATAATTGAGTTGATTTAATGTCATAATGATTCAATTTAAAAAATTGTATAAACATACATGTTGAATTAGAATGTTGTAAAATATTGAAAAAAGTTATCAATAAATGTATTTATAAGTTATATGCATTGAATATAAAGACCTTGTTTTATAATTTTAATTTATTGATTAATTAAATCAAATAAGTCACTCAACATTTATTTATATGGATTCCTTTTTGAATTATGGGTATTATAGACAAAAGAAAAATAAGCATGTATATTGCTCAATTAGAATGTGGTAAATTATTTAAAAAAGTTATCAATAAACGTATTTATAAGTTATATGAATTGAATATAAGGATCTTATTTTAAAAGTTTAATTTATTGATTAATTAAATCAAAGTCGTTTAAAAAATCACTCAACATTTATTTATAAGGATTCCCTTTTGAATTATGAGTATTATAGAGAAAAGGAAAAAATATATATAGGGAAATTATTGTCAGTTAAAAGTTTCCTTCATATCCACACTTTTATATATTAGTTATAGTGATTTAAATGATACAATTTAAAAATTAAAAAAATCTTTAATATACTTTAAAAATTAGGTCATAATTAAACTTTACTTATTAAAATAGAAAATTAAAATATTTTACTAATTAAATATATTAAAGTGGCAACTTTATATATTTTAGGACCACAATAAATTACAATTTATAATTTGTGACTGCAGCCATAAATTAATTATGTAGTTTGTAAATGAGGGATCCTATGGGGAATTTTAACGAAGTGATTCGGTGTTCGGATATCCAACTTGGCAAACCATATTGTTGAACCAATTGGACCAGCGTAAAATAATCAAAAGCCCAGTCTTTATGAGTCCAAAGCTGAAGCTTTATTACTGCAGCCTAATACTAAAAGATTGATACCTATTTTTCGAGACCAATTTCCGGCCCATGTTAGAATTCAGATCTATGGGCCAACTGATTCACCGCCCCTTTTATCACAGTCGTTGGATCATCTATGTTACATCTCATCAGTCCATTGGAGGATAAGGACGTGACCCTTTGCCTTCAGATCTCATTCTTCCAGAACACTCCTCATCTCTCAACTCTCTCTCTCTCTCTCTCTCTCTCTCTCTCTCTCTCTCTCTCTCTCTCTCTCTCTCTCTCTCTCTCTCTCTCTCTCGTCTGCTTTGTGATCTTTTGAGTTTGTAGAGAGATATCTCATCTCTCGTGTATTCTATGTGGTTTTTATCTTTTGATTATGTGTGAATATTCAGATATTCATCTTTGTGGTATATTTACAGTGATATTCTGTAAGATTGTGCAATACTGTGATTTTGTGCAAGATTTGGGTATTTTGAGGAGATTTTTCTTCGATCTATAAAAACCTTTATGATTCTGTATTTTTCTTTTATGATCAATAAAGTTTTTTAAGGTTTTTGTTTATAGCTCTTTGTGGTTACTGTGTGAAGATTCCGAGCCTTAAAATCGTAACAGTGGTATCAGAGCCTTAGGGTTCCTGTGATTTTCACTGATTTACGACTCAAAACCTACAGATCCAGAGTCTGTGTGGTTGGATTTGGTTTACTGGAAGATTCTGTGTGATTTTCTCAAAACGTATTCTAGGGTTTACTTTCTGTGTGATTCTTCTTCAAGAAATATTTTTATTTGTTTGAAGTTTTTATAAACCTGTAGTAAAACTTTTTAATTTCTGAAAAACTTTGTGAAATTTTCAGATCTGAAGGATTTTCAAAATTCTTTACTGTAATCTTCTTGGTATCATTACTTTGTGATATTTTTCTTGAAACCCTAGTTTTTCAATATAAGGGTTTGCTTGTTATTTTTGGATCTTTTGACCTCTGAGTCAAATTTATACGATCCCAAGAAATCGGTATATTTTTTTAACTATACTGAACATTCTTAGAGGGGATCTGACATTCCTTGGTGGCTGAACTTCGTGGATACTGTTGAACTTTGTGGTACTAAAACTTGGTGACAAAAACTTCGTGGATTTTGGATAAGTTGTGTGGTACTGAAACTTGGTGGGATTGAATCTTAGTGGCATTATATCTTTGTGAACTGCAGTAACCATTAATCTTGCAAGGAGGTGATATTTTTCAATAATTTGTTCTCTCCAAAATCTCTCCATTCTTTGAAGCCTATTTCTGGACCCCTTTAATTTTCTTTGTTCAGGATTTCTTGAAAATCCAGGAATCTGAGGGATTTTTGGGCTAACTCAAAATAGGTTGATGGATATACTAGAAGAACATTTTTCTTTTCAGTAATTAATCTTTTGTACTTTTACTGATTAGTGTGATTATTCTTAGTGAACTGTGATCACCTTGTTTTTTATATTACTTAGTAATTTGATCTTGAGACTGTGACATTATAATTTTCTGACTTTGTGATTTACCTCTGATTACTTGAGACACTTTGTGATCTTGTCTTACTTCTCTCTATTTCAATCTGCGTGATAATCTTTTGAAATAATAAGGCTTAAATTCTTTTGAAAAATACCTTTATAAACCTTTTTGGTCATTTCTTCAATGATCACTATAAAAGTAGATGTTGAAGTCTGGAATGGTAAATGAGATTTTAATCTCTGGAGCCAAAAAATGAAAGACTTATTACTTCAAATGAAGTGTGCAAAAGCTATTGATCACTCTTGGCCTGTTAATTTAGCTCAAGATAGACAAATTGAAATTGATGAAACTGCCTGGAGTACTATATTTCTTCACCTGTCTGGTAATGTCATTAGACAAATAGGCAAGACTAAAACTGCAATGGCACTCTGGGATAAATTGGAAGAAGTATATGATACTGTTTCATTGCCTGATAAAAATTTTCTTTGGAAATAATATTTCTCTTTTAAATTTGATCCTTCTAAAGATGTTGATGATAATATGAATAGGTTCATTAGGATCATACAAAGCCTGCTGAACTGTGATGAAAAACTTACTGATGAACAAAAAGTTATCTTCATTTTAAATGCTATTGGTGATAAATTTAAGGATCTTAGAAATGTCTTAGAGTATGGTGGGCAGAAACTGACTACTGAAATAGTTCACACATCCCTTAAGAATAAAGAACTGTAATTTAAGAACAATCAAAATGAAGCCTATAGTGTTATAGGAACCTCAAAGAAAATGAATTCTTTTAGGGATAATAAACCTGAGAAACAATTTCAAAAAAAAGTTGGAATACTCCTAATAACAACAGGAATTGGAATAACACAAATAGAAAACCCGTTAGGGGAAACTTTCAAAAGAAAGACAACTTTTATAAGCCCAAAGATAACTCCTTTAGAGGACAGAACAATTTTAGAAGTCAGGGAAATTATAGAAACCCAAATAATTTCAGGAGCCAAGATAATTTTCTAAGTCAAGATAATATTGACAGACCTCCTAGGCTATGTTATTACTATGGCAAGCCTGGACACCATGTGAAAGACTGTTTTAAGAAACAAAATTAAACAAGAAATAGTAATCAAACTGAGGCAGTGACTTAAAATAATAATGGTGTTGTCTATGTTACAACTGAATTTGATAACAAGCATGAATTATTCTGGTTGTACTTTTCATATGTGTCCTGAAAAGGATTTATTTGCTAACTTCAGTAGTGACTGTGTTGGTTCTGTGAAACTTGGAAACAATTTAACTTGTGATATTAAAGACACTGGTAAAGTCTTGTTGAAACTTGAAAAATAACATGACACTTGTTCTAAATCATACTAGATATGTGCCTGATTTGAAAAGGAATTTGATTTCTCTTGGTGTTCTTGATTCTGAACTTTATGAAATTAGGCTGCATAAAGGTTACCTTAGTATTTTTAAAGGTAATTATTTACTTTGCAGCACTCCCAAAAAAAATGGAATTTATGTTCTGAAAACATATCCTTTGTGTGTCAATTCTTTCAATGCAGTTTCTGAAAATGATAAAGCTGTTTTGTAGCATAAAAGACTAGGACACTTAGGTGAAAAAGGTATTAAATTGCTTGAGAAAAAGGGTGTTTTTGGAAAAGATGTTGTACATAACTTGACTTTTGTGAAAAATGTGTTTTGGGAAAATAAAAGAGAAATTCCTTTGGTAAAGGCATACATAAGTCTAATAATATATTAGAATATTTGCATGCTGATTTGTGGGGCCTTGCCCCAGTCAACTCTATTTCTGGTTTTAAATATTTTCTACTTATTGTTGATGATTATTCCAGAAAAAACTTGAGTTCACTTGCTAAAATCTATAGATACTACTGTGTGGGTGTTTAAAAACTGGATTACTTTAGTTCAAAATGTAAAGGATAGAAAGGTCAAAATAATTAGGACTGACAATGACCTAGAATTTTGCAACCAAGACTTTGATTTTCTTTGTAGCAATTTAGGTATCCTTAGACATATGATTGTTGCATACAGTTCACAGCAAAATGGAGTTGCTGAAAGGATGAATATGACTCTTTTAGAAAGAAAAAGGTGCCTACTACTTGATTCAAACTTGCCAAAAATATTCTGGGGTGAAGCAGTTAAAATTGCTTCATATCTGATCAATCTTTCTCCCTGCAGTGCTATTGATTTTAAAATCTCTAATCAGATTTGGAATAACTCTCTTCACGATTTCTCAAAATTGAATTTTTTTGGCACACTAAACTGAAACAAAACTTGACTCCAGATCTTTAAAATATGTTTTTTTGGGTTATGGAGAAGGGGTCAAGGGTTATAGACTTTGGGTAATGGAATAGGGAGGTTATAAAGTCATTATTAGTAGGTCTGTTGTTTTTAATAAAAAAATTTTCCCTTGTAAACATGAAATATTGAATGATCCTCTTAGTGACAAGGACTTCCTTACTTTTGAACTGAGTGCAGACCATTTGAATGATGATAATGATCTGTCTAATACTCATTTTCAGGTGGAGCAACCCATACATTCTAATAACAGTCCTGAACCAGAGTCTACCAGTTCAGTCCCATATAATGAAATCCTTCTTGAACCAGAAACTCAAACAGAAACTGAACCTAATTTTGACACTTATCAACTTCCTAGGGATAGATCTAGAAGAGAGAGCAGACCTCCTCTTAGGTTTGATGATCCTGATTTTGTTTCTGCATTTACATATTCTGAACCTTTATAGAATGAACCAGAATCATTTGAAGAAGTTATTTCTTTTGCTGATTCTAATCTTTGGCTTGCAGCAATGCAAGAAGAAATGGATTCTCTGATTAAAAATGGTACTTGGATTTTAGTTGATAAACTTGTTAATAAAAGGATAACTGACTACAAATGGATTTACAAAATAAAAGAAAGTGAGTCCAAAAATGTGAAACCTAGGTACAAAACTAGACTTGTTGCCAAAGTTTTTCTCAAAACGAAGGGATTGATTATAATGAAATTTCTTTCCTGTTGTTAAATTTACTTCAATCAGAATTCTATTTGTTTTAGTTGCTCAATTTGAATAAGAACTAGAACAAATGGATGTTAAAAATGCTTTTCTATATGGTTCATTAGATGAAACTATTTACATGCACTAGCCTAAAGGATTTGAAAAGAAAATTAAAACTGATTTAATATGTTTATAGAAAAAGTCCCTTTATGGTTTAAAACAAGTCCAAAGGCAATGGTATAAGAAATTTGATTCTTATATACAAAGCCTTAATTTTCAGAAAAGCCAATATGATTCTTGTTTTTATTTCAAGTTTGGTGAAATTGAATGTATGTATCTTTTATTATATGTTGATGATATGCTTATTGCTGGACCAAACATGCATGAAATTGATCTACTTAAGCATAAGTTACATTCTGAATTTGAAATGAAAGATTTAGGACATGCAAAAAGAATTCTTGGAATGGATATTTGTAGAGATGAGAATTCTGGAAATTTATTTTTAAATCAAAAACATTATATTGAAAAGGTTTTGAAAAGATTTAGCTTATTTGATGCAAAACCTGTTTCATTGCCACTGTCTGCTCATTTTAAACTATCTGTTGAACATTCACCTAAATCTGATGAAGAGATATTTAGAATGAAAAATGTGTCATACTCAAATGCTATTGGATCTGTGATGTATCTCATGGTCTGTACTAGACCTGATATTGCTTTTGCAGTCAGTGTGTTGAGCAGATTTATGAGTAACCCTGTTGAGTTACACTGGGAAGCTTTGAAATCTTTATTAAAGTATCTAAAAGAATCTGCAGGACTTAGTTTAGTTTTCTATAAAACCAAAATTGATTTCAAATTAAAAGGTTTTGTTGATTCTGATTTTGCTGGGAACATTGATAATAGGAAATCAACATCTGCATATTTCTTTACTTTAAATTGTTCATGTATTAGCTGAAAATCTCAGCTACAAAAACTTGTTGCTTTATCTTCAATTGAGGCAGAATATATAGTTGCCACAAATGCTGATAAAGAATGCATTTGGTTAAAAGGTTTATTGTCTGAAATTGGGTACATTGAGAATTCTGAAACTGAGATTTTTACTGACAGTCTTAGTGCTTTACATCTTTGCAAAAATCCCGTTTTTCATAATAAATCAAAACATATAGATGTGAAGTTTCATTTTATTAGAGATATTACTAAAAAGGAATTGTCAAACTTGTAAAGATTCCAACCCATCTAAATCCTGCAGATGCTGTGACAAAAAAATATTCATATAAATAAATTTAAAGATGCTTTAAAGTTTCTAAATTTATTAGAATTTTGATATTGTTTTTGTACATTTTGCTGAGGTAGCTGATCTAATTGAGGTGGAGATTTTTGAACCAATTGGACCGGCCCAATCTTTTATGAGTCCAAAGATGAAGCCTTATTACTGCAGCCCAATACTAAAGGATTGATACCCATTTTTGGAGACCAATTTCCGGCCCATGCTAGAATTCAGATTTATGGCCCAACTGATTCACCGTCCCTTTTATCACAATCGTTGGATCATCTATGTTGCATCTCATCCGTCCATTGGAGGATAAGGACGTGACCCTTTGCCTTCAGATCTCATTCTTCCAGAACACTTCTCATCTCTCTCTCTCTCTCGTCTGCTTTGTGATCTTTTGAGTTTGTAGAGAGAAATTTCATCTCTCGTGTAATCTATGTGGTTTTTATCCTCTAATTCTGTGTGAATAATCAGAGATTCATTATTGTGGTATATTTATAGTGATATTCTGTAAGATTGTGTAATAATTTGTGATTTTGTGCGAGATTTGGGTATTTTGAGGAGATTTTTCTTCGATCTGTAAAAATCTTTATGATTCTGTATTTTTCTTTTATGATCAATAAAGTTTTTCAAGGTTTTTGTTTAGATCTCTTTGTGGTTACTATGTGATGATTCTGAGCCTTAAAATCGTAACACATATCTTTCCTTTGAGCTAAATAATTACAATAATTTTAGAGAGATTTTTTGGGAATGTTTTTAAGTGACATTGTGATATAGCGCACATTTATTGGGTGGTAAAAAGGTAAGTTGTGGAATAATTATTTTTCACCACACAATGAATATGTGACATGTCACTTATAAATTTTTCAAAGAATGTCTCACTAAAATTATTCAAATAATTATGGTTCATTTGGTTATGGACTTGGAAATCCAGAAGATGTCGCTGCCAATGAATATAAGGATTATGTGGTGGGCTATGACATTCAAAATTGACAATCTAATATATAGAGGTAATATTGTTCATCCTATTTTTCCATGACTTGTGCTAAAGATCCAGGTTTAATATTTATGAAAAATATGCGCTTTTACTTTAGAAAACTAGACTTGAATAATAAAACTATTTTCTAGGTATGTTCTAAATAGGATAACGTAACTCACAACTATTTTAATTACTTCTTGATTAAGACTCGAAACACTATATTAATATCTTGATTTTGTTTTCATAGGAAAATATGAATAAGAATGACTTGTATAGATTAATTCTTTGGACTAATTTGCAGCTTCGTTGTCCTAACTTCAAATCTTAAAAATACTAAAATAAAACTAATTCCACACTCTTAAACTCGAGTATTATACATTTTAAATAACTAATGCTTTCTACGACATCAAAATTTAGATTATACAGTATCCTTCTCTCATGCATTACATGATAAGTGATAACCACAAACTTTCATTCGTAATCTAGTTAATGATAATTTACTTGGCAAAAAAAAATTTATGCATAGGGTAGTCTTCATTTGTATATCAACAATATTATCATACAAGAATAATGAAGTTTATTTTTATGTTCTTTGTGATGATTCAGTTGTTGGAAATCCGGGTTGCTCTACTCACAAAAATTGATTTCTTGTGATAGATCATCCCGTTACAGGATTTTTTGTTCTGTATATTTAACTTGGAATAAATAATTTTACACACAAAAATTGTTTTAAGAAGATTACCCTTGTAGTGTGCTTTACAATAATCTTCATCAACTCTTTCTTGATTCCACCAAAGCTTCAAACCCTCAAGCTTTCCCCGGTGCTCTCCAATGACAGCTGTGCAGGTGCGTGGTCACCTTTCTCAAGACCTGGGTTAAATTAGGATTAGAGTTTCTTTGTAAAGAGGAAACATACACTACATACTATAGTGTGTGTGTGTCTCGCCACTTTTCAAATTAGGTAAAGAAAAATAGTCTTAGGAGACTATTTGTAACCTCTTTACATTCCAAAACCCTACCAGGCCTAGTACCACAACTCAGGCCCATTTCTGCACAACCCAATACAGGTAATAAGTCTATATAAACCCATTATAGTGAAGCCACCGAGGGAACCTGATCGGACCCAATTAAACTAAGCTCCAATAAATTAATTATGACCCGATCAACTCTTGATCAGTCAAAATTAATTTATTAATCACGTTCTATTCCACTAAAAGAACGAGATTGCACTCTTAGTAAAATTGAAATTACTGAAACAATTAATCAATAATTATATCCTCTGACTTATCGTTCTTACATGTTACCCCCGTCGATCAACTCGAATATTCGGAGCAAGTTAAAATGACCAAAATGCCTTTCTCCGAATATTCATAAATTCTCAACTCTCATCTTCTATATGACAGTTCGATGTGATCCCATCACATCATGGAATTCAACAGTCACTGTCGAATTACTGAGCTCAGATTCAACTGTCCACTAGAAGAACCAGTGAGATTATGATCATACCTAAAAGGTGACGGATTCCATAATACGAATATATGTTCCTCGTTAGTTCACTTTAATTCCCAAAGTACCGAGATATTGATCAGCAATTTGATTTCACCCATTGATACCTCAAAGAACTTCAAGTTAGTAATCGAAGTCCATTATCCGATTAAGATTAAGGTCCCACGTACGATAATCAAGTGAAATTAAATTTGTATGGTCAATGTCACAAATAAATTTCACGTGGTCCCGTCCAATACGTTCCAAACGTACTCTCAATTTTATTACCAAAATCAAAGATAGACTTTAATAAAATCGAGACGATCTTATCAAAATAAATTGTCCATATTTATTTACGGATCGTGAAAGTTAATTTTAGATCAAATCACAAATTGAATCTTTCTGTGTTTAACAACTTAAACACTCAATTTGTAATATCAAATCGACCCGTGGACAAACGCAACTTCATATTAATACAATCAATTAATATTTTATTTTAAATATCGTGAATTATACTCTATGGGCATATATAATTCCAACAATCTCCCACTTGCCCTTGGAGTATACATGAAATATCGAATCATCCATCTTTTCAACATCATCATTACATTAATGATTATGTTCTCAACCAAGATGATAACTCATTTTAATGTAAGTCAAGATTGTATAACAAACAATCCAAGGTTGTGTTATACCCAACCAATTAACCACATTATCTCCCAGTTATATTCCAATTTTGACGACTCTCGAGAGTCCTAGTCAAATTAGATCTTAATTAGTTTTAATCCATCAGATCACCAACTGAATAGATAAGCAAATATTTACTCGTTTTCTGAAAACGCTTCAGCATATGCTTTACCTCTATTCAATGATCTGATCCTGGATCAAACTAATAATCACCAGCAATATCCCCAGCATAAGATATGACCTATCTAGTGCAGAGTAAGGCTTCCTATAGCCGGAGCATAAGGAACCTTCTCTATCTTACCATGAGTCTTAGGAGAATACTCATAAGATAGATAAAGTCCACAAAGAATATTATTCCTTTCAAGACTTCAATATTGCAAATGTAGATAGTATCTTATTATTACATGAAACTTGAGACTATTCTATTCCATTTTTCTCCCACTTCGAAAAGTACGGATGTCTAGAAAAATAGACAGTCATCTACAAGTCCTTCATGTCTAATTGCTGGTACCAACTACTATTTAATGAAAATACTCTCACACATAAGTAGAGTGTCATTCAAATAAATAGTCGCGAAAATCGTCTCATCTTTCTGTATACACGAGTATACTTAAGATATATCAAGAGTTTGATCAAGAACATGTATCACAATAGTTCTATCAAATTCTATATTCCATATCTTGAACAATTACCCAAATCCAAAGTTGGAAACTTGTAAGTCATGAATTTTACTTTCATGGTCTTTAATATGAACTCATCAGATTACACTTTGTAATTGATTTCCTCAAGATGCATTCAAGAAACAAGATCTTGACATCCATTTGTCGTACCTCATTTTCACAATGAACGACAATAGATAAAAGATTCAGGTAAACTTTTGCATGGCTATTGGCGAGAAGAGATTCACAAACCCACAACCATAAGCCTTGCACTAAAGGTATCAACCTTTCCATCTACAATTCTTTTATCAACTTAAAAATCATCACACCCTATAGGTTTGACCCCATTGTGTGCTTCTACAAATATCCAAACTTTGTTAGATTACTAGGAATCTAATTTCGAGTTCACATTCACCTTCCATGATTTCAAGTCTATAACTTCTACCACTTCCCTAAATGAGGAGTTCTTTTCTTATTTCAGTAGAGACTGTCTAAAAAGACTCTCTGTAGAATAAGCGTCAAGAAGGTGGTCTTACAACCCTCCTACTCCAATTAGTCACTGGAAGTGTATTTCCATTATGTCCAAACAGAGTCCCTCCTCTCCTCCCACTACTTGGTATATCCCTAATTGGGATCAACCTCTTCACTACCTCTTTATGAACATAAAGAAGAGATAGAACAGTGAGAACAACTTCGACTACAACCTTTGGTTTTCCCCTGTCCATTGGGATCACCAGGAAACAATAGTGGTTGAACCACTTGCCCAATTCTCCCACTAGGATCAGCAACCATCGGTTCCGTAGGAAGTTCCAAATCATCAAGATTAATTCTATGCGAAAATCTGGAATCAAGCTGTTTGAACCACGTTCTAACATCTTATCCAATAGAATTTTACTTGTTGATTTGTATTCTTCTATATGCCTTATCCTCTAAGAAAGATACATTTGTACTAAACAAATACTTTCTTGACCAGAGGATTATAGAAGAAATAATTTCTAGTTTCGTTGCATGCATTATAATCAAACCTTCATTGTTGCCTACATCTCGTCAATCATTGCTTTCAGCTAGTGTGCCAAAATTCCCCAAATCTGAATGTGGTGTAGACTGGGCTTGCACCCATGCCACAACTCTAGGGGTATTTCAGGAAACGAGTCAATGGTACTAGGCTATGAAGGAACCTGACTATCTCCGGTATACATTCCCAAATGAAACTAGTAACGAGGATAACTCATCATTTATTTGGTATTACCTTGTTCTCCTTTTCCGATAAATGGTTCCTAAACTCATATGAGAGATACACAAACCTCAATCAAATCGAAGTATTTCGATTCTCTTAATTACTTCTCAACTTCTATCCAAAATTCTAGAATTTCTTCAACATTTCGGATTAATGAGATATTAAGTATATAATCGAGATCTGGAGTGATCATCAATAAAAGTGATGAATTACTCGTACTCTCTCGTATCTTGATCACAAAAGAATCCATACATATCGAAGTGTATTAATCCCCAAACTCTTAAGTCCATTTAATGTATAAGGACTCTTGGTTATCTAATCCTCTAAACAAGATTCAGAAAAACAGTATAGATTCCACCTCAGATCCTTTTGAGGTCCATCCCTTACAAGTATTAGAATCGAGTTTTGGATAAGTGTAACCAAGCCTAAGATCTTAATCATTTTACCCTCTAAATAAAATTCAAAAGCCCACATAGACTCCACCTCCAAAATAATTAGAGGCTATCTTTACTAGTATCTCAATCTTATTTAGATAAATATGATTATCTTAAGATCTTATCAAAGAGTTCATTAATACAAGGAATCATCTATCCCTTATCATTTGTAGTAATATTACACTTAGGACCATTTACAAGGCTTTGAGATTGTTAATCATTTGTCTCGCAATAATAAGAGCATTATTTAACTTAATTCCAACTAATAACTGGATATTAAGTGCTAAATAATTCCGCTCAAATAATAAAGAGACGAAATAACAATCAAATTGTTTGGCAAACATAAAAGCCTAACGGCTCTTTCCATATTACCGTACCCGTGAGTATCCTTATAGTATACTCTATCTCATTGTGTCATTTGGTCACCTAGGACCATATTGCAACAACTTGCAATAGTGATTAGTTACTCTAGAATCTATAATCAATATAGACTCAATTACTAACCATAACACAATTAATAGAGTCTTACTCCATTATAGAGTTTCCAGGAAATGCTACTTCCTCATTAATTCTATCTTTGCTCAAAAGCAAAAAGGTTAGAGGGCCTACCATACTATCCGTTGCTTTAAAATAATCTCTTCTTTATGAATAGCTTACATTGAACAATTCAGGGACACGTTCATCCTGGTGAATTTAGTCCACACTGAACCGCAAGAGATCATCTTAAAAGATTTCTCAAGCATTAAGTCACATGAATCAATGTTTGCAAGTGAAACTTCCACCACGTTAAAGTGACCAATCATGTTTTACCAAATGGTCTCTTGCAAAAATGTGATCGGTTCATAAGTAGAGATATATTATAGCTTGATAGCATATTTTGTATAACTCCATAATTAAAATGTTCAAATTATCATAAATACCCTTCCATCAAGAAAATAAATATGGTATCCTATTTTGATGTTTTTATGGCGAAGTACTTGGTATGAGAATCAAAACTATGCAATAAATCATCTCATCAAAATAATACCATTTTCATTGGAAGATTTATGATTACTATTGAACAAGGATCTCCTAGCACAAACAAATGTTATAAGTGGAAAGAATTATAACGAGACATGTTACAGTTTTCGCAAATTAGTTGGTGATGTCTAAACATATAAATAGTTGTGGACATACGACATTCAAATAAAATACACGAGTTGCATAAATGGTGAATACTTTCATATATGATGCATGAATAAAAAAAATTATATACAAGTAGACCCAAAACTACTATAATATGATGATAACCTAAAAACCCAAAATCTTAAACACATTTCTCTATAGGAGAAATAAATGTGATTTATGGTTAGGTTGGGACTCTCCCACTAAATTAAATATATCTAACATCTCATGCAATATTTAATTTATAGTCGTTACAATTTGGCCATCATTGACATCGTTTGGATATTCTATAGGAAGTCCCCACGATGTCATTGATTTAAGTGTCTAACCCCTATATTGATAATATTTAAATTACCAAATTAATTACGTTACCTATAGGGTAATCATGATTAATTTACACTTAAAATATCACCACCTAATGGGCCCAATCTAGTAACCAAAACAGTGCAACCATCCTATAGGGAGACTAATTAGATTAGCACGAGGAATACACAATTTTTTTTTTTTTTTTTTTTTGCTAATAGGCTAATAGGGGAGGCCGTGGGTTCAAAATATTTCGCACCCTCACCCACTTAATATTTTGAACTGTTGGGTTTTAATTTAATAATTATCAATCGATTTTAACTCTTAAAATCGACTTAATTATTAATAAATATATTTATTTTCTAATCTAACATTTAGAAAAGAAAAGAAAATATAAAACAATGCATGACAGTATAGTACCTAGAGCGGTGTTTATGCGATCTACATGACATGTTATTTAATGACATTCATTCACAAATTATTAAAGCAATAAATAAACAAATGCAATAATAAAACAAATATGAACATAATTTAGGGCCAAACCTAGACACAAAAATTACAAATTAATTAAATAGTTTATTGAGCCACAAGCCGGCCTAATTCTTCAATTCCCATTTGTCAGTGTCCAGTCCAAAACTGCAAACCTTCAGCCTTTAGCTCAAATGTCAAATTCCAAATGCAGTGATCCAGTTAAATATTCCAGCCCATTGTAAAATTCAGTCCACATTGCATTGGCCCGGCTAAACAATTTTGCCCACATTGCAATTAATCAAAATGGACCAATTTTACAATTTCAGGGCCATATTTAATTTCATCTATATCTGGCCCAACTTCAATTTAATTCAACAGATCCAATCAGCAAATCATTTGATTCCGGCCCATTTTCTTAATTCCAAAAAATCGGCCCAGGAGAAGTCACAGCCCAAATAATGATCCATCTTCTTCTCTCTGATGCAACAAAAAAAAACGCAGCAAAGGAGAGTTTAAAAAAAATTGCAGCCGCCACGTTCACCTCTCGACGGAAGAAACCACAGCCGCTAAGAGGAGACCTTACATCTCCGTCGCCGGGAACTGTCACGGAAGAAACCTCCGCAGCCGTCAAAGTGGCGTGACCCACCAACAGCAGCAACGGCGCTGTGGCTCTCTGTCGCCGCCTTCTTCATCACTCGTCGGAAAGAAGGACTAAGAGGAAACCGCGAGGAAGTCGCCAACAGCCTCCTCCATCATCGTGCAGCGTAGCCGCGACAAGCACAACGCGCCACGCACAGGAGGCTGAACCTCGATCGAAAACGTAACATTGGTTGCGTTCCCTTACCGCTGCTATCAAGGGTAGATCAAGGTACCAAATGTGCCACTACAGTCACCGAAAGCAGCGGCAGTCCTCACAGGCGCTGCCATCATTCGTTGCCTGTCTCCAACCTGGTTTGTTTTGGTTTTTGGTGATTTTGCAGTGAAGTTCCTCCGAGTTCTGAAGATGGTGAAGTTTAGCCCAGCCACTGAAATTTGTAGGCCAGGTCCTCCGAAATTGCCAAAGCAGTCCCCTAATTAGAAAATGTAGAATTTGTCCCCTTCAAACTGAAAAACACAGATCTAGTCCTTCCAATTTTACAATTACAATAGAAATAATATAAACCCTATTTCTATTGCAAAAATCAAAAAAATCAAAAGAGAAAACATGGAGTCGTAATCCACCCCTTTTGTTACAAGACTCGATAATACAAATCAAGATTTTACAAAATAAAATCTAAGGCCATAAATTAGTTCAACAAAACATCATTCACCCAATAACAAATAAATCACATAATCCTAACACCGCTCTTTACTAACACATGCTTAAACAAAGATTATTTATTCCTAAATACACAAAACAGTATCAAAAACCTGACGCTTTTATACCAATTGTTGGGAACCCGGGTTGCTCTACTCACAAAAATTGATTTCTTGTGATAGATCATCCCGTTACAGGATTTTCTGTTCTATGTATTTAACTTGGAATAAATAATTTTACACACAAAAATTATTTTAAGAAGATTACCCTTATAGCGTGCTTTACAATAATTTTCATCAACTGCTTCTTGATTCCACCAAAGCTTCAAACCCTCAAGCTTTCCCCGGTGTTCTCCAATGGCAGCTGTGTAGGTGCGTGGTCACCTTTCTCAAGACCTGGGTTAAACTAGGATTAGAGTTTCTTTGTAAAGAGGAAACACACACTACACACTATAGTATGTGTCTCGCCACTTTTCAAATTAGGTCAAGAAAAATAGTCTTAGGAGACTATTTGTAACCTCTTTACATTCCAAAACCCTACCAGGCCTAGTACCATAACTTAGGCCCATTTCTGCACAACCCAATACAGGTAATAAGTCTGTATAAACCCATTATAGTGAAGCCACCGAGGGAACCTGATCGGACCCAATTAAACTAAGCTCCAATAAATTAATTATGACCCGATCAACTCTTGATCAATCAAAATTAATTTATTAATCACGTTCTATTCCACTAAAAGAACGAGATGACACTCGTAGTAAAATTGAAATTACTGAAACAATTAATCAATAATTATATCCTCTGACTTATCGTTCTTCCATGTTACCCCCGTCGATCAACTCGAATATTCGGAGCAAGTTAAAATGACCAAAATGCCTTTCTCCGAATATTCATAAATTCTCAACTCTCATATTCTATATGACAGTTCGATGTGATCCCATCACATCATGGAATTCAACAGTCACTGTCGAATTACTGAGCTCAGATTCAACTGTCCACTAGAAGAACCAGTGAGATTATGATCATACCTAAAAGGTGACGGATTCCATAATACGAATATATGTTCCTCGTTAGTTCACTTTAATTCCCAAAGTACCGAGATATTGATCAGCAATTTGATCTCACCTATTGATACCTCAAAGAACTTCAAGTTAGTAATCGAAGTCCATTATCCGATTAGGATTAAGGTTCCACGTACGATAATCAAGTGAAATTAAATTTGTATGGTCAATGTCACAAATTAATTTCACGTGGTCCCGTCCAATACGTTCCAAACGTACTCTCAATTTTATTACCAAAATCAAAGATAGACTTTAATAAAATCGAGACGATCTTATCAAAATAAATTGTCCATATTTATTTACGGATCGTGAACGTTAATTTTAGATTGAATAACAAATTGAATCTTTCTGTGTTTAACAACTTAAACACTCAATTTGTAATATCAAATCGACCCGTGGACAAACGCAACTTCATATTAATACAATCAATTAATATTTTATTTTAAATATCGTGAATTATACTCTATGATCATATATAATTCCAACATCAGTGATATCAAATTTTGAGTTTTTGGACGGCTTCGAGTAGAGAATGATCTATTACTATTATTTTATCTCAATTGTTGGAAATGAAAGCGACATATCAATTTTAGGTTTCTGCAACAATAAAAAATTACGTGGCTGAGTAAAATTCGAGCTATAAAGATCTTCATTCATAGTCAATATGCCTTTTTCACAACGCCACTTTGCTTGTATGCGACATCAACATATGGCTTCTTGTAAAACATTTTGCTTGTATGCTGCTTCATTTTGCTTCTTATCAAGAATCTGGGTCGAGTGAGGACATAGAACAGTTTGCTTATAAGGAAATAGATAAAGTTTTGTTGGAATTTTTCATTTGATGCTTCTTGCGGAAAATATTGTTGTCTGGCAGTGAATAACTGATTGATATGCTTCAATTATGTTATTTGGTTCTATCATTTTGTTTTGTAGGTAGAAGGGAAGCATAGATTCCATGGACTAACTGTAGTATGTAGTTACTGAAAATTGTACTTTATTGCAATAATGTTATAACTTAATCCTATTGAATTGTAAGTGTATCTGATCATTTACAATTTAGTAAATGATGATAGTGGTCTGATGTGACTCCTTGTGGGAAACACGAAGAACGCGCCAAAATTTGAATTGTAACACCAGAAAGTTTTAAATTCAAGTTGTAGACGATAACAAATGCAACTCGTGCCTCATGACTCAAGAACCTAAGGTATATCAAACCTTAGACCTGTTAAGATTTGGAGATAAGAACCACAAATGGTTGAATGCCATAAATGTTGTTTAATCCTTTGATAAGTTTGATGTGTTTAATGAAGAGCAAGGGAAATCTCACCTTAATTCATTAATTCTCTCTCAATAATATCAAAGTTGTTGTTTGAATGAATGGGAAAAAAATGTATAAGTGTTTGATTTGAAAAATTAGGCTTGAGGCCGCACACAGTGGGCTTGAAACGGAATAGCAATAATCCAAACGGAAAAGGAAACCAAAATCTTGCAAAACCCTAATCCGGAAAACGGTGTGATCACTTTGTAAAAACGGGTGCAATATTGTGCAAGGACATTTTAGCATTCTGACCATTTGAACAATGTTTGTGCGATCGTTGACTTATTCCTTAGGAGCGATCACATGGTTGAAGATTTGCCTCATGATTTTCTTGATTTCCAGCTTGATTCTTGGCTCATATCACTTGTACTAGCTTTGACTCTTCTTCTAACATGCCATGTGTTGATAGAGTCTTCGATGTTGTAATTGACTCATCCATCCAAGCTTGAATGAACCCTTGCATATTTTATCTCGTCTTCTTCCCTTAGCCTCGTTATTGGTTCAACTAGAACATGCTACAGGTCTTTACTTGTTGGTCTTCCTCGGTACTCATCATTCTCTCCATCTTGAAAATGATTCAACCTCGAATAATCACCTAAAACAAATAGAGAAAGATCAACAACATTAAAAGTAGCAGACACATTATACTTACCTGGAAGATCTAGCTTATATGCATTGTTATTGATTTTCTCGATTACTTGAAATGGTCCATCTCCTCTAGGTTGCAACTTAGACTTTCATCGTGTTGGAAAACGTTCATTTTGCTTGACCCAATCACCTGGTTCAAGTGTGACATGCCTTCTACCTTTGTTTCTTCGTTTCAATTTGATGTCAAATTCCTTGATAAGTTCTGAGTTGGAAAGCCACAAAGATTCAAGAATCTTTGACAAGTTCGATGGGTGTTCTTTAAAGAACAAGAAAAGAAATTTCTAACTTTTCTAGAGAAAACTCTCAAATTTTATTCAATAATACAATAATGAAAAATACCTAATATAATGTCAAAAATGTCTTAGACTAGCTCTAGCCAGATTAGAGTTCTTGATTATGAAAATAATAAATCAAAATAGAAATTAAAATAAAAACTCGCGAAGATTGGTTTGGGTAGAACCGTGCGATCGTACGGTTATAAAACGTGCGGTCGCATGGTGGACTTCAACAGCAAGAACCAACATTCTATCCATTTTTTTTCAAAACTACCGTGCAGTTGTGCCTCCTTTCAACTTTGCGGTCGCAGGGTAGTAAATTGTGCTGAATTTCCCCAACTTCGTCATTTGACTCGAATTTCGGTTTCCAACCGCTTTCTCTTGTTTTGGGACATATTTTATCACTTCTTATTGGTTCTTTTGAGCTGCTAAACTTGTGCTTGAGCTTTGGCTCTTCATAATCTGATCTCTTCTTCGAATTCTTACCCCGGATCATATCATCCCCTCTCCCTTGAAAAGATTCAACCTCGAATCTAAAACTAATCCCATCTTCTTATAATTCATGTATCTATTTGCTATTGGAACATGCTCGTACTTTCCTCCAACTTTTTGGGTGGTCCACCACGTTTGGAATTTGGATGGGATACCTACAAAACAGAATTAACAAAACTAGGGATGAACTTGTTAGCATGGCCAAGTGCCTACCTTTGTGCAAAAAAACTAATTTTGTAGGTGGACTATCTTCTTCTTCCTTTTTTTTTTCCTTCTTCTCTCTTTGCACTCATGCTCTCCATTTTCTGAGATCGTGGCCCCAACTCTCTTATTTTCAAGTTTCACTCCCTATCTTTTTTTGAGGTCGTGGCCTCAACTCTTTTTTTTTTTTCCCTCAAACTCACTTTTTATTTTTAGTTAATCCTCTTGGACCGCCTTAGGTGATATAGGAGCAAGGGTAATTTTCTTTCCTCTCTTCACAGATGAATATTGATTTTAAACCCATCATGCACCACTCTCCTATCTTGTTTCCATGACCTCCCCAACAAAATATGGCCAAGATGCATAGGCACTACATTGCATATTACTTCATCCTTGTACTCTCAATGGTAAACTTAAACCTTAACCTGCCTTTGCACCTTAATTTCCCTCGACTTTTTCAACCAGTGCAATTTGAAAGGATTAGGATGTTTCATTTTAGGAAACTTCAAATTTTCTACCAACGTAGTACTAACTACATTAGTAAAACTTCCCCATTAATCACCAATCCACAAACCTTTTTATCCACTAAGCACCTAGTGTGAAATAGGTTATCCCTTTGTTCATCCATCTCATTCACCTTGACTCTAGAACTAAAGACAAGCCTATTAACAATAGAACCATTCATAGCATAAGTCAGTCCCTCATTATCAATACTACTAACCCCAATATTCTCTAATTTAGGCATCCCCTCAAACTCGAACTCACCCTCAGAATTAAGTTTCCCATTACGCATAATCATAACGCGTTTATTAGGATGCTGTGAGGCAATGTGACCTGAACCCAAACATTTTAAACACTTAATATTCCTATTCTTAGTAAGTTGGGAATCGAAAATGTTTTTACATTTTGTTGTTGGTTCCTCCCTCCCATTCGGGACCTGATCTCCATGACGCTCCTAGTTTGGTTGTAAGGTGTGATAAGTGATAAGATGTTGGTTGATTTGTTAAATCGCAAGTGCACGATATAATTTCATCCTAGTAATAATGTGGACAAAAGAGTCCGAGTTATTGTTCCCACGAGGATTGTAATTAATTAATGAAATTGTGTTAGTTCTTGCTTTATTTGAACGGTAAAATAGTGATGAGCTATCTAAACTAAAAAAGAAAATTAAACTAAATAAAAGCAAAAGAAAAGATTACTCATGTAGATTTTCTAAATTGATGTTTGTAAGTGTTAGGACATCCAATTTCACACTAGTCAATACTTTTAATTCCATTTATCTAGTTTTATTCGTATTTATGTACTTGATCGAATTCACTTATGCATCTGGAATTCCTCCCCCGAGTTTAAATTAATTCTACCTAATTAGTCAACCGTGATCACAATAATTAGTTGCATAGAACACAAGAATTCATGTAACTATCGCAATAATAATAAATGTATATTTCTCTCATTTATCGAATTATCAAATTTTATTCCTAAATCTAGGTTGCTAGCTCACATCTTGGATTATGAAAACAAAACATTAAATCAATGAATTAGTCGCAAATTAATTCATGCATTAACACAAAATAAAATCAACACATGCAACGAAAGCGTAAAACAAGAATTATAGAATTAAAAGCATAAAACTAAGCTAAATCGAATATCCCAACTATGAAATAAATTGTTCATAAATAAAGAAATAAACTCGCAAAAATATAAATTACTATACACATTGAGTTTATCAAATTAACAAAGAAAATGAAATCTTGCAACAAGAATTTCGCTCCTCGTTGATAATCTTCAATTTCCAATCATTCGCCTTGATTTTCCTCCCAAGATTTGTATGATGGAAAGATGAATTATGTGCTTGAAAGTATCTGTAAAAGTGTGGAAATAAGTCTCACGAAGCTCTATGAATTCGTGTCCCCTTAGAATGCTTATATAGGTGCATGAGAAACCCTAGTAGAATAAGGGAGAAATTAGGTAAAAAACGTGCATGGGTCAAAACCTCTGCTAGGCCGGGCAAGAGTGCGGCTGCCCAGAAGTAAATGTAGTGGCCGCGTACGCTCCCTAATTTGGGTTCTGCCTTTTTGATCTCTGAATGCGCGGCCACTCAGTTGTATTGCTTGCGACTTCTTATATTTCAGTCCTCGTATCTTATTTGCACCTTCAATCCTCCATATTCCAAATAGATCAATTGAGTCCCTGAACTTCTAAATTCTTCCAATTGACTTCTTCTCGTTCTCAATTTCCTTCAAGCCTTTTCCTTCTAGTATTAATTAACTATTTATTATTCATTTTGGACAAAATTCAGATTTAAAACAATCCAATTGAATTCAGATTTTTAAATAGCCGCATTTTCCAAGTTTGAAGTTTATTGGTCCGTCTTCTTCTATTAAAAATCAAATACAATTTTTTTAAAAATTCATAAAAAAAAAAAATCTATTTTTTTTACTTATTACAAATTCAATTTAAATGTAATTTCGTTTTCCGATTTTAAGCTTTAAATAAATTTTAATCATAATATTTAAAGAAATTTCCTGGAACGGTAAACATACGAACCGTTGAAAAAATTAAGGTATGTGCAATTGTACATTTTTATAATTAATTGTCTTCCTTCGTTTCTCATTTTTAATTAAATATTCATTTCATATGTTAACATATAAAGTTGATATATGTGAATAACGAATGATCGTGTATCACAAGAGTGTAACACTAGTTCCTCTATAACATTTCTCTATAGCTTCTTTAATTTTAGAGAGCATTGGGAATAATTTGGATTTGTTAACAAGTAGACTTCTCAGGATAAAAGAGCACAAATTTTGAAATGTTGGTACTCTATTTACACGTCCCTGTTCATTTTGATGCTTATCAAAAATACCTTCGTGCACCAGATTGATCCTATAATTCTGTCTTTATTCCTCTACTATAGCACTTCTCTATCGCTTCTTTAATTTTAGAGCACTGTGAATATTTGGGATTTGTTAACAAGTAGACTTTTTAGGAAAAAAGAGTTCACAAACTTTGAAAAGTCAGTACTCTTTACATGTCCCTGTTCATAATGCTTATCAAAAATTCCAGTTAGGTAATGTGTTACCAAATTAACCCCCTTTGGCGATGATGAAAAATCGAGACCCGTTTTAACTTCAGGCTTTTATAAGCCAATATTGAAGATAAGTTAAGTTCACACCACAATTGTTTGTAACCCACTTGGTTGGGTATTTTGAGGGAGTCAACCCAATTGGGATTGGTGTTCGATACCCGACTTTGGAGATAATGTTGAAAAAAGGAGATAAAACCGAACAAAGCTTATCATTATCTATTATTCTCATTATTCTCGGTTGGTTAAGTATCAAGATAATCTTTATCTTGATTTTGATAAGTCTCATCCGCTCCTTACTCTCCTCCATTCTGTTTTGGCTTCATAAGACTCTCCATCTATAAAATGGCCGAACCCAGCCATGTATTGAGTGTGCTTTCTGTGTGAAATCTTGTGTGCCTTCTTCGTGCTTATTTTCTGAAGTATTCAGCCACTGTTCTTGTGCTCTTCGTGACACACGGCTGCTTCCTTTCGTGACCTTCGTGGGCTATCCTTTCTCAGTGATCGTTTTCGGTTTGTGATTACCCGTACTTCCTTCGTGGTTGTACAATTCTCCAAATTGTGGTGTTGCACTTGTGATGTTGGAATGATTTTCTGAGCTAAAATAAAAAAGGGGAAAAATCAAATTTTCTAACCAGTTTCTTCTCTTTCATTTTAGCTTGATTTTTCGTGGCTTTAATTTCGTTTTAATCTCTTCATTTGTTGAATTGCAGGTGGAATTAAAGTCTACAACTGGTATCAGAGCGATTGGTGAAGGTTTTTGGTCCATAAAATCAAAACTTGGAAGAACAGAGGCGATTAAGTTCGAAAATTTCGAACTGAAAATACACGATTCCGGCCAAACCAGTGGTCGGATTGTGAAACGGAGACCACCTCCTTACTCAGCAGGTCGAGGCGGTTCCGGGTGTGTGGCGCGTGACTTTCCGGCGGCGGTCCGGCGACAGCGCGTGATTTTTCGGCGATTTTTTTTTTTTTTTTCAGAATCTTTATTTTATTATTTCTAACAACTTTGTGCTGTTAGTTTTGTGATTTTCTGTTTCAGCAGTTAAATTTGGCCAGAACTGTCTTGGTGGTGTTAAAGTCGAAATTGGATTAAAAGCTTCCAGAACCCTAGGGTTTGAAAAAAATAACTCTAGGGACTCGCATCTCTCGATATACGGACACAGACAGTCTGCTATGGTAAATTGGCTGGAACTCTTTTAATTTTACCGCACTAGTAGACCATCGTGTGGGGTGGTCAATAGGATTGTGATGTAATCCGAAGTAGGAGACCAAAGGAGAAGTCGACCTATCGGCAATGCGACAGTGATCTACGCGAGAAACGGCACAAGTTTCATGTTGGAAGCGAGACGAGGAGACAAAGGGATCGAGCCGAATCAAAAGGGTTAAGGTTTGGTGACCAAGAGCACATTCACGGCCGTAAAACCAGTGTTCACGGCCGTAACAGCTACATTCACGGCCGTAACTTTGTTATCGCACGGTCGTAACCATCATTTTCACGGCCGTAACGAAGTTATGCAATTTTAGTCAGTAGGTGACTTACGGCCATAAGAACCATGTCACGGCCGTAAGAGATAAAAACAGTTTTAGACCCGAGGGTCAATTACGGCCGTAAAAACATATGTTACGGCCGTAAAAGGGCGCCGCGTTTTATTTCGTGGATTTTGCGGCTAAGTTTATTTTGACGCGTTTTTGGACTATAATTAGGTTTTCTTTATCATTGTAAACAGATAACTTTGAATTATTGAATGAATGTGAGAATTTTCTCTCTCGAAAAGGAGGATTCCTTTTTTCTTGTTCTTGAAGAACAATTTATAGAACTTATCAAATATCCCCTGAATGTTTGTGGCGTTCCAATCAGAAACTTATCAAGGAATTTGGCATCCCTTGTGGCGTTTCGAAAACCTCGATTCTTCAATCCGTATCGTCAATTTATTGCGTCGTGATTGTTGGGTCCAGGTCCTACCGTCAATCTTATTTTAATTTCCGTCTATTTATTCGTGTTCTTGTTATTTTTCGCGTCAGATCTGATTTAGATCTTTCCTAGGGTTTTAGATTTCGTTATTCCGCGTGTTCGACGAGATTCCCCGACCGGGATCTCATCATCTCCCCCCTTTCTTGGAAAGGATTCGACCTTGAATCCTTATATGGCCTCTCCTTTATGTGTCTCTTGCTTTCGTTGGCTCGAGAGACCTGTTCCTGTTTTGTTCTATGCATCATACTTCGGGGTTGTTCTGTCCGGCAATTAATTTTCCCTTTGGCCTTAGTTTTGTAATTTGGTTGTAGTACCTGCAAAACATAATTAGCCAAACTAGGGAGGGATGTGTTAGCGAATGCAAATAAGCTCTTTTTTGTGGTGGACTCTCTTTTCTTTTTCCTTGTACTCTCAAGCTCACCTTTTTCTGAGGTCGTTGCCTCAACTCTCTTGTTTTCAATTTTCACACCCTCTCCTTTTTCTGAGGTCGTGGCCTCAACGCTCTTATTTTTTTCCTCAAACTCGCTTTTTATTCTCAATTGATCCTCTTGGACCTCTTTAGGCGTTAGCGGAGCAAGAGTGATCCTTTTTCCTCCCTTCACGAAAGAATATTGATTTTTGAACCCATCATGCACCACTCTCCTATCATGTTGCCATGGTCTTCCCAATAAAATATGCCCAACATTCATAGGGACCACATCACACACCACCTCATCTCTATAACCCCCAATGGTGAATTTAATATTAACCTGCTTGTTCACCTTAAGTTCTCCCGACTCGGTTAACCACTGTAATTTATAGGGGTTGGGGTGTTTCACCTTAGGCAATCCCAACTTCTCCACCAATAATGTACTAACCACATTAGTACAACTTCCCCCATCAATTACCATCCCACAAACCTTTTTCCCCACCAAACACCTCGTGTGGAAAAGATTATCCCGCTGTTCATCAATCTCAACTATCTTAGTTCGAGAATTTAGGACACGTCTATTCACAAGGGACCCTTTCACCGCATAAGTTAACCCCTCTTCATCGCTACTACTAGCCCCAATATCTACTAACTTAGGCATTCCCTTAAATTCATCCTCAGAACTAATTTCACCATTATCACGCAAAAGCATTACTTTTTTATTTGGACACTGTGATGCTATATGGCCCGACCCCAAACACTTAAAGCACTTAATATTTCTATCCCTAGTAGGTTGAGAATCAGAAATATTTTTACCTTTAGTTGGAAGTTCCTCCTTTCCCTTCGGGACGTGCTCATCATTGTGATCCTTCCTCGGTTGTGATGTAGGATAGGTTCCTGGCGATTGTTTAGATGTCCCCTTCCGCCTTAATTGCCTTTCTACCTTCATTGCCATGTGAACCATGTCTTCTAGTTCCACATAATGTTGTAACTCAACAATGTTCGCAATATCCTTGTTCAGCCCACTCAAAAATCTAGCCATTGTAGCTTCCCGATCCTCCACCACGTTGGCCCTAATCATGGCTACCTCCATGTCTCTATGATATTCCTCTACACCCCTAGAACCTTGCGTGAGCCCCTGCAACCTTTGATAAATATCCCTATGATAGTGGCTTGGGACAAACCTCTTCCTCATGATTGTTTTCATCTCACGCCACGTATCCACCGGGTCTTCACCATTCCTCCTCCGATCCTTCACCAACTGATCCCACCAATTAATGGCATAATCGGTGAACTCAACAACCGCTAGTTTCACCTTCTTTCCTTCAGAATAATTGTGGCAATCAAACATCAATTCTACCTTATTCTCCCAATCTAGGTAAGCTTCCGGATCACTCCTCCCATGAAAAGGTGGGATAGACATTTTTATTTTACCTAGATTATCATCTATCTCATCCCAATCACCACGATCTCTTCTATTATTCGCCCTTTCATTCCTATCTCCTCTACCCCTTCTCCTCCTTACACTATCCACAGATGATTGGATACTACTTCCTTCACTCGAAAACTCTTCATCATCAAACCCATATCCAACCCTTTGATTATGTCTCCCCCTATGATCCCTCCGGTCTTCCCTCCTAACCCTAGGACCCGCACGAGTTTGTTCCCTACGCAACTTGTTAATAGTTTCCTCCTGCTTATCCATCCTAGTCATCAACTTCTCAAACTGCTCATGTATCGTTTCCATCACACCTACATCATTTTTATTCACTCTATTCATACCTTCCGGTCGTTTGTTGTGGCTCGTTGATAGAGCTGCTGGCTCCCTTTTGTAAATTCCCTGGTTGTCTCCCACTGATGAAGATGATGAATCCCGTCTGCTAGACATTATTAGTCCTCACAGAAACCAATTCGGAATATTTAGGAAAATAATGGAATTTTTTTTTTTAAACTGTTAGACAATCTGACTACGAATATGGCGAAAAAAACGGAATTGGATTTGGACGAGAAACGAACAAGAAAAACACTTTTGAATTTTTTTGGGACTGACTCTTATGGATCAAACTGGAAAAACTTATGACTGACACGAAGAACGCGAAGAACACGAAAAATCAAGAAACGCAAGAATCTGAAATAGATCCAAGCTCTGATACCAGATGACGCGATCCCAGTCGGGGATTCTCGTCGAAAACGCGGAATAACGAAAAATCTAAAACCCTAGGAAAGATCTAAATCAGATCTGACTCGAAAATAACAAGAACACGAATAAATAGACGGAAATTAAAATAAGATTGACGATAGGACCTGGACCCAACAATCACGACGCAATAAATTGTCGATGCGGATTGAAGAACCGAGGTTTTCGAGACGCCACAAGGGATGCCAAATTCCTTGATAAGTTTCTGATTGGAACGCCACAAATATTCAAGAAAATATCTGATAAGTTCTATGAATTGTTCTTCAAGAACAAGAAAAAAGGAATCCTCCTTTTAGAGAGAGAAAATCTCACATTCATTCAAAATAATTCAAAAGTTGTTCCATACAATGATAAAGAAAGCATAATATAACCAAAAAACGCGTCCAAAGTTAACCTAGCCGCAAAAAACACAAATTAAAACGCGTTGGAATTACGGCCGTGAAAATATACATTACGGCCGTAATTGACCCTCGGGTCCAAACTGATTTTGTGTCTTACGGCCGTGACATTGATTCTTACGGCCGTAAGACACCTTCTGAATAAAAACTGTATAACTTGGTTACGGCCGTGAATCTGGAGTTACGACCGTGCGATAGCAAAGTTACGGCCGTGAACACTGGTTTTACGGCCGTGAAAGTGGTCTTGGTCGCCAAACCTTAACCCTTTTGATTCGGCTCGATCCCTTTGTCTCCTCGGCTCGCTTCCAACATGAAACTTGTGCCGTTTCTCGCGTAGATCACTGTCGCATTGCCGATAGGTCGACTTCTCCTTTGGTCTCCTACTTCGGATCACATCAAAAGATCTAAATCAGATCTGACACGAAAAATAACAAGAACACGAATAAATAGACGGAAATTAAAATAAGATTGATGGTAGGACCTGGACCCAACAATCACGACGCAATAAATTGACGATGCGGATTGAAGAACCGAGGTTTTCGAAACGCCACAAGGGATGCCAAATTCCTTGATAAGTTTCTGATTGGAACGCCACAAACATTCAGGGGAAATATTTGATAAGTTCTATAAATTGTTCTTCAAGAACAAGAAAAAATGAATCCTCCTTTTCGAGAGAGAAAATTCTCACATTCATTCAATAATTCAAAGTTGTCTGTTTACAATGATAAAGAAAACCTAATTATAGTCCAAAAGCGCGTCAAAATAAACCTAGCCTCAAAATCCACGAAATAAAACGCGGCGCCCTTTTACGGCCGTAACATATGTGTTTACGGCCGTAATTGACCCTCGGGTCTAAAACTGTTTTTATCTCTTACGGCCGTGACATGGTTCTTACGGCCGTAAGTCACCTACTGACTAAAATTGCATAACTTCGTTACGGCCGTGAAAATGATGGTTACGGTCGTGCGATAACAAAGTTACGGCCGTGAATGTGCTCTTGGTCACCAAACCTTAACCCTTTTGATTCGGCTCGATCCCTTTGTCTCCTCGGCTTGCTTCCAACATGAAACTTGTGCCGTTTCTCGCGTAGATAACTGTCGCATTGTCGATAGGTCGACTTCTCCTTTGGTCTCCTACTTCGGATCACATCAGATTGCTTGGTAGCCATTGCTTAGAACCCAGGACTACGTGCATTATCCGAGTTCTTTAAATTTCTGTGTGAAATTTTTGTCATATTCTTTAATTGTTGAAATCCGTTGCTTTTAGTTATCCCTTATTTACCTAGGCTTTGTCCCAGACTCCTATTCTAGTTTCTTCCCTTGACCTGAGAACTTGATTCTCACGGAATCCTGGGGTTCTAGAATAGCGTATATTTTTGAAACCATAGGAATACTGTTACTTTGTGTAATCTGTGTGTCCTTTAGTCTTTTACATTCTTGAATTTGTGTTATGTGCATTTTTTGGTAAAATGTCTGCGCATCATTTTGAGATGGGGGTCTTTAACGGTAAGGGGGATTTTTCAATCTGGAAACAAAAGATGAAAGGTATTCTTGTTCAACAAAAAGTTTCAAAGGCTATTGATAACACTTTTCCTTC
The DNA here is from genome assembly GCA_963555705.1 of Ligustrum vulgare. NCBI lineage: Eukaryota > Viridiplantae > Streptophyta > Magnoliopsida > Lamiales > Oleaceae > Ligustrum > Ligustrum vulgare. The sequence continues at coordinate 36,585,449 of OY743175.1, forward strand.
AAATTTGACTGAGGAAGAGAGAAAGGACTTAGATGACTTGGCATACACTTCTATAATTTTACATTTGTCTGATGCTATTTTAGGAAAAGTTGGTAAATTAGACTCCACTAAAGAACTTTGGGATAAATTGGAGGAACTTTATGTGTTAAAGTCTACTCCTAATAAACTTTTTCTGCTTGAAATTTTTTTCAGTTTTAAAATTGATCCTTCTAAAGACCTAGATGATAGTTTAGATGTCTTCAATAAAGTTGTGCAAGATATCACTAATTGTGGTGAAAAAGTTCCTGAAGAATATAAAGCTGTTTTTTTGTTAAATGATGTTCCTGATATTTATAAAGAGGTTAAAAGAGCCATTAAATACGGGAGAGAGACTTTAACTATTGAAATTGTCATCGAGTCATTAAGGAGTAAAGAATTGAAGTTAAAAGCTGAGAAAATTGAAAGAAAAAGTGGTGAGGTCCACATGATGAGAGGTAGGTCTCAATCTAGGACATATGATAACCAAAGTGGACATGCATCTAGTAGTAAAAAGAAAGGGAGAAGTCGGTCCAGGTCAAAAGGTAAAACAAAAGGTAGAAAATGCTATGGGTGTGGTAAACTTGGACATTTTATTAAAGATTGTTATATTGAGAAAAATAAGCAAAAAGAAAAACGTGATGAGGCAAATGTTGTTACTTCACCTGACAATGAACTTTGTGAAGTCTATGTGTTATTGAATTATGAACCTACTGAAGTGAATATGACTGTGAAATCACATTTGCATGAATGGATACTTGATTCTGGTGCATCTTTTCATGTTTCATCTCATAAGAATTGGTTTGAAAAAATGCAAGAATCTGAAAGTGGTCATGCTATTCTCTGTAATAACCATGCTTATAAAATTGCTGGGATTGGTGATATCACTTTAAAATTTGATACTGGCTATGTGCTCAAATTATGTGGAGTTAGATATATTCCTGAAATGGCTAGAAATCTTATTTCAGTAGGAGCTTTAGAATCAGAGGGTTTTTCTGGTAAAATTGGAAATAGCATGTTAAAAATGACTAAGGGTGTCATGGTCACGTGTAAAGGTATCAGAAGAAATGGTATTTATGTGACAATTGCTGAAGTGATTAATTCCTCTATTAATTCTGCCAACACTGATGAAACACACAAGTGGCACAATAGATTAGCTCATGTAAGCATTAAAGGACTTAAATTGCTTAATGAAAAAGGTGTGTTTGGAAAAGATTGTGTATCTGACATGCCATTCTGTGATCACTGTGTGCTTGGTAAATGTCATAAGTTATCTTTCTCATCTGTTGTGCATAAAACTATAAGAGTTTTAGAATATATTCATTCTGATTTGTGGGGGCCAGCCACTCATCCTACGATGGGTGGTAATAGATATTTTTTATCCAGAATTAATGATTTTTCTCGAAAAGTGTCCGTTGAAAGATAAAACTGAGACCTTTAAGAAATTTAAAATTTGGAAATTGCAAGTTGAAAACCAAACTGGCAAGAAGATAAAATATCTGAGAACTGATAATGGCCTTGAGTTTTGTAATAATGATTTTGATGATATGTGTAAGGAAAGTGGAATTACTAGACATAAAATTGTTCCATATACGCCTCAACAAAATGGGGTTGCTAAACGTATGAATCGTACTATACTTGATAAAGTTAGATGTATGATGTTGAGTTCTGGTATTCCTAAATATTTTTGGGGTGAAGCTGTTGTTACTGCATGTTATCTGGTCAATTTGACACCTTCTAGTGCATTAAATGGTGATACTCCGCATGAAAAATGGTATGGTAAATGTGCTGACTATACTTTGTTGAGAACTTTTGGCCGTGCTGCTTTCTCTCATCAAAATGAGGGGAAACTAGAACCTAGAGCTAGGAAATGTGTTTTCTTAGGGTATCCTGAAGGAGTTAAGGGATATAGGCTTTGGGATAGAGGTCAACTGGAGTTAAAATCATCATAAGTCGTGATGTTACATTTAATGAAACTGAGATGTCGTGTCTAAAATTAGAGAGTGACATTGTGAGAGAAAAACAGCAAGAAAACACTAGTGACGAATCCAAAGAGGATTTAGAGACTTTGAGTGTTGAAATCCCCACTACAAAAATTGAGGTGGAGCGTCAAAATCTTGAGGTAGAAAACAATCAGGATGAAAATGTTGGGAGTGATGAGGTTGTAGAGGAACATCAAGTAGAACATAATCCTTTATCTGATTATCAGTTAGCTAGAGACTGAGTTAGGAGAACACATAGGGTGCCTCAAAGGTTAGAGTCTGATTTTGAGTTAGCTTATGCTAGTTATCAAGAATTAGTTGATAGGGAGCCAAATACTTTTGAAGAAGCTTTAGAGAGTAAACAAGCTGAGAATTGGGTGAAAGCGATGAATGAAGGGATGAGTTCCCTCGATAAAAATCAAACATGGGAGTTAGTCCCAAGACCTAAAAACAAGTCTATTGTTGGGTACAAATGGGTTTTTAGAGTTAAGGAGGGAAACACTTTGGGGGAGCCTTTAAGGTTTAAGGCTAGACTCGTGGCTAAAGGTTACACACAAAAGGAAGGGGTAGACTATAATGAAATCTTTTCTCCTGTTGTTAAGTATACCACTATTAGGACTATGCTTGCATTAGTTGCGCATTTTAATTGGGAACTTGAACAACTTGATGTTAAAACTGCTTTTTTGCATGGTGAACTTGATGAAGAGATTTTTATGGATCAACCAAAAGGTTTTGAAAATAAACTAAAACCTAATAATGTGTGTTTTCTTAAACGCTCTCTTTATAGTTTAAAACAATCTCCTAGACAATGGTACAAACGTTTTGATTCTTTCGTGCAAACCATTGGTTTTAAAAGGAGTGAATTTGATCATTGCTTGTATTATCAACAGGGAAGTGCTAATAATAACTGTGTGTTCTTATTATTATATGTTGATGATATGTTGCTTGTTGGCCCTAACTTGAAATTCTTGAATGAAATAAAAACCACGTTGGGTAATGAATTTGACATGAAATATCTAGGAAATGCTAAAAGAATCTTATGCATGGAAATTGAAAGAGATGGGTCAAATTCAATTCTATTTCTGCATCAGACTCCGTATATTATGAAAATTTTGAGAAAATTTGACATGATTGATTGTAAACCTGTTACTTTGCCTTTAGCCAATCATTTTGTCTTATCAAAGGAACAATCACCTGCTAATGAAGAAGAAGAAGAATATATGAAGAAAATTCCATATTCTAATGCCATTGGATCTGTGATGCATTTAATGGTGTGTACTAGACCTGACTTAGCTTTTGCTGTTAGTACACTTAGCAGGTACATGTCTAATCCTGGTCCCAATCATTGGGAAGCTTTAAAATGGTTGTTTAGATATTTGAAAGAAACTTGTAATGTTGGATTGATATATAAGTTTAGTATTGAAGGATTAAAATTGAAAGGATTTACTGATGCTAATTATACTGGTGATAGAGATAATAGGAAATCAACTTCTTCCTATGTGTTTACTTTGTGTAATTCATGTGTTAGTTGGAAATCACAGCTTCAGCACGTTGTTGCGTTGTCCACTACTGAATCTGAATATATTGCTGCTACTGAAGCCTTTAAAGAGTCTTTGTGGTTTAAAGGTCTATTAAATGAACTATGTGTTCTTGATGGAAATGTGACAGTATATTTTGATAGTCAATCCACTATTCATCTGTGTAAAAATCATGTCTTTCATGAACGTATTAAACATATTGATGTCAGATTACATTTTATTAGAGATATGGTTTCTTAAGAACTGGTAAAACTTGAGAAAGTTCTTTCACAATACAACCCTGCAGATATGGGCACTAAGGTGCTTCATTTGGTAAAATTTAGAAGCTGTCTTAGTCTTCTAAATATTGGTACAGGTATGTAAGTTTCTTTTATGCTATTATTTTTCTTTGTTAAGTTTTTCCTTGTTAAGCTTAAAAGTTAGTTTGGTAACAACGTGGAGATTTGTTAGGTAATGTGTTACCAAATTAACCCCCTTTAGCGATGATGAAAAATCGAGGCCCGTTTTAACTTCAGGCTTTTATAAGCCAATATTGAAGATCGGTTAAGTTCACACCACAATTGTTTGTAGCCTACTTGGTCGGGTATTTTGAGGGAGTCAACCCAATTGGGATTGGTGCTCGATACCCGACTTTGGAGATAATGTTGGAAAAAGGAGATAAAACCGAACAAAGCTTATCATTATCTATTATTCTCATTATTCTCGGTTGGTTAAGTATCAAGATAATCTTTATCTTGATTTTGATAAGTCTCATCCGCTCCTTCCTCTCCTCCATTCTGTTTTGGCTTCATAAGAATCTCCATCTATAAAATGGCCGAACCCAGCCATGTATTGAGTGTGCTTTCTGTGTGAAATCTTGTGTGCCTTCTTCGTGCTTATTTTCTGAAGTATTCAGCCACTATTCTTGTGCTCTTCGTGACACACGGCTGCTTCCTTTCGTGACCTTCGTGGGCTATCCTTTCTCAGTGATCGTTTTCGGTTTGTGATTACCCGTACTTCCTTCGTGGTTGTACAATTCTCCAAATTGTGGTGTTGCACTTGTGGTGTTGGAATGATTTTCTGAGCTAAAATCAAAAAGGGGAAAAATCAAATTTTCTAACCTAGTTTCTTCTCTTTCATTTTAGCTTGATTTTTCGTGACTTTAATTTCATTTTAATCTCTTCATTTGTTGAATTGCAGGTGGAATTAAAGTCTACAATTCCTGTGGATCAGATTGATCCTATAATTTTCAAGGTAAAGGTTACAAGACGTTGATTATAAAATTTAAATTTTTAATTTAAATCAATGTCAATAATTAATTTTAATCACATATTGTACAGAACTCACAACTTTTAAATCAAATATTGCATTTTATCAAAATTTATTAAAAATCTAATATTAATCGTACGAAATTGGAGCGCAATAAAACAAATTGGAGCGCAATAAAACAAGAGACTTTGTCTTCACCTAACATGGAAGTCATGTGACGGCAAAATTAATTAGACAATTTTGCTTTGACTTGCTTTTGGATTAAAATAATTTTAGGGAGACATATTTTGGAGGTATGATAAAAAAATAAGTGATGGGATAGTTATTTTTACCACTCAATAAACTTAAGATATATCATATTGTCACTTAAAAATGTCCTCAAAAAATGTCTTTCTAAATTTACTCTTAAAATTTTATTATCAAATAAGCATTAAGGATTTGTTTGGTAAAAAAAATTATTTATAAACAAAAAATGTGTTATTTTTTAGGTAAAATATGTTGTTGAAAAGTGATTTGAGAAAATATGTGATTAAAAAATGATTTGAGAAAATATATTGTTCATAAACTTGTTTAAACTCTATTTGATAAAAGTTGTGTTTAAATACATGTATATATATTTTATTTTTTTTAATATTTTTGAGATAAAATATGTTGTTGAAAAGTGAAGAAAGAAAATGTACATGATTAAAAAATGATTTAAAGAATTGTATTGTTTAAAAATATATTTTTAAACATTTTGCTAAACGAAGGCAAATAAAAATATACCAAACGGAGGCTAAAAGGCAAATTCTATCTAATGGCAAATTGTATAATTAGGCCTTTCTTTGACAATTTTGTTTAAAAACATATTTTTTAATAATAAAATTGAAAATTCCTCAAATTATTATTTAATCACACACATTCATTTTTTTTTTTCAACAATATATTTTAATTCAAAAAAATAAAAATATATTTTTAAAGACAAATTTTTTAACAAACAGTGACGTGAGCGGAAGGGGACTAAGAAGAGAGCAGCTGTTAAGACAGACAATACTTGAAGAAGACAATTGAGTAGGGGTGTAGTGGGATTGGATTGGGATGGGTTGGGTTAGGTTAGGTTGGATAGGATAGGGGTACAAAATAGGGGTGTATAGTTAAATGTCACATTAATAATATGTCATGGTTTCAGTATATCACATGGGTTTGAGTGCGACTGATAAGCCTCTAGTTGGCATTTGTCAAATTATTTAAAAACATGTTTTTGTTTATATAATTTTTTAAATAATTTTTTAATTACACACATTATTTTTATCCATTTTCTAACCAGATATTTTATTTAAAAAGTATTAAAAAAATATATTTTTAAACACAATTTTCAACAAACAAAACCTTATGAATCAAAGAGAGAGTGATGAGAAATTTGTTTTCTATTTGGATTCAGAAAGAGACACGTTTCACGTTTTGCCTTCCAAATGGTTCAATTAAATGAGTCCATTAATCTACCTATTTGCAATTTGAGAATAGAAGAAGACGTCCCCCAATCTCATCTAAGTTGTTTGTTGTGTTCTTTAGAAATTAAGCCCATCTTTGATAATGATTTTAAAGAGTTTACTTAAATAAATAATTTTTTCAATAGTTACTTTTAAGAGAACTTTATGAGTTTATATGTAATATTATTTTAATGATAAATATGTGATTAAAAAAATAGAGAAAAATATGTTTTGTTTATAATGTTGGCCAAACATGGGCTAAAAGAGATTTGAGTTCCGTAAAAAAATCAATTTATATGATCAATGCCAGTCCGAGAACTTTGAGACCCTAGACGACTAAATAATATGAGGCCCTTAAGCATAAACTTACGAAAAAGGAGATAAAATATGTCACGTGAGTAAGTTGAGATCACTTATCAACTATTGAAAAATAACATTTGAATAAATATTGATATTTACTGCAACGATATTGATCTCTAAACCATTTTCCTCTTCAACTCCGCTTCTTAAATGATCAAAGTTTCAATAGGAAGTCTATAGAGCTATATTTAAGGTATGTCTTTAGCATAGATTATTCTATTCAAGTTTGGAAGGATTGTCCCTTTTTTTTTTTTAAATAGGGTTTTGTAGCTTCAATTTATCAGTCGTGAATCTTTTAAAATTCTTCCACTGTTATTTCTTTTCGATAAACTCATCATGTATAATTAAGGCTAGTGAAGATGCAAAATATTTTGAAGGAAAAGTAAATATTAAAACTCTAACAGATGATCTTAGGTTTCTTAATAGACCACCTACACATCATTTTATATAGTGAATAGAAAAGAACAGAATATGTTAATTATAAAGAATATAACAATCAAACGAAAATAAAAGTCTATTCTCAAAAGGCATGCATTAATATCTAATAGTTTAGAATATGAATTAGAGAAATCTTTAAAAGCATCTTCAACATTTGAGAGGCACAAGTGATAATCAGCATCCAATTGTATTTAAAGCCAGTTCTTCATAAATTATAAGTCAAATGATAATTAATTAAATTGATTCACATACTAAACACAATGCATTCTTAAACTATCCCATCAATCAGACCTCAGTCCTCCCATCTATTTAAACTGCCTTATGTTCACTTCATAACAATTTTAGTCTTTGATCCGTAACAATGTAATAATTATAAATTTGTTTATTTATATTTTTAGATAAGGTGTGTGGTTAAAAAGTAGAGAGAAAAATGTATATGATAAAAATGTTGTTTAAAAAATTGTGTTGTTTATAAATTGTAAAAATTGCATTAAAGAATATGCTCTTTTTATTAAAATCTTTTGTTTAAAAATAAAGAATATTTTTGAGATAAAATGTAGTTGAAAAATGGAGACAGAAGATGTCCTTAAAATTACTTGAAAAAATGTGTTATTTAAAAACATATTTAAAAATAGTTTGCCAAATAGAGGCTTAATCTAATCTCATCCCATAACCCCTAATAAATGACAAAATAAAGTAAGAAAGAGGTTTTGCAATCTCCTACCCCACGCCACTCATCCTCCATCCTTGCCCCTTATTACACCTTTTCATTTTTTTTTCCTTTCATCTTAAATTTTTCCACATAGTTAAAAAAATAAAATATTAGTTAATTTCATAAAACACGATTTAATGAGAGCTTCAATATGAGCACAATATTAATATATAAATTTTATTATTTTAAAAATAAATATTTATTACATGTAAATTATCTTTCTTTTAACATTTTTTATTTACATTTTTTATTACATGATAATGTGTTTGATGATTTATTTATTTTCTTTAACAGCTGAAAAAAGCATCAAAATGTAAATAAAAAATGTTAAAAGAAATATAATTTATATGTAATAAATATTTATTTTTAAAATAACAAAAATTTATATATTAATATTGTACTCATATTAAAACTCTTAAATAATAATATAATATGAAATGAAAAATTTATTTTGTTAATCAATGTGGAGAAATTTAGGAAGAAAGAAAAAAAAAGTATAAATTAAAGGTGTAATAAGAATAAGTTGGGGGGGATTGGGTGGGGTGGAATTGTAAAAAGTAAAAACTCCTCCTTAATTATCCCCCCCCCCCCCCCCCCCCCTTCCTTTTTTTTTTAATTATTTTTTGGGAGGAGGGGGTGAACAAAATTAAACTCTTAATCTAAAGTATAATTCTAGAAAGATGTTTTTTGGGATATTTTTAAGTGACATTAAGACATGTCATACTTTCATTAGGTGGTGAAAATAACCACCACACAACTTTTTTCACCATCCAATGAATGTGTGACATGTCATAATATCATTTAAAAATGTCTCTCTACAATTATTGTAATTTTAATTTTTTAATTGCTTATAATTTGTATGGATCTTACGAAATCCGTGAATAATAAATAGATAGTAAGTTCTTTAGCTCTATTTGATTTTGATACTAAATATATTTTTAATTAATTTTGATAAAAATTGATGAAAATTAACATTTATTAATTAAAATAGATAAATTAAAGATATTTAGTTCCATCAACCAAAATTTTTGTTCATTGGATATTCTGTCAAGATTTTTGACGAGACAACTTTTGTAGTGTGATTGTTCCGGACCCTCGACAATCGGAGTCATAGCAGGCTTGACGGAAAAATTTAAATATACAAGCAAAAATAAGAACTCAATAGACTCGACGAGCTTTGAAGATCAAACCGTATCGAAAAGAACCAGAAAATTAAGCAGCAGGCCTTTTACAGCCGTAACCTTTGAAATTACGGCCGTAACGCAGCTATCGCAATTTTTGGGCAGAACATGACTTACGGCCGTAATTAAATTCGTCACGGCCGTAACTGCAATATATTAGTTTTGGATCGAGAGGGGCTTACGGTCGTAAGCCCGGTATTTACGGCCGTAATTGAGTAGCGGCCAGATTTATTGAGGATTTTTAATTATTTTGTTTCATTTTTGGTTTTTATGTTATTTGCCTATTTTAGTATTTTAGCTTAATTAGAATTCTATTTTAAGTCAATTAGTGGCTAGGGTTTTTTTTTTGCTTATTTATACGTTTTTTCCATTCATTGTAATAGATACTTCGATTTTGATATAAACAGTTTTTATTGAGGATTCAATAAAATTTATAGGTGGATTCCTATGTTTTTCGAACTTATCAAGAATATTTCTTGTGGCGTTCAAATACCGAACTTATCAAATATTTGCTAGAATATTTGTGGCGTTCAAATCAGAGACTTATAAAGGAGATTGGGCAATTCCTTGTGGCATTTCGAAAGTCGTGGTTCTTTATTCCGCATAGTCGAGCCATCCCGTCGTGAATATCGGGTCATGATTCATCCGTCCAACCACAACCTGAGTTCGGAACTTTCCAGCGTTTCTTCCGTGCTTCAAACATCATCATCTGGTATCAGAGTTGGACTCTGAATTCAGGTTCTTCTATCTAGTTTGATTTTTATGTTTATCATCGAGTCCCATAAAAATTATCCATATCTTGTTAAGTGTTTTGTTTTCAGTTTTTTTGCATTCTTCTTGTTCTTGAGTTTGTTGAGTCTTTAATCCAGAAAATCGTTCCAACAAAATTCAAAAGTGTTTATTTTATTTAATTCTTATCCAAATCCTGTGCAGTTTGTTTTGTTACGTTCGTGTCGAATTTTCGGATTTTTATATTAAAAATTTTTTTTTTTTAATTTAATTTTTTTTTTCCGAAAATTTATCCGTTATTCAAAAAAAAAAAAAAAAAAAAAAAAAAAAAGAGCCGTTCCCAAAATTCAAGAACCATTTTCTTGAATTTCCTTAAATTCTTGATATTCCTTTCCTTTCAAGTCAGCAATAAAATTCGTTCCTACTATTTGATGTCTAAATCCTCTTCGTTCTTGAATTTTTGTAAAGTCACATAAGGAATGGATTATGATCCGGGCTCTTTATTCCAAACTAGATGTTATGTGGATCATAAGGGGTGCAGTTTGACGATTGATGGAAAGTGCTTTACTAATTTCGTTAGTAGCACCGTGGTTGAAAAATTAGGATTGCCCCTAGAACCACACTATAAACCTTGTAGGTTGACATGGATGAGGGAGTTTGGGGATTTCAAAATAACCAAACAAGTTCTAGTATCTATTACCCAGGGAAGGTATAGTGAGGATGTATGGTGTGATGTAGTGCCATTGAAATCTTATCATATTTTATTGGAAAAATCTTGGAGACAAAGGAGGGAGACTAGTTATGATAAGAGTATGCACATATACAAATTCCTTAAGAAAGGGAAAACATGCATACTATATGGGTTGACATTAGAGGAAGCACTAGAAGATTCACGGAGGGTAAGGAAGGAGAGTGAAAAGTGGTGTAATAGGAGGCATCATGGGGATAAGGATATTGATAAGAAGGAGGGAGAGTTGAAATTAAAAACAAATAAACAAACTCCAAAATTTGATGAGGAAAATGTGGAGTTGGGTAGGGAGGAAGTGATTAAGAATGAAATTGTTGATGATGAGATGAACGAATTGGGAGTTGAGGTGGAAGTTCAAGATTTGAGCGTTGAATTGGACGATCCACATTTGAGTAGCAATGAGGTAGTGCACGAGCGTGGTGATAAAAATGTGGAGATAGGAGATGTGGTTGAATTTGAGAGTAAAAATTTTGAAAAGATGGTTGAAGATGCAAAGGAAGAACGAGGTGAAGAGGAGGGCATCGTGGTTATTAAAGAAGAATTGGAGATGGTAATTAATCATGGATACAAGGATCCATACCTTGTACCTCATGAAACTAACATTCCCCTCCCCGTTCTATTTAATTCTTTCTTGCAGGTTAATGGTACGTGGAAATTTGAGCAACACCACCAATGTCCAAAGGTGTTTCAACTTCAAGTCATTCACGTGACCCCCGTTGCAGAATATTTTTGGTTGATCATGTGCAATGGCAGGAGAAATTTTCCGTTTGATCCAGGAGGTGAAATGAAACAAAATGAACAAAGCTATGATTCAGGACGAATCATCCTAAAGAAAGAGGGTATGATGTGTTTCGGACCCTCGATAATCGGAGTCATAGCAGGCTTGATGGGAAAATTTAAATATACAAGCCAAAATAAGAATTCAATAGGTTCGACGAGCTTTGAAGATCAAACCGTATCGAAAAGAACCAGAAAATTAAGCAGCAGGCCTTTTACAGCCGTAACCTTTGAAATTACGGCCGTAACGCAGCTATCACAATTTTTGGGCAGAACATGACTTACGGCCGTAACTGCGGTATTAGTTTTGGACCAGAGAGGGGCTTACGGCCGTAAGCCCGGTATTTACGGCCGTAATTGAGTAGCGGCCAGATTTATTGAGGATTTTTAATTATTTTGTTTCCTTTTTAGTTTTTATGTTATTTTCCTATTTTAGTAGCTTAATTAGAATTCTATTTTAAGTCAATTAGTGGCTAGGGTTTTTGTTTGCTTATTTATACGCTTTTTCCATTCATTGTAATAGATACTTCGATTTTAATATAAACAGTTTTTATTGAGGATTCAATAAGATTTATAGGTGGATTCCTATGTTTTTCGAACTTATCAAGACTATTTCTTGTGGCGTTCAAATACCGAACTTATCAAATATTTGCTAGAATATTTGTGACGTTCAAATCAGAGACTTATCAAGGAGATTGGGCAATTCCTTGTGGCGTTTCGAAAGTCGTGGTTCTTTATTCCGCATCGTCGAGCCATCACGTCCTGAATATCGGGTCATGATTCATCCGTCCAACCACAACCTGAGTTCGGAACTTTTCGGCGTTTCTTCCGCGCTTCGAACCTCATCATAGTGTATTCAAAGAATAATATACTCTTTTTTCATTCATTGGGATTTTTTTTTGACAAGATTATTTCTATTAAGGTTTATACAATGCATATTCGTTGTGTAATGAATTTCCATAACATACAAGACATCTATATAATATATAAAAGTAGTTGAGTTTTTGCGGTAAAACTCAGCTTTTAATGTGTTCACATTGTTACTACTTCTAACCAATGATGGAATGAGGCTTAATTATAAAGAATTTTTATGGAGAATTTTTTTACTTATTCATATTTGATTATTTGTATTTAAACCTCTCTTTTCATAAAATTATTCTGATCTTTTAATATTTTGAATCTTACAAATAAGAATTTGTGTTCGGTCATACAAATTCAATGTAAAATTTTCAGTTCAAAATTATATCGAAATTGTATTACACATCTAATACTAAATAAGCATTATTGTATAAAACTTTATATAAATAATCTTATTTTTTTTTAGTTATTTAGTACATCTAAAAATTCGAACTCCTTTTTATTGCGTTTTATTAAATTAATCAGTATTTTTATAGAAAGTTACATTTAATACGTCAATAATTTTTTATAAGGATTGTGATATTTTATTGATCTTAATCTTATGAATGAATAATTTTGTTCAGTCATACAAATCTAATGTCGAATTTTCATTTACATTTACATCGAATATTTAATCAAGTTGTATTAAATTTTGTTATTAATAATCCTACTTTTATATTCTTTATTACATATACATAATAACATTCTTTTCCAATATCAGATTATTTATCAAAATAATTTTATTTACAATTACATTTAATTATTATTTAATTTTTTATTTCAGAAAGTCTCATATCACCTTTTTTTTTAACATTAACGGTTAACAAATTTATTTATATTGTTTTGAAATGATATAGTTATTAATGGTTTTTTGTCCTACCTGTTAAGTCTAAATTTTAAAAAATAATTAATTATGTCATGATATTAATTGTTATATTTTAATTCAATATTTTTAATTCTTAAATTTCTACAACAATAAGTAAATTGTCTCCCAATATACTTAACTAGAAAACTGAGATGATCAATGTCATATTATATTATAATTTTCATCAAAAAACAATTATGTTGTATAAATATTGAAATCCTATAATATCATGAAATTGATGCATCTTTGTCAATCTCACAATTTTAGTTTTTCCCCCTTTTTATGATTATCGAATTCATTTCTTATACATGTTGTTTTCCATTTTCAATGATCAAAACAATGAATCTTATCTTTTATAGGCATGGTCTATATTATTGACTTTTTCATCTATTGTTTGATTGTTCAGAATACCTGGACATTGGAGATCCTACATCTAAGTGTTTGTTTTGTAAGGAAAGTTTTTTGTTCGAGGAGAGAGTTGATAAGTGTTATAAAACATGTCATAATTCGAAGTTCTTACTTTGTTGTAGGGGTGAACACGATTTGGTTATGGCGGTTTGTAGTAATATTTCAAACCAAACGATTTAAAACGGTTCCAAACCAAACCATTTCATTTTCTAAACAAAATTAAACAAAACATTTTTTTGCGGTTTGAAACCGCGAATTGCCAATGAATGAATTTTTGTATTCCAAAGCGATCTCAAAGACACATATTCCTCTAAAATTTCGAATTGAAACAAGCTCAATAATAATATTTAGTTTCTAATTGAGTGCTTTATTGTAAATCAATTCATATTGATAAACAAACTAATTATATAGAAGCAAACATTTAAATTTTTCTTAAATAAACTGTAGTTAGTTCTTACATTAAAAATTTTATTTTAAGAAACTTCCTTGGATATGATTATGAAATGTAGGAGCAATAATTATTTTCAAATGGTTGTGGATTTGAACAAATTAATCTTTGACTCCTTAATTTTGATTTCTTGACAATAATGCTTTTATATTGAACGTTTGCCTTTATTTTTTTAATTTTTTTTTAATTTTTAAAATTTGGCTGGTTGACTGTTTGAAACCGCGATTTTGACAATTGAAACCTAAACTAAACCGTTTAAGGAGGTTTAAGGGCCTCTCGTCTTCAAATTACACAATCAAAATTGCCTTAAGATTGGGAGTCTATTGCATGATGACGGTTCAGCTCCGTGGTTTGCTCGGCTTTACATTTTTGACAATGCGAATGAGGTTGAAAGTAGAAAAATGGTCGTGAGTACGTATTATGTAATTATTGCTTATATATTTATATTGTTTATGGATAATTTTATTGTGATAGTTTAAAATTTAATTTATGTCTTTTAATGTCCCTCGAGAGGAGTGAATCATGCGATTCAATGTTGCATGATTGTACATTTTCTGATTTGAAGGATATGCTAGACAAAAACAAATTGGTAAGGCAGTTTTGGTCGGTTAGAGAAAAGATGATTGAGGAAAATATTTCAAATGTAAGACTTATACTTATTGGTCCTTGGGCGACCGATGATAGGCGATATGATTTTCCTGTTGTCAATGAAATTTCCGGATTGATTATCGGTGGATTTTGATACACAGCCTGGACACAAAGATATCATTATTGCTCCCACGTGGTGGACCATTGCAGCAGATAAGCGAAGTGCATCTTCTTTATTTGTCTTTGCAGTATCCATTGCTCTTTCTGATAAATATTGATCATACAAAGAGATTTTGTAATGGAACAAGGTTGATACTTACAAAACTCGGTGACCATGTTTTAGAAGGTCAAATTCTTTCTGTCAGCAATGCAGGACACAAGTTCTTTATTCCAAGGACGTCATTAAGCCATTCTGATTCTAATATACCTATTAGATTTAATAGACGGCAGTTTCCATTAATGGTGTCCTACGCCATGATATCAATACGAGTCAGGAACAATCACTCTCGCATATGAGACTTCTTCTTAAACGGCTAATGTTTACACATAGACAACTTTATGTTGCGATTTCTATGGTGACAAATCGTTCCGAATTAAAGATATTGGTTTGTGATAAGCATGGAAGACCAACAAAATCAACAAAAAATGTTGTGTACAAAGAAGTATTCCAAAATTTGTAATCATATGAAATCAATAAATGATGATCTTATCTCATATTTGCGAAATTTATTTATTTTTTCAAAATAATTCATTTAATTTCACATCGAATTATCTTTATCCAAACATTTCTTCCCGTGCATCGCACGGGCGATTCACTAGTTACTCTCAAAATAAAACTCTTAATCATATATGTTACAAATTGTGCAAGAGATTGTTGAAGAAAATCACATCAAGTTCTGTTTTTATCGAATCATCATGTAACTACAATTATGAAAGATTGATACATCTCTAGTTAAAGATGATAATGCTTGAATGTTATAACGAGACAATATAAAACATACTTCATTTGAAATTGTAATACTATCCCATTGAACAATCTTGGCAAGTTTTTAACGTGAATATAATTATTTATACTGTTTTTTTTCCTTTATTTGATATTTGTATTTCGTTGGATTTTTTCAACAATGTTTTTTATGAGACAGTTATTACACAAATAGTAATCAAACGGGGGACTATTGTTAAACTATGAAATAATTATGAATGTGTAATTAGTGTTATTATTATATACTTAGATAAATCTAATTTACTCTAAATAGTGCATTGCATTCAAATTGTAACTCTCATTGAAAACTTATGTAAGTGTCGTTGTAATAATATAAAGACTTGAATTCTAATAAGGAAAAATGAAGGAAACTATATATATTAGCCTATTTGATAATGTGATTTTTAAAAGTTTTTGTGATTTTTTTTTTTTTAATGAATGTGTGGTTCAAAAATGTTTGAAAAGTCAAAAACAATGGACTTGACTAAAAAATGATAGTTGATATTGATTTTGAAAAATTGCGGTTAAAATTTTTATTTTACATCCAAGCAAGCTCCATGTATACAATTCAAATATAAAAGTGAGAACATTTAGTTTTTAATAATGTGTTAATTATTAATAATAATATTATAAAATCAAATTAATATAACTAAAGGCTCCATTCGGCGGCTAAAGTAAAAAAGATTTTGATTTATAATGTATATTATTTGAATTTTCTAGTTAAGTTGTGCGGTTAAAAATTAAAGAAAAAATATGTGTAATTAGAAAGTGATTTGAGAAATTGCATCGATTATAATTTGAAATTTTAATGACAAAAATGTCATAATTGAGCACAGCCATAAAAAAACACCTCATATTACGATAAAAAGATGATAAAAAAAATTGGCATTTACGCTCTCATTTCAACATTTTTTTTGCGGAGTTCGTCCTTATCGTCTTATTCCGTCAAATGTGTATAATTTGTGTAAAATGTTCCTATCATTTACCTTTATTGCACAAATAGACTCTATCGCTTCAATATTAGCATTAGACCCTCAATGACTTTTTTTTCTCCTAAAGGTCCTTACATTTTTTTTATTTATTAAAACATTTTAAAATAGATAATTTATTATTCTAATCAAATAAAATAAAATAAATAGAAAAGAAAGGAGGAGGAGGAGGAGGAGGAATAATAATAATAATAATAATAATAATAGTCAAACTTTTAAATTTTTGGGTAATTGGCGCATAAGGTCCCTACCTTTAGACATTCTTGTACAATTCATCCCAATATTTGATTTTTTGGCATTTTCACCATCACCTTCACATTTCTTTTCCGAAAATGTCCTTGCTGTTTGATTCCATCCAAAGAACTGTTAGTTGACTCAAAAATTACATATTGACCACTTTAATGAAGAATAAAAATGTCATTTTGTATTGGGTAATTGGCGCAATTGGTCCCTAGCTTTCACAATTATTGTGCAATTCGTCCCAACGTTTGTTTGTTTTTTTTTTTTTTTTTTGCAAATTCACCCTTACCTTCACCTTTTATTGCTAAAAACGTCCTTACCGTTTAATTTCATCCAAAAATTCGCTAGTTGACTCAAAATTCACCTATTGACTATTTTTATTTGACAATCTTATTGACTATTTTAATGAAGGGCATACAATTCATTTCCTATTATTTAATTTAAAATGATGTAAAAGAAAGAATAAAATAAAAACAAACAGAAACAAAAGAAATTTTTTTTTACTGTTCATCTTCTTCCCAACTCCATTCCCACTCGTTCAGTTCAATTAAACCTTCTTTATTTTTTTTTCAATTGCTGTAATTGGTATGGTAGAAAACAACTATTTCTGTGCATTTAATTTATTGGTGGAGATTGGTGGGTTTCACATGTTTAGGTCTGAAATTGACGCCAAGAAAATTACAAGCTCGAGGGAGATTATTAGGGTTCCAGTCTGAATCATTTCCTGCCTTAACACCAAAAAGATGCCCCGAGCGCAACTACAACAATTGAAGAAAAATAAAGAGGGTTTAATTGAAATGAACGAGTAGGAATGGGGTTGGGAAGAAGATGAACAGTAACAAATATATATATATTTTTTATTTTATTCCTTCTTTTACATCATTTTAAATTAAATAAAAGGAAATGACTTGTTTGCCCATAATTAAAATAGTCAATAAAATTATCAAAAAAATAGTCAATAGGTGATTTTTGGGTCAACTAACGAATTTTTAGATAAAATTAGACGTTAAGGACCTTTTTAGCAAGAAAATGTGAAGGTAAGGGCGAATTTGCCAAAAAAAAAAAAAACAAACAAACAAATGTTGGGACTAATTCCACAAGAAATGTGAAAGGTAGGGACCAATTGCGCCAATTACCCAATATAAAATGACATTTTTGTCAAAAATTAAAGTGGTCAATATGTAATTTTTGAGTCAACTAACGGTTCTTTGGATGAAATCAAACGGCAGAGACGTATTCGACAAAGAAATGTGAAGGTGGGGGTGAAAATGCAAAAAAATCAAACCTTAGGATGAATTGCACAAGAATGTTCAAAGGTAGGGACCTTTTGCCCCAATTATCATAAATTTTTTAATTAGTACAAAAGAATCACACTTAAATTAATTTAAAGGGTATCTACAACAAACAAATTAACCTTCAAAAAAAAAAATCTTTTACTCTTGGCTAGATTTGAATTAGAATAATATGATTTGTTTGGATTATGATTTTGAATGAACTCTGCAATGGAAGAAGAAATCTCATAATTGGACATCATTTTGTGAGGCAAAAAAAATTTGAACAAAATTAGAGCAAAATCAAAAGTTGATGCAATTGATATATATGTGTACAAATATGTGTATATAGAAACAAGAATTGTTAAAAAATTCACCTTTCCCCAAAATATATATATTTTGGGGAAAGGTGAATTTTTTTTTTTTGTGGTAATTACTTTTTAAATTAATTTAATTGGACTCATTTGCACTATTTAAAAAAATTTAGGATTTTAACTACTACTACTACTACTTAAAAAAATTTAGGATTTTAACTACTACTACTACTACTACTACTACTACTACTACTATTATAATTATTATTATTTGTCCTCCTCCTCCTTCTTTCTTTTCTATTTATTTTATTTTATTTGATTAGAATGATAAATTATTTACTTTAAAAATGCTTCGGTAAAAAAAAAATGTAAGGACATTTAGATCAAAGAAAGGTCATTGAGGGTTTAAATGTTAATATTGAAATGACAAGGATTATTTGTGCAATGAAGACAAACGATAGGGACGTTTTGCACAAATTATATATATTTGACGGAAAAACTTGACTGAATAAGACGGCAAGGATGAACTTCGCAAAAAAAAAAAAAAAAAAGGTTGAAATGAGAGCGTAAATGTCAAATTTGAAACGATATGAATGATTTGTATAATTAGTGCAAACGATAGGAACGTTTTGCGCTAGTTACCCTTGTACTCTTCCTTCCTTCTCTACTCTATTATTCCTCTCTCTCATCTCTGGTGGTGGGCTCACTGCACCATCTCTTGCAGCCGTTGCCACACGATCTCCAACAATGTCGCATAAAGTGAATCGCTCATCTCTCATGACATTTTTTTAATAATCAGTGAATCCACTGTCGCGCGCAGGCCTTCCGATGTTGTCTCATGCGTCGCCCCCTTTGTCGCCACGTGCGGCTCCCGCTGCCTCCATGCATTGCTCTTCCTACCATCGGTACAGGAGATGGTTTATGTGGGTATTATGACTCTATGCGACATTGGCGAATTCACTGATTATCCGGTGGCAGCGAATTAGCTGATTATATGACATTGGCTGATTCACTGCACCATCTCTGTTTGTGTGTACTGCTATAGATCTCGGTGTGTTTTGTGTGTGTGTGTGTGTGTGTGTGTATAAATCGAGGTGGTGATGGTGTATGTAGCGAGGTGGTGGGTGGTGATGGTGATGGTGTTTGTAGATTTGGTGGTAGTTGGGGTGGCAGTGGCAGTGAGGGTGAGGTTGGTGGTAGTGCTGTGGCGGTGGCAGCCGCGGTCGCGAGGTGGTAGTGGAGAAGAGGTTTAGTACATGTGACAAATTATTAAGTAATTGTAACCAAAATATTGATTAATTATGACTTTGTGCGACTTATTACGAGCAGGGAATATGATCAGTTTATTAAATTATTATCGATCGTGACTAATTTGTAATTATGACCTACAATTTGTGTCAATTGTGACTTTTTATGACGATTTTGACTTTATTTGATTCCATTGTAAAGTACAGGATATGAACAGTTTACTTATATTATAGGTTACAAAATTTGATTTGCGACTAAATTTGCAATTATGACATACAATTTCTATCAACTATGACTCTGAGTGACAATTGTAACTTTGTACAAATTGTGACGAATACGTGATGCTATCGGTTTAACTAAATTAACAATCAAAAATTTGATTTGCAACTAAATTTTAATCGTGACCTACAATTTGTGTCCATTATGATTTTGTGTGACCCTTAACTAGTACGAGACGTGACTAGTTTAATTAATTTATATATTACAAAATTTTGTTGGTCACAAATGTGACCAATTATTAAGTAATTGTATCAAAATATCAACTAATTGTGATCAATAAATAATATGCAACTAAAAATGTTTGATTGCGATTATATTTGTAATTGTGACCAAAAGTTGTGTCGATTATAATTTTGTGTGACTTGTGATATGTCTCGTTTAAATAAATTATCGGTAACAAAATTTAATTTACGACTAAATTTGTAATTGTTATAAAACTGTGACTTTGTGTAACTCTTGACTAGTACATGGTGTGAACCTTCTATTTGTTATACTTCTACTTGAACCTTCTTCGTTATCATGCTTTTATTTGTTATATTTCTATTTCATACATTGGGGACAATGTATTCTTCTACTTTGGGGGGCGAGTATCTCATTCATTAGTTATTTTATATGCGTTTTCATTCGATTTTTGGGATATATGATAAGTGTATTTTATACATTGTATGTCAAAATTAGAATATTATATTGTCGTTTTAGAACAAATTCAACATAATTGTTGTTCATTTGGTTATATTGCCGAAAATATTCCAAAAGTTGATAGAATGAAGGAATTGAAGCAAATAAAGGCCATTGGAGAAGTGCATGAAGTCAATTGAGGATAAGATGAAGTTAAATGAAGAAATCAAGAAGTTGGAGACCAGATTGCTACAATTGAAAGTTGAAGGATTGAGGAGCAAATAAAATGTGAGGATTGAAATGCAGGTTTTAGAAGTCGAAATTGCAATCTAAACTTTTAACCACACGACCGTGCCAAGGATTGAAACGCGCGGCTATGTGGTCGTTACATAAATCAACAGATTGGAATTTCAGTTGCCTGCGAGTCCGTGCAGTCTTTCGAGGCTCAGTGGAAGTTTTGGCCCATGCTCGTTTTTTGACTAAATTCTCCCTTATTCTACTAGGGTTCTTCTTCAACTATAAATACAACTTCTCATGTACGAAAAAGGGGACCTTTGCAAGACTTTTACACATACTCTCAATAACATAATTCAACATTTTATCATACAAATCTTGAGAGGAAAATCAAGGCGAAGGCATGGGGATTGTATCATCGCGGAGAGAAATCTTGGTGCAAGAATTCTTTTCTCTTGTTAATTTAATAAACTCTACATGTATAATTATTATTATTTCTGGCCATTTATTTCTTTATTGATGAATGACTAAAATTTTAGTTGGGATAATCGATATAGCTTAGTTTTATGCTTTTAACTCTATAATTCTAGTTTTGCATCTATAATTGCATGTGTTGATTTTATTCTGTGTTTAATGCGTGAATGAATTGAACACTTATTCAAGATTTCGTGGGTGTTTTTATAATCCGAGAGGTGAGCTAACAACCTAGATCTAGAAATAAAACCCGATAATTGAATAAAAGATAGAGATATACTTTTATGATTATTGCGATCTCTACATGAATGTTTGTGTTACTTGCACCTAATTATTATGACTCGCTGTCTAGAAACACGGTTGGTTAATTAGGTATAATTGATTTAAACTAGAGAGAGAAATTTCATATGCATGAGTGAATTCGATTGAGTACATTAACATAAATAAAACTAGATAAATGGAATCAAAAGTATTGACTAATGTGAAATCGGATGTCCCAACACTTACAAACATCAATTTAGAAAATCTATATGAGTAATCTTTTCTTTTGCCTAGTTTA
This sequence comes from Ligustrum vulgare, assembly GCA_963555705.1. Taxonomy (NCBI): domain Eukaryota; kingdom Viridiplantae; phylum Streptophyta; class Magnoliopsida; order Lamiales; family Oleaceae; genus Ligustrum; species Ligustrum vulgare. Next base: position 36,607,060 of record OY743175.1, read on the forward strand.
AATTTCTATTTTACTTTAGATAAATCATCTTAACGATAATCCGGACGCTTAGGTCCAATTTATTACTGTTCACGACTGTACACTTGCAGTATATTTTGTACACTGCAAAAAAGTGAAAAATATATTAAGAAAATTTCAAAAATTTTATTGATTTGTTTGTTGCCATTATATTGTTCCGATTAAATATTTTGCTTCGGTTAAAATAATGGACAACATTTGAACTTAATTTTTCATTAACTATTTATCCATGTTAGACATACTGAGCACATAGGCGATGTTGAATTATTACTTGTGCACAAATGCACATGACACATGTGGGGTATCTTCATGCAAGTTGATCTAGGAAAGACATATTGTAATACCATAACTAAGAAAGTTTAAAAGAAATGATAGGTACTACTCATACCAATAAGATGCACCTTCTTTTCCGGAAGTCCATCATTAGAAACTCCACAGTTAAGCGTATTTGGCTTGGAGAAATTCTGGGATGGGTGACCTTCTGGGAAGTTTTCTAGGGGAGCCTGCGAGTGGGGACAAAGTATGCTGAAAAGACTTATGTTGGTACAGTGGGGACAATACGCCGTCATCTAACGGTCGGGACAGCCCGTTAAGTAGGACTCGGGTTATTACACATATGAACCCTAATTTTAGATCTATAGACATCCTATTCCTTTAACTTAGAAAACAAACTTGCACAAGAGCAGTTTGGGGGGGGGGGGGTGGAGATATTAGCATAGGTAGGAATGAACATTTGAGGGTCTAAAGCTCTTGAAAAGTATCTTTAGTTGAAAGAGTTTTGGTCGACGAGTATAAGACACCCCTAGCTACGTAAAAAATAATAGTCTTATTCTTCTCTTCATAACCTTTTTTACTCAAGCAATTAAACTTTTAAGGGTGATGAAATCTGATACCCTTAATTCATCTGAGTTCGGAGTTATCATCCTAATGCTTGTTACATGGGCTAATTAGAAAGTTTAAGGGAGAGAAGACTTACACATAAAACACAAAAAATCTTTTACTATTCTTTGTTACCTTGGTGACTCGAGTAAGTAAGCCTTTAAGGGTTCTTAAAACTTGGTGGCCTAAAGTCATCTAACTAAGTATTGAAGTGAAAATCTCTCTTCATACTTAACTAAGTATTATTTGGAAAGAGAGATCATTGGTTGAAAAACTTTGATTCAAGCAAAACTATCTCACATCATTTTTCAAAGTTTTCATAAACACTTGAGCTTTAAATATTTGCTATCTATTGAAGTGTTATCCTAAAACTCTCAAGATACTTGACTTGATCAAATCATTTGTTAAGAGAGTTTATTCAATTGTAAAATTCTCATTTGTATTTCGCTTATAGTTTCGAGATCCTTGTGAAAACTCGATTGTAAAGGATAGGTGCTCCTTGTTGTAAAGTCACCTAAGGATTCGATACTCCTTGTTGTAACTTAGCAATATAGTGGATTTGTTTTTTCTCGTGACGGAGAGCTCGGTAACGGAGGACGTAGATCACGTTGGTTGATAGAACCTCCCTAAATCGCGTTTGCAATCTGATGTGATCCAGACCACGGATACAAGCCCGCACAAAGATCCGTTGAAGATCAGAGGAGGACCGATGACTCGATTGCAGACAAAGAGGGCCAAGGAAGCAATGGACAAGTTAGTTCAAGAAAAAATGGCCAAAACAATGTTCGTGTCATCAAAAGAAACAAGTTCCATGTTGGGGCCGAGCCAAAACGATGAGTGGATCAACCTTATTCATTGCGTCGAAGAAAGTGGTGAAATTTCAATGTTACGGCCGTAACGTACAAATCCTCACGGCCGTAACCAACCTACTGCTGAAATCTGAATTTTCGAAGAATTGGACTTACGGCCGTAAGAAGCTTTTGTCACGGCCGTAAGTAAGCCTCGGGTTAAAAGAACGAGAATTTCAAGATATGGATTACGGCCGTAAAAATAGTCTCACGGCCGTAATGGGGAAACAGAAAGGGTCTTATGGCCGTAAGAAAATCAGTCACGGCCGTAAAATCGAATACGCGTGATTTTTAGGTTATTTTTATTTCCTTAATTTTAGGTAGTTGTTTCCTTGTTTAATTAGAACTCTTAAACCTAGTTTTGACCCTATTTATAGGGATGTAATTTTCATTATTCATTACACAACTTTGATAATATTAATTGAGAGGCTATTTGCTTTCACAACTTTTATTCTTTATTGAATAAAATCCGAACTTGCGAGTTAATCTTGTTTGTTCAAATCTCGGTGAGAATTATTATTGTTTGTGATCAAGAGGTCAATATATCCCAGTGATTGTATTGGTTGCTTGGTTCAATTAATTTTAATTGGATCCATAAATCGAGGTTCTTGACGTTCTTGGGTCGATTCCAATAATTTGAGGGTTGCGTAGCTACAATTGCTACGTGGTTTGCATCATCTGGTATCAGAGCTTAGGCTCCAAAAATCAAGGTTATATCTTTGTTTTTGTTTTCTTGAGTTTCTTATTCTTGTTCTTCGTGTTCTTCCAGTTTTTGAGTCTTTAATCCAGAAAAGTGTCACAAAAAATTCAATAGTCGTTATTTCCTTCGTTTGTTATCCAAATTAAATTTCGTTTGTTGCGTCTTTCTCGTAGTTGAATTTTCGAGAATAAAAAAAAAAAAAAACGAAAATTCTCAGTCCAATTAAAATAGCTGATATTTGATTTCAAGAATTATTTTCTTTAAACAATCTTAGTTTCCATAAAAGTGTCAAGTCCCTTATAAGAGTCAAAATTCAAATCTCTAAAGGTCTTCTTCAAGTTTTCCAACAAATTCATAAATTCTCACTCTTACTCGATTTGAATCATTCGGGCTTAAACTTGTTCGAGTTCGGGTTCGTTCTTTAAAGCAATTGGGGTGAAAGCTATTGAGTGGAAAAAGGCAGAGAGGTGAGATCAATAAAGGGTAAAAGCCAACTTTGAGTGATATACGAGCGAAATACACGTGAGGCATATAATATTTAGTTTTAGGATGTCTGAACAATCTTCTACTACAAAAAACAACGATCGAGCCAACATGACGGAAGAGATGGTACAACGGTTTGAGCGGTTGTTTGGGGATGTGTTAGGTAAGTTAGAAAGGCTTGAGCAACCTCGGGAAGTGCCTAATGCCCGTAGGCAAGGCGGGCAAGGTCGTAGAGTGGAGGGGATCGATGAGAATGAAGAAGGTAGTGATTTTGACGATAGGGCAATTGTGGATAGAGTAGTTAGGCATGGAAGAAGGGATAGAGATCTTGGTGGCGATAGAATGGATGGTAGTATGAGTAACATCAAAATGACAATTCCGTCATTCAAGGGTAGGAGTGATCCGGAAGCATACCTAGAATGGGAAAAGAAGATGGAATTAATTTTCAATTGCTACACTTATTCGGAAGAGAAAAAGGTTAAGGTAGCTGTACTTGAATTCTCCAATTACGCTATTACTTGGTGGGATCAATTGGTGACTTCTAGGAGAAGGAATCGCGAGAGACCCGTTAGTACTTGGGATGAATTAAAAGCTATCATGAGAAAGAGGTTTGTTCCTAGTCATTACCATCGGGAGCTTCATCAAAAATTACAAAGTCTATACCAAGGATCAAAGAGTGTGGAGGATTACCATAAGGAGATGGAGATGTTGATGATTAGAGCTAATGTAGAAGAGGATAGGGAGGCTACGATGGCTCGATTTTTGAATGGGTTGAATAGGGATATAGATAATGTGGTTGAACTACAACATTATATGGAGATGGAGGATATATTGCACATGGCTATAAAGGTGGAGAAGCAAATAAAGAAAAAGGGGACAGCAAGGTATCCATCTGGTTCTAATTCTTCTTGGAAGCCGAAGTGGGATAGTAAAGGAGATGGGACTGTTTCTAAAGGGAAGTTTGAAGCACCAAAGGGGAAGTTTGAGGCACCGAAAGGGAAGGAGGAACAAGCTAGTAAATTCGTACCTAAAGGGGAACCTCAACCATCTAGGAGTAGAGACATTCAATGCTTCAAATGCTTAGGGAGAGGACATGTGGCATCTCAATGTCCTAATAGGCGAGTGATACTTGTGAGGAAGGATGGAGCCATGGAGTGTGATAGTGAGGAAGAGGATTATAGCGATATGCCGGCGTTGGAGGAAGTATGTGATGATGAGGATGTGTTATCCGGGGAGCATGGCAAATTATTAGTGGCAAGGCGAGCTCTTAGTGCCCAAATCAACACGGATGATCTGGAACAACAATGGGAGAACATATTCCATACACGATGTCGCATTAATAACAAGGTATGTAGTATGATTATTGATGGTGGTAGTTGCACTAACGTCGCTAGTACTATACTTGTTGAAAAATTAGGATTACCTCTGTTAAAACATCCTAAACCTTATAGGCTTCAATGGTTAAATGATAGTGGAGAAATTAAGGTGAATAGGAGGGTGTTGGTGAATTTTTCTATTGGTAGCTATGTGGATGAAGTTATGTGTGATGTGGTACCTATGCATGCCGGGCACATTTTGTTGGGTAGGCCTTGGAAATATGATAGGAAGGTAGCGCATGATGGATATAAAAATAGGTATAGCTTTACCAAAGGGGGAAAGACCATTACACTTACGCCAATGACACCGTCACAAGTGTATGAAGATCAAATAAAACTGAAACATGATGAAGAAAAAAGAGTAAAGGAAAATGAGAGAAAGAGAGTTGAGGCCACGACCTCAGAAAAAGGAGAGGAAAAGAGAGTTGGAGCCACGACTCCAGAAAAAGGAGAGGCGAGAGAAAAAAGGAGTATTGGGGTACATACCTCAGAAAAAGGAGAGGGAGCGAAGAGTGCCAGAAAAGAAAGAAAAATGAGTTTCTACGCAAAAAAGGAGTGAAATCAAAAAGGCATTCATGGAAGAACGGCCAATGGTTCTTTTGCTATACAAGGAATCATTCCTTGCATTTGATGAAACTAACAAATCCCTCCCTAGTTTGGCTATTTCTTTATTGCAGGAATTTGACGATATATTTCCCGATGACATACCTAGTGGGTTACCACCCATTCGAGGTATTGAACATCAAATTGATTTTGTACCAGGAGCAGTCATTCCAAACCGCCCCGCTTATCGAAGTAACCCCGAGGAGACGAAGGAACTCCAAAGGCAAGTGGAGGACTTGATGAGCAAAGGGTATATAAGGGAAAGTATGAGTCCTTGTGCCGTCCCCGTGTTACTTGTGCCCAAAAAGGACGGGACATGGAGAATGTGTGTTGATTTTAGAGCCATCAACAACATAACGGTAAAGTATCGTCATCCTATTCCTAGGTTAGATGATATGTTCGATTGTAAAGGATAGGTGCTCCTTGTTGTAAAGTCACCTAAGGATTCGATACTCCTTGTTGTAACTTAGCAATATAGTGGATTTGTTTTTTCTCGTGACGGAGAGCTCGGTAACGGAGGACGTAGATCACGTTGGTTGATAGAACCTCCCTAAATCGCGTTTGCAATCTGATGTGATCCAGACCACGGATACAAGCCCGCACAAAGATCCGTTGAAGATCAGAGGAGGACCGATGACTCGATTGCAGACAAAGAGGGCCAAGGAAGCAATGGACAAGTTAGTTCAAGAAAAAATGGCCAAAACAATGTTCGTGTCATCAAAAGAAACAAGTTCCATGTTGGGGCCGAGCCAAAACGATGAGTGGATCAACCTTATTCATTGCGTCGAAGAAAGTGGTGAAATTTCAATGTTACGGCCGTAACGTACAAATCCTCACGGCCGTAACCAACCTACTGCTGAAATCTGAATTTTCGAAGAATTGGACTTACGGCCGTAAGAAGCTTTTGTCACGGCCGTAAGTAAGCCTCGGGTTAAAAGAACGAGAATTTCAAGATATGGATTACGGCCGTAAAAATAGTCTCACGGCCGTAATGGGGAAACAGAAAGGGTCTTACGGCCGTAAGAAAATCAGTCACGGCCGTAAAATCGAATACGCGTGATTTTTAGGTTATTTTTATTTCCTTAATTTTAGGTAGTTGTTTCCTTGTTTAATTAGAACTCTTAAACCTAGTTTTGACCCTATTTATAGGGATGTAATTTTCATTATTCATTACACAACTTTGATAATATTAATTGAGAGGCTATTTCCTTTCACAACTTTTATTCTTTATTGAATAAAATCCGAACTTGCGAGTTAATCTTGTTTGTTCAAATCTCGGTGAGAATTATTATTGTTTGTGATCAAGAGGTCAATATATCCCAGTGATTGTATTGGTTGCTTGGTTCAATTAATTTTAATTGGATCCATAAATCGAGGTTCTTGGCGTTCTTGGGTCGATTCCAATAATTTGTGGGTTGCGTAGCTACAATTGCTACGTGGTTTGCATCACAATCTCTTATCTCTTTTACTTACTTGCATTGCACTTACTCTATTCTATCAATTCATATTGTGCAACACTATATCTAAGTGCTATACTTGCCTTATCAATTAAGTTCATACATTTATAGCACACTACATTGATAGTTAAGTTACTTGCAATACTAAGTGCTCATACTTATACCCATTGGTTTTTAAGTTTAAGATTATTTATCGAAAAAGTTTTATAAACCAATTCACCTCCCCTCTTGGTTAGTTTATCTTGGGCTAACAATTGGTATCAGAGCTTAGGAACTCTTTCATTTAAATTTCACTATCTAGAGTTATGGCTAACCAAAATATTGAAGGTCATTCTACTAATCGTCCTCCATTGTTTGATGGCTCTAATTATAATTATTGGAAAACTAGAATGATGATTTTTATTCAATCCATTGATTATAATATTTGGGATGTCATTGAATCCGGTCCTCATGAGCTTACTAAGGTTATTAAAGTTGATGGAAAACCGGATATAATTATTTCAAAACCTAAGGAAGAATATGATGAGGATGATAAAAGAAAATTGTCTTTAAATGCTAGAGTAAAAAATCTTCTCTATTGTGCACTTAGTATTAATGAATTTAATCGTATTAGCACATGTGATTCCGCACATGATATTTGGCATGCTTTAGAAGTCACACACATGGGCACAAATAAAGTTAAAAAAACAAAAATAAATCTTTTGTATAAAAATTTTGAAAATTTCTTCATGAAACAAGATGAACCCATTGCTAGCATGATTACTAGATTTACCGATATTGTTAATAGTCTTAAGGGCTTTGATCGAAAATTTTCTAATGGTGAACTTGTTAGCAAAATGCTTAGGTCACTCTCGGAAGATTGGAGCTCATTGTGAATGTTGATAGAAAACACAAGATGTCAACACATATCCCTTGGAAGAGCTTTATGGAACATTGATGACATATGAGCTAAATCATGCCGAGACAAAAGAAAAGTCTAGAAAAGCAAAAGAGGAAGAAATGAAGGATCATCCTAGGAGACAAATTGGTTTAAAGTCATCAAATGTTGAAGAAGCCTCAAACTCTAACAAGAGTGATGAGGAACTCGATGATCTTGTTCTCCTAGTCAAGAAGTGGAAAGCCTTTCGAAACAACCGTAGATTTCAAAAGAAAGAAGACAACGGTGAAGAGAAAAAGATTATTTGCTATGATTGTGACAAACCCAGTCACAAAAGAACCGAATGTCCCAACAAGAGAAAATTCCTCAAAAAGAAAGCTCTACAAGCTACTTGGGATGATAGTGATGATGAGCAAGATGAAAGTGAAAGTCAATATGAAGTTGCAAACATGTGCTTCATGGCCATTGAAGATGAGGTAAATACTAATGACATTCCCTCTTATGATGAATTATCTACCTCATATGAAGAAATGATTGAAGTTTTTGAAAAACTTGTTCTTAAACATTCCACTCTTAAAAAACAATACATTTTGTTGAAAAATGAAGTCGAAAAGAATTTTGAAATACAAAAGGATATTGAAAAGAAGTATCTTGATCAAAATGCTTTGAAAGTAGAAAACCTCTCCCTAAAAGAAAAAATTTTAGATTTAACACTCATTATTCACAAATTCACTCAAGGGAGGAAAAATTTTGAACTAATGCTTGGTAAACAACAATGTGTTTTTGATAAAGGAGAAATTGGATACAAACCATTTTTGAAACAAAAATCTATCAAAAATACTTTTGTTAAAGCTTCTACTTCTTATTCCTTTCATCAAAACACTTTTGTCAAAACATCAACTACTTGTAGCTTTTGTAATAGAAGTGGGCATGTAGCTTTTAATTGTTTAGTGAAAAAGAAACTTCACTTTGAAGAAAGACATAAGAGGGTTCAAGGAACTAACTATCAAGGACCCAAAATTATGTGGGTACCAAGAAGTCAAAAATTAAGTCATGTTGTGTAGGTATCAACAAAAGTAAAAAGCAATTGGTTCTTGGATAGTGGTTGCTCAAAGTACATGATCGGAGATAAATCACTCTTATCAAGATTCAAAAGAAAGGATGGAGGTCATGTCGCTTTTGGAGATAATGCCAAAGGAAAAATCATTGGCATTGGAAATATTGGTAATCATCTTTCTCCCTCTATTGAAAATGTTTTATTAGTAGATAACCTCAAACATAATTTGCTAAGTATTAGTCAATTATGTGATAAAGGTTATCACATTAAATTTGATTCTTCTATATGTCTTATCAAAGATGCTACATCGAAAGAGGTATTGTTCATAGGAAGCCGAAGTAAAGATGTTTATATCATCAATATTGAATTTGAGAAAGAATTAAAATGTTTGTCAAGTTTTAAAGACGACACTTGGTTATGACATAGAAGATTATGTCATGTTAGTATGGACCTTATTTCAAAAATATCCAAAAATTGCTTTGTCAAAGGCCTACCAAGTTTGAAATTTGAAAAGGATAAAATTTGTGATGCTTGTCAATTTGGAAAACAAACCAAAAGTTCTTTCAAAAATAAACAATTTTCTTCCACTATAAAACCATTACAACTTCTTCACATGGATCTCTTTGGACTATCTAAAACTTCAAGCTTAGGTGGTAAACACTATGCTTTTGTTATTGTTGATGATTTCTCAAGATTTATTTGGGTTTTGTTTTTAAATTTGAAAAATGAAGCTTTAAATGCATTTAAACATTTTTGCAAAAAGGTTCAAAATGAAAAGGGATATTCTATTACAACTATAAGAAGTGATCATGGTGGAGAATTTGATAGCATGGCTTTTGATGAATTTTGCAAGATAAATGGGTATGAACATAATTTCTTGGATCCTAAAACTCCTCAACAAAATGGTGTAGTAGAAAGGAAGAATCGTACATTGCAAGAAATGACTAGGACCATGCTAAATGAAAATAACTTACCAAAATATTTTTGGGCCGAAGCCGTTAACACTGCTTGCTATATTATAAATAGAGTTTTAGTAAGTCGAAAGAAAACTAAAACTCCTTATGAGCTTTGGAAAAATAGAATTCCCAATATCAGGTATTTTAAGGTTTTTTGTTGTAAATGCTTTGTTCTTAACACAAAAGAAAACTTGGGAAAATTTGATTCAAAATCCGATGTTGGAATCTTTCTTGGTTATTCGTCCACTAGCAAAGCTTATAGAATTGTTAACAAAAGAACTCTAGTAGTGGAAAAATCCATACATGTTACTTTTGATGAAACTAATTCTCTTGATCAAGAGAAAGGTGTTGATGTAGGTTTGGAAATTCCTTTTGAGGAAATGAATATTCAAGATCAAAGCAATGAAATATCCAAAGACAATGAAGAAAAAGACTTGGAAGAACCAACTCCTCAACAAGAAGAAGGAACATCTTCCAAAAAACTCAAGTGATCTAACACTTCCTATCAAATGGAGATTTGCTTCATCTCACCCAAAAGAGCTCATAATTGGTGATCCTTCGAAAGGGGTAAGTACTCGAAACTCTACTAAAGGATTCTTAAATACTTGTGCCTTTATTTCTCAAATTGAACCAAAGAATTTCAAAGATGTCGAGTTCGATGAGTTTTGGATTCTTGCAATGCAAGAAGAACTAAATCAATTTGAAAGAAATAATGTTTGGGATTTAGTTGATAGACCAAATGATCAAACCCTTATTGGTACAAAATGGGTTTTTCGAAACAAAAAGGATGAAAACGGTATAATTGTGCGTAACAAGGCTAGATTAGTGGCCCAAGGTTACAATCAAGAAGAAGGCATTGACTTTGAAGAAACTTTTGCACCGGTTGCTAGACTAGAATCCATTCGTATGCTTCTTGCCTTTGCTTGTCATAAAGGTTTTACTCTTTATCAAATGGATGTCAAAAGTGCATTTTTAAATGGTTTTATTCAAGAAGAAGTTTATGTTGAACAATTTCCCGGTTTCAAAAATCATAAATTTCCGGATAATGTTTTTAAATTAAGAAATGCTCTATATGGTTTAAAACAAGCTCCTAGAGCTTGGTATGAAAGATTGAGTAAATTTCTTATTTCAAATGGCTTTCAGATGGGAAATGTGGATACTACACTTTTTATCAGAACCAAAAAGGAAGACATGATTGTTGTACAAATTTATGTTGACGATATTATTTTTGGTGCAACTAATGTGTCTCTTTGTGAAGAATTTTCAAAATGTATGAGCAATGAATTTGAAATGAGCATGATGGGAGAGTTAAAATTCTTCCTCGGGCTTCAAATCAAACAAACTAGTGAAGGAATATTCATTAGTCAAATCAAGTACATTGTGGATATGCTAAAAAAGTTTGAGATGGAAAATTTGAAGCTAATGAATACTCCCATGAGTACTTCAATCAAATTGGACAAAGATGAGCAAGGCACTTCCATTGACATTACAAAATATCGACGTATGATTGGATCCCTTCTTTACTTAACCGCAAGTAGACTCGATATTATGTTTAGTGTGTGCTTATGTGCTAGATTTCAATCAAATCCTAAAGAATCTCATCTAAGTGCCTTAAAAAACATATTTTTAGATATTTATGCGGGACTAGAACTTTGGGACTTTGGTATCCAAATGACACTCATATTGATCTTATAAATTATTCGGATGCCGATTGGGTGGGATGCACAATTGATAGAAAAAGCACAAGTGGAACTTGTCACTTTCTAGGCTTTGCACTTGTGTCATGGTTTAGCAAGAAACAAAATTTTGTTGCCCTATCTACCGCCGAGGCCGAATATATCTCGGCCGCTAGTTGTTGTGCTCAAGTTTTATGGATGTAACAAACTCTTAGTGATTATCACTTGAACTTTGAAAATGCTCCTATTATGTGTGATAACACTAGTGCTATAAATTTGTCAAAAAATCCCATCTTGCACTCTCGCACTAAGCATATTGAAATTCGACATCATTTTCTTAGAGATCGTGTGCAAAAAGGTGACATCTACTTGGAATTTGTTTGTACCGAAAAACAATTGGCCGATATTTTTACTAAACCTCTAGCTCATGATAGATTTTCATATATACGAAGAGGATTGGGTATTATTGATGAAAATGATATTTGTGGCTAAATTTACAAAATATATGTGTTTTAATTGTAATATTTGCAAAAATATGATTTTTGAGCATTTCGGCTGACCGAAAAATTTCGGTCGTCCGAAAGATGACTTTAGGTTGAACACATTGTTCAACCGAAACATGTTTCGATCGACCTATTGTATGACCGAAAGTAACGTTTCGGTCGACCATTACACAACCGAACCCTCCTGTAGCTACCTGGTTTGAAACCTGCAGAGTTTCGATCGACCAACAAAAACTTTCGATCGACCGAAAGTTGCGCTGATTCAGAATTTTAAAACATGAAATTCATCCCCAAATTTCATTCCTAAACCCTAACTTCGCATCTCCCTCTCCGTATTCTCTCCCAAATTCATTTTTTTTCATCAATTCACTTCCAAACATCCACAAATTCGTGTTTCCCCATCATAATCTTTATCAAATCTTTGATTTTCTTCAAAATTCATCCAACAATCCTCAAAACCCTAAGTGACTCGAAATCACCATTCTATCCCTACACTGTTGATTTCTACTCATTTTTATTCATTTCTAATCGTTTTTACCTACCCTTTTCCAAAAATTCTATAGTTTCCTTCAAGTAACTTAAAAATCCACAATGCCTCCAAAGAAGAGATCAAAGAAAGGCGAAGCAACCTCATCGAACGTTGAGGAACGTACACCCTTTCCCGACCGCTTCTCTAATCATCTGATTCTCATAGGTAAGTCCATTGATTTCTTCAATTTTTACCTTCAAGCCCCCTCATTTCAAATTGAGCGTTATTTTGAAGAAATATGATGAAAAAACGTTATGTCTATTTCCGAAAACTCCTACCTGAAATTAATTCGGGAATTTTTCCGAAACGCCACTTTTTATCCGGATGAAGTCACTAGTTTGGTTAGGGGTACACGGGTCGCTATCCAACGATCCCTCATTAGGAACCTCCTAGGATTGCAGCATTGTGAGAATTATGCATATGTCACTCATTATCCTGTTAGGTTTGAGGGATACAATGAACTTGAGGCTTGTAGTCGTGTCACTGTCCGACCCCTCACTACCACTATGACCTTGAACCTCAACCATTTGACTATCCCATGCAAGGTCCTTCATCGTGCAATTGCTCACACAATTGTACCCCGTAGTGGTCATTTTGATGAAGTAAATCATCTCGACCTATTCATTCTTGATTCTCTTCTTGTCGGTCGTAAACTTGATTTTCCATACATCTTCATCCAACATCTTCATCACGTTCATACCTCTCCTCGAGTTCTAGGCCTACCCTACGACATGATATTCACAAAAATTTTCAATCACTTCAATGTGCCTCTAGACAATGAACCTATTCTTAAACCTAAACACACCGATATTATCAACATCAATACTCTCAAACGGTTGAAAATTGTCAAGGGTGACGGGCAATGGGTGTGCAATACTCAAGGTTTCGATGATGCATCGGGGCCTACGACTTGACCATTTACCGAAGAGGAAGCTGAAGAAGAATTGGAGATTGGTGAAGGGGTGGCTACGGATGAGGGTGACCAAGGGGGTGCCGGTGAAGGTGATGAACAGGGTGGTGGGGATGAACAGCTTCGACCAAGGCCACGGACTTGAGCACCGTAAGCTGCAGCACTTCCCCATCGATCCATCTCTAAAGATCAATTCAACATCCTAAATGGGCGTATCGATTCTCTCACTACTGCGGTTGAAGGCTTCCAACAACAACTTCAACATATGCACACATCTCAAGAGGCTTTCTTCGCTCCTTTCTACTCCATCTACCCGCCTCATCCACCTCCACCACCGGGGGCCAATTGAAGATCCTATATTTATATTTATATCTTTCGTAGTGACTTTTCAAAAATATTTTGTTTTCAATTATGTAATCATGTTTTAAAACTATGACATTTTCGTTATGTTAATACTCTTTTTCTGCCTACTTATTCTGCATATTATGATTCACATGCTATATTTTGCTATGATTCTTGCTTTGAGTTGTGATGATGTTGAAGTATAAGTGATTTCTATATGATAAGATTCTATTCTTATCGGTTTGTACAAAATACGGGGATTCCATGTCAAATTTTTTTTTTTTTCGGAACATGCAAACTGTATGTTAGTGTTTCCATAAAATTATGATTCCGCATTCCTATTCATTACATGAACTTCTCTTAAAGGAAAAATTGATTATAGGTATTCCATGACTATTCCCGTATGTATTAAGGCAACTTGACACTTTTTGCTTATGCCAAAATGGGGAAGAGATATTTACTAAGATTTGATTTGTTTTATCTTGCTATATTATGACAGAAAGGGGGAATACATTGCAAAAGAAAGGGGGGAATATGTGCTCACATATATATTTCATTATTTTTCTTACGAATTACAAATCACATTGTTTGTCATAATCAAAAAGGGGGAAATTGTTGACCTATGACTATTCATGTATATATTGTTTTGATTATAACAAACAAGATCTCTTGTATTACTAATGATTTAAATTCTTGAGTTTTATCATATATGTGTCATTTGGATACTCCAAGATCAAAATCGTCATCCATTGAAGTACAAAGCAATCATAAAAGAGATTTGAAGTGAACAAGATCGTCGAAAACCGAAGATTAAAGCTTTAGAAGATTTATGTTGAAAAATTTCAACTCATTTGTAAAGGTATCGACTCATCAATTTTTAGCAAGTCTATAAAGCTCAAAATTATTTCTAGAAATCATTAATTGCATAAAAATGATTTTCCAAATCATAACATGAAATAGTTTTTGGAAAAATAAACTTTTTGATATAAAAATAAAAATTCCAAAATTTCCTTTTTCGGTCGACCGAAACATACTTGATCGACCGAAACTCTGATCAACTGAAAATGTTTGCTCAACCGAAAGTCTAACGACTCAAATAGTATAACGGCTAGTTTTGAACTTTCGGTCGACCGCAAGTGTAGAAATGGTCGACCAAAACTTCCTGCAGCTCAATTTCTTGATTTATAAATAGCCACTTCTCTTGCATTCATTTCTACCAACTTACAAGAGCATTTAAGAGAGAAAATTATTGAGAAAATCATTGAGCTTACTTTGTTTTACAATCTATATCATTTATTGCAAAGAATTTCTTGATTGATCAAAACTATTTCATATCTTTATCAAGAATTCTATTTTGTAGAAAACTCAATAATCTTACTTCATTATTGATCATTGATTGAGTTCATCATCACCAAACACTTATTGAAGTGAAAATCTCTCTTCATACTTAACTAAGTATTATTTGGAAAGAGAGATCATTGGTTGAAAAACTTTGATTCAAGCAAAACTATCTCATATTATTTTTCAAAGTTTTCATAAACACTTGAGCTTTAAATATTTGCTATCTATTGAAGTGTTATCCTAAAACTCTCAAGATACTTGACTTGATCAAATCATTTTCTAAGAGAGTTTATTCAATTGTAAAATTCTCATTTGTATTTCGCTTATAGTTTCGAGATCCTTGTGAAAACTCGATTTTAAAGGATAGGTGCTCCTTGTTGTAAAGTCACCTAAGGATTCGATACTCCTTGTTGTAAGTTATCAATATAGTGGATTTGTTTTTGCTCGTCACGGAGAGCTCGGTAACGGAGGACGTAGATCACGTTGGTTAATAGAACCTCCCTAAATCGTGTTTGCAATCTCTTATCTCTTTTACTTACTTGCATTGCACTTACTCTATTCTATCAATTTATATTGTGCAACACTATATCTAAGTGCTATACTTGCCTTATCAATTAAGTTCATACATTTATAGCACACTACATTGATAGTTAAGTTACTTGCAATACTAAGTGCTCATACTTATACCCATTGGTTTTTAAGTTTAAGATTATTTATCGAAAAAGTCTTATAAACCAATTCACCCCCCCCCTCTTGGTTAGTTTATCTTGGGCTAACAATTATAACAAGTATGGGCGAGATCGCTACATGACTTGGGAAGGATTTTGTGAAATGTTTAGGACTAAATATTTCACTACTTTGGTAAGAAATCAAAAACTAAATGAATTTATTCAGTTACGTCAAGGATCTGTGACAAATATATAACATAATTTGAAAAATTGTCTCGTTTTGCTACCCAAATGGTTGCCAACAATAGACATAAGATACACAGGTTTCTTGAAGAACTCAAACCTGAGTTAAACAAGGATGTGCCAATGTCATAAGTTCAAAACATAACATTTCTTGAAGTGACTGACAAAGTGTTGCTAGAGTTAGAGAAACGAGATATCAAGATAAGAACCAGAATGTAATCAAAAGAGGTTTTCCAAGTAATCAAAATTTGAGGAATGCATCGAACAATAAGAATAAAAGGAAATGGATTGAAAAGCTGTTCAGGAGAATGATCATAACAGAAGAGGGCAAACGTAAAGGCTAAAGTTGAGAAAAGAACTGGTGATAAGTGTAATGATCCTTGTAAGAAATGAGGCAAACCTCATAATGGTGAATGTCTATTGGGAAAGAGTGCATGTTTTATTTGCAACAAGCTAGGCCATTTCGCTAATAACTATCCCACAAAAACTGAAAAATAGAAAGCAAGAACTTTTGCACTGGTCAGACCAAAGGCTAGAACAAGTAACGATGTGATAGCAGGTATTATTTACATCGAAGCAAAAATTGTTTATGCTTTATTTGATTTTGGAGCTACACATTCTTTCATATCCATGAATAAGTTAAAATTACTTAATTTGAACACTGAGGTTCTTCCCTTAAAAATGGAAATAAGTATACCCTCTGGAAAAGAATGTTATGCCATTCGTTATGTTCCAACAGTACCAATAGAAATTGAGGGAAAAGTGTATCTTAATGATCTTATTGTGTTAGATTTAAAGGATTTTGACTTGATTTTAGGCATGGATTGTATAGCTTATTTTCAAACTACCATTGATTATAGAGAGAAAACCCTAAAGATACCAGGACAAGGGAACATAATCTTCCAAAACACTACTGAAACATCCAAATTCATTATATATACTTTATAGGAAACTAAACTCTTATCTAAAGGTGGAGAAGGATTTTTAGTCAATTTACACCAAATTCAAGCACAAAAGAAAATCGGATCTATACCAGTAGTGCAAGAATATCATGATATTATGCAGACGGAAATTAGGGGCTTCAAAACATGATTATGGCCAAATTCCATCATTTGGGGCTTCAAAACAGCAAGTCAATTATGCAGACGAAAATTAGGGTTTTTGCGTATTTTTAGGTTAAATTTTGTTTTTAATTATTTGTTTGCCTATTTTAGAATTTTAGTCTAATTAGAATTCTATTTTGAGTCAATTAGCAGCTAGGTTATTTTACTTATTTATATTCCTTTCCATTCATTGTAAATCAGACTTTGATGATTGAATAAAAAAGATTGAATGTTTTTCAATTGTTTAATGTGTGGATTCACATTACAAACCCGAACTTATCAAGATTGATTATCTTGTGGCGTTCAAATATCGAACTTATCAAATATTCGCGAGAGTATTTGTGGCGTTCAAAACCAGAAACTTATCAAGGAGATTGGGCAGTTCCTTGTGGCGTTTCGAAAGTCTTGGTTCTTTATTCCGCATCGTCGAGCCATCGCGTCGTGAATATCGGGTCAAGATTCCACCGTCCATCCACAACCTGGGTTCGGAACTTTCCGGCGTTTCTTCCGCGCTTCGAATCTCATCATCACCCTAGGGAGCTCCAATGTTATTTGTGAAGAAAAATGATGGTACTATGAGGCTATGCATAGAATATCGTGAATTATATAAAGTGACCATCAAGAATAAATACTCACTACCTAAAGTAGACAATTTATTTGATCAACTCCAAGGATCAGCTATGTTTTCAAAAATAGATCTTAGATATGAGTATCATCATTTGAGGATTAAACAAGATGATATTCCAAAAACTGCCTTCAGTACTCGTTATGGTCATTATGAGTTTTTTGTGATGCCTTTTAGGTTAATGAATTCTCTAGCACCATTTATGGATTTAATGACCATATTATTTAATTAATATTTGGACAAATTTGTGATAGTATTTATCGATGATATTCTTATTTACTCGAAAACAAGAGAAGACCATGCGTCACATTTGAAGATTGTGTTGCAAATTTTAAGAGAAAAGCAATTGTATGCCAAATTCAAGAAATGTGAATTTTTGCTAGAAAAAGTAGCATTCTTGGGACATATAGTGTCAAAGGAAGCAATCAAAGTTGATCCTAGTAAAGTAGAAACAGTATTGGAATGGCCATGACCATCTACACCCACGAAGGTAAGGAGTTTCTTAGGTTTATTAGAGTTCTATAGACGATTTGTTTAAGATTTTTCAAAATTTGCTACCCCTCTAACCCAATTGACTCGCAAGAATGTACAATTTAAATGGAGTGAATATTTTGAAAAGAGTTCTCAAGAATTAAAGAAAAGACTCACTTCAGCACCTATTTTAACAATTTCGTTTGCCGAAGGTACTTATCTATTTACAGTGATGCTTCTAACCAAGGATTAGGAGGTGTACTTACACAGAATGGTAAAGTAATCACATATGCTTCCAGGAAATTGAAACCATATGAAAGAAATTATCCTACACATGATTTGGAATTGGCAGCGATATTGTTCACCTTGAAGATTTGGAGACACTACTTGTACGGTGAAAAGTGTGAAATATTTACGGATCATAAGAGTTTGAAATATTTCTTTACTAAAAAAGAGATGAATATGCGGTAGCATCGATGGTTAGAACTAATTAAAGATTATGACTGCACCATTAGCTACCACAGGAAAGGCAAATGTCATAGTAGACACGTTAAGTCAAAAAAACCCTAAAGAAGACAAGGAACTTGAATAAGGAGATAGAAAATCTGGGCTTGGAAGTTCTCTCTTTAGGAAAAGTCAAGTTATCAACTTTGACCATACAGTCAACTTTACAAGAACGGGTCAAAGAGGCACGAAAAATAGATTTTTTCTGAGAAAATGAGATGGGGGATATCTTCTGAGAAACCTTCTGACTATTAAGTATTCACCATGGACTTTTACAGTATGAGGACAGGATTTATGTGCCTGATAATGATGGAATTCAGAAAGGAATTTTCCAAGAGGCACATAATACTCCTCACACCTCACGCCCTGGTTCAACAAAAATGTACCACGAAATAAAAACATTATATTGGTGGCCAGACATGAAAAGAGAAGTTGCTGACTATGTGCCCCAATATCTTATTTGTCAACTAGTAAAAGCTGAACATCAAAGACCTGTAGGTACCTTAAAACCCCTATCAATACCTGAGTGGAAATGAGAGGATATATCAATGGATTTTGTAACTGGATTACCCAAAACAACCAAAGGACGTGATGTTATATGGGTTATTGTTGATCGATTAACAAAATTGGCACATCGTCTACCTGTCAAAATGACATACAAAGTGGACCAGTATGCAAACTTGTACATTCAAGAGATTTTGAGACTCGTGGAATACCAAAAACCATAGTATCTGATCGAGATCCCAGGTCTTTGTTGCTTTTTTGGAAGAGTTTACATGAATCACTGGGAACCAAACTACAATCCAGCACTGTTTTTCACGCTCAGAAGGAAAAACTTAAAGAACCATCCAAATTCAAGAGGATATGCTCAGAGATAATGTCATGCAATTTGACGAAAGATGGGATAAGTACTTACCATTAGTCAAATTTGCATACAACAATAGCTACCAAGAATCTATCAAGATGCCACTGTATGAAGCATTGTAAGGTAGGAAGTGTCGATCACCTTTATTTTGGATGAAGTAGGTGAGCGAAAAAGTTTAGGACCTAATTTAGTCCAAGACATGACAGAAACTGTGTGAAAAATTCAGAAAAATATTTTGGCAACCCAGGATCACCAACGAAACTATACAAATAAGCGAAGAGGACCTTTGGAATTTAAAGTTGGAGATAAAGTTTTTATTAAGATCTCACCATTCAAGAAAATATTCTAATTTGGGAAAAATGGAAAACTTACTCCAAGATATATTGGACATTTTGAGATCAAGCAAAGAGTTGGATCTTTGGCTTACAAACTGGAATTGCCTGCTGAGTTAGCGAAAATACATGACGTATTTCATGTATCTACGCTCCGAAAATATGTTCCCGATACCTCCCATGTACTTAAGGACATTTCAAAAAAGATACAAGCTGATTTGACATGGGAAGAATGACCCGTAAATATCCTTATGCGAGAGGTAAAGCGTTTTCATAACAAGGAGGTACACATTGTAAAAGTATTGTGGAAAAATAATACAGTTGAAGAAGAAAAATAGGAATGATAAGACGAGATGAGAAAGAACTTTCCAAAACTTTTCTAGTTAAATCTCGAGGATGAAATTCCTTAAGGAGGGGAGATTGTAACACTCCAAAAATTTCGAGCTTTAATTTTGAAGGTTTAAATATTTTCCTCTTACATATAGATGACTATTTTCTTCAATTAGTGGAGTAGTTAAAAGAATAAGGAGTGAAATCTCATGAGGTATAGTAATAAGGATTGATTATGATGTTTTGATTAAGTCATTAGCAAATTTATGACCCAAATTTGTTAAATCTTATAGTTGGGGTAGTGTTGGCAATGGGGAGGATCGGACCCCGATCCGCCCAGCCCCGAATTTTTTTTTTACCCGATCCGGATCCACCCCGCGATCCGTCAAATTTCGGGGCGGATCGGGTTCGGGTCGGGGCGGACCGGTCCACCGATCCGTTGACCGATCCGCCAAAATTATTTTTTTATTTTATTTTTTATTTTTTAAATTTTTTTAAATATATTATTAAATCTTTATAAAAAATTTAGAAATTTTATTTTTTTTATTGAAACGAGACGTATAGAGGCCGATTCGCCGATTCAACGGATCGAGTTTTTTTGCCATCAGTTATTGGAATTATTTCTTCAAATGAAGAACATGAAAAATGTGTTTTCTTTAAAATGCAAAGATTGCAGCTTATTCCCAGAAATTAAAGTTTGCTACAAAATTTACATATTAAATTTTTATACATGATAAAAAAATTATATTAAAAAAAAATGTCGGATCGCGAATCGGGGCGGATCGGATCAGCCCCGATCCAAATCCGCTCCGTGAATTTTCGGATCGGGGCGGATCACATAAATTTCGATCCGTCGATCCACGGATCGGATCGACGGGGCGAATCGGATTTTTTTGCCATCTCTAAGTTGGGGAGTAAATCGGAGATCTAAGGATTGTTATATTTACAGTTTTGCCATTGTTGAGGACACGATTTTGGAATCCTTTTACATGGCATGTAGTGACTTTTAGTAAATGCATGATACATTATCTCATAGTCCACAATGAGATCTAGGTATTGCTATCAAGTTTGATCATATTTTAGGTCGGGAAGTGTGTTAAATATTGAGCGGAAGTGACCGCTTGCACTAGGCAGAATGCTGGAAAGTCACAAAAATATTTGAAGTATAGAATCTTGTACGACTAGCAATGTTTGAGCGAGTGCCATGGATTGTCAAGTTGTACACTTTCTTTGCTTGTTATAACTGGGGAAAGCTTGTAGCATGAACATAGCAACGGTATAAAGAACTTCTCAATCGGAATTAATTTGGACCCCAAATATTGACCCAAAGTGGGCTACTTAAAAAACGAAATCTGCCTAAATTTTTATTAAAATAATGGGACATATGCCACTTGGAACACATGTTGATTTATGATTAAGACCTTGTTTGGTCGGTATTTAGACTTTAAAGTGCTACTTCGATTTAATATTCATTCTAATAATGATTCAACTAATGTTTTAAAATACAATTAAGTGGATTTAAGTGCATAAGTACCAAATATTCTTGACTCTTCATATTCCTCAACCTTTCACCTCCTCGCATACACGAAAAATCTGTGATTCAAGAGTCAATAATCTGAAAACTCCATACTTGAGAATCGAAGGTAAGAATTATTTCCAAAACCTTGAATCTATATGATTTTCTTTCTTTTCTTTCAATTTTATGAAGTTAGAGTGATAAAACAATGTTCAAACACGATATTGTTCACTATTACCTTCATAAAATTTCAAGAAAAAGAAGATATTAAAACTGGAAATCTGATGAAGAACATTCTGCTCAGATCTATAGTTACCAGTAACTATGACTTTGATAAAAAAAAAAAAAAAAAGTAATAAAATCTGAAGAACAGAGTTTACTGGTAAGGATCGAGAGCATAGATCTAGAATTTCAGTGGACTTTTTGGATGAACTATGATATGATTCTTCCTTAAATCTTAAATTATATTATGAATACTAGTTTTTCGTAATTTTTACCCTTAAAACTCAAAATTTCAGGTTCATCTTTATAAAGAAAGAATCCCAAATCCGTGAATAAAGTAAATGTGTTTTCTTTCCTTTTTATTTACTGTTTTTCCTGTAATATGATTAGGTATTCCTGAAGGTTAGTTACCTTGATGTTTTGTTTTTCAGATTTTGATATTCATGCTAAGTTAAAAGTTGTGATTTAAGTAGAATTATGAACAAGCCAAAAAATGGAAAACCTATAAGTTGATGTTTTTGATCTTGAATTTATCTTAAATTATCACCTTATGTTAAATTTATTGATACTTTAAATTTGGTTTCAAAAGGGGATTATTGAATTGGTATTTAAGTGGAATCTACAAACTCCACCAGCATCACATTCTGATCATTATCATCAGCACCAACCATTTCGTTTCTCCCTGTTTTGATCTCCAAATCAGACAATCAGCAGCATCATAATCAGAATCAAACACAAACGAGCTCTATCACCATCACCTAAATCAGAAACCAACTTTCACTGCAACCTTCGTCCCTACAGAACCCAATGCAACATCCCAAAATCACCATCACCACCCAACTCCCCTGCAACTGCATCAACCCACGAACCAACACCAATCCACCACTATCATCACAAGCAAACTATCACCACCAACAATTCACCGCCGTTCACCAACCTCAACCAAATCAACTGGCTGCTGTCGAATCCAACTACCAGCAATCATAGATAAAACCGCACCAAATCAAACCCAAGATATTACCAAGAACTCTAACCCAGTTACCTACCTCTACCGTCGACCATTTATGGTCGGATTCTCCACCGGAAGTCCCGACCTGCAGCCCCGGTTTCACCTCGAATCAGCACCCAATCGTACCCTTTCTGCTACCAGCGACTCCTCTTTGACACCGCCATGAAACGGCGGTGATAGCGCCGTAGAATCACCGGCGGTGTTACTCGATCGCCAGCTTTTGTTTCTTCAGCCGTCGCCTTCTCTGTTTCTCTCATCTCTCTCTGAATCGAATTTGGTAGAGAGAGAAAATAAATCTGATATATTATATTAATTTTCAGAATCTGCAGTTTAGTCCCTGAAGTTTTAAAGCCTTTCAATTCAGTCCCTATGTTTTAAAATGTCTTAATTCAGCCCTTTCAATTCTTTTAAAGTTATTTCAAATCAGTCCCTATATTTTAAAAAGGTTTTATTTCAGTCCTTTTAGTTTTAAACTTATCGATTTCAGCCCTTACGTTTTAAATGAGTTTTAATCAGCCCTTTCATTTTCAAAATCTATTATTTCAGCCCTATAGTAATATTTATTTGAGCTTCGACCCAACTTTTGAAAATATTCATTTTAGTCCCTCAACTATCAAAAGTATTAATTTTAATCCCTCAACTTTCAAAGTATCTATTTTAGTCCCTGAACTTTCAAAAGTATTCATTTTAGTCCCTCAACTTTCAAAACATCAATTTTAGTCCTCAAATTATAATTTATCATTTTGAACTATATATTCGATATACTAAAGTGACTTATTGGCTAAGACGAAGCGTACGGAGAATTTAAAGAAATTGAAGTCATTCCCGCTCAACTTTGCACTCGTCGGATTTGAGGTAGACTCGCACTTATTAATTGATTTAAATTATGATTTCATATGAATGTCATGTGACTTGTGAAAGTCAATTTTCAAGAAAATTAAGTATGTTTTATGAAAGGTAAATATACCTTATATTTTTATGAAAAGTAAGTATACCCTATGTTTTTACGATAATGTTTTATATGTTTTGGATCATTGCTATGCACATAAGAATTCTTACCACCTAAGTTCGGTAAAATTCTTGTGTCTCCATAAGTTTATGAGGATTTACCACCTAAGTTCGGTAAAATTCCTGTCTTTCCATATGTTTATGAGGATTTACCACCTAAGTTCGGTAAAATTCCTGTCGCGTATGTTTATGAGGATTTCGATCCTATCTTATGTTATGATAGAAATGATCCCTATGAATTTCATGAATTATGTTTTGGTATACTTACTGTTATTATGATTTTACTACATAAGAATTCTTGCCACCTAAGTTCGGTAAAATTCTTATATTTATGAGGATTTCGATCTTATCCTATGTTATTATGATCTTACTGTTATTATGGTTTTACTGCATAAGAATTCTTGCCACCTAAGTTCGGTAAAGTTCTTGTGTCTCTTTATGTTTATGAGGATTTCAATCCTATCTTATGTTATGCTTTCAAAAGAAATTATGCTTGGCATAATTAAAATGTTTTTATAAGTATATGGTTTTCAAAGAGCTGTTTTCAAAGAGCTAATTTCAAAGAGCCTATGATTTGCAAAATATGTCCCGTGCTGTAATGCACAATATGAGTTTTATCAAGAGCCGTTTTATAAAGAAGCTCTATCAATGCCCGTTTTATAAAGAGCCGGGATTTATGTGTTTAATCATCTTATAAATTAAATTAATTTGCGATGAGTCTACTGAGTATTTTCCCCATGAAATACTCACCCTACTTTTTAACAGTTTTGCAGATTTCGGAGACGGTGGCGAGCGATGAATGATGGTGGCAATAATCGTTAAACGGTTGAAAGTTTGACGTTAATGATTTCCGTATTTTTCTAAACAATCGAATAATTTAGAGAAGTTCATTTATTTGAGAAATTATGACATTGTCAATTTCTTTACAAAATTAATGGTTCGATTTACTATTTCAAATGGTTTCATAAATGTTTCAATTTTATCGGCCATTACAGTTTATTTAATGTTGCCAAAAATGAATTTCAATTATTTCTTCTGCAAAAATATTATTCGAAAAATTTAGACAGAAAATGACGTAGTGAATCGGGTATACGGAACTCGGGGCGCTACAAGTTGGTATGAGTCTACTGAGTATTTCCCCCATGAAATACTCACCCTACTTTTTAACAGTTTTGCAGATTTCGGAGACGGTGGCGAGCGATGAATGATGGTGGCAATAATCGTTAAACGGTTGAAAGTTTGACGTTAATGATTTCCGTATTTTTCCAAACAATCGAATAATTTAGAGAAGTTCATTTATTTGAGAAATTATGACATTGTCAATTTCTTTACAAAATTAATGGTTCGATTTACTATTTCAAATGGTTTCATAAATGTTTCAATTTTATCGGCCATTACAGTTTATTTAATGTTGCCAAAAATGAATTTTAATTATTTCTTCCGCAAAAATATTATTCGAAAAAAATTTAGACAGAAAATGACGTAGTGAATCGGGTGTACGGAACTCGGGGCGCTACAAGTTGGTATCAGAGCTAGTCTGCGTTTCTGTAGACTGGTAAAATTTTCAAAAAGAATTTTCAAGAAATATTTTCCATTATAAAATATTATTGATGAAGATTGCCACTGCCATCATTCGTTCCACTAACTCCGAGGTAAAGAAGTTTATGATGTTTAAAGTTATTTCAGTATTTCGAATACTCATTTTACTGATTTATGAGAAAGAATGAAGAGTATTTCGGATACTTATGATTTATGAGAAATAAGAATGTATTTCTTCGAAAATAATGATGTTGTTATGCTTTGTCATAACTTATATGCTTTAATGTATGATTATGAGAATTTTTTTTTAAGAAAGAAAACGAGTGTTGAGCATAATGGGAATAATATGATTTAAGAATGATTTTTAAATAATTTTTGTCCTCGAGTTTGAAATGATGAACCCTAGATGGACTTTGCATAATTGATTTTAGACATGGCACTAAGTATGAGAAGTCAACGGAAAGGATTTGATTATATGTTCAGATTATCTATCGTTTAGATTAAACGAGAAATAGCAAGCCAGTTATGAAGTATGGCCTTGTGAATAAATTTTGGGAATATGATTTATGGCATATATTTATAAGTATGAATAATCTTTTGAGCCAATTAAGGTATGGAAGGAAGTGATATTATGATATTGAAAAATATGATTTGAAATTTTTATGTTGAGGAATTATGAATTGAATTATAAGATATTTTTGATGATATTGAAGTGTTGGAATCGTTTTCAATATTTTTAGATCGTTGTGATCAAATGTGGAGTTATTTGTTATTGTGAGTTATGAAGTATGCTTATGTTTTGGGATAAGTCCAAATTACAAGGGGGACTCTGTTCAGAATTTTATCAATTGGAATTAAGAGCATGATATGATAAGCATCTACTAAAGAATTAAGGTTAGACATGCAAGTTCATTTACATCACAAACGAGATTTAGTAGATGATAACAGAAATTTTATTATTTTCTCATAAGGAGAACACACAAGAGTCACACTGGAAAGGAAATTCATGAAACACACAAAAGCAAACGAGAGAAGCATGGGATAATCCTCAAAATGAGAGATGTGTTTCCGGAGTAGCCGTATCCTACCACCTCTGATCTTTTGAGGAAATAAAGAAACCTTCAAAGAGGTGTGTTTCGAGAGTAAGAATACTCCGTAATCTACCACCTGGAACCTTTGAGGTACACACAAGATTTAAACATTAAGGAAATCCTAGTAAATGGAGGGGTGTCTCGAGAGTGAGAATACTCCGTACTCTACCCCCACCTATTCTAAGATTCACAGAGTTAAGTTTACATTAACCGGACTCCATTTTCGCTTGATTCCCCTTCCTTGCGACCAATCTATCTTAACCCCTGCTGGATCTTGTATTGAGATATATGACTGCAGCTTATCCAGTAGTTCATCAATAGTAGGAGCAGAAATAAGAAGCCTTCTGGAAAATGGAGAGATGAATCCCTGTTCCACAGCATAATCAAGAAAAGTTAACAAACCATCAAAGAAATTGTTAACATTCAGAAGCCCAATAGGCTTAGTATGGAGATCTAGTTGAGCCCACGAGGTAATGTTAAAGATTTCTTCTAAGGTACCAAAACCTCCGGGCAGGGCTATAAAGGCATCAGAACCATATAACATACAAGTTATGCGTTCATGGATGGATAAGGTTTGAACTTCATGCCCTCGTGTTTTGCCTGCAACATCTACCAAAGGGACAGGTATGACACCGATTACTTTTGATTTCTCTGCAAGAGCAGATTGGGAAACACAACCCATTAGACCACTGCTACCACCCCCATATACAAGAGTGATACCTTTTTCCCCCAGTTTCTTTCCAAGATCTACAGCCGCTTCTAGATAACCGAAGCCTTTCCCCACTTTTGATCCACAAAATACACAAATAGTTTTGATTTGTCGAAGTTTTGGTGCTTCCATCTTTGATAGTATAGAAGAGAAAACTTACGAAGAAGATGTGATTTTGGGATGCCTGAACTATGAAATATGTTTGGCTATTTAAAGCCAGAAAAATTTACTGTTTTTGATTGATTCTGAAAAAGTAAAGATTTACTTTTGACAAAATCAGCCCACTTTTGAAAATTTTATCGTATCGAGGCTGTCACCTTTCGGCGATTAAATATTTATTTCCAGCTTTATCAAACCTCGAGAAAGGAAAATATATTTTATTTCCAAAACGCGTGAAAGAAAGCAGCAAAATATTTTAAAAAGATTTACCTTATATCATTGCTGAACTGCCAGAAGCCTCATTTTGTAAAACAGACTGGCAAACAGGATCTTTCGATATTATATTTTGGAGACTATAACGATTTTTGTCCTCGTTAAACTGACCGTATAAGGAGAGAAGTTCACGTTGTACATAACCACTTGGGTGCGTCTCAAGAGTCAGTCGAATATCATCCAAAGACTCCTTACTCAGTCCACCCTTTATGAATTCGATTTTATCATCCCGATTAGTAGAAGAATATCCTACTGATTTGCAACGAGTATTACAGTTCCAACGAGCACATTTGTAGCAACCACCCAGTCTTTTTGCTCTTCGTTTCTTTGCAAACGTGCTTTTGCCTAAACCAGGCATGTGCTTTGGAAATGTTGATGGTAATTCACCAGATAGTCGAACCTTTGCTTCTATCAACCAGCGAACATCTTCTGGAATATCATGAGCCATCAGCAACCTCAATCTTTCGAGCCTTATTCTATAGATCTTTTTCAGATCATTCATAGGAAGATTGGAATAATACTTGCGAATGTTTGTAAGGATGATATCCATTGTTTGATGATTCAACCTCTTCCCAGCATGAACTATTTAAAAGTGTAAAGGATCTGAGTGAATCCGCGTGATGTTGTGTCCAGCAAGAAAGCGCAGGATTATTTTAATGAAAAGAGGAGACAGAGTTTATGCACCGTTTACTTTATTGATAAAGGAAGATTTGATGATAAGATTTGAGATATGAAATATTTTTCTTGGATTTTGGTACTGATATTTTTGGTATAATAATCAAGGTATAGTGAGATGATACGGGAATACGTGAAAGAGAAATAAGGACCGTATTGAATCAGAATTCATAAGTATGTATAAGTGAAAGAAATACTTTGCAGGAAATGTGGTGACATTTAAGTAAAGAATCTTAGTTATTTGGAAGATATTTGTTTACTGAATTTTGGGTTACAAATATTGGAAAGATAAGTTGATGATATTATGTTGATATGTTTGGGTATATTACGTAGAGAGAATATTCAGGTAATTCTTTGATTATTATTTTGGGAATATTCGATGATAAGAAGAAAGGAAAAATTATTATGATATGATATGTCAGTAAGATTTGTTGAAATTTTAGAGATATATACGAATATCTGAGGTCACATGATACGATGATAAGTGACATGTTACATGAATACTACAAGATATGATGAAATTTTTACATTCGATTGGGAATTGTTTTGATTATTTTGGGAATATTTGATGATAAGAAGTTTAGAGATGACAAATTATTATGGTTTGATATATCAGTAAAGATTTATGGAAACTTGAAGAGATTTTTTTTTATGGAATTACAGAAATTAGTAAAGAGACATGATGTTGTTTGGGATTATGTGAGATAATGATGATGGATGTAAGGTTAGTTGAATATAAAGGTACAATAGAAAATTGTAAGGAATGATATGATGATGATAATTGAAGGTGATAATGTATTGAGATTATGAAATAAGTTGATCATCTATGAATAAGTTATGTTGTTTTTGGTTCATAATAATGGAATTCAAAGAATAGTGAACTTTCAGTCACTTACGATTCGGAAGAATTTTTGAGTAGACACATATGTCTATAGAAAAGTCCATGTTCTTGAGAAAACAAAGTGATGCATTTAGTCAAAGTCCAGTGGGTTAAATATGGTTGGGTTAAATATGGTAGCGATGATGCTACATAAGAAGAAGATGAGATTCTGATTAAGTATTCAGAAATCATAAGATCAAGTAAGTTTAATTTCGAGGACGAAATTATTTTAAGGGGGTAAGATTGTAGCGACCAAGATTTTACGCAATTAATAATTATTTTAATATTTAGAAAATTGTGTCGCTATTATTTTGAAGTTAACGCCGCGACGGATTCGTCTAGCCAAGTCAAGAAATATCGAATTTGTTCGATTTTAAATTAAAATCCGAATTTCTAAAATTATGTTATTTTAATTATTTATTCAAAGTATTATTTTCAAAATCATTTTGAATTCCAAATTTATTAAAATATCTCAATTTTCCTTATTCAAATTATTTCAAGTCCAAATACGTAATTCAATTTTATCTCAAAATTTATTCCACGTTTTTCTCCTCCTTTCTTTTCTCTTTATTTATACAAAATCCATAATATATTGTAAACCAAATTATGATTATTCCACTCAATTATTCCGCATGATTTCCCTCCCCAAATTATGATGTTTTTCCACTTTTCTTAATACCTAACTATCCACCATCTCTTCCTCTATTTTTATACGTTCTTCATCATGCTCATCACATCCTACATAGATTCCTCCCACATGTTGTTTTTATTTTTCCACCTTATTGCATCCATGTTATCTTCACTTTCTTTTTCCAACCCATAACTCACCATCCACACGTTTTGCTCATCCTTTTCTTTTCTTTACACCAAACCACTCAATGAATTATTCCCCCTCCCCAAATTATTATGTCTCCCATTGATCATTTTCTATGATTTTATTTTCCTCACTTCTTCAATTTAAGTCTCCTTGTCCTTCCTCACAATCCCACATATTCAGCCTTTTCTTTCAACACCAAATTTATTTGAATCACCAACTGTGAGCTCAAGCAACCATAACCATCAACCAATTTGCAATCAACCACAGTATTCATCATTTCATCATCGATCCAATATCGACCAACCATGTTCAGCATTCATCAGAACACTACAATACACAAATCAATTTGCACCTCACCATAGCCAGGATCCCTTATCAACTCCAATAATCACTACTGCCCGACTGCCATAGCCAAGACCTCAACCTCAACCTCAACCTCAACACCACCCTCTGCATTCATCATCACCAATTTTCATCAAACTCCATTTTCCAAGCCATCACCTCCATGCCCCAACTCCATTTCAGCCACCTCCAACTCACAGTCCGAATCACCACAATGTCAACCTGCACCTTCATCACCGAATCAAACAGCAACCATGACCATCTTCATCTTCATCACCATCAGAAATCAAACCACCACCTAAACCTCTCTACCAAACCATGGTTTCAGCAACTCCAGTATCAACTCCTCTGCACTCACAGCCATTCCAACAAACTGCTGCCTATCACCATACACTACACCATCGACTTGCAACCAAAACAATCAGCATCATCATCATCAATGTCAAAACCACCGATCGCACACTGCCCTTCAGTTGGACACCCAACCGAATCCCAAACCTAGTCCCAAATCAATCATCCAAAATAAAAACCCAAACCAAGAAATAGAAGAAACCCAGAACCTTACCTAATCTCGAACCCTCTATAGTCTGATTTCAGCAGATTGTATCGTCGGGTTCTCGCAGCCAAATCGCGATCTTCTTGCACCAAATCGCGCATCTAAACCCCTCAAGCTTGAACCCACCTTGACCGCTACTCCAGCCTCCTTGCGACCATCGAACCTCCGGCAGTCTTGACTGATTTTGGTCGATCGCCTTTGTCACACTCACTGCCAATTGAGAGAGTAACGAGAGAAAGAGAGAGAATGAATCGTGATTGAGAGAAGGTCGAGAGAGAGAGGAAAGATCTGAGGATATAAAGTTAGATTTTTGAAATTTCAGATTAGTCCCACTCTTTTTAAAAAGGTTTTCAAATCAGTCCCCAAGCTTTTAATGTTTTGCAATTCAGTCCCTTTGGTTTAAAACCTATCATTTCAGCCCTCAAGTTTTAAATGATTTTAATCAAGCCCTTTCATTTTCAAAATCTGATCACTTCAGTCCCTGCTGATTTACTTTTAAGCTCAAGTTTCAAAAGTATCTATTTTAATCCCTCAACTATCAAAAGTATCTATTTTTGTCCCTGAACTTTTCAAAAGTATTCATTTTAGCTCCTCAACTTTCAAAACATCAATTTTAGTCCTCAAATTATAATTTATCATTTTGAGCTATATATTCGATAGACTAAAGTGACTTATTGGCTAAGACGAAGCGTACGGAGAATTTAAAGAAATTGAAGTCATTCCCGCTCAACTTTGCACTCGTCGGATTTGAGGTAGACTCGCACTTATTAATTGATTTAAATTATGATTTCATATGAATGTCATGTGACTTGTGAAAGTCAATTTTTAAGAAAAGCAAGTATGTTTTTATGAAAGGTAAATATACCTTATGTTGTTATGAAAAGTAAGTATGTTTTTATGAAAAGAAAATATACTTTATGTTTTTACGAAAAGTAAGTATACCCTATGCTTCACGAAAATGTTTTTTTGGATCATTGCTATGAAATCAATCTACCAAGATTGTTTTGGGTCCCATATGATAAGTTATGATATGTTAAGGGGACCGGAGTTTTAGTAGCGCTACACATAAGAATTCTTGCCACGAAGTTCGGTAACATTCTTGTGTCTCCTATGTTTATGAGGATTTGCCACGAAGTTCGGTAAAATTCCTGTGTTTCCATATGTTTATGAGGATTTACCACCTAAGTTCGGTAAAATTCCTGTCGCATATGTTTATGAGGATTTCGATCCTATCTTATGTTATGATGCAATTGATCCCTATGAATTTCAAAAATTATGCTTGGTATACTTACTGTGATTTTACTGTTATTATGATTTTACTGCATAAGAATTCTTGCCACCTAAGTTCGGTAAAGTTCTTGTGTCTCTCTATGTTTATGAGGATTTCAATCCTATCTTATGTTATGCTTTCAAAAGAAATTATGCTTGGCATAATTAAAATGTTTTTATAAGTATATGGTTTTCAAAGAGCTGTTTTCAAAGAGCTAATTTCAAAGAGCCTATGATTTGCAAAATATGTCCCGTGCTGTAATGCACAATATGAGTTTTATCAAGAGCCGTTTTATAAAGAAGCTCTATCAATGCCCGTTTTATAAAGAGCCGGGATTTATGTGTTTAATCATCTTATAAATTAAATTAATTTGCGATGAGTCTACTGAGTATTTCCCCCATGAAATACTCACCCTACTTTTTAACAGTTTTGCAGATTTCGGAGACGGTGGCGAGCGATGAATGATGGTGGCAATAATCGTTAAACGGTTGAAAGTTTGACGTTAATGATTTCCGTATTTTTCCAAACAATCGAATAATTTAGAGAAGTTCATTTATTTGAGAAATTATGACATTGTCAATTTCTTTACAAAATTAATGGTTCGATTTACTATTTCAAATGGTTTCATAAATGTTTCAATTTTATCGGCCATTACAGTTTATTTAATGTTGCCAAAAATGAATTTCAATTATTTCTTCCGCAAAAATATTATTCGAAAAAAATTTAGACAGAAAATGACGTAGTGAATCGGGTGTACGGAACTCGGGGCGCTACACAAGTTATCTCCTTGAATATGTTATCTTGTACATGTTTAAAGTTAAGATTTGGAGTGAATTCTTGAAAAATTCAGCTCTATATTTGAGATTTATGAGTGTTAAATAGGGAAGAATATGTTTCATATCATAATAAATATAAGGGGGTGGGGATTAGTGGAAAGACGAATTAACTTGGGAGTGCAAGCACTCTTGTGACCTTGTGCTTACAAAGCACAATGACTGGTGGCAGTATACGACCCTAATGTGGGAAGGGCCCAAGAATGTAAAAGAAATAATAAAAAAAAGTGAAAAATATACATAAGTATTGCATATCATTTTACCAATAAAGGAAAGAAAAGAAAAGATTGAAAAGTATATGTCATTTCATGCATACCATGTCATCCATTTTATGAATTGATTTAATGATTTAAAATCATTATATGAGTTGATTTGGTGACTTAGTGTAACTACATGAATTGCTTCAATGGTTCAATGCCAATGTGTAAATCCATTTGATGACTTCAATTCATAATATGAGTTGATTTGGTGACTAAGTATAACTACATGTATTATTTCAATGTTTCAGTGTCAATATATAAATACACTTGATGGCTTGAAATCATTATATGAGTTGATTTGGTGACTTTAAATATATGAATTGATAATAGTTGATTCTATTTGAATCTAGTTGATAAATGAGGAATCATCGAAATAAATGAACCATTGAAATGAATATTATGTTCAAATTTAAGATTGAAATCAAAGTCCTGAAGAATGTAGATTTAATATATCTTTTATATTCTTTGAATTATTTAATCATATGCTATTGGTAACCAGATGCTTGATGTAAAGTATGTTAATATGAAGTCTCCATTTATCCTTCATAAGCATGCGTGATTGTTGATTATTAAATGTTTTCATGTAGAATGGAAATATACCACCAAGAGGTAAGATTTTAATTAAGTATTTAAGTGAAAAATCATGGTATGTGAATAAATGATTATTTGATACTTTGCTCACTAAGTTTCATGGCTTATAGTCATTTTATGACAAATGTAGGAGATGAAATGAGAAACATATGAACTAGTAAAGACATGGTTGATGACTGCTCGAAATGGTACCGAGTTTCATATTATTACGAAGAAAGAAGTGTGGGTGCATTTTCCTTTTTGGCCAGGGATTTGTTTTAAAGAAAAAACATATAAAATGGTTTATGTTTATGGCTCCTTTCTTTAGAACCATTTGGTACATCACTTTTTATCTATTGAGGTATTAAGTAATGTACAAAGTATTTTATATTAAAAAGGTTCTCTATGTAAGTAAGTTGTAAAAGTTAGTGAATGCCCCTCTTTGTAAAACAATATAGACATACAATATTCCACCTTTTTGCTATGGAATGAGTATGATGAGGTCTTGTAATATGGAACCTATACTAGGAGAACAAACTACTCTTTTGATGAATATTGTTGCAAAAGTATGTAATGTTTTTAAGAAGTTAAATTAAGTTACGTCCTAGAGTTTCCTTAAAAATGTTATTATATATTGTTGTTTTCACAATTGGGGCTAAAGAGGAGAGAACTAATATTTTTTTTAGAAAGAATAAGTGAACGATATATTTTATGTCTTTTGCTGCAAGATACTAGAATCCATTTTAAACGTCTTTATAATATTGTTTCATGTTACCAATAAAAAAAAGGGAAATTTGGGGTCATGACATATTCTTTTTCCAACTGCATGTTTGGTGATTAGTTTTTATACATGAATTCATATCTTGTTTATATCATAATTAATATTCGTTAACCAGTTTAAATATTTGTAGTTGTTCTTTCATAAATTCTAAATTGATAATGTATCACGTTGTTTCTCACAAAGTAGCACATCATTATTAATATTCTAGAAGAATATTACTTGCTCGTTAAAAGCATGCTATTACAATTTCAATATACCAGAAGAATATTGAATCAATATTCTTGAAGAAGCATAATTTAAATTATATTTATTTTATACGAATATGATATTGATGTTCTCGAAGAAACCCAAGCCACTTTATATAAATGTTATAGAAGAACATTTCATTGTTACTCATGTTGAGCACAAATGTCAACATTATATTATTAGCTCAAAATGTAGAACGAATCATTAATGTGAATATTCCATAAGAATATTGTATTCTTGAAGATTATATATCTCGTTGATATTCTTGAATAAACACGGCGTTATTAATATTTTAAAAATGAGATATTAATTGCTCCAAATGAACATGATATTATAATTTCAATATTCTAGAAGAATATTGATCTACTGCTCTTGACGAAGCAATAGTAAAATATAATGAGATATTGAAATAGCACATCATAATTTTCATTAATATTCTAGTTAGATTTACTTGCTCTCAAAAAGTATAATTACATACAATCTAATATAAATTATATTTTTACTCCTAAACAATAAATCCTGTAATTTATTATAATAATATTTGATTGCTCATGAATATCTTGAATTATAATTTTCAATATTCCATAAGAATATTGACGTATTTATTTTGAATGAGCAATAATAAAATACAACATGCTTTCGAAGTAGCACATGTTTCAAAAAATATATCATTTTGAATTCATGTTTATCCTTGAAGGAAAACATATAACTAATGTCATCATTGACTAGTTTGACTACTTAAATGATATATAATTATATAATGCTTAATCATATTCTTCAAAATTAAATCATTGAATTATATCTTACATTGAATCCGAAGTTCAATTTGATTGGCATCACTAGTTAGACCTTCACTAGATCAATAATTATGTGAAATTAAAATTTTCAAATTGATCCTCAATGAAGAACCAAAAGATTCTTCAATTCATTCATATATGATCTTTGTTCTCTTTCATGAAAATTCTTCATTAACCATCACTAGCTAAAATAGGAATTAAATGGTTTAACATTCTTTAAGTGTTAGTTGGGATGTCGATAAATGGTTTAACATTATTACTTGTTAAACTACTCCAATTAATTTAACTGAGAACAAAGAACTTCCCATTTTTGTTTAAGAAATTCTATTACGCATCATTCCAGTATCATAGTTCTCCCTATTATATTTGACCTATGGTTAGAGCCTAATTTTGCTTCTAATTTTTTTATAGTGTGGTACATGTAAAATTGACCCACCACGATGCACTAAGAGATGGAAAAAAAAGAATGCTAAGAATACTTATTTAGTTTGAAAATAAATGCTATGAAATAGCATGAACCTTAACAGATGATGCTTTATAGCATGATTTCTCAGCACTAGGGGAGGATTAGTAGCTGAAAATCATACAAATGCATTATATTATGTATTGACATAACCAATTGTAAATCTCAAGAGGATGTTCAAGTACTTGAAATATTGAAAACTGAGATCTCTATATTTATGTCGTTGTGGGGAAAGAAATCGAATTGAAATGATAATTGTATCGACATACTTTACAAAGCACTAGTGCAAAAGTAAGCTGCAAATCTAGCCACATGGTCTTCAAGCACATAAACTTTTATAAGAAAGAGCTTCATAATATGAATGATATCAAGGTTAATAAAAGAAAACATATTGAAAAAAAACCGAAATAAATATAGTTGGCCAAAGTATGCATCATACTAATTGAACTTAGTACAAAACCTGGAGTTTTTGGACCTGCAGACTAAACACTTAAAAGTGTAAAGCCAGTAAAATACTGATGGGTATTTGCATTTAGAAAATAAAATTTTATAGTCTTAATACACGACTTGTTGCGCAACGAATGTTTCAAAGATCTAACATTGCATATGAGATGATATGCAGTAGATGTAATATTTTTTTCCTGGAAATGCATCATAAGTGTCAAAGATGATTGACTTTAATTACCAGCTTGCGCTCTTTGATGTACAATTGAGGAAGATCAAAATGTGTGATCAACAACTCGGTACATTGGGAGTATTCTTTGAAGTACCGATGAGTGAGACTGAAAAGGGTAATCAATACCTCGATACTTTGGGATTGCAGAGAAATGAATAGAGAAAATCTATTTAATATATAGGAATCATTACCTCTCTAAAGTTTCACAACTAAATTTGGTGGTGGCAATTTGAAAATTGCATTTTAAAACATATATGATGCCTGAAGCATACAATATAATCCTTGAATGATTAAATATGTCTAAAACATATAGTTTGGGTCTTTAAGAAACTTATTTAATAAAAAGACACGAATATTTGGAATCTGGATATATGTAGTATGATCATCATAAGTGAATATATATATTGAATATGGATGCAAGAATTACCAGTAATGCCTATATGATACAAATAACAATATTTGTATTCGTTATTATTATCATTGAAAATTTAGATATTGTAAGATCTCTTGAAGAGATTTTAAAGACATTTAAGAAATTGATAAATATGATATACGAATTTCAAGTAAATAATAAAGCATATTCATTGTACTATGACATTACATGGAGAATGTTTTTATGATTATTATGATAATCATAACATATAAGTCATATATCCCCATATATCTATTGATATACTCTCCTATATGAGATTCCTTAAGAGATCACGATATGGATGATTCAATATAGATTGAATCAGGTGAAGTAGCTGTATGGATGACTTAATACAAATTGAATTAGGAGGAGTAGCATACTCTTTTTCATTCGTTCAGGTTTTATTCCACTAGGTTTCCTTACAAAGTTTTAACGAGGTAGCATCAAATTACTCCAGAATTTTCAACAAATTCGCTCAAGTGACAATGTAGCTGATTTATCCACAAAAGCACTACCAACATGTACATTCAAGAAATTTGTTCACAAGATTGGGATGTATCGACTCAATGATCTGCAGTGATCAACATCAGGGAGAGTAGATGTACTATTTTTCCTTAGTCAAGGTTTTATACCATTGAATTTTCCTGGTAAGGTTTTAATGAGACAACATATATTATAATACTCCAAAATAACTCTACTCTTTTTCCTTTATTTGATTTTTTGTATTGTTGGATTTTTATCAAAAAGGGTTTTAACTAGGCAAGTATTTTTAATGTGTCATTCAAGGGAGAGTGCTGTAAAATATTGTACTTTATAGTGAATGAAGCTTGTTCCGTTTTAACCCTAGTCATTATTACCTTATGTATCATTGTTCTTTCCTACATATATGAGACTCCAGTTCATAATAAATCACAAGTTTATTTGTCTCTTTATTTCTTCTCTTTTCTCTCTAATTTATAACATAAAGTTAACGTACTTTTCCCTTCTAATAATTGAGTCTAATTCCTCTATAACATTTCTCCATCGCTTCTTTAATTTTAAAGCATTAGGAATATCTTGAATTTGTTAACAAGTAGACTTTCTAGGTATAAAGAGTTCACAAATTTAGAAAAGTCTGTACTCTGTACATTTTCATGTTCATCATTTTAATGCTTATAATAATTTCCTTTGTGGACCAGATCGATCCTATAATTTTCAATGTAACAAGATAATATATTTTGTTACAAGACGTTGATTGAAGTAAAATTATGCAATTCACAATTAATTTTAACTACACATTTTATAGAACCCACAACTTATCAACCACATATTTTATCAATTTTATAAAAATCTATTCAAAATTTGATTTTAATCCATCAACAGAAGCACAATAAGACAGACTTTGACTTCACCTCAAGTAGAAGCCATGTGAGGGCAAAATTAATTAGACAATTACCCTTTCGACGTATTTGGTATTAACGTTCATTTTCCGTTAGACACTCTCTTGCAAGATGCCAAAGTGACTCCCAAAGTGTCTATGCATTGTAACTTCTACAAGGACAAAGGGATTTTCCTTTTAATACTTGTTTGATAATGATTTTAATTTTTTAATTGCTTATAATTTGTGACATATAGATCTTACAAAATCTGTGAATAATAAATAGATAGTATGTTCTTTAGCTTCTATTTTATTTTCCTAAAAATTAGATTTTTAAACCATTTTGATAAAAATGATGAGATGTGTGGTTTAAAAGTTGATAAAAGTTGTGTATATCATTAAATATTTGATTAAGATTAATGAAAAAAAATACACATTTAAGGTGTTCATATGATACAATTTCAAAATAAAAAAAAATGTTTTAATACTTAAAAAAATAAGGTCATAATTAAACATTATTAATTAAAATATATAAATGAATATATTAAAGTCACAATACTATACAATCCAAGTTCACAATATCATTATTAATTAAAATGGATATTTTCTCTTGCAAGATGTCAAAGTGTCTGTGCAACTTTTATGAGGACAAAGGGATTTGCCTTTTAATGCTTGTTTGATAATGATTTTTATTTTCTTATAATTTGTGACATATGGAACTTATGAAGGTTGTGAATAACAAATCGAGATTTCTGTTCTTGTACAAGTAGCTTGATATGCAAGTTGACAAATAAGTGATGTGGTAGTGTGATGATTGTTGATTAAAAAAATGATGTGATGTTTGAGAAAATCGGATTGTGACACTTATGTCAACATGTATATACATGTAGCAAGATTGATAAATATATAGCAAGTTCTTTCGCTAAAAACTGATGAACCTATTTGATTTCGTTAAGTACCATAGAGGTGGAGGGATTAATGAGCTAATAACAGAGTTAAACTCACGTACTATGCATGGACTATTGAGAGAACTCACTCAATACATCATCGAGCAGGTATAAAAAATACTCATAATGTAGAAAAGCATGTTCAAAATAAAAATGGGAACATGCATTACGAAAATATGGCCAAACAATTGGGTACATTGAATGAACTCATGAATAAATTGGTAGTCCAAATACGTCTACAAAGTCCCATGAGTGGGGTAACTACTTCCAAACTATGAGTCTTTTAGGCAATAACTCTCCAACTGGAAACACGATCTATGGCTCATCAACTGTAAACATGGGGACAAGGGTGGGGTTAGCAACAACACATATGGGACTACCTAGCATGGGGGTGTTGGACCAACAAACATGGGGGTGTGGGAATTATATCTAACATGGGTGTAACCATATTATGAGGGAAACATCCAAAATATAGGACCAAACGCTAGAAGAGGGAAATCTACATTTTAATGGTAATAATGGGCCAAATAATGGCATATTCATGGCTAATATGGGCAAAAATCATGTTAGGCCTCAAGCAATGCCATACATATATACATCAGGATTTAGGAGTCCCTTTTTGACCCAATGCCCTTTCGCTAGAATAAGCAGTAGAAATATTGCAAGATCAATTGAATTTTGGAATTCGACCAATAAGTCGGCCAATATACAAAAAGTCTTACCCAGATTGGGTAGATTAAGCATATCCTTGGTCTTAAGGTTATAGAGTACCTAAATTCTCTTTATTCACTAGTTTGGGGGAAGTATCCACCCTAGAACATGTAGGGAGATTCACTTTACAATGTGGCAAAGCTACTGATCCCAACAAGATGAGATAGTTTCCAAACTTATTAGCTGGAATAGCCTTTTCTTGGTTTATTAATTTGGAAACAAATTTTGTCCAAACTCATCAACAATTAGAACAGTTATTTCACCCTCAATTTTACAAAAGTGAATCGGAAATCATGCTAGCAGACTTAGAAAACCTGCAAAAAAATGTCAAATGAATGAGATAAGTCATTTCTTAAAATGTTAAAAATGGCTAGGAGCAAGTGTTTTGTTCCCCTGCCGAAAAATAATTTGTTAAAATCACACAAAGTTGTTTGAACTTTGATTTGAAAAAGAAATTTCAAGATAGAGAATTCCTTGACCTTTTCAACTTAGTGCTAATGTCATATATGAGCGATTGTTTAGAGAAGAGATATGAAAAGCTCTAGTAAATGAACTTATTATAGAAACTCAAAATTTGACATCCATGCCATTTTCACTAGTCAAAGTGACGCTAAAATGTCTGGCCGAGTTGGTAAAATGGGACGCCTATGAATGCCCAATATTGACCAAATTGGAAATACCAATTAAGAACCAGCCAACAAAAGAGGAAAATAAAAAGGCTATGACGTTTTCATTTGACGTATCAAAAGCCTACAAGATATTGGACTAACTTTATAAAAACAGATAAATAAAATTGAATGATGAACATAGGTTGCCAAGCCTAGAGAAAATCAAGGGCAAGAAATATTATAAGTGGCATAATGCATGGTCTCATATGACTAACAGTTTCTTGGTATTTCGAAATGTGATGCAAGATGCCATTGAATTAGAGTGAATTAGTTTTAAGCGAAAAAAGAAGATGGCAATAGAGGAGAATCCATTTACACATCCACTGGGTATGAATATGGTTACTCCAAATTTTACCAGCCTAGGTCTCCTAAAGTTCAAGTTAGTACTTGATGATGGAGAGGAAGAGCCATGTCCTATTGCTTTTGAATGCTTGAGTCAAAAAGGAAAGGATGTAGTTTAGGAAGAAGAGAACTTGTGTGTGAGTTTCCAGAGGGAAATAGGGAAGGCTACTGAAGAATTGGGGGGTAAATAGGCAACGAAATCACCTAGTTAACCTACTAAATCCTTACCCATTTTGCTCTGATAAGTTGTCGATTCCTCAACCATTCAGAGGGAGAATGATACCACCATTTGTTGGACAATATGGCCAATTTTAGAATATCAGAACATTCAAGCCGCAACTTTCTCAGCCAAATGTGTGGCAATTATTCAATCCCAGAATAGGGAGGGTGATTCCATTTACTGAAATCACATGGACCCAACAAAGGTAATTCCAAAGAAATTATGGACAAGCAATGAGGTAGCAGCAGGGTGTAGAATGTCCTAAAGTGGCAAGTAAGATTAAAGTTGTAAATCAGAACGTCCTTGATGCTAAAGAAAAGGAGAGTAAAGAGGAACAAATTAAGGAGCTACAAGAGACTGGATGTGTTGGAAAGTCCAAATTTGAACGTAAGAGGAAAGATAAAAAAGATGATGATGATAGAAGTCCAATCATAATCCAATTTGGAAATTTGTTCCCAGTTATGGTCAGCAATTATTTATTGGCCAATGAATTTAAGAAGGAAAACAACGAGAAGAAATAAGGGAGGTAGCGTGCACTTTGGAATGTGGGGAAGGCACCTCTAATGGAAATCAAGTTACTTCAGGCAATGATGAGGAAAGTGAGATGGTTGCACAAGTGGAAGAAGCGTGTGAGGAAGAAGATGATGGCATGGCTTATACAGAAGAAGAGATTGATTTAGATGCAGAGTGCAGCAGAAGGAGAGTTTCACGCAACTAACTTCTCGGGCAGTTGTACCAACAAGGTAACCCAATAGTGGACTTATAGGGCGAGCCATCTGGGCAATCATTTACTACTACGTCCTTCCTATATGGAGCATCTGAGAGAAATAAAAGGGTACCTTGGGGAGAGACATCAAATTAGACTATACAATTGGACAAAGGTACTGTATGACAATAGAGCAGCAATAAATGCAAATCCCTACAAGATGCTAAGGAAATTTGCAAGATCTAAAAGCGATTTGATACCAACAGAAGTCATTTTGACTGGTTTCAGTGGAGGAGCAACTTCGGCCAAAAGGGTAATTCCTCTAGATATAACTGTAAGGAGTACAATGAGGACTTCCGTTTCTTTGTAATAGATGGTCCTACTAGCTGCAATGTGTTGTACGGGAGAGATTGGATACATGGTTTTATTCCTTTATCATTGCATCAATGTTTGGTGTTTTGGAACAAGAAAGACAAGGTAGAAATTGTGCAGGCCGATCATCGACCCTTCGTCTGCTGAAGCTAATTCAGTGGAACTCTTCATTTATGAAAGGAATTAATGGCCAATTAGGGTGTTTCAAGAAGGAGAAGAAACAAAAATAATGGTGCAAAGTGATAAGCCATTCTTAATAGAGACGCAGATTAATTTATTCACTCAAATGAGGCCAAACATAATGGCCTTTGAGGAGCCAGTAATTGGAAAAAAGACAATCCAAGAGATATGATGAAAAGTCAAATAAAAGAGAGTTTGATTGAGATTAATGCTTTCATAGCCAAACAAACGGATTACAATGAAGAGATTGAAGGAAAACATAAGGAAAAGATGACCTTGGTGGTATTAAAGAATAAAATGACCATGTTTGGTTTGGAATAGAGGTTCCAAATCGAGATCAACAAAGTGTGTTGTTTAGAGGAAGAAGATTCTATGAAGAACTTGGGGCTAATTTGAGGTGAATAGCTAAGCCAAGATACACTCAAGCAAAAGACCCTTTAACAAGAGTAACTATTGGTGATAAAGGAAAAAATCACCCAAACTTTATTAGCCAGTTGCTCAATAAAGAGGTAAGTAACAAGCTAATCTCTTTACTAAAATAATATAAATATTGTTTCGCTTGGGAGTGTGAAAAAATTCCTATTTTAGAAAGAAACCTAGTGGAACATAGGTTACTCATTACGTCAAATTTTAAACTTTATAAAAAACCACCTCGGGGTTTTGTGCCCAATGTGTTTCCCAAGGTAAAGAAAGAAATCGAACGATTATTAAAAGTAGGCTTAATCAGAATGGTTAGATTTTTTGAGTGATTGCCTAATATTGTACCCGTGTTAAAGGAAAATGGGCAAATAAGAGAGTGCATAGATTTTAAAAATCTAAATTTGGAAATACCTAAAGATTAGGAATAGATTTTTTAGTAGATTCCTTTTCTTGAGACACAATCTATCCTTTTATAGATGAATATTTTGGTATAATCAAATTTACATTATTGGAGAAGATATACATAAAGTTGCCTTTAGGTGTTCATGTGCTTTAGGGTGTTATGAGTAGGTCGTGATGCCTTTTGACCTGAAAAATGGTGAAGCAATTTATCAATGGTCATGAATTTAGTTTTTCATGATATGATTGGTAAATTCATAGAAGTATATGTAGATGATATAGTGATAAAATGTCAAATGCAGAAATATAAATTAAAATTGAGCCATTTAAAGTGTGCATTTGGTGTGAATGTAAGATACTTCCTTGGTTTCTTGGTACATAAAATGGGAATAGAGCTTGAAGGCAAAGGCCATATTAGAGTCCAAACCACGTAAAAATAAAAAAGAATTGTAAAGGTTTTTGAGACAAGACAATTTCTTAAGGCGTTTTGTCTCTAACTATGCAGGGTGAAATGAGTTTTTTCTTCTCTTCCAAGCTCAAGGGTCAAGAAGAATTCATAATGAATAACATCAAAAGACTTTTGGTAGCCTAAAATTTTATTTATCCAATCCACATGTATTAGTGCCACCTATTCAATGACGGCCAATGGAGGTATATATCAATCAGATGAGTAAGAGTATATAACAGGAATGGTCGCACAGGAAGACCAGTTTGGGGAGGAAAGAGTTGTTTATATCTTAGAAGAAAGTTGAATAATTGTGAATGTAATTATCCATCTGTAGAAAAGTTACATTCAACTCTTTATTTCACATGTACAAAATTAAGGGCTTATCTTCGGCTTGTAACGGTGTATTTAGTGTCAAAAGTAAATTTATCCAAATACATGTTTTCTCGCCCTATTTTATATCAAAGAATTCGTCTTTGGTCTTTAGCATTATCAGAATTTGATATGCAATATACGCAACAAAAGGCCATTAAAAATCCAACATTGGCTGATTGTTTTGGCCTATCACCTATGTGTTGATGTTCCAAAGTTAGAAATTAACTTATACAAAATAAAACATTGGACATTATACTTTGATGGTTCAAAAACTGCCAATGATGCAGAGGTTGGCATAAAACTTTGGTGGTTTAGAGTTGGACGATAGACCTGATAGGAAAGATCTACCCTCCTTCGTCCAAATAAAAAAACACTCATCATAGTAGTCACATACTTTTTCAGCAAATAGGTACTGGCAATACCACTAAAATAGATCTCTCAAGAGAGCATTTTGAGGTTCATCTAAGATCACATAATTTATAGGTTTGGAATACCACAAACCTTGATGATGGACCACAAAAATTCTCTAAATAGGGAGCGAGTTAAGCATTTTCTTACGAAATATGGTATTAAGTTGGTAAACACAACACCTTATTACGCTCAGCCTAATGGTGAGGTCGAATATTCAAATAAGGTCTTGGAAAATATGATAAGGAAGATTACACATAAAAATGCCAGAAAATGGCATGATTTAAACAAAGTTTGTGGGCTTATAAGATGTTTCCATGTTCAAGTACAATAGTTAAACCATTCCAACTCACCTATGGCCAGGAAGCAGTGTTATCTATGTAAATCAATGTACAAGCCATTAGGGTGGATTTGCAAAAAATAAAATAAACTAAAATAAATGAGGATATGTA
Organism: Ligustrum vulgare; assembly: GCA_963555705.1. NCBI lineage: Eukaryota > Viridiplantae > Streptophyta > Magnoliopsida > Lamiales > Oleaceae > Ligustrum > Ligustrum vulgare. The sequence goes on from OY743175.1 coordinate 36,651,862, forward strand.
TGTAGCAGTCCAGAATTTGGATGAGAATTCAAACTAGACGTCCTAGATAAATTACATGTTCAAAAGCAAAAAAGGGCTAAATATTATAATAAAAAGGTCATCGAGAGTCCTTTAGTTTGGGTGAATTAGTATGGAAGACAATACTTCATTTTGACAGCAAGGATCCAAAGTATGAAAAATGGTTACCCAATTGGAAATGGCCATATAGAGTGGAGAGTGTGTTGCCTAATGGAGTCTATCACTTAAAAGACTTAGATGGAATGAGGCACATAAGATCCATTAATGGAAAGTACTTAAAGAAATGTGTTCCTTTAGTATGGAAAAGTGAAGAAATAGATGCTTGAAATACGTGCAAGTAAAAGTATGCATTGAAACATTAATTCATGTTTTTTCATGGATAAGAAAAAATACATTGAATGATTTTCAATGTGCTTACACTTTAAGACGTCTTCGTCCCATTCTACTCTTTCTATGAATATACAAACTTTGGGATGCTATCGTCATATCCTAGCCTCTCCAAAATAGACCACTTCTGGTCTCTAAGCTTCATCCAATCAGAGCACAAGTGGCTATCAATAATGGCAAGCTCTTCCACAATCATATCTAGATCGTCCACCAGAACTTCTGAATAATAAGTCATTAGAGTCTTTGTTCACTCAACCTCTTGTGAAGTATTACGTTTCTTGGCTACCACCCTAATCTTGTAGTCAATTATTCTGGCCTGAAGCTCCCTCATATTAGCCTTGAGACTTATCAACAAAGAGTCCCTAATCATGACTTCGATGGAGAGATTGTTCAAAGTGGACTTAGCCTTTTCAATCTTAAGCTTCAAAGATTCCTTTTCAGCTACATCCTACAAGATTCCCACCTTCTTTTCGTTTAATTCCTGACTCTCAGATATTAAAAGGATAACTCCCTAGTGAATCCGCCGTAAGGTTAACTTAATTTGAAGGGATGAAATTTCAAGAGCCTTGGCCAAATCTTAACTGTTGCGAGTAAGGTGTTCCTCTTGGTCAGCCATGCTCACCCTAACCACATCCATGTCCATTAAAGAAGTGTAAGCTAACACAATCTTCTTATATATGGCTATATTTTTCTAAGAATGAATAGAAGAGATGGAAGTGAGAGTTGAAGATGAAGGGCGTTGAGCGAAACTCGTCCTAACTTGCTCCCAAGAAGTCAATAGATCTGAATTGAGCATAGGATAGAGTCAACATCTTGTAAAGAAAACATAAACCGTTAAAATATGTTCGACACAATGAAGGAAGGAAAAAAAGGGAATGGGATAAAGTATACCTCATCAGCAACCCTGAGTGAACGAGTTGTTTCCTTGGGTAAAGGAGAAGGAACAATGGTTTAAAAAGGGCTTCTAAGTACTTCAAGAGTTATTCCTTTAGTTTCTGGGCATGAAGGCTCCTCTAAAGAGGGTATTGTTATAGGCTCTGTTACAATTAACACTGAATATGAGGGGATTATGTATGAGCGAGATAATGTGTTTACATAAATGCATGTTATAATAAATATTATTTTCTGGTACCAAAATTGCTGAGTAGCCATATAGGATATCTTGATGAGGATTGTAAACCATAAGAGCCAAGCCTTCATTGTGAGATTGTGGTACCTCAACTACTGGAATGGTTGAAGACTCTGGAACTTGGGGGCCCTCTACTAAAGGAATGACTGAGTAGTCAAAGAACAGAAGGTTGTGATTGGGTTGTGATGGAAGAAGAAGAGAGAGAAGACCTCTCAAAAGTCAAAGCAACCAACTAATACACCATATATGTATCCCAAAGAATAACTACATAAATAGAAATGTAAGTACCTTCTATCTGACTAGGGGGCAACATCCTCATAAGAATCATCAACTTGATCTCTTATTGGTCGTTTCTTTTAGAAGACCCTGTAAGATTGTCCTAAAATGAGGGAGATGCAGGATACTTTGCAGTAGACTTAGCACTCTGTTTAGAGATAGATGTGACTGTAGAGTGGACATCTCTGGGAGATTTTGATAAGCCTATGGGACTAAAATCAAAAGTGTGGAGAATTTGATAAACATAGGAAGAAAAAGACCTATGTTTAACACTTTGCCAAAATTGGCCAAAAATAAGATGGATGATGGAAGTAGGATTAAAGAAAAACCAATTAGAGAATTTGAGCTAGTCCTAGTGATCAAGTCATGAAAAAATTCTAGGCCAAATAGACAAAATGACTTTTACTTCTCTAGGAGTTGGAAGAGAATGGATGTATTGAGGGACTTGATGCAAATAAAAAGGAAAATAAGAGAGTAAAGACTGGAGATTATAAAAGTAAGTAAAAACGTCCCTATGGTTTTGTACTATAGGGTTAAGTTGATTAATTACCAGCCCATAATAATTGATTGGATGAATGGCCTTATGATGGAAGCAAAAGAAAGGAAAATACACCATAAACCATAATTGAACGAGCTAAAGAGGCCTAGAACTAGTATGGGTAGCAAAGGATTTGAGCTGGTCTTGAGGAGTTCCCATACCTCTGTAAAGCATAGCCAAAACGAATGAGCAAGGATTCTATGGATTTCCATGGGCAAGCTCTTGGAGATGGGAAAATATACAATTGTAGGTTTAATACTGGGAATACAAACGACAATTTCCATAACCATTAGAAGATGAAAGTAACACGTTCAATATGAGAAGGCTCCTCCCCATATTTGTTGTGAAGCTCTTGAAGAAGCTTGTATGAGTTTAAGAAGTGTCTATCTATTTTATGGGGTGCCTTGAAAACTATCATGGCAAGGAAAATGGTAACACCCATAGGGGTAAGGTTGGTTAGGCTCTAATGCCCCTGAGAGTGACAGATAAGGGCCCAAGTGGGAAAATGAAAGTGTTGTAATATGAGATCCAACAATGTAAGGCAATGAATATTAATGTAGGATCATAGGTAGGAATATTCGAAGTAGCTCCAACATATCAAAGATTCGAGCTCGGACAAAGATTTCTTTAGTGGGGCCATGGTCAATCATGCGCTTGTACCAACCTTGAAAGGTGGCATCTGATTTTTGACCTTGTACATTTCAAAAATGATTGACTTAAGGAAATTTATTTTTTGTGTTGTATGGAACATTTGGAAAACAAGCGAATGCCCAACTGCATCATAGGTGTTGAACATAGGGCCAAGGAAAAAATGGCGATTCAGGGTGTCCACCGTCAACACACAGCTAAGATCAATGAAAGGCTTAGAAAGGAAGATTTGAAAATCATTAAAATAAAATGTATTTTTAGCAACCACTTGAGATAAATGCAAAAGAATAGAAATTATTTTCTTAATTTATTGGAAGAAGAAGAGGAAATGCAAAATATGAATATAACAAATGTGGAGAAGGAAGATGAAAAGAGGGTCTTATATTGATGGGCGACGTGACAAGATGTTAGCCATCAAAAAAGGGGACACACGTTGGAGCTTAAGGTTGAAGGGAGAGCCAAGAGTTTCATGTCTTTTTGGACTTCAAAAGTTGCAGAAACACCAGAATTTTGAATATACAAAATTAATGATTTATTAATTCAGTCATATTGGGGTGTAATTGTTGATACATAAAAATGCCCAACCTAAAGGCCCAGAAATGTGGATCCAAATATAGAAATTGGAGTGAGTGTCAAAGAAAAATACCCATAATTGCTCGTGTATGTAAAAGCTTGGAAGATGGGAGAATGCAGCACTAGATGAGCATGTAATTAAAGGGACAATTTTCCCACTCAACTCGTAATTTAAAATAATATTAATGGTGACATTATTAATAGATTCAAGAATGAGAATGGGTTGGAGTATTTTTATGGGAAGTTAGAAGAAGTGTTATGACATAATGACGATTATGGCACGGGGATGATGCAAAAGCAGTTATCAAGGTATATAGAGGACAGAGCAAAGACAATGAAAAGATCAAGAACCCAACTCTAAGAAAAATATGTAATTTTTTATTGTTTTTCAGTAACTTGTCCTAGTTTTTGCAAACTTTGTCTGCTTGTGTCATTTGGAGGCAAGTGTAATCTTAATCTTTCCACTTAAACACCCCTTGTTAGGACGTTGTCTCAAGTGGTCTTGTCCTTACACATTTTCTGAATTCACTCATAATTGTTTGCACAAATCAAACACACGAAACATAATAAAAAAAAGCAATTGAATAAATACTTAGTCTTAGGGGGAACGATACTTGGACGCATACCCACTTTATTATTTATCACAATATCAACTATTTGCAAGATTTATAATGATTTAATTTATAAATAGGTATAGATAAGTAGTGGGTAAATACACAATACTTGTAAGTCCTTTAAAATGTATAATTAAAAATAAAGTTTCATCATTTATAAAAAAAATTATAAATTTTGCCAAATGGAGGCTTAGCCACAGTATGATTTAACCAAAAACTAGATAATATTTAAGTTAAAGTCCTTAATTAATTTTAATCATACATTTCATCCGCTCATACATTACATTTCATCATAGATGCACTGAGAACGACTGATTCAATTTCAAAACTAAGAATCAACCCTAGAAAGGATTTACTTCATGTGCTGTTATCCGGTTGTATTCTAATTTTTTTAAAGAAAGACATTTTTTTATATAAATGAGTAATTTAATCTATAAATTAGAAAATATTATTTTAAATAACATATTATTTTTATTTTATTTTTATTTTTTTATTATTATTTGACGAGGACTAGTGTTTGCAAGAAGAACTATGAACACATGGAGAGAAGATTTTACTTGGAGCATCTCCGTCTAAAAAATAAGTTAAAACCAAACATCTGGTTTTTAAGGTTTTAGTGAAAGAAAAGTAAGTTTTCATATTTAAACTATTATTTAAAGTAAGATTGTATTTATATTTATAACTAATTAGTTAGTAGTCCGTGCATTGCACATGACTTTATAATGATATTATGAAATATATTTGAATGTAGTGAATTGCATTTCCTTGTAATATATATCAACTATTTTAATATATTATCTTTAAAAACTGTATAAATTAAAAGCACATTTTTACGTTTTCATTATCTACTAGATTAATATTGACGTCAGTAGGACAACAATGCACAATGACAACCAAATGTACGAACAAATTGAAGTTGATAGACTTTACTGCTTTATATTGAAGATGAGTGACGATGATGTATAGTGAAATAATAAACCATTTTACACTACACATTTGGATAATAATAAGTTGACTACACCTCGATTTTGTGTAAAGGTGGATAAGATATATGTGAAGTACATAGCCTTAACATCTTTATTTTGTAAAATTTATTATCGACTAAATGATGTTTTTAATTTATCACTACATCAAATACTTGTTCCTTACAATTTTTATGAATAAATGTCCCAAGAAAATATCATGTGTAAATGTCCCAAGAAAAATACTAAACATGAATATATAGACGGCGACTTTTCGCTTTAAAATATCAATGAACTTAGAAGAAATTATTAATAAATAACAAAAATCCTATCATTCTTACATGGTGATATATTATTAATAACATCCACTAGTACAGACAGATTAATTCGCATCGATTGTTCAGGACGATACGCGTCGATTAAAAAAGCGATGCATTTGGCGACGACGCGTAAAGTCTGGATAATACGTGTCGATTGTAAAACGATGCCTAAGTTGACTTTAGGAGTTGGTTTTTACGAAAAAATTGACACCAAAAGTCTAAAATTAGGCGTAGATTGTAGCTTAAAAATCGACGCATATTTTTTTTTCACCAAATCACCTATATCTACATTTCCAACATGCACATCACCAAATCTATCACCACCCAACATATGTATAATCGACATATTTGTAATAAAATTATAAAAATAAAAAAAATAAATATCGAATTATTTTTATATTTACAATATTGTTAATTAGTTATACAAATGTTTACATGTTGCACAAAAAACTAAAATTTACATACACTCTTCAACTAAGTATTTGGCCCCTAAATTTCGAATCTTGTTGATTTCCTCCATTGCGTAGTATTCTTTAAATGGCTATAAACAATTAAAATAAATTATTAGTTATTTGTTATTAAAATATAAATCCATAATTAAACAATTCTTAGTATTCAGTAACTTATATCTCATTTAAAGAAGTATGTTGAGAATAGTCTATGACTATCTCAAACATGTTTCTCATAACATAATAACCACACTTAGAACCTCTAGATAGCTGAGAATACTGAAATTTGCACATTATTTAAAACAAATATGCTGCTTTTATGGGATCTAACCATCTCGTCCTTATTTCTTACTAGGGTTGGCCTTTTATTCAGAAGCTTTAAAGCAAGCAGTGATGGCTAAGGCTCAAGGTGCCCAGGCCAAGAGAGCCGAGGATGGCGTGACCAAGAGGCGTCTTCAAAAATGGAGGAGGACTAATGTATCAGGCTCGAGGAAATCCTCTGTTTCCAACGAAGATGTTCCGCCCCCTAGGGAGGATCGATAGCAGAGAGGTCGAGCTCCCCCACCCTCAGATTCTGAGTTGGAGGCGGAGAATCCGTCCCTTGCTGACTGTAGGAAGAAGATGCAAGACTCTCTGCATCCAGACCTCGTAAAGAAGTACTAGTATGAGGTTGGTCTAGAGCGGGGAGTTGAACACATAATGAGCGCGACACTTCTGGTAAGGGTCGAGGTGTTTACATAAGTTTTAATTTAATCTATTTTGCATAAGATTTTTATAACTTGTTTTCCCGACCTATAGATTCTAAACATCACCCGGGGAGTCTCCAATCAGAGCATTGAGCGGGGTGAGACAGCAAGTCAACTGGTGCATTCTGTCCAAAACGAGGCCACCCGGGCTAGTACTGCTGAGGAAGAGCTTCGGAAGGTTAGGGCTAACCTTGAGGTTGCACTTCAAGAGAGGGCCTCAACCTGGGATGAAAGTAAGCTTTTGGCCGAAGAGCTCAAGCAGGCCCGAGAAAGGGAGCTCCAAGTCCAGGCTTTTGCATTCGAGGTATTCAAGGGCTCAGAAGATTACAAGCTTGCTTTGGGTAATTATGCGCTGGAGTCCTACACTCAAGCGATCAAGCAGAAAAGGGCTTGGTGCCTTCCAAATATGCTCGTACTTGACATGAGCCCAATGGCTGCTTTCCCTTTGGGTGCTGACGATCTCAACCTCACCCATTTTGAGGAGGAAGAAGAGGGCGACTATGAAGAGGTCGAGGATACTGAGGATGGGAGTGAGCCCATGATTTGAAAATCTCATAAAATTGTTATTTTGTCTAAGGTATGCCTCGCGGTTTACTTTTAAATCTTCCTTTATGAATGAACTTTACAAATCTGAGTAAGTGATACCCTCGTTTTATTTGTAAATCGATTGTAAAGGCCAGGCAATTAAACCAGTCTTGTAACTTCAAGAACAGCTTGAAAAGGTTGGGTTTGTCCGGTTTTGTAAGCTTCTTGTGCAGAGTAGGGGTATAGCCTGTGTGATTTGAGAAAAAACTAAGCAGGCCGAGCATGGCCAACCCCATAGATTTTTTTTATTATTTATTATTATTATTATTATTTTGTGTGAAGGAGGGGGCAAGCCCCTTATGATTTAGGGAATAGTTTGTAAGGTCGGGCATGAAGGCAGACTTTGTAAACTTTTTGTACAATGAAGGGGTCAAGCCTTTGACTTTTTAGGTTTTTTCCCCCCCAGAAGTTTGCTTGTAAGGTGGGTTATATAGGCCAACCTTGTAGAAATTTGTAAATGATAGATTGGTCTGTTCCGATCTATAGCTTTTGTATGGAAGTAATCTGTATGGCTGGGCATGAAGGGAGACCTTGTAAATTACTTGTAGCAAAATAATTTGTAACGTCTTGTCATGAGACCCTGTAAATTATTTGTAGATAAATAATTTGTAACACCTTACCATGAGACATTGTAAATTATTTGTAGAGAAATAATTTGTAACGTCATGCCACGAGACATTTTAAATTATTTGCAGGGGAGTAACTTGTAAAGTCATTTGGTTGACCTTGTAAGTTATTACAGTGCTAGGTCTTCTGGTGCTCATTCTTTGGAATAAATACTTTTATTAATGAGGGACTGAACAGTGGGCCTCGTTAAACCCTACTAAGAAAAAACCCTTTGGGAAAAAATCTGGATAAAGAAAAAGAGTACCCGTCCTTGACTCTGAAAGTAAATGAAATGAGCGCGCAGTCCCGATCTTATTGACAAGAATGTAGATGGACGCAAGTACATAATAAAAGAAAATGGGTTCGCAGACCTGATTCTTCTATAACTGGACGACTTCGTTACTAACAAGGAAAATTTGCGAAAGAAAGGCACCTACTTGTAATAAGACTTTAGATTTTCGACGTTCCATGGTCGAGGAAGGGGCTTTGAGTTCATGGTTCTAAGACTGTACGAGCCCTTCCCAGCCTTTCAAATGACTTCGTATGGTCCTTCCCAAATAGGTCCAAGCTTCCCAGGTTGATGACCGGCGGCTTCGCTTTGATGTAAGACAAGATCACCCATTTTGAAATCCCTCTTTTTTACTCGGAGATTAAACTTTTTTGACATGGCTTATTGATAAGCAGTTATTCTTAGAGCGGCATATTCCCTGACTTCTTCCAAGACATCTAGACTTTCCCTTTGCCCTTGAATATGATCATGCAATTCTGCTGTCATTGCGCAGAAGTTGGGAACCGTCACTTCTACTGGAATAGCAGCTTCCATTCCAAAAGCTAACATGAATTTTCCTTGATTGCTGTCTTGAATGTTGTTCGATTGGTCCATAGAATTTTAGAAAGGAGATCGGGTCAATTACCTTTGGCATTGTGAAGGCGAGTCCTCAAGTCTTGCAAGATAAGCCTATTTGTTACCTCTGCCAATCCATTACTTTGCTGGTGTGAAACTGAAGTTAACATGTGTTCAATCCCCAACTTTTTGCAGAATTGCTTGAAGGCTTGGAACTTGAACTAACGCCTATTTTCAATGAATAATGTCTTGGGAAGCCCATAACTACAGATCACTGACTTCCAAACAAATGACTCCAACTTTTGCTATGAGATTACGATAAGAGGCTCTGCCTCTACCCATTTTGTGAAGTATTCCACAGCCACTACTAGGAACTTGACTTGGACACGAGCTACTGGAAATGGCCCAAGTATGTCAATTCCCTACTGTGCGAACAGGTATTGGCACATAATCAAAGAGAGCTCTTCCGCTGACTGATGTAATCGAGCTACAAATCTTTGGCATTTGTCACAAGTCTTCACATAGTTGACGGTATCCTTCCTCATGCTTGGCCAGTAGTAATCGTATCTTATCAATTTTGTTGCCAAAGCTCTTGCTTCTTGGTGTCCTCCACAAACTCCTTCGTGAACCTCGGCCATCACAAGGGCTGCTTCTCTCGGGATCAGACATCGAAGATGGGGAAGCGTGAAACTTCGATGGAATAAGATGTTCTTTAAGATGGTATACCTTGGTGCCCTTGATATGATCCTTCTAGCTTCTGCTTTTTCATCTGAAAATTTTCCCAACGTCAAGTATTCAATGATCGGATCCATTTAACTAGGCTCATGTTCTAAAATATCCATGACATCACGTTGTTGTGTGATGCTGTGCTAATGAAGTATTCGCACAAACACAGTCATTTCCAAGTTATCCAAATTGGAAAAAGTTAGTCTTGACAAGGCATCAACTTTGTGATTGGTGGACCTTGGTATTTTATATATGCTACAAGATTTGAACTTCCTCTACAAGTCCAGAACCACAATTCTGTAAGATGAAATTTTTTTGTCTTTTGCATCAAAAGTGTTATTCACCTACTCTACCATCAATTGTGAGTCACTCATGACCTTGACATGCTCAACCCTAAGATGTTGAGCGGCTTGAATTACAACCTCATACTCTGCATCATTGTTAGTGGTCTGGAAGTCGAATCTAATTGTGCACTGAATTTCCATTGTGACATCATCCTTTCTTAGTATGATTCCGGCCCCTGAGCCTGTGGTGTTCGATGGTCCATCAACTTGTAAAGTCCATGAGTCCTCTTTCCTGCCATGACCTGTTAGCCCCCGAGGTCTTGGGGTGAGTTCGACGATGAAGTCCTCCGAGACCTGTGCTTTTATGAAAGGTCGGGGTTTGAATTCATTGTTGTTTCTCCATGTTCAATTGACCACTTGAGTAGACAGCCAGAGACATCGGGTTTCTGTAGTATCTATTTTAGAGGTTGATTGGTGAGAACTGTTATGGCATGCGCTTGGAAATAGGGTCTCAACTTTCTAGCTAGTGTGACAAGGGCAAGCGAGAGTTGCTTTGCTAGAGTGTGTCAAGTTTCAGCATCCAGTAGCATCTTCCTGATGTAATAGACTAGTTTTTGAACTTTCCATTCTTCCTTGACTTGAATAGTACTAACTGAGTTCTCTGATACTGCTAGGTATAGGAAAAGATCATTCTCCGAATTTGGCTTCACCAAAATTAGAGGCGACCCCAGGTATTCCTTGAGCTCTTTGAAGGAAGTTTCACATTTTTCGTCCCACTTAAATTCTTTATTTCCCTTGAGAGACTTGAAGAAAGGGAAGCATTTATCTGTTGCTCTCTACATGAAACGGCCTAATGCTGCTAATCTTCCTGTAAGATTCTGGACCTCTCTTTTGTTCCTTGGAGACTCCATAGATGCAAGGGTTGTGATTTTATCAGGATTAACTTCAATGCCTCATTGGGTGATCATGAATCCTAAGAATTTTCCCGAGCTCACCCCGAAAGCACACTTGGGGGATTTAGCTTCATCCGATGTTGTCAGAGTGTAGGTCTTCCAGGTCGGTTATGTGGTCTTTCTTTCTTGAGCTCTTCACGACCATATCATCAACATAAACTTCGATGTTCAGTCCTATAAGTTTGGAGAAGACCATGTTCACGTCTTGCATAAGATTGAAAAGCAATTTTTAAATGCTCAATTCTTTGTAGGCTTCATTGCTTGGTCTTCATGCTTTCTGACTTGAAATTTGATCTTGAATATCTTCGATTCTTTCTTGATCTTCTTTGCGTCTCATGTGCTTGATCACATAGTTTTGATTTATAACTTTGATAGACGATTTGAACATTGAATGCTTTGAATATTTATCATTATATGAAACACTTGAAGCAAACTTGTTAACAACACAATATATTCTTGTTTGTTATGATCAAAACAATAAAGTCAAGTTGACCATAGGTCAACAATTTCTCCCTTTTTGATTATGACGAACAAGATGATTTGTAATGATAATATAAGCAATTGAAGCGTATAATCAAAGCTTAGGGAAATGAGAATAATTGATAAGTTCAATTTTAGCATATATTTCCCCTATCTTATACAAACCAATGAGGCATAATTTAGCATATAATATAATCCTTTTCATGCAAATAGATTATCCAAAGTCAACTTGACCTTATTGTTTTGATCATAACAAACAAGAATATATTGTGTTGTTAACAAGTGTGCTTCAAGTGTTTCATATAATGATAAATATTCAAAGCATTCAATGTTCAAATCGTCTTTCAAAGATATAAATCAAAACTATGTGATCAAGCACATGAGATGCAAAGAAGATCAAGAAAGAATCGAAGATATTCAAGATCAAATTTCAAGTCGGAAAGCATGAAGACCAAGCAATGAAGCCTACAAAGAATTGAGCATTTATAAATTGCTTTTCAATCTTATGTAAGGTTAATGCATCAATAGTTGGCAATGCACTTCATAAAGATCAAGTAACATTTTTAAAGACATTAAAATATTTTTTTCAAAATCAACTTTGATCAGAAAACCTTGAAAAATCAAAATTTTGAAATCCTGATTTTTCAGGTCGACCGCAAATTTATGAGGTCGACCGCATGACATTTTCAGGTCGACCGCAATTTTTTTTAATTCGACCGCACTGCCTATTTTTGAACTCCAATGGTTATTTTCTCGCAACGGCTATATTGAGGTCGACCGCAAAAGACAGTATGTGCAAAATTTTCTCTATAAATAGCCTTCTCTTGCATTCATTTTGAACAACAAAGAGGAGATTTTAGAGAAGCTTTCTTGTGAAAAATTCATTGATCTTACTTGATTTATATTTATCTATCTTTATTAGAATACTTTGATTGATCCAACTTTGTTTTATAAAAATTCATCAAAGTTTTTGGAAGAAAGTTTTGTGAAGATTCTTGGTTTTATATTATTTAAACTTCTTCAACATCTTCACACCACATTGAAATTGAAGTGTAAGTCTCTCTTTATTCTAAACTTGTTTTAATCTTTTAAATTAGAGAAATTCCAATTAAGAAACTTTGATTATTTGTGCTACATTTTTCATTACCATTTGATTCATCAAAGTTCCATTGCCTAAACACTTTGAGCTTAACTTATTGTTAATTATTCAAGTGTGGCATCTCTTGGTACTTAATTTGATTCAATATTTTAACAAGAGATTATTTGAAAAACTTTGTTTGATTGCATTGAACTTTTCATTATCATTTGCATCAAAGTTTTTCTCTAACACTCGACCTTAATTCATTGCTATCTATTGAAGTGTTAGCCTAACTCTCTCGGTACTTAATTTGAGTATATTATTTTTCAAGAGAGTTATTTCAATTGTAAATTCAATTCATTATATCTTGTGGTTTCGAGAGCCTTGTGAAAACTCGATTGTTGGTTAAGGGTAGGTGCTCCTTGTTGTAAGTCACCTAAGGATAAGTGCTCCTTGTTGTAAGTCCCTTAAGGATTTGGTACTCCTTGTTGTAAGTTACCAATATAGTCGATTTGGCCTTGCTCATGATGGAGAGCTCGGTAACGGGGGACGTAGATCACGTTGGTTGATTGAACCTCCTTAAATCGCGTTTGCATTCTCTTATCCATTTTACTTACTTACATTGCACTTACTCTTTTCTATCAATTTATATTGTGCAACACTATATCTAAGTGCTATACTTGCTTTATCAATTAAGTTTACACATTTATAGCACACTACATTGATAGTTAAGTTACTTGCAACCCTAAGTGCTCATACTTATACCTATTGATTTTTAAGTTTGATATTATTTATCGAAAAAGTTTTATAAACCAATTCACCCCCCCCCCCCCCTCTTGGTTAGTTTACTCTTGGGCTAACAATTGGTATCAGAGCTTAGGTGCTCATTTTTAAAAGATTTTACAATCTTGAGTTTATGGCTAACCATAATCTTGAGGGGCATTCTACAAATCGTCCTCCTTTCTTTGATGGTACACATTATAACTATTGGAAGACTAGAATGATGATTTTTGTTCAATCAATAGATTATAATATTTGGGAAGTCATCGAAGAAAGTCTTCATAAGCTTACTAAAGTTATTAAGGTGATGGAAAATCGGATCAAACTATTCAAAACCTAGAGAGGAATATAATGATGATGATATGAGAAAATTGACTTTAAATGCTAGAGCCAAAAATATACTTTATTGTGCTTTGGATAAGAACGAATTTAATCGTATTTGCACATGTGGTTCCACATATGATATTTGGCATACATTAGAAATCACACACATGGGTACAAGCAAAGTGAAAGAAACTAAGACAAATCTTTTATTTAAAGATTTTGAAAATTTCTTTATGAAGCAAGATGAGCCCATTACTTGCATGATTACTCGTTTTACCGATATTGTCAATGGTCTTAAAGGCTTTGATCATAAATTTACTAACGGTGAACTTGTGAGTAAAATTCTTAGGTCTCTCTCCCAAGATTGGAATCCATTGAGGATGTTGATCGAAAACACAATAGACGTCAACACACATCCATTGGAAGAGCTTTATGGAACATTGATGACTTTTGAGCTCAACAATGCCGAAACAAAGGAGAGGACAAGAAAAGGAAAAGAAGAGACCAAGCGCGAAATTGCTCTTAAATCATCACATGGTAAATGTGCATCAAACTCAAACATAAGTGATGAGGAACTTGATGATTTTGCTATCCTTATCAAGAAGTGGAGATGCGTTCGCAACAATCATCGAATCCAAAAGAGAGACGAAAAATATGAGAAGATTGTTTGCTATAATTGTGACAAACCCGGTCACAAAAGTACCGAGTGTAGAAGCAAGAAAAGATTCTTCAAAAAGAAATCTCTACAAGCCACTTGGGATGAAAGTGATGCCGAGCAAGATGAAGATGAGAGTCAAGATAAAGTGGTCAACATGTGCTTCATGACTATTGAGGATGAGGTAAATTTCTTTGATACCTCTTGGACTTTGAATGATCAATGATTTAGAAATCTATTAATCAACATATTTGATAAAAACCTATAGCACTTTATAAGAATTTCTCATATTGAAAGAAGTTTGAGAATGAAAGTTAAAAATATGGCTAAATATGTTGATATGTTTATACGCAAATATATGTGATTTTATTGCATCATCCATGTATGGAAAAAAAAAAAGAGCAGAATTTTTCTCATTTCCTATATGCTCATACTCTTGTTATACATGATTATACCATAGAGAAATAAATTTCATGTCTATATATATGAGATAAATGAAGCTATTCATATCTAACCACCCGAAGATATGGCTTAACACCGATATGCATTGTTATACCCTTTAACTCATTTCATGCTACAAATGCTTTACTAAGGGGGAATACGATTACAATCAAGATATTCTACTTGTGCCTCATTATTATGCTTATCACACCTATGCTCATGATTAAGGGATAAATGTCACATTTTTGCTTATGCCAAAAGGGGGAAAATATGGTGATGATTTGTTTTTAGCTTGACTTTGGATAATCTATTTGCATGAAAAGGATTATATTATATGCTAAATTATGCCTCATTGGTTTGTATAGGATAGGGGAAATATATGCTAAAATTGAACTTATCAATTATTCTCATTTCCCTAAGCTTTGATTATACGCTTCAATTGCTTATATTATCATTACAAATCATATTGTTTGTCATAATCAAAAAGGGGGAAATTGTTGACCTATGGTCAACTTGACTTTATTATTTTGATCATAACAAACAAGAATATATTGTGTTGTTAACAAGTGTGCTTCAAGTGTTTCATATAATGATAAATATTCAAAGCATTCAATGTTCAAATCGTCTATCAAAGATATAAATCAAAACTATGTGATCAAGCACATGAGACGCAAAGAAGATCAAGAAAGAATCGAAGATATTCAAGATCAAATTTCAAGTTGGAAAGCATGAAGACCAAGCAATGAAGCCTACAAAGAATTGAGCATTTACAAATTGCTTTTCAATCTTATGTAAGGTTAATGCATCAATAGTTGGCAATGCACTTCATAAAGGTCAAGTAACATTTTTAAAAACATTAAAATATCTTTTTCAAAATCAACTTTGATCAGAAAACCTTGAAAAATCAAAATTTTGAAATCCTGATTTTTCAGGTCGACCACAAATTTATGAGGTCGACCGCATGACATTTTCAGGTCGACTGCAATTTTTTTCAATTCGACCACACTGCCTATTTTTGAACTCCAATGGCTATTTTCTCGCAATGGCTGTATTGAGGTCGACCGCATGGCAGGATAAGTCGACCGCAAAAGACAGTATGTGCAAAATTTGTTCTATAAATAGTCTTCTCTCTTGCATTCATTTTGAACAACAAAGAGGAGATTTTAGAGAAGCTTTCTTGTGAAAAATTCATTGATCTTACTTGGTTTATATTATCTATCTTTATTAGAATACTTTGATTGATCCAACTTTGTTTTATCAAAATTTATCAAAGTTTTTGGAAGAAAGTTTTGTGAAGATTCTTGGTTTTATATTGTTTAAACTTCTTCAACATCTTCACACCACATTGAAATTGAAGTGTAAGTCTCTCTTTGTTTTAAACTTGTTTTAATCTTTTAAATTAGAGAAATTCCAATTAAGGAACTTTGATTATTTGTGCTACATTTTTCATTATCATTTGATTCATCAAAGTTCCATTGCCTAAACACTTTGAGCTTAACTTATTGTTAATTATTCAAGTGTGGCATCTCTTGGTACTTAATTTGATTCAATATTTTAACAAGAGATTATTTGAAAATTTTTGTTTGATTGCATTGAGCTTTTCATTATCATTTGCATCAAAGTTTTTGATAAGTGTATTTTATACACTTATTTCTATCCTAAAAGTAGGATTTTATATGTTTGTTTTAGAATATTCGCTATTTATTTTGTGTTATTTGTTTACATTTCAGAAATAATCCCAAAGTCGAGAAAATAAAGGAATTGGAGCGAAAATTGAGCAATTGGATGTAAAAGGGGTCAAAGTGAGCAATTCAAGAATTGATGCAGTCAATCAAATAGTTAATTTGAAGAAAAAATCGAATTTGGAAGAAATCAGAAGTTCAGGGGTTAAATTACAACAATCAAAAGTTGGAGGACTTGCTGTGCAATTAAAAGACAGGGACCAAGTTGCAGAATTTAAAAGATAAAAATTGCAGCCGGAATTACAACCGTGTGGCCGCACGGTTGAAAAAGGCGTGCGGTCGCACAGTCAAAAAATTCGGCGACTGAAGTTTACCTGCAGAGTCATGCAACCGCGTGTTTTTGAACCGTGCGGCCGCACGGTAGTCGCGACTGGGCCTCAGCTGGGCTTTTTACGCGAAAATCAGCAGTTTTCTCCTCAATTAACCTAAATCTCGGGAAAAACTATATATACCAGACCAAGGGCACGAGATGGGAGGTTCCCAATTCATTGAAGAGAGGCCAAAACGCTGTCGAAGTGCCGAGAGATCCATGCCACGCCAAGAACACAATTGAAGAACGAAGATCAAGGGCATGAATAGGGTGACATCTATCCATTCCTTTTGTGATTTATATTCAATTATGTATCTAGGCTAGATTTTGAATGTTAGAATTGTGATGAAGCATTTATTTCCGGATTTTATGTATTGATTATCATTTAATTTCATAATTCATGGGTTTGAGCAATTGATTTATACTTTTTTATCATGCAATTACTTGATCACTAGTTGTATGAATTTAGGTAGTGATTTCTTAAGTTCGAAAGATTGAGATTTCATTAGACTTGTATCAATTGCCACAAAGTCCGATAGGGGATAGAAATATACCCCTATGCTTTGTGTTATCTGTTATAGTATTCACAAAACTTGTAATGCTTTTCTATACATTTAGATTCGTCATAGAAATATAGTCGGATTGTGTATAGAAATAGGTGTTGATTCTTGTCCGAAAGGGAGTCTTGACAATATTAGGAATATGGATTTTCAAAACCTCGTGAATTATTGTTAGATGTTTAATTTAATGCGTAATTAATGGAATAAATGTGGATTCTCAATTCTAGCATGTTTTTCTCATATTTTCTCTAAATCAAATTTCCTCGTTCTTTCTAGTTTAATTTTAATTCAAAATTCTCAAATTTAAACAATTTCTCGTTCCGGTTAAGGTAGTAGTCTAAAATACGATTTAAAACAATCTCTGTGGGAACGATATTCGGACTTAAAATCCACTTTATTACTTGCGCGACCCGTGCACTTGCGGAGCGTCGTCAAGTTTTTGGCGCCGTTGCCGGGGATTGTTATTTAAATTTATTTTTAGATTACTTTCACTAATTCGGACTTTTTACTTGTTTTAATTTTATTTTTACTTTTACTTTTTTATTTTTATTTTTTTATTTTTAGGATTTTAATTTCTTTTTTTTAGTTAGTTACTAGTTTCCTTTCTTTTAGCTGTGTATGCTACGTTCGGAAAAAGGGAATCTCTTCGAAGCTGACCCGGAAATAGAACGTACATTACACCGTAGGTTAAGAAAACTTGGGGAATTAGATAAATCTAAAAACCAAAATGAAAATCAAATGGCAAACAACAATTTGAGATTACCCGCCCCTGATCCAATAAATGAAGACGACATGTTGGTGGGTGACTTCATGACACCTCAGGTGGTTCAAAGTCAATCCAGCATAGTCTATCCACCATTTGAACAGGCAAACTTCCAATTGAAAACCAATGTCATCAGCATGTTCCAAAACGGACATCAATTTCATGGGAGACCTGATGAAAACCCGCACACACATGTTTCTAAATTTTTAGACATGTGCCAACACTTTCAATATCAGGGCGTATCTGATGATGCTATCAGACTCAGGTTATTCCCTTACACTCTAAGAGATAGGGCTGTTGAGTGGGTGGATTCTCGCCCAGCTGCTAGTATAACCACTTGGAACGACTTGGTCCAAAAGTTTTGCACCAAATTCATGCCTCCAGCTAAGGTTGCCAAACTGAGATATGACATCACCATGTTTCAGCAACAAAATGCTGAATCCTTTGATGATGCATGGAACAGATTTAAGGGCATGCTGAGGAAGTGTCCAAACCATGGGATCAAACGAGGTGATCAAGTGAAGTGCTTCTATGAAGGACTACTTCCACATTTTAAAAACATGGTTGATTCCTCATCAAATGGTGCGTTAAGCACAAAGAGCATCGGGCAGGCATTGGAGCTCTTCGAGAGGATAGCAAATACAAATGCCATGTGGGGATCAGACAGGGTTGTTCCAAAGAAGGCAATTGGAGTCTATGAAGTGGATGCTTACACTGCCATATCAGCAAAAATAGACTCTTTGGCTGCGAAAGTGGAGAGCATAGCACTGGTAAGTCATTCATCAAAAAATGCCAAAATGACTTGTGAAGAGTGTGGTGCAAACCACGCCACTACAGATTGCCCTATTCTGGCTTGTCCATTGGAGCAAGCTGACTATGTACAAGGAGGTCAACGCCAGAATAATCCATACTCGAATACCTACAATTCAGGATGGCGCAATCATCCTAACTTTTCTTGGAAAGATCACTCTAATGGACACATTGCGCCTAATTTCAACACTGAAGAGAGGAAGCCTGCACTGGAAGAGATGCTAGGGAAATTTGTGGAAAGAACAGAACAATTCATGGCTAAAACAGATCAGTTCATGAGAAAAACTGAAACCACATTTCAAAATCAACAGGCTTCAATCAAAAATCTGGAGACTCAAGTGGGACAGATAGCACAGTTGATCACAGCTAGAGCTCCGGGTACATTACCTGCAAATACTGAGGTAAACCCAAGGGAACAACTAATGGCTATAAATGTAGTGCAACATGAGATAAATGCTATCACTACACGTAGTGGTGTGCAACTTCCTGAGATTCATGCTAAAAAGCCAGATGGAGTTCCTGAAAAAGTTGTGGAGAATGTTGAGAAGATGGCTGAAAAGGAAGATGACCATGAGGTGAAATCAAAAATTAAGCCTCACGAGTCTCCTATTCCATTTCCACAAAGGCTAAAGAAAACAAGAGAGGATAAGCAGTTTAACAAGTTTGTGAATATGCTTAGAAAACTGCACATAAATATTCCTTTCTTGGAAGTCATCACACAGATCCCAAGTTACGCCAAGTTGCTAAAAAAGATGATGTCTAGTAAGAAAAAGCTTGAAGAACTTGAGGAGGTCACTTTGAATGAAGAATGCAGCGCAATCCTGCAAAACAAGCTGCCACCTAAACTCAAAGACCCAGGGAGCTTTTCAATACCTTGCATTATAGGTGATTTAAGATTCAACAAGGTCCTATGTGACCTAGGTGCAAGTATAAATCTGATGCCCCTGTCGTTATACAAGAAATTGGGACTAAGTGAACCAAAGGAAAGCAATATCAGATTGCAATTGGCTGATCGATCAATCTGTCACCCATATAGAGTTGTGGAGGATGTATTGGTGAAAGTTCACAAATTCATATTCCCAGCGGACTTTATCATCTTAGATATGGAGGAAGATGAAAATTTGCCTTTGATACTTGGTCGACCATTCCTAACCACTGCACGAGCATTAATTGATGTAGAAAAAGGAGATGTAGTGTTGCGGGCTGAAAATCAAGAGGTGACTTTCACAATGATGCAATTTGATGTCCATGAGCCAGAACTAGAAAATTGCTCCAAGATAGATGTCGAGTTGGAATTGGCATACTGGGAGAAGTATGAATACAAGGTAAGGGCAGATGATGAGGCTACACCATCTAATCTAAAACCACCTTGAGAGTTTGCCAAAAACTCTAGCTCTAGACTTTAAATGAAGCGCTTGTTGGGAGGCAACCCAACCTCTCAAACCCTTTTCTTTATTCGTTTGTTTATTTATTTATTTTTTATTGCTTTTATTACTTTATAGTTGTTTAGATGCTTGACAGTGCATTTTAGGGGTACTAGTATGTTTAAAATGCATGCATTGAATTGTTATGTGTTTTAAGTAATTCTAGTGTTCCATTTTGCTTGTTTTATCACTTTTAATTTTAATTGCATTTTAATTTATTTTGTTGCTTTTTATCACAATCTTCTACTTGAGAACCTAGTTTAGGACATGAGCATATAGCGTGGAGGTTAGTTGCAAGCATTAGAAGGCATTTTGGGGTCCAAAACAGGGTCCAAAACTCAAATTTTGAAAACGTTCAAGTCACTGTCCATTAACACCATGCGGTCGCACGGTGTTACAACCGTGCGGTCGCACAGTACTTTTCTGGGCAGAAACGACAGATTGTATATATTATGCCAAAACTTTCATTTTAACTACTTCAAACCCGTTTTTTCTCCCCCAAATCGCCCAACATTGAATCCCCAACTACTCCCCTAAGTTTGCACATCATTTTAACTTCAATTCATATGTTGCATTGCCTCCAAAACGTTAAAAATGTAAGAATTTTTCACCAATTTCTATGATTGTGCATAATTCTTGTGTTCTTCAAATTCTTTGTGAAAATTGATATTGTGAATTGATGGTGATGGGCTTTGGCTAGAAATTGGAGAGATTGAATTATGTTTATTAGGCACAAAATTTTGGATTAATTCAAGTCTCTAACTCTATGATTTTCATCGATTTCTTCATATGCATGCTAGGTGCTCGATAAAATGCTACAATGAATGTTTTGTTGAGTTTTCGCAATTCTTTTCGGATGATCACCTTCATAACACGTTATACATCATTTGTGTATCATTCAATCACTATTTATACTCTTTTAAGGCATGAAACTCAACATGAACATCTTTGCACTTCAATGCACCTCATTGCAAGGCATCACAGCACCAATTCCAGCTTCATGTCACCTACTTTGTCACATCCTTTCATGACCCAAATGAACTCCAAATTTGCTGAATTTTTGATATGTTGTAGACCAAGTTATGTTCTTTCATATACCTGGGACATGTCTCGGGAAATTTTCACTTTTTCGAGGTGATGTCAAGGGTTGAAAATCAGTGGTCGACCACTTTTCAAAAATTTCATAATTTTTTCTAAGTCCTAGTTTGGGTGTGTTGTGTTGATTTTCCTTAGTTCCTATGTAATAATTATGCTTCTAATGATCATTAATGTTTATTTGCAAGGAACATATCATCATGGGACAATTCACGTCAAACATGAAAAAAAAAGTAAGGGATCATCTCATCCAACAAAACATGCAAGTCAAAGCTTCAAAAATGGGAATACCAACTCTCCAAACCCGGGAAGTACATTAACCCTCTTTGTTATTTCTGTATTTATTTTCTTTATGTGTTTTGAATACATTGAGGACAATGTATGATTCTAGTTTGGGGGTGGGAATTTCATTCATGTGCTTTCATATACACATTCATTCGATTTTGGGTATAAAAAAATCATAAAAAGTGAAAAATTTGAAAAATTTTGTTGACTTATTTATTGCTTATGACATGATTTGAATTGACTTTTGTGCTTTAGTTAGAAAATTGAACAATATGTGAACTAAATTTTTCTTAACATTCATCCATGTAAGACTTTCATCAAATTTGAGCACATAGCCATTTCAAATAAAAACTTGTGTAGGGAGATGCTTGATACTTGTGGGGTAAACTTGTGCACTTTGAACATAGAATTGATTGAAAAATCCTAAACCTTAAGTAATTAGATCCCGACCTGAAATGTAGAACCAAACTACTCAAGAAGCAGTTTGGGGGTGGGAAGGTTAGTATGAGTATGCATTGATGGATTTAAGATTTGGAATTTTAAATTGTACATCTTTAGTGTAAGGGATTTCGATCAACGGGTATAAACCATAATAACCAGCATAAAAACAGAAAAATGCTGAAGGTCTTATTCTACTCTTCAAATGCCTTTTTGACTCGAGCAAGTAAGTCTGAGGGGTTCTTTGAACCTGGTACCCTAAAGCCAACTGGTTTGGGAGTTGCCGATCTGAAAGCTCGCTACAGGGGTCAACTAGAAAGCAAGTACGGAGAGTGGACTTACACATAAGACGTTAAAACATCTTTAACTTTTTTTGTTTATGCCTTTATGACTCGGGTAATTAAGTCTGAGGGGTTCTCTGAACCTGGTACCCTAAGCTCAACTGAGTTGGGAGCTGCCGACCTAAAGCTCGCTACAGGGGTCATATAGAAAGCAAGTATGAAAAGTATTGCACAAAGATGGTAAAAGACAAGGACATTAAAAGAAAAAGTCGTCCATATGAAAGAAAAATAGAATAAAATGGTATAAGCTTTGTTGGTTGAAATTCCTAACATGTTGTTAATTATTCTTGGTCTGTCGTGCATACTTGTCTAGTACTAGCTGCCTTGTGTGGAAAGATGCGATTTATACATGTTTAGAAACCACATCAATAGGAAAGACCTCGGGATATGAGAGAAAAGTAATAAGGTTGTGATCATCCATGAGAGGGTAAGGAAAATTAAAAGAAAATCATTGTTGACCACATGGGATTCGGGCTTACTTTTGCATAAAAAGTCACACATTGTCAAGTTTATTTTTTTGCATAAGTTTGCGGTTGATTTTGGCTATTCACACACACACAATGAAGTTGAGCATCGGATGAATGAAAATATTTTATGTTGTTCATATTTCTTTGTCTAAAGAGAATCGTCAATTTGGATTATTGAAGCGCATGGTAAATAAGTTGACAAAAGCAAAAACATAATTTTTTATTTTGCCGTTTTACATTTATAGTTTAGTTTTATTTCGTTCGAGGACGAACAATAGTTCTAGTTTGGGGGTGTTGATAAGTGTATTTTATACACTTATTTCTATCCTAAAAGTAGGATTTTATATGTTTGTTTTAGAATATTCGCTATTTATTTTGTGTTATTTGTTTACATTTCAGAAATAATCCCAAAGTCGAGAAAATAAAGGAATTGGAGCGAAAATTGAGCAATTGGATGTAAAAGGGGTCAAAGTGAGCAATTCAAGAATTGATGCAGTCAATCAAATAGCTAATTTGAAGAAAAAATCGAATTCGGAAGAAATCAGAAGTTCAGGGGTTAAATTACAACAATCAGAAGTTGGAGGACTTGCTGTGCAATTAAAAGACAGGGACCAAGTTGCAGAATTTAAAAGATAAAAATTGCAGCCAGAATTACAACTGTGCGGCCGCACGGTTGAAAAAGGCGTGCGGTCGCACAGTCAAAAAATTCGGCGACTGAAGTTTACCTGCAGAGTCATGCGACCGCGTGTTTTTGAACCGTGCGGCCGCACGGTAGTCCCGACTGGGCCTCAGCTGGGCTTTTTACGCGGAAATCAGCAGTTTTCTCCTCAATTAACCTAAATCTCGGGAAAAACTATATATACCAGACCAAGGGCACGAGATGGGAGGTTCCCAATTCATTGAAGAGAGGCCAAAACGCTGTCGAAGTGCCGAGGGATCCATGCCACGCCAAGAACACAATTGAAGAACGAAGATCAAGGGCATGAATAGGGTGACATCTATCCATTCCTTTTGTGATTTATATTCAATTATGTATCTAGGCTAGATTTTGAATGTTAGAATTGTGATGAAGCATTTATTTCCGGATTTTATGTATTGATTATCATTTAATTTCATAATTCATGGGTTTGAGCAATTGATTTATACTTTTTTATCATGCAATTACTTGATCACTAGTTGTATGAATTTAGGTAGTGATTTCTTAAGTTCGAAAGATTGAGATTTCATTAGACTTGTATCAATTGCCACAAAGTCCGATAGGGGATAGAAATATACCCCTATGCTTTGTGTTATCTGTTATAGTATTCACAAAACTTGTAATGCTTTTCTATACATTTAGATTCGTCATAGAAATATAGTCGGATTGTGTATAGAAATAGGTGTTGATTCTTGTCCGAAAGGGAGTCTTGACAATATTAGGAATATGGATTTTCAAAACCTCGTGAATTATTGTTAGATGTTTAATTTAATGCGTAATTAATGGAATAAATGTGGATTCTCAATTCTAGCATGTTTTTCTCATATTTTCTCTAAATCAAATTTCCTCGTTCTTTCTAGTTTAATTTTAATTCAAAATTCTCAAATTTAAACAATTTCTCGTTCTGGTTAAGGTAGTAGTCTAAAATACGATTTAAAACAATCTCTGTGGGAACGATATTCGGACTTAAAATCCACTTTATTACTTGCGCGACCCGTGCACTTGCGGAGCGTCGTCAAGTTTTTGGCGCCGTTGCAGGGGATTGTTATTTAAATTTATTTTTAGATTACTTTCACTAATTCGGACTTTTTACTTGTTTTAATTTTATTTTTACTTTTACTTTTTTATTTTTATTTTTTAATTTTTAGGATTTTAATTTCTTTTTTTAGTTAGTTACTAGTTTCCTTTCTTTTAGCTGTGTATGCTACGTTCGAAAAAAGGGAATCTCTTCGAAGCTGACCCGGAAATAGAACGTACATTACACCGTAGGTTAAGAAAACTTGGGGAATTAGATAAATCTAAAAACCAAAAAGAAAATCAAATGGCAAACAACAATTTGAGATTACCCGCCCCTGATCCAATAAATGAAGACGACATGTTGGTGGGTGACTTCATGACACCTCAGGTGGTTCAAAGTCAATCCAGCATAGTCTATCCACCATTTGAACAGGAAAACTTCCAATTAATATTATTGCTTTCAAGCTATTTAAGAAATGTGTTCTCAGGATAGTGTTGTAAGACATCTGGGTCTTGACGACCTAAAATGGAGTCATCCTGGTCACCTGTTTTTCTCCTGATCCTAGAGAAGTCGGAAGGTCAATTAAAACTTCTGGTTTTACTGTTCCTCCACCAAAACCAGTTAAGAAAGTACTGACTTGCTGAAGCCAATTTTTTGGAAGTTGCATCTTGTCGAAAGCTTCGGAAGAGAGAACATTAGTTGCGCTTCCATTGTCTACAAGTATTCTCCTTAAATCCAGATTTGCTATCATGGCACTAATAACGACAGGGTCATCATGGGGGTATGAAATTCCTTCCATGTCAGAGTTATTGAAACAGATGCTGGTTGAGATATCATGGTCATGACTGGCTGACCTTTCTTCTTGACTTCCCAATGCCCGAGCATAGTTCTTCCGGGCGTTATTTGAATTTCCCCCAGAAGCTATACCTCCAACGATAAAATTTATGGTGCCAATAGGCCTATTCTTCTCCTCTCCTTTCTCTTGATCTTATTATCTTTCTTCACGTAATGTCCCAAGAAGCCTCTTTTGATGAGGGCTTCTATCTTCTGTTGGAATATTCTGCACTCATCCGTATTATGACATGGGCTTTTGTGAAAGTCACAATATTTATGGCAATTTCATTCATCAATCTTCCCCTTGATGGGTCTCGGCCAGAGCAGGTCTTCCCGACCTTTGATTTCCATGAGAATATGTGACCAAGGGGCATTCAACAGGGTGGAATTCTGGTGCCCATAACTATTCCCCTTTATGTTAGACCGGGAAGAATTTCGTCCATCCTCTTGCCTCTACCTTTTGTTCCTTTGCTTGACGGATTTTGAAGATTGTACTGCTGTTGATCCATGAACTTAATCCTGTGCTTTTACCGACAACTGAATCTTTTCCATATTTATGTATTTTTTTGCCTTTCTGAGGAGTTCGGTAACGTTTACAGGCGAATTCTTAGACAAGGACATTCGGAATTCCTGACCCCGAACTGCTAGGGTTAGGGCTGAATTTTCCGATGCAATGTGAAGATCGAAAATCTGAAGTCTCTCAGCGTTGAAGCGGGTCATGAATTCACAGTGTTTCATTGGGCCCTTGTCTCAACTGCATGAGGGAAGCGACGGTCTTTTTAATCCTTTTGCCGCTCACAAAGAAGGTTGTGAATCTCTTAGTAAGATCGTAAAAGGAAGAGATTGACCCTGATGATATTGTGAAAAACTAATCTCGGGTAGCATTGGTTAAATTTTGCGGAAAGACCTTGCATAATATTTGGTCGGGAGCATTCTGCATGTCCATGACATTAGTGTAGGTATTCAGGTAGTTGTAGGGATATGTAGTCCCATCGTATTTCTTTATCCGAGAATATTTAAATCTTTCTGGCAAGTGAAATGACGTTATTTCAGGGGTGAAAGGGGTTCTTCTCGTGAAAGAGGTTCGATCTTGCGTGTTTTGTCTTGTCCTTTCTGCCATTCCTTCCTGAATAATTTTAGAAATTTCTTGTTGTGTCAGGTTGGCGGAACCTTCAGTCATGGGATGGGCTCCCCCGATTTCGGGGGAATTGATATCCACCAGATTGACTGGCCTGTGTTCTTCCCTGGGAATCATTCCAGGAGTGTTCAGGTCGGGTGCTGCTTGACAACTATTCTATTGTTGAAGAATTTGACGAAGTTCACGGAGTTGTTGCTGGAGTTCGTTGAAAGCTTCTCGACTAACCGGTCTGTTATCTGGCCTAACTTCTAGATGTTGTTCTTCCTCAACATCTTTAAGAGGTGGGGGATTATTCCTTCAACCGAGGTATTTGCTGGAAGGGGCTGTCCAGTGAATGCGGAGGGACGAGCTTGACGTCTATTAACCATGACTGATTGTATCTTTTCCCACAGATGGCACCAATTGATGCTGTAAAAATTCCTAACCTTGACATGGAAAGATCTGGAGTTGCTTAATCACTGGAAAAGATGAATGGATTCGTCTTAGATGACCTACAAAAAAGACGAGGAGGATTCTCCCCGTCGCCCCTCTGATGTGAGAATTAGTTTTCTGGAGAAAGAAAAGTTTAGAGAGAAATATATAACTGAAAAATATGTTGAGAATAAATAATATTCGATCAAATGAACTGTATTTATAGGGCTCAAAAAGCCCATAAACTTCTTCTATTATGAGAAGGAGTCTTCTTTACGTAAACTTACCTTTTCAGAGGAGAATTCTTATAAGGATTGAACTTTCCTTTTTCATGAAGTTTCTTTATGGTGAATA
The DNA here is from genome assembly GCA_963555705.1 of Ligustrum vulgare. Classification (NCBI taxonomy): domain Eukaryota; kingdom Viridiplantae; phylum Streptophyta; class Magnoliopsida; order Lamiales; family Oleaceae; genus Ligustrum; species Ligustrum vulgare. Next base: position 36,678,965 of record OY743175.1, read on the forward strand.
TCTTTATCTTGGGGCCCAAGAATGTGGCAAGTCCATAGACAAAGGAGGACTTGAGGCCTGCTTGTAGGGGCTTTTGGCATGAATAGGCGGTGAAGGGTCGACCAGATCAACCCGTGACGGCGCAAAGTAGGAATGTGGTTGGGTATTGAAATCGACCACCGAGTACTAGGGCCAACCTTTGAGATCGTAATATAGTGCGATGGAATTATGGTTAGACAAGACCTAACCATATGTTTGGAAAGACGCCCAGGCATATGGAACGACCTGTGGGCCTGTGAAGCATGGGATCCAGGGAGATCGGGTGACATGCCCGGGCATTAGGTCTTCGCAGGGAAGACCTTTAACGTAACGGCCAATGGTGCATGGACTTCCCCTTAATTTTAGGAGGTAGGGAAATTATGCCGATCATTCTGCATATATTTAGTGGAAGTATAAGCTATTTCTTTAGTAATCTTTACTTGATATTTTTTACTGTTTAATTAACTAAATTTCAGAATATTGATACTTTGTTGTTGTATTTGCGCATTTTAAGTTATTTCCATATGTATTGATGTCAAGTAGCCTATAAGATAAGCTATTGTTTTTTTAAGATGAAGAATATTAAGACCTGGGTGTGTTTATTAATTGGCAGTGAATGGTTGGGCCAAAAATTAATTTTTCTTTTGTGATTTTCTTCTTTCTGTTTTTTTTATTTTTTATTTTTTATCATCATCATCATCATCATCATCATCTTAATCTTAATATATATAAAAGTAGAATAGCCGTCACCAAAATACACAAATAGTTTTCCGCTAAAAAAACTTTCTAAATTTGTAATATGGGTGTCATTAATTGCATTGACCTCAGTGCTATACTATTAATAACATAAAAATATTATTTTCCTATTTTATTATTATTTTTTAATAATTATTATATTATTTTGAAATAAAAAAATATATGATATGGGTATTAAATTAAAGATTACAATGAGAAGTTTAATGCAAGCTAACATGTGAAAGCAAATTATAAATATATTGTCCGTAAAATCGTATAAAAAAATTAAAGGTAAAGTTTTATTTTTCCTCAATATCTAATTCATTTTAAATTATATCATTTAAGTTCTATAATATTATCTATAATTAGTTAACTAAATTCATTTAGTAAAAAATGATTAATTTATGTTCTGATTTTTTCTTATCAAACTAAAATAACAATAACTATACGAATTTTTACGAAAAATCCAATTAAGTTGGATTAATTTTACAAACTTAAGATTTCTTCAATTTATTAATCATTTTCACATTATTTTTATTTATTTACTGATTCTGTTAATTTTTTTTATTTTTCATTATAAATTTAAATAACTAAAATATGCAAAAATGTATTAAAGATTTTAACAATTAGTTCATATAATTTGATTAATTTCTATTAATCAATTGATCGATCAATAATTTTTATTAAAATAATAATGTCATAATATGAATAAAGAAATTATACCAAAAAATCTATTAAACACATCTTTTTGGGAAGAATATGATGAAGAACAACATATGAAAACAAAAGCGTCGATCTGAAGGAGAATATATAAGTTGAGTTTTGTACATGTATTGTATGAGCCTAATTTTATAGTTCAAAAGTTTTTTTAAAAAAAGAAAATTTCATTTATTGAACGTTAATTCCAGAAATAGAGTTGATATGTTTAAAGTACAATCTCTAAAACACTTAATTCATAACCTGTTTTCCCGTAAAGAAATAAAACAATTCAACGGTTTACAATTTTATTAAAATATTAAAAAAATAATTATATGTCGTAAAAAATGGCGAAACTTTATTTCTTAATTTTATTAACATATATAGACAAAAAGACTCACTATATATATTTTATTTATATTTTCATTAATAATATTTTTGTTGACATAATTAAATATGCATTTAATTATGTTCAATTAAATGCATCCCATTTAAAAATTAAAAATTATTAATCACGCGAAGGATCTCTTGAATTGAATTCCACGTTCATGCACCACAAATATTGAGGTTGATTTTCACTTTCGTGCATCGTCAGTATTGTTTAATTTATTACATTTATTTATATATAAGACCACATATATTTAATTTGTTAAAATTACTTTTTTATGTAAATTATAATAATTTGAGGGTTATTATTTCAATTCACGTTAGTCAAAAATATTTGGTCGAAATTTTTTATTTATTCTATACAACATATATTTGAAAAATTACATTATTTAATTTAAATTTGAGAATTGTTTAAATATGTTTTGTCTATAGCAACTTTCGAGTATCACACGGGTGTGAGCAACTACAAACTGTACAAACAATGTATTATTTAAAGAGGTTTTCCAAAATTGATGAGAATTTTGATCCAAAAAAAAATGATAAGAATTGTAATTTATTTCTATTTTGAGCATTCGTTGACAGTTTATATCATTAATCAAAGGAAATTATGTATTCAATTTTTGTACCTATTTTATAATGATATTTACAGTAAAATCATTTCATATTGTTCTTCCGTGCAACGCACGGGTGTGATACTAGTTATTATTATAATAGTGTAGGTAGGGGTAAATAAAATGACCGAACCGAACCAAGTCGAGCAGTTTGGTTCGGTTTTACAAAAAACAAAAAATTAATGGTTTGGTTCTTAGAATGAAAAATCAAACGGTTTTGGTTCTGGTTCTTGTTCTAGAACCAAGAACCGAAGCCCAAGCCCACTTTTAGATCAATTTTTTTTTAATTATTCTTAAAAGTTAAAAAATTAACTTTATCTAATTTTTTGGTAATCTAGGTCTTAGCTTATTTATGCCGTCAGAAATCTAAATTTATTTTTCTTTAATCCTCTCTTATTTTTCCTTTTCCATTTTTGGTATATAGCTTACAAGAGGTTTTGCTTACTGTATAACTGAAAATATTTCAATGTAGCTCTCACATCTCCTTTTACTCAGTGGAAGATTTCATGCATTACATATCCCTCACATTTTTTATGAAATCTGGACATTTGTTAACTCGTCCTAAAATATGATGCTTGTAGTTCAAAGAGGTATTATGAGATTATAGACATCATCTTGTGTTTCGTGCATTAATTTTGTTTGTTTTATGCTAATAGTTTCTGGGTAAGTATGAATACGTAGTCATATAGCTTGATATAATTAATCTCTATCAACGAGTCATTCGTCTACATTTTTAAATCATTATTATTAGACAATATTTTGTATGCAGATGTAATTTGATATTTGTGTATTAGTTTAGACTTTGGTAAATGAATTTCGTTAATCATTACTAAGTATTAACTTATGGTTGTGGATATGGTATGTGATGATAATTTGCTTTTATATTTTAAAATTCAAATAATGTACTGGGAATCAAACCAAACCAAACCAGAACCGAGGGGTTTGGTTTCATATCTTTATAAAAATCGATTGGTTCCATTGGTAGAAAAATCACCTGTTCATGGTTCGGTTTGGTTCCATTGGAACCAAACCGAACAATGTCCACCTCTAAGTGTAGGTGCACAAAGAATTAAGAATGTATGTGGGGCCCACTGAATTTGCCTGCGAGCGGGAAAACACAAATTTATACTTTGTTTGTTAAGCTTTTATGTTTAACAATATGTATTTTTTATGTTTCGCAGGTAAAATATGTTATTGAATAATAAAGAGTGAAAATATGTATGATTAAAAATGATTTAAGAAATTGAGATGTTAAAAACATGTTTACGAGACAGGCTTAAAAGTTGTTTAAATGTACTAGTTAAAAAATTGTAGAGTCGGCAATAAAATTAGGAAAATGCAAAATGAACAAACATTTTAACAATCCAATCAAATGAGTATTGTTCAAGTAGAATAATTGTTAAAATTAATTCGTAACTTTAACATTAAGCCTCTATTTGTCCCCTATTTTTTACAAAACAAATTTATTAACATTCAATTTTAACCATCAATCTTGGTCAAGATTACTATTTTTGACTTTTTAAATATTTTTTTAACCACATATTCTCTCAAAAATACTATTCAAAATTATTTTCCAAAAGACGGGGGACAAAAACACGCTAAAATTGTTACACGCTCTATATAACACTCAAATTCATAAGGAATGCAGTCAACCATTATGACACTCATCACCTCCAAACGTCTGCACTTAGCAGCGGCGGTCATACTAACATACGCCATATGTGTACTCTCCCTCAAGGGTTGCCCCAATTGCGGTTCCACCCCAGTTCCCTACCCTTTTAGCACCACTCCAGGCTGCGGTGACCAGTCCTATAAAATCCGGTGCAACGCCACCTCCCTTTTCTTCGACTCCCTTAATAACACCTACCCCATCACTTCCATTTCCCCCTCCAATCAACGCCTCACCATTGAACCCTCACCTTTCCTCGCCAACACCTGCAACACAACCGATCAGCTCACCTCCAATGGCCTCCAACTCAACTCCTCCGCCCCCTTCAACATCACCAGCAGTAACACTGTCTTCTACCTCAACTGCCCCATCGACATCTTGGGTTTCCCCTTAAACTGCACCTCCAACAGCCTCTGTCACGTGTACATCAACGGCACGGCCCGGAGTGGCTGCGTGAATACGCAGGTATGTTGTTCTTTGCAGACTGGGGCATCGGTGACTAGGTACAAGATAGGGTTCAATGATCTTGGTTGCGGGGCGTACATGAGCTTCGTGAATTTGGATTACAGTTTGCCGTTGAGCAGATGGCCGGCACCTGGAGTGGAGTTGGAGTGGGTTTTGCCCAGAGAGCCCACTTGTGGGGAGCTAGGCGATTGCGATTTGGGATCCACTTGTAGACCCGATCCAAACTCGAATGGTGAAATCAATAGGTGCTTTTGCAACTCTGGGTTGCAATGGGACTCGGTCGTTGGACAGTGTACTAAAGGTGAGTTCTCTCAACTTTGCCATTCATTTGCTTTGCTTTTCTAGTTTTTGGTAACGGTGTATGATTTATAAATTGATTTATTTATAATTTTGTTTTAAAAAATAGCCTTTGAAAATTAGAGAGTGAAAATGTGTGTAGTTATTCTTAGGGTTGGACAAAAACCGACCCAACCCGTCGAACCCGTCCAAACCGACCCAACCCGATCGGTTTGGGTCGGTTTTTCATGAAAATTGGGTTGGGTTGGGTTTTTTTTTTATAAATTTTTTCGGGTTGGGTCGGGTTATTAACCCGACCCAACCCAACCCAAAAAAAAAATAAAGTTTTTTTTTTTTTTTTTTAAACTTGACTTATTTAAATATTGATTGAATATATTTTAATTTTATTAACAAGTGTTCAATTTATTGAATCTTTGGTTATTGTAGTATACATAATTGATTTGAATTAAAGATAGATTCATGAGTTTTTTTTTTTTCAAAAATTTTACTAATTGGGCCAAAGCCCAACCCGACCCAACCCGACCGAAATTTGGTGGGTTGGGTTGGGTTTGAATTCGTAATTGGGTTGGGTTGGGTTGATTTTTTATCAACTCGACCGTAGTGGGTTGGGTTCGGGTTGAGCAAAAAACCGACCCAACCCAACCCACGCCCACCCCTAGTTATGCTGCGTAATTAAACTCGACACATGATCTGTTCAATACACTCCAATTGTATTAGTGTCATCTTTAAATATTTATGCATTTATACAATAAGGACAAATTGCAAATCTAAATAATGAATGAGCCAATACTACAACCTTCCAGTACAAGGTGACTTATACATTAGTTGAAACAATTTATTTATGATCAGAATATAAGTTGTATCAAATTGTACTTTCAATGCAAGTACTCAAATTATATTATCACAAATAATCACAGACGTTTTAATTCACATATTCTGTAATTAATAAATACAATAAATAAAACTAGAATTTATTTATTATAAATCACAACAAAATATACCATATGGGCACACCCAACACTAGTATACTTCAAAATGTTCTTTTATTTTATTTTTTTCACACATTATAGTGTTTGCTAAAAATAGGAGTTTTAGTATTAGATTTTGATAAAAGTTGTAAATTCTATGAAATGTGAAGTTAAAAGTAGTATATAGATTTCATACAATGCTAAATTTGGAGTTGACTGCAGAAATCTTTGTTTCTAAAGAACTTTTTTTTTTCCTATTGTTTTCACTCTAGTTTTGCAATTGTCGTCTGATTACCTCGGTTAAATCTAATATGTAGTGTATCAAGATCCAGGTGGCCGTGATAAACATGAAATAGCCTTTATAACAGGTACCTCATCTATCGTGCTCTTAGTGGTTATGATTTTGTATTGGCTTGAAGAACCTTCAGACAAGATTTTCCCAACAATATATATAAATGATCTTTTAATTTTTCTTTTGTTTGGTTGACTATAAATGAGTTTTGTTAGAAGAGAAAAGTCCTTAGAGCATCTCCAGTTGTGGTGTATGTTAGCTCTAATTAGTGATTTAGATCCTCAAAGTCATTGTAATTATCGCAAATGGGATGGTGTAAAAGAGATGTAAATTAGAATTTCAGCCAAAGATCTAAAAAGAATCCACATTTGTGTTTAGTTTTACACTGGAACAAATTTCACCTAAATTCAACTTATCAATCCATAAAATCTTTTATATAATTTGCATCTATTATATAAATTTACATTACAATTTGAAATTCTTATACTAATTTGCACATTTTTAATTTTTTATTATTTTTATTTTCTTAACCAAATCTCTAAATTTTTAAGTCGATTTGTTTGTAATATTTATATATATGCACAAATAAAAAATAGATTAACATATAATTTATGAGCTAAAAAATTATGCAAAAACTAAATTTAACTCCTATAACTTACATATATCAATTGGAGCAACATTTTGTTATAGATCCATCATGGTGTAAATTGAGATGTAAGAGCAACTCCAATCGTGGTGTATAATACACCCAATTAGTGATTTAGATCTCCAAAGTTGTCAGATTGATCTCCAATAGAGGGTGCAAAAGGGGATGCAAATTAGAATTCCTGTCAAAAGATGTAAAATGGATCATTTTCATCTTGTTTTACACATCACATGGAGTAATTTCATCTAAATTTAGCTTTCAACAATCCGTAAAGTTTTGATGTGAAATATATAATTTAAATCTATTACATTTCCGGAGGTGTTAATTTACACCTAAATTTGCACCACGAATGGAGATGCTCTTAATTGATGGTCTTATAGTGATATCCTGAGCTTGCCATGACTCTTTCATAGTAAAGAGAGAATACATAATATTGTTTCAGAAAAGATGAGAGTTAATTAACTAAGACTATGTAGGAAAGAGTCCATAGACAAGGTTTTTTTTAGGACGGGCGAGAGATAGGGGAGAGGTTCGGTTATTATAGCAATCAGTAATGTAATTCGCTCAACATGAGTAATCTTTTCCTCTATATCAGAGGAAACTAAATTCATAAATTCAAAATCACTTTCATATTAGTGTGAACAATCATTAGTAAGCATTAAGAGAACATAATAGAAGATATTTCCTTTGAATCTGTTGCTGATTCAAACGGATGTGATTTTTTATTATTTATTTAGCATTGAATATTAGATGGGTAATCCAAACAAGAGAATTCCAACTGCAAGAAAATTAATAACTCACACATCGGATGAAAGGTGTATAATTGAATTTACAAATGTATTGCTCCACTTGAATATAGGTCATGTTCCTTTCTTGAATAAATGTTGATTTAATGTGTCCCTAGTTTTTTTACATCTGTTTTTTTTTTTTTCCCTTAATCCAACTAAACACCGATGACTTGTCTTCCATGATCATCAAAGATAGAATAGCCATTTAATGTTTTGGGGTCTTGCTTTATCAAATTAATTAAGAGAAATCATACAATTAATAATGAGGAATAGGCAAAAAGGGTCCCTAACCTATGGGTTATTGTGCAAATGGTCCGTATACTCTAAATCTTGGCTCAAAATCCCTAGCTTTCAACTTAACGGACATAAATTGTCTTTTTGGATGCTTTCATCCAATTTACCCTTAAAAAGGTCAATCTTTTGATAAAAAGACTAAAATGTTTTTACTTTTAGTTAATAAGTAAAAAAATAAATGAAAACAAGAAGGAAAAAGAAAATTATTAAAATATGACAAAAATAAAATGCAAGTAATCGTGCCAACCAGTCTTTCGTAAGAAAACCTCCAATACATGTTGTGGACCACTTTGAACATTGACATTGTGGTATATAAGCAAAATAGAACGTACTTAAAAACGTACATATTTAATGCAAATGCAAATTGATAGGGATTCCGTCACGATGATACAGTAGATAAAATTAGATACTTCGTAAGACTTCAAATCTACATGACATTAATATATAATGAGTAGGCTTTCGAATTCTAAATTTGATTTTCAATGCATTCTATGAATTTCTATCAATATCTCCTTTATTTTCTCAATACAATAACATCACCTTTAAATTTTCATATGAAATATAAATTTTGTTGAGTTAGCATGTATAATGGAGCTTTTGAATCTAAACTTCTAGAAAATATATTTTATTTCTTTGCCACATCATCTCAACGAAGCCTCGTTATATAATTTTTTTTGTTGAATACATGCCATTTTGCTTTTATGTCACATCTTTTTTTATGTTATCTATTGTTGTATTAAGAGGTAATCTTCTGTGGGACTGATTGGTAGCCTAAGTCGACTTTTCTTTTGTTTCTTATATATATATACATATATATATATATATATATATATACTTCTTGTTTTATTTATTTAACTAAAGAAGGCATTCCAGTCTTTATTCTAAAAAATTGACATTTTTAGTGGTTTATTGGATGAAAACACTATTCATGGAGCTACTCCATAGGTTAGGGATATATATATATATATATATATATATATATACTTCTTGTTTTATTTATTTAACTAAAGAAGGCATTCCAGTCTTTATTCTAAAAAATTGACATTTTTAGTGGTTTATTGGATGAAAACACTATTCATGGAGCTACTCCATAGGTTAGGGACCATTTGCATCAATTTCTCCTTAACTACAGGGATTTTTTTAAACGAGATTGCTAGCTAACTTTCAGTAGTTAAATGATTGTTGTGACTGATGCAGGTTTAACTACAATATTTGGTGTAGCACTTTTAGCAGCATTTATTGGATTTTTATTCTACAAGCAGCACCATCGCATCAAGAAAGAGCAAGAACAACTTACTCGGGAACGTGAAGAAATACTAAATGCTGGTGGTGGCAAATCAGCAAAACTTTTCACTGGTAAAGAAATTAAGAAGGCAACAAATCGATTCTCCAAAGACCATCTTCTTGGCATTGGTGGTTTTGGTGAAGTCTACAAAGGAATTCTTGAAGATGGAAGAGTTGTGGCAATCAAATGTGCAAAACTGGGTAACACCAAAGGTACGGAACAAGTTCTAAACGAGGTCCAAATACTTTGTCAAGTTAACCACAAGAACCTTGTTGGCCTCCTTGGGTGCTGCGTTGAGCTTAAACAACCATTACTAGTTTATGAGTACGTTCAGAATGGAGCTCTGCTCGATCATTTAAGAGGTGAAAAGCAGGGATTTCTCTCTTGGCTTAGCCGACTCAGCATTGCTCATGAAACTGCGGAGGGACTAGCTTATCTTCACTTTGCTGCAGTTCCTCGAATCTATCACCGGGATGTGAAATCCAGCAACATTTTGCTCGACTCAAAGCTTAATGCAAAAGTTTCAGATTTCGGATTATCTCGATTGGTCAATGAAGACTTGAGTCACATATCAACTTGTGCTCAAGGTACAATTGGATATCTTGATCCCGATTACTTTAGAAACTTCCAATTGACAGATAAGAGCGATGTCTATAGCTTCGGGGTAGTTTTATTGGAGTTATTGACATCTCAAAAAGTTATTGATTTCAATAGAGCGGAGGATGATGTGAGCTTGGCCTCTTACGTGCAGAGATTGGTGGAGGAAGAGAGGATAATTGATGTGATTGATCCAATGTTGACTAGGGAAGGAGTAAGCAATATTGAGTTTCATAGCATGAAGGTTTTGGGATTTCTGGCTTTACGATGCTTGAACGAACATAGACAATACAGGCCTTCTATGGAGGAGGTTGCTAAGGAGATTGAATACATTATCAGTATTGCAACAGCTGAGGTCATTGAGTAGTTTAATCCCTAAGTCTATTTAGACTGCACTATTCAGCGGCTAAAAATTAGTTTATAAATAAATTTTTGTTGCTTTCGATGTAAAATATATAGTTGAAAAATTATGTATGATTAAAATGTGGTATGCAAAGTTGTGCAATTTATAAATGAGAAAACTACATGGATCCCTCTTTTTAAATATCACTTTGTAATAATAAGATGAGGATTTTTACATTTGTAAAAGTCATGTGCTAATTATCAATTAATATTGATTAATTAAATATATAATTATTAAAAATTAAATTACCTATCTCAACTCATTCCATCCAACTCAAACCTTAAATAATTTCTAACTCATTTCAAACTCAATCTTATCCCCTCTCTACCATACCTCTACATCTCACTCTCTCATATTACCCAAGCTTCAACAGTTAGATATTGTCTAGTTGACCTTGGACCACCCAATCTAATTACTAGTCTTTGCTTTTTCCTACTTATAGCTGGCAAAAAAAAATTGACCCGCTCTGAACTCGACAGGGCGGGTTTTGGCCTCCTCGCCAGGTAGTATTAATATAAATAATATATATTGGGAAAAATAGAAAAAAAAATTAAACTTGGTAGTAGAGTTGACCCGCCACAACCTACTCGAACCCACCCTGACCCGAGATTCGCGGCAAGTTAGGGAATAAAAAAAAATTCGTGGGGCACAGGTCAAGGGTACCCGAACCCGCTTCGTTGCCATCACTATTTCCACTAAAGGCAAAAGACTGAAGTTTCAGCATAAAAGTCAATCAATCTGTAATACTTTCCTCGGACTTGTCGTTTATGTATTTTATCCTCGTCCGGGATTCAAAAATTAGGTATGAGCATAAATGACCGTTTTGTCACTCTAATATTCTCACTACCTTAAATATCGTTTTGTTCAACGGTCCTGTGAACCAATCAGAAATGTTGAAATTTAGCCGTCGCTAAACATTGAACTTGGATTTTGACCATTCAATAGAAAACATTTAAGTAGTCACTCAACTCATTTTTCGAGGCGACGATTCCAGACACGAATTCATGTTTTCTACTTCATTAATTATTGAACTTCCAACACACTAATATATTTGACCAATCAAATTAATCTCACCCATTGGTAAATCAAAGAACCATTAAAGTCACGAAAGATATACATAGCACTGTCAAGAGATTTAAATGAAATACACGATGATCAAGTGGAATTTAATTCTTTGCATGGTTGTGCTATAGAATTAAACTCGAGCATAAATGACCATTTTGTCCCTCTAATATTCTAACAAACTTAAATACCATTTTCTTCAACGATCCTATGGGTAGATGCTAAAATTCAGCCGTCGCTAAACACTAAGTTTAGATTTTAACCATTCAATAGAAAACATTTAAGTAGTCACTCTACTCATTTTTCGGGGCGACAATTCCAGACATGAATTCATGATCTCTAATTCATTAATTATCGAATTCCCAACACACTGATATGTTTGACCAATCAAATTAATCTCACGAATTGGTAAATAAAAGAACCATTAAAATCACAAAAAGATATACATAACACTATAAAGAGAGTTAGATGAAATACACGACGATCAAGTGGAATTTAATTATTCGCACGGTTATGCTATAGAATTGAACTCGACACGTGATCTGTTCAATACATTCCAAGTGTATTAGTGTCACCTTTAACTATTTCTGCAATAAGGACAAAATGCAAATGCAAATCTAAATAATTAATTAGTCAACACTACAATGATCCAGTACAAGGTGACACGCCTTATACATTGGTTGTAAACAATTTATTTATCATCTGAATATAAGTTGTATAACATTGTACTTTCAACGCAAGTACTGAAATTATATTATCACAAGTAATCACAGACGTTTTAATCCAAATGCTTTGTAATTAATAAATACAATAAATAAATGAAACTAGAATTTATTTATTATAAATCACAACAACATATACCATATGGGCACACCCAACACTAGTGTACTTCAAAATGTGCTGGGCGTTTTTTTTTTCACACATTATAGAGTAGCTAAAAACAGGAGTTTTAATATTAGATTTTGATAAAAGTTGATGAAAGCTGTAAATCCTATGAAATGTGAAGTTAAAAGTAATATATAGATTTCATGCAATGCTAAATTTGGAGTGACTTCAGAAATCCTTGTTTGTAAAGAACTTTTTTTTTATTATTATTGTTTTCTGATACGAATTATGGCAGGCTTGACAGAAAGATCAACAATTCAAGCCAAACAAAGTTATAATCATTTTCGAAGAGCTTCAAATATCAAACATAGAGTCATTGAAGAAGCTTCAAGCTATCATGAGTCAATTGTGCCGAAAACAATGATAAGGCCTAGCGCGAGGTCAATTACGACCGTAACTAGTGCATTCACGACTGTAACTAGAGCAACGAAATTTTGGACCCACAAGAAACTTACGGTCGTAAGTCAATTTTCTCGGTTGTAAAAATATCAAGCGTGCGGTCGCGTGAACTTTTGCCCGCAAGGTTGCACAGTATAACTTTTAGGGTTTTCGTGGATTTTTTGTTATTTTCCATTTTGTATTGTTAGGTTTTGCGCCCATTCAGTGGCTAGAGTTAGTTGTTAGGTTGTTTTCGTTATTTATATCCTATTTTTATTCATTGTAATGGATAGACTTGATTTTTAATAAATAATTTTATTGATTAATTCAATAATTTATAGGTGAATTCCTATATTTTTCCTTATCAAAGATCGATTCTTCGAGGGGTTCAATCGAACTTATCAAGTATTAGAAGTGTTCTAAAAAGCGTGAAGCGTGGAGCCTAAAAGTCAAGCTTTTGAAGCTTAAGTGGGAGTAAGCGTTAAAAAGCGTTTTTCAATTCCTAGATATATGATTTAAATTTTACCCATACTTGAACAAGTAAAAATAAAAGAAAGGCAGGAGTGCGCTTCGGATGCACTTAAGCGCGCTTCGGCTAGCTTCGTGCGCGCGCATTTTTTAGATAAAAAAATTTTCAAATGCTTTTTTCTCGCTTTTGTCGAAATCGCCGCGTGACGGGGGTGCGTCGCGCACTGTGCGCGTGTAGGTGTGCATTATTCGCGAGTTTTAGAACACTGAGTATTAATGAGAATATTTGTGGCGTTAAAAAAAATCAGAAACTTATCGAGGAAACTGGATAAATCCTTATGGCGTTTCGAAAGTCTTGGTTCTCTCTTTCGCATCGTCGATCCTCGCGTTTGAAGTTTAGGTCAAGATTCCTCTGTTCATACACAACATGGGTTCGGAACATTCCAGCATTAATTCCGCGCTTCTTTTGTCATCATTTTCACTCTAGTTTTGCAATTGTCATCTTATTGTCTTGGTTAAATCTAATATGCAGTGTATCAAGATCCAGGTCGTGATAAACATCGAATTGCCTTTACAACAGGTACCTCGTCTATCATGCTCATGGTGGCTATGATTTTGTATTAACTTGAAGAATCTTCAGATAAGGTTTTCCCAACAATATATATAAATGATCTTTTAATTTTTTTATTATATTTTATCTTTTTGTGGTTGACCATAAATGAGTTTTGTTAGAAGACTGAAGTCCTCAGTGCATCTCCAGTTGACAGTTGTTGTGTATATTAGCTCTGATTTGTTATTTATATACCCAAATTCATCGGAATTGTCTCTAATGGGAGAGTGTAAAAGATATAAAAATTAGAATTCCGGCCAAAGATCTAAAAAGGGATCTACATTTGCATCTAGTTTTTCACCTTCATATGGAATAAATTTCACCTAAATTTAACTATCAATCCATAAAATCTTGATACGAGATATATAATTTGCATCTATTATATAAATTTACATTACAATTTGAAATTTTTATATTAATTTGCACATCATTAATGTTTTAATTTTTTTCTTAACCAAATCTCTAATTTTTTAGGTCGATTTGTTCGTAATATTTATACATACGTACAAATAAAAAACTAAATTAACATATAATTCATGAGCTAAAAAAATTGTGCAAAAACTAAATTTAACTCCTATAACTTACATCTATCAATTCGAGTGAAATTTTGATATAGATCAATCGGGGTGTAAATTGAGATGTAAATGTGGTTTTAGAGATATTAATTTACACCTAAATTTGCCCCACGATTGGAGATGGTCTTATAGTGATATTCAGAGCTTTCCATGACTCTTGCATAGTAAAGAGAGTACATAATATTGTTTCAAAAATGATGAGAATTAATAATCTAAGACTTTGTAGGAAAGAGTCCATAGACAAGGTTTTTTTAGGACGGGCGAGAGATAGGAGAGAGATTCGATTATTATAGCAATCAGTAACGTAATTCGCTCAACATGAGTAATCTTTTCCTCTATATCAGAGTAAAATAAATTCATAAATTCAAAATCACTTTTCATATTACTGTAAACAATCATTAGAAAAGTAAGCATTAAGAGAACATTAATAGGAGATATTTCCTTTGAATCTGTTGCTGATTCAAACGGATGTGATTTTTATTATTTATTTAGCATTGAATATAAGATGGGTGATCCAAACAAGAGAGTTCCAACTGCAAGAAAATTAATAACTCACACATCGGATGAAAGGTGTATAATTGAATTTTCAACCATTTGTATTGCTCCACTTGAATAGGTCAAGTATTAGATGTTAAGAGTCAAAGGCGGCTCCTTATATATCCCATGTTCATTTCTTGAATAAATGTTGATTTAATGTGTCCCCATTTTTTTTACATCTGTTTTTTTCCCTTAATTAATCCAACTAAACACCGATGACTTGTCTTCCATGATCATCAAATATAGAATAGCCATTTAATGTTTTGGGGTCTTGCTTTATCAAATTAATTAATAGAAATCACACACTTAGGAATAGGAAAAAAGGGTCCCTAACCTATGGGTTATTGTGCAAATGGTCCCTATACTCTAAGTCTTGGCTCAAACATCCCTAGCTTTCAACTTAACGGACAGAAATAGTCTTTTTGGATGGCTCATCCAATTTTTACGCTTAAAAAGGTCAGTCTTTTGATAAAAAGACAAATGTTTTTAGTCAATAACTAAAAAAAATAAATGAAAACAAGAAGGAAAAGGAAAATCTATATATCTATATATATAATAAGTAATAACAAAGTCCATGCCAAAAATAATAGGTAGATACTTTCCTGTCCAAAATGACTTTCTAAATATGGAAATTGTTACCAATTATCAAAAAATAATTTAACAAGTGTTTATGCAATTATTATGGTACATGCGTCATTAATTGCATTAGAATTTGTGATATGCAATTAATAAAATCAAGATTTTATTTTATTTTAATGTATAAATTATTTTTTTTTTTTGTTTTGTAATAGTTATTATTCTTTCGATAATTATAGTATTATATTGAAATCGAAAAATATGTAATATAATTGTCAAATCGAAAATTTTAACGAGAAGTTTAATACATGCTGAAATGTGAGAATCAAACTGAAAATATATTGTTAATAAAATCATCTTAAAGTACAAATGTAAAATTTTTACTTTATATTTTTTAATTTTCCTCAATATTTCACTCATTTGAAATTATATTATTTAAGTTCTATAATACTATTTATAAAATACTTTTTTCTTAATAATTATTATTCTTTTGAAAGTTATTATATTATTTTGAAGTAGAAAAATATGTAATATAGGTGTCAAATCTAATATTTCAACGAGAAGTTTAATGCAAGCTAACAAATGAGAGCAAACTGTAAATACATTGTCCATAAAATCGTTCCAAAGATCAAATGTCCAAAGTCCATGCCAAAAAATATAATTTGCACATAGTTTCTCGCCCAAAATAACTTCCTAATATGGAAATTGTTGCAAAAAATATGTAATAAGTGCAATTATTACAGTACATGTACCACTAATGATATTAGAATTCATGCTATACTATTAATGACATCAAAATTTTATTTATTTTAATGTATAAACTAATTTTTTTGTTTTGTAATATATTTATCACTCTTTTGATAATTATTTTATTGTACTGAAGTCGAAAAATATGTAATATGAGCATCGAATTTAAGATCTCAACGAGAAGTTTATTATAAGCTAACAAGTGAGAGTAAATTGAAAATATATTGTCCATAAAATCATCTTAAAGGTCAAATATAAAAATTTTACTTTATGTATTTTTTACCTTTCTTCAATATTCCATTCATTTTAAATTATATCATTTAAGTTCTACAATACTATTTAAAGTTTAATATGAGTTAACAAATGAGAGCAAACTAAAAATATATTGTCCTTAAAATCGTCTCAAATATCAAAAGTAAAAGTTTTCACTTTTCCTCAATATCCTATTCATTTTAAATTATATCGTTTAAGTTCTATAATACTATTTATAAACTATTTTCTATAATAATAATTATTGAATTTTTTTGAAGTCAAAAAAGTGTAATATAAGTTTCAAATTGAAGATCTCAACTAGAAGTTCAATACAAGCTAACAAGAGAGATTAAACTGTAAATACATTGTTCGTAAAATCATCTTAAAAATCAAATATAAAAGTTTTGCTTTATATTTTTTTACTTTTCTTCAATATCTCATTCATTTTAAATTATATCATTTAAGTTCTATGATACTATCTATAAATTATTATTCTTTTGATAATTATTATATTATATTATATTGAAATTGAAAGATATGTAATATGAGTGTTAAATCAAATATTTCAATGAAAAGTTTAATATGAGTTAACAAATGAGAGCAAACTAAAAATATATTGTCCTTAAAATCGTCTCAAAGATCAAAAGTAAAAGTTTTCATTTTTCCTCAATATCCTATTCATTTTAAATTATATCGTTTAAGTTCTATAATACTATTTATTAACTATTGTTTTGTAGTAATTATTATTCTTTTGATAATTATTATATTATTTTGAAATCAAGAAATATGTAATATGTATGTCAAATCAAAGATCTCAACGAGAAATATAATACAAGATAGAAAGTGAGAGCAAACTGTAAACATATTGTTCGTAAAATCGACCCAAAGATCAAATGTAGAAGTTTTACTTTATATTTTTTTACTTTTCCTTAATATCTCATTCATTTAAGTTATATAATTCTCAGTGTTCAGAAAACCTGAAATTGGGTCGACCCGTAAAAGGCAACAGGTCAAGGTTAGAAGATTGAACTGGGGTCGAATCAAGTTTAATTAAAAATTTAATAATTGTTTCAAAGAACAAAAAATTTCCTAAAAAAAAAATTATTTTACAAATAAAGCAATATTTACTCATTTGAAGATAAAATTAAATTCACAAAAAATATAACAATATTATTTACCAATTCAAAGCAAATACAAATTTATAGTTTTTCATTCCATTTATTATATTATATTTTATTTCAAAAATTTTGACATATCAAAAAAAAAAAGATAAAAATAACTTATTTATAAGAAGAAGACAGTTTAAGAAACAAATAAATAATAAATAAAATATTTTTTTTAAACAAGAACAAAACAATTTAAAAATAAAAGAAAAATAAAAATCCTATTAAGATTAGGATTTCCTAATTTTAATAAGTTTTGTACATGTTGCATTTCCTAATTTGATTACTTTTGTCTTCTTTAAAGTTTTGTATTAAAATATTGTTATACTATATTTTTATTTAACATAATTGTTTAATTAACATATTTTCATAAATTTTAATCGAAATAACTATCACAAATAATAATCTTGTGCATCGCACGAGTGAAAATACTTATTCTATATAATAATAAGATAATCATTACAATTTTACGCACACAGTTTTCCATCCATATGCACTTGCCATTTCTGGAAATAAAAATAAAATAAAATAAAAATTCGTGTATTATTAAATGAATAAATGTTGTATTTAAATTTGTGTTGATTAATGCAATTGTCATTTGAATTCGTGTACATTAATGTCATATTGAGATCCGCGTAGATAATATTCATACCATAAAGGACTAATTAGGCTCAATCATACTTTTATATTTTAAAATTTTAAAATCAGGTCATTATAAGTTATTTTATTAATTCAGATATCAATTTAGTGATTTACTAAACCCAAATCAGACCATCTCGTTCATATCCCTCTTCATCCTCTAACCCTAAACCGATCACTCATCTTCTTCAGTCTATTTTTCAGGAAATAACATTGATGGAATCTCGTGTTTCCCCAGTTTGAGGTCCATCCAAGAAAATTTCAACTACCTTTCTTTTTTGTGCTATGACTCCACCAATTCAAGCCAGCGCCAATGATCAGATGACTAATGGTTCTGTTAGCCATTGGCTATAATTGGAGAATTAGAAAATGGGTCCCACTTCTATTGAGCTCGACAACATATGGAGTTACTAAAAGAAATATTATCTTGTTCAGTGTTTGAAATCTTGTTTTGATAGATTCCCAATTATGATTAGGGTTTTATTTATTAGCTCTACTATTATCTGATTTTTTCAGTGCATGGAAGTCGTTAGAACTTGTTTGCTATGTACTATTTCGATTAAAAGCTTTTTATTATTACAGTCATTGTCTTCTTCGAGTGCCTCTCGGGCAAAAGAAGGACTTGATATCGCATTATTTAAAAAATTGGCTCAATTTATTGCAATCTATGTAGTACTTTAAGAGATAATTTGTCAGTGCTAATTTTACATAGATCTATTTGAAGCAGTCATTATAGGAATTTTTTGACGGTCCTCCAACGGCAAAAGTTGTAGTTGTAGTTGTGATTGTGGTTGTGGTTGTGGTTGTGGTTGATTACAAATTACACTAATATGTTGCGAATTCATTAGTTACAATTATAATTAATTACAAAATTGTAATTAATTATAAACTACAATTCATTACAAAATGTAATTAAATTGCTTTTTAATTAAATACAATTTGTAATTGTCAATTAAGTTACAATTAAGTTGTAATTTGTAACTAATTCAATTAATTCCAGGAATTAAGTGTGTCGTGTTTTACAAATTCACTATTTACAATTGTCAAAATTTTAATTAATTATAAATTGTAATTCATTACACAATGAGATTAAGTTACAAACAGTAATTCTATTTACAATTGTAATTTATTACAAATTATAATTCATTGCAGAATGAAATTAATTTGCAATTTTAATTAATTTTAAAAGAAAAGAGATTTTGAGTGATTTGTAATAAACAATTAAATTACAATTGTAATTACAATTACAACTTAGACAATATCTAACCACACTATGGAAAATCGATACAAATAATTAAATAATTTGATGTACTAGACATCTTCGACTGAACCTTTAGTTGTAATAAACTGACAGTTTGTAATTAATTACAAAATTGTATTAAAGTTACAAATTTTAATGATTTTTAATTAATCATTAGACAGTTTCTAATCACATTGTGGCGAATTGATACAAGTAGCTAAACAACTTGTTATACCATACAAATGTATATTCGATTGAACCATTAGTTAGAAATTTACAGTTTGTAAGTAATTACAAAATTGTAATCATTGCCACGAAGTTATATTGAAATTATAAAATTGTAATAAATTTGCAATTGATCATTATGTGGTATCTTATCGCATTACGAAAAATTGATACAAGTAGCTAAACAACTTGCTATATGTCTTCGATCAAACTGTAAGTTAGAAATTTACAATTTATAATTAATAATAATTTGTAATTTATTACACCAGAATCAACACCACCTCTACATCCACATCCACATCCACCACCACCACAACAACCAACCTCAACACCGCTACCACCACCATCAACACCACCACCACCTATACAATCCAAAATTCAGCACCTCCATCATCATCATCATCATCATCATCATCATCATCAATGCACCGCCACCACCATCCAACACACCTTTGGTGAATTAATTTTTGTTTTTTTCTTCATTCACTATAGAGGAGAAAATGAGGAAGCTTTTGGAGTCTATGCTGGTGTTTTGGCTCTCACAGACAAAAAACGTATTGGTCATGTTGTCCCTTGTTCCTGAACCATCCGCTCCTGCATATGTAGTTCCCGTAGCTAATAATCTTAACCATTCTACCACCATATTGTTTCCCTCATCTCGTACTTAATTTTCTACAATCAAGTCCTCCCTCCACGATGCAATTACCATCCAGATTACTTTCCCTTACATCCCTTTCCATTGATACATATTCTCCAATTGGGACTGCAACTAGAGGTGTCAATCCGGGTGGTCCCGGTCAGGTCAGCCTGCCAACAAAAAAGCCCGGTAAAGGTCCGCTTGAAAAAAAGGCCGCTCGCTACAGGTATCGGGTCTGTTCCGGGTCAGCTCACAAATTTCGAACTACAACACAAGCCCACCCGTTGGGTCATCCGGGTTGAGCCCATGTGGGTCGCATGTCGTTTTGATTTGGCTCGTATGAAGAAAAACATAGATTTTTCATGTTTATAGCAATTTTTTGTCAAATTTCTAAATACAAAATGATTAAAATGATAAATTCATATGTATACAATCATATGTATACCATAAAATATTTACATAGAATTTAAATTTATATTTTATGTTACATGAATTACTTCTAAATTTGCAAATTTAAATAAAACATAAAAAAATAACAATTAAATGTTAAATGTATTTCTAATTACTATTATCAAAGAACATTACGTTTCTTAGTTATTAGGGAGAAAGAATAAAATTTTACTTTAAAAGTTGTATTAAAGTTTGAAGAAGAAGAGAGATTTTAAATGCTACCATATTTAATAAAAATAGTTTTTTCTCAAACTAGCGGGTTAACCGCGGCCTACGAAGGTTTGACTGACGAAACTCGTGGTTCACAATTTCTTGACCCATGAACCGCCCGCATGAGTAACGGGTTGGCCCGCGATCCCGGACCGATTTTCATGGGCCTGGTCGACCCGTCCGTCTTGACACATCTAACTGCATCCATTTTTATAGTTATGTCCTATGCTCAGAGTGATCATAGACACAATGATTCATCATCGTTAAGTATTTGTTCATGTATAAATTCTTGATTATTTTATTCTTCTATCTTTTTGGTTTCAACTGGATGAATTTATTCCTTACCTTGATGTTATTCAACAGACTGAACTCTATTCGAAATCTATATATCTTTAATCCTTTTTGTTCAGACTAGATTGAACTGAATTAGTTCATAATTACCTCATTCTGAAAATATGTTTTGCATTGTTAAAATATCTTTTAAAATGCTTGATTTTTAAAAATGGTTCCTTAAAATTTTGTATTCGTGTACTTAACCCATTTTAGAGTTTTCCATCTTTCATGGGACCTAGCTCATTACAACACTATACCCAGCTCATTAAAACACTAAACATGAGAGTGACCGGATTTAAATATTCCAACCACCAATTCAAACCCAAAAAATAAAAAAAATAAAATCTAGCTTAACAATGATCAAGTTTGGTTATGAATTTCCGAATTTGCCCTAAGTATTCTTTGTAATTACCATTTTACCATGTGAAAAGACTGTCCAAACCCATTGGGCATTTTCGTCATTCCGTGACTGCCATTGTAGCTTGACAGAAATTGACATCAACTTTTTATGTCTCAAATTTTTTCGAATAATGGTAGATGGCCACCTTTTTTGCCACCTTGGATGATCGAATTTTTGTGGGTTGTTGATTTTGAAATTAATATGATGGGTAAATAAATAGATTGTTGCCATATGTGTGGGTGTAAGATTTTATGTCAAATTTTCGGTTCCTGTATCATGATATAATTTTTTCAACACGCCTATTTATTTTATTTTATTGGAGTGGGATTCATGTACCAATTCTTACAATATGGTTGTCTTTCAGGAGAAAACTGCAAACATGCTAGCAAGGGAGCACCGCATGTACAGATATAGCACTGGTGTTGAAAACATGGAAATGTTTTAATGCATCTTCAATTGCTGTGCATAATTAGGTGTCATTATCTAAATCAAAATCCTACTCTATTGGATATATATCTGTGTCTGTGTAAAAAAAACAAGAATATAAAAATATAAAAGATTTATAAATTAATATAAAAAATTCAAATTGCAGTTCCGTGTCAACATTTTATGAATTTATAGTTTTTTTTTGGGGGGGGGGGGGGGGCATGTCAACGAGTCGAGCTGAAGATCAAGGCTTGAGTTTGACTCGGGTAAAAGTGATATCGAACTTTTTTTGCACGAGATGAGCCGAGCCGAGCCAAAACTCACCAATTGTTTTGGACTCGACTCGACTTTCGGCTTGAGCTTTTTCGAGCCAACTCCCTTTTTTGGTTTTTATTTTTGCAATTTATTTATTATTATTATTTTTTATACATTTCAACATGTTGCAGGCAGCACTACCTGTCCCTAAGCAACACGAGTCAAAGCAGGCCGTCAACACAGGCCACACGAGCCGACCTTAGTGCGAGCCATAGCTTGTTCCTTTGAGCCACGAGCCAAGCTTGACTCGAGCTTTTTACAGATTGAGCCCAAGTTGCTCGAACCGATGAGATTTTTTTCCAAGTGCCAACCCTAAATTGGTCTCACAAGAAGATGCAAAAGAAGGTGTAAAATTATAAATTAGACTTACTATAGACCATCATTAGAGATGCACCAAGGATGGAAAAGAATCACAATCTAACAGCTAAGATGATGGGAAGAATATAAACACTTTCCCCATCAAAGAATATGACACATTTTTTTTCTCTTCCTTTAGATGTGATTCGCACATATTTGCAATTTATGACACATTTTTTCTCTTCCTTTTTTTAGTTTTTGTTTTTCAATTTATTTATTATTATTTTGTTTATACATTTCAACATGTTGCAGGCGGTGCTACCTGCAACATGAGTCAAAGCGGCCCGTCAACACAGGCCACATTGGCATGGCATGACGGACAAGAAGGGCAGAGCTTTGCTCGAGCCACAGCTTGTTCCTTCGAACCACGAGCCAAACTTGACTCGAGCTTTTTACGGATTGAGCCCAAGTTAATCGAATCGACAAGCTTTTTTGCCAACCCTAAATTAGTCTCACAAGATGATGCAAAAGATGGTGTAAAATTATAAATTAGACTTACTATCGACCATCATTAGAGATGCACTAAGAATGGAAAAGAGTCACAATCTAATAGCTAAGATAATGGGAAGAATATAAACACTTTCCTCGTCAAAGAATATGACACATTTTTCTCTTCATTTTTTTGGTTTTTGTTTTTGCAATTTATTTAATATTATTTTTTTATACATTTCAATATGTTGTAGACAACACTACCTGTCCCTAGGCAACACGAGTCAAAGCTATTCGTAGATATGTTATACAGTCGATTTAGCATTTGAAAGGCATGCTTAGCGTAAGTTGGATATATCAATTGGCTTAAAAATATAATAAAGACTAAAATTATATAAATCTATCTTAATTGTATTATCTACTCTATATCTAAATTTAAATTTTTATATTTTCAATACAATAAACTACCACCATTTCTAGACTGGTGAGTGGTCAATTTGATAAATATAAATAAGAAGAATGTGTTTTGGTCAATTGTCATTTGTTAAGGGCATAATGGTAATTCCAGACGAAGAAGATGACTTAAAAGAAAACAGTAAAATTCATATTTTAGTGTAAGTCAAAGTCAACAATCAATTTCACTGGACCCACAATTGTTAAACACATTTCATCAACTTTTATTAAAATTTATTAAAAAAAATTGATTTTAATATAAACTTCAAAAAGAGGCTTAATGACAAATTTGAAATCCAACTTTACGCAAGACAAATCAGTCCACAAATTTCTCTTTCCCTTCTTGTTTGTATCATTGCTTTTGTTACGTTCCTTTCTACAATCTACCATCCTATATAGATAAAATTTAGATGCTAGAAACATCTTACCTGTAGCGTGGCGTCAAATACATCTAATATCTCCTTTGCAGTTTCTTGATTTTTGATAAGTATTTGTTCATGTATAAATTCTTGATTTTTTTATTCGTCTGTCTTTTTGGTTTCAACTGGATGAATTTATTCCTTATCTTGATGTTATTCAACATATTGAACTCTATTCTAAATTATGGATCTTTAATAGTTTTTCTTCAGACTAGATTGAACTCAATCGGTTTATAATTACCTCATTCTGAAAATATCTTTTGTACGGTTAAAATATCTTTTAAAATATCTGATTTTTAAAAATGAGTCCTTAAAATTTTGTATTCATGTACTTAACCCATTTTAAAATTTTCCATCTTTCATGGGACCCAACTCATTACAACTATTGACCCAGCTCATTAAAACACTAAACATGAGAGTGACCGGATTTAAATATTCCAACCACCAATTCAAACCTAAAAAAAAAAAAAAAAAAAAAATAAAATAAAAAAAAATAAAATAAAATAAAATCTAGCTTAACAATGATCAAGTTTGGTTATGAATTTCCGAATTTGCCCTAAATATTCTTTGTAATTACCATTTTACCATGTGAAAAGACTGTCCAAACACATTGGGCATTTTTGTCATTCCGTGACTGCCATTGTAGCTTGACAGAAATTGACATCAATTTTTTCTGTGTCAAATTTTTTCAAATAATGCTATATGGCTATCTTTTTTGTCACCTTGGATAATCAAATTTTGTGGACTGTTGATTTTGAAGTTAATATGATGGGTAAAAAATTAGATTGCTGCCATATGTGTGAGTGTAAAACTATATGTCAAATTTTCGTAGTATGATATAATTTTTTCAACATGCCTATTTATTTATTTTATCTTATTGGAGTGGGATTCATGTACCAGTTCTTACAATATGGTTGTCTTCCAGGAACGAACTGCAAACATGCTAGCAAGGGAGCATCGCATGTACAGATATAGCACTGGTGTTGAAAACATGGAAATGTTTTAATGCATCTTCAATTGCGGTGCATAATTTGGTGTCATTATCTCTAAAACATATATATCACTCAAATTCATGAAGAATGCACTCAACCATTACGGCGCTCAATAGCTCCAAACGTCTCCAGAAATTTGTAAAGGTAGTGCATAGTGGTGCGACCTACTATAGGGTGAAAATTTTGATCTTTAAGCAAAGACTAACAAAATATAATGCGATTTTTTTTAAAAGTATTAAAAGTCCATTTATATTTACTTATGTGACCTATTAATTAAACATTTTGAGATGAAAGATATGGGTGTGACATATATCATATTGAATGAGTTTAAAAGAGTACTTTTTAATCAAACTTGAATCAGTATCCTCTTGATCTATGTTTTCATTGTGATCATTCTGATTCAAGTGCTCCACCTCAAGAGGAGCCTGTGTAGTTGTGTTATCAAGACTAAGATCATTCAAGTCCCATATGACAGTTTTCATTCTTTTAAGATCATCAACTTTAGATTCAATTTTGATAAGGCAAGGCATCAAATCTTCCTTAAACACAACATTCCTGCTTATTATTATTTTAAAATCCTAATCTTCTTTTACCTACAACCTGTAACCTTTTACACCATTCTCCATAACCTAAGAAAACACATTTTTTAGACCTGAGGTCGAGTTTTCCTTGATTTTGATGTGCATATGCAGCACATCCAAAAATCTTTAAGAAGGAATAGTTGGGGTGTTTACCATACCAAAAAAACTCAGGAGTTTTAAAACATGTAGTCCTTGAAGGACTCAAGTTAACCAAATAAGTGGTAGTCTTTATTACCTCTCCCCTAAAAGCATTTTGGGAGACCAGAACTCAACAACATACACCTCATTTTATTTAGTAAGGTCCTATTCATTCTCTCAGCTGTCCCATTTTGTTGTGGTGTATAGGTGACAGTCCTTTGCCTTAAGATTTCATTTTGTTTGCAAAACTCATTGAATATTGTATTACAAAACTCCAACCCATTATCAGTTTTCAAAACCTTTATTTTCTTGTTGGTTTGATTTTCAATTAAGGTTTTTCAATCCTTAAAGTTTTGAAAAGTTTCATCTTTTGATTTTAGTTAAAAGGTCCAAACCTTTCTTGAAAACTCACCAATAATCAACAAGTAATATTTGAAACCAGAAACTATTGAGTTGATGTTGGACCCAATAGGTCAGCATGAAGATATTCAAGAATAGAAGTTTATTTATGATTACCGAATTAGAAAGGTAGTTTTTTCTGTTTTCCCAAAATACATTTTTCACAGAAATCTTCCTTGCCTAAATTGACATTTCCTATCCCCATCATTGCTTAGTGACTTAAGAGATTTATTTCCTATATGGCCAAGTCTTCGATGCCATACGGAAGAGTTTCTATTTTGAGAATGTAAAACGGATAGACATTCTTCTTTCTGAGGAATAGTATGAATTTTGTAAAGACCATTTGTCTTTAAAATATTTATAATTTTAGAAGAATCCTTTTGAATTTTGCAAAACCCATTCTTAAAGCAAATCTCGAAATTATCAGAATCCAAGATGCCTAAAGAAATGAGGTTCTTTTCAATGTCGGGAACATACCTAGTTTGTTCCAATTTGAAAAATTTATCATTTTTAAGTTTTAAAACAATATCACCAACACCACGGATTTTACAAGGGAAATTGTTCCTATGTAAACACTCCCTTTATCTGTAGGTTTGAAATTATTGAACCATTCTCTTTCAGGACCTGCACCCAGAATCCAATACCCATGATTGATGAGTGATAAGTGTATTTTATACGCTTATCTGTATGTCTAAATTAGAAGAAATTATTGTCGTTTTAGGATATATGCTATTTAATTTATGTTTATTTGTTTACTTTGTAGAAAATATCCCAAAAGGCGAAGAATGAAGCAATTAATGGAAAAATGACATAATTGGATGTTAATTGGAGCTAAATTGAGCAGATGGGGAGTGATAACATCAACCAGGAAACCTACATGGTGCCAAAGAGAAGAAATCAAAGGTTAGAGGAACGAATTGAAGGATTTGAGAGCTTAAACGGGAAAATCAAGAAGAAGATAAAGTTTGGGGACTAAATTGCAACAATTGGAAGTTGAGGATTGAATGTGCAATTAAAAGTCAGGGACCAACTTACACAGCCGAGAAAAGATGGAAGTCCCAATCGCTTGATACATACCACGCGATCGCGAGAAGATGCAAAATAGTAACTCGAGAGTTTTAACGAATTCCATGCGATCGCTAGGGTTGAAGCCACGTGATTGCGTGCTTATCCCTGGGCCGACTGTGGGATTTTTCTCGCGATTTTCAACAGAATTCTCTCTTTCTTGACCTAGGTTTCTCCAAAACCTATATATACAACACATGAGGCACGAAATCTGGACCTTTGCCTCTCCATAGAACAAGCTACAATTGAGATTTTCACTTCAATTTCTTAAGAGAACGAAGCATTGCAGAGGGGCGTAAATTGAAGATAATAGAAGAATTGAGACTTGGTGCATGCTTTCCTTTCTTCTTGTTTTCAATGAACATTTTATTATATTGTTTTTGTTTGTTAATCATGATGTGTAGCTAAATTCTACGTTATGATGAACGATGTAGCCTAGTTAATTATTTTAATTCCATATTCCTTGTTTTAACAATTCAATGCATGTGTTGATTTATTATTGCGTTTATTGCGTGAATGAACTGGCCACTCTTTCATGATTTAATGTGTTATTTTCATAATCCGAGATGTGAGTTAATAACATAGATCTAGTTAATAAATCTGGTAATTGAACGAGAGATAGAGATATACTCTTGTTATTATTGCGGTCGTATGTGAATTCTTGCGTGTAATGCATCTAGTTAAAGAATATTCGGACCCGCTGTAGAGATACAATGTTGACTTATTTTGGTAGGATTGATTTAAACTCGAGAGAGGAATCTCAATTTGAATTAGTGAATTCGATCGAACACATATTTAGAAAATAGAACTTGGAATTGGAATTGATTTGATTGGTTATGTGAATTCGTGAGTCCCAACTATTTTACAATTGTTGTTAAAAACAAATCAAATTTGCAATTTAATTCTTTAATTTATTTTCTTAGTTTTAATTTAAAACATCAAATTATTTTGTTCATTCAAATAAGATTTAGAACTAACATATTTCGATAATTAATAGCAGTCTCCATGGGACGATAATCCGGACTCTTAGGTCAACTTTATTACTTCTCACGACCCGTACACTTGCAGGGATATTTCGCTTAGTGAGATAGCGGTGAACAAGTTTTTGGCACCGTTGCCATGGACTGTTTTTATATTAATATCGATACTCATTAGTTCTTACTTTACTTTGAATTTTATTTTGCTTATTTTTATTTTTAGTTTTATTTTTGTTTACTTTATTTTATGTTAAGAAGGACTAAGTCATTTGATTTGCTTCCTTTTGATACAGAAATTGAACACACCTTTCGACAGAGGCGTAGACAACAATTGGAAGCGAATCAACAAACAGACTTAGCAATGGCAGATGAAATAATTCAAGATAATCAGGGAAATCAACAAAATCTGCCAGCATCTGTGAATGTACAGAACAAAATCATGGAAGAAGCATATTGAGATACTACATGGTTCCTCCTGTGGGGAACATTGAAACCTGCATAGTGCCTCCTGCAATCCAAGCCAACAATTTTGAGATCAAAACCTCTTTGATCTCACTGATCCAAAACTCATGTGTTTTTCATGGATTGCCGTCTGAAGATCCTCATGCGGATCTTTGGACATTTTTGGAACTATGTGATATGCAACGCATGAATGGAGTTTCAGATGACACTGTGAAATTAAAGCTATTCTCATTTTCTTTGGCGGATAAAGCAAAAGCCTAGTTTTACTCTTTGCCCCTACACACAATCACCACTTTTGAAGTCACAAACCAAGAAACGCCCAAAGCCTCCCCAAAATCGAAACACTCTAATCGATTATATACAAGTCGAATTCATCAAGAATAAACTCTCCTTTACAAATGATTACACATATTGCAATCTATCTAATCACCAAGAAAAGATTAAATGAAGAGTAAATGATTGAACTAACCAAGAGAAGAAAACGTTCGAACCGAGAGCCGTTAATTATCACCTCTGATTTTTGAGTGAAAGATGCATTCCCTTTTTTTTTCTCCGTCTGTGTTCTTCCTATTAAAGCCGAGTTGTGTTCTGTGTTTTTACTTTTTTTTTTATCGAACTTAAATCTTTTTATCAAAGTGTTCTGTGTTTTTACCAGTGTTCAAAAACACGCGTGAACGCGTCACCTGCGACTCTCCCGCGACGCTTCTTAGAAAAGCGCAAAAAACGCGGTCAATATCCGGTCAACATAATAAAACTCGCTCAAACGCGTGCTAACTCGTGCTTTCACCCGTGTAAGCGCGCATGACCAGCCCAAAAAAAGTTTCAGTCCAATTAACAAGCCCAAGCAGAAATCGAGGCCCATTTATATTTAATAAATTCTCCTAGGCCTCAAAAAAATGATCTGAGGCCCAATATATCCTCTCCCAGGAAAATCATTTTATAGGGGAATGGTACTGTGAGTTTTCCATAACGTTCCGATGTGGGATTGCAGTCAAGGCCAGACCACTATCCGGTGCACAAGCACTGATACACTGGTGGAAAGTGGAATTGTGGGTTGACTAATATAATAATATATGTCATATGGGAGGTCGGTGAATTGGAGTGGCCATCGTAGTGGTCAATGGATGTGTATTTTGCCAAGAGTTGAGAGTTTAGTCATTGTTGTGGAATTTTAATTTGGTGGGTTTGATTTGGAGATGCAAGTTGCTGCTGAGAGACAGTAGCTGGCATGATTTTGTTGATCGTTGGGTCGGGTATGAGTTAGCTTGAAGGATGAACCATGTTTCTTCTTCCTCCTGGTCGTGATTGGATTGAAGGATGAACCATGTTTCTTCTTCCTCCTGGTTAGGCATGTTGTGATCTTCTTCCTCCTGCTCGTGATTTGGTGGTTGTGGTGGTGGTGTTGGACTTGGTGGACGAGGAGAGGGGAGTTGAAGGTTGGGCTTGGGCAGTTGGGTGTAGATGAGGTTCTACCATTTTTGTTCGCCTTTGATTCATATTAGAGATCGGAGAAAATTTTGGTTCCACCGTTTCAGGAAATAGAGAATTGATTTGGTATTTGGTAACAGTAACACCCTTAAATCAGGGTGCTTTACTTCAAAACCACGAGGGGATTGCATATTAAAAATTATGTACCACCCTTTTCAAAAAAAAAAAAAAAAAAAAAAAAAAAAAAAAAAAAAAATTATGTACCACCAATAACAAAAGAATTCTTGTTTATGCAAACAAATTTTTATATAAAATGTTGAGCATTTTTGTTTCTTTTTTACGTATTAATCTATTTATTTATTTGCCTATTTGGAAATACATTATGGGAAATTGAAAATGGTCTAGTTTTTGCCCTTTGAAAACTTAAAAATATTGTAGTAAATTAATAGTAGTAGTCTAGTAATAGAAATTATTATTAAGTGTAATATTTAATATTTATAAATTTAGATGTGTTTGGTATGCATTATTTCAATTATTTAATGGTTTAGATTGATAAAAAATTATAAAAAAAATAAAAATTGAAAAACGCTTTTTAACGCATACTCCCGTTTAAGCTTCAAAAACTTGATTCTCTGGCTCCACGTTTTTTCACGATTCACGCTTTTTAGAACACTAGTTTACAAACCAAAGGTAGAGAGGTCTTTTATTTAGAGCCCAAGTCATTCAGCCAATATATGGGCCAAGTTCCCAATTTTAGGCCCAAAAAAAAAAAAAACGTGATTTGGTCTTTTGTGAGTAGCACTTTTGCTCCAAGTATAGAGAATAAAAATATTATATACTAAAGAATTAGTTATACTTGTTCCTCTATTGTCTACCCATCTGTTTTGCAGGTTTAACAATGTTATTGTTCATAGCATGTTGCTTACTCAGGCGGTGACATATTTTCACTCGTATATCTTCTGTTTTACAATTTATGCATGTCACGTCTAAATTTACTCATTTCCGTTGTAGTGCATCACAGATGGAATTGTTAGAAGGCATCTGTGATACAGGCTACTAACGGGCTATGATACGATTGAATTTTTGTGGTATCCTAAATATATAGCTGGGTCAAATTGTTATTATAGAAATTTAAAAAAGTATTTAAAAGTTAACTAATAATACTAAAGTGTGATACTGCTCGGTCAATTTCTATAATAGTCAATTCAAGCCCCCACTCATGATATATGTCACACCCATATCTTTATTTGACGGGCATATAATTATCAATCTGAACACTTTTTAATCAAACTATTATAAAGGTTATTACCCCACAAATTGGAATAATTACAACGGTGCAAATAAAGATGCTTAAATTACTTACTCAACATTAGGCAACTTGATATTCAGGAACACTATTTCAAGTCTTGCAGTAAGAAGGTGAATAGCTGGGGGTTTTCTTGATGAGGTCGAAAATGACCTAGTTCCTAATAGTCACGTATTTTCTCCAAAGTGAATTTCTCATTCCTCACCACCTTTTTCTCCTTGCCCCTTGACTTCTCCAGGTCTTTGACTAATTCCCTTTCATCAACTCTCTCTATCTTAGCCTCTTCAACTCTATTGCCCTGTCTGCTCTTGTAAGAAATTCTCTGAAGGTCTTAGTCCTTCCTCATGTACTAACCACCAGAATCTTGATTATGGCCAATGACATGATGTGTATCGGTCCAAGTCTGCTATTGAGTCCTTAGTTTCATCATAGCTAGGAACCCATGGCATCTTGATTTTACTTGGAAAGGTTTCTTTGTGAATTTTCCTTAAGTACAGCAAAGACCTGGTTAGGGTACGATAATCATTATGGCCTTTTTCCTTTTGTTTGTCTTCAAAATCATTCAACCACCTTCTCAGCGAGTCCAATTCATAAAGATATTTATTCTGATTCCCAAAGCTAGGGTAATTAAGGTGAAGAGTTTTTGTCTCCTTACTAAGGTACCAGTGAGTCTCTCCTCTTGTCTTAGCTGGTCCATGATATGGACTTCGTTTAGGTCTTTCGGGCAGATCTGAATCTGCATGGCCACTTGTATACTTTGACATTCCCGAATTCCAAATGGGGCTGATGGACCTGGACCCATCCTACTGAATACACTGTGGGTTCTCTTAGGTGATCTCTTTCGCGAAATGGTGGTTCACTCTCTCAAGTTGAGCTTTCATATCTTCCCCCTGCATAACTGAACTTTCTTTAAACTCGTGGTCTATCTTTTGAAAGGTGGTAAAGCTACTCTACTTCTTCTCCATTATCTTTTTTCCTACGTGTTTGGGGTAGCTGATGTTGAATCTTTCCCATCTCTTGTGTCAGTTCGTTTAGTTGACACACAATATCTGACTTCCAGGTCATCCTCCCTCCAGGTTATCCTCCCTCCTCTGATGACTTGGAGGTGGTTCGACATGGTTCACTTTGTTCCCGAGATTGCTTCCTGAACTATGATGATCCATGTCACTTCTTGTTCATGATGAATGATGAGGTATGTACGAACTGGTTGAGCAGACTTGTTTTTATCACAAGCCGCCCTCCTTCTAGCACTAGTTGTTAGCGGTTGAGACTTTAAGTATTCCAATTCAGTAAGAAAAATAGGTGAGAATCAACAAAATTGTATGTGAAAAAGGTGGATCCCAGACCATGCTAACGATCTAGATTCCATGTATGATTTTTTGTATATAAAAAATATAAGCTTGGCTTAGAATTGTTAAAGTTGGGATCCTCACCTCTTCTGGAGAGACAATGTTCAAGTCATACGTTGTATGATTTGGTCTTCAATTTACATGAGATGTATCAACTCTTCCAAAGGGACAATGTTCAGGTCCTGCATGACCTAGTCTTCAAGTCTTCTTTAATGTCTCAACTCTTCTAAAGAGACAATATTTAGGTCATACATCGCATGACCTAGTCTTCAAGTCCTCTGAGATGTATCAACTCTTCTGGAGAGATAATGTTCAGGTTATACTCTACATGACCTGGTCTTTAGGTCTTCTTTGATATCCCAACTATTCTGGGGAGATAATGTCTAGGTCATACTCTACGTGACCTATTCTTTAGGTCCTCTATGATATATCAACTCTTTCGGAGGAACAATGTTTAGGTCATACCCTGTTTGACTTGGTCTTCAAGTCTTCTTTGATGTCTCGACTCTTCTAGACAGACAATGTTCAGGTTATACTTCACATGACCTGATCTTCAGGTCTTCAAGTCCTTGTGAGAGCTCCATAAGCGTCGTTATTCAGGTCAACGAGATGTATGGTCTCGGCTCCAAATTACGCACATGGCATCATCCCTAGGTCACGCATAACCTTTTCATTCAATTCAGGTTCAGATTGTACAAGGTTTCTCTCTTTAGACGCATTTCATGTCAGGTCTTGTATCCCAACATTGTATGTCAGATCATACGTCATCATTTGTTTCATGCTAGATCATGACCATCATTCATATTCCACATCAGATAATGCATCAACAATAATAATCAACCAAAGACGGTTAAAATCAAAATCATCATTGGGGATTAGCTTCTAGAGGAGACTCGTATATTGGTCACAAATAGTAAGCCAGACAACAGTACACTCAATCCTTCAACTCAACTTATGACAACCTTGAGGTTATTACATTTGTGTTGCAAGATTGGAAGTCATATCAACCCTACATGATGTTGTTATGGTTGTCCCGACAGTCATCGCCAACTTAGATGCAAGTTATAAAGGAAAGTGGTAAGTGGAGTGTTTGTATTGATTACACCGACCTTAACAAAGCTTGTCTAAAGATACTTATCCCATACCTCGATTTGATAACTTCGTATAGGGCATGTGGAACAGCTTCCTCAATACATTTTCCAGATATCATTAGATTCTCATGGTCAAGGAAAATTAGGAGAAAACATCGTTCATGGCTGACTCATCTATATATTGCTACAAGGTCATGTATTTTGGGTTGAAGAATGCATGAGTTATTTATCAGAGGCTCATCAATAAAGCATTATCTACTTTAATTGGGAAAGTATTAAGGTCTACATCGGTGACATGGTGATCAAGAATATGTAGATTGATAATTATATTTTCGATCTTGATGAAGTATTTTATAACCTCGAAAAGTATCAAATGAATCTGAATCCAGCAAAATGTTCATTTAAGATAGCCTATAGTAAGTTTTTGAGTTTCATGATCATAGAAAGAGGCATTGACGCCAACCTAAATAAGATACATACCTTATCAATAATGAAACTCCCCCTAAACATGAAAGACGTCCAAAAATTAAAACTCAAGTTGTTGCACTTAACAAATTTATGTCCCAAGTAGTTGATAATTTCTTCCTATTCTTTAAGGTTCTGAAGGGAGACCAATGTTTCGACTGGAATAACGAATTTGAATAAGCCATCGAGATACTCAAATAAACATTAGCCACACCTTCAACCGTAAAGAAACTTGACCCTGATGAACGTTGGTTTTGTACTAGCTGTTTTCCAAAACGTAGTGAGTGGTGTGCTAGTGAAAGCGGTAAACATAGCTCAACAACTAATCTCTATGTAAGGTATTGTCCTATGATAAAACAAGTATACTTTGCCCAAATAGCTTGTTATTTCCTTGGTCATGGAAGTACTAAATCATCCACTTAAACACACTGAAACTGGATATCTCAAGAAGGTTACTAAAGTGGGTAATTGAACTTGGGAAATTTGACATAGAATCTAAAACATTGGCTTTCAATAAAGTTCAGGCCTTAGCAGACTTTATTATTTTTTGAACTCATCCCAAGGTCTCGAGGGCCAGAAGATGGATGTCCTATGTATGGACATTGAGAGTTATATGTTGATAGAACTTCCAGTACCTCGAGCTCTAGTGTTGGGGTCATGATCATCAGCCTAGAAAAACTAACATAAATATAGTAAGCATTGAGATTTGAATTTGAGGCTAGTAATACAAAGTAAGAATATGAGGCATACATGTCAAAGTCTTCATTGATTCAAAAATCATCATTGGATAGATAGATGACACATTAAAAAAAAAATACTAGAAAATGAGCTCAAATTCCCTAATAGTCCATGATGTCTAGAGACAGTTCAAGAATTATGAGATCTTGAGGATTGGTCAAGCTCAGATCAAAAAGACCGACACCCTATCACATTTATTTTATGGGAGCAAATGAGTTAGAATAACAGTTCGTGCAAAAATTATAACAAAGTCTAGCATAAGTCAAAAGCCTACTATCATGGTTATGGATAACGATCCTTTGTGGATGGACCAAGTAATTAAGTTTATAAGAAATGAGATCTTACTAGAGGATCTTCCTGCAATGAGAAGCATCAAGATCGAGAATCAAGGTATTGCATGATAATGGGGGTCTTCTCCTAGATGAGCTTAACCTTTCCATATCTTAAGTGCCTCACCCCTCAATGAGCCTTAACCAAAGTTCATGAGGGCATATGTATCAATCATCAAGGAGCTGGGGCCTTAGCCTTTAAGTTCATTAGGCATGGTTACTATTGGTCACCATGAAGAAAGACACTTTTGATTATGTGAGAAATGTGAAAAATTGTTAAACGATCGATACTAGCATCCATGTCCTGGCCGAGGAACACACCCTTATTCAATGCTCGACTCTTTTCGAGCACTAGAGAGTGGACATCCTCAATCATTTCCCTATAGCTCGACGAAAACTTAAGTTCATCACAATGATAGTAGAGTATTTTACGAAGTAGGTTGAGGTAGAGCCCCTAGCAACCATCTTGGAGCCAAGCTATGAACATTCATTTAGAGATCCATCATATGTAGGTTCAACCTAACCAAAGTATTGATAACAGAAAATGGCAGACAATTCGACAATACTCAGTTCAGGAACTTTTAAACTAACATTGGGATTGACCTTCACCTAACATTTGTCTCATACCCTTCGAGCATTGGACTACATAAAAAACTGAATTATATTACAAGACCTTCGAACCAAGATCAGGGATGCAGATGGATTTGGCCCGATGTACTACCAACCATATTATAGGCTTACCAAACATGCACATGATAGTCAAGAGATAAATTTCCTTCACGCTAGGTTTCGTTTTAGAGACTATCGAGGTTAGCCTACCTATCTTTGGCCGAAAACAAAACATGAATGAGCACCTAGACCCCTTTGAAGAAGCCCGCAAACAAGTTTCCTTGAGGACCGCCTCTTATCAAAATAGAACATTCAAGCATTTTAATAGCAAGGTTAGACCTAGAAGATTCAGAGTTGGGAATTTAGTACTCTAAAATTCAGAAGCGATATGTCATGCCACTAGAAAACTTGGACTAATTTGGAAAGGGTCATCGAGGTTATACTTTATGTCCGTGGAGGAGTATAAAGCCTTCGAGACATTTCAGGGAGACCACTCTCCTGAAATTGAAACACAATTTGAAATTTACTACAAGTAGTTCACCCGACCTCTTATATTATTTGTCTTAGTTATTTTTACGTCAGTCATAAGATTGCACGCCCTATTTATCTTCATTTAGTTGTTAGGGTATGTCCATCCATATTTACTTTTGACATTAGCTAAGTCAAATTACACCCATACTTGTTTTACAATCATCAGGATATTATCCTTAATGAATTCATTTATTCCATACATAATGCAAATAAAATGTTTCCCCATGCAAGCATCCAAGCCATGACCCATGCAAGCTCCTCAAGCATTACTCTGCGTAAGCACCACACCTCAAGTTCCAAGCCCAGTAACTTACTAAAGCAAAACACTTGAATAAGGTGACTAGAGAGAACTCTTTGTTACCTGAGCATAAATCTTGACCAGTAAGGTTGTCATCTATCATCGTTGTTTAAGTCCTCAAAGTTTGTATCAAATCACTCATGGGGGATTATTATGACATTTAAGTGTACGATTTATTTTTACTTCATCATACACTTTTTACTTCATCATACACGTCAAGATACATCGTTCCATGGATATGACTGACTTTCTCAAACATACACTTTGACAAATCTAATTTATTTCTATGAATACCAACGAGTATTTAAAAATCTTGTCATCACATACCTAGGTTTTTTGTTGATGATAACAACGACAAGAATTTTCCATTAGATGACATTGATTGTACGTACGTATGGAAGAACACTTGATATGTAAAAAGTAAAAAATTGTGAAAACAACAGATGCACTTTATTTCTATGAATACCAACGAGTATTTAAAAATCTTGTCATCACATACCTAGGTTTTTTGTTGATGATAACAACGACAAGAATTTTCCATTAGATGACATTGATTGTACGTACGTATGGAAGAACACTTGATATGTAAAAAGTAAAAAATTGTGAAAACAACAGATGCACTGCTCGATCAAAAAACTTCTTCATTAACTAATAGAAAACTTTTACAAAAGTACAAAATGTGAGGAAGGGAGTCCAGAGATCCTATTCTATAATACAGGGATCGGAAGCTAATTGGATCCCTTGGGGTCGAGTTCTATGTCATCTTCACTAGCCCTAAGAAAATACATACATCCTTACGTCGAGCAAGTAACTTAAGGGTTACCAACATACTTAGTTAAGGCCCAAAACATCAAGTAAAATTCTTGAGAAAATTATCTCGACCATGCCTTGCATTATATTATCTAAAGTCCTTGAGACTCTCATAGAAACTTTGAGTTTCTTAGGTTGGGTCTTCAAGATTCATTCATTGAGGTTTATAAAGAAATATCGAGTTTTCCTTTGTATGTCCTCAATGTTTGTTACGTTATAAACATCAAGTTTGTTTCGTTATGCAAATCGAGTTTGCCAATTGGAAATATTTAGATTAGTTATCTACATCGATGTTTATTCTAACATAGAAAATGGACATGGAAAGGAAAAACACAAAATAATGAGAAGCATAACTTGGTTAAAATGCATGAACGTTCATTTCATCAAGAGTTTTTACAAACAAGCACGTTACAAAGCAGAAAAGGGTCATGGGGTTCTAATATATATCCGACGGCTCAAAGGTCCCATTAGAAGCCGTCAGCCTCGATCTCATCATCATAATTGACCACTTCTTTGGGCCAATCAATTAACTCTGACATCTAGAGATCTTTGATAATATCGGCATTAACTTTCAAGTCTTATGTTGAATAGGATTGAGATTGTTTAATTACATAACAATATGATCCAATTGCATAATCGCCATTAAGCTCATTGAATTCTTGAGATGTCTTGGAGTCTTTGATTTTCTTCTCCCGAGATTCGACTTGCTTAATTTCAAATTCTTTCTATTTATGCTTAGATTGAGCTTAAGCTCTTCAACCATGTCCTTCGAAAGATCAACCTCATCATGGGTCTTCTTGAGCTTGGAACTAGCTTTATCATGATATACCCCATAAGGAAGTTTTCTCTATTCCTCCAATCTTCACTTTACACCATGCCCCTACAACATAAATCAATTAAATATAATGGAAAAAAGAGAGGATGGAGAATATGTTTATATAAGTTTACCAGAGTATATTATATGACTCAACCGTGCCTCCAAAGCTAGTTTCCAAGCAACATTGAGGGTATACGTTAAACTAAATGGAAGCTTAAGTTCAGGAAATAGTTCGCATTCGAAGAAATGCAATGTCCAAGCATTACTTTCAAGGTCATGGTCTCGAGGGTCTTGAGGCCCTCATCAAACTCGTCATTGGTCGTATTCTTATTAATGATGCTCGGTACCAGGGTATATCATTTAAAATATTCCATGATTGAGGACGTTGGGGGCACGGGCTCATCCTTGATGTCCATGACCTCAGGTGTCCTCATATCCATAGATCCTCAGGTATAACAACCCGGGTCCCATTTAACGGGTTGTCCTAGCCCTTAGATGATTACGTATTGTCCTCACTGTACCAACATGGATCTTTTCAGCATGCTTTGTTCTCACTCGCATGCTCCCCGAGAAAAATTTCCATGAGCTCACCCATCATAGAATTACTCCAAACCAAGCACGCTTAACGGTGAAGTTTCTAATGATGAACTTCTAGAAAAGAAGGTGTACCTTGTTGGTATGAGTAGTACCTATCAAATATTTTAAATTTTCCTGGCCTGGGTGTTACAATCACCCCCCGTTAAACTCGTGACTTCCTCGTCGCGCTTAAACCATTTGAGGATCCATCTGAGGATCCGTTGCCAGGCGTTGGGATTCTAGAGGTGGCTCTTATGGGTTCAAGAGGTGGCACTCACCCTATGACATAGTACTTTGTCCTGCATAGCACTTAGTTCCCGATTTTCGACTGGCGACCTGACTCTGATACCATTTATAACGACCTGAGTCCCACTTAACGGGTTATCCCGACTCTTAGATGATGATGTATTGTCCCCATTGTACCAACATGGATCTTTTCAGCATGCATTGTCCTCACTCGCATGCTCCCTGAGAATACTTCCAAATAGGTCATCTATCATAGAATTATTCCAAACCAAGCACACTTAACTGTGAAGTTTCTAAGGATGGACTTCCAGAAAAGAAGGTGCACATTTTTTGTATGAGTAGTACCTATCAAATCTTTTAAGTTTTCCTGGCCCAGGTGTTACATCAGGCATCTCCCTTGATGGTTGTGAAGTCTCTTACCGGATTTTCCAAGTAATCTCGACCTCTTTTCTACCTTTTTTAGCATGGGACCCGAGCTGTAAGGACTTACCTTTGAATAGTTTCTTTAAGTGCTAAAGGGTCGAATAGCATGCCTATGAAGAAGAAAAACACTAAATCATTGGAGCGATGAGCATGAAATTGACAAAAATCAAGAAATTATATATAAGGGTGTGTTCGGCAGCGTGAATTAAAAGGGAAAATACAATTTCCCATATCACTTTTTAACCTAACACATGTATCTCTCCAATTTTTAACCCCACATCTTACCAAGAAAACACAAATAAATCAACCAAATAATTTCAATTCCCTCCCACAAGCCGTCGAACAAGGCCTAAGAAATGTCTTATCCTCGGTTTCGTTCAGACCATCAAGGTCTAACACATCATCCAAGAGGATGACATCAAGAGCATGAACCAAGAGCTCAATGCCTTCTAACTTTTTTCTATCACACTTTTGTATAATTCACTCATTTATCTGATTAAAAACTAATGAGTTTAAATATTTAACTAATATCACCATAATATATATCATTTAAACTATAATTCAAAAGTCCTTAATTTACACATTATTGAAAAATGTTTCAATTACCTACTTAAAGTTAGGAAAAAGTGGTAGAACAAAATCAAACCAATAAGTACGTTGAATTTTGGACGAGCTCCATGTTTTCTTCTCCTCTCCTCTCCATTTTTTTTTTTTGGTAATAGTATGTTAATACGTCCTAACTTGACTTTGAGTTGTCATATTTAGCTTTGACTTTTTAAAATTGACTTAATAAAATAAATAAATAAGTGGGTTGTTACAGTTAGAATGTGAAAAAGTCCTCAAATGAACGTGTTTCACTATTTAAATTCTCTTGCATGACGTAAAATATTAAAACAGGATGGAATTTGAACAAAAGTCATCGAACCCAAATGTATCGATGAACTCAAAAAGGTAAATTGAACACATATCAAAACATTATTTATTGCAGTATTATATAGAAAACTTTAATTTCGAT
This sequence comes from Ligustrum vulgare, assembly GCA_963555705.1. Taxonomy (NCBI): domain Eukaryota; kingdom Viridiplantae; phylum Streptophyta; class Magnoliopsida; order Lamiales; family Oleaceae; genus Ligustrum; species Ligustrum vulgare. Next base: position 36,719,547 of record OY743175.1, read on the forward strand.
ATGAATCCTCAACTAAAAAGGGTTAATTGTGGATTTCTTTGACTTTAACCTTTACAACATAATGTAAATTTCCCGGAAAACACTTGAAACACAAATTAACAATGAAATTGTCACAAAAATAACAAGCGACGTACAACAACTTCAGACAACATAAGAGACACTATTTCTGTCTGAATACTTATCTTCTCCGGGATGGAAATGCCGGGATGCTTTCTTCGTTTCTAAAGAAATTGTCTGAATCAACCTTCGTCTCAATCTTTACCAATCTATTTAAACTATCCTTGAAATATATAATGTAAATTTTCCAAAAAAAAAAAACACTAAAACACAAACTAACAACATTGGAATGTGTCACAATAATAAAGAGCAACGTCAACTTCAGACAGCATAAGAGGCACTATTTCTGTCTGAATACTTATCTTCTCCGAGAGGGAAAAACCGGGATGCTTTGTTCGTTTCTAAAGAAATTGTCTGGATCGACCTTCGTCTTAATCTTTACCAATCTGTTAAAATTATCCTTGAAATATTTAATCCCATAAACTGCACCTTCCAAGTAACTGTTTCTCCCATTGTGGTTAATGCCTAAATCAAGATCCCTGTAATTGAGAAATGCTTCCCTTGGCGACTTGGAGACAAAAGGAGTCATATAAGCATATAATCTTCTTGTCAAATTTATGTAATATTCAGCAGCCTCGACTCCATTTTCATTCCAGTTTACTGCATATTGAAGCTTTGCTAGATTTCCAGCTCTATGTGGAAAAGGTTTTTCTGATGGTGGAATCTCCGCCATTCTTCCTCCATAAGGATTGAACGTAAGGGAAACTGGCTCCAGTTCTATCTGTTGAAGTTGCTACTTCACTTACTTAGCCAAATAACGTTTTTATAAAAAGGAGTTGGGCTTCATTGGTTTTTGGCCCAAAATGATGGACTGCTGGCTGCTATATTTTCTCTTCCAGACTTCATTCACCAAACAGAACTCTCGGCAGAAATAAAAGGAAGCACAGACAGAACACAAGGGCGCAGACAAGAAAAGAAAAAAGAAAATTAACGCAGCTTCTTCCATCCTCTCAATCGGGTAATTTACTTAGGATTTGAACGGTGTTTGATTCTTCTTGGTGAAGATAAATTGGTGCTCTCTCTTCCTTTATTCTTTTCTTGGTGATTAGATAGATTGCAATAGGTGTAATCTTTGTGAAAGAGAGTATTTCTTGGTGATATCTCAGTCAATTTGTAGTACCGATTGTAGCTTTGGTTTTGGGTAATTTTGGATTTCTCTTGGTGAATATAGTATGGTTTACAATAGGTGTATTCCATTAGTGAAGGGAGTATTTCTTGGTGAAATATTGCGTATTGTCTGTCGTGCCTCTGCTTCGATTTTGGGGAGTTTGTGTTTTTGGGATTGATTGTAATTGTTTTGAACATTGCTTTGTGCCTAGTGGATTTGAGCGTGAATCCAAATTTTGTGGATTGCTCAACGGGGGAGTAGGAAATTCTTTGAATTACCGAACCTCCGGGGTCTTCGGACTGAAAAATTCTTCGTGTTCTTACGTTATTTTCATGATATTTTCGTTATTGTTCATATTCGGTCCAACAAGTGGTATCAGAGCTTGTGTACTCGCTGAAATCCTATTTCTTGACTCTGCAGGTTCATAATCTGGTGGCTGCAGGTTCTAATTTTTGGCTGCCTGCACTTTCCCTCTTGTCTGCAATTGGTTTCTTCTTTGGCAGCCTTGGGAATTCCATGTGATTGAACAATTTCGAATCATTGGTAACTTCTATCCTTATCTTACTTCGGTTTTTGGAATATTATATATATTGATATATATATCTTGGTATCCACATCCGTTTTTGATAAGTGAATCAATTGAAGTTAATTTTAGGGAAATTACAATAATCTGATATATTCTTGAATTCTTGCATAATTGTTTCATTTATATAATTTTGTTGAAATATTGCATGTTTTAATAATCTGCACTATTTTTAAATATTTTTATATACTTGGACTTCGTTGCTTTATTTCTTGATATATAGGTTAGATTTTGTGTTTTCAAATTTTTGGTGACTTGCTTTGTGAAACTTGGCATTTCTCTTTCTCAAAATGTCTCATACTAAATTTGAAATAGAGGTGTGGACTGGAAAAGGTGATTTTAGTCTATGGAGACAAAAGATAAGGGCTCTTTTACTTCAACAAAAATGTGCATATGCTATTACTGAAAATTGGCCTACTGAATTTAGTCCTTTTAGAAGGCAAGAACTAGATGAACAAGCATGGAGCACTATTTTTCTTCATCTCTCCGATGTTGTCCTTAGAAAAGTAGGTGAAACAGAAACGACTGTTGAATTATGGCAAAAGTTAGAAGATTTATATCTATCTAAATCCATTCCCGATAAGTGTTTTCTATTAAAACAATTTTTTGCCTTTAGGTTTGAACCATCTCAGGATCTCGAGTCTAATCTTGATAGATTTAATAAGCTTACACAAGACTTGTCTAATTGTGATGAAAAGATATCTGAAGATCAATTGTGTATTGCTTTATTAAATGCTGTGGGTGATAGGTATAAAGATGTGAAATATGCTCTTGAATATGGTAGAGATACACTTAGCCTTGATATTATTACCTCTGCCTTAAGAAATAGAGATTTGGAATTAAAATCTGAAATTAGAAGAAGTCATCAAGGAGAAGTTTTAATTGCTAAATCTAAAAGACCATTCAAGCCACATCAAAATACCTATAACAAGAATACCCAAAGAAAAGGAAAATCTCCTACAAATAAGAAACCAGATTTATCCAAATCCCGGGATAGATCAATTAAGAATTGCTATTATTGTGAGAAACCTGGACATTACATTAAAGATTGTCTCAAGAGATTAAATGATCTTAAGAACAAACCAAGAACCAATAATGAGTGTGATGATAATAATGGTGCCGTTTACACGGTAAATACTCAAGACACTCATCAATCTTGGGTATTGGATTCTGGGTGCACATATCATGTGTGTCCCGAAAGAGAATGGTTCAATAATTTCACACCTACAGATAAAGGGAGTGTTTACATGGGAAACAATTTCCCTTGTAAGATACGTGGTGTTGGTGACATTGTCTTAAAACTTGAAAATGATAAATTTCTCAAATTGGAACAAACTAGGTATGTTCCCGAGGTTGAAAAGAACCTCATTTCTTTAGGAATCTTGGATTCTAATAATTTTGAGATTTGCTTTAAGAATGGGTTTTGCAAAATTCAAAAGGATTCTTCTGAAATCATAAATGTCTCAAAAACAAATGGTCTTTACAAAATTTATGCTACTCCTCAGAAAGAAGAATGCCTATCCGTCTTACATTCTCAAAACAGAAACTCTTCCTTATGGCATCGAAGACTTGGCCATATAGGAGATAAATCTCTTAAGTCACTAAGCAATGATGGGGTTATAGGAAATGTCAATTTAGACAAGGAAGATTTTTGTGAAGAATGTATTTTGGGAAAACAAACAAAACTACCTTTCAAATCTGGTATTCATAAATCCACATCCATTCTTGAATATCTTCATGCTGACCTATGGGGTCCAGCATCCACTCAAACTGTTTCTGGTTTCAAATATTACTTGTTGATTATTGATGAGTTTTCAAGAAAGGTTTGGACTTTTTTACTAAAATCAAAAGATGAGACTTTTCAAAATTTTAAAGATTGGAAAATCTTAATTGAAAACCAAACCAACAAGAAAATAAAGGTTTTGAAAACTGATAATGGATTGGAGTTTTGTAATACCATATTTGATGAGTTTTGTAAACAAAATGGAATTTTAAGACATAGGACTGTCACCTACACACCACAACAAAATGGGACAGCTGAGAGAATGAATAGGACCTTATTGAATAAAGTAAGGTGTATGTTGTTGAGCTCTGGTCTCCCAAAATGTTTTTGGGGAGAGGCAGTGAAGACTGCCACTTATTTGGTTAACTTGAGCCCTTCAAGGGCTACAAGTTTTAAAACTCCTGAATTTATTTGGTCTGGTAAACACCCCAACTATTCCTCCTTAAAGGTTTTTGGATGTGCTGCATATGCACACCAAAATCAAGGAAAACTCGACACCAGGTCTAAAAGATGTGTTTTCTTAGGTTATGGAGAAGGTGTAAAAGGTTACAGGTTGTGGGTAAAAGAAGATCAGGGTTTTAAAATAATAATAAGCAGGAATGTTGTGTTTAAGGAAGATTTAATGCCTTGCCTTATCAAAACTGAATCTAAAGCTGATAATCTTAAAAGGATGAAAATTGTCATATGGGACTTGAATGATCTCAGTCCTGATAACACAACTACACAAGCTCCTCTTGAGGTGGAGCACTTGAATCAGAACGACCAAAATGAAAACATGGATCAAGAGGATACTGATTCTAATACTGGAGGTGAACTTACTCAAACACATGATCTATCCAACTATCAGTTAATTAGAGATAGGGTGAGAAGGGAAGTAAGACCTTCCACTAGGTATAACAATGATGATTTTATGTCTCTCTTTACTGATTGTGATAATCTGTGTCCTGAACCAGCTTCTTATGAAGAAGCTATATCTTGTCCTGAATCTAAAAATTGGCTTGCAGCTATGAATGATGAAATGAATTCTTTACATAAGAATAAAACTTGGATATTGGTTAAAAAGCCTAAAGATCATAAAGTCATAGATTGTAAGTGGATTTTTAAGATTAAGGAAGGTGACTCCAGCAAACATGGCGTTAAGTACAAAGCCAGACTAGTAGCTAAGGGTTTTTCCCAAAAGGAAGGTATAGACTATAATGAAATTTTCTCACCTGTCGTCAAGTACACATCTATTAGGATCCTTTTGGCCTTAGTTGCTCATTTTGACTGGGAGTTAGAACAGCTTGATGTCAAAACTGCTTTCCTTTATGGTGAATTAGATGAAACTATATATATGCAACAACCTAAAGGATTTGAGCAAAAGGGTAAGACTGAAACTGTTTGTCTTTTAAAGAGGTCTCTCTATGGTTTAAAACAAGCTCCTAGGCAATGGTATAGGAGATTTGAATCTTACATGAAGGTATTAGGTTTCAAGAAAAGTAATTATGATTCATGCTTGTTTTATGATGGAAAGGAGGACCTGATTCTGTTTATCTGCTATTATATGTGGATGATATGCTTTTAGCTTGTCATGATATGAATAAAATAAACTCAGTTAAACAGAGATTAAATTCTGAATTTGAAATGAAGGATCTTGGCCCTGCCAAGAGAATTTTGGGTATGAACATAAAAAGAGATAGGACTAATAGTACTTTGTTTTTAAATCAATCTGCCTACATTTCTAAAGTGATTGAAAAACTTTCTCTGATGCATGCTAAATCCTGTTCATTACCTTTGTCAAACCATTTAAAACTTTCATCTGATCAATCTCCTAAAACAGATGAAGAAATCATTAGGATGAATAAAGTACCTTATGCTAATGTGATTGGTTCTGTTATGTTTTTGATGGTATGCACTAGACCCGATTTAGCATATTCTGTAAGTACTCTTAGCAGGTTTATGTCCAATCCCGGTGAACTTCATTGGGAAGCATTAAAAGATATGCTTAGATACCTAAAAGGTACTGAAACTGTTGGTTTGCATTATTCCAAATGCAAAGAAGGTATAATCTTAAAAGGGTATTGTGACTCTGATTTTGCGGGTGATTTAGATAAAAGAAGAAGTACGTCATCATATGTTTTTACTTTATGTAATTCATGCATTAGTTGGAAATCCCAGTTGCAAAGGGTAGTTGCACTATCATCCACTGAGGCTGAATATATTGCTGCATGTGAAGCATTAAAGGAGGGGCTTTGGGTGAGGGGTTTATTGCATGAATTGAACTTTATTGATAATAATGTACTTCTATTTTCTGATAATCAGAGTGCCATTCATCTTAGTAAGAATCCCATGTTTCATGATAGGACTAAGCATGTAGATATTAAATATCATTTCATAAGGGACATGGTTGAAAATGGAATGGTTAAAATTGAAAAGATACCAACACTTTTAAATCCTTCGGATATAGGAACAAAGGTGTTACCCATTAATAGATTTAAGGATTGCATGAAAATGCTGAACATTGATTCTTAAGAATCAATATTCGGTCCATGTTTTAATTTTTGAAACTAATACTTTGTTTTTCTTTTTACAGGTATTTATGAGCAAGATGATATTGAATTGGTTGCTCAAATCCACTAATGGTGCACTCAAGTTCGTAGCAAGGTGGAGAATGTAGAAGTTGCTACTTCACTTACTTAGCCAAATAACGTTTTTATAAAAAGGAGTTGGGCTTCATTGGTTTTTGGCCCAAAATGATGGACTGCTGGCTGCTATATTTTCTCTTCCAGACTTCATTCACCAAACAGAACTCTCGGCAGAAATAAAAGGAAGCACAGACAGAACACAAGGGCGCAGACAAGAAAAGAAAAAAGAAAATTAACGCAGCTTCTTCCATCCTCTCAATCGGGTGATTTACTTAGGATTTGAACGGTGTTTGATTCTTCTTGGTGAAGATAAATTGGTGCTCTCTCTTCCTTTATTCTTTTCTTGGTGATTAGATAGATTGCAATAGGTGTAATCTTTGTGAAAGAGAGTATTTCTTGGTGATATCTCGGTCAATTTGTAGTACCGATTGTAGCTTTGGTTTTGGGTAATTTTGGATTTCTCTTGGTGAATATAGTATGGTTTACAATAGGTGTATTCCATTAGTGAAGGGAGTATTTCTTGGTGAAATATTGCGTATTGTCTGTCGTGCCTCTGCTTCGATTTTGGGGAGTTTGTGTTTTTGGGATTGATTGTAATTGTTTTGAACATTGCTTTGTGCCTAGTGGATTTGAGCGTGAATCCAAATTTTGTGGATTGCTCAACGGGGGAGTAGGAAATTCTTTGAATTACCGAACCTCCGGGGTCTTCGGACTGAAAAATTCTTCGTGTTCTTACGTTATTTTCATGATATTTTCGTTATTGTTCATATTCGGTCCAACACTATCATTCTCTTGAATATGAACTCTAAACCTTGCTTTGGAATAGGTTTTTTTAAGTAATCCGATTTTCTTTTCAGGTGGGTGAGTACTTGAGGAACCCTACTTAGAAGAACATTAACCGGAGTTCCGGCCGAGAAGTTTGTCCAGAAAAGAACAGATTCAACCCAACTCATTTCAGTACAGTCGGATTGTTCCAATCCCAGTTCTGGGAAAGTTTCATTCATGAGGGAGAGAAGTTTTACGGAATCTCCAAGGAACAAGGTCAAGAATGTTGCTCTGTTGGTTTTTTCTCCAGTTCGGACAGTACTGTTCACCACATCAAGCGTCATCCTGATGAAGATATCGTCAGGCAATTTTTCTGCTATTTGTAGGTAATGGTAAACGATGTTCATTAAGTTTTCTTCGTAAGTTCTTGTGACTCGAAAAACAGTAACTGTAGAGGGGACTTGAACGAGCTTGATTTTGTATGCTAGAACAACTCCATAGCTGGATCCACCACCTCCAGTGATTGCCCAGAACAAATCCTCTCCCATTGATGCACGATCAAGAATCCGGCCATTAACATCAATTATTTGTGCATCAATAATGTTGTCAACGGAGAGGCCGTATTTTCGCATCATGTTACCATATCCACCACCGCTGAAATAGCCGCCAACCCCGACTGTGGGGCAAACTCCGGCAGGGAACCCGTGAACATTACTTTTCTCTGCAATTCTGTAGTAAACTTCACCAAGAATCGCTCCAACTTGAACCCATGCAGTCTCATTTTCAATACTGACATTGATTGATCTAAAGTTGAACATATCAAGAATGAAAAATGGAACATCTGAAACATACGAGACACCTTCATAATCATGGCCTCCACTGCGGATTTTCATTTGCAGTCCATGCATTTTTGAGCAAACAATGGCTGCTTGAATGTGAGAAACATGCAATGCAGTCAGAATCAGTTGGGGCTTACGCGTCGTAGATTCATTAAAACGCAAGTTTCGTATATAAGATTGCAAAACAGAAGAATATGAAGAGTTTCCAGGAGTGTATAATACTGCAGAAATTGGATTAGAGGATTCAGAATGGCTCTCAAGGCACTCAAGAAGAGATGAATTATCTGCAATGGCCCATGAAACAGAGAGAAGAAGAACTAAAGAGAATGAAATTATAGCAAATCTTGAACTTTCCATTTTTGATATAAAGTACGTTATTTGGTGAATAGAGATGTTAAAAGGGTTGAATATTTATAGGGAATTAAGTAGGCAGCCATTTTAATTTTTGATAATATAATGCAATTGTTCTACAATTTGACCACGGAAAATTCAAACCGATGAAGGAAGAATCGTGACTTAATCAGCCTTTGAAAAAATAACTAATCTATAATTTTTCATGATTATAGTGAATGCTCCCTTCCTGATGTAGATAAAGCTTCTGTTACATACAAGTGCAAATCTAAATCTTAATCTAAATTAAAGTTTACATTCAATTTTAAGTACATATTTTATAGATTCATAATTTTTAAACCACATATTTCATCAAATTTTATTAAAATCATTTAAAAATCTAATTTTATTAATACAAACAAACAGGAGCGAAGTATGAAACGATGATTACTTCACACACGTGGAATCATATATTATTCCATAAATAAAAAAAATAAAAAACCCATTTTTATGATTGCACGTTATTTAAATCAAGTCTAACACGTAATGATATCTTATTAGATTCGTATATTTAGGTGACTACTTTTTCAATAGTTTTATCATATTGTAATTACGAAAATAATTTATTGCCGATCGTGACTAATATAACAGTTATTCACCTCTAATATAAAACCATCAATTGTATCTCTAATATTTAAAATACGATACTTGACTATTTTTATTTAATGTAGGCAATTGTTATGTAGTTTATGGTGGGGCACTAGAGCGGGATAGACTATAATTGTGGCTCTGTTCCCCAACGTCATAGCAATTAAAAATTAGTTTACTTATATTTTTAAGGTAAAAAGCGTGATTGAAATGTGTGGAGAGAAAATATGTTTAGTTAAAAATTGGTTTGAAAATTTGTGTTGTCTATGAATTTATTTATAATTGTAATTATTGCACTAAATAACAGAAACTGTATGATTTTATTTTATAATTATTTGTTTTCTTGTTCTTGCTTCTTTTCAATAATTAAGTTATTTTAGATTTAGTTTATAAAAAATTATATTAATGATTATTTGTTTTCTTGTTCTTGCTTCTTTTCAATAATTAATTTATTTTAGATTTAACTTATAAAGTGCTTGTTTGATTCACATACTTTTTGAAAAAAATTGAGTTTTTGGGAGAATGTGTGGTATAGATTGAGTACTGCAGAAAAATGAGATGAAAAGAATGAGAATCAAACAAGGGGAAAAAATTATATCAATGATTATTTGTTTTCTTGTTCTTGCTTCTTTTCAATAATTAAAGTTATTCTAGATTTAATTAATAAAAAAATTATATCAATGCCCACTACAAGAATAGGCGCCAACAACAACAATTTTGCAACACTAAAATGTCGTCTCTATAGATATTCTTGTAATTCTATGAAAACTATTGTCTCTACGAACATATGGTTGTTGCTATATATATAGTTACCTTTATAGAGACAATCGTCGCTAAACATTTGATGCTAGAGGCGAGAAAATCCCGCCCCCAGCCCAATTTTCTGATATTATAGAGATGACTATTTTCGTTGCAGTAGTCCCTGACTGAAATGGATGGAAACTTGGCTTTTTGCTGTGAACGCTATAATATTAACGACTTATATTTGATCTATACAGATGAAATATGCCGTCATTGTATATAATTAATGCGTCTCAATTTTTCATCATCTTTCCCGTGGTTTGTTTGTAATCAAAATTATTAACAAACCTCCACCTTGATACCAAACAAACATGTACCAATATTTATAAGTGAAAGACAACTTCTAAATCTTACCAACGTGAGAACCTTAGTGCTCATATCTGCAAGGTTATAATCTGTGTGCGCCTTTTTGAGTTTAATCTCATCTAGGGACAATATTTCTAATAAAAATAATTCTCACATTGATATGCTTAAAGCATTCATGAAAGACGGAATTCTTACATAGATGTTAGCGGATTGGCTATCAGAATGTATGGTTACTTTTTCATTTAAGGCACCTACTTCCTTAAGTAAACCTTTAAACTTCAACACCTCTTTAAACACCTCAATAACGAAAATATATTCAGATTCAGTAGTAGAGAGAGCGAGACTTCCAACTAATACACAAATCACATAGAGTGAACACATAAGAGGATGTGAATTTCCTATTATCTATATCTCCATCATAATCAACATCAGTAAAACTCTTCAATTTTACATTATTAGACTTACACTCATAGATTAAACCTACATTACAAGTATCTTTCAAATACCTAAGGAACCATTTTAAGGCTTCCAGTGAGTCGGACCTTGAATAGACATGTACCTACTCAAAATACTAACAGTAGAGGCCAAGTCTGGCCTAGTATATACCATCAAGTACATCATAGAACCAATCACATTTGAATAAGAAATATTTATCATGTAAGATATTTCTTCTTCATTAGCAGGTGATTGTTCTTTAGATAAAACAAAATAATTACCAAGAGGCACCAAAGCAGGATCACAATTAATCATACCAAGCTTCTTCAATACTTTTTGCACATAAGGGGTTTGATGCAAAAATAAACAAGAATTATACCTATCTCTTTCAATTTCCATGCCAAGAATTCTTTTAGCATGACCAAGGTCTTTCATATCAAATTCTTTATTTAAATCACTCTTAACTTTGTTTACCAATCTCATATTGAACTAATCAATAACATGTCATCCAAATAAAGTAACAAATACACACACTCATCAGTGCTGTGATGTAGGTAGTACAAACAATGATCAAACTCACTCATCTTAAAATTAATACATAACACATAAGAATCAATTTTTGATTACTACATCTTGGGTGATTGTTTTAAACCATATAATGATTTTTTAAGAGAACACACATGATCAAGTTTTTTTTATCTTCAAAACCTTTAGGTTGATACATAAAAAAAATTCTCCTCAAGATCTTCATGTAAAAATTCATTTTTCACATCAAGTTATTTAAGTTCCCAATCATATTAAGCACCAAAAGAAAGCATAAATCCAATAGTGCTATACTTAACAACGAGAGAGAAAATCTCATTATAATCTACCCATTCTTTCTATGTGTAACTCTTGGTTACTGACCTAGCATTATATGTCACCGACTCATTATCAGTGGTACCCTCCTTAACCTTATAAACACACTTGCATCCTACAATGTATTTATCTTTTGGTTTGGGAACTAAAACCCAAGTCTAATTCTTATTGATAGAATCCATCTCATCTCTCATGGTACTAATCAATCCTTACTATTTTCACTCTTCATATCTATTAGGTTCCTTATAAGCTAGGTCTTGATAACTAGCATAGGCTATGACATAATTGGACATTCTTTGGGGTTCTCCATGTGGTCTTCTTTCCCTATTTCTAGCTAACTGATAGCTATCTAAAGGGTTCTGGCCAACATGGTGATCTTCAACATCATCATCTTCTATCTCCAATTCCACATGTGTTCAATCTTCCTATGGATTATTCTTCACCTCACTCGGGTTAAGAGGAATAGGGACTCTCACGCTCTCCACCTCAATTGGAGGCTCGTCTCTACCTATGTATTGCTATTCTTCTCTCTCTAGACACGACATCTCAGACTCGTTAAATGTAACATCCCTACTGATAATAATTCTAATACCCTTTTGACTTCTATCTCACAACATATACCCTTTACCTCCTTTAGGGTACCCTAAAAAGACACAATTCCTAGCTTTGGGTTTTTGTTTACCCTCACTCTGATGAGAATAACTAGCATAACCAAACGCTCTAAGCATAGAATAATCAACACATTTTTTATACAACTTCTCACATGAAGTATCACTACTGAAAGCAGTGGAAGGAGTCATATTAGCCAGATAGCTTGCAGTAATAGCAACTTCACCCCCAAAAAGATTTAGTCACACCAGATTTAATATCATACATCTAACTTTATCAAGTAATGTACTATAAATTCTTTCAGCTACTCCATTCTGCTGAAGAGTGAAAGGAACAAACTTATGTCTAGTGATAACACTATCGTACACATGTTATCAAAATTAGAATTGTAAAATTCAAGATCATTATCAATTCTCAAATATTTTGTCCTTTTACCTGTTTGCTTCTCCACATGAATTTTCTAAATTTTGAACTTTGAAAAAGTTTAAGATTTATCTTGCAAAGAATAAATTAATACATTTCTGGAGAAATCATCAATAATAGACTGAATATATTTATTACCACCAAAAGTGGGATTGCTCTTGAGAGGCCACAAGTCAGAATGAATGTGTTCTAACACTCTAGATGTCTTATGTGTACTGGATGAAAAAAACATTTTGTGATGTGTATAAAGCATGCAATTATCTCAAATGGCATGTCAGACACCTGATCCTTTCCAAACACACCCTTATCATTCAAATACTTCAGACATTTACCACTTACATGTGAGTCTATTGTGCCATTCCTTTGTGTGATTAGTGTCAATTGAAGAAATAGTGTGCCTTCGACTAACTACTACCTCAACATGAGTTAAGTAAATTCCATTCTTTCTAACAGCCCTAAGTGCACTGTTAAATATTTTAATCATTGCATGGTAAACTCGTACTTTCCAACTGTCCCACAGAAATCAAATTTCTACCTATATGAGGAATGTATCTAACACTTATCAATGTATGCACAAAGTCATTTTCAAATTTGACAAGTGACATAACCAACACATGTGATGTTATATGAGACTCCACCCATGCAACTACATGACCATGTTGGGCTCATGCAAGTGATCAACCAAATGCTTATGCGAAGTGACATAAAAAGATGCACCAAAGTCAAGAATCCATTGATTAGTATGAGAGTTCATAGACAGGTTAATCTCACTAGGCTTGTGATTTAAAAGAACGTAAACCTCAATAGGTTCATAATGCTTTGGTGGCACAACATTTGCCTCCCTTTGTTCACTTCATTTCTGTTTATTATTCTCCCTATAGAAATCAGTAATGAAGTATCATCATTGCCCACATCCATAACACTTCTTTCTTGTAGATTATGATTTGGATCTACTTCTACCCTTCTTCTTGCCACCACCATTCTACTGACTCCCACCACTACCCCTAGTTTGAGATCTACCTCTCATTAGGTAAACCTCCCCATGTTTTCTCCCTCAACTTTCAACTCTCATCTCCCTATCCTTACCCCGAAGCAAATAAATGACAACCTCATGGGAAAGGGGCTCCCTCCCATACTTGATAGAATTCTTAACTTTCTTATAGATGTCAGGAATAAAATTTAACAAAATTATGGCCTTATGTTCCTCAAGCACTTTATCATCACAATTATTTAAATCTTGCACAAGTTTATTGAATACATCAAGATTGTCATTTAATTCCTCTGAAGGATCAATTTTGAAGCTGAAAAAACGTTCAAGTAAGAAAAGCTTGTCCGATGTGGACTGTGTTAAATAAGGTTCTTCCAGTTTTTTCCAAAGAAAAGCTTGTATACAAGCTCTTTCTTTCTTCTCTAATAAATTCTTATAAAAATAATCTCATGTATCCAAAATAATTTATCATTGCTAAAAAAAATACTTTATTTACCTCGGAGTAGATGAAGTGGGCGATGGCATGTGGCATTTGTAATTCTTTTAAAGAAATTCAAAACACATTCCGGAATGTCACGTCATCCTTTCAAAATAATTTTCGAAATAATAATTGAGCGAAAAATAAGTGAAATTCAATTTTATTTAAAAAAATAATTCAAAAGTTTAAAAATAGCTTAAACAATAATAAGAAATACGAAATCTCAAAATAAATGTGCTTAGTCAATTATCTCCAAAACATATTTTTCTAATTCTTCAATAGCCACCATCGCGCGCTCCGTCGCAACTTCGAAATCAGGAAATTTGTAAGTTTAAAGAAAGGGTGAGCATTTCACAGAAATACTCAGTAGACTCGGCGCATAATAATAATTCGTATTACAAAAAAAGCACATAATCATGATATTCAAGTAGTCTCATGCTCTTAAGCAAGTAAATTCCCATAACATCATGCTTAAACAAGCAAGTAATTGTCATACCTAGAGGCAAGTAGTTTCATGTCCGAAGACAAGTAATCGTTGTTGACCTATGGTTAATTTAACCTTTTTGTTTTGATCATAACAAACAAGAATTTATTGTGTTGCTAACAAGTGTGCTTCAAGTGTTTCATGTAAATGATAAATATTCAAAGCACTCTATGTTCAAATCGTCTCTCAAAGATATAAATCAAAATTATGTGATCAAGCACGTGAGACGCAAAGAAGATCATGAAAGAATTGAAGATATTCAAAGATCAAAATTGAAGTTGAAAAGCATGACATGAAGATCAAGAATTCAAGCATACAAGATTAGAGTTGATTAAACATATGTAAAGGTATAACACTCTCAATCTTTAGCGATGAAATTCAACAAGCTCGAAAATGATTTTTATGCATCAAGAAACTCAATTGAAAATTCATCAATTGCATAAAAAATGATTTTTCAAATCATATCATGAAATAGTTTTTGGAAAAATAAACTTTTTGATATTAAAATAAAAATTCCAATTTTTATACTTTCGGTCGACCGAAAGTATACTTGATCGACCGAAAGTCTGGTCGACCGAAATAGCCTGATCAATCGAAAGTTAAACGGCTATAATGCAACGGCTAGTTTATAACTTTCGATCGACCGAAACATGGCTGAACTTGAATTTTTTCATCTATAAATAGCCATCTCATTTGCATTCAATTGGAACCACTTAGAAAACATTTTATACAAACGTTCTTGTGAAAATTTATTGTTCTTACTTGGTTTATATTTATCTTTTATTTTCATAAAACTTTGATTGATCTAAACTTTGTTTTATCAAATTCATCAAAGTTTTTGGAAGAAAGTTTTGTGAAGATTCTTGGTTTTATATTGTTTAAACTTCTTCAACATCTTCACACTATATTGGAATTGAAGTGTAAGTCTCTCTTTATTCTAAACTTGTTTTAATCTTTTAAAAGAGAGAAATTCCAATTAAGGAACTTTGATTATTTGTGCTACATTTTTCATCATCATTTGATTCATCAAAGTTCCATTGCCTAAACACTTTGAGCTTAACTTTTTGTTAATTATTCAAGTGTGGCATCTCTTGGTACGTAATTTGATTCAATATTTTAACAAGAGATCATTTGAAAAACTTTGTTTGATTGCATTGAACTTTTCATTATCATTTGCATCAAAGTTTTTCTCTAACACTCGAGCTTAATTCATTGCTATCTATTGAAGTGTTAGCCTAACTCTCTCGGTACTTAATTTGAGTATATCATTTGTCAAGAGAGTTATTTCAATTGTAAATTCAATTCATTATATCTTATGGTTTCGAGAGCCTTGTGAAAACTCGATTGATTGGTTTCGAGAGCCTTGTGAAAACTCGATTGTTGATTTCGAGAGCCGTGTGAAAACTCGATTGTAAAGGATAGGCGCTCCTTGTTGTAAGTCGCCTAAGGATTTGGTACTCCTTGTTGTAAGTTACCAAAATAGTGGATTTGGCCTTGCTCGTGACGGAGAGCTCGGTAACGGGGGACGTAGATCACGTTGGTTGATTGAACCTCCATAAATCGCGTTTGCACTCTCTTATCCCTTTTACTTACTTACATTGCACTTACTCTATTCTATCAATTTATATTGTGCAACACTATATCTAAGTGATATACTTTCTTTATCAATTAAGTTTACACATATATAGCACACTACATTGATAGTTTAGTTACTTGTAACACTAAGTGCTAATACTTGTACCTATTGGTTTTAAGTTTGAGATTATTTATCGAAAAAGTTTTATAAACCAATTCACCCCCCTCTTGGTTAGTTTACTCTTGGGCTAACAATCGTCATGTCCGGAGACAAGTAATTATCATGTCAAGTAATTGTCATGAACATAATCATACATGCAAGATCTATAATACAAATAATTATTGATGCGCATTTTAGAAAATAAGTTGTAAGTAGAAGACTACCTTATTTCTCGAGTTTGTTGAGCGGGAAAAACGTTAATCTTCTAAACGTCCAAATGCCTCGTCTAGCCAATATATAAAATAAAACTTAAACTAGTATTTTGGAATTCAAAGATTTTAAAACGAAAGAGTTTTTAAAAAGAAGAATAAAAATTTAGGGTTTAAATTGAAAATCAAATATAGTTGGGATTTGAAAAGAGTTGGGACCAAAATAAATGGTTTTGAAAGCTATTGGGCTGACTCATATGTTTTTTTAGAAGTCTTGGGGATTAACTATTTTATTTTTAAAATAATTGGGGCTAAGATAAATGATTTGCAAAACTTTAGAGCTAAATAAAATATTTCAAAAACTGCAAGGACTGAATTAAGTGATTTTAAAATAAAAGGACCGAAATAAAGATCAGAAAACTTTGGGCTGAAATTTAAAACATTTTAAATCAAAAGGGATCGAATTAGAAGAATTTGAAAACTTGAGGGCCAATTAGTAAAGTTCTTTTAAAATAAGGGCTGAAATAAAATAATTTGAAACTAAGGGATGAACTTTAAAACATTTTAAAGAGATAATAGGGACTAAAATAGAGGATTTTAAAACCTGGGGACTAAAGTGGCAAAGATCACATAAAAAGTTATTATCGATAAATATAAAAATTAATTCAAGTGATTTACAATATTATATATATAAAAAAAATTATACAACGAATAAATTTTTTTGACTAATAATTTTATCTCTAATACTAAAATCGTAAATTATTTCACTTAAAATAGTTAAAATAGTGTCGATAAAAATGCAATGAAGATAACGCAAAGGTCACTAAATAAGTTATTGTCGATAAATGTAAAGACATTTCAAATGATGTACAACATTTTATATATAAGTAAGAAATTATACAACGATTAAATTTTTTTGACTAGTAATTTTATCGCTAAAACTAAAATCGTAATTTATTTCCCATAAAACAATTAAATAAAATATTTTCGATAAAAATCCAACGAAACTGAGGCAAAGATCACGTAAAAAGTTATTGTCGATAAATATAAAAATTAATTCAAGTGATTTACAATATTATATATATAAAAAAAATTATACAACGAATAAATTTTTTTGACTAATAATTTTATCTCTAATACTAAAATCGTAAATTATTTCACTTAAAATAGTTAAAATAGTGTCGATAAAAATGCAATGAAGATAACGCAAAGGTCACTAAATAAGTTATTGTCGATAAATGTAAAGACATTTCAAATGATGTACAACATTTTATATATAAGTAAGAAATTATACAACGATTAAATTTTTTTGACTAGTAATTTTATCGCTAAAACTAAAATCGTAATTTATTTCCCATAAAACAATTAAATAAAATATTTTCGATAAAAATCCAACGAAACTGAGGCAAAGATCACGTAAAAAGTTATTGTCGATAAATATAAAAATTAATTCAAGTGATTTAAAATATTATATATATAAAAAAAAATTATACAACGAATAAATTTTTTTGACTAGTAATTTATCGCTAATACTGAACTTGTAATTTATTTCCCATAAAATAATTAAATAAAATATTGTCGATAAAAATGCAGTGAAGATAACGCAAAGGTCACAAAATAAGTTATCGTCGGTAAATATAAACACATTTCAAGTGATGTACAACATTTTATATATGAGTAAGAAATTATATAACGATTTAATTTTTTTTACTAGTAATTTTATCTCTAATACAAAAATCGTAATTTATTTTCCATACAATAATTAAATAAAATATTGTCGATAAAAATCCAATGAAGCTAAGACAAAGATCACATAAAAAATTATTGTCACTAAATATAAAAATAATTCTAGTGATTTAAAATATTATATATATATAAGTAAAAACTTTTACAACGATTACATTTTTTTTACTAGTAATTTTATCTCTAATACGAAAATCGTAATTAAGTTCCCAAAAAATAATTAAATAAAATATTGTCCATAAAAATCCAATGAAGATAACGCGAAGATCACAAAAAAAGTTATTGTCGGTTAACATAAAGACATTTCAACTAATGTACAACATTTTATAAATTAGAAAAAAAAAATATACAACGATTAATTTTTTTTTTTACTAACAATTTTATCTCTAATAAAAAAAATCTTCATTTATTTAACAAGAAATAAATAAATAAAATGTTGTCGATAAAAATCCAACGAAGCAGAGGCAAAGATCAGCAAAAATATTATATCTATAAATATAAAGACATTTTAAGTGATGTACAACATCTTATATATAAGTAAAAAATTATACAACGATTAAATTTTTTTTACTAGTAATTTTATCGCTAAAACTAAAATCGTAATTTATTTCCCATAAAACAATTAAATAAAATATTATCGATAAAAATCCATTGTAGATAAAAAAAAAAAAAAAGTTATTGTCATTAAATATAAAAACATTTCGAGTGATGTACAACATTTTATATATAAGTAAGAAATTATACGACGATTAAATTTTTTTGACTAGAAATTTTATCGCTAATACAAAAATCTTAATTTATTTCCTATAAAACAATTAAATAAAATGTTGTCGATATAAATCCAATGAAATTGAGGCAAAGATCACATAAAAATATGCAATTCTTGAATTAATTTCTTTCATTCATATGAGTAAGCTGTTAACAACATTATTGGGGTAATTACAACATGAAAATGTGTATGATTAAAATGTGTGATAGAAAAAAGTTAGAAGAATCCAACGGTGTGATACGAGTGAAAAATTATGTATGATTAAAATGTGGTATGCAAAGTTGTGCAATTTATAAATGAGAAAACTACATGGATCCCTATTTTTAAAGATCACTTTGTAATAATAAGATGATGATTTTTACATTTGTAAAAGTCATATGCTAATTATCAATTAATATTGATTAATTAAATATATAATTATTAAAAATTAAATTACCTATCTCAACTCATTCCATCCAACTCAAACCCTAAATAATTTCTAACTCATTTCATTTTCCCGTGGCACATTCAAGGGAGTGTAGTTGTTTGATGCCGAGGTCGTACTCATATTTGACCTAAAATTGTAGTCCCTTCTTCTCTTCGAACTTATCTCCCTTGGCTCTTTCCCCTTATAACCCTTCTGTTTTGAACTTTCGAAAATATGATCCTTGAATCCTTTCATGACATTCAATGTCTCTTCACAGTCAATATATTTTTCACTTCTCTAAAGAAGCTCCGTCATTGTTTCAAGAGCTCGTTTTGACAACGAGTTCCTAAATCTGTGGTTCCTCAGTTCGTTGATCATAGCCGTTATCAGTTATGGCATCTGTAAATTCTTTACCCCTAAAGTCGCTCGATTAAATCAAGTAACATAGGCTCTTAGTGACTCCTCTTTATGCTGGACGATTTGCATTAAACCAATTGCACTTTTCTTCTGTCGAGAACTGCTTGCAAAAAAAGCGGCAAATTTGGTAGCAAAATTTGAAAAGCTTTTGATTGATCGTGGGGGGGGGGGGGGGAGGGTGTCTTACCAATCCCTAGATTCCTTCCTCAATGTAGGAGGAAATGCACGACACTCTAGGGCATCTGGTATACCATGTAGGCGCATCATATCCTAGAATGTGTGCAAATGATCAATTGGGTCTATCGTTCCATCATACTTTTCAATACAGGGGGATTTAAATGTGTTTGGTAGTAGGACCGCCATGATCTCAAGTATGAATGGATCCTCACTAATCAATACTGGTCGTGGTGCATTCTTCTTCTTCAATGCCTCATCCAGTTTATGATCCAAGGCATCAATCCTTACCTCCAATACGATGTCTTTCAACTGAGTGCTTACTCATTGGGACCACTGTGTCACTTGAAACGTATACATTCTATCAGTATGATCGTGTTGATCATCCGCTTGGGTCGTATTTTGTAGATTCTTTCCTTGAGGAACATCACGTTGCTGGGGCACGTTTTGTTGCTGACCATTCACCTGAATATGATCTACTAACATTTGAATCTGCGTTTGCAAGTTCTGGAATTGTTCTTGAGTCACATAAGGAGCATTTGGGACCTATTCCTCTTGTACTGTCGGCTCCGATTCCCTTGCATTGTGATGAGTATTCCATCGAGACATGGTAGAATATTAGCAGAATTTAGGAACAACTAAAGTCGTTCCCACGGAAGGCGCCAAATGATGCAGAATGAAATTCTCCAAGTAGATCCACAACCTCCTTTATAATGCTTGAACCTGAAAAAGGCGGGGCTTTCTCCCCCATATTAACTCCGGCGTGATAATTAGTAAAGATTTTGTGAATAAAAGTGACATAATGTAGTTACATATGAATATATTTTCATACCTGAATGCCGTGAGGAGTGGGGGATTTATAGGTGTGACATTACTTATTACGGGCTTAAATTACTTATGAACAATCTACAGCTTAAATTAATTCAAGATTGAGGAATAGTGATGGGGATAGATCATTGCAATCTACAGCTTAAATTAATTCACTCGTATTTACGTATCATCCTAAATAAAAAAAACATACTTTAAACATGAAATAGTGTGATAGAAAGATATGGGTGTGACATATATCATGATGGAATTAAAAAGTGGTTCATGCTCTACTGTAGAAAATGTGTATCATTCGTCCTAGTAAATCTCCATGGTTGTTCAGCGTTCTATGTTCTCAATCAAGCAGAAATTGAGTGCGGTGCTCCAAGACTTGTAATCAATTACAAGCCTCTTAATTCTGCTCTTCAGTGGATAAGGTATCCACTTCCTCAAAAGAAAGATCTCCTCAATCGACTTCTCATAGCAGTTATCTTCTCAAAATTTGATATGAAATCTGGCTTTTGGCAGATTCAAGTCAAAGAAGAAGACATATACAAAACTGCATTCAATGTTCCATTTGGTCAATACGAATGGAATGTCATGCCTTTTGGTCTCAAGAATGCCCCTTCTGAATTTCAAAAAATTATGAACAATATTTTCAATCCTTATCAAAATCGCCAAAATAATTTTTCAGAATGGTTTCAAAATTGGTTTGAGTTTTTTGGATTTGAAGAAAATATTTAACCCAGTCTCTCTCTTCAAGGACTCAACCACTTCAAAAATGAGGCAAAACCATTGTTAAAGCCTCAAGAAAATATTCTTTTTCAATTTTAAAGTCTCATGGATTCTTTGTTAGGACTTTTTTATTGTTCAAGAAACAAATAATCCTTTTAGTCCTAAAAGGATTATGAGAAGTTTCAAAATTAAATGGTTGTCAAAGTTCCACGAAACAAATTGCTGTCCCAAGGCAGTTCAATGCTAGATCAATCTAAAAAATAATGAAGAACGACCATCAAAGAAACTTCAAGATGATCATGCTAATTTCCTCTCCGAAAAGAGTAGGTTATTAGCACTCCTTGCAAAATGCACCAGTCCTGAAGAAATGACGATTTTAGCAGAAAAAATTGCTCCTCTTGCTGAAAACGCTTCAAAATCTTCAGTTCAAGATTCTTTTGAAACTAGCTCCAAAGCCGATTTCAATGACATCTTCTATCAAAATGAAGATGATTGTTACGGAATTGACCTTGAAAAATCTCTTCAAGAAGAATTTCAAAAGACCAAATGACTATATGAACGGAGTTTCCTTGATGATTTCAGAGAATACAAATTTTAACGATCAAAAGACGTACTCTTCAATCCTTGCGAGCTCAAAAGAAATATCAATATTTGTCAGATCTAATTTGCCTCCTTTTTCAAACTTTTGGTGGAGTGGAAGACAAGCTTTTCTTTAAAAGATTCCTAGTTTTGGAAAAGTTACAGACAACCATTGTTCAATCAACGACTTTCAAGCTTCAATCACTATTCAATATATATATTTCATGGAATTACTCCTTTAAATTGGGTTATATTTCATGGAATTATTTACATTACATGGTCGTGACACATACGAAATTATATTATTATAGTAGTCAAATCTAAATAATCATTTTAGTAACACAAGCGTAGGCCTAAATTCCACTACTTTAAAATATTTATTAGTTTTAAAATACTATTTTTTATTTTAACTTTTTACAATATGCCTCTGCGTGGTGCCTTTCGTTTAGCGATTCCTAAGCAGAATCGGTAACTGTTTTTTCATACCTGACTCATAGAGTATGGTGTGGAAGCTACAGAATCTCATTAAAACTAAGTGAAAACTAATAATTAATTTTAACAACACATTTCATAGGACCAAAAACTTTTCAATCATGTATTTCATCTACTTTTAACAAAATCTACTAAAAATCTAATATTAATCTATACCAAACATGCGCTAAATTTTACAACACAATGTGTTACATTTTTTACACACATTACCTTATTTATGTCATTGTCACCTCCATCACTTGTGACACAATGTGTTACCTACATTTTACTATTTATTTCAGCGTCAGCAACCACTAAAACAACCATCAGTTGTAATGTTCATTGTGACACCGCATTACCATAGGCACCCACCCACCCCTTATAACGAACATGTTGTTAGTGAATAGTTGTATATTGTAAATTATATATAAGATAAGTAAATCGATAAAATTATAAATAAACCAAGAAATTACTTACTTGACATTTGCAAAGTAAGAATGAAACAAATCAAAATGAGTAATTCTGAATAGACATTTTTAATTGACATTTTTAAGTGACATTGTGACATGGATACATTGGGTGGTGAAAAAGTAAGTGGTGGGGTAGATATTTACACATTCAATGTATGTTTGACATGTTACAATGTTACTTTAAAATGTCTCCCTAGAATTATTGAATCAAAATAGTAGGCCGAAGGCAAGAATTCAACTCTTTGTCTTTAAGACGAATTTGTCCGGCTCAGGTGCTCACGTTGTTATGACAATCATCTCCCAATATACAATGGTCCTCTTCTTGCGATAGAATCACTTCAAATGGCAAAAAACAACAATCTTGAAACAAATTTTACACTCTCTACAAAAAGGATTTTTTTATGCAAAGATTTGGAAATTATGAAAGTGAATATGGAATGAAAGAATGATTAGAATGAATAAAATCCAACTAAAGGGGTCCTATTTATAGATGTTGAAGTGATGTGGCTGAAGAGACACGACCTAAAATTGGTATTGATTGGAACATTCATGTCTCTTCAGTGACCAAGCGATGGCTCGAATCACGCTCAAAGGCCGCTCGAGTGGTTTTGAAGAACTGCTCAAAATCACCTTCGATGACTGCTTGAGCAGTTAGCTTATTTTTGAAATTTTCTGAATTAAAATTAAAGTTTAAATAAATTAAATTTATTTATTTATTATAATTTTCTCCAAGAAGAAATATAGATGAATTGGCCCACAACCGGTGCAGACCGGTCGAACTGCGACGACAGAGCGCGCATGTGGACTTTGGACTAAACCCAAGAGGATCAAAGTCCCCCTCAAACACTATTGATACCCTTTGGGGCCAAACCCAAATGCAAAATTAAAGCTAATAAAGAAGTCCAATTTTTCATTTTTTTTCTATGTTGAACAAAGCTTAACTTTTGTCCAATTTATTCAAACACAAGCTCATTTCAAAACCTCACTATAGTCATTAATTTCTCATTCATCTGGAAATGGTATTATTAATCCAAATATACTACGATTATCTACATTTGGAGTAGAATAATTAGACTCATCATATGCACGAATGGATATCGGGACCCACCCGAATATTTAGTCAAAGTTGACCCATCCACCCCATGTCGATCCCATCCCTTGTAATATTTACTATTACACCACCGTCATCACCACCATTCACCGGCACCAATAGATCTCTAACACCATAGGATGTCGTTACCAACATGGTCGACCACAACTAAGAAACAATCTTCGAACACCACAACTGATAATGAAACATTCCACCTAAAAACTTTCACCTCCAACACCAAATTGCCATCCAATTCTAATCCTAGATCTTCTCCATCACATCCAGCATGCTACAATGTCAGTTTCACCAATATAACAAACCACAAAGATCCATGCCCTTAACTAAGAAACATATGTAGTTTGTTCTAAAAAATCCATAAAATTCGAGAAAATTATTTGAAGAGATTTAAATCTCAAATTCTTATGTCTAAAATTCAATCATGGTAGCTTAGAAAGTGGACATTAAAATTTTTGGTGGTGGTGGTGGTGATTGATCATACCAAATGTCTTCAACTATGAATACTTGAGCTTGTCGATTGAAAATGAGCACGAACAAAATCTGCAAAGCCTAAAATAAAGGGGTCGAGGTGTGCCATCTTCGCTTCTTCAATGCTTAAGTTTGTAAAAAGGAAACTTATAAGCGTGAGGTTGTAAACTAAAATAATGAATTGTATTCTTGAATAATGAGTGGAGAACTTGTATTTCTAGAGGTAGGTAGTACAATCCTATCGGGATTGTGTTACCTGAGTTCCTTATCTGCTTGAAAGTCCTAAAAGACATGGGAGTTATAGAAGTTGGTAAACATAGTTTTGTTGAAAATGTGGGACTATGGTGGTTAGGTAAATTAGGTTTGTAGAGGTTGAGTTCTTCTAGGTTAGAAGGTCTTTCAAGGAATGTACAAGGAGTGGAAATTTTTTAAGTTAGAATGCTTTAGTATCTCAAACATGATAACCCCAATGTAATAACCAATGCCAATGAGGGTGTCGGTGATACTGTGATATCGATCTCATGTTTCATGAACCTCGGGGTCTAAGTAATTTGGACACATCAGTGGCCTTAATGCATTCGTACTTGATACAGAATGAAATTCTCCAAATAGGGGGATTTATAGGTGTGATTTCCCTTGATTATAGGGAGTAAAAATCTCCAATAAATCTGGCTGATTGTATCCTATTAAAAGTGAATTACCTTTAATTGGGGGATAATGTTTATCCATTTAAGGATAATTCCCGTGAATAGTGGTGAAGATGTCGCTGGGTTATAACTGGCATTCATACATCGTGTATCGTGGAGGCAATTACACTTTATCAATATTAATCGTTCGAATCGTTCCTGCGTATATGTATCAATAGTCCCCCAGATGATCAAGATTTAAGGTGAGGTCGAATTCTTGATCGTATGATAGATCAAATTATATTCGAATGATTATGATACATCGGAAATTGTTCCATGTATTTAATGTATATGCGCACGTATCTTCACATGATTAATTCTCTAGCTCCCCTACCACATTGTCTGAATGATGGTGTGTCATATCAATCCATCAGCCGTCTTTCAAATCTGAAAAGGCGAGAATATCAAGGGTTTTCTTGGGAATGAATATTAATCGGCATCATTAGGTATATATATATATATATATATATATATATATATATATATATATATATATATATATATATATAAGTGGCAAAGTCCATTTTAATCACACTTTCCTCCTGGCGAAAACTCTTATTCTCCTCTAACTCCTTCCTGCTATTCTTTCTGCATTAACCTAACTCAATGCTCCAGCTAGAAGCAGTTTTCCGACATACAAAAGGTATTTTTTGTAACTCCCTTCTTTTTCCCGAGCCTTAGGGTTCAAGTTTTTGATTTTCTAGGACTATTTTTCAGGAAGTTTTTTGGAGGTTTTTTGTAAAACAGTCTGTTAGGTTGGAGAGTTGAGGGTGTGTATTTTTCTCTTATATTTTTGTGATTAGTGAGATGGATCCCATACTTATTATTGACAGTGATGATGAAGAGGGGAGGGTGTCTTTACCCTTAAGTAGCTTGAGCAACCATTCATCATCTTCTTCTTCTTCTCCATCCTTCAGCCAATTTTTAATTGTGCTACAAGCCGTCCCACTTTGCCTTCTCCCTCTATATCATCTGATCAACTATTTCTGACATTTTGCCTATTTCCCCTCGAATGCAGCAGAACATGGCTTGTGCTCGACCCTACCGTCGTCCTCAAGAAGCCCTGGCCATTCTAAATTATCAAAGCTATTACAATGACATTAGAGTAGTCGAAGTACTTAATTCCTTCATCATTTTCCTTGATCATTCTTATCGTGCCCCTTCAGATGATGAGTGTATTGGTAAGGGAGAGGATGGTGAGGTAACTGTGTATCTGGATTCGATGAACGGTGGTCTTTGATTCCCCCTTCATCCCTTCCTTGCTTCTTTTCTTTGTTTCATCGATCTAAACCTAGCCAAAAAGAAAGGGTACAAAGAGGAAAGTGGATGTTGGGGACCTCCACATTGATCCCCCCATCATTTCTTCCAATGTTGGTGGCGTTGGTACTTCATTACTCTCTCGACCGATCACCCCAATATGCTCGATGGCTAGCCCTCCTGGTGGGGAGCAAGAAGCATCTACATGATCTATGACCAACGTTGATGAGGATGTTCGAAACATCGCGGGCGCTGTCGAACGAGGTCTAGTTGATGATGTCAAAAAGAGGGGAGGAACTAGCATTTATTGTGCGTTTTCTATCGAAATACAAAGGGTAAGTTGTTCGATCATCTTATATTCTTCCTTTGTTAACGTCATGTTAACACTTAGCTTTATTTTAGGTTTTTACAATGGAGAGGGCGCTTCTTGAATCGTTGGAGATGGCTTCTAAAGGCCATTTGGAGGTTTTGCAGGAAAATTCCCAACTGGAGAAAGAGTTAGCCGATTCTAAGCGACTATTGGCCGAAAAGGATCAGCTTCTGGCTGAAAAAGATTATGTGATTCCTGAATTTGATGAGGTTGTTGGAATGTTTGGAGTGATGTCCATGATTCACGCCTATAAGAAGGTGAAGGACTGGCTGTTTACAAATCATCATGAGGTTGGCCTTGACGAGTTTGAGGGTTTTTCTCAGGCTGAAGCTTTGGAGGAAGAAGATGATCAGGATGCTCCCAATCAATCCTCTCCTCGCAATGAAGACCATTAGTATCATAGGAAAAACACTTTTTTCAATTTATCACTTTAATTTTTTGTGGTTTTGATCAATGTATGAAACATCTTTTTGAAGTAAATTATCATTAATATCCTTTATCGTCATCTGAATGCTCCATTTTACATGTGAATTTGTTTTACTTTCCATAGTCTTTGTATAGATTTCTAACCGAATTCGTAGTTTTGACAGTGATCTAATGCTTCTTTCATTACGAAGTCTTTTAGCTCAATTGCTTGTTAACAGTGTGATGCTTCGCGCCTGACAAAGTCTTTTGTCAATCATTTGTTAGCGATTTAATGCTTCGCGCATGATGAAGTCTTTGTATCGATCGTTTGTTAGTGATCTCATGCTTCGCGCATGACGAAGTCTATTGTGTCGATCGTTTGTTAGCGATCTAATGCTTCGTGCATGACGAAGTCTTTTGTATGGATCGTTTGTTAGCGATCTAATGCTTCGCACATGACGAAGTCTTTTATATGGATCATTTGTTAGCGATCTCATGTTTCGCAAGGGACGAAGTCTTTTATATCGATTGTTTGTTAGAGATCTCATGCTTCGGGCGTGACGAAGTCTTTGTATCGATCATTTGTTAGCGATCTCATGCTTCGCGCGTGACGAAGTCTTTGTTCTGGTTTTGAGGAGTAATAGAACCTTTATTGATCATAGCAAAAATAGATTACATGGAAATGATGCCTCCAGCCTGGTTTTAGTGACTCGCAACTACTGATAAAATTTCTCCAAGTGTTCGATATTCCAGGGTCATGATAATTTAATTCATCTATCATCTTTAACATATATGCTCCATTACCTAACACTTCATCAATTTGAAAATCCCTTCCCATTTTGCTCCTAACTTTGTGGGGTGATGTCCGGTGGCACTTGCCGATCAAAGTACAAGATCGTTCTTTTCCAAATGTCTAGGTTTCAATCTTCTTTCATGGACATCCTACGATCTCCTTTTAAGATGAAGCATTCTCTTTTCTGCCTCATCTCTTTCTTCTCCGATCGTATCTAACTAAAACTTGTGGTATCCAAAATCGATGGGGTCAACAAAAATTCTTGATGATGGAACGACTATTTCATGTGGTATCACTGCTTCTAGTCCAAAGCACATCTTAAAAGGGGTTGCTAATGTGGATTCCCTTGGCGTCATATTGTATATCCACAAGACATTAGGTAGCTCATCAACTCACTCACCACCCTTTCCATCTAGCCATGTTCTAAGATCCCAAAGTACGCTTCTGTTTGTTACCTCAACCTGCCCGTTTATCTAGGTATGCAGCATCGATGCCAATCGTAGTTTGATGTTGTAGCTCATTCAAAACCTTTTAAAATCTCTGTTATCGAACTGTCTCCCATTATTGGAGATGATTACTTGCCGAATTCCAAATCGACATATGATCTGTCTCCAAACAAAGGCCTGAACTTTCTGGGAAGATATGATGGCAAGGGCTTCGGCTTCAACCCACTTAGTGAAATAGTCAGCAGCGACTAACAAGAATTTCCTCTGTCCTTTTGCAATAGGGAGAGGACCCACAATGTCGAGTCCCCGTTGATAGAACAGTTGGACTCTGAATATTACGTGTTGAGCTTCCGCCAGGACGTGGATCAATTTCCATTTTTTTGAGAGGTTTCACATCATTTTACTAACTCAAGAGCATCTTTCTTGAGAGTGGGCAAAAAATATCCTTGCCTTAAAGTTTTGAAGCCCAACATGTTTCCATCTAAATGATTTCTGCATGCTCCTGAGAGAATTTCCTCCAATATTTGATGACCTTCCTCCTTTGCAAGACACTTTAAGTAAGGCATTGAAATTCCTCTCTCGTACAATTTCCCTTCGATCAAGCAAAAATTGGCCGCTTGTAACTATAATTTCCTTGCTTATGTTCGATCATCAAGTGTCCATCCATGAAGGAGGTTGGCTATGATCGGATCCATCCACGTCCTATTCTCCATTTTCATAACCTCGATCAGCGATACACTTGGATTTGATAGTGCTCATACATTTACGCTAGTGGGCAGCGATTCCCAATTTGAAATTTTAGACAGTTGATCTGCATGCGCATTTGATTCTCTAGGGATTTTTTTGATTTGGAATTGTTGGAATCTCCTTTATAGATCTATTACTTTCATGACATATTCAAGCATCCGAGCATTCTTTATCTCAAAGTTCCCTGACACTTACCCCACGACAAGTTGTGAATCACTATATACGATATCTGACGAAGCCCCCATTCGAATAAGCATCTCCAAACCCATGATAATGGCCTCATACTCAGCTTCATTGTTTGTAGCGGCAAACAGTAATCGTATTGCATATTCGAACCGTATCCCATCTGGGGATATCAGCAGTACTCCTACTCCTGCTCCTTTCTAACTAGACGATCCGTCCACATATACTTTCCAATGATTCATCATTCCTTTCACCTCCTCCGTTGGCATTAATTCATCTATAAATTCTGCCAAGACTTGAGCCTTTATCGCTGGTCGAGGTTTGTATTCAATTTCGTGTTCTCCCAACTCTACTGCCCATTTGACCAGTCGTCCAGACGTCTCAGGACGATGAAGGACTTGCTTTAACGGTTGATTGGTCATCACCGTGATTGGATGCGACTTGAAGTACGGTCGGATTTCTACAAAGAATACTTAGGGCAAATTCGTATATTAATTGCTGAAGGTTATATAACTCACATTTCTATAATCACATTATTAATCAAACATTTTGAGATAAGTAATTATAAATGGACTTTTTAAGTTTATTCAATAATCAAAGTCTGTTTTTAATATTACAGTCAAGACGCCTATTTGACGCAAAAATAAACAAGAATACGAAGAAATAAAATACTGGAAAGATAAAATTGACAAATTTAGCATTGGGAATCCAATTGATCCTGGTTGAAGAAAGAAAAAAATGATTTTAGCAAAAGACATAAAAGAAAGGGGGGTGATTTGAGTCCAGATTATTATATAACAATAATAAAAATCCTAATACGCTATATCTATTGACATTATTGACCCCTTCGGATAGCTCCACTTATAAATTAACAATTTGTTCCCTGTCAATCTTTGAATAAATGATCAGGTTGTCTTAAAAATTTAATTATTCCCTAAAATACGCGTTTTAACCAAGAAGAAATAATTTATACCATAGGGATGACAAAAAAATTCATTTCGACCCGAACCCGATGGGGCCCCGACCATAATGGGGCTGAAAGAAACTGCTCCGTAGGTCGATGGGGGCGGGTTTGGGTTTGATATCAATTACCGGAAACTTGGGGCGGGGCGGGTTTTGGTTGACCCGCCCCACTAATTTATTTACATTAAAAAAAAATTTAATTCAAAAAATGCAAATAGCACACTTTCAAGATAAAATTTCTTTTTTATGATAACATCTTTGATTCTGTAATATATTGGGTGCTTGATTGTTTTGACTTTTACTTTTTTTTGAGTGGAAAAAAAGTTAGAAATTTGAAGAAAACTATGTTTAAAAAAATATATAAATAAAATATGGTCGGGTCGGGGGGGGGGGGGGGAGCCCCGTTTTGATAGCCACCCCGACCCGCCCCCTTCAAGCCAATACAAAATCATAACCACTAAGAGCGTGATAGATGAGGTAGCTGTTGTAAAGGCTATTTCATGTTTATCACGGCCACCTGGATCTTGATACACTACATATTAGATTTAATCGAGGTAATCAGACGACAATTGCAAAACTAGAGTGAAAACAATAGAAAAAAAAAAGTACTTTGGAAACAAAGATTTCTGCAATCAACTCCAAATTTAGCATTGTATGAAATCTATATACTACTTTTAACTTCACATTTCATAGAATTTACAACTTTTATCAAAATCTAATACTAAAACTCCTATTTTTAGCTACACTATAATGTGTGAAAAAAAAATAAAATAAATAAAATAAAAGAACATTTTGAAGTATACTAGTGGTGGGTGTGCCCATATGGTATATTTTGTTGTGATTTATAATAAATAAATTATAGTTTTATTTATTGTATTTATTAATTACAGAATATGTGAATTAAAACATCTGTGATTATTTGTGATAATATAATTTGAGTACTTGCATTGAAAGTACAATTTGATACAACTTATAATCTGATCATAAATAAATTGTTTCAACTAATGTATAAGTCACCTTGTATTGGAAGGTTGTAGTATTGGCTCATTCATTATTTAGATTTGCAATTTGTCCTTATTGTATAAATGCATAAATATTTAAAGATGACATAATACAATTGGAGTGTAGGGGTGGACAAAATGATTGGACCGAACCAAACCAAACTGGAACCAAACAAAACCGAGCGGTTTGGTTCGATTTTACAAAAAAAAAAAATTAATGGTTTGATTCTTAGTATGGAGAACCAAACGGTTTTGGTTCCGGTTCCGGTTCTTGTTCTAGAACCAAGAACCGAACCAAGAACCGAAACCCAAGCCCACTTTTAGATCAATTTTTTTTTAATTATTTTTAAAAGTTAAAAAATTAACTTTATCTAATCTTTTGGTAATCTAGGTCTTAACTTGTTTATACCGTTTGAAATCTAAATTTATTTTTCTTTAATCCTCTCTTATTTTTCCTTTTCCATTTTTAATATGTAGCTTGCAAGAGGTTTTGCTTACTGTATAACTGAAAATATTTCAATGTGGCTCTCACATCTCCTTTTACTCGGTGGAAGATTTCATGCATTACATATCCCTCACATTTTTTATGAAATCTGGACATTTGTTAACTCGTCCTAAAATATGATGCTTGTAGTTCAAAGAGATATTATGAGATTATAGGTATTATCTTGTGTTTCGTGCATTAATTTTGTTTGTTTTATACTAATAGTTTCTGGGTAAGCATGAAGACGTAGTCATATAACTTGATATAATTAATCTCTATCAATGACTCATTCGTCTACATTTTTAAATCAATGTTATTAGACAATATTTTGTATGGAGATATAACTTGATATTTGTTTGTATATTATTCTAGACTTTGGTAAATGAATTTTGTTAACTACTCCTAAAATATGATGCTTGTAGTTCAAAGAGGTATTATGAGATTATAGGCATTATCTTGTGTTTCGTGCATTAATTTTGTTTGTTTTATACTAATAGTTTCTGGGTAAGCATGAAGACGTAGTCATGTAGCTTGATATAATTAATCTCTATCAATGACTCATTCGTCTACATTTTTAAATCATTGTTATTACTTATGAACAATCTACAGCTTAGTTTTTCTATGCTTGGATGGCTAGGATGAAGGTAATGTGATCCAACGGTGCAAATAAAGGCGATGGTGATAACAGGCCTAAGTTCCGAGTTGTACAGTTTGGCCTCCCCGCCAGGAAGTATTAATATAAATAATATATATTGGGAAAAAAAATGTAGAAAAAAAAAATAGAAAAAAAAATTAAACTTGGCAGTAGAGTTGACCCGCCACAACCTACTCGAACCCGCCCTGACTCGAGATTCGCGGCAAGTTTGGGAATAAAAAAATTCGTGGGGCACGGGTCAAGGGTACCCGAACCCGCTTCGTTGCTATCACTATTTCCACTAAAGGCAAACGACTGAAGTCTCAGCATAAAATTCAATCAATCTGTAATACTTTCCTCGGACTTGTCGTTTATGTATTTTATCCTCGTCCAGGATTCAAAAATTAGGTATGAGCATAAATGACCGTTTTGTCCCTCTAATATTCTCACTACCTTAAATACCGTTTTCTTCAACGGTCCTGTGAACCAATCACAAATGTTGAAATTTAGCCGTCGCTAAACATTGAGCTTGGATTTTGACCATTCAATAGAAAACATTTAAGTAGTCGCTCAACTCATTTTTCAAGGCGACGATTCCAAACACGAATTCATGTTTTCTACTTCATTAATTATTGAACTTCCAACACACTAATATATTTAACCAATCAAATTAATCTCACCCATTGGTAAATCAAAGAACCATTAAAGTCACGAAAGATATACATAGCACTGTCAAGAGATTTAAATGAAATACACGATGATCAAGTGGAATTTAATTCTTCGCATGGTTGTGCTATAGAATTAAACTCGAGCATAAATGACCATTTTGTCCCTCTAATATTCTAAAAAACTTAAATACCATTTTCTTCAACGATCCTATGGGTAGATGCTAAAATTCAACCGTCACTAAACACTAAGTTTAGATTTTAACCATTCAATAGAAAACATTTAAGTAGTCACTCTACTCATTTTTCGGGGCGACAATTCCAGACACGAATTCATGTTCTCTAATTCATTAATTATCGAATTCCCAACACACTGATATATTTGACCAATCAAATTAATCTCACCCATTGGTAAATAAAAGAACCATTAAAATCACAAAAAGATATACATAACACTATAAAGAGATTTAGATGAAATACACGACGATCAAGTGGAATTTAATTATTCGCACGGTCATGCTATAGAATTAAACTCAACACGTGATCTGTTCAATACATTCCAAGTGTATTAGTGTCACCTTTAACTATTTCTGCAATAAGGACAAAATGCAAATCCAAATTCAAATAATAAATCAGTCAACACTACAATGATCTAGTACAAGGTGACACGCCTTATACATTGGTTGTAAACAATTTATTTATGATCAGAATATAAGTTGTATCACATTGTACTTTCAACAAAAGTATTGAAATTATATTATCACAAGTAATCACAGACGTTTTAATTCAAATGCTTTGTAATTAATAAATACAATAAATAAATGAAACTAGAATTCATTTATTACAAATCACAACAATATATACCATATGAGCACACCCAACACTAGTATACTTCAAAATGTGCTGGGCGTTTTTTTTTTTTTTTCACACATTATAGAGTAGCTAAAAATAGGAGTTTTAATATTAGATTTTGATAAAAGTTGATGAAAGCTATAAATCCTATGAAATGTAAGTTAAAAGTGATATATAGATTTCATGCAATGCTAAATTTGGAGTGACTTCAGAAATCCTTGTTTGTAAAGAACTTTTTTTTATTATTATTGTTTTCTGATACGAATTATGGCAGGCTTGACAGAAAGATCAACAATTCAAGCCAAACAAAATTATAAGCATTTTCGAAGAGCTTCAAAGATCAAACATAGAGTCTTTGAAGAAGCTTCAAGCTATCATGAGTCAATTGTGCCGAAAACAATGATAAGGCGGAGCGCGAGGTCAATTACGACCGTAACTAGTGCATTCACGACTGTAACTAGAGCAACAAAATTTTGGACCCACAAGAAACTTACGGTCGTAAGTCAATTTTCTCGATTGTAAAAATATCAAGCGTGCGGTCGCGTTATCTTTTGCCCGCAAGGTCGCACGATATAATTTTTAGGGTCTTCCTGGATTTTTTGTTATTTTCCGTTTTGTATTGTTAGGTTTTGCGCCCATTCAGTGGCTAGGGTTAGTTAGGTTGTTTTCATTATTTATATCCTATTTTTATTCATTGTAATGGATAGACTTGATTTTTAATAAATAATTTTATTGATTAATTCAATAATTTATAGGTGAATTCCTATATTTTCCCGAACTTATCAAAAATCGATTCTTCGAGGCGTTCAATCGAACTTACCAAGTATTAGTAGTGTTCTAAAAAGCGTGAAGCGTGACGAAGCGTGGAGCTTAAGACTCAAGCTTTTGAAGCTTAAGTGGGAGTAGGCGTTAAAAAACGTTTTTTTAATTCCTAGATATATGATTTAAATTTTACCCATACTTGAACAAGTAAAAATAAAAGAAAGGCAAGAGCACGCTTTGGATGCACTTAAGCGGGCCTCGGGCGGGCGCGCGCGCGCGCTTTTTAGATAAAAAAATTTTCAAACGCTTTTTTCTCGCTTTTGTCTAAATCGCCGCGTGAAGGGCACGCGTCGCGCACTGTGCGCGTGTAGGTGTGCATTATTCGCGAGTTTTAGAACACTGAGTATTAGTGAGAATATTTGTGGCGTTAAAAAAAACAGAAACTTATCGAGGAAGCTGGATAAATCTTTGTGGCGTTTCGAAAGTCTTGGTTCTCTCTTTCGCATCGTCGATTCTCGCGTCTGAAGTTTAGGTCAAGATTCCTCCGTCCATCCAAAACCTGGGTTCGGAACATTCCAGCATTAATTCCTCGCTTCGTTTGTCATCATTTTCACTCTAGTTTTGCAATTGTCATCCTATTGCCTTGGTTAAATCTAATATGCAGTGTATCAAGATCCAGGTGGTCGTGATAAACATCGAATTGCCTTTACAACAGGTACCTCGTCTATCATGCTCTTGGTGGCTATGATTTTGTATTAACTTGAAGAATCTTCAGATAAGGTTTTCCCAACAATATATATAAATGATCTTTTAATTTTTTATTATTTTTTATCTTTTTGTGGTTGACCATAAATGAGTTTTGTTAGAAGACTGAAGTCCTCAGTGCATCTCCAGTTGACAGTTGTGATGTATATTAGCTCTATTTTGTTATTTATATACCCAAATTCATCGAAATTGTCTCCAATGGGAGAGTGTAAAAGATATAAAAATTAGAATTTCGGCCAAAGATCTAGGCAGGGATCTACATTTGCATCTAGTTTTTCACCTTCATATGGAACAAATTTCACCTAAATTTAACTATCAATCCATAAAATCTTGATACGAGTTATATAATTTGCATCTATTATATAAATTTACATTACAATTTGAAATTCTTATATTAATTTGCACATCTTTAATGTTTTAATTTTTTTCTTAACCAAATCTCTAATTTTTTAGGTCGATTTGTTCGTAATATTTATACATATGTACAAATAAAATAAATAAATTAACATATAATTCATGAGCTAAAAAAATTGTGCAAAAACTAAATTTAACTCCTATAACTTACATCTATCAATTCGAGTGAAATTTTGATATAGATCAATCGGGGTGTAAATTGAGATGTAAATGTGGTTTTAGAGATATTAATTTACACCTAAATTTGCCCCACGATTGGAGATGGTCTTATAGTGATATTCAGAGCTTTCCATGACTCTTGCATAGTAAAGAGAGTACATAATATTGTTTCAAAAATGATGAGAATTAATAATCTAAGACTTTGTAGGAAAGAGTCCATAGACAAGGTTTTTTTAGGACGGGCGAGAGATAGGAGAGAGATTCGATTATTATAGCAATCAGTAACGTAATTCGCTCAACATGAGTAATCTTTTCCTCTATATCAGAGTAAAATAAATTCATAAATTCAAAATCACTTTTCATATTACTGTAAACAATCATTAGAAAAGTAAGCATTAAGAGAACATTAATAGGAGATATTTCCTTTGAATCTGTTGCTGATTCAAACGGATGTGATTTTTATTATTTATTTAGCATTGAATATAAGATGGGTGATCCAAACAAG
Organism: Ligustrum vulgare; assembly: GCA_963555705.1. Taxonomy (NCBI): domain Eukaryota; kingdom Viridiplantae; phylum Streptophyta; class Magnoliopsida; order Lamiales; family Oleaceae; genus Ligustrum; species Ligustrum vulgare. The sequence goes on from OY743175.1 coordinate 36,755,908, forward strand.
AGAGTTCCAACTGCAAGAAAATTAATAACTCACACATCGGATGAAAGGTGTATAATTGAATTTTCAACCATTTGTATTGCTCCACTTGAATAGGTCAAGTATTAGATGTTAAGAGTCAAAGGCGGCTCCTTATATATCCCATGTTCATTTCTTGAATAAATGTTGATTTAATGTGTCCCCATTTTTTTTACATCTGTTTTTTTCCCTTAATTAATCCAACTAAACACCGATGACTTGTCTTCCATGATCATCAAATATAGAATAGCCATTTAATGTTTTGGGGTCTTGCTTTATCAAATTAATTAATAGAAATCACACACTTAGGAATAGGAAAAAAGGGTCCCTAACCTATGGGTTATTGTGCAAATGGTCCCTATACTCTAAGTCTTGGCTCAAACATCCCTAGCTTTCAACTTAACGGACAGAAATAGTCTTTTTGGATGGCTCATCCAATTTTTACGCTTAAAAAGGTCAGTCTTTTGATAAAAAGACAAATGTTTTTAGTCAATAACTAAAAAAAATAAATGAAAACAAGAAGGAAAAGGAAAATCTATATATCTATATATATAATAAGTAATAACAAAGTCCATGCCAAAAATAATAGGTAGATACTTTCCTGTCCAAAATGACTTCCTAAATATGGAAATTGTTACCAATTACCAAAAAATAATTTAACAAGTGTTTATGCAATTATTATGGTACATGTGTAATTAATTGCATTAGAATTCGTGCTATGCAATTAATAAAATCAAGATTTTATTTTATTTTAATGTATAAATTATTATTTTTTTTGTTTTGTAATAGTTATTATTCTTTCGATAATTATAGTATTATATTGAAATCGAAAAATATGTAATATAATTGTCAAATCGAAAATTTTAACGAGAAGTTTAATACATGCTGAAATGTGAGAATCAAACTGAAAATATATTGTTAATAAAATCATCTTAAAGTACAAATGTAAAATTTTTACTTTATATTTTTTAATTTTCCTCAATATTTCACTCATTTGAAATTATATTATTTAAGTTCTATAATACTATTTATAAAATACTTTTTTCTTAATAATTATTATTCTTTTGAAAGTTATTATATTATTTTGAAGTAGAAAAATATGTAATATAGGTGTCAAATCTAATATTTCAATGAGAAGTTTAATGCAAGCTAACAAATGAGAGCAAACTGTAAATACATTATCCATAAAATCGTTCCAAAGATCAAATGTCCAAAGTCCATGCCAAAAAATATAATTTGCACATAGTTTCTCGCCCAAAATAACTTCCTAATATGGAAATTGTTGCAAAAAATATGTAATAAGTGCAATTATTACAGTACATGTACCACTAATGATATTAGAATTCGTGCTATACTATTAATGACATCAAAATTTTATTTATTTTAATGTATAAACTAATTTTTTTGTTTTGTAATATATTTATCACTCTTTTGATAATTATTTTATTGTACTGAAGTCGAAAAATATGTAATATGAGCATCGAATTTAAGATCTCAACGAGAAGTTTATTACAAGCTAACAAGTGAGAGTAAATTGAAAATATATTGTCCATAAAATCATCTTAAAGGTCAAATGTAAAATTTTTACTTTATGTATTTTTTACCTTTCTTCAATATTCCATTCATTTTAAATTATATCGTTTAAGTTCTACAATACTATTTAAAGTTTAATATGAGTTAACAAATGAGAGCAAACTAAAAATATATTGTCCTTAAAATCGTCTCAAATATCAAAAGTAAAAGTTTTCATTTTTCCTCAATATCCTATTCATTTTAAATTATATCGTTTAAGTTCTACAATACTATTTATAAACTATTTTCTATAATAATAATTATTGAATTTTTTTGAAGTCAAAAAAGTGTAATATAAGTTTCAAATTGAAGATCTCAACTAGAAGTTCAATACAAGCTAACAAGAGAGATTAAACTGTAAATACATTGTTCGTAAAATTATCTTAAAGATCAAATATAAAAGTTTTGCTTTATATTTTTTTACTTTTCTCCAATATCTCATTCATTTTAAATTATATCATTTAAGTTCTATGATACTATCTATAAATTATTATTCTTTTGATAATTATTATATTATATTATATTGAAATTGAAAGATATGTAATATGAGTGTTAAATCAAATATCTCAATAAAAAGTTTAATATGAGTTAACAAATGAGAGCAAACTAAAAATATATTGTCCTTAAAATCGTCTCAAAGATCAAAAGTAAAAATTTTCATTTTTCCTCAATATCCTATTCATTTTAAATTATATCGTTTAAGTTCTATAATACTATTTATTAACTATTGTTTTGTAGTAATTATTATTCTTTTGATAATTATTATATTATTTTGAAATCAAGAAATATGTAATATGTATGTCAAATCAAAGATCTCAACGAGAAATATAATACAAGATAGAAAGTGAGAGCAAACTGTAAACATATTGTTCGTAAAATCGACCCAAAGATCAAATGTAGAAGTTTTACTTTATATTTTTTTACTTTTCCTTAATATCTCATTCATTTAAGTTATATAATTCTCAGTGTTCAGAAAACCTGAAATTGGGTCGACCCGTAAAAGGCAACAGGTCAAGGTTAGAAGATTGAACTGGGGTCGAATCAAGTTTAATTAAAAATTTAATAATTGTTTCAAAGAACAAAAAATTTCCTAAAAAAAAAAAAAAAAATTATTTTACAAATAAAGCAATATTTACTCATTTGAAGATAAAATTAAATTCACAAAAAATATAACAATATTATTTACCAATTCAAAGCAAATACAAATTTATAGTTTTTCATTCCATTTATTATATTATATTATATTTCAAAAATTTTGACATATCAAAAAAAAAAAGATAAAAATAACTTATTTATAAGAAGAAGAAAGTTTAAGAAACAAATAAATAATAAATAAAATATTTTTTTTAAACAAGAACAAAACAATTTAAAAATAAAAGAAAAATAAAAATCCTATTAAGATTAGGATTTCCTAATTTTAATAAGTTTTGTACATGTTGCATTTCCTAATTTGATTAGTTTTGTCTTCTTTAAAGTTTTGTATTAAAATATTATTATACTATATTTTATTTAACATAATTGTATAATTAACATATTTTCATAAATTTTAATCGAAATAACTATCACAAATAATAATCTCGTGCATCGCACGAGTGAAAATACTTGTTCTATATAATAATAAGATAACCATTACAATTTTACGCACACAGTTTCCCACCCATATGCACTTGCCATTTCTGGAAATAAAAATAAAATAAAATAAAAATTCGTATATTATTAAATGTTGTATTTAAATTTGTATTGATTAATGCAATTGTCATTTGAATTCGTGTACATTAATGTCATATTGAGATCCGCGTAGATAATATTCATACCATAAAGGGCTAATTAGGTTCAATCATACCTTTATATTTTAAATTTTTAAAATCAGGTCATTATAAGTTATTTTATTAATTCAGATATCAATTTAGTGATTTACTAAACCCAAATCAGACCATCTCGTTCATATCCCTCTTCATCCTCTAACCCTAAACCGATCACTCATCTTCTTCAGTCTATTTTTCAGGAAATAACATTGATGGAATCTCGTCTTTCCCCAGTTTGAGGTCCATCCAAGAAAATTTCAGCTACCTTTCTTTTTTGTGCTATGACTCCTCCACCAATTCAAGCCAGCGCCAATGATCAGATGACTAATGGTTCTGTTAGCCATTGGCTACAATTGGAGAATTAGAAAATGGGTCCCACTTCTATTGAGCTCGACAACATATGGAGTTACTAATAGAAATATTATCTTGTTCAGTGTTTGAAATCTTGTTTTGATAGATTCCCAATTATGATTAGGGTTTTATTTATTAGCTCTACTATTATCTGATTTTTTTCCGTGCATGGAAGTCGTTAGAACTTGTTTGCTATGTACTATTTCGATTAAAAGCTTTTTATTATTACAGTCATTGTCTTCTTCGAGTGCCTCTCGGGCAAAAGGACTTGATATCGCATTATTTAAAAATTTGGCTCAATTTATTGCAATCTACGTAGTATTTTAAGAGATAATTTGTCAGTGCTAATTTTACATAGATCTATCCGAAGCAGTCATTATAGGAATTTTTTGACGGTCCTCCAACGGCAAAAGTTGTGGTTGTGGTTATGGTTGTGGTTGATTACAAATTACACTAATATGTTACGAATTCATTAGTTACAATTATAATTAATTACAAAATTTTAATTAATTATAAACTACAATTCATTACAAAATGTAATTAAATTGCTTTTTAATTAAATACAATTTGTAATTGTCAATTAAGTTACAATTAAGTTGTAATTTGTAACTAATTCAATTAATTCCAGGAATTAAGTGTGTCTTGTTTTACAAATTCACTATTTACAATTGTCAAAATTTTAATTAATTACAAATTGTAATTCATTACACAATGAGATTAAGTTACAAACAGTAATTCTATTTACAATTGTAATTTATTACAAATTATAATTCATTGCAGAATGAAATTAATTTGCAATTTTAATTAATTTTAAAAGAAAAGAGATTTTGAGTGATTTGTAATAAACAATTAAATTACAATTGTAATTACAATTACAACTTAGACAATATCTAACCACACTATGGAAAATCGATACAAATAATTAAATAATTTGATGTACTAGACATGTTCGACTGAACCTTTAGTTGTAATAAACTGACAGTTTGTAATTAATTACAAAATTGTATTAAAGTTACAAAGAATGGAAAAGAGTCACAATCTAATAGCTAAGATAATGGGAAGAATATAAACACTTTCCCCGTCAAAGAATATGACACATTTTTTCTCTTCATTTTTTTGGTTTTTGTTTTTGCAATTTATTTAATATTATTTTTTTATACATTTCAACATGTTGCAGACAGCACTACCTGTCCCTAGGCAACACGAGTCAAAGCTATTCGTAGATATGTTATACAGTCGATTTAGCATTTTGAATTTACTTGTTTGAAAGGCATGCTTAGCGTAAGTTGGATATATCAATTGGCTTAAAAATATAATAAAGACTAAAATTATATAAATTTATCTTAATTGTATTATCTACTCTATATCTAAATTTAAATTTTTATATTTTCGATACAATAAACTACCACCATTTCTAGACTGGTGAGTGGTGAATTTGATAAATATAAATAAGAAGAATGTGTTTTGGTCAATTGTCATTTGTTAAGGGCATAATGGTAATTCCAGACGAAGAAGATGACTTAAAAGAAAACAGTAAAATTCATATTTTAGTGTAAGTCAAAGTCAACAATCAATTTCAATTACATATTTCACTGGACCCACAACTGTTAAACACATTTCATCAATTTTTATTAAAATTTACTAAAAAAAATTGATTTTAATATATACTTAAAAAAGAGGCTTAATGACAAATTTGAAATCCAACTTTACACAAGACAAATCGGGTCCACAAATTTCTCTTTCCCTTCTTGTTTGTATCATTGCTTTTGTTACGTTCCTTTCTACAATCTACCATCCTATATAGATAAAATTTAGATGCTAGAAACATCTTACCTGTAGCGTGGCGTCAAATACATCTAATATCTCCTTTGCAGTTTCTTGATTTTTGATAAGTATTTGTTCATGTATAAATTCTTGATTTTTTTATTCTTCTGTCTTTTTGGTTCAACTGGATGAATTTATTCCTTATCTTGATGTTATTCAACAGATTGAACTCTATTTGAAATTATGGATCTTTAATAGTTTTTCTTCAGACTAGATTGAACTCAATCGGTTTATAATTACCCCATTTTGAAAATATCTTTTGTACTGTTAAAATATCTTTTAAAATACTTGATTTTTAAAAATGGGTCCTTAAAATTTTGTATTCATGTACTTAACCCATTTTAGAATTTTTCATCTTTCATGGGACCCAGCTCATTAAAACTATTGACCCAGCTCATTAAAACACTAAACATGAGAGTGACCAGATTTAAATATTCCAACCACCAATTCAAACCCAAAAAATAAAAAAATAAAAAAATCTAGCTTAACAATGATCAAGTTTGGTTATGAATTTCCGAATTTTCCCCAAGTATTCTTTGTAATTACCATTTTACCATGTGAAAAGACTATCCAAACTCAATGGGCATTTTTGTCATTCCGTGACTGCCATTGTAGCTTGACAGAAATTGACATCAACTTTTTCTGTGTCAATTTTTTTCATATAATGCTAGACGGTCACCTTTTTGCCATCTTGGATGATCAAATTTTGTGGGCTATTGATTTTGAAGTTAATATGATGGGTAAAAAACTAAATTGCTGCCATATGTGTGGGTGTAAAATTATATGTCAAATTTTCGATTCTCGTAATATGATATAATTTTTTCAACATGCCTATTTATTTTATCTTATTGGAGTGGGATTCATGTACCAATTATTACAATATGGTTGTCTTCCAGGAGCGAACTGCAAACATGCTAGCAAGGGAGCATCGCACTGGTGTTGAAAACATGGAAATGTTTTAATGCATCTTCAATTGCGGTGCATAATTTGGTGTCATTATTATCTAAATCAAAATAATACTCTAGTGGATATATATCTGTGCGTGTGTGTAAAAGAAAACAAGAATATAAAAATATAAAAGATGTATAAATTAATATAAAAATTCAAATTCCAGGTCCGTGTCAACATTTTATGAATTGATAGTTTTTTTATTTTTTGGTGGGGGGGGGGCAGTGGCGGAGCCACCTATAGGCGAGGTAGCGCGGCCGCGCTACCTCGTCGCCGGTGGTCCGCCACTGGCGCTGCGCAGGCGGCGCCCAGCTGTAGCCTGAAGCTGAATTTTTTTTTTTTTTTGTCCAAATCAGTACCTAACTCCTAAGCCAAGTCCAAACCACAAATACAACATACAAATTAATCTTCATTTGGTCCAATAAGCAAAATATTAACAAGAATCAAAAAAATCCCTGACCTGTCCGATTCTCTCTGTCAGTGACCCAGCAGCCGCGCAGCGTTGTTCGCCTGGCCCACCACCGTCGCCGTCGACCACGGGCCACCACTTTTGACGCGGCTCCGCCACTGCTCCAGCCAGCGTCCAGCTCCAGCTCCAGCGTGCGTGGCTCCTCTACTCTGCCTCTGCCTCTGCGAGAGAGACCACTGCCGACGGTAATTGTTGTTTTGTTGTTAATTTGTTAATTGTTTGTTATTTAAGTAGTTAAGTTAGTAAATTTATAAATATTTTATTTGTTTTGATTGTGTAATTTTCAGATTTTGTAAAGTTATTATGTTAAATTGTTAATGTCCAACCAAGTTTTAAACATTTTAATAAATATTATTGATGTTTGATTTATTAATTTTTTTGGTTAGGTTAGATGTCATTCCCCGATTTTTTTTATCAATTTGTAATTTCTCATTAAGGCTAAACATTAATTCGTTATAATTGATTTGAGAATTATACATAAATGTTACATTTAAGTTTTTGCAAAGTGGTTTAGATTTGTAAATTGTGACTATTGTGATGAAAATATGATTTGATTTGTGAATTGTTATTATTGATTTATAGGTTGTGAATTGAGATTTGGTGAATATTTGATTTGATTTGTGATCATTGATTTACAGATTATGGAACGTTTTTTCGAACTTAAACGAAAATCTAAACTTAGTGGTTCTAGTAGTCCTGCATCTGCTTCTAGTAGAGCAAATGAGTTAGTTTTGTACATTTTAGATTTTATAATATAATGTGATGTGAATTTTTAAGTTTTAAGCATTTGGGTATTATTCATAATGTTAGATAATTAAAATTAAGTTTTTGCAATGTGTATTGTGGTTAGATAATTAGATTTGTGAATTGGGATTATTGGGATGAAAATATGATTTAATTTGTGAACTGTGATTATTGATTTATAGGTTGTGAATTCAAATTTGTTGAAAATATGATTTGATTTGTGAATTGTGATTATTGATTTATAGGTTGTGAATTGAGATTTGGTGAATATTTGATTTATTTGTGATTATTTATTTACAGATTATGGAACGTTTTTTCTAACCTAAATGAAAGTCTCAACATATACGAAAGTCTCAATTTTCAGTGTCAACTCAATTTCTCATCGTTTGAATCTTAGGTATGTGAGGCTTGCTTTATTTTAGTTTTGAATTTGAAATGTTATTTGGAAATTTTACGTAAATGTTAAGTTTTTGGAATATGTTCACTGGTGAGCCCGTATTCACCTTATGTGAAATGAATTATATAGTGAATTATAATTTGTGATTAGGATTTTGGTGAATATTTGACTTCTAAATTGTGATTATGTTTATTGGGATCACAAATTTGTTGAGTATTTGATTTGATTTGTGAATTGTGATCCTTGATTTACAGATAATGGAACCTTTTTTTCAATCTAAACGAAATTCTCAACCTAGTAATTCTAGGCATGTCAACGAGTCGACCTGAAGATCAAGGCATGTCAACGAGTCGACCTGAAGATCAAGGCCCGAGCTTGACTAGAGTAAAAGTGATATCGAGTTTTTTTGCCCGAGCTGAGCCGAGCCAAAACTCACCAATTTTTTTTGGACTCGACTCGACTCGACTTTCGGCTCGTGCTTTTTCGAGTCAACTCCTTTTTTCGGTTTTTATTTTTGCAATTTATTTATTATTATAATTTTTTATACATTTCAACATGTTGCAGACAGCACTACCTGTCCCTAAGCAACACAAGTCAAAGCAGGCCGTCAACACGGGCCACTTTGGTGTGGCTCAACGGGCCACACAAGCCGACCTTAGCTCTAGCCATAGCTTTTTCCTTCGAGCCACGAACCAAGCTTGACTCGAGCTTTTTATGGGTCAAGCTCAAGTTGCTCGAACCGATGAGATTTTTTGCCAAGTGACAACCCTAAATTGGTGTCACAAAGAAGATGCAAAAAAAGGTATAAAATAATAAATTAGACTTACTATAGACCATCATTAGAGATGCACCAAGGATGGAAAATAATCACAATCTAACAGCTAAGATGATGGGAAGAATATAAACACTTTCCCCATCAAAGAATATGACACATTTTTTTCTCTTCCTTTAGATGTGATTAGCTAATATTTGCAATTTATGACACATTTTTTCTCTTCCTTTTTTTGGTTTTTTTTTTTCAATTTATTTATTATTATTTTGTTTATACATTTCAACACGTTGCAGACAGTGCTACCTGTAACATGACTCAAAGCGGCCCGTCAACACAGGCCACTTTGGCATGGCTTGACGAACCAGAAGGGCCGAACTTTGCTCGAGCCATAGCTTGTTCCTTCGAACCACGAGCCAAACTTGACTCGAGCTTTTTACGGATCGAGCCCAAGTTACTCGAATCGACAAGCTTTTTTGCCAACCCTAAATTAGTCTCACAAGAAGATGCAAAAGATGGTGTAAAATTATAAATTTGACTTACTATAGACCATCATTAGAGATGCACTAAGAATGGAAAAGAGTCACAATCTAATAGCTAAGATCATGGGAAGAATATAAACACTTTCCCCATCAAAGAATATGACACATTTTTTCTCTTCATCTTTTTGATTTTTGTTTTTGCAATTTATTTAATATTACTTTTTTATACATTTCAATATGGTGCGGCAGCTACCTGTCCCTAGGCAACACGAGTCAAAGCAGCCCATCAACACGGGCCACTTTGGCATGGCTCAACAGGCGACACGGGCCTACCTTAGCTCAAGTCGTAGCCTGTTGGGGTAATTAGCCCAATCATATGTGTAGATTTAAAATCTTTAAAATCAGGTAATTTGATAATATTTTACCAAATCAGTTAAAAATTAAGATCACACTTTTCTCCCTCTTTATCTATGCGAAAACGAGGTATAGAGCTCTTATTCCCTCAATCACCATTTTCGTTCATCCCCTCCAAGGTCTTCTCCGATCAATCGCCGCCAACACCACCCATCATCATCATCAACTAACGATGCCCATACATCAAGCTTTCAGTTGGTGCTAATGGTTCTCCACCCCGTAATGATTATGACTCGATTGCTGTTGGAGCTTTCGATGCAGCTGAACATGGTGTTGTCGTTTTGTGCTCTGCTGGGAATTCTAGCCCTGGTGCTTATACTATCGTAAACATTGCTCCGTGGATTTTGACAGTCAGAGCTTCCACTCTAGACAGGGAGTTTCCGACTAACATGATTCAAGGTGTTGGGAGGACTTATGGTGGCATTTCGTTGTACTCTGGAGTGGAGCTAAGCGATAAGTTGCTACCCTTGGTTTTGTTGGAGGGATTTTGTGAATAGTGACACCAAATAAATATAATGATGGTTTTGTAAATCCTTGCCGAATATTGGACAGAGTAACGGCAAAGAAAAACACAAACAAAAAGAATAAGAGAAGAAGGGACAAAGCCGAGGCAAGAGTTGGACTCTTTGTCTTTAAGTCGAATTTGCCCCGCAATGGTGCCTACGGATTTCGGCAATCACTTGTGTTTGTAGCACTCCAAAACACAAGTACAACGAACAAAATATAGGCTTATGTACTCCAAAGGATGCAATGAAGGAAAATCAAAATAAATGAAATGATTTTGATTTAGGAGAGAAGTGAGGATGAAAGATGTTTTTGCATATCAAAATTTGAGGAATAGGATACCAAAAGGGTCCTATTTATAGACCATGAAAGGGTGTGGACGAAATGGTTGAGGCCCAAACCATGCACCCTTTCCAAACAATGCACATTTACGAAAAGGTGTCTTTAGGCCGGACAATCGTGCGGCCGCACGGTTATAGACCGTGCGGTCGCACGGTTTTATTCAAAAACCCAAAATTAAATTTGATGTGTGGTCGCACGGTTTACCAACCGTGCGGTCGCACGATCAAATATTTTGACTTGATTTTCGTCCTTTTTCGTAATTTCTCATTCATCCAATATTGGTTTTCGAAATGTCAAATATACCCTTCAATACATGCAGAGAAATCAAAATTCTCTTTCGGGGGTATTGCCCCCGAGCCCCCACGGGGGGCGCTGTCCCCTCGACCCCCGCGACCTGACCGGGCAGGTCGATCCCCGTTTGTGCGCCCCGAAGCGGCGAAGTGGCAAACAATTTTGCCTAAACAGATTGAGTCGAGCTTTTGAGTATTAGGTCGAAGTCGACACAAAGTCACTTTAATCGATTTTCAATTCTCGATTTATTAACCAATATCCAACAATCCCCCACATGAATGGAAATTCCTCGATATACGCAACACAATGCGAATGCAATGCAAATGAAATGCAGACTCTAACAAATGGAGTACACGATGACAAGTCATAGCATCAAGATAGGTAGCTTGTGGCCTTGAACCTTCTTTAGTTGAATACAATCGGATTTACTAGGCTAGTTGGTGAACGCGATGTCTTGAACCATCCAGCTGTTCGTGTAAAACCAAACAACTGTACCAACAACATGACTCATCTAACCTATTCAGTTCTCATGGTTGAGTCCATTTTGGCCCTGGACTACTCTTGGTTTCATAAGTGCTCTAAGAGAATTAAGCCTCGAATTCTCGTAGAAGCGGCCCCACTTCACACTTATATAGGTGATCTCATATCTTTGTATCTCAAGGTTATGAATCATTAAAAGTATATATGTATACTTATCCTTATACACATTTTACATAGCACTTTAAATTTTAGGAATGGGAATAAGTGCTTTATTCAGAATCATTTATGACTTAGTTGTCCCATTGAACCAAGATCTTGGGATCTCCAATCTACAAGGTTGGGTTTCCATTATAGTAATTCTATTCAATAGGATTTAGGCTCATTCCCCTCGAAAGATGGTATACTTGATCTCTTGCAAGTCCTTTTGTCAAAGGATCAGCCAAATTTTCTTTTGACTTCACATAGTTAATAGAGATTATACCATTCGATATTAACTCTTTAATGGTATTATGTCTCCGACGGATATGTCGAGACTTGCCATTATACATATTGTTTTGTGCCCTTGCAATTTCTGACTGATTATCGCAATGTATATTAATCGCAGAAACCGGCTTTTCCCAACATGGAATTTCTTCAAGAAAATTACGAAGCCATTCTGCTTCTTCACCTGCTTTGTCTAACGCAATAAACTCAGATTCCATCGTGGATCGAGCAATACACGTTTGCTTAGACGATTTCCAGGACACGGCTCCACCTCCAATGGTAAATACATAACCACTCGTGGATTTTGAATCCTCAGTGTCAGATATCCAATTTGCATCAGTATATCCTTCTAACACCACAGGATATTTTGAGTAGTGTAATCCATATTCAAACTTGTGTCTTAAATATCTAAGAACTCGGTTTAATGCCTTCCAATGTACAACACTTGGATTACTAGTGAATCTACTCAACTTGATGACTATGTATGCTATATCCGGTCTTGTGCAGTTGGTAATATACATTAAACTACCAATGACACGCGAATATTCCAATTGAGATACGGGCTCACCAGTATTCTTGGCTAAGTGAATACCTAAGTTAACTGGTGACTTAACCGGTTTATCGTCATACGCCTTAAATTTCTTAAGTATAGTCTCAATATAATGTGATTGAAACAATGACAAACCATCGGGTGTCTTAGATATTTTAATCCCCAATATTACATCCGCCACTCCCATATCCTTCATGTCAAAATGTTTTGTTAACATTTTCTTAGTCGAGGAAATGACTTTGGAGTTATTTCCCATAATTAGCATATCGTCAACATATAGGCATATGATTACATATTCATTAGGTGTGTTTTTAATGTAGACACATTTGTCACATTCATTGATTTTGAAGCCATTTGACAACATAGTTTTATCAAACTTTTCATGCCATTGCTTCGGTGCTTGTTTCAACCCATACAATGATTTTACAAGTCTACACACCTTCTTTTCATTTCCTGCTGCAACAAAACCTTCAGGTTGTTCCATTTAGATTTCTTCTTCTAATTCACCATTTAGAAACGCGGTTTTGACATCCATTTGATGTATTTCAAGATTATGCAATGCTGCGATTGCAATCAAGACACGTATAGACGTAATTCTTGTAACGGGTGAATAGGTATCAAAGAAATCTAGTCCTTCTTTTTGTCTATACCCTTTGGCTACTAATCTAGCCTTGTATTTATCAATTGATCCATCCGACTTCAATTTCTTTTTGAAGATCCATTTACAGCCTAAAGCTTTGTTTCCCGGAGGGAGTTCAACCAATTCCCAAGTATGGTTACTCATGATGGATTCAATTTCATTGCGTACAGCTTCTTTCCAAAAAGGAGCTTCGGGAGAGGACATTGCTTCATCAAATTTCCTAGGATCATTTTCAAGTAAATTGGTTACGAATTCTGGACCGAATGTCTTTGGAATTCGTTGCCTTTTACTACGTCTCGGTTCTTCATTTACTTGAAGATCATCATTCTTTCCATGTATGTTATCATAAGTTCGTTTATTTGAACATACTTCTTTTTCTTTACACGGAAAACTGTCTTCGAAGAAGACCGCATTTCTTGATTCAATAATTGTACCTACGTGTACATCAAGTACTTCGGATTTGTGAACCAAGAATCGATATGCACTACTATTGATATCATATCCAATAAAGACACAATCAATTGTCTTTGGTCCAATCCTAACTTGTTTAGGTTTGGGTATTTGTACTTTCGCTAAGCACCCCCACACTTTGAGATATTTGTAGGAAGGTTTTCGACCTTTCCATAATTCGTAAGGTGATTCAACCTTATCTTTATGTGGTATTTTATTTAGGATATGATTTGCAGAAAGTATGGCTTCCCCCCACAAGTTTTGAGGTAAGCCCGAACTTATCAACATTGCATTCATCATTTCCTTTAACGTTCGATTTTTGCGTTCAGCAATTCCATTAGATTGTGGTGAATATGGTGCCGTTGTTTGATGAATGATTCCAGATTCTGCACAAAATTCTTCAAACGGTGCAACATATTCTCCACCTCTATCACTACGAATCATTTTAATTCGTTTTCCAAGTTGATTTTCAACTTCATTTTTGTAGTGTTTAAACACTTCCAAAGTTTCATCTTTGCTTTTCAACAAGTACACATAACAGTACCTTGTACAATCATCTATGAATGTGATGAAGTACTTTTTACCACCCCTTGTTTATACGAACTTCAAATCACACACATCCGTGTGAATTAGTTCTAATGTTGTGGTGTTTCGTTCAACCGAATGAAATGGTGTTTTGGCCACTTTTGCCTCTACACATGTTTCGCATTTTCCATTATTAAAATGCATATTCAGAAGTAAACTTAAATTTATTAACTTTCGTATTGAATTAAAGTTTGCATGTCCTAATCTATGATGCCATAGATTACATGACTCAAGAATATAAATTGAAGATGACGTTTTATTGATTGTAGGATTTGGTACAACAGTTATGACATTCATCTTGAATAGTCCATCTTTTACATAGCCTTTGCCTACATACATATCATTTTTGGTAAGTACAAACTTATCCGATACAAAGACTAGTTTAAAGTCATTCTTGCTTAACAAAGAACCCGACACAAGGTTCTTGCGAATATCCGGTACGTAAAGGACATTATTGAGGCTAAGTTCTTTTCCCGACGTCATCTTCAAGACCACTTTGCCTTGTCCTTCCACTTTGGATGTTGAGGAGTTCCCCATAAACAATTTTTCTCCCTCGGTTGGAGTGTATGATGTGAACATTCCTCTATCGGCACAAATGTGACGGGTTGCACCCGTATCAACCCACCATTCCATGGGATTTCCAAAAAGGTTGCATTCAGAAACAACCACCGATAAATTCATATCGGACATGCCATTTGATATGGCATCAGATTCGACAATGTTGGCTTGGGATTGCTTCTTCGGTTTGTGACAATAAACCGAGCGATGACCAGCCTTTCCACAATTGTAGCAATTTTCCTTGAACTTCTTTGCATTCTTCTTTGTAGATTCAACGGAATGCTTTTCTCTTCTTTCCTTTGTTGTTTCTAGATTCCAGCACATTTGCCTTTGCTTGTGGTATACTATTCCCAACTCGTTTTTCCGAACTTCGGTTGTCTTCTTCAATCCTCAATCGGACCACAAGTTCTTCAATGTTCATCTCCTTGCGCTTGTGCTTGAGATAGTTTTTGAAGTCCTTCCACATGGGTGGAAGTTTCTCGATAATTGCAGCCACTTGAAATGATTCACTCACGGACATATTTTCAGCATGAATGTCATGGAGTATGACTTGCAATTCTTGCACTTGACTGATGACGGTCTTTGAATCTACCATTTTTTAGTCCAAGAATTTTCCCACAATGAACTTCTTGGTTCCGGCATCTTCGGTCTTGTACTTCTTTTCCAAGGTCTCCCATAGTTCCTTTGCAGATTTCTTGTAGCAATATACACCGTATAAGGTGTTGTCCAAGCCATTAAGAATATAATTCTTGCATAAGAAGTCTGAATATTTCCATGCATCCAAAGCAATCAAAGATGCCCTATTGTTTTCCCCTTCTTGTATGTCGGGAGGATCTTCATTCAAGAATTTCGCCAAGTTGAGGGTTGTGAGATAAAACAACATTTTCTATTGCCACCTTTTGAAATCAACCCCAACAAATTTCTCCGATTTTTCCCCATGTGAAACGGAGTTTGAATGTACGATAGTAGGGGCACCCACAACCGGAGGAATCACATTAGTAGTAGTTGTATTCACAACGGGAGGAATCACACCGGTAGGAATACTTCCTTCAGAAGTTCCCATGTTCGAAGTTTCATTCGAAGTAGTATTGGTATTAAGAACCGTATTCATTTCTATTTACGTAAAACAGAAGATCAACCAAAACAAAATAGAAATGAAGAAGAAGTTAAACTTAACAAGTTTAACCAAACAAGAATGTCACTATCACAAAATATAAAAAATTCGACTTAAGATTGTTGGAGGGATTTTGTGAATAGTGACGCCAAATAAATATAATGATGGTTTTGTAAATCCTTGCCGAATATTGGACAGAGTAACGGCAAAGAAAAACACAAACAAAAAGAATAAGAGAAGAAGGGACAAAGCCGAGGCAAGAGTTGGACTCTTTGTCCTTAAGTCGAATTTTCCCCGCAACGGTGCCTACGGATTTCGGCAATCGACTCCCAAGATACAACGGCTTCACTTGTGTTTGTAGCACTCCAAAACACAAGTACAACGAACAAAATATAGGCTTATGTACTCCAAAGGATGCAATGAAGGAAAATCAAAATAAATGAAATGATTTTGACTTAGGAGAGAAGTGAGGATGAGAGATGTTTTTGCATATCAAAATTTGAGGAATAGGACACCCAAAGGGTCCTATTTATAGACCATGAAAGGGTGTGGACGAAATGGTTGAGGTCCAAACCATGCACCCTTTCCAAACAATGCACCTTTACGAAAATGTGTCGTTAGGCCGGACAACCGTGCGGCCGCACGGTTATAGACCGTGCGGTCGCACGGTTTTATTCAAAAACTCCAAATTAAATTTGACGTATGGTCGCACGGTCAAATATTTTGACTTGATTTTCGTCCTTTTTCGTAATTTCTCATTCATCCAATATTGATTTTCGAAATGCCAAATATACCCTTCAATACATGCAGAGAAATCAAAATTCTCTTTCGGGGGTGTTGCCCCCGAGCCCCCACGGGGGGCGCTGCCCCCTCGACCCCCGCGACCTGAAGTGGCAAACAATTTTTCCTAAACGGATTGACTCGACCTTTTAAGTATTAGGCCGAAGTCGACACAAAGTCACTTTAATCGATTTTCAATTCTCGATTTATTAACCAATATTCAACAGGTTTATGCTGCAAATTGTCGGAGTAGATATTTCTATTCAGGTACCCTTGATTCTGCAAAAGTCAGCAGAAAAATTGTGATATGCGATCAAGGAAGCAAAGCTAGATTTGAGAAAGGGAACACTGTTCATGTCGCCGTGGTGCTGGAATGATAATGGCCAGTTTAGCTAATTTTGGTGAAGAACTTCTTGTTGATTCGAATTTCATCCCAGCATCTGCATTTGTTTATTTGTTTATTTTTTTGGTTGACGTAGTTGTGGTGGTGAGACAATGGTGTTGTTGTTGAAACGATGGTTTTGGTGGGTGGTGGTGGTGTTATTGCTGGTGATATTGAGATTTAATTGCATTTGTAATTAATTACAAACTGAAATAAATTTACAATTGTAATTAATTTTAAAATTGAAATAAGTTGCAATTGTATTTTCGACGATGGTTGTAACAGTGGTTGATGACAAATTAGGTGGTGGTGGTGGTGGTGATTGATTGCAAGTGTAGTTAAATTTACAATTGTAACTAATTATAAATTGAAATAAAGTTCTAATTCATAAGTTGCAATTATAATTGATTACAAAATTGAAATAAGTTACAATTTTATTTTCGACAATGGTTGTGACGGTGGTTGAATACAAATTAAGCGGTGATCGGTGGTGGGTGGTGGTGGTGATGGTAATTAATTGTAATTATAGTTAAATTTACAATTGTAACTGATTACAAATTGAAATAAAGTTCTAGTTCATAAATTACAATTGTAATTAGTTAAAAAATTAAAATAAGTTACAATTGTATTTTTTACGGTTGTTGTGGTGATGACTGATTATAAATTAAGGTGGCGGTGGCGGTAATAAATTGCAATTGTAGTTAAATTTACAATTGTAACTAATTACAAATTGAAATAAAGTTACAATTGTAATTAATTATAGAACCTAATTTTGAATTAAAAAAATACCTGATTTTGAAAATTATATTGATACTTGTGTAATTAGTTACAAGACGCCTTATTACAAAATTCTCAAGCGTAAGTGTTTGTAATTGTGTACTTAACTCTACTATAAAAATAATTTATTTTTGAGAAGGAAATAGAAGGTTGTTCAGTTAAACTTTCTATATAAATTTATTGTTTTTATATTTGTTCTCTTGGAATTCATATTTATCTATTATATTATTAATATTTTTTTTGAATACAAATAATATTTCAATTTATATATATTATTTAGTGTAATTAAAATTAAATATGTAGTTGATCATGTGTCAATTTAATTCTTATTTTTAATTCGTGTATATTAATGTCGTATTTAAATACGTATAGATAATATTGATATTATAAAATTACTTTTATTTTTTTTAGTGTGAAACATGACGAGTTGTTTTGTTAAACTTTCTACATAATTTTATTATTTTTACAATTGTAAATTACCGTTCTCTTGAAATTCATAATTATCCGTTATATTATTAATATTTTTTTGAATACAAACAATATTTTGATTTAAGTAAATTATTTAGTATGATTAAAATTTAATTTAATTCTTATATTGAATTCGTGTAGATAAATGTCATATTTAAATCTGCGTAAATAATATTGAGATTATAAAAATAATTTTATTTTTTGAGAAATTACATGTTCTCTATAAGTAAAAATATAATTTTATTTGTTAAATACAAATATTTGTGGGTTTAAGATTAAGCACACATTTATAATTATTCTGATTGTTATTTTTGAATGAAAATTGGAAAAACTTAAATACACAAGAGGAAAATGCATAAACCATGCCAAAATCATTAATTCAAATCCAATCGGACCAAACAAAATCAACACCTATAGTTTCCCCAAACACTATTAGCGAGTGAGCAACTTTATTATTATCCCTAGGAACATGACAACATCTTCCCTAAATAGAAAAAAGAAATGAATGAATTTCATGTAAAATGTTTGCATTAGAAGCACAAGAAAAATTCGAGGCAAGGTCTTGAATCACCCTAGTAGAATCCATTTCCACTATGTTGCAAACCGAATTGCTTCATGCATAGCCGTGGCTTCAGCATCAACCACATTCGGTACTCCTGGGAAACTTCTTGTTTGTGCCCCTAAGACCACTCCTTTATCATCTCGGATCAAAACTCCCACTGAGTAAAAGCCTTGCTCCACACGAACTGCTGCATCAGTTTCATCTTAAGCCTCCCCGATGGGGGCAGCCTCCACCCCAATTGGTCACTATTACTGTTTGACCTTGCTCCTCCTGAACGTAGACCAGCCCCTACCACTTGAGAACTCCATTTCCACACCCCTAGCCACCTCCACCAACACCGAGAAATCCCGTCGAACACCACCATGGTGAGCTCTATTTCGCTCCCCCAAATCACCCACATCAATCCTCCAAGCCATCTGAGATCAGCCTTATACACTCTACATAATTCATGCAGTTATGCCTTCCCCTCCTTAGGTCCCAACAACCTCTTGATCACCTTCCACTAGCCCACTTCCTTCCACACCTCCTTAGTCCATTCACATGAAAAAATAGCATACAAACTTGACTCCACCCCACCACAATACCCACATCGCGCCTGACTATCTTGGATAATATTTCGACTTACCAAATTGGATCCCGTCGGTAAAATATCGTGAACAAAACACCATAGAAAAAATTTTACCTTAGGGGGAGCATTTATTTCCCACATGCCACTCCACCATGCATCTTGACTAGACTGCCCTTCG
Organism: Ligustrum vulgare; assembly: GCA_963555705.1. NCBI lineage: Eukaryota > Viridiplantae > Streptophyta > Magnoliopsida > Lamiales > Oleaceae > Ligustrum > Ligustrum vulgare. The sequence continues at coordinate 36,775,410 of OY743175.1, forward strand.
TTAGGAATATTGCCCCGTTGCAACAACTTGTAACCACTACGCACTGAATATTGGCCGTTGGCTTCATAATGCCATAATAATCTATCTTCATGCCCCAAGTTTTCCAATGGAATGGAAAGAACTTGCTCATAGTCAATATGCCAGAAAATGCTACGAATCATATCAACATTCCAAACACCAGACATAGTAAGGAGATTATCAAGAGTGTTTATACCTTGAACAGGTTGAGAAAGAGGCAAGAACGAAGGTGGCCGGGGCAACCAAGGATCATGATATATCCGGACATAATTCCTCTTTCTACCCTCCATCGTAAACCGGATCTAAGTAGCTCTCGTCCCCAGATAATGTTTCGACAAATAGCAGAGCATCCAATGGACAGTTGAGCCTCCAAAAAATTCACGTGACGATAATATTTACTTTTTAATAGCTTTGCCATAAGTGAATCTGTGGACTGAAAAACCCGTCAAGCCTGTTTAGCCACAAGTGCCTGATTAAACGCCTTAAAGTCCCAAAAACCAAGTCCAACACTAGATTTTGACCTATAAATATTTTTCCACTGTAACCAAGGTATTATCCTCTTACCAAGACCTTCTCTCCACCAAAACTCACGGATTTAGGACGTTACGTCATGGAAAAGAGATTCTGGCAATTTAAATAAGCACATCAAGTAGGTTGGTATAGCTTGTAGCACCGATGATGCCTGGTTTCCAAACATTCACCCTCTTCCAAACCCAATCTTTGATTGACATGAAAGCTTGGTTTTTGTTACACCCTACTTCGATAGAAATGCCCAAATACGCATTCTGGAGTCCCGCCCTCTCCACTCCCAATAAATATTTAATTGCCTCCTTCTCTGAAGAGCTCACGTGTGGAGTAAAAGAAATAGCTATTTTCTCAAATTAATTTTTTGTCCCAAAGCACTTTCAAATATAGCCAAAATATTCATCAGGGCTTCACAGTCGGAGAGGTGTGCTCTAAGAAAAACCAACAAGTCAATATATATATATATATACACACACACACACACATCAAGCATGATATACCATTAAATAAAATACTAAATTTGCATTTTCTTTTAAAATAATGATAACTTATAATTTTTTTTTGAAATTAATAGTCATTTATTACTTACATATATAAATTGACTTTTATTATTCGAAGAAACTATTATAATTTTAATCAGTTATATTGTTTATTAAATTTTAATAATTATATAACATTATTTTTCTTGCATTTTGGATTTGTGCTAATTATGTATAATCATTAAAAGTTTTACAAATACTTATTGAAATCAATATTTTTGAATATCAACTTACGTGCATCGTAAGGGAGAAATACTAGTTATTAGAATATGACAAAAATAAAATACAAGTAATCATGTCAACCAATCTTTTGTAAGAGAACCTCCAATGCATGTGGTGGACTGCTTTAAAAATTGAGGTATATAAGCAAAATAGAACTTACTTAAAAACATACATATTTAATGCAAATGCAATTAAGTTGATAGGGACTCCATCATGATGACACAATAGGAAAAAATTAGATATTTCGAAAGACTTCAAATCTACGTGAAAGTAATATCTAATGAGTAGGCTCTCAAGTTCTAAAATTGATTTTCAATACATTCTATGAATTTCTATCTATCTCTTTTATTTTCTCAATACAATAACATCACCTTTAAATTTTCATATGAAATATAAATTTTGTTGAGTTAGCATGTATAATGGAGCTTTTGGATCTAAACTTCTAGAAAATATATTTTATTTCTTTGCCACATCATCTCAACGAAGCCTCATTATAGTTTTTTTTTTTTTGGTTAATTCCATGCCATTTTGATTTTATGTCACAATTTTTTATGTAATATGTGGTTGTATTAGAGGTACTCTTCTATAGGACCGAATGGTAGCCTAAGTTGACTTTTCTTTTGTTTCTTGTATTGATTTATTTATTTAAGTAAATAAACTAGGCATTTTAGTCTTTAAATTAAAATATCGACATTTTTAGTCGTCTATTGGATGAATTTTTACACAGCAACTCCATAGGTTGGGGACCGTTTGCGCCAATTTCTCCTTAATTATAGAAGGACAATTTGACAACTATTTAACAAGATTGCTAGCCAACTCTCAATCGTTAAATGATTGTTGTGACTGATACATGTTTGACTACACGCTTGTGGGTAACACTCTTAGTAGGAATGATTGGATTTTTATTCTATAAGTGGCACCAGTGCATCAAGAAAGAGAAAACACTACTTTCTCGGGAACGTGAAGAAATCCTAAATGCTGGTGTTGGAAAATCAGTAAAACTTTTCACTGGCAAAGAAATTAAGAAGGCAACAAATCAATTCTCCAAAGACCATCTTCTTGGCATTGTTGGTTTTGGTGAAGTCTACAAAGGAATTCTTGAAGATGGAAGAGTTTTGGCAGTCAAATGTGCAAAACTGGGCAACACCGAAGGTACTGAACAAGTCCAAAATGAGGTTGTCCAGTTGGCCACAAGAGTCTTGTCAGTCTCCTTGACTGCTACGTTGAGCTTGAATAAGCATTACTAGTTTATGAGTACGTTGAGAATGGAGCCTGCTCGATCATTTAAGAGGTGAAAAGCAGGGATTTCTCTCTTGGCTTCGCTGACTCAGCATTGCTCATGAAACTGTTGAGGGACTAGCTTATCTTCATTTTGCTTGACTCAAAGCTGAATGTAAAGGTTTCAGATTTTGGATTAGCATGATTGGTCCACGCAGACCTGAGTCACATATCACCTTGCGCTCAAGGTACAATTGGATACCTTGATCCCAATTACTTTAGAAACTTCCAGTTGACAGATAAGAGCAACATCTACAACATAGATGTAGTTTTACTGGAGTTATTGACATCTCAAAAAGTTATTGATTTCAATAGAGCGGAGGATGACGTAAGCTTTGCCTCTTACATGCAGAGATTGGTGGAGGAAGAGAGGATAATGAATGTGGTTGATCCAGTGTTGACAAGAGAAGAAGTAGTACTAAGTTTCATAGCATGAAGGTTTTGGGGTTTTTGGTTGTACGATGCTTTAACGAACATTTACAAAATAGGACTTCTATGAAGGCGGTTGCTGAGGAAATTGAATACATTATCAGCAGAGCCGTACCTGTGATTTTGTAGACCTGAAACAAACAGTTGTTTTTTGAGATATAGACCCTGGGTTTTACGAGGGTTCGGGGGCAGCGCCCCCGAAAAAAAAATTTTTAAGAAAAAAACTGAAGGAAAAAAAAGGGCCCCATAAGCCAATGGGCCCTGAAGCCCTTGCTTCATCATCTTCATGGCAGGTCCGGCCCTGATTATCAGTATTGCAACAATTGAGGTTACTGAGTATTTATCCACTGTTAGGCTGCTAAAAATTAGTTTATAAATATAAATATATATATTTTTAAATTTTCGAGGTAAAATATGTGGTCGAAAAGCGATTTGAAAAAATGTTCAAGATTAAAATGTGGTATGAGATATTGTGCAATTGTCGAATACACTTTAAAGCATGTACCAGTAGGGATATATTCGGTTTAATGGGCTAACAAAAACATTATGAACTTATGAACCTCATCTATAAAAAAAAAGTGAACTCTATCCTATTGATTTCATTACGTACTTATGAACCTCATCTATAAAAAAAAAAAAAAAAAAAGTGAACTCTATCCTATTGATTTCATTATGTCATACATTATATTTATACGTAAATTAATCGGTAATATAGTTTCCAACATATTTAATTTTGTTGTAAATATATGTTAATTAGTAAATGATATTTATTTCATTGTGTTCCTAATTCTTCCATATATATATATATATATATGAGTCTCTGCTTCTTAATAAAACACACAAGTGTATTGACTTTCCTTCATTTCTTTCTCTTTTCTATGTAGTTTATAACACTTTATCAACACGAATTTCTAGCCAATTGAGCACAAACAAATTGATTTTATTTTTTGAAAGTCACAAAACTGTAGTCAATTAATTGAGATAGAAATTCTCTCTTCCATATTCAAAATAAAAAGGTTTGTATTCTCTTAACTTGAATTACATAACAAAGTGGTATAATTATTCGATTTGATCATATCGTTTTCACTATACCAATTTATAATAGATAGTTATTTGTTTGAATACATGCTCAATATTATATAAAATATTCTTATTCTTGAAAGAAAAATCTAAATCAATAATCTAGAAAAATATTGTGTTATAATTCTTGAAAAATAAACAATTCAAAACAAAATTCTAGAAGAATATTGTATTATATTTTTTGAAAATGAAACAATATAAATCAATATTCTAGTAGAATACTGTATTATAATTCTTGAAAGAAACAATCTAAATCAATATTTTAGAAGAATATTGTAGCATCATCTGAAAATAGATATTATATTTGAATTATTCATTGCTCCGGAAGAAGCAAAAGTTTACACATAACAATATTTGAAAATAACATTGTATTATTACTTTAAAAAAAGTATAATATGTGAGCATTCATATCCTAAACGAATTCCATGTCGTTGTTTTTGTGAAACAGGATTTTATTTAAACAATATTCTAGAGAAATATTATACTAATACTCCTGAAGAAATATAAACATTATACGTCATGAAGTTCTAAAGAATATTATGTTTTCGCTTCTTAAATACGATTATGGATATATACTAATCAATATTCCAAAAGAATATTCCAATTGATATTCGTGGAAAAAATAACTTTGTATACTATGACGACTGATAAGTGTATTTTATACACTTATTTATATGTCAAACTTAGAATCTCATATTGTCGTTTTAGAATATACTAGTTTTACCACCCGTGCGATGCACGGTATTAGATATAAAAAAGAATATTATATTACAATAATTAATCGAGACAATCATAGGACTATAACATAAATAGTATATAATTAACAATCTTTCAAATTTATTCTCAACAGATTTATTATCTCAATATACTTCATAATTGTAGACTTAATATTTGTCTACGATATTAAAGGATTCATCCATGGCCTATTAGCAATGGAAAATGAAAAGAAATAATTTAGCTCTAGCTTAAAACCCATTCTTGCAAATCTCATATTTCTCCAAACTTATTTTCAACCATACATTATCGGATAAAATAATTTCACATGTAAATTCAAAAATAATCCTACTTTTTAACCACATTCTCCAAAAAATCACAACTATAAATTCTATTTTTCCAAAAACTATAGCTCAATCAAAACCCTTAACATAAATCCAAGCAAATAATAACGTTTCCTCACCTGAGAAATTTACATTTCAAGCAAAAATAAAAATTTAACTGGATTCATAGACTTCTAATATCGTGGTTCAAAATAATACTGAACAAAAGCAATGTACTTATTAATACAGGCTATCCAGCCATACGTTAAGACAATTTTCTACACCAAACATAAATATTAACCTTTTTGGTTGGCTCTTGAATTTCCAGAGTTTCCGCATGTGAGTCCAAAGACAGTTTCTACACCAAACATAGATAATAAATGTACCATGTAGAGCCAACATGTATAAGATTTACCCATAGCAAAAGTCACAGTCTAGTTTCCTCCATTAGCACAAACATTATCTTCCCATTTTGACTCAACCTTGTCCTCGAAACAGTGGAAGTCAGCTTCAACTTCCAACTTGCTTGGATGGGCAGTGTTATTGTCTAAGCTGCAAGACATGGGCTTTGAGACGCACGATGATAAATAAAAGAGAATGATTATAATAAGTACAGAACACCAAAAAAAAAAAGAAAAATAAACAATTTACATATATCTAAAAAATCGGCATGCTCCAACACTGGGAACTGGGAAGGAAACCACCTGTTGATCAAATCATAAAATCTCTTAAGGCCAGAAAGCAATGAGTACCTTGATCTCAACACTTTTTTCAATGAGTACCTTGACCTCTGCACTGTAAAATTTTGAAGAGGAGATGGGATATTACTCCCAGAAACATGAATATTATGCATCTTAATATTGTACTGAATTGTAAAGAAAAAGCCTAAAAAATCCTCTCAAAATACCTTCAAGTCATTGTTAATGAAGCAATTTTGCACCGTTCCAAACCATTCAATAGAAGCATATTGAGAATCAGTGGGAGAGTTAAAAGACATTAACCTTGTAATTGAGGAAAAATGAATGCACAAAGAGCACTCACATTGAAGGTTCCAATTTAGCAGAGGGAAAATGCAGCAGTTTAAGCAAATAGTGTTACTAATGCTAAGAAAGATAAACAAATCTTTTGACTATCCTAAAAGTTTTTTATTAACATCATAGAAGTCAATGTTTTGGGCACAAAATTTTTCTCAAAAAATGTATGCAGAATGATAACTTCTTTTAAAGTACAAAAAATGTAATAATAAAAGATAAATTATGGTTAAAAATCTAAAGAATTGAATACCATCTTCCATTAAGAGCTTGACTCACTTGTTAGAATATATTTATTAACAATAACACTTCTAGCTAAAAATAAGCAAAAATGTCAATGCACAACCAATTGAGACAACCCCAGGAAGAATCTCAATCCCTAACATGTTCACCCACCAAAATTCCAACATGAAACTCTCAATGCACAAAAATGTAATCATCCATACTCTCCATCCATGATTGCTGCCATCAAGTGGCTAACTATTCTACTACCCAAAACACGATAATAATTATATACGAATAAAAAGTTCCTAGCAAGATTTTAATAATCATAAAATCAAATTACATGAGTAAATCTGATCAATACCAATTAATTTTATAAAAGTGATTATATATAATGAATGGGGAAATCTATATTATTCAAAGAATGGTTAAAAATATATACTAAAATTGGATGTTTTTATTACTGAAATTATAAAACATGTATGTTTATAAAATATGCAGATCCAATACCCACTCCAGCACAGAAAGCTACTGATTCCCAGCATGTCACTGGACTCCCTAGCATACCAATGGTAGAGGAGGAATTAACAATTTAAAAGATAATCAATCAAAGGTAAAGAAGAAAGCCATAGCAAAAACAAAAAATGGGCAAAATGCTATTTTATTTTACCACCTCCTTGTGTCCAACAGTCCAAGGGAGAGGACATTACTAACCTTCCCATTAGCCTACGAAAAATCTCAGCTATTAGTAAAAGCCCTAAAAAAATTTAAATTGCTGAAAATTGGAATAGAAATTCATTTAAAATTAATATCAACTGAAACCAACCTCATGAATGACTTTAAGAAAAAATTAAACAATAACCCAAATGAAATTTTTGGCAGAAATTACATATATAGGCAAGTAAAATTACATTCAAGATAAGATAGTAACTCTTACCATCTCAAATAATTATTTCTTCTTATCAAAAGAAACCGAAATAAGCAAAGTAAACCAGTTTAGAAGCATAGCAAGCAAGCAAAGATAGAGCGAAAGCCCTTAAAAAATCTGCCACATTATCAATGGACCAACCCGCCCCATAAATAGGAACCTACAGCATCATCCAAATGCAAGTTGCCGAATTAAGCAAATCATCAATGTATCCACATATATGCTGATTGAATGTGATATACCCCCATATATGCTAATTGAATGTGATATATCTCTTCCAACACAGCCTGTTATCATCGAATTCCATGAGATCAACTCATTCTGAAATTACACAGTAAGAGTAGTGATATTCAGAAATTAGAATCCAATCCCAAACCTCACTACTAAACTGTGAATTCCTCTACCCATTTTAGGTAATTCCTCTAAACATGTACCTCAGATGATATTCTTGCCCATGCTATGACTTCTTCATGGAGCAGCCTTTTTAACACCTGTAAACATTAATTGGTAAAGTAAAATAAGAATCTTGATTTTCTCTAATATATCAATCCAAAAATATGAACAGGTCAATCTATTTGCCTTGGGAAATGGGGATTCTATTAATTATCGATTCTTCTTCAACACAAGTTTCACTTCGCCGTAATTGGTAGTAGAACTATGTATGAAATCAACCATATCTTTAAATCCAAAACTCAAAAAGACTTTTAACCAAACAAAATTTCAACATAGATGATGAAAACCAAAATATAGTCCTGGAAAGAAAGTTATTCATGATTTTGGAGGATGTAAATTTTTTGGGGATAGTTTGTGTGTTTCAAATTTCAAATAATAGTATTTTAGGAAATGGTTTGGAAAATCCACACACACTAATTATCAGGCAGTTAAAGGCATTTACCTCTCCTGGTAGATCTTTGGTTATAATCCACTCACCCCAGTCGAACACTGAAACAGGAGAAGAAAATTCTAACTTTCACGAACCGTCAACATTTTATAATCTACTTTTATCAATAGAATAGAAGAAGAAGTGAGAACTTAACCTCAATCTCTCCAATATGAGAAAAACATCTGAGGGACAATAATGGCAGTTAAGCATCAATCTGATATACATTTCTGCTGTAATAAGTAATATCTTTAATCAATGAGACCAACCTTACAATTTTCCAAACATCATTCGGTCAATTCCTCTACCTTGTAGAGCAGGAAGAACCTGAAAGACTGAAACATGATTATATAAACTTGTACAACAGATATATTGTTCTCACAAATTTCAACAGCAAAAGTAATAAAGCAAAGTGAAGTGAATATTGCACATGCTATAGGTGAGAATTGGTGACATACCATTGAGTAGGCTGAATGTGTAAGGTCAAATAATCCAAAGTTGCATAATAAAAAACGAAGGCCAGAGCGGTTGTAGGATGATTTGCTGCCAAAAAAAAAAAACTGATGTCAAAAACCCAGCAAGACCGTCCAGCAGCCACTCTGACAGCAAGCATTACAATAACTTTATCAGAATGTAATATTGTTACCAGTTCAAATTACAAAAAAAGGGTCAATACGGGAAATTCTATGACTCAAAGAGTAGCACTGCCGCTGAGTAAAATGTAAACAAAATATACTATTTGTAGGCTGTAATTTGGTACATTGAAAAAAATTTAACAGGTGACAAAGATCAAACCTGTGGATAATTACTATTTTCTCTGTAGAAGTTGAACAAATGAAGAACAGGACAAAAGTGCCTGTAATGTCGCATTAAGGACGCATAAGTTTCCAGGAAAGCCAAGATTATTTCTCTCATTTCCAATTGAGAGAGTAATAAAAGGATGTTCATAGCAAGCTCAGAATGTTCATAGCAAGCTCAGAATTCAAGCATTATAGGACTACATGAGACAGAAAAAAAGGTCCAGCTTTTGCAACCCAAAATACTGAGCTCAATCCACAGTAGCATCTTGTATCACAAGTCAATCAAATCAAATCAAATCAGATCAAATTTCATTTAACCTAAACTAACTTTACTTATCTAGCTACTTCTCAACTATATTCTCGAGTTCTAATTAAAAAAAATGAAAATATTTCAAAAGCTTGAATCAAATCCATAATAACCATAACAATGAATAACATGAGGTCATCAATCAAATGGGGAAAAAACAACAGAATAAGAGCGAGCCAATAATAACAAAAGTACAAATGCCAAAATGAATTCTGCAGCAGAAAGGAAAAGAAAATAGAGGAAAAAATATTGAAAACTTACGATCTTCATCTGCTTCATCGATCATGTCTTGAATCTCTCTCAGTAAAACTTTCACCTAACTCCTACTGCACGCTTAATGTCTGCAGCAGAAATCTTCCCCTGCACTCAGATGATGAAGAGAAAGTTACCAACAAAAAGAGGAAATAGAATACAAATAATACCAATAACTCACACCTAACTCCTGATTTTTTTTCCTGAACGACAGCGAGAAGCGCGTTGGTATAGCGGAAGAAATTTGAACAGTCAACAGCTTCGATCAATTTCTTTAGTTCCAACCCCTTCGTTGCTCGATTCGCTTGACGATCCCACCAGATTTTGATGCTCCAAGGAGGAAGAAGGAGAGTTTGGAGGGAGAGGGAGAGCGAGAGCGAGAGCGAGAGCGAGAGGTTAGAGTCAGAGAGAGGGACGGAGTGCCGACCAGTAGATAGTCTAGGGTTTTTTCTGTGAAGTTCAAATTTTAAAGTTTGGATAAATCTGATTTTTTTTGGTGGACAAATCTGATTTTTTTTTTTGTGGGACCTACAGTATTGGGCGAGATTTTCATATGGGCGGGAATCTGGGCAACAATTTGAGCGTGATTTTTTAGTGCCAGCTTTGTTACTTTTAGATAGAAGATAGATAGAAATAGATAGATAGATAGATACAATTGCTGCACAAACATCAAAAGAAGGGACATTTTGGGGGGAAAATCTTGGAAGGAAAATAGAGCTACTAAATTCAATATTTCTGCACAATTGTTGATGAGGTGGGCCAGGGCTTGGTTTTTGGGGGGAATCCATGGGAGGGAAAATAAAACCAACTAAGCTCCTTTATAATAATAATAATAAGATTCTACCTAATTGTTATTTATTTGTTTACTTTTCAGAAAATATCCCAAAATCACGTGAATGAAGCAATTAATGGAATTTATGCACAATTGGATGACATTTAGAGCTTAATTGGACAATTTAGAAGTTGTTGAGGCCAATCGGGAAACATTCGTGGTGCTAAAGTAAATAAATCAAGAAATGGATGACCTAATTGAAGAAGTTGAGAGTGGGAACGAGCTAATTGAGAAGATTCAGAAGTCCATGGACCAAAATGCTCCAATCGAAAGTGGAGGACTAAAGTTGCAAATAAAATAGGAGTACCTACTTAAACGAGTTTCAAAGTCAGTAATTACTAAATAAAGTAATACCGTGCGGCTGCATGCACGTCAATATAATGGTGAGAACCTATTTCCATATAACCGTGCAGCTGCAAGGACATCCGACAGGGCAACGGGTTGGGCTTTTTGCAGGATTTTTATCAGGTTTTCCTCCTTCTTCCACTAGGTTTTTCTAAAACCTATATATACAACCCGTGAGGCACGAATTCAAGACCTTTGCCTCACCTAAGAACAGCCTAAAACTCAGATTTTTATATTGAATTTTTGGAAGATCAATGCATAGCAAAGAGGCGAGACTTGAAGATTACATGAAGAATTGATTATAGGACCCTCTATAGAGATACATAGTTGACTTATTTAGGTAGATTTGATTTAAACTCCAGAGATGAATTTTAATATACATGAGTAAATTCGACTAAATGCATTATTAGGAAATAAAACTGCAGTTTGAGTTAATTTAATTAATTAGGTGAAATCGTGAATCCCATATTCCCAATTACTTTACAATTTATTTAAAGACAAAACAATCTCGTGATTTATTTCTTTATTTTATTTTCTTAGTTTAGTTAATAATATCAAACAACATTCGTCTGTTCAAATAAGGTCTAGAACTAATCAATTTCAGTAATTAATAGCAGTCCTTATGGGAACGATAATCCGAACTCTCAATTCCACTTTATTACTTTTCAGGATCTGTACACTTGCGAGTATGTTTTGCTTTGCAAAATAAGGTGAACAAGTTTTTGGCGCTATTTTCGGGGACTTTTTATATTAATATCGATACTACTTAATTCTTACTTTAGTTTGGGTTTCTTTATTTAGTTTTATTTTTATTTTATTTGGTTTATATTCAGAAGTTCTGATCTTGTGATTTGCTTCCTTTTGATTCAGAAATTGAACGCACCTTTCGAAAAAGGAGCGGACAACGGTTGCAAGCAGCTCAACAAAAAGATCTTCAAATGGTAGACAATAGAAATCTAAACAATCCTATAAATTCGAATAATCTTGCAACAGCTATTATTGAACAACAACAAAATCATGGAGGACGTGCTTTAAGAGAGTATATGGTTCCTCCAATGTGGAATATTGGAACTTGTGGGTACCGCCAACAATTCCTGTAAATAACTATGAGATCAAGACTTCCTTGATTTTATTAATTCAAAACTGGACAGTATGTCATGGGTTTCCATTTGAAGAACCACATGCACATCTTCGAGCTTTTCAAGAAATATGTGATATGCAGCGCATGACCAGGGTTCTAGCTGATGCCATGAAATTGAAGTTATTCTCCTTCTAAGTGACCGATAAAGCAAAGGCTTGGTTCTATTCCTTGCCTTTACACTCCATTACGTTGTGGGCTGTTCTCAGTCAAAAGTTTGTGGATAAAATTTTTCGCCTGTCCGCCTGTTAAAATTTAGGCGTGAAATCCCGTCTTTCAGTCAACAATCAGAGGAATCAATTTTTTAGACTAGGGAAAGATTTAATGATCTCGTACGATAGTGTCCAACACATGGAATAGAAAACTGGATTTTGGTACAAACATTCTACAATGGGTTGACCAATGAATACAAGAAACATGCAGATTCAGCAGTTGGTGGATCAGTGATGGACTTGACCTATGAAGAAGCTACAGAGAGTTTTAAGAAAATGGCTACAAATAGTTATCAATGGTGCACAGATCATTATACACCAAAATTTGGAGGAATAGTGGTTGTTAATGAAATTACAGTGTTGAATGCAAAGTTGAATGCACTAACAAAGAAATTTGACCGCATGAGTCATTAGCCAGTACATGCAATGCAAAAAAGCTCTAGTTTTTGATTTCTACTCAGAAAAACAAGCTTTAAATGACTGTCCTATGGTTAATCAAAATCAATCAAATCCAGAACAAGCAGATTTTGTGAGAAATAGGCAACATAGTGGTCCTTATACGCAAACTAAGAATCCAGTGCGGAAGAACCACCCCAATTTCTCATGTTCAAACAATTAGAATCTTCAACACCGACCAAGTTTCCAACAGCAGCAACAAAACCAAACTACTATGAAAGAAAACATGAACATGATAATTCAGATGGTTAAGATTCAACAGGATATGTTACAAAGTTAATAAGCTAAAATCAAGAATTTGAAAAATCAGATGGAGCAGTTGAGCAAGCAGATCAGAGAGACAGCCTGGACATTTATCAAGTAATACAAAAACTAATCCTCGTGAGCATGTGAATGAAATAACAACTAGGAGTGGCGTTCAATTACCTGAAACAACTGTTGAGGAGTATGAAAATAAAAGAAGGAAAATGTGGTGAAGGAGCAGAAAATTGAGAAAGAGCAAGGCTCATCTAGAGAAATTCAAGAAAATGCAGAAATTCAAGTTAGACCTCAAGTCAAATCTTATGTTCCACCAATTCCATATCCTCAAAGGGTGATTAAGCATAAACTGGAGCAGGAATTTGGGAAATGTTTGATAATTTTCAAACAACTGCACATCAACATCTCATTTGTCGAGGCTCTTGCTCAGATTCCTCTCGACATGAAATTTATGAAGGAAATGTTATTCAATATCTACATGGAATTGTTGAAAATGTCCTTGCAAAGGTGGATAAATTCTTTTTCCCAACAGACTTTGTGATCTTGGACATGGAAGAGGATAGCCAGATGCCTCTCATCTTTGGAAGACCATTCCTTGCTATTGAACTAGCCCTGCTCAACACTGAAAATTGGGATATCATCTTCAGCGTAGAGAATGAGAAAGTCACATTTAGCATCACTCCACAAAATATTCCTAAGGTTCAAGTTAAAAGTTGTTGCAAAGTGGAGATAGCTATGAAAGAAAATGGATTAAGGTACAAAAAGGAAGAAAAACCAAACGATACTCAAAACAAAGACACAAAGGACACAAATGAATACAAGAAAGCGAGGAAAAGAGGCAAGAAGTGCAAAGCAGGAAATTTCAAGCAATGCAAGGTTTCACGAGCATGATGAAAAGTGCAAAAAGTCGGGTTTAAGGCTATAAATGGAGCACTTGTTGGGAGGCAACCCAACTTTTCTTCCATTTTATTTATTACACTTTCAGTATTTATCTCACATTTATATTTTTGGTGCATGTATGAGTAGTTACATGTTTAAGTTGTTTTGCATATTAAGATAACTTTTGCATGTTTCAATTTTTTTACATGTTTAGGTATGTTTTCAATTTTTCATGTTTCTAGTTAGACTAGACTATAATCATCATCCAAAACACACACACACACACACACACACACACACACACACGAGTTTAGATTATGAAGATGATGTTTGATGGAGCATAGCACATATCATAAAGTGATTAAGGGTTAAAAACGGATTTGAAATTCAAAATAAGAAAAAAAAATTTACCTCTGTCAGAATAGTAGCGTGACCACGCAGTAGTAATACCGCGCAGCAGGAAGGATTTTTCCTGGGCGGCTGTACAAGTATAATTTGGGCACTTTCGGCAGATTTAACTGTTTCACTTCATTCTTTCAATTTTAAACTCTACAAACTCGTTTTCTCTCCCCAAATCATGCCATTTTTTATTTGTAATCTTTTGTGCATATCATCAACATTAAATTGCATCAAATACCTTGCTCTTGTCACCTCAAAATCCAATCAAAGATATGAGTCCTTCGCTTAATTTAGAGATTATTCAAATTTGTGAGATTTTCTATAAATTTTGTGAAATTTAAGTTATGAGGATTGAAGTATGGGCTTAGATTAGTGGACTTAGATTAGTCATTGGTGTATGTAGATTATGTTTGATTAGGTAAAATTTTTGGGTTAATATATAGCTCCAAATCTAAGCATGCTATTTGATTTTCACAGTGCATACCAAGTGTTCGATGGAATGCCACAAAGAGATTTTTGTTCAATTTTGAGAAATTATTCCGAACATACATCTTCATACCATGTTTATCATTGAATGTGTGTCATTAGTTCATGAGTTCACTACATCGCATAAAAATCATGAAAATCATGTTTGCACCATTGCAGCTCCATTGCAAGGCCACTATATCTGAAAACAGATTCATGTCACCTACTTCTCTATAATGTTTCACAACCCTATTGAACTCCAAATGCTCTGAATTTTTAATATGTTATAGATCATGTTACAAACAAAAGATGGCCTGGGAAAATTTCTATTTTTCGAGGTGATGTTAGGGCTTGAAAATGTGTGGTCGACCATGTTTAAAAATTCAGGATTTTGCTTTATCCTTAGTTTGGGGTGGTGGTTTTGAACTTTCTTAGTTTTGTGATGGTGTTTATGTCTTCTAAAGTTATTTATCTTCAATTTTCAAGGGACATACCACTCACAACACCTCAAACCAAGTTGGAAAATGCAAGGAAATGGTTAAATTCATCTAAATAGCAAGAGAGAAAAGCTCAACGAAACACTTTCACTACACCTGGGAAGTACTAGTACCCTTTCTGTCATGGCTTGTTTTTCATATTTACATTTATTGACAAACATTAAGGGCAATGTTTCTTTCTAGTTTGGGGGTGAAGAATCTCATTCATCTCATTTGCTTCATATTCAGTCTATTCATTCTTTACATTCATTCCATTTTTACTTTTATTGGGATATTTAAAAAAAAAAAAAAGAAAAACTCAAAAAATCCAAAATTTTTGTTGATTTACTTATTGATTACGATATAGTTTGTATTGAATTTATGTTTTAGTTGAAATTTTGGACAACATATGTGCTTAAATGTTTTTCTTATTGCTTATTCTTGTTAGACTTTTCTAAAACTGAGCACATATCCATGGTTGAATAATTACTTGTTGAAAGATTTATTCAGTATATGTGGGGCAAATTTTAAAATTTTCAATCAAGGTTTGACTCTGTGATTCCGAACCTTAGATCTATAGACATCCCAACCTTTAAACTTAGAATCTAAACTTGCTCATGAGTAGTTTGAGGGTGGAAAATGTTTTTCTTATTGCTTATCCTTGTTAGACTTTTCTAAAACTGAGCACATAGCCATGGTTGAATAATTACTTGTTAAAGGATTTATTCAGCATATGTGGGGCAAATTTTAAAATTTTCAACCAAGGTTTGACTCTATGATTCCGAACCTTAGATCTATAGACATCCCAACCTTTAAACGTAGAATCTAAACTTGCTCATGAGCAGTTTATGGGCGGAAAGATTGGTGAAGGTAAACTTTTGAGGGTCTGAAGTTCCCGAAATGTGTTTTTGGTCCAAGAAGGTCAGCGAGTATAATCCAGCATTAGCACTCAATAAATAAGTCTTATTCTTCTCATCATAGCCTTTTTTACTTGGGAAATTAAGCTTTTAAGGGTGCTAAAATCTAGTACCCTAAATTCGTCTGAATTGAGAGCTATTAGCCCAAAGCTGGTTAAAGGGGTCAACTAGAAAGTTTAAGAGAGAGGACTTACACATAAGACATAAAAACATCTTTAACTTTTCTTTGTAGTCTTTGTGACTTGGGTAATTAAGTTTGAGGGAGGTCTCTAAACCTGGCACCTTAAAGTTGTGTGGCTTGGGAGTCACCGACCTAAAACTTGCTATAAGGGTTACATAGAAAGCAAATAAGGAAAGTATTGCAAAAAGATGGGTAAGAGATAAGGACATAAAAGAAAAGGAAGAAAAAGTTGTCCATAATGAGTAAGATAAAGTGTATAAGCTTTGAGACTGAGACTTTGGAAACTTAAGGCATGGAGTCACAGGACCGATCATTGGTCTGACCGAACCATGCCTTGGTCCGGCCGAACCAATGACCGGCACTTTTGGTCCAGTCTAATGTTCAATTCTTTAGATTTTGTTACTAAACTGATAAAAATCATACTCGCCATATTAATTTTCCATTGTTTAGTCTAAATAATTATAGATCTATAATAATCTATAATTATTAACTAAAAAATTAACAGTAGATTTTTTCGATAATTTTTGGTTACTGAAATTATAGATTTCTTGAATAAGTTTAACACAACGAGAACGAAATTAAATACAGTATAATATATATTGCTAAATCAACTTACCGATAAGAAGTAGCGAATGAAATCTTTCCGTTGATTTTTGTATTTTTTTGCGGATTTTTTTGAGCACAAACAGATAAAAAAAGAGATAATAATTTATCTGTGTATTGAGCACAAGCAGAAAAAAATGAGAGAATAATGAAAAGTGAGAATTGTACGATTTTTGTTTTAATATAAATATGAAATAAATGAAGGGTATAAGAGAAATATAGTTATTAAGGGTATACATGTCTTCTTAAAGGAAAAGAGGTATTGTGGTTAGTTTTTGAAAAGTTATGGTATTTTGACTTAGCCCGCCCATGTTTGACTTGGGCATTTTGAAAATTTTCCTCGATAATCGGATGTGAGGAATTAGATTAGGTTTAAATATAATTGTTTGGAATTTGCACCCAAACCCCCAACTCTCATAATTTAGTAATTAAGTCCACAACACACAAATAAAGTACAAAGTACCACTAAACTTTCCCCCAACTTCGATTTAATGCAATTTAGGCAACTTACTACTCAATTAAAATAGAAATGGCAAGTAACAATTAAAATAAATAATTAGACATAGAATTGTACGTAAACAATTTATAAACATTTTAATTGGCACATTAATCGAGACGGAGTCCAAGTCCTTCCACTGCAAAATAATTCAACTTATTATCAATAATAATTGTCACATAAATAATTCATCATAGTATTAACATAGAAATTTGGTGATATTCAAGAAAGCACGTAAAACGAAAAGTGGTATTACATAAGAAAAACCTAAAACTCAGATTTTTACATTGGATTATTGGGAGATCAACGCATAGCAATGGAACGAGACTTAAAAATTACACGACGAATTGATTCTTGGTGCATGCTTTCCATTTTTTTATGTTATTTTCAATGAACGCTTATTTTGATTATTTTTGTTATTTAATTATGATGTGTAACTAATTTCTCATGTTGGAATGAACGATGTAGCCTAGTTAATTATTTTAATTCCAAACTCCGTTATTTTAATTATTCGTTGTATGTATTGATTTTATTTTGAGTTTAATGCATGAGTTAATTGACTTCTAATTCATGATTTCGTGGTTTGTTTTTATAATCCGAGCGGTGAGCTAACAAACTAGACCTAGGAATAAAATATGGTAATTGGACAAGAGATAGAGATATACTTTTGTTATTATTGTGATCGTGTATGAATTCTTGTGTTCAGTGCATTTAGATAAGGAATAATTTGGACTCTCTATAGAGATACACAGCTGAATTATTTAGGTATAATTAATTTAAATCTGAGAGATGAATTTCAATATACATGAGTGAATTCGACCGAATGCATTATTAGAAAATAAAAATGGAGTTTGAATTAATTTAATTGGCTATGCGAAATCCTGAATCCCAATTACTTTACAATTTTTTTTTAAAGACAAAACAATCCCGTGATTTATTTCTTTAGTTTAGTTTCTTAGTTTAGTTAATAATACCAAACAACATTCGTCTATTCAAATAAAGTCCAGAACTAATCAATTTCGATAATTAATAGCAGTCCTTGTGGGAATGATAATCTGAACTCTCAGGTCCATTTTATTACTTTTCACGATCCGTACACTTACGGGTATGTTTTGTGTTGAAAAATAAGGTGACCAACGAGTTACATTATTATATCGAAATCAAAAGTGCAAAAATTTGCGAGATCAAGACAGCCAACGA
This sequence comes from Ligustrum vulgare, assembly GCA_963555705.1. Classification (NCBI taxonomy): domain Eukaryota; kingdom Viridiplantae; phylum Streptophyta; class Magnoliopsida; order Lamiales; family Oleaceae; genus Ligustrum; species Ligustrum vulgare. Next base: position 36,793,815 of record OY743175.1, read on the forward strand.
CAGCTGTGATCAGATGTTGATATATCAGCAACCCATTGTCCGATCGTCATGAAATTTGGATAGGAATTCAGAACTTATTGTTCTTCATATCCAACAGTTCATTTGGGAGAAATCTCTATGCTAATAGTAGGAATTTTTAAATCAGTTGGAATATCGTAAATTTTTTGAGAATACTTAAAGTTATTTTAATTTATTACAATCATTAAGTATTTTGATTCATTACAATCATTATGTATTTTGTCGCTACTCAAGGACTTATCTTTTAGAATACTTAACGTTATTTTAATTTATTACAATCAAGAAGTATTTTGACATTATTCAAGGAGAAGTACAAAGCTGTATTTGATCAATATTCTAAAAGAATATTGTATATATTACTTTGAAGAGTATATATCTAGTTGTATTCCAGAAGAAGCACGAATTAAAAATTCAAAAAAAAATAAATTTGAAACTTCGTTACCAAATTGATTCTGGGTTGGAAGAATGAAGAAGACCAATTAAAAGGGTATAAAATAGCTCATCACCTAAGCAAACACCTCGGGATATAGATTATCACCTCCCAAAGGAATCCTACAAGGGATACATGGCTTGTATAACTCACTAATCCCATAATCCACAAAAGAGATACATAGTTAAGAGGAGAAAATTTAACACTTCTCAAATGAACTTGAATATTATTTCAAACTTGAATGCCTTCATGAGTCACATGGAGTGACTTTTATAGTTGTGGCTTGGAATACCAACGCAATCTAAATTAAATGCAAATGAATGAATTTAAGTTACAAATCCATGCATGCAATGGAAAAACAAAATTTAGCCTTCAATGAATCTTGGAAAATGAAGGTTTTTGCAATTCTCAGGTAGGAAAGATGAATAACCATTGTGAAGTAAAATAACCATAACTCTTTGTAGAAAAATCTAAATTGAGATCCGTAAAATTTTTGGAATCCGAACTTCAAGATCTTTCCAATGGTATCTCATTTTCCTAGTAAAAGTTGCTATTATCATTCCTGATTTCGATAGAAAGCGACCATCTAGATTCTATGACTTGGAAATTAAAACACTAATGAAATAATTTTCATTTCTCTAGGTTCAAATGTCTTAATTGATGATACTCTTGTATCAAACTTCTAGTATATGCTCCTGTTTGATAGAAATTAAAATAAGATTTTAGTTGATTTTGATAAAAGTTGATGAAATGTGTGGTTAAAAATTGTTTGAAAAGTAGTTTTAAAAAATACGTGATTAAAAATTAGTATGAGAAACTTGAAATTTATAAATGAATTTATAATCAGTTTACCGAACACATGCTTACTTATAAACAAAAAATGTGTCAAGGTAAAGAAAATAATATATATATATATATATATATATATATATATATATATATATATATATATATATATATATATATATATATATATATATATATGGTTTAAAAGTGATTTTGGGAAATGTGTATGGTTAAAAATGATTTGGAGAAATCTAATGTTCATAAATAAACGAGTTTACAAAACTAAATCTTGATTAAAATTGTTAAGCACTTTAGCTCCTGTTTGATGGAGGTTAAACTTTTATTAAATTTTGATAGAAGTTGATTGAATGTATGATTGAAAAATTGTTATTCCAATCAAATATATCTATATATGATTGTTTTTTAGATTTTGACTTAGATTAAATTCTAGATTTTGTTTTGTCAAAAGTATATAACACTCAAATTCATAAAGAATGCACTCAACCATTATGGCGCTCAATCAAATACTCTCTCTGCCCTATATATATATGTTGCATTTTCTTTTTCTCTTATCTCAATTATGTAGATCTGTTTCTCTATTGGGAAATATTTACTCCCTCCGTCTCAATTATATAAGACGCTTTTCTTTTTTCGTTTGCCTCAATTATATAGACTTTTTTCTTTATTGAGAAATACTTATTTTATTTGTTTACCAATGTACCCCTATTTATTACTTTCAATATAATAGTTTTGATATTAAATAAGGGTAAGTTAGAAATTTCTTTACAAAAATTATTTTTTCAATGACATTAAATATATTTTCTTAGTCTGTGTGAAAAGTCAAACAAGCCTAGATAATTGGGATGGAAAGAGTATTTTTATTTATTTATTAATGTACCCCTATTTATTACTTCCAATAATAATAGTTTTGATACTCTCTCCGTCCCAATTATATAGGCTGTCTTTCCTTTTTCGTTTGTCCAAGTTATATAGACTTGTTTCTTTATTGAGAAGTAAATATTTTGTTTGTTTACCAATGTACCCCTATTTATTACTTCCAATATAATAGTTTTGTTATTAAATAAGGTAAGTTGGAAATTTTCTTTTCAAAAATTACTTTTTCAATGACATTAAATATATTTTCTTAATCTGTGTGAAAAGTCAAAAAAATCTTTATAATTGGGCCGGATGAAGTACTTAAATGAGGGTAATTTGAAATTTTTCTTTACAAAAATTACATTTTCAATAACATTAAATATGTTTTTCTTAATCTGTATGAAAAGTCAAATCAGCCTATATAAATGGAACGGAGGAAGTATCATGTATACTCCCTCCGTCCCATAAAGATAGACTTGTTTTCCTTTTTATCCGTCCTGCAAATATAGAGCACTTTCGTTTTTGAGAGTATATTAATGTCTTCATTTTCTAATATACTCCTATTTAATATGCATTGTTATAAATAAATATGAACAACTCATTATTTAATGTAGGAGTATATTAGGTAAAAACTAAGTAAATTTATAATTCCAACATATATTAATTATGTTTTCTTAATTCATGTGAAAATAGAAGTAAGCCTATTTTTTGTGGGAAGGAGGAAGTATATATATATATATATATATATATATATATATATATATATATATATATATATATATATATATATATTGTTCTTTCGGGGAACATGTTTGCACGAACATGCACATGTTCACTCGAACATGTGCCCCAATCAGAATATATAGTATTCTCAATTTGAGGAAAAGATGCTTTCTATATATATGTGTGAATATGTGTGTGAGAGATTGATTGTTAGATTTTGACTTGAATTAAATTCTACATTTTGTTTTTATAAAACATATATCACACTCAAATTCATGAATAATGCACTCAACCATTATGGCGCTCAATAGCTCCCAACGTCTCCACTTAGCAGCTGCGGTCATACTAACATACGCCGTGTGTGGACTCTCCCTCAAGGGTTGCCCCAATTGCGGTTCGACCACAGTTCCCTACCCTCTTAGCACCACTCCAGACTGCGGTGACCAGTCCTATAAAATCCGGTGCAACGCCACCTCCCTTTTCTTCGACTCCCTCAATAACACCTACCCAATCACTTCCATTTCCCCCTCCAATCAACGCCTCACCATCGAACCCTCACCTTTCCTCGCCAACACCTGCAACACAACCGATCGGCTCACCTCCTATGGCCTCCATCTCAACTCCTCCGCCCCCTTCAACATCACCAGCAGTAACACTGTCTTCTACCTCAACTGCCCCATCATCTTCTTGAATTCCCCCTTAAACTGCTCCTCCAACAGCCTCTGTCACGTGTACATCAACGGCACGGCCCGGAGTGGCTGCGTGCATACGCAGTTATGTTGTGAGTTACAGACGGGGGACTCGGTGACTAGGTACAAGATAGGGGATGTTGCTTGCGGGGCGTACACGAGCTTCGTGAATTTGGATTACAGTTTGCCGTTGAGCAGATGGCCGGCGCCTGGAGTGGAGTTGCAGTGGGTTTTGCCCAGGGAGCCCACTTGTGGGGATCTAGGCGATTGCGATTTGGGATCCACTTGTAGACCCGATCCAAACTTGAATGGTGCGATCAATAGGTGCTTTTGCAACTCCGGGTCTCGATGGGACTCGATCGTTGGACAGTGTACGCAAGGTGAGTTCTCTCAACTTTGCTATTCATTTGCTTTGCTTTTCTAGTTTCTTGATTATGCTTTGGTTTTGTACTATACTAGTGTACTTCAAAATGTAAAGTTAAAATTTGTGGACTTAGAATTAAAATCACACCAAGCATACATAGATTTCATGCAACGCTAAATTTGGAGTTGGCTGCAGAATTCCTTGTTTGTAAAGAACTTTTCTTTTTATTGTTTTCACTCTAGTTTTGCAATTTTCGTCTGATTACCTCGGTTAAATCTAATATACAGTGTACCATGATCCAGGTGGCCGTGATGATAATCATCGAATTGCTCTTATATCAGGTACCTCGTCTATCATACACTTAGTGGCTATGATTTTGTATTGGCTTGAAGAATCTTTGTACAAGGTTTTCCCAACAATAAGCCATAGATAAGGTTTTTTTAGGACGGGCTAGAGAAAGAAGGGAGGTTTGACTATTGGTGACGTGACTCGCTCAACATGAGGAGTAAAATAAATTCATAAATCGAAATTGCGGTCTTGTAATGCTACTGGACAATGACTATTTTTTCAGGTTAAAATGGGCAATATGGAAGAAAATCACTGTCATTTAATTGTTGAAGAAAAATCTTTTGTTCTATTTATTTAACTAAAGTAGATTTTGTCGTTATATTAAAGAAATGGTGGCTATATTATCATCACGAAAATTATTTTTCACACCACAATTATAATTTCTTTGTTTATTTATTAAAATAGGCACAAATACAATGACATAAATATCATTTTAGTTTTTCTATTCTAATTTCTCTTATTTTAATATTAAGCATCCAACAATCTCTAATACTAATTATCTTCTCCATCTCATATCTTTTATTTTTTTGTCTTTATTTTTTCAAAATCATCTTTTTACAAACACATCTATTAATAAAAATGAATTATATGCAAACTGAAAAAATTAATGTACTCAACTTTTTCAATAAATTTGATTTTTCCATGAGCATTTCATTTGGCATATCCATATTTCAATTTTTTTTTTTTTTTTTTTTAACTTCATCAAGAAAATAACATTTTACACGTAAAATTCATGGGGAACTATTTCTCTTTCCTACAAGAATTTCAATCATAAAAAAATATCGATGTGATATTGGTGAAGAAAGTTTATATCAATTCCTAATTTAATAACTGAAAAAGTAAATGATAATTTCTCCAACAATTTTTTTTTTTTTTTGATAATCCAACAAAATCTTTTTAATTAAAAAAAAAAAAAATCTCTCTACCAGATTATTCACTTAAAGTAAATAATTTTTTTTAATGTATGAAAAAGAGATGAATAGTTTCAACTATCATAGGTCTTATTGTAGATCGAATTTGTGAAATAGTTATGGTTGACTTATTATTTTTTAATTGTGATAGTGTTATTAGAAAGTCAATATGGATTGAAAATGATGTTCAGTAAAGATGAGTGGAATTGTTAGGGAGCAAATGAGTTGCAAAAAGTTGATTTATGGAATGCATTGTCAAATAATAATGGATGAAGAATGAATCGGTGGGGAGATGGGTGAAATAAAAAAAGGTAATATATAATAAGAAAAATATATGTGATGTAATTTATTTTTTCCTTTTTTATTGCAATTGAATTAGGTAGTACTTATCAAAATGTATTTTATTTGTGGTGTTATTATAACGTGGTGTAACATATAAAAATCGGGGTGACAATATATTTACCTTAAAAAAAATTGACATTTTTAGTGGTCTAGTGGATGAAAACAATCCAAAAGATCCAATTGTATCCATCAAGGAAAAGGTCAAAGATGTTTGGGTCAAGATTTAATAGTTTGAGACCATTTATGTAGCAATTCCATAGGTTAGGAGCAGTTTGCCAATTTCTCCTCAATTATAGAAGGACAACATTTAACAAGATTGCTAATCAACTTTCAATTGTTAAATGGTTGTTGTGAATGATGTTGGTTTAACTACAGGATCTGGCGTAGGATCTGGAGTAGCACTCTTAGCAGCATTTATTGGATTTATATTCTACAAGCGGCACCAGCGCATCAAGAAAGAGGAAGAACGACTTACCCGGGAATGGGAAGAAATCCTAAATGCTGGTGGGGGCAAATCAGCAAAGCTTTTCACTGGAAAAGAAATTAAGAATGCAACAAATCAATTCTCCAAAGACCATCTTCTTGGCATTGGTGGTTTTGGTGAAGTCTACAAAGGAATTCTTGAAAATGGAAGAGTTGTGGCAGTCAAATGTGCAAAACTGGGTAACACTAAAGGTACTGAACAAGTTCTAAACGAGGTCCAAATACTTTGTCAAGTTAACCACAAAAACCTTGTTGGCCTGCTAGGCTGCTGCGTTGAGCTTGAACAACCAGTACTTGTTTATGAGTATGTTCAGAATGGAGCTCTGCTCGATCATTTGAGAGGTGAAAAACACGGATTTCTCTCTTGGCTTCGTCGACTTAGAATTGCTCATGAAACTGCTGAGGGACTAGCTTATCTTCACTTCGATGCAGTTCCCCGAATCTATCATCGGGACGTGAAATCCAGCAACATTTTGCTCGACTCAAAGTTGAATGCAAAGGTTTCAGATTTCGGATTATCTCGATTGGTCCACACAGACCTGAGTCACATATCAACTTGTGCTCAAGGTACAATTGGATACCTTGATCCCGATTACTTTAGAAAGTTTGAGCTGACAGATAAGAGCGACGTCTATAGCTTCGGGGTAGTTTTATTGGAGCTATTGACATCTCAGAAAGTTGTTGATTTCAGTAGAGAGGAGGATGATGTGAGCTTGGCTGCTTACGTGCAGAGATTGGTGGAGGAGGAGAGGATAATGGACGTGGTTGATCCAATGTTGACCAGGCAAGGAGTAAGCAATACTAAGTTTCATAGCTTGAAGGATTTAGGGCTTCTCGCTATACGATGCTTGAACGAACACAGACAAAACAGGCCTTCTATGAAGGAGGTTGTTGAGGAGATTGAATACATTATTGGCATTGCAACAGCTGAGGTCACTAAGTAGTTATCCCTAAGTCTATTTAGACTGCACTATTCAGGGGCTAAATTAGTCTATAGATAAAATTTTGTTATTTTCAGGATAAAATATATGATTGTAAAGATGTTTGAAAAAATGTATATGGTTAAAATGTGATATGAGAAATTGTGCAATTTATAAATTGATTTATAAATCAATTGTCGAACACACTATTAGCATGCACTGGTAAGGATATTTATTCAGTTTAATGGGCTAATGAAAACTTTATGAACTTACGAGCCTCATCTAGTGGTGTTAAACGAGTCGGGTCCTTCAACATTGGATCAACTGTTAGAAAATTTATTTCACATATAAATTATTTATCTATGCCAAAATCATCATGCTGAATTATCAAGAATTAAATAACTGAAGCGGAAGCGTACCTTAATCAAACATGATTCGCTATGAACGATTCGGCGGTCGGATCTTCTAAATCGATACGTAGTCCGTATTTTCTCTCTGATGATGGGATATCAAAAGGAATGAACAATACGTACGATTCAGGGACCATAACCGACTTTATATACTGTATTGCCAGTTAACCTAATCCGGCTCATCATGAATTAGGTAATGGTCTGGTATCTACACATAAAAGCCCATACATTTAATTAGATGCATTAAAGCCCGATATATATAAAATCCTTATTAGATCACTTTAAATGGGCTTAATCAAATTTGATAACCTTTTATTCAATACACAATAATTCACATATAAGCCCACACGATTGATTAAAATCCTTACAATCTTCCACTTGGGCTATATGTGTAACCTTACAATTGTGTATCAATCATAACCTTATGAGTACTCAGAATTTTGCTATCATTACTGAATGCATCCCCAAACAATCCGGTCCATCAATTATATCAACATAGGATCAAAGCGGCTTTCGCTACATTAATCGTAACTAAACCTTCAATGGTCACGTATATCGACATAACTGAATGACATGGATCAAGTATGGATGTGTAGCATGGAAATTACATGTAATGTGATCTTCAACATGCCTATTTCCAACTGGTCCGACTTAAGTGAGATCATCCTTAAACAAGTTCAGAGATAATAAACCTGAAACCTTACAGCTGTAAATAACTTCAACTTTAAACTGTATCCAAAAGGACAATAAATGTGTCTAATGCACCCAAAATACAAACTCCCACTGAAACCGAATATCCTTAAGAAATACAACACCCATATGAGTATTGTGCTCATGAAAGACCTTGAGTTGTAATACTTTAGTAAGCGGATCCGCAATTATGGAGTTTGTCCCAATGTGCTCTTATTGACACGTGTCCACTCTGAACTGTATCCTTCACAACCAGGAACTTATGTCAATGTATTTTGACTTAGTTGAGCTCCTGTTGTTACTGGAATATAAATCTACTGAGTTATTGTCACAATATAACTTTAGTGGTCTTTCTATACCATACAAAATACGCAGCCTTGTGATAAAATTTCGCAGCTATATTCCATAATTAGATGCCTCCAAAATTGCTACAACTGTGCTGCCAAGTGAAAGAAGCTAAAGCGTCTGTTAAGCACTCCATCCGGAAATAGCTCCTCCAACCAGCAGATAAATATAGCCTTATGTGGATCTTTTACTTTCTTGGCATCTAGTAAAAATCGGAATCATAATACCATATGATCTCCAACTGATCCGATTTTCTGTATGTGAGTATGTAATCTTTTGTTCTCTTTAAATACTTTATAACCCATGTTTGGATACTTTCCAAATGATCCACCCCAGGGTTACTTAAATATCTCCTTAGTATCCCAATAATGTATGCAATATCCGAACGCATACAAATCTGAGCATACATCAGACTTTCTATAGCTTAACTATATGGGATCCTCTGCATTTCTTTAACTTCAAGATAACTTTTCGAGCATTAGTTGAGACTAAATTGTCTCCCTTAGCGATAGGGATGTCCCCTGATTTACTGTCTTGCATGCCAAACCTCTTAAATACTTTATCGATATAGCCCTTTTGTGACAATTCAAGAATACACCGAGAACAATCCCGATGTATCTGAATTCCTAATACAAAAGAGATGTCACCAAGATTTTTAATCTCAAAATTCCTTGACAAAAATCTCATAATTTTATGTGACATACCTATATCATTAGTGGCAAGCAATAATCAACATATAAAACCAGGAAAATATACTTAATCCCACTGAACTTGTAATACATACAATCATCAACAACATCAATCTCAAGACCAAATGAGATAATTACTTGATGAAATTTGTATTACCCTTAACGAGAAGCTGGCTTGAGCACATAAATGGATTTCTTTAATTTGCAAACCATTAGCTTTGGGTCTACTGACACAAAGTTTTCTGATTGCACCAAATAGATCGTCCCATCAATGTCGCCATTGAGAAACGCCACCTTAGTATCCATTTGATGTAACTCGAGGTCAAAATGTGCAACAACCTAACTTTCATGAAAGAGTCTTTTGTAGAAACCAAAGAGAAAATCTCTTTATAATCAATGTCATTATTCTGTGTAAAGCCCTTAGACACAAGACGAACCTTATATCTTTCCACATTACTTTTCGAATCCTTATTGGTTTAAAAATCCATTTAAGACCAATGGGCTTCGTACCTTATGGTAATGGGACAAGATCTCAAAATTTATTGTCTTGCATATGCTTATACTCCTTATTTATGGCATCAATCCACTTTTGAGAGTTAGAACCCTGCATGGCCTAATGGAATTGATTGGACCATCTTCCACCATTCCATTATTTCCTTATGTTCTTGGAAAAATACTATTTAAATTATCCGGAATAGCATTTTTTCCTTTCTCTCGTGGATCTCCTTAATAGCTTTAGTTATTGAGGTTGTTGAGTTTGTACTTCTGAAATTTACCTTATTTTGGATGGGAGGTTCTTCAATATTGTCTAATTGAGGTTCCGGTTATGCTTCTTGATCAATGACATCCATAGAAACTTGCACATTGTCAAAAACAACAGTATGAATTGAAACCGATCATTCCTCAACTTCTTCCTTAAAGACAATATCTCTGACCTTATTTCTCCCCTAAACTCAACATCCTCAAAAATGTTGCAGTTCCCGTTTCAAAAATTGACTTAAGTGTGGGATTATAAAATTAATAGCCCCTTAACAACTTTATTTTCTTTATTTGTTTTCTTGCCCTTATCTTTAAAGGTGTTTGCCAAGTGATTTCAGTTCTGTCCTACTTCAACTTTTCTTCCTCTTGCACACAAAATAGAATGAACTCATTTAGAGTTCATTTCTCCCTTTGATAGTTACAACTGACCTTAAATTGACTGAATTGTGCAAGAAACTTGCACACTATGAAATGAGCTCATTTAGAGTCCATTTTTTTACTTTGACAGTTATAACTAACCTTAAATTAACTGTATTGAGCAGGAAGCGATATCAATACCAAATGCACGAGCAAGTCATTAGACAAGTCGAGTTTTAGTTCCTTATGTTTTGAAGCAGTTTGAGACATCTACATGATGTACTCCCTTATTTTCCCATTGCCTTTATAATTTATTGAAATCAAGCTTTGCATAAGCGTGCTTGTTTCAGCCTTATCGTTTTTCGCAAAACGTTTCTTAATTTCGGCAAGGAATTCATTGGCATCATTTACCTCCTCAGATACTATGCCACTAAAGGCTTCCGGAATGTCACACTTAATGATCATGAGACTTACGTAATTTAAGAAATCCCACTTCTCAAAGTTCCTCATTTGATTAGATGAACTTTCATCCGCAAGAGGAGCAGGTTGCTCAATCCTTAGTACACGGTCTAGATCCATGCAGCCAATGAAAAGTTAATGTTCTTGTTTTGATCCTTGAAGTTTGTTCCATAAATACAGGGATTAAATTTGAGCTTGTAGATATACTACTAGCAGAATTTGAAACTGATAGAGAACACTTAAACAAAATAGCTTACATAAATACCTTATTATGCAAATCATGTTTTCAAATAATGGTAGGGCCCATCACAAGATACCTAGCACAACATCAATATTTAGTCTTTGGACAGAAATCTTGACTTGTAAGTGGTACTCTTGGTGTAGTAATCAAACACTGACAGTAAGACATGTCAACCAAAAAACCTTTCTTTGGACCGATTTATTGATCACACGTAAAACCAAATAACCGTCACGTATTTATCACCACAAGTTCATGTGAAATTCGGGCCAAATATTGACCTTCCTTTGGGCCGATCAATATCCGCATGAAATAACACACAAACACATAATTTTCCCTTAGTGCAGTGATCAAACACTGGAAATAAGACATGTTAACCAATAAACCTTTCCTTGGACCGATTTATTGGTCACACGTTAAACAAAATAATTGCCACGTGTTTATCACCACAGGTGCATGTGAAATTCGAGCCAAATATTGATCTTCCTTTGGGCCGATCAATATCCGCAATGAATAACACACACAAATACCTTCTAATATTCAAAGTTAATTAATATCCATAAGAGAGGTTGCTTTGGCAACATGTTGCTTCAACTAACTTACTTTCGAATATTATATCTCTCAAAAGATTCCGATGTACCAAGATTTGAAACTGAAATTCATTGATTTGCATCTATATTTGACTTTAGGATTTGAATTATAGAATTCAAAACTTTAGAATAAAGCAATCCTTAAGTTAGGAGAGTCAATTGCAATATTCTTAAACCTTAGGTGGCCAATTATGTAAAATTTTAAGCTTGAAGGACTTAAATTATAATTTTCCCAAAACTTTATTGGCCAATTTAGAGAAATTCCAAGCATTAGGTCCCAATTTGAAAGAAAATTAAACTTTAGGGGTCCAAAATAGGAAATTTTCAATCTTTAAATGTTGATTTTGAAAATTTTCAAACTTTAGGAGCCAATTTAGAAAATTCCCAAACTTTAGGGACTTAATTTTAAAAAAAAAATTCAAACTTTAAGGACCAATTTTGAAAATTTCTAAACTTTAGTGACTGAATTAGAAATTTTTCAAAATTTAGGGACCAAATTAAAGAATTTCAGAACTTTAGGTGCGGTATTAGAAAATTTTCAAACTTTAGGGACTGAAAATGAAAATTTTCAAACTTTAAGGGACCAAATTAGAGAATTTTCAATCTTTAGGGACCAATTTTGAAAATTCTCAAACATTAGGGGCTGGATTGGAAAATTTTCAAATTTCAGGGACTGAATCATAAAATTCCATAACTTAAAGGGTCCTGACTTAACTAAATTATAACTTTAGGGGCTCAATTTATAAATTTCAGAACTTTAAGGGCCAACTTAAATAATTTCATAACTTTAGGATTTAAGTTTTATATCACAATAAATATAGAGGACTCGAGGTGCAAATAATCACAATCATCCAAAATTGCAAAGGAGCCCTTAAAAATATCTAATTTCCTAGACAAGCCCTGCCTCCAAAACCGCTGATTCGCAACAGGTAGGGTTTTTCAACCCTTGCCCGCCGCCTCCTCCCGTCCGGAAAGAGCAGTCGCCTCAGACCAGCGGCCCTCCTTCGCGCCTAACGGCGCTGTTCACCTGCACGGAGAAGCGCCCCTAAGCAGCGCCGCGCGACCACCGCATCCCCATCAACCGAATCCGACCACAATAACCGGCCATACCTCAACCAAAACCCAACTTCGAATTCAAATGCATATACTATAGCACAAAACCAGATTCGAAATTTCAACAACCAAAATCAGATTTTACATATTCAAAATCAACCAATCGAATCCATATTCCCAAATCTCGAAAAATATATATACATACAGGAACATATACATGATTTGATATATATACAGAAATCGATTTTCATCACTTCAAATTCAAATTTCTGAATCTGAATACCGAAAAAAAAAAAAAGATTATATGTATGACCAAAACCAGATTCAAAATCCATACTCAATACCCAACCGAATCCGAATACATAAACCCAAACCTAATTTTGAAGGCATATATACATACACAGAAAATATCGATTTGGTTGTATATATATTTTTTTTCAATTTTTCAGTTTGCTGTGGGTGTATATAATTTCGAAAATCAGCAGCATGTGGTTTTTACATATATGCGTACAAAAATGATCTGATAATTCAACACGATGTTGGCTCTGATACCACTTGTTAGAAAATTTATTTCACAGATAAATTATTTATCTATGATCCAAAATCATCATGCTGAATTATCAAGAATTAAATAACTGAAGCGGAAGCATACCTTAATCAAACATGATTCACGATAAACGATTCGGCGGTCGGATCTTCTAAATCGATACGTAGTCCGTATTTTCTCTCTGATGATGGGATGTCAAAAGGAATGAACAATACGTACGATTCAGGGACCATAACCGATTTTATATACTGTATTGCCAGTTAACCTAATCCGGCTCATCATGAATTAGGTAATGGTCTGATATCTACACATAAAAGCCCATACATTTAATTAGATGCATTAAAGCCCGATATATATAAAATCCTTATTAGATCACTTTAAATGGGCTTAACCAAATTTGATATCCTTTTATTCAATACACAGTAATTCACATATAAGCTCACACGATTGATTAAAATCCTTACATCAACCACGTCCATTATCCTCTCCTCCTCAACCAATCGTTGCACGTAAACCGCCAAGTTCATATCATCCTGCGGTCTATTGAAATCACTTTTTGGGATGTCATTAGCTCCAATAACACAACCCGAAAGCTATAGATATCTCTCTTGTCTGTCAACAAGTTTATAGCTTGCGATCTTGACAACACGTAAAATTTAATATGTGGTATAACGAATGTGATATATCTAACTCATGTGAAATGGTTATTTTTTTAGTACAAGGTTGGGAACAAAAAGGAGGAGGGGGGGGGGGGGGGGGGGAATCTCCTGTGTGGGAAGGGCACCTCTAAACCACTTGAGATGTTGCCTTGGTAATATGTGAAATAGTTATTACTATCGCTAAATGATTTTATATGTCAAAGCATATAAGTGGGTGAATCAAAATTCGTTAAAAATCTGATTTTAATCTCTATCAAATAAGAGCTTTATAATAATAAGTCAAGTCAAGCCTTATCTACTCCAAGCCTCAATCAGTATTGCCCTTGAACCTAGATCATGGAAATATGGTTATTTGTACTATATTTTTCGTTATTTGATATTTGTATTCCATTGAATTTTTTCAACCTAGATCTTTTACGAGACAGTTATTGCGTAAATAGTAATCAAACAGGGGAGTAATAATATACACAATTGAATTCTGTCTATTTCTCTGTCGCTACTTTAATTTAGAGTATTAGGAATATTTGGGATTTGTTAACAAGTAGACTTTCTAGGAAAAAAGAGTTCACTTACATTTCCCCGTTCATGTTCATTTTAATGCGTATCAAAATTTCCTTTGTGGACAAGATTGATCCTATAATTTTCAATGTAACAATAATATATATACACACACACAAGACGTTGATTTTTTTTATTATTTTTTATTTTTGATTATTTACAACTAACACCCCAAACCCAACCCCTTCCCCTTACCCTTCCCCTTCCCCGTGGAACTTGAACCCAGGCACATTGCCTGGTAAGGGGCAGGGACCTTCCACTCGGCCTAACTCATTGGTCCTTACAAGACATTGATAAATGTAATATTATGCCGCCCATGTTTGATAAAGATTAAAATTAAGATTTTAATCTAAATTAAAGTAAACTAATAATTTTAATAAATTATTTCATATGGCTTACAATATTTTAATCGCATATTTTATTTACTTTTATCAAAATTTATTTAAAAAATTGATTTTAATCTCACCAACGGGAGCTCAACAAGCAAGAGACGCTGACTTCACCTAACATAGAAGCCTTTTAAAGGCAAAATTAATTATACAACTACCCTTTTGACTTGTTTGGCACTCGAGTTCTTTTCATTTCCCATTAGAAATTCTCTCTTGCAAGATGCCAAAGCGTCACTCTCTGCTATGCGAGAAAATCTTGGGTAGGGGATCAGGATCATACCAATCCAGCCACGCAATTAATGAAAGATATGTATACAATTATGAAAATGTTTGACAGCTAACATGTTAAAATTAGTTACTCACATAAGAAAAAATTAGATGTTATATGATACATTCACATGTTAAAGTTAACTATTATTAATTGTTACTAGTCCATCCATCCGTGCGATGCACGGATTCATAACATTTTAATACAAAAAGTGCAATAACATTTTAATACAAAAAGTGCAATAACATTTTATATTTTATTTCATTATATTTCAATTGTTTATTATTATTTTATATTTTATTTCATTACATTTCAATTGTTTTCTCTTCCCGAAACATGGACTAACTTTTGGAGATACTTGTTTATTATTATTTTATATTTTATTTCATTACATTTCAATTGTTTTCTCTTCCCGAAACATGGACTAACTTTTGGAGATACTTGTTTATTATTATTTTATATTTTATTTCATTACATTTCAATTGTTTATTATTATTTTATATTTTATTTCATTACATTTCAATTGTTTTCTCTTCCCGGAACATGGACTAACTTTTGGAGATACTTGTTTATTATTATTTTATATTTTATTTCATTACATTTCAATTGTTTATTATTATTTTATATTTTATTTCATTACATTTCAATTGTTTTCTCTTCCCGAAACATGGACTAACTTTTGGAGATACTTGTTTATTATTATTTTATATTTTATTTCATTACATTTCAATTGTTTATTATTATTTTATATTTTATTTCATTACATTTCAATTGTTTTCTCTTCCCGAAACATGGACTAACTTTTGGAGATACTTGTTTATTATTATTTTATATTTTATTTCATTACATTTCAATTGTTTATTATTATTTTATATTTTATTTCATTACATTTCAATTGTTTTCTCTTCCCGGAACATGGACTAACTTTTGGAGATACTTGTTTATTATTATTTTATATTTTATTTCATTACATTTCAATTGTTTATTATTATTTTATATTTTATTTCATTACATTTCAATTGTTTTCTCTTCCCGAAACATGGACTAACTTTTGGAGATACTTGTTTATTATTATTTTATATTTTATTTCATTACATTTCAATTGTTTTCTCTTCCCGAAACATGGACTAACTTTTGGAGATACTTGTTTATTATTATTTTATATTTTATTTCATTACATTTCAATTGTTTATTAATATTTTATATTTTATTTCATTACATTTCAATTGTTTTCTCTTCCCGGAACATGGACTAACTTTTGGAGATACTTGTTTATTATTATTTTATATTTTATTTCATTTGAATTCAATTGTTTATTATTATTTTATATTTTATTTAATTACATTTCAATTGTTTTCTCTTCCCGAAACATGGACTAACTTTTGGAGATACTTGTTTATTATTATTTTATATTTTATTTCATTACATTTCAATTGTTTATTATTATTTTATATTTTATTTCATTACATTTCAGTTATTTTCTCTTCCCGAAATATGGACTAACTTTTGGAGATACTTGTTTATTATTATTTTATATTTTATTTCATTACATTTCAATTGTTTATTATTATTTTATATTTTATTTCATTACATTTCAATTGTTTTCTCTTCCCGAAACATGGACTAACTTTTGGAGATACTTGTTTATTATTATTTTATATTTTATTTCATTACATTTCAATTGTTTATTATTATTTTATATTTTATTTCATTACATTTCAATTATTTTCTCTTCCCGAAACATGGACTAACTTTTGGAGATACTTGTTTATTATTATTTTATATTTTGGGAGAAAAGTTGGGCTACTAAGCTCCTTTATAATAATAATAAAGGAGTGGTGGAGTGGCTATGAGTTGCGTATTCTGAAAGATTTGTACAGATATTCCTTTTGAATTTTTTCATCTAAGAAGTGACTTTTTTTTTGGGGAAAATGCCAACTTTTCTATTTTTATTTTGACTCATGACTTTTGAAGATTTGCTAGGCGGTTTTCTCTTCCCGAAACATGGACTAACTTTTGGAGATACTTGTTTATTATTATTTTATATTTTATTTCATTACATTTCAATTATTTATTATTATTTTATATTTTATTTCATTACATTTCAATTGTTTTCTCTTTCCGGAACATGGACTAACTTTTGGAGATACTTGTTTATTATTATTTTATATTTTATTTCATTACATTTCAATTGTTTATTATTATTTTATATTTTATTTCATTACATTTCAATTGTTTTCTCTTCCCGAAACATGGACTAACTTTTGGAGATACTTGTTTATTATTATTTTATATTTTATTTCATTACATTTCAATTGTTTATTATTATTTTATATTTTATTTCATTACATTTCAATTATTTTCTCTTCCCGAAACATGGACTAACTTTTGGAGATACTTGTTTATTATTATTTTATATTTTGGGAGAAAAGTTGGGCTACTAAGCTCCTTTATAATAATAATAAAGGAGTGGTGGAGTGGCTATGAGTTGCGTATCCTGAAAGATTTGTACAGATATTCCTTTTGAATTTTTTCATCTAAGAAGTGACTTTTTTTTTGGGGAAAATGTCAACTTTTCTATTTTTATTTTGACTCATGACTTTTGAAGATTTGCTAGGCGGTTTTCTCTTCCCGAAACATGGACTAACTTTTGGAGATACTTGTTTATTATTATTTTATATTTTATTTCATTACATTTCAATTATTTATTATTATTTTATATTTTATTTCATTACATTTCAATTGTTTTCTCTTTCCGGAACATGGACTAACTTTTGGAGATACTTGTTTATTATTATTTTATATTTTATTTCATTTGAATTCAATTGTTTATTATTATTTTATATTTTATTTCATTACATTTCAATTGTTTTCTCTTCCCGAAACATGGACTAACTTTTGGAGATACTTGTTTATTATTATTTTATATTTTATTTCATTACATTTCAATTGTTTATTATTATTTTATATTTTATTTCATTACATTTCAATTGTTTTCTCTTCCCGGAACATGGACTAACTTTTGGAGATACTTGTTTATTATTATTTTATATTTTATTTCATTTGAATTCAATTGTTTATTATTATTTTATATTTTATTTCATTACATTTCAATTGTTTATTATTATTTTATATTTTATTTCATTACATTTCAATTGTTTTCTCTTCCCGGAACATGGACTAACTTTTGGAGATACTTGTTTATTATTATTTTATATTTTATTTCATTACATTTCAATTATTTATTATTATTTTATATTTTATTTCATTACATTTCAATTGTTTTCTCTTCCCGAAACATGGACTAACTTTTGGAGATACTTGTTTATTATTATTTTATATTTTATTTCATTACATTTCAATTGTTTATTATTATTTTATATTTTATTTCATTACATTTCAATTGTTTTCTCTTCCCGGAACATGGACTAACTTTTGGAGATACTTGTTTATTATTATTTTATATTTTATTTCATTACATTTCAATTGTTTTCTCTTCCCGAAACATGGACTAACTTTTGGAGATACTTGTTTATTATTATTTTATATTTTATTTCATTACATTTCAATTGTTTTCTCTTCCCGAAACATGGACTAACTTTTGGAGATACTTGTTTATTATTATTTTATATTTTGGGGGAAAAGTTGGGCTACTAAGCTACTTTATAATAATAATAAAGGAGTGGTGGAGTGGCTATGAGTTGCGTATCCTGAAAGATTTGTACAGATATTCCTTTTGAATTTTTTCATCTAAGAAGTGACTTTTTTTTGGGGAAAATGCCATCTTTTCTATTTTTATTTTGACTCATGACTTTTGAAGATTTGTTAGGCGGGAGTTTTTGGGGGGAAGAATTGGCCCAACTATCCTTCTTTATAATAATAATAAGATATTGGTTGTATTAACTTTTTGCTAAGTTTAAAAATAATTGATTATTTATTTTTAAAATAACAAAAATTTATATATCAATATGGTACTCATATTGAAGATCTCATTAAATCATATAATATGAAATCACAAAAAAAATATCTTTTTTATCGATGTTAAAGAAAATTAAGAATTAAGAAAATGAATAAATTATGCATTGGGTGGGTGAGTGGGGGTGTTAGGGATGAGGTGAAATACAACACTTTGAGCTTTAAATATAAAAATGTCTTGTGTTAAAACACTCTTTGAATTTAACAAGAAATTTAACATGTGATTAAAAGAATCTTTTAACATGTATTTTAACATATCTAATGTATGCATTATTTTAATATCTTGCTAATTTAGCCTCCGTTTGGTAAAAGAATATTTCTTGTTTATAAATATGTTTATAAATAATTTAATTTTTCAAATCACTTTTTAATCACAAATATTTTCTCTCTTCAATTTTCAACAATTACTTATTACCTCAAAATTATAAATAAACAAGTTTGTAAACCAAACAAAATTATTTTTATAACATGTCGAATGCGAATGCTATTTTCGATTTTTTCTTTCTTTTACTTGAAAATTGGACCAACCAAAAAAAAAAAAAAAAAGGACCAACTTGTAAGAACATTTCTCTCTCTTCAAAATCTGGAGTCTGGACCAATCTTAAATAACATATTCATTTCTCTCTTCAAAGTCTTTCTTTTTTCTTCCGTTGGGTCTCTTCAAAGTCTTAATGCGATCTCTCTGTCTTTGGTAAATGTACTTTTCTTAGATTATAAATCAATTTGAAAATTATATAATTTCTCAAATTACTTTTTAATCACACACTTATCTCTCTTCAATTTTCAATCACTACTTTTTACTTCAAAATCATAATTAAACCAGTTTATAAATCAAACAGTGTTACCAAAGACGAACCTCTAGATTTTGTAATTATTCAGCCTTTTTTTGAAAACACGTTTAAAAATATGTTTTTAAAAAACATACTTTCTCTCTCTACTATTCTACCACATATCTTATCTCTAAAATATAAAAAATTTGTTTTTAAATACAGAATGTTTAACATACAAAACATGTTTTTATATAAACGAGACTGTGAAATTTATTCTTATTGAGTTTATTTCTCTGGATTTTGTAAGTGTTTATGTATCTACACTACCTTAAAAGTGTAGATGTGGAGAATTTTTTGGTCAGACAAATTTAGCCTCATATATTTTTGTCTATATCAAAAATACCCTTTCGTAATACCTATAACCCATTTCACTGCAATAATAATGAATGAAAAAAACGTCAAAAGCCCCATTCGAAACCTAGCAAAAACAGACAAAGCATACTCTACATCGTCACTGCAAAATCTTTCATTTCCCTCTGCTCTGGAGGTCGCCCACATTAGATCTACCAGCGATGAGAGCCCTCAAACCTTAAGCAATGGTAGATTTACTGATGACCAGAACCTTCGAATCCTCTTGGTACTGAGGTCTACCGAATTATCAATTGCAGGTAAAATTTTAATTTCATTATGTGTTAATTATTTGGTTTTCTACATAAGCGTTCCATGTGTTCGTGATAATGTTTTAATGAATTTTGGGGGTAAAGGCTGGAGTTTGCTTCTTTTTTAGATTAAGTAGGGGAAGTGAATTAGGTTTTCTAGATCATGAGGATTTTAGCTGTGGTTTATCTTTAATGTGAATAACTTCATTACGTGGGAATGGGAGAGGAAGATCCCTATAGTTGACCCACAAAATTACGGTATAAGGTTTCTATCAATTGGTGCGCCAAAGATTGAGCGCAATGATATTGTAAGTTGGAGGATGACAATGGATTTCTTTTGAATTGTGATGATAAAAGAATTGTTTGGTACAATTTAAGAACTCAAACTACTGAAAATGTTACTGTTAGTGGTTTGCCTTTTGTGTTCTATGTTGAGATGTGTGTTGAAAGCCTCATTCCCCTTGATTGCTTGGATGGAATTGATGAGATCAAGAAACAAGACAATAAGAGGAAAAAAAGATTAGGGACATAAGTAAAGCACTTCCAAATCTTGATATATATGCATTTTTGTCATGTCTTTGGTTGACTTGAATAATACTTATTTAGTCAACTATGAATGTTATTTTCAGGTTTCTAATCACCCACATGTATATACTGACTTTTCATATGATTCTAATTATGAAAATGAGTATCATTTCATTACAAATTGCAGACTGGTTTTGTTTGTTATTTTTTTTTTTTACCAGATTTCTTAATTATTGATTACATTGACCTAAATGATTTGTGTGATCAAAGAATATCTTACTAAGTTCCTTTTTTTCTTTTTTCTTTTTTTTTTTTGAAACCATCTTACTAAGTTCCTGTCCTTACATCTACCTTTATATTACATTACTTGATATGAAAAATTTTGCCGGCAGATCCTCTTTTGCTTCCAAGAATGATCATTCCTCTCAAAAGGATTCAAGTTGGTGTTGTGAACAAAAATGAAAAAGAAAGGAGGGATGAATAAGGGAGGTAAATTTTTCTTCTTAGAACAGAGA
This sequence comes from Ligustrum vulgare, assembly GCA_963555705.1. Taxonomy (NCBI): domain Eukaryota; kingdom Viridiplantae; phylum Streptophyta; class Magnoliopsida; order Lamiales; family Oleaceae; genus Ligustrum; species Ligustrum vulgare. The sequence goes on from OY743175.1 coordinate 36,815,160, forward strand.
GATGAATGTCATTCCTCTACAAATATCTCTCTTCTCAATAGTTTTTTTTCTTTTTTTTTAAGTTATCGTGTACGGTGTATATTGGCACATTAGCTTCTAGCATTTTTTTTACTACATTTATAGAAACTTTTAGTGTCACCCGATGCCTCTTCTTATGATATTGATCATATACTGATATATTTATTGCAGACACATGTAATTATTTTTTTTCCTTCCCTATGGATTTTGATCTGTGAATGCTGATGGACTTCCTCTTACATTGCATAATAATATGAAACTTCAATTATATAAAATAATTTTATTTTCAATTTGACTTACTTTTGCACCTCGTACAGGCTTGCATTCAGTTCTCTACTTTTCTTCTTTCCACCTATTTTTTGCAACCATATATAAGGTGTTGTGTTCATACTGAAATTAGTATGTGATATTTTTGTGCTTATTATGAAAAGAATGCTCGGAGGGTGGGTAATATCCCCAGTGAGTTCAATTAGTTTTAGGAGTCTTCTTGGCATGTTGGCAATGAAAATGCATACACTATTTCTATTAATAATACACCAATTAATGTTTATGAGATTTTTTTTATCAGACCATTATACATCCAGCATGATGGCCATTCAAGAAGCATCATTGGCATCTAGGTTTAACATCAGATAAACGAGACTCAACACTACAATGCATTTTGCGAATCTTGATTCTTCCTCTTTTTGTTTTAATAAGATGTTAATGACAATTTTTGTTTCAGTTGTGTTTTTTCTATCCTGGAATTGCAAGTGGAAAGGAGCTAGTGAAGCTATACACCTTATAAAGCATTCTTCTTGAACTTTAGTTGCGAATCTTGATCGTCTTTCCGTTCTACACTTGATTCATCCGGAAAATAATAGCTAGCTGGTACATTTGCAAATCTGTTTGCATTTACTGTTATAATGGGTTGGCTAAGTTCATCATTTTAGAATTGATTTTTTCCAAATTTACAAACACATAGAATGCAAATGTGTACAGTGTGTGTATATATATATCATTATCCATCAACTTAAGTAGATTCATTAGTTTTAGAGAAAATTCAGTTGGATGATCTGTTTTAGCATGCTCTTTATGTAACCATGCATAAGCAAAATGCAAAGGTTGATAAAGCCACAACAAGTTCAAAAAAACCCAATTTGTATTATTTAATTGATGCGCACTTCACCATGTTATAGAATTTTAACTTCAACTTTGAAAAATAAGTACTTCATATTCCTCATGTATTGACGGGGAAATGTTTAATTAGAATGGATTGTTTTAATCGTATATAAATTATTTAGTATGGAGAAATATTTTATATTAGAAATAATTCGATTTCTTTTTCTTCCTAATTTAATATTATTTGGACTACCATTTAATACTTAGATTTTTTTTCCTACTTTATTTTTTTTCTTTAAAACTCTTAATTAACTCAATTGCCTTAAAATAGAATATAACTTTAAATTTATTAATCGTGTCATATATCATTTATGCAAGATGTGCAACGCACGTACTTACTACTAGTATTATATAAATGGGAAAGTGAAAAGATTTTTTATTGTATTTATTTTGCTGATATTAATGTGGGTCGAATGGGTTTTACTTGAGTTTTATTATGATGATATATTTTAATTACTTCAAAATTGGACCAACCAAAAAAAAAAAGGACCAACTTGTAAGAACATTTCTCTCTCTTCAAAATCTGGACTCTGGACCCATCTTAATCAATAACACATTCATTTCTCTCTCCAAAGTCTTTCTTTTTTTTCTTCAGTTGGGTCCCTTCAAAGTCTTAATTTCGTCTGGGTTTGATAAATGTATTTTTCTTGATTTATAAATTAGATTTAATTTATAAATCATATAATTTTTTTAAATTACTTTTTAATCACACACTTTTTTCTCTCTAATTTTCAACCACTACTTTTTACCTCAAAATTATAAATAAATCAGTTTATAAACTAAAAAGTGTTACCAAATGGAGGCGAACTTCTAGATTTTGTAATTATTTAACCATTTTGAGAAAGCATGTTTAAAAATATGTTTTAAAAAACATACTTAAATTATTTTTCAATCTTTTATCTCTAAAATATATAAAACGTGTTTTTAAATACAGAATGTTTAACATACAAAACATGTTTTTTTTTATTCTTATTGAGTTTATTTCTCTGGATTTTGTAAGTGTTTATGTATATTATATAAATGGGAAAGTGAAAAGATTTTTTATTGTATTTATTTTGTTGATATTAATGTGGGTCTAATGGGTTTTACTTGAGTTTTATTATGATGATATTTATTTTAATTAGGTTTTCAAACATGCTTCAAGATCACAACTATATGCAATATTTGACTAAAATATATTTTTTTTCCATTGTAATTATTACTCCTCTCGTCCCAATTACATAGGCTGATTTGACTTTTCACACAGATTAAAAAAACATACTTAGGCTGCATTTGATAGCGAGAGTGAAATTTTGGTGGAAAGAAAATGAATTTCAAGAAATTGAATTCCTGAAAATTGGATGCTTTATTTGTTTGATTGGTTAATTTTCTAGATGGAAAAAGTGAAAAATTTTTCTACTTTTGTTATTTGATTAACATTATTTTTCATGGCAAATAAAGCAAAAAATTAAGCTATTTTAATAAAAAAGATATATATATATATATATATATATATTAATTTTTATACACATTTGTACTTGATAATAATAATGTTAATTTTTGGCAAAAAATAAATTAATTAACAATAAAAATGATCAAAGGTGATGAAAACAGTTCAACATTTTGCCTAAAAATAAATCCTAGTAGATGGCTGGGAAAACCAATTCCGTGAATTCGAGAAAAATCAGCGCGTGGAGGAGTAAGCTAGAAAATCAATTACTTGGAAATTGATTGCAATCAAACGTCCTAAATATGGAAAAGTGCATGGAAAAATTACATTTTTCCTGGAAAAGAATGATAATCAAACATAGCCTTAATTTTATTGAAAATGTAAATTTTGTAAAGAAAATTCTCAACTTACCCTTATTTAAGTATCAAAACTATTATTATGGAAAGTAATAAATATGGGTACATTTGTAAATAAATAAAATAAATACTTCCCAATAAAGAAAAAAACTTATATAATTGGGATAAGAGAAAAAGGAAATGCAGTTTATATAAATGGGACGAGAGAAATATATTATAATCAAAGAATTGCTTTTATGTATGGACCACATTATAGTTTTGATGATCTACATAGAAAAAGATTAATTAATGCATAGTGGAAGTTCTGATATAACATTGGTATGAGCTTTATTAAAGAAAATGTACAAATGAATTTGGCTTGTAATTTTTATTTATTACTTTATTTACATTTTTAAGTGATTGAAGTATGATATTTTGTAGCTGAAGTTATTGTAGAAGATAAGTTGGAATTATGGTGTAATCACTACAAGAAAATTACGCTTATCCTACGAAATTTTCTCATACAAAATGAAATTTATATGCGAAGTCTATTTGTTCCTACGAAACGAGTTTTTGTGGAGATAAGAACTTGATTTAAAAAATATTTATACTTAAACTACAAATTTTTCGCATACAAATTTAAAAAATATTTATACTTAAACTATAAATTTTCCGCATACAAATTAAGTTTGTATGCGAAGTCTATTTTTTCCTACCAAACGAGTTTTTGTAGGAAAAAGAATTTGGCTACAAAAATATTTGTACTTAACCTACAAGTTCTTCGTCTATAAAACTAATTTTGTAGGCGGAGTTTTTGTTTTTATTTTTTTATTTTTAACAAAAACTAATTTTCGTAAGGATTTGATTTGGTTCCAAAATTTTCAAATTGAGATGGATTGTGCTCAAACTAAAGAGGTCAAACTAATGGCCCAAGATAAACTTCATTCCACACTCCAGTCGACTTCACCGTCCCCTTCTCCCGAGTCGCCTTCCTCGTTAAGACTCCAGAGTCACCTTCTCCGTCCAAGCTCCAGTCACACTCCCCGTCTAAACTCAATGTTCAAACTCCAGATCTGATAATCGATTCACCAATACATTCTTATAATCGATTTACCGAAGAGACTCTCCTGTCCGTGGACCGTCGCTACTTCCATTTTCCAGGTGCTCGCAGTCAGCAATCGATTTGAAGGTGAGTTTCCAAACTCGGGTTTCTGCATCTTGGTTCCTAGATTTTGAATTGCTTATTTCTATTTTGAAACTTGGGTTTCTGTATCCTCTTCTAAACTTGGGGTTTCTGCCTCCTGTTCAAAATTAAATAACATGTAAACGAAATTTACGCCTTTAAGAAAATAGCATGAGAGATCTTGCAATTTAGGACTTTCTTAAGTTTAAAATGAACCAATGAAAGCCCTATTGTAGTTGAAGTTGAGTAATAATATCTCTACTTAAAAGAAATAAAAGTAGGATTTCTGATTAGCATACTAAATTTTCAGAGATTTGAACTATGGATGCTTGATACTATATAATTGATAAATGTCCATAAGAATTGCACCACATTCACTTTCTGAAAAATGATAAGGCTTTGATTTTTTTTTCTTTATCTAGGCTAGGTTATATACTTGATTTAGGTGGTTGTTATGAACTTGATTCGTACAAAGTTTTGGAGAGGATATAGTTGCTGGAATTTATATATGTTAAAGGCTTAAACTGGCCTTCAATTTATATTAATATTGGGCCTTCATACAGCAAAACCTATTCATGCAATTCATCACCAAGTTGCCTACCTGCTCTTCATTTCTATGGGTTTTCCTGTTTTCCTTTTACCTCATTTGGTGATGATTTTATTTACTACTTATATGTGATAAGAAGAAAACTTATTAACAGGTTTATAGTGATAAAAAATAATCCATAGAAGCCTTAAAGAAACAAGGTCTAAACATTGTCCTTCACAATCTTTTCAGATTCGTGTTTGGTATCACTTCAATCTGATTATTACGTTATGTTAACTGTATGATGTTATCATTTAAAATAAATAGGTTAATGACTTAGTTTATCTTTGCATGGAGTGAAAGTAATGTACCAAACCAAAGAGCTGGAAGAGCAACAAGTTAAGAGGTTAGTCACTTCTGATATATCTCTGGAATTTGCTTGGCAGCTTAGATAACTTAAATGAGATAGAAAAAATGAACTAATGGTCCATTGGATACATTTTTACATTTTTGAATCCTAAACAAACAATTATCTTTCATCCTGAATCTTACAATAAGCTCTCTGGAATTAGTACCTTGGTATCTAAAGTTGTAGCAATCTTCATATGAAATATTTGCAGTCATTATGATTCTCTTACACTATTTGTCCATGATGCTTCGGTCGGATCTGGAATGAAACATGGCTGTCTAGTTTCTTCTACAAGCCTTGCAATTATGAACTTTTTGTAAAGCAATCTCTCAACATGGAGATGGCAATTGTCATGGCAAGGGTATGGAATATTACAAGTGTAGTAGAAATGTACCATATTTTTATTTTGTTTATTTATTTATTTATTTATTGGAGAGTTAATCAAATATTTTGTGTATTATAATTCTTGGATGTTGGCGTTGGCTGGATAATTCATGTAGACACTGATGAATTGTTACATCCAGCGGGTGCTCAGGAATATTCTTCGAGGAAATTGCTTCTTGACATGCCTGGGAATGTGGACATGGTCATCTTTCACAACTATGTAAGTAATTTGGCATCTCTTTGTTTCAGCATGGGAGAGATATATAAACTACTCTGTTATCTATGCTCGACACAATTGAAACTATCAAGCTTAACTTACAAAAACAAATAGGAAAAGAAAAGAGACATGTCAGTGATCTTCTCATGTTTCACCATCTTTTTCCCCTTTTCAGGGAACCTTTCACAGATGTAATTTTTGCACTTCTAGTTTCTAGATTTACTTGATTTCTTGCACTGGGAACCTGCAGAATTATACAAAGTTTAAGAAGAACTATGATCATTTAACAAAGGACACTTATTTTGGCATGTATAAGGAATCAATCCGTGGCAATCCAAATTACTTTTTGACCTATGGAAATGATAAATCAGCTACTCGAGTCCAAGACCATCTTCATCCCAATGGTGCACAAAGATGGCACAATTACATGAAACTCCCAAAGTAAGTTGATCTATTTATGAACACAGATGTATGCATTTCTTTAAAGCATTGGATATGTTTCATTGTTGTAGTAGATGATCCACGTATGCTCTACCATCATTTTTTTTCATGTTGCACCAAGTTGGAATTGACCACACAACTGTATTCTGCTAAATAGGCTTTTAAATATGTTTATACATGATGTTTTGACAATGAGATCAAATTGGAAGAGGAGGTTGTTTTACATTACACTTGGAAAAGTCTTCTGACTTGACTTCGAGACGAGATCGATGTGGTTGTAAGCCTACAAAGGAGGATGTCAAGCGATGCTTTATGTTGGAATTTGATAGAGCTGTGAGTACTTTGGATTTGCATTTTTTTTGTTGGTTTAGTTAGATTTTTAGATAATGTGACATTAAGGACAGCTATTTATCCTTAGTGAATATTTTTGGACCGTTAGTGAAAATCTATTTCCATAACTTCAATCAGACTGTCCAGTTGAGTTTTTTCAAAGTCTCTATGATGAGCAAATGGATCTTAATTATTTTTTTCTGCAACAGATATCAAGAGCATGTTGCCTGGACTAATAGAACCCTCTATTTGAAATTACTGAGGAAGGGGATTTTAACTTGCACATATGCTTCCATGGTAAGCATTTACTTATACACATCAATTTGGTCGAAAAAAAAGGTCTTCAATTTTAAAGGCATTTTATCTTGTTCGTGTTTCAGACCATCATCCAAGATTTAAGAGAGTCTGGTGTATTTGGTGCTGTCATTGCATCTGCTCAAGGATCTCTCTCCAAGGACAAGTTTTTAACATCTGTTACCAGTAGTAATTACTCAAGAACGACTTCTGCTTCTGAATCATTTATGAGGATAGATATTTATGTTATTATTATCATTATATAGATATAGATAACTAAAGAGCATGTTTGCTAAACTATTTTTATGTTTACAATCATTTTCAGTGACAATATTTTTTAGTTGTAGTTTAATACAATATTTGGAGTTAGTAATATATTGATTTATATTAGAAATTTTAATTTAATTTATTTTTCTGTATATTGTTATAATTTTGCATAAAAAAACAATCATTAATACTAAATATAAATAAAAAATAAAAAATGATTTAATTTTTTGAAAAAATAAGCTTTCTTCAAATAAAAAAATTGAAAAAAAGGTGTAGACAAGAAATTAACTTACAAAGCGTTTTCCATGCAAATAATTATTTGTAGGTAAAACTACGATTTAGCCTACAACATTATTTGTACTCTATACCTACAAACATATTTCCTAGGCCAACTACCATTAAAATACGAACAATTGTGTTGGGATAGAAATTAGATGATAAATAATATTTGTCTCTAAAAGATTTGTCAGCTCAAACTTCAGTCAACGAAATATATTTCGTAGGTGAAATAAACATTAGCATACAAATAATTTTGTTGGGAAAGATCTTAGACGATGAATGATTTTTGTAACACCCCAAGTTCAAAAATCTTAAACCTAGGTGTGTTAACTTCTCTTTACTTAAATGCGGAAACAAATCATTTAAAAACTTCAATCTATTCATTTTCTATTATAAGATTTTATAGAAATTTCGGTAGAGTCTCCTCTATAACTTGGACATAACCAACCTGTAGAGGGATATCATACCTACAATACATATGCAATTCTCACCCATTCAAATCCAACATTCAACATCCAACCACAATTCCAAAATTCAACTTCAACATCAATTCCCCAAACTCCTCAACAAAATAACTTGAAGTATAAATTTATAAACTCATGAAACATGATAAAAACTAATCACAGGGAAATACCATAACTTATTTTAACTAAAACAGACAAACTAATCAAAAGAATTTATCAATTAAAAGAATAACCAATGAATTAATTTGAGAAAGCCCTTCATTTATTCTTAAAAGAAATAGAATTATTAGTACTGTCTAAGTTTGCCGCCAAGTGCTCTCCTCAGATCACCTATCTTTCATCACCTGAAATGTTGGGGAGGGATTGGGGTGACCTAAAGCTTAGTAAATAAACTTTATGCATGAAATTCATGTTTATGACATGATTGCTTTAAAAATTTCATATATGTATCCCCATTTACTTTACTTTCCAGAGCATTCAAACTTTTCAAACTTTCACTTAACATTTCAAAACTTTCACTTCATTTCCATCGTGAGCTCACTTGGTATATTTTCTAGTCAATCAGATAAAAGTGGGCAATTCTTATTTGGAACCAGATTAACATTCACTTCATTCCACCGTAAAGCGGCTCATGCACTTCCCCACCGCAAGGCGGTTTAACAGTCCACCGTAAAACGGTTGAACATTCCGTCGCAAAGGGACTTAATTTGGGTACGCCGGTCCCCCGCACCCCATTTCCCACTCGCATCTTTCATGAACTAGAAGTACACCCATTCTTTCTTAAAAACTTGGGATACATAACTTTTGAACAAACTTGCACCTTGACACATTTCTTTCATTTAAAAACATTTGACTTCCCAATTTCGATGCCAATGTATGCTTGATGATGCAATGACATGATAATGTGCATGCTTGAACATTCTTCTCAATAACATATACTTTCATAAAGTAAATGAAATTCATCAAAGCAAGTAAGTTGCAAGGCAGTCATTTACACATTTCACATTTACATTCAATTTCTATAAAAATAGGGGGAAGTTTACTTACATGACATCCTTTGTATTTACCGTTATCTGGATTTGCAAGTGGAGGAGCCTCGACTGCCCGTGTCGTCAATGTACCAAAATTCCTAATTATTCACATTCATCAATAAATATGACTCTCAGTTCACAAACACATTCGTTATTCATTTTAATACTAATGAAACATTGATTGAGATTAAAACTTCAATTTAACCCAAACGTGACTTTACATAATAACCAAAACACATAAAACCATAATCGAAAGCAAAAGATTAAACCATTCGACACAACATTATAAGCTTAACTATTAAGGTACTTAAATCAAAACCAAAGTTTGAAAAATGTACACGACTTTACAATTTTCTCAAAATCTAGTAATTATAATTGTCGAATCCGGGCCCAAAAAAAGGTATAGTGATCCACCAGCGAAGGCCCAATAGTGGCCCAACGGACCTTGACCCACAGCTAAGACCTAAAATATCACCTTGGGATGAATGCCGAGGTGGTACGTCAAGCAAACCTCTTTAGCCGACCTGGTTAACACCTAGCCGATGTGCTTTATACTTAGCCGGGCCGCTTATGGCGTTAACCAGAAGATAGATGGAGTCAGTGATGGGACATTGCCTTTACCAAGATGTGACAGGCGCCCATCCCCTATGAAATGTAGCAATGATTACGGTTGAAAAGCAAGGTTGTAACCTCCATGAGCTAGGGTGATGACAAGTGTAAAGTATACCACGTGTCGTGATCCGAGACAAGAAGTTCCTCTATAAATGAAGCACGATTGTCTCCAAATTAGAGGTTAGCAATTTAATACCTTTATCAATATACATTTCTCTCACTCCCTTTTCTCTCTTCTACACATTTATATCTCCCACACCCAACACATATTTACCTAAAAATGAGTACTGACTTTGGCATCGGAGTGCAAACGGGAGCCACCTCGGCCCCCTTTGCAAACTGATTGTTTGTCACAGTGCGCAGGAGAACCACGTGTTCAAGAGGGAGGAACTGAGACGTGTTGGTCCAAGGTCCAGTCGGATTTTGTGGTCAACATTTTGGCGCCGTCCGTGGGAAGCCATACTGCTAATGATGCAAACCACGTAGCAATTGTAGCTACGCAACCCACAAATTATTGGAATCGACCCAAGAACGCCAAAGAATCACGATTTCGAGATTGATTCAAATTAATTGAACCAAGCAACCAACACAATCAATAGATATGCTGACCTCTTGATCACAATGAAAATAAATCTCACCCAAGATTTGAACAAACAAGAATTAAACTCGCAAGTTCGGATTTTATTCAATAAAGAATAAAGTATGAAAGCAAATTGCCTCTCAATAATAATATCAAAGTTGTGTTGAATAATGAAAATTACATCCCTATAAATAGGGTCAAAATCTAGGTTAAGAGTTCTAATTAAACAAGGAAACAAATAACCAAAAATAAGGAAATAATTAAAAATCTAATTTTACGCGTATAGTTACTTACGGCCTTGACCCTTCCCTTTACGGCCGTAAGACCCTTTCTGTTTCACCGTTACGGCCGTGAGATTCTTTTTACGGCCGTAAGCCATATTTTGAAAATCTCGTTCTTTAACTCGAGGCTTCGTTACGGCCGTGACAAATATTAGTTACGACCGTAAGTCCAATTTCTTCAAATTCTCAATTTTCAGCAGTGAGCTCTTCACGGCCGTAAGAATTACGGGTTACGGCCGTGAATTTTGAAAATTTGCAATTTTCTTCAACGGATTGAACGAGGTTGATCCACTCATCGTTTTGGCTCGGTCCCAACATGGAACTTGCTTCTTTTGACGACACGAACATTGTTTTGGCCATTGTTTCTTGCACTAGCTTGTCCATTGCTTCGTTGGCCCTCTTTGTTTGCAGTCGAGTCATCGGTCCTCCTTTGATCTTCAATGGATCTTTGTGCGGGCTTGTGTTCGTGGTCTGGATCACATCATCCCCTCCCTCTTCGAAAGGATTCGACCTCGAATCTGTACCTGCATCAAACAGAAACAATTTCAAATGGTGAATAAGAAGTAGTAGAATGTATAGCCCTATTATATGAAAATTCAATAAATGGTAAACACTCTTCCCAATTTTTCAGATTTTTATTGATTATCATGTGCAATAATTGAATCATTGTCCTATTTACTACCTCGGTTTGTCCATCGGTCTGTGGGTGACAAGTTGTAGAAACAAGTAGTTTTGTTCCTAATTTGTTCCACAAGACTCTCCAAAAATGATTAAGGAACTTAACATCCCTATCCGAGACAATACTTTTAGGCACCCCCTGTAAGCATACGACTTCCCGAAAGAAAATTTCAGCTATGTTAGTAGCATCATCAGTTTTGTGGCATGGTATAAAATGTGCCATTTTGCTAAAACGATCTACTACCACAAAAATTGAATCTCTTCCCTTCTTAGTCCTAGGTAGTCCCAAAACAAAATCCATAGAGATATCGACCCAAAGTTCAGTAGGGACGGGTAAAGGCATATATAATCCATGGGGTTTAATCCTAGATTTAGCCTTCTTATAACTAATGCATCTATTACAAACCCAAACCACATCAATCTTCATCTTAGGCCAATAGAAATGTTCACTTAGGATTTCAATGGTCTTTTTAACCCCAAAATGACCCATTAAACCTCCACTATGGGCCTCTCTCACAAGTAACTCTCTCATTGAACACCTAGGGACACACAATTTATTTTCTCGGAATAAATAATCATCATGTTTAAAGAACATATCCACAGCCCCCTTACCACATAATTCATAAATATTAGAAAAGTCCAGATCATTAGCATACATGTCCTTAATGTATTCAAATCCAAGCAATTTAGAATTTAAAGAATTTAAAAGAACATACCTTCGAGACAATGCATCTGCCACCACATTTTCTTTACCTTGTTTGTATCGGATGACATAGGGAAATGTTTCGATGAATTCTACCCACCTTGCATGTCTCTTACTTAGCTTAGCCTGACCCCTCAAATGCTTCAAGGATTCATGATCAGTGTGTATCACGAACTCCCGTGGCCACAAGTAATGTTGCCATGTCTCCAAAGCGCGCACAAGTGAGTATAACTCCTTGTCATATGTGGGGTAATTAAGTGCAGCCCCTTTTAGTTTTTTCACTAAAATAGGCGATTGGCCTTTGATCCTGCATTAAAACAGCTCCAATGCCTAGCCCTAAGGCATCACATTCAATCTCAAAAGCCTTGTTAAAGTTAGGAAGTGATAAAATCGGTGCTTTACACAACATATTTTTGATTGTTTCAAATGCATGTTCCTGTTCTACTCCCCATTTAAAACCTACACTTTTTTTGACAATTTTTGTGAGTGGTGCGGCAATCGTGCTAAAATTTTTAACAAAGCGCCTATAAAATCTAGCCAAGCCATGAAAACTCCTAATCTCAGTTATGCTTTTAGGTGTTGGCCATTCTTTAATAGCTTTGACTTTTTCTTCATCTACTTCTATTCCTTTAGCACTAACCACATAGCCAATAAACACAACTTTTTCCATGCAAAAATCACACTTTTTAAAATTAGCAAAAAGTTGCTCTTGTCTTAAAACCACAAGCACACACCTAACATGCTCCACATGCTCATTCAAAGTTTTACTATATATCAAGATATCATCGAAGTAAACTACAACGAATTTACCTATAAATGCACGTAAAACATGATTCATTAAACGCATAAAGGTGCTAGGTGCATTAGTAAGTCCAAAAGGCATTACTAACCATTCATACAGGCCATACTTAGTTTTAAAAACAGTTTTCCACTCATCTCCTTCTTTCATTCGAATTTGATGATAACCACTCTTAAGGTCAATTTTACTAAATATGCTAGAGCCATGCAATTCATCCAACATATCATCTAACCTAGGAATAGGGTGACGATACTTTACCGTTATGTTGTTGATGGCCCTACAATCAACACACATTCTCCAAGTTCCGTCCTTCTTTGGTACTAGTAACACAGGTACGGCACATGGACTCATGCTTTCCCTTATATACCATTTGCTCATCAAGTCCTCCACTTTCCTTTGAAGCTCCTTGTCTCCTCGGGGTTACTTCGATAAGCGGGGCGGTTTGGAATGACTGCTCCAGGTACAAAATCAATTTGATGTTCAATACCTCGAATGGGTGGTAACCCACTAGGTATGTCATCTGGAAACACATCCTCGAATTCCTGCAATAAAGAAATAGCCAAACTAGGGAGGGATTTGTTAGTTTCATCAAATGCAAGGAATGATTCCTTGTATAGCAGAAGGACCATTGGCCGTTCTTCCATGAATGCTTTCTTGATTTCACTCCTTTCTGCGTAGAAACTCATTTTTCTTTCTTTTCTGGCACTCTTCGCTCCCTCTCCTTTTTCTGAGGTATGTACCCCAACACTCCTTTTTTCTCTCGCCTCTCCTTTTTCTGGAGTCGTGGCTCCAACTCTCTTTTCCTCTCCTTTTTCTGAGGTCGTGGCCTCAACTCTCTTTCTCTCATTTTCCCTCACTCTTTTTTCTTCATCATTTTTCAATTTTATTTGATCTTCATACACTTGTGACGGTATCAATTGTGCAAGTGTAATGATTTTTCCCCCTTTGGTAAAGCTATACCTATTTTTATACCCATCATGCGTTACCTTCCTATCATATTGCCAAGACCTACCCAACAAAATGTGTCCGGCATGCATAGGAACCACATCACACATAACATTATCCACATAGCTACCAGTAGAAAAACTCACCAACACCCTCCTATTCACCTTAATTTCTCCACTATCATTTAACCATTGAAGCCTATAAGGTTTAGGATGTTTTAACAAAGGTAATCCTAATTTTTCAACAAGTATAGTACTCTCGACGTTAGTGCAACTACCACCATCAATAATCATACTACATACCTTGTTATTAATGCGACATCGTGTATGGAATATGTTCTCCCGTTGTTGTTCCAAATCATCCGTGTTGATTTGAGCACTAAGAGCTCGCCTTGCCACTAATAACTCGCCATGCTCCCCGGATAATATATCCTCATCATCACATATTTCCTCCAATGCCGGCATATCGCTATAATCCTCTTCCTCACTATCACTCTCCATGGTTCCATCCTTTCGCACAAGTACCACTCGCCTATTAGGACATTGAGATGCCACATGTCCTCTCCCCAAACATTTGAAGCATTGAATGTCTCTACTCCTAAATGGTTGAGGTTCCCCTTTAGGTACGAGTTTATTAGCTTGTTCCTCCTTCCCTTTTGCTGCCTCAAACTTCCCTTTTGGTGCTTCAAACTTCCCTTTAAAAACAGCCCCATCTCCTTTACTTTCCCACTTCGGCTTCCAAGAAGAATTAGAACCAGATTGATACCTTGCTGTTCCCTTTTTCTTTATTTGCTTCTTCACCTTTATAGCCATGTGCAACATATCTTCCATCTCCAAATAATGTTGTAGTTCAACCAAATTAGCTATATCCCTATTCAACCCATTCAAAAATCGAGCCATCGTAGCCTCCCTATCCTCTTCTACATTAGCTCTAATCATCAACATCTCCATCTCCTTATGATAAACCTCCACACTCTTTGATCCTTGGTATAGACTTTGTAATTTTTGATGAAGCTCCCGATGGTAATGACTAGGAACGAACCTCTTTCTCATGATAGCTTTTAACTCATCCCAAGTACTAACGGGCCTCTCGCGATTCCTCCTCCTAGAAGTCACCAATTGATCCCACCAAGTAATAGTGTAATCGGAGAATTCAAGTACAGCTACCTTAACCTTTTTCTCTTCCGAATAAGTGTAGCAATTGAAAATTAATTCCATCTTCTTTTCTCATTTTAGGTATGCTTCCGGATCACTCCGACCCTTGAATGACGGAATTGTCATTTTGATGTTGCTCATACTACCATCCATTCTATCGCCACCAAGATCTCTATCCCTTCTTCCATGCCTAACTACTCTATCCACAATTGCCCCCATCGTCAAAATCACTACCTTCTTCATTCTCATCGATCCCCTCTACTCTACGACCTTGCCCACCTTGCCTACGGGCATTAGGCACTTCCCGAGGTTACTCAAGCCTTTCTAACCTACCTAATACATCCCCAAAAAATCACTCAAATCGTTGTACCATCTCTTCCGTCATGTTGACTCGATCGTTGTTTTTTGTAGTAGAAGATTGTTCAGACATCCTAAAACTAAATATTATATGCCTCACGTGTATTTCGCTCGTGTATCACTCAAATTTGGCTTTTACCCTCTATTGATCTCACCCCTCTGCCTTTTTCCACTCAATGGCTTTCACCCCAATTGCTTCAAAGAACGAACTCGAACTCAAACAAGTCTAAGCCCGAATGATTCAAATCGAGTAAGAGTGAGAATTTTATGAAATGTTTGGAAAACTTGAAGAAGACCTTTAGAGAGTGGAATTTGACTCGATATAGAACTTGACACTTTTTATGGAAACTAAGATTGAGTCAAGAATATATTTCTTGAAATCAAATAACAGCTATTTTTTTCTCTTGGACTTGGAATTTTCGTTTTTCTTTTTTTAGATTTCTCGAAAATTCAACTTCGAGAAAGACGAAACAAACGAAATTTAATTTGGATAACAAACGAAGGAAATAACGACTATTGAATTTTTTGTGACACTTTTTTGATTAAAGACTCAAGAACTGGAAGACCACGAAGAACAAGATTAAAGAAGACTCAAGAAAACAAAACAAAGACATAACCTTGATTTTTGGAGCCTAAGCTCTGATATCAGATGATGCAAACCACGTAGCAATTGTAGCTACGCAACCAACAAATTATTGGAATCGACCCAAGAACGTCAAAGAATCACGATTTCGAGATTGATTCAAATTAATTGAACCAAGCAACCAACACAATCAATAGATATGCTGACCTCTTGATCACAATGAAAATAAATCTCACCCAAGATTTGAACAAACAAGAATTAAACTCGCAAGTTCGGATTTTATTCAATAAAGAATAAAGTATGAAAGCAAATTGCCTCTCAATAATAATATCAAAGTTGTGTTGAATAATGAAAATTACATCCCTATAAATAGGGTCAAAATCTAGGTTAAGAGTTCTAATTAAACAAGGAAACAAATAACCAAAAATAAGGAAATAATTAAAAATCTAATTTTACGCGTATAGTTACTTACGGCCTTGACCCTTCCCTTTACGGCCGTAAGACCCTTTCTGTTTCACCGTTACGGCCGTGAGATTCTTTTTACGGCCGTAAGCCATATTTTGAAAATCTCGTTCTTTAACCCGAGGCTTCGTTACGGTCGTGACAAATATTAGTTACGACTGTAAGTTCAATTTCTTCAAATTCTCAATTTTCAGCAGTGAGCTCTTCACGGCCGTAAGAATTACGGGTTACGGCCGTGAATTTTGAAACTTTGCAATTTTCTTCGACGGATTGAACGAGGTTGATCCACTCATTGTTTTGGCTCGGTCCCAACATGGAACTTGCTTCTTTTGACGACACGAACATTGTTTTGGCCATTGTTTCTTACACTAGCTTGTCCATTGCTTCGTTGGCCCCCTTTGTTTGCAGTCGAGTCATCGGTCCTCCTTTGATCTTCAATCGATCTTTGTGCGGGCTTGTGTTCGTGGTCTGGATCACATCAGTTAACCACGAAAACACATGGTAAAAAGCCACACATAGAAAGGTAGTCCTGAAAAAGGACGAATAACCTCTTACGAAAGAGCGGATAACTGCAAAGAGCTTTGAAAGATAAGCTGGTTGGCCTTGAAAAAGGCAAGAGCTTTGAAAGATAAGTTGGTTGGCCTTGAAAAAGGCAATAGCTTTGAAAGATAAGCTGGTTGGCCTTGAAAAAGGCAAGAGTTTTGAAAGATAAGCTGGTTGGCCTTGAAAAAGGTAAGAACTTTGAAAGATAAGCTGGTTAGCCTTGAAAAAGGCTAAAAAAAATACTTTGAAAGACAAGTTTGTTAACCCTGAAAAAGACTTCAAACTTTGAAACATAAGTTTAACAACCTTGAAAAAGGCTTAAAACTTTGAGATATAAGTTTAACAACCTTGAAAAAGGCTTGGAACATTGAGATAAAAGTCTATCTATCCTAGAAAGGTGAACTAAGACCAGAAATTCCTCCGAAACATGAATGAAAACGATGGAGATGTTAACCCCCGTAGGGGAAGAAATGACCAACACGGTGAGGGGGAGGCTCCTCAAGAACCACATGAGAACACCAATGAGGGGGCGGCACAACCTAACCCACCACGTCGGCACTGTAACCGCCGCATGATGCAAGACATGACTCGCATGGCGGCCTAAATGCTGGAGATGCAGAGGCAGTAGATAGAACAGACTGCTGTAATAAATGTCTTTATGGCCAGAGGGTATGTTATGAACGAACCCGTGATGCCTAAGCAATACCCACAGCCACATTATTCACCGTCTGAGGCGGCCACTGCCTCGTATTATTATCAAGATCCACAGGCATATGCCGAGGTGGAATTCGAGCCCTTCTACGAGGAAGACCCGGAGCATGAAGCACATGAAGAACAAAACCCACTCCCAGCTAGACGCAGGGAGGTTTCTCCCGCAAAATCCGACAGTGTCTTCAGCCGAATAGGAGGGTTATTCAGGGGCCAATGACGGGGGCAAACGGACCCAGGTCGGCACAATGCCGCAGAGCCTAGAAATAGGCGGGAGCGACGTGCTGAAGAAGCCTTGTCGCAGGGTCAAATGTATAGGGACCAACATGGTACGGGATCAGAAAGGTTGGCATCAGCACATGAGCCTAGGAATAGGCAGGAAAGAAGAGCCGAAGCAGTTCGGACAAAATCTCGCAACGAGCTACCAACCCACGGAAGGCCAAACTACGGCCGTGTTTTTCCACCACAAAGGCAAGAGTATGCTCCGCCGCTCTACGACCAATACCATGATCCAATGTATTCCGGTCACGATGAAAACAGTGAACTGCCCTCTTACGAGTTGGATGACGAAGAGGAAGTAAGTCCCTTCACAGAGGGCCTCCGTAGATGCCCCGTACCTCATGACTTCGAGATGCCAGAAATAGCAAAGTACTCTGGACGAGGTGATCCTGATGATCACCTGTTAAATTATCGAGCCAGCATGGAAATAGCCGGAGCCACACTGACACTGAAATGTAAAGCCTTTGCTTTAACCCTTGAGGGAAGTGTCATACGATGGTATAAAAAAATCCCTCCATGCAGCATCTAAAGTTGGAGAGATATGAAAACGGCTTTTAAAAATGGCTTTGTTTCCTCCAGGCCTAGCCAACTCCCGCTCCAACGCCTTCAGGATCTGAGGCAAGGAAGGGACGAGTCTCTGAAAAGTTACCTAGCTAGGCTTACTGAAGAGATGCACATCTGTAAAAATATCACAGAAGCGGAGATGTTTTCCGCTTTAAAAGGAGGGCTAGATATGACCAGCATGTTCTGGAGGGATGTCCGGATCAGGAAACCAAGGGATTACAACGCCCTGGTAGACCTGATGAAGGAGGAGATTGTATCGGAAGAAATGGCTAGGGCCAGAGATAATCACCCTCAAGGGAGATACAACCTTGGATATTCCAATGAAAGCAAACCTCAAGAAAGGAGGAAACAAGGATAGGGTTGGCGGTAGCCCAGGTGGTGTACCGCGCTTGTTTCTAGGAACAGGATCTAGCTTTGCAGCAGAAATCACAGATGCTATCCCTCACTTGCATTCCAATACTCCTCCCCAGAATCCCCCCCACTGCTCAAGGAAGGATGGAATGTGACCGAAACGGGAAACAGCCCATGATTGGGGCTTACTGCGCCTACCACAGATATTACGGTCAAGCAACAGAGGATTGCAGAGAAATCTACATGTTAGCTGACCAGAAGGCGCAGGGGAGAAGAGGAAGTGACTTCTCCCCCGACACAGGGAGAACCCAAAAAATCGGTGGCTCGAAATTCAACCGAGCTGATAGGAGAGCTCCATGGAAAAATTCGACTAAAGAAAGGATTGAAAATCGTCAAAGAAACAAGAATAAGGGCCAGGATACCACCTCGACGCATGCTAAAGACACACGTGAGCCACCAATGCCTGTCGCCGACCTCCCTATCCGAGAAATCGATACGATACTGGGGGGCCCCCACCCAGGTGGGAGCACAAACAACTCCCAAAAGAGGTATATTAGAGAGGCCAAGCAGCCCGCCAACGTGAATTACCATATTCATTCACATCCTGTAGGGATGCCTCGGACAGAACCTATCACATTTACCCAAGACGATGCCATTGGAGTGCACTTCCCACACAATGATGCATTGGTTATAAGGGTAGTGGTGGCCCAGAACGGGTTATCGAGGATGATGGTGGATGACGGAGCCTCGATAAATGTGATTTACGGGGTAACTTTCGACAAGATGGGGATCAGCACTCCACTCATTCCGATCCCGGATCCCATATATGGATTCACAGGAGACAGCATAACCCCCAGGGGATCCATAACCCTAATGACTGAGATAGGGCAAGCACCAACTATTTCCAGAATCCCCATGGAATTTCTGGTGGTGGATAAAATCTCCTCCTACCATGGTTCGATTGGGAGGCTAGGTCTCATCGACTTGGGAGCTGTGACGCATACGAAATACATTTGCATGAAGTTCCCCACGGAGCATGGTGTTGCAACTGTCAGGGGGAGCCAAACTGAATCACGGGCCTGCTACACAAATGCAATTCAAAAATTTCAAGATCGAAGCTTGAACATGATCAGCGACGTAGCCATGGCCGAGGCTGCTCCAGACCCTGAAAGATTGGGTGAAGGGCCTTCTGGTGATAAGGATGCTACGATGAGACTGGAGGAGGATTTAGCAGATCTAGACCCCAGAATGGCAGGTGACAATTGTCCCACCCCAACCGAAAGGTTGGAATGCTTCGGCGTAGACTCACTTGATCCAATTAAAGAATTACAGATTGGACTGGACTCATCGACCGAATACAAGAGTCAATTGAAGAACTTGTTTCTTCAAAACCTCGATGAATTCGCGTGGAAGCATGGTGACATGATTGGAATCGATCCTAAAGAGGCCTACCACAGGCTTCAGCTGGATCCCCGAAGCCTTGGGCATAGGCAAAAGAGAAGACCCATGAGTTCAGACAAGTATGAGGCCTTGAAAGACGAGGTGGCAAAGCTATTGCAAAATGGCTTCATCAGAGAGTCCTGATATCCGAAGTGGGTATCAAATCCTGTTTTGGTACCAAAACACAATAGGAAACTGAGGGTGTGCATTGATTTTTCGAACTTGAACCAGGCATGTCCCAAAGACAGCTTTCCACTACCCCGGATCGATCAGCTGGTCGACTCCACGGCAGGACACGAGCTGCTAAGCTTCATGGATGCATACTCCGGGTACAATCAAATTCCCATGTTCGAATCGGATGAAGAGCATACTTCATTTATCACAGATAGAGGACTCTATTGCTACAGAGCTATGCCATTTGACTTGAAAAATGCGGGAGCTACCTATCAGAGGCTGGTAAATTGCATGTTCTCGAAACAGTTGGGAAACACTATGGAGGTGTATGTTGATGACATGCTAGTCAAAAGCATGGTCGCCGTGGATCATATCCTCCATTTGTCAGAAGCATTCGATGTTTTGAGAAAATATCGGATGAAACTCAACCCAGCGTAGTGTGCTTTTGGGTAGCATCTGGGAAATTCCTCGGATTCATGGTGAATAAGAGGGGAATCGAAGCCAATCCGGACAAAATCAATGTTTTGCTAAACATGCAGTCGCCTCGAAATCCAAAAGAAGTGCAAAGCTTAACGGGAAGAATTGCGGCCTTGAATCGATTCGTCTCAAAATCCACTGACAAATGCTTGCCATTTTTCAAGGCCCTAAAGGGGGGAAAGAGATTCCAATGGACACCGGAATGCGAGCAGGCGTTTTTCGACCTGAAAGCTTCTTTGGGACGTCCCCCATTGCTATCAAAGTCGAAGGCTGGCGAGCCTCTTTACTTGTATTTGGCTGTATCAAAAGAGGCTGTTAGCTCGGTGTTAGTCAAAGAGGAGAATGGGAATCAGTTGCCAGTGTATTATGTAAGCAAAGCCATGTTGGATGCCGAGACGCGCTACCCAGATATGGAGAAAGTTGCTCTCTCGTTAATTACAGCATCTCGCAAACTTCGTCCCTACTTTCAGTCATACTCCATACACGTGCTCACCAAATTTCCCATGAGACAAGTGCTGCAAAAACCAGACGTTTCTGGGAGGTTACTAAAATGGGCGATAGAAGTCATCCAGTTCGACCTACATTATGCGCCTCGGACCGCTGTAAAGGGCCAAGCGTTGGCGGACTTTGTAGTTGAATTCACACATCCCCCTGAGGTCGAAATGGTAGATAACACGGATGCCAGCCAAGAGTGGAAATTGTTCATTGACGGGTCCTTGGCTGATGGACTATCCGGCGCAGGGATATTGTTAATAAGCCCAGAGGGGTTTAAATTACACAGTGCAATCCGCTTTGAATTCAAAGCCTCAAACAATGTTGCTGAATACGAGGCGTTATTAGCCGGGCCAAGACTCGCGAAAGCCTTGAAAGTTAAGTCCGTAGTGGCTAACAGCGATTCGCAGCTTGTTGTGAGCCAATTCAATGGGCAATTTTCTGCCAAAGAACCTTCTATGGTCGCTTACTTGAAGAAAGTAAGAGATTTGGCTGCACATTTCGGAAAAATGGAGTTGCAACATATCCCCAGAGCAGAAAATCCCAACGCCGATGCTTTGTCCAAACTAGCAAGTAGCAGCGATTCAGAGTTACACAATCTAATCCCAGTTGAGCGCATGTTTACTTCTTCTATTGAGCCAGGACCGGGAATTTTTGCGATTGAAGAAGAGGGATCCTGGACGAACCCCCTGATTGCCTATTTGAATCATCAGACAGTGCAAAACGAGCCAGAAGCAGCTCGAAAATTACAGAAATACTCTGCGAATTTCGTACTCTTGGACGACCTGCTTTATAAGCGGAGTTACACATCTCCTTTGCTGAGATGTGTGGGGCCACAGGAAGGGCAGTATGTGATGAGAGAAATCCATGAGGGCGTCTGTGGAAACCATGCTGGGGCTCTATCGCTAGCTCGAAAAGCCCTCAAACAGGGATATTTTTAGCCTACTATGCGAAAGGATTCCCATGACTTCGTACGCAAGTGCGATAAATGCCAAAGACACGTGACCATACCACATCAGCCGCATCACGAGCTAACTGTGGTGACTAGCCCTTGGCCTTTTGCAAAGTGGGGGGTTGACATTATTGGTCCTATGCCTAGAGGTGCTGGTAACAATTGCTTTGCCATAGTAGCAATTGACTACTTCACCAAGTAGGTCGAAGCGGAACCTTTGATGAAGATCACCGAGGCCAACACCACCAAGTTCATTTGGAAAAATATCATATGCCAGTTCGGGATACCACATTCGCTGGTTAGTGACAATGCGAAACAGTTCAAAAACAGAAGCGTCGATGAGTTATGTGACGATTTGGGAATTAAGAAACTGTTCTCATCTCCACATCACCCACAGGCCAACGGACAGGTCAAAGCTGTGAACAAGACCATAAATAATACCCTGAAAAGGAAGTTGGAATTCAAAAAGGGCGCATGGGTAGATGAACTCCCACAAGTGTTATGGGCGCTTCGAACCACCTTGCACACCACTACTGGAGAAACACCTTTCTCGCTGGCATACGGGGCCGAGGTGGTATGCCCCGTTGAAATTGGAATCACTTCGCTTCGTCAAATTCATTATGACGAAGTTAGGAACGAGGAAGCGCAAAGAGCCGGTTTAGATTTCCTCATGGAAAAGCGGGGTGATTCTCAAGTGGTGATGGCCAAGTACTAGAAAAAGATGGCTCGATACTACAACTGATGTGTTCCGGACCCGCGACAATCGGAGTCATAGCAGGCTTGACAGAAAATTAAATATTCAAGCCAAAATAAAAGTGCAGTCCAGTCAACCATGTCTGGCGTTTCGAAAGTCGTGGTTCTTTATTCCGCATCGTCGAGCCATCGCGTCGTGAATATCGGGTCATGATTCATCCGTCCAACCACAACCTGAGTTCGGAACTTTCCGGCGTTTATTCCGCGCTTCGAATCTCATCAACAACAAAAGAGTGAAAAGTCGACGCTTTAATATTGGGGACTTGGTCCTCAAAAAGGTTCTTCCTTCAACATAGGAGCCATGAGTAGGGACTCTAGGTCCTAACTGGGAAGGCCCTTACAAGGTCCTTGCCGAGGTGGTACCCGGAACATACATGATTGAGGACCTGTCTGGAGTACCTCTATGTAAACCTTGGAACACGGACCACCTTCGCCGTTATTTTCAATAAAACTAAATTCCCCCTCTATGATTGCAACATTATCATATGATTTCATAAAATCATGGGTGAGCTGTGTTGAAAATTACGCCAATTTCTATATTAGACAAACACAATGGATAAATGCAAGTTCCAAAATTATTTTGGTCATGACACCATACGTCCACGCTATGCATAAAATTTTTTTGAAAACAAGGGACTTTTATAAAGCTCACACGGAGATCACTGCGTAAAAAATTGAGTGTGTTGGCACCATCAAAAGAAATCCATACAAACTCGCTTGCATAGGTCCTACAAAAGGTGATTTGAGAAACGTTTAAATAATTGTCAAAATCAAATCCAGCTGGTAAGCATAAATGCCTCAGACATTGTCATATAAACCAAAGTTCTTAAAGCGTTAAGTTAGTTCATACATACGGAGCGCTCTCTCGTGCGAAATATTAAACGTTTCCGCAAAGTTGTTGATACTTTCATACATACACTTAGACAAAGCATTCGCAAGACATATGTGTACTAACTACTGTGTAATCAAGCGTAAAAGTCCCTATATTATTTTTGTTGCAAAAACACATGCGCACTTCATTAAAAACGAATGACTCTTGCGAATTTACACCATGACCATGGCGTATGGATTGAAAGTATTCACGCCATTAACAGAAGTTCATGCAAAGTTGTAAGTATAGGTGTTACTGAATATAAGGTAAAACTGCTCAAAAGTTGGTCAAAATCAGATCTAACCAGCAAACGTGAACGCATTAATTTAGTTAGATCTGAGGGACTAGACATTTACAGACATTTACAATTTCCCACATATCATCATACAATTACGAAGCATTCGCACTTGGAAATACTCATGCTTAAGCAGTTAGAAACGTTGCTGCGCTGAAATATGAATAAACTATTCCATTCATAAAAATGAGGCATTTACAAATCAAATAAAGGTTACATTTACAATATCAGGTGCCGGGGCACTTACAAAAAAAAAAAAAAAGAAGAAGAAGAAAACAAAAACAAACACACTAACTAACTAACAACAAGACAAAGATGGAAGATGATCATTGTGGAGGAACGCCTTCTGGAGAGCCCTTGCAAGATGCACCTAAGGGATCTGCAGGAGCATCTTGAGGCTCAGGGTAGAATGCTTCAACGGAGGACAGGTCCAAAGTTGGAAAAGCTTCCTTCACGTCCCCCAAGGCTATCCTGGCCCCTAAGTTCCCAAAAACCCGCTGCATAGCCTCGTACTCAGGGGTCTCTTCAAAGGCGTCCTTGAAGTTCTAGACAGCTTCCGACACTCTAGTGTTTAAAGCATTCTCCACCCGTGTCGCGACAGTCTGCTCCAGGACTTCAGTGATCCTCGTTTGCATGTGCTTTTCTAGCGAGGCAAGGTCCTCTTCTGATTTCGCCTTAGCCTCCAGCTCCCTCCCCATTTTTTCATTTACCGCTGCCACCTTAGCTTCTAGCTTCAACTTGGCTGCATTAGCGGTGGCCAGGGCCTTAGAGGCGATAGACTGTACACGGTTGGAATCATCCAATTTCTTGCACAAGACCGCCACGTATGACTCAGAGGCCTGGAGGTCATGCTTCAGTTTGTCATTGTCTTCCTGGAGGCACTTCGCATTAGCCCTCTCTTCTGAGGAAGATTTACGGGTTATGAGCAGCTGGGCCTTGAGGTCATTGATCTCCTTGAGCATATTGTCCGCATGCCGGAGCGCAGTCTCAGCATTCTTCTTGTCCCTCAGCGCCTCCTCCACGGACGATTCCACCTCGTCAATGAGGGCCAGTGCCCTGACATTCATGGCCTTGGCGGCGAGCAGCTTCCGGGATGGACTGGTGCTTGAGGAGAAGGCAGACCAACCCTCCGTCCAAAATTGTTTAGTGATAAATGCAGCCCGGGCTAGAGGAGAACTGGGGGAATCAAACAATGAAGGGCTGAAAGTGACGTATCTGGGGAGGATGCTGGTTTTAGTATGCTTGAGCTCTTCCGCCCCCTCTGGTGTCACTTCATAAGCCAAGCCTGTGATGGGCACAGATGGCTCGTCCTCCAGTTCCTCGATCATTGGTGGCGGAGGTGCAGAAGTGGACTCCTTGCCTTTACCTCTTCTGAGCCTCTTTAAGGGGGAGGGCTCCTCCTCAGGTGCTTGCTCAGATATGTCCTCGGACAATGAAGGTGGCACTGAAACATCCTTAGTCTCCCTGCCCCTCTTAGATCCGCCTCTGTCCGACCTCTTCCCCTTCCCCTTGGCAATGCCTCTCTCAGGATCTGCCTCCCCCTCAATGTTGGGCTGTTGAGGACCCACTGGAAGTAGAGTGGGTGGTGGCAGAAGAGCTGGAAGAGGGCCCTGAAGTTGGGAAGTAGACTTCACAGACGCTTCCTTCGCCACCCCAACTTGTAGGTTGGCCAGGACCGCTTTCTGCTTTCTTTCAATCTCACTGCCATGGCGCAGAGCAGGAGGGATCTTCTTAGCCATAAGACCCTTTAAAGAGATCTTTGGAAATTCCTTGGAACCTAGCAAAAAAAAAATGAGGCTACGAGCAGAAAAAGTGTAAGATAAAGCAGTAGTAGGGAAACGAACGTACCCATGGCTCGCATAAGACCGTGTTTAACAAACAGCTTGTTTTGCTGAATGACTCCTTGGAAACTCCCCTTGTATGCAAACAAACGCCTCACGGCCTCTAGGTCTGCGTCGGGGAGGAGGCGAGCAAAAGTGTCCCATGCCATGTACCGGTGACATGTTAGTAAACAGCCAAGAAAAGTAAATGAGAATTAGCAGAGCAGACGAAACGTGACACTTAAAGACTCTAAAACCAGTGCAAGACTCACTAGGTAGGGAAAGAGTTCGGGGAACTGTAATTTCGGGATTGGGATCCACATGAGAACTTTGCCACTCTCCAGTGACCCAGAACCACTGGTTCCTCCAGTTCTTTATTGAGGTGGGGTGACCGGTGATAACGGGAGGATAAGAGCCCCTGGGAGACAAGTAGTACCAATCATTGACGTCTGACCTCACGTCTCTCTCTCTCTCCCTTCTAACTGATTTTTTCAAAGTATAGAGAGTGTGAATGATGTACAGTGAGATCGGATGATCAGGGTTGACCTCTTGCCACACCAACCAAGTGCCCACAGCCTGTGTCCAGAAATTGGGGGCCAGCTGGTAGGGGCACAGGTTGTAGCTCCTAAGTAACGCCCTGAAGAAGGGGTGCAGGGGAAGCCTCATCCCGCAAGAAAGGGCATCGTAGCATATGACCGCCTGGCCCTGAGGAGGGCTTCAAGGTCGGAAAGATGATGTAGGATGCACCAATTGGACCCCTTCTGGTAGCCTGAATTTTGCCGAAGCCCCGGCTAAATCAACCCTTCGAATTTCGGTGGCGACCTCTCTGCTCTCCCATGACTCGGGGTTTGGATCAGGATCGACGTGGTAGCCCGAAACCTTGTTAACCTGGTCAACCCACTCCTCTACTTGGGCAACCTCCTCTGCAGACAAACCCAATTCTTCCCTATGTGCCCTAAACGGTGCTCTAACGATTAAGCCAAGGTCCTAGTGACCAGAAGAAGAGCCGGCCGCCTCTTCTCTCCTCAGATCCCTGTCTCGTTTGCTCCAAAGCTCTGCCAAAGATGCCTCCTCCTCGGATGACAGATGAGCCATGTAAGTCTGATGTTTATCTTCTTTGCTGTCAGAATCACTCAAATAGATTATGCCACTGTTTTTCCTATTTCTCCTCTTAATCTGCTCCTTAAAGAAGCGGGAACTAAAAACCGATAAAGAGATGGGGCAGAAACCTCTGACGGGAACCGCCATTGCTAACATTTCCTGTGAACTCGTTCCCCCAACTCTTTCCATTTTTTCTTTTGTTTTAAAGGTGGGTCAGACTCAACGAAAGAAAAATAAGGTGCAAAAACAAAATTTTCAAACCCACAATGAGGAACTAAAAATAGAAAAGTCTCGCATATACAAAGACCAAGAGGTTTACCTTCAGATGACGAATGCTTGAAATTGTGCACTGAGAATGAAGAACTCGCCGGTAAAGAAACTGTGGAACAGTAAAGGCGGACGCTGGGTAGAAAGCCCTTGAGGAGAAGACTCGAAACTTGCAGGAAAGAGAAAAACGGAACAAGCTTTCGCCAGAGTATTGCTGCAAAGACTCTTAGAAAGTGGTAAAAGGGGAAATAATAAAATGAAGAAGGATTTATAGGGATCCCAACGATCTAGATTCCTTAATTTTTGTGAGCCGTATGATTAATGTGGTTAACCCATGCTTCTTGGAGAATGAGCTAATCAAAGCGCCAGCCGTCAATGGGAGGGACAAAACCGTTCAGCTACCACAGTGAATACCACGCGCTGCGAAATGCTACTCCCCTCCCATTTATATATATATTTCTTGGAAATAGATACCAATAGCCCCTCTGAATTAAACGCGCCGCCTAAGAAACGCGCTAGTACGATCCCGGCCCCATTTAGGAGGAAAAATCCGAGGCAGAAGATCAGCTATAATATGGATCCGAACCTTACATAAGGAATTTCATTATTGACTCCCTAAAAAGTTAATGCTGTGAAATCATGGCAAATCCTACATGACCATGAATGATCCCTTCGGATTTGAGGGACTAGTGTTGAATCCGGGCCCAAAGAAAGGTACAGTGATCCACCAACGAAGGCCCAATAGTGGCCCAACGGACCTTGATCCACAGCTAAGGCCTAAAATATCACCTTGGGATGAATGCCGAGGTGGTACGTCAAGCAAACCTCTTTAGCCGACCTGGTTAACCCCTAACCGATGTGCTTTATACTCAGCCGGGGCGCTTTATGGCGTTGACCAGAAGAGAGATGGAGTCAGTGATGGGACACCGCCTTTACCAAGACGTGACAGGCGCCCATCCCCTACGAAATGTAGCAATGATTACGGTTGAAAAGCAAGGTTGTCACCTCCATGAGCTAGGGTGATGACAAGTGTAAAGTATGCTACGTGTCGTGATCCGAGACAAGAAGCTCCTCTATAAATGAAGCATGATTGTCTCCAAGTTAGAGGTTAGCAATTTAATACCTTTATCAATATACATTTTTCTCGTTCCCTTTTCTCTCTTCTACACATTTATATCTCCCGCACCCAACACATATTTACCTAAAAATGAGTACTGACTTTGGCATCGGAGTGCAAACGGGAGCCACCTCGGCCCCATTTGCAAACTGATTGTTTGTCACAGTGCGCAGGAGAACCACGTGTTCAAGAGGGAGGAGCTGAGACGTGTTGGTCCAAGGTCCAGCCGGATTTTGTGGTCAACAATAATTATTACTCACGTTCACACAAAAATCATATTTGAAATAAGGGACTTAATTTCATGCAACTTATGAATTGTACTAATCCATTTACTCAAATCTCAAACTAAATTATAACTTAGTCAAACTTTACAAAACAATGTTCCATTAAAATTCCAACTTTTTAAAATCTGAAAATATTCAAAATAAGGTTTCAATTAAATTTAAAACTAATCAAACATAACCTAAAATCTTAAATTCAAGAATTTCCCATATATAACATACACATTTTGATTTTCAATTACAAAATTCGAAACCTGTAATAATCAAAATTTGAAATTTCAATTAAACTAGTTTAAAATCTTCGAAATCAGAAATTTCCAAATATATATATATATATACACACTTGTATACAATTTTCCCCAAACCTGAACATACATTTATAATCTCAAATATTAAACTAAAATATCAATTAACCAAACTAAATAACTAATTTTCGGAATCTAAAAATACTGTGAAAATTATGCACATATATATACACATATATGTATCAATACATACATACATACATGTTGCCAAAAATCTGGAATTGACTGTTTAAATTTCGAAATTGAATTATAACCCAAATCTGAAAATTTTGAAATCTTTACTTACATACATACATACATAAATTCAACATATATACATCAATACATATAGACAGGTGTGCGTGCGTGATTAGCAGCGTGCAGACCGTGGGTGTGGACTATGGGTAAAACCCGAGCGGTTGCCTGCAGGGGGGGGGGGGGAGGGGGAAAGGAACCTTACCGTGGCAGGGGGTGGCGGATGCTGAAGTTGTGGTCGGTGGCTGCAGCTTCTACCGGTGATGAGGTGGCTGAGCGTGAAAGGCGAGAGAGACGGAGAGGCCGAGCGAAGGAGAGAGCGAGAGTATGAGTCAGGTGAGGCTGAGAGAGGTCGAGGTTAAGGGAAATAGGATAGGTTTAAATGTAAAACTTGTTAAATTGCAAATCAGTCACTCGACTCTAATACATTGGTATTTTAAGTCCACAGCGCTCAAATAAAATTCCAAGTGTCACTAAACTTTTCCCAATTTCCATTTAAAAATTTTTAGGTCATTTTCAACTTAATTAAATAGAAAATAGAAAGACTAATAAATAACATTAATAATCATACATAGAATTGCACACAAATAATTTATGAACTTTCTATTTGGCACATTGATTAAGACGGCGTCCAAATCCTTCCACTGTAAATATTCAAATAAAACCATAATAATAATAATATTAGTTAAATCATTTATAATGATATTAATATAAACTTTACGTGAAAATCAAGACAGCATGTAAATCGAAAGGTGGTATTACAATTCTTGTAGCGAAATGGTTCGTAGGCACATACCTTCGCAGACAAAGATACCAATTTTGTCGGCTTATGTCTATCCCCTCAATATTTACCACACAAACCTCTCTAACAATTATCTTTGTTTGGAAAGATTTTTATCCACGAATAAGAATCTTTCCCTACAAATTTATTTTGTATGCGGAATACAAAATTCTAGTAGTGAATTATTTTGCCAAACTTCAAAATATAGCGGTTTTTGGACAATATTATCTTCAAGTGTTTATATATATATATATATATATAGGACTTGAAATTGTATTCAAGAAAGTTATCTGCATTTTGTATATTAAGGTTTTGTTTGTTAAAAAACATTTAAAAAAAAAGAATGTGATATTTTCAAGGTAATATATGTGGGCGAAAAATAATTTTAAAAATATGTATAATTAAAAAGCGATTTGAGAAAATTTAAAAATAAGTTTGTCTTGCAGAGGCTAAAAGGATTTCTACTTTCCAGTTCCTTTTCAAAAAATAAAATTGAAAAGAAAGGATCCTTAAAAACATAAAAAATATGCCTCCATTTGGTAACACTATTTGATTTACAAATTAATTTATTTATGATTTTGAAATAAAAAGTAATGTTAAAAATTGGAAAGAGAAAATATATGATTAAAAAGTAATTTAAAAAATTGTAATTTATAAATTGGTTTATAAACTATTTTTAATGGTTACTGAACACATAATGTATGCTCAATGGAAAAAATTTTTACAAAAAAAAAAAAAATACACCTTTCAAACTTTTTTCAAAATTATACACATGTCTTTCATTGACTGGGTGGGCATACCACACTAGTATGACTGCCCTACCCAAGATTTTCTCTAAATTTTGTAACTTATCGATCTTACGATATTTGTGAATAATAAATGGATAGCAAGTTCTTTAGCTTCTATTTGATTTTGCTAAAAATTAGATTTTTAAACGATTTTGGTATAAAAAAAAAATGATGAGATTTGCTGTTTAAAAGTTGATAAAGTTGTGTCATATGAAATCATTTGTGATAAAGTTGTGTCACGTGAAATGTTTAAAAGTTGAGAAAGTTGTCTCACATAAAATGTGTTATTAGAATTAATGAAATATTACACATTTAAGATGTTCGGATGATACAATTTCATGATTAAACATTGTTAATTAAAATAGATAAATAAATATATTAAAGTCACAATATTATACAATCTAAGGTTACAATAACATACAACTTATACTCATATACACATATCAAATTTTATAAGTCATAAATTATCAAATTAATTGATCACGTCTTATTTCTCTATCACAAATCTATCATAATGTATTTTTAGTTCACAAATTATTTCACGATCATAATTTATCAAATTAATTGATCACGACTTATTTTTCTGTCACAAATCTTTTTGGTCACAATTTAATAATTAATTGGCCTCGACTTATTTTTCTGTCACAAATTACAAATATTTTACGTATCAATTGTTTTCACGGTTACAAATTATAAAATTAATTTTCACAATTATTCAATTAAAGGTCACAAATTATCTTTCATCTCACACAATTCCCACGACACCCCATTCCACCACCACTGATTCCACCCATAATTTTATCGTCTAATATCCATCACAACTTACACACCACCACCTCCCTCAGTTGGGTGAAGATTAAAAAAAAATCAAATTTTAGAGCGTGTTTGGTATTGTTTAAAAATAGTTTTTTTTAAAATGAATAGTTATTTTTAAGAGAATGAGTTGTTGAAATTTGTTTGAAAAGTTAAATATTGTAAGTTAGGCTTTTAATGAAATGTTGATATTGAGTACTTTAAAAAAAAAAAAAAAAAGAGAAAATTTTAATATAAACCAAACAAGGGCTTAACCTAAATAAAAGTCAACAATTAATTTTAATAACATATTTTAGAATTTACAATTTCTTAATCACGCATTTTATTACTTTTTATCAAGATTTATTAAAAGTTTAATTTTAATCCCGTCAAACAGGAAGCAATAAGCAAGAGACTTTGACTTCATCTAACATAGAAGTCGTGTGGGTATAAAATTAGTTAGACAATTACGCATTTGACTTGTTTGGTATCACGTTCTTTTCTTTTCTCTTGCAAGATGCCAAGATGTCAAAGTGTGCAATTTTTACGAGGATATATCGGGATTTGTCTAGTGATGGCAATGGGTCTGGTATGGGTTGAATTTGTCAAATCCGTATTCTATTCATTAAATATTTACAACTTCTATATCCTATCCATATACATATTTAAAAATTACGGGTTGGGTGCGGGTCGGAGGCGGGTTTGCTTCTATACTCATTTAAAACTCATTACTAATTATTTATTTTTTTATTATTTTTTTTGGCTATAAATAGGTTATAGGTGCTCCGAATTAACTTGAATCAGCTAAATATTGAGCTTCACTTGAATTTGACTTGAAAAAAGCTTGTTATATGTTGAAATTATACAAGCGAATTTGAACAATTTTTTTAGACGTTAACAAAGTCAATAGTTTAAACATATTAAGGTTTAGACAATAACAATGTCAATTGATATTTGGGTTCTATTTTTATTTATTTATTTTAAACAATCACTTTTGTTTTAAATTCTATAATTTTTAAAGGAATTTAATGGGTATGCGGGTCGGGTGTGGGTTTTACTACAAATTCACACCCGACCCATACCCATGTCGGATTTTAAAATTTACCTTCATACCCTATCCAGAACTCATTTAGTTGGGTAATCCCCGCCCATTTATGTCGGGTCTCCATCGGATATCGGGTTCGTGGGTATTATTGCCATATCTAGATTTGACTTTTAATGCTTGTTTGATAATGATTTTAATTTTTCAATTTGTAACGTATGGAATTTGTGAATAATAAATTGAGAATTTTGTTACTTGTACAGGTAGCTTGACATGCGTATTGACAAATAAGTTATGTGCAAATGTGATGATTGTTGATTAAAAAGATGATCATGTGATGTATGAAAAAAGAGTCATGTTATTCTATCAACTTTATTCTACCACAATGGGTGTCACCCCTCACATTGGAGGTGGGGTCGCATGTGAGGGGATGACACCCAATGTGGTAGAATGGAGTAGGTAAAGTAGCATAATTCGTGGAAAAATAGGATTGTACAACATGTACTTATGTCAACATGTTAAGTACATGTAGCAAAGTTGATAAATAGATAGTAAGGGTCCGTTTGATTACACAAAATTTTCCATGAAAAATGGAATATGTTTTCCAATTCCCACTTTTGGTTTGTTTGTTTGATAAAATTTTCCATGTAAAACTTTTTCCGCGGACCCCACTTTTTCTTCCATTTTCCTTGATTTGGCGGAAAAGATTTTCTTTGGGTTTTGGTGGAAAAATGTTTTCCATGATAGATGGAAAATGATTTTGGACACGTTTAATCAATTTTGTTGTTGTTAATTGACTTATTTTCTTTCCAAAAAATAATATTATCATCATCAAGTACAAATATATTTAAAAAGTAAAAAAAAAATTTTTTTTTTGATTAAAATAGCAAAAAATTACTTTATTTTCCATGGAAAATAATGTCAATCAAACAACAAAAGTTGGAAAATTCCCTACTTTTTCCACCTAGAAAATTAAACCAATCAAACACATTAAACTTCTAATTCCCAGTAATTCAATTACCTAGAATTCAATTCCCTGAAATTCATTTTCTTTCCACCCAAATTCCACCCTCGCTATCAAACGGACCCTAAGTTCTTTAGCTAATAATTGATGAATATATTTGATTTTGCTAAAAATTAGATTTTTAATAGATTTTAATAAAAAAATAATGAAATGTGTTGTTTGAATACTGATAAAAGCTGTATATCTCGCGAAATATATGATTAAAATTAAGGAATAATGCACATTTAAGGTATTTAGATTATACAATTTAAATTTAAAATTAACAAAAAAAAAAAACTTAAAAACTTAAAAAATGAGGTCATAATTAAACTTTATTAAAAAAAAAAAAGACTACAATAACTTAGAATTTATGATTTGTGATCGTGATCATAAATTAATGTAATTCGTAAATGAGGGATCTTATGGGAACTTTTATCGAAGTGGCTCGATGTTAGGATTATGTGGTTGATTATGACTTATGGCATTAAATAGACACAAAATTAATCTAGTGTCCTTGAAGGGCACCACTTCAAGGTACACAGAATTGTAAATAGACAATCCAATAGAGGTAATTCTATTCATCCTATTTTTTCATAACTTGTGTTAAAGATTCGGGTTTATTTATGAAAATATGCGTTGTTACTTTAGAAAAGTAGATTTGAATAATAATATAATTATTTTCTAGACATGTATAGGATAACGTAACTCACAACTATTTTAATATCTTGATTTTGTTTTCTTAGGCACATCTGAATAAGAATGACTTGTATTAATTAATTCTTTGGACTAATTTGTAGCTTTGTTGTCTTAACTTCAAATCTGAAAAATACTAAAATGAAACTAATTTCCCACTCTTAAATTCTAGTATTATACATTTTAAAATACTAATTCTTTCTACGACATCGAAATTTAGTTTATATAGTATCAATCTCTCTTGCATTACATGATAGCCACAAACTTTCATTCACAATCTAGTTAATGATAATTTACTTGGCAAAAAGTTTTATGCACAGGGTAGTCTTCATTTGTATTTCAACAATATTATACAAGAATAATGAAATTTATTTTTATGTTCTTTGTTATGATTCAGTGATATCGAATTTTGAGTTTTTGGATGAGCTTCAAGTAGACAAGTGATCAATAATTATTCTTTTATCTCAATTGTTGGACATGAAAGCGATAAATTTTTCTTTCAGTTCATAAATTTAATTCTACAGCTAAATATTATAATTGATATTATAATTAAAAAAAAAAAAAAAATCTCTTTCTTGTTTCTTTAGTTGTTACACTAACGTTCTTCTGCTAACCGTCCAGCACCAGTTGGTGCCAAACAAGGGACATGGCCAAGCCACAACCCTTTTTTTGCATAAAATAATCCCCCTCCCAACCACTGTCCGTAAAGTTTAGCCTCACTTCAAATAAAGCCACCCCAACCACCCCTACCCGTTTCTCCTTCTGTAAGTAAAGCAGCCCCTAGCCATTTGAACCACAACCTGCCATCGTCATCTGTTGCAGTGCTATTTTGTGGAAATGAAGTTTGACCGATGTTGGGTGTGGTTTTTCTGGCGTGGGTTGGACTTGAAGTGCCCCGTTGCCGCAGACTGGTGCTAGTGGCCATTTTGTGATCTACCATTTGAGCCGCCCCTTTTGGTCGTCAGACCTCTTCATCGGGTATGTTATCGCTGTAACTCACGATTGTCCAATTAATTGCCCCTAATCTTCACCCTATTTTGTTGTGATTCATGATTCAAATCCCAAATTATTCAAAATTTATTATAAAAAATGGAACCTGTTTTTTGCCCTAGATTTATTCAAATGTCCCCAAATAATTGAGTTGATTTTGCTCTGAATGGAATGTTCTTAATTTCATAATTGACCAGGTCGCGGGAAATCATGCTGGTTTGTTTTTTTTTTTTTTTTTTTTTGTAGGTTCAATAGTTGGGCATGCATTGATGAATTGTTGGTGGATTCATGATAACTATTAAAATGTCTGGCAGGAGAATGGTTGTGTGCGCTAATATGTATGGGGCTATAATGATATAACTGTATTAATTAAAAAAAAATATTATAATGGTCAAACACAAAATCATATACCGTATCTTAGTGGGACAACCTGGATGGCATGAATTCTCATGCAACCCGTGATCTGCAGCCATGGCAATTTGGTTCCATGTTGGCGATGAATGCATCAATATATTTGAGCCTCTCTATTTTTCGACTTTCTTAAGTGGGGTTATGATGACTAAATCTTGTTTGAGCCTCTAACGAGTTCAGTTTAGCCTTTACTGAGTAAGTATATGCAGTCGCTAAAAATTTCAACCATCAATATGGCGATGTAACAGGTTTGAGGTATGTATTCATGTGTAAATATTTATTTATTTTCGTTAACAAACACATTTTTTTGGCTAATCTTATATAGTTCCTTGTTTTCTGTAGGACGAAAATGAGTGCGACTCATTCTACTGTGTGATGATATTGCCCTGACACGATGACTATGTTGTAATATAATGTAGAAATCCTACGTAAACATATGTATCTAAACTAAGTGAGATTCTATGTAAAATTATGTCACCTCGACTATATTGTAATTTAATGTAGAAATTCTATTTAATCTTACGTATGACGTGCATTTATCGTGCGATTTGTATTTATTAGTTCAAATTATTTTGTATTGAAAATTGTCAAAAGTCACGATAATACCAAACATAGATTATAATGCATTCTGTTGAAACCGGGCCCAAAGGAAGGCACAGTGATCCACCAGCAGGGGCCTAATAGAGGCCCAATGGACCTTGACCCACAGCTAAGGCATCACGTTGGGACAATTGCCGAGGTGGTACGTTAAGGAAACCTCTCTAGCCGACCTGGTTAAACGCATGGCCGATGTGCTTTATGCTCAGCCGGGGCGCTTTATGACGTTGACCAGAAGAGAGACGGAGTCAGTGATGAGACGTTGCCTTTACTAAGATGTGACAGACGCCCATCCCCTACAAAACGTAGCAATGATTACAGTTAAAAAGCAAGGTTGTCACCTCCAAGAGTTAGGGTGAAGACAAGTGTAAAGTACGCCACGTGTCATGATCCGATACAACAAGTTCCTCTGTAAATGGAGCACGATTGCCTCCAAAAAGGGGGTTAGCATTTTTTTCTCACCCTTAACAATATATATATATATCTCTCCCTTTTCTCTCTTCTACACATTTTATATCTCCCTCACCCAACATATATTTACCTAAAAGTGAGTACTGACTGAGGCATCGGAGTGCAAACGAGAGTTACCTCGGCCCCCTTTTGCAAATTGATTGTTTGTCACAGTGCGTAGGAGATCCACGTGTTCAAGAGGGAGGAGCTGAGACGTGTTGGTCCAAGGTCCAGCCGGATTTTGTGGTCAACATTTTGGCGCCGTCTGTGGGAAACCATACTGCTAACCACGAAAACACATGGTAAAAAGACACACATAGAAAGGTTGTCCTGAAAAAGGACGAAGAACCTCTCACGAAAGAACGGATAATTGCAAAGAGCTTTGAAAGATAAGATGGTTAACCTTGAAAAAGGCAAGAGCTTTGAAAGATAAGCTGGTTAACCTTGAAAAAGGCAAGAGCTTTGAAAGATAAGCTGGTTAACCTTGAAATAGGTGTAGAGGTTTGAAACGCAAGTTTGTGAACCTAGAAAAAGGTAAGGAGCTTTGAAACGCAAGTTCGTGGACCCTTGAAAAAGGCTTAAAACTTTGAAACACAAGTGTATTCACCTTGAAAAAGGCTTAACACTTCGAAATATAAGTTTAAACAACCTTGGAAAAGGCGTATAACTTTGAGATATAAGTTTAGCAACCTTGGAAAAGGCGGGGATTCTCGAAACGAAAGTCCACTCATCCTTGAAAGACTAGATAAGATTAAGGAATTTCCCTAAACATGAACGAAAGTGATGGTGATGTTAACCCCCGTAGGGGAAGAAGTGGCCAACACAGCGAGGGCGAGGTTCTTCAAGGACTCCATGAAAACGCCAATGAGGAAGTGGCACAACCCAACCCAACCCACCTCACCGACACCGAAATCGTCGCATGATGCGTGACATGACACGCATGGCGGCTCAAATGCTGGAGATGCAGAAGCAGCAGATAGAACAGACTGCTGCAATGAATGCCTTTATGGCCAGAGGGTATGTTATGAACGAACCCGTGATGCTTCAGCAATACCCACAGCCGCATTATTCACCATCCGAGACGGCCACTGCCTCGTATTATTATCAAGATCCACAGGCATATGCCGAGGTAGAATCCGAGCCCTCCTACGAGCGAGACTCGGAGCATGAAGCACATGAAGAACAAAACCCACTCCCACCTAGACACAGGGAGGCTTCTCCCGCAAAATTCGGCAGTGTCTTTAGCCGAATAGGAGGGTTATTCAGGGGCCAACGACGGGGGCAAACAGACCCAGGTCGGCACAATGCTGCAGAGCCTAGAAATAGGCGGGAGCGACACGCTGAAGAAGCCTTGTTGCATGGTCAAATGTATAGGGATCAACATGGTACGGAAGCAGAAAGGTTGGCATCAGCACATGAGCTTAGGAATAGGCAGGAAAGAAGAGTCGAAGCAGTTCAGACAAGGTCTCGCAACGAGTTACCAACCAACGGAAGGCTAAACAACGGCCATGTTTTGCCACCACAAAGGCAAGAGTATGCTCCCCCGCTCTTCGACCAATACCATGGTCCAATGAATTCCGGTCACGATGAAAACAGTGAATTTCCCTCTTACGAGTTGGATGACGAAGAAGAAGTAAGTCCCTTCACAGAGGACCTCCGTAGATGCCCCCTACCTCATGACTTTGAGATGCCAGAAATAGCAAAATACTCTGGCCGAGGTGATCCTGATGATCACCTGTTAAATTACCGCGTCGGCATAGAAATAGCCGGAGCCACCCCGGCATTGAAATGTAAAGCCTTTGCTTTAACCCTTGAGGGAAGTGCCATACGATGGTATAAAAAACTCCCTCCTGGAAGCATTCATAGTTGGAGAGATATGAAGACGGCTTTTAAAAATGACTTTGTTTCCTCCAGGCCTGGTGTCACGCAGTGAAAATGCTTATCTCCCCATTCGGTTCGGCAAGTCGGCAACAGCTAGGCGGTTGACCTATTTTACCATGAAGTGCTCTAATGATATGATCATATTGCAGGTATATCCCTTACATCCTACTCATCAGCGTGCGTGTGTGCCAGTTGTTCTGCCTTCCCGGCCAATGAATGAGAGGTAAGCTACCTAGAGGCGAGAAATCTCGGGAGCTGAACCTGCGATCCGTGAAAGTTGGTATCAGAGCGGTCCCGCTTGAATGCGATGTTGGTCTGGTGGAGATCAATGACATGAATTCTCGCGGAGAAAATATTTTGGGCCACGGATCGTGTCGGCAAGCTTGCGGAACACGAAGAATGAAGCTGTTGGGGAAGATGGGTGTGATGGGTAGCATTGCGCGATTGCTTTCGAAGGAGTTTTGAGGAGCGCATTTTGCAGAGCCTACGAGAATGTAGTGGGTATGTGCTTCGACATGTGCTGAAGGCGGTGCGGCTGGAGGCTGTCCACCGAAAAACTACTGCTTATGGGGGAAGATGGTGAAGGTTGGTGTCGGAGGCGGTATGTACAAGTTACAGCTGGCAAGTGTGGGAGTACCACCGTGTGAATGCTCGTCCATGAGGGGATGGTGCCGTTTAATTCTGCAATTGAGGAGTGCGTGTTGATGCGAAGCTCACTTCCCGCTACGAGGACGTAAGCGGATTCGAATGGGGGAGAATGTCACGCAGTGAAAATGCTTATCTCCCCATTCGGTTCGGCAAGTCGGAAACAGCTAGGCGGTTGGCCTATTTTACCATGAAGTGCTCTAATGATATGATCATATTGCAGGTATATCCCTTACATCCTACTCATCAGCGTGCGTGTGTGCTATTTGTTCTGCCTTGCCGGCCAATGAATGAGAGGTAAGCTACCTAGAGGCGAGAAACCTCGGGACCTGAACCTGCGATCCGTGAAAGTTGGTATCAGAGCGGTCCCGCTTGAATGCGTTGTTGGTCTTGTGGAGATCAATGACATGAATTCTCGTGGAGAAAAGATTTTTGGCCACGGATCGTGTCAGCAAGCTTGCGGAACACGAAGAAGGAAGCTGTTGGGGAAGATGGGTGTGCTGGGCAACGTTGCGCGATTGCTTTCGAAGGAGTTTTGAGGAGCGCATTTTGCAGAGCCTACGAGAATGTAGTGGGTATGCGCTTCGACATGTGCTGAAGGCGGTGCGGCTGGAGGCTGTCCACCGAAAAACTACTGCTTATGGGGGAAGATGGTGAAGGTTGGTGTCGGAGGTGGTATGTACAAGTTACAGCTGGCAAGTGTGGGAGTACCACCGTGTGAATGCTCGTCCATGAGGGGATGGTGCCGTTTAATTCTGCAATTGAGGAGTGCGTGTTGATGCGAAGCTCACTTCCCGCTACGAGGACATAAGCGGATTCGAATGGGGGAGAATGTCACGCAGTGAAAATGCTTATCTCCCCATTCGGTTCGGCAAGTCGGCAACAGCTAGGCGGTTGGCCTATTTTACCATGAAGTGCTCTAATGATATGATCATATTGCAGGTATATCCCTTACATCCTACTCATCAGCGTGCGTGTGTTGCCGACTTGCCAAACCGAATGGGGAGATAAGCATTTTCACTGCGTGACATTCTCCCCCATTCGAATCCGCTTACGTCCTCGTAGCGGGAAGTGAGCTTCGCATAAATATGCACTCCTCAATTGCAGAATTAAACGGCACCATCCCCTCATGGACGAGCATTCACACGGTGGTACTCCCACACTTGCCAGCTGTAACTTGTACATACCGCCTCCGACACCAACCTTCACCATCTTCCCCCATAAGCAGTAGTTTTTCGGTGGACGGCCTCCAGCCGCACCGCCTTCAGCACATGTCGAAGCACATACCCACTACATTCTCGTAGGCTCTGCAAAATGCGCTCCTCAAAACTCCTTCGAAAGCAATCGCGCAACGCTGCCGATCACACCTATCTTCCCCAATAGCTTCCTTCTTCGTGTTCCGCAAGCTTGCCGACACGATCCGTGGCCCAAAATCTTTTTTCCGCGAGAATTCATGTCATTGATCTCCACAAGACCAACAACGCATTCAAGCGGGACCGCTCTGATACCAACTTTCACGAATTGCAGGTTCAGCTCCCGATGTTTCTCGCCTCTAGGTAGCTTACCTCTCATTCATTGGCCGGAAAGGCAGAACAACTGGCACAGACGCACGCTGATGAGTAGGATGTAAGGGATATACCTGCAATATGATCATATCATTAGAGCACTTCATGGTAAAATAGGCCAACCGCCTAGCTGTTGCCTACTTGCCGAACCGAATGGGGAGATAAGCATTTTCACTGCGTGACACCTGGCCAGCTCCCGCTCCAACGCCTTCAGGATCTGAGGCAAGGAAGGGACGAGTCTCTGAAAAGTTACCTAGCTAGGTTTATTGAAGAGATGCATATCTTCGAAAATATCACAGAAGCGGAGATGTTTTCCGCTTTAAAAGGAGGGCTAGATATGACCAGTATGTTCTGGAGGGATGTCCGGAGCCGGAAATCAAGGGATTACAATACCCTGGTAGATCTGATGAAGGAAGAGATTGTATCGGAGGAAATGGCTACGGACAGAGATAATCATCCCCAAGGGAGATATAACCTTGGATATTCCAATGAAGCGGACCTCAAGAAAGGAGGAAACAAGGATAGGGTCGGCGATAATCGAGGTGGCGCGCCTTGTCCATTTCCAGGGACAGGATCTGGCTTTGCAGCAGAAATCACCGAAGCTATCCCTCACTTGCACTCTAACACCCCTTCTCAAAATCCTCCCACGGCTCAAGGGAGAGTGGAAAGCAGCCGAAGTGGAAAACAGCCCATGATTGGGGCTTACTGCGCCTATCACAGATATTACGGTCACACAACGAAGGATTGCAGAGAAATCCACATATTAGCTGACCAAAAGGCGCAGGGGAGAAGGGGATGTGACTTTCCCCCCGACACAGGGAGAATTCAAAAATCTGGTGGTCAGAAGTTTAACCGAGCTGATAGGAGAGCTCCGTGGAAGAACTCAACTAAGGAAAGAATTGACAATCGTCAAAGAGACAGGAATAAGGGCCAGAATACCGCCTCGGCGCATGCTAAAGATACACGGGAACCACCTGTGCCTATGGCCGACCTCCCCATTCGTGAAATTGACATAATACTGGGAGGCCCCCACCCAGGTGGGAACACAAAAAACTCCCAAAAGAGGTATATAAGAGAGGCCAAGCAGCCCGCCAACGTGAATTACCATATCCATTCACATCCTGTTGGGATGCGTCGGACGGAGCCAGTCACGTTCACCCAAGACGATGCCATTGGAGTACATTTCCCCCACAACGACGCATTGGTTATCAGGGTAGTGGTGGCTCGGAATGGGTTATCACGGATGATGGTGCCTCGGTAAATGTGATTTACGGGGTAACGTTCGATAAAATGGGGATCAGCACTCCCCTTATTCCGGTCCCGGATCCAATATATGGATTCACGGGAGACAGCCTAACCCCCAGAGGGTCCATAACCCTAATAACTGAGGTGGGGCAAGCACCAACTATTTCCAGAATCCCCATGGAATTTTTGGTTGTGGACAAAATCTCCTCCTATCATGGCTCAATTGGGAGACCAGGTCTATTGACTTGGGGGCTGCAACGCATACGAAATACATTTGCATGAAATTTCCCACGGAGCATGGCGTTGCAACTGTAAGGGGAAGCCAAACTGAGTCGCGGGCCTGTTACACGAACGCAATCCGAAAGTTTCAAGATCGAAGCTTGAACATGATTAGCGATGTAACCATGACTGAGGTTGTTCCAGACCCTAAAAGATTGGGTGGAGAGCTCTTTGAAAATAAGGACATCACGATGACACTAGAAGAAGACTTGGAAGATCTAGACCCAAGAATTGTAGGAAACAATTGCTCCACCTCAGCAGAAAGGCTGGAATGCTTCGGCGTAGACCCACACGACCCAGTCAAGGAATTGCAGATTGGGTTGGATTCACCAATTGAATACAAAGATCAATTGAAGAATTTCTTACTTAAAAGTATCGATGTATTCGCATGGAAGCATGGCGACGTGGTTGGGATTGATGCTAAAGAGGTCTGCCACAGACTCCAGATTGACCCTCAAAGCCCCGGGCATAGGCAGAAGAGAAGACCCAT
Source organism: Ligustrum vulgare (assembly GCA_963555705.1). NCBI lineage: Eukaryota > Viridiplantae > Streptophyta > Magnoliopsida > Lamiales > Oleaceae > Ligustrum > Ligustrum vulgare. The sequence continues at coordinate 36,857,758 of OY743175.1, forward strand.
GAGTTCGGAGAAATATGAGGCCTTGAAAGACGAGGTCACAAAGCTGTTGAAAAATGGCTTCATCAGAGAATCCCGCTATCCGAAGTGGGTATCAAACCCTGTGTTAGTACCAAAACACAATGGGAAATTGAGGGTATGTATTGATTTTTCAAACTTGAACCAGGCATGTCCAAAAGAAAGTTTCTCACTGCCCCGGATCGATCAGTTGGTTGACTCAACAGTAGGGCATGAACTGCTGAGCTTCATGGATGCCTACTCCGGGTACAATCAAATCCCCATGTGTGAATCAGACGAGGAGCATACTTCATTTATAACAGATAGAGGACACTATTGCTACAAAGCAATGCCATTCAGCTTGAAAAATGCGGGAGCTACCTATCAAAGGCTGGTGAATCGCATGTTTTCAGAACAATTGGGAAACACCATGGAGGTGTATGTCGATGATATGTTGGTCAAGAGCATGGTCGCCGCGGATCATATCCGCTATTTATCAGAGACCTTTGAGGTGTTGAGGAAATATCGAATGAAGCTCAATCCAGCGAAGTGTGCATTTGGGGTAGCGTCTGGAAAGTGTCTTGGATTCATGGTGAATAACAAAGGAAACGAAGCTAATCCCGACAAAATCAACGCTTTGTTAAACATGCAATTGCCTCGAAGTCCAAAAGAAGTGCAAAGCTTAACGGGGAGAATTGCGGCCTTGAATCGATTCATCTCCAAATCTACTGACAAATTCTTGCCATTTTTTAAGGTCCTCAAAGGGGGAAAGCGATTCCAGTGGACACCGGAATGTGAACAGGCTTTCGCCGACCTTAAAGCATCTTTGGGACGGCCCCCATTGCTATCAAAGCCAAAGGCCGGCGAGCCTCTCTACTTGTATTTGGCTGTATCCAAAGAGGCTGTCAGCTCAGTGTTGATCAGAGAAGAGGATGGGAATCAGTTCCCAGTGTACTATGTGAGCAAAGCCATGTTAGATGCGGAGACACGATACCCAGACATGGAGAAACTCGCTCTCTCGTTACTCACAGCCTCTCGCAAACTTCATCCCTACTTTCAAGCACACTCAATACGCGTGCTCACCAACTTTCCCATGAGACAAGTGTTGCAAAAACCAGACGCATCTGGAAGGTTACTTAAATGGGCGATAGAAATCAGCCAGTTCGACCTGCATTATGCGCCTCGGATCGTTGTACAGGGCCAAGCATTGGCTGACTTCGTGGTCAAATTCAAACATCCACCGGAGGTCGAGATGGTTGATAACGCAGATGACAGTCGCAAGTGGAAATTGTTCGTAGATGGGTCCTCGGCTGAGGGACGATCCAGTTCAGGAATACTGCTAATAAGCCCAGAGGGGTTTAAACTACACAGTGCGGTCCGCTTTGAATTCAAAGCCTCAAACAATGTTGCTGAGTATGAGGCGTTATTGGCTGGGCTAAGACTTGCAAAAGCTCTGAAGATCGGATCCGTAGTGGCAAATAGTGATTCGCAGCTCATTATAAGTCAATTCAATGGACAATTTTCTGCCAAAGAGCCTTCTATGGTCGCTTACTTGAAGAAAGTAAGAGATTTGGCTGTGCACTTCAGAAAAATGGAGTTACAGTACATCCCCAGAGCAGAAAATTCCAACGCTGATGCTTTGTCCAAACTAGCAAGCAGCAGTGATTCAGAGCTACTTAATCTAATCCCAGTTGAGCGCATGTTGACTTCTTCTATTGAGCCAGGACTGGAGATTTTGACAGTAGAAGAAGAGGGATCCTGGATGAATCCCCTGATCGCATAATTGAAGCACCAGACAGTGCCAAACGACCAGAGGCAGCTCGAAAATTACGAAAATATGCTGCAAATTTCTTGCTCTTGGATGATCTACTTTATAAATGAAGCTACACCTCCCCGTTAGTAAGATGTGTGGGGCTTGAGGAAGGTCGATATGTAATGAGAGAAATCCATGAGGGCATATGTGGCAACCATGCCGGGGCGTTATCGCTAGCTCGGAAAGCCCTCAAACAGGGATATTTTTGGCCTACTATGCGAAAGGATTCCCATGACTTCGTTCGCAAGTACGATAAATACCAAAGACACGCAACCATACCACATCAGCCACATCACAAGCTAACTATGGTAACTAGCCCTTGGCCTTTTGCAAAATGGGGGGTTGACATTATTGGGCCTATGCCTAGGGGTGCTGGTAACAATTGCTTCACGATAGTAGCAATTGATTACTTCACCAAGTGGGACGAAGCGGAACCTTTTGATGAGAGTCATCGAGGCCAACACCACCAAGTTCATTTGGAAAAATATAATATGCCGGTTTGGGGTACTGCACTCACTGATTAGTGACAATGCGAAACAGTTCAAAAACAGAAGTGTCGATGAGTTATGCGACGATTTGGGAATTAGGAAACTATTCTCATCTCCACATCACCCACAGGCTAACGGACAGGTCGAAGCTATGAACAAAACCATAAAAAATACCTTGAAAAGGAAGTTGGAATTCAAAAAGGGCGCATGGGTAGATGAACTCCCACAAGTGTTATGGGCACTTCGAACCACCTCCCACACCGCTACAGGTGAAACGCCTTTCTCACTAGCGTACGGGGCCGAGGCGGTATGCCCCGTTGAAATTGGGATCCCTTCGCTTCGTCAAATCCATTACGACGAAGTTAGAAACGAGGAAGCACAAAGGGCCGGTTTAGATTTCCTCATGGAGAAGCGAAGTGATTCCAAGGTGGTGATGGCCAGGTACCATAAAAAGATGGCTCGATACTACAACAAAAGAGTGAAGAGTCGACGCTTTAATATTGGGGACTTGGTCCTCAAAAAGGTCCTTCCTTCAACACAGGAACCAGAAGTAGGGACTCTAGGTCCTAACTGGGAAGGCCCTTACAAAGTATTCGCCGAGGTGGTGCCTGGAACATACTTGATTGAAGACCTGTCTGGAGTACCCCTATGTAATCCTTGGAATACGGACCACCTTCGTCGTTATTTTCAATAAACTAAATTCCTCCTCAATGATTGCAACATTATCATATGGTTTCATAAAACTGTGGGTCAGCTGCGTTGGAAATTACCTTAAATTCTATATTAGACAAACGTAATGGATAAATGCAAGTTCCAAAATTACTTTGTTCATGACACCATACGCCCTGCTATGCATAGAAATTGTTGAAAACAAGGGACTCTTATAAAGCCCACACGGTGATCACTGCGTAAGAATTGAGTGCGCTAGCACCGTAAAAGTGTTAGTACAACCGAAACTGTGTATGCATTTCTTACAAAGTATGACTTAGATACGTTCAAATGTTTGTCAAAATCAGATCTCACTGGTAAGCATAAATGTGTCAAACCACTCAGATCTGAGGGACTATACTCATTAACCATACAATACGTTCATACGACATTTGTGTTTAGAAGCATTCATAGTTAGCCAAATGTTGTCATATAAACTGGAACTCTTGATTAGGGTCAGATATAATCAGCAAACGTGGATGCATTAAGTTAGTTCGTACACACATAATGCTCTCTTAAGTGTTAAACGTTTCCGCAAAATGGTTGATACTTTCATACATACATTCAGACGAAGCGTTTGCAAGACATGTGTACTAAGTACTGTGTAATCAAGCATAAAGGATAAACGTAAAAGTTCCTATATTGTATTGGTTGCAAAACCACATGCCTCCGCCAAGCGCGAACTTTGTTAAAAACGAAGGACCCCTGTGAACTTACACTACGACCACTACGTACGGATTGAAAATGTTCACGCCATTAACAGAAGTTCATACAAAATTGTAAATGTAGGTGTTATAGAGTATAAGGTAAAATTGCTCAAAAGTTGGTCAGAATCAGACCTAATTAGCAAACGTGGATACATTAACTTTGTTAGATCTGGGGGATTAAAGTACACATCTTATCATACAATTCAAGTGCATTTTACATCATCATACAAGACATTTACATCTACAAGGCATCCGCACTTGTAAACACTCATGCTTAAACAGTTTGAAACGTTGCTGCCAAAATACTGGACAAAATATAAATAAGTCATTTCATTCATAAAATTAAGGCATTTACAAACTGAAGGAATGATACATTTACAATGTCAGGTGCCGGGGCACTTTAAAAAAAAAAAAACAACAACAAAACAAAAACCTAACGGTAGGGCAAAGACAGGAGATGATTATTGAGGGGGGACATCTTCTGAAGAGCCCTTGCCGGATGCATCCAGAGGATCCGCAGGAGCATCTTGAGGCTCGGGGTATAAGGCTTTGATGGAGGACAGGTCCAAAGTCGGAAAGACTTCCTTCACATCCCCCAAAGCCATCCTGGCCCCTAAGTTCCCAAAAACCCGCTGCATAGCCTCATACTCTGGGGTCTCTTCAAAAGTATCTTTGAAGTTCTGGAAAGCCTCCGACACTCTGGTATTTAAAGCATTTTCCACCCGTGTCATGACAGTCTGCTCCAGGACCTCAGTGATCCTAGTTTGCATATGCTTCTCCAAAGAGGCAAGGTCCTCCTCTGCCTTCCTCCTAGCTTCCACTTCTCTCTCCAATTTTTCGCTGGCTGCTGCCACCTCGGCCTCTAGCTTAGAGTTGGCTGCGTTAGCTGCGGACAAAGCTTCAGAGGTGATTGACTGCGCTCGGTTGGAATCATCCAGCCTTTTGCACAGAGCCGCCAGGTCTGATTCAGAGGACCGGAGATCATGCTTCAGTTCATCATTGTCCTCCTGGAGGCGCTTCGCATTAGCCCTCTCTTCTGAAGAAGATTTACGGGCTATGGACAGCTGGGCCTTGAGGTCATTGATCTTCTTGGGCATATTATCCGCATGGCGGAGAGCAGTCTCAACGTCCCTCTTGTCCCGTTGAGTTACCTCCACGGAGGACTCTACCTCGTCAATGGAGGCCAGAGCTTTAGCGTTCATAGCCTTGGCAGCGAGTAGCTTCCGAGACGGAGTGGAACTGGAGGAGAAGGCAGCCCAACCCTGTGTCCAAAACTGCTCAGTAATTAGGGCCGCCCTGACTGGAGGGGAACTGGGGGTATCGAACAACGAAGGGCTGAAGGCGACATCTCTGGGGAGGATGCTAGTTTTGATATGATTGAGCTCTTCTGCTCCCTCAGGTGTCACTTCATAATTCAAGTCCGGAATGGACACGGATGGCTCGTCCTCCAAGTCTTCAGTTATTGCTGGCGGAGGTGCGGATGTGGACTCCTTGCCTTTATCCCTTATGAGCCTCTTCAAGGGGGCAGGCTCCTCCTCCAGTGCCTGCTCAGATATGACCTCAGAAAAGATAGGTGGCACTGAGGCGTCCCTAGTCTCTCTGCCCCTCTTGGATCCGCCTCTATCCGACCTCTTCCCCTTCCCTTTGGCCATACCTCTCTCAGGGTCTGCCTCCCCCTCAATGTTGGTCTGTTGAGGGCCCACTAGCAGCAGAGTGGGCGGTGGCAGTAGAGCTGGAAGGGGGCCCTAAAGTTGGGCAGTAGACTTCTCAGATACTTCCTTCGCTACCCCAACTTGAAGGTTGGCCAAAACCGCTTTCTGCCTTCTTTCAACCTCGCTGCTGTGGCGCAGGGCAGGAGGGATATTCTTAGCCATAAGACCCTTTAAAGAGATCTTTGGAAATTCCTTGGAACCTAAAAAGAAAAAAGAAAAAAAAATGATTTTGAGGCTACGAGCAGAAAAAGTGTAAGATAAAGCAGTAATAGGGAAACGAACGTACTCATGGCTCGCATAAGACCGTGTTTAAAAAATAGTTTGTTTTGCTGAAGGACCCCTTGGAAACTACCCTTGTATGCAAACAAACGCCTCACGACCTCTAGGTCTGCGTCGGGGAGAAGGCGAGCAAAAGTGTCCCCTGCCATAGACCAATAATATGTTAGGACAAGAAAAGTGAATATAAATGAAAGAGCAAAAGACACGCGACACTTAAAGACTCTAAAACAGGTACAAGACTCACTAGGTAGGGAAAGAGTTCGGGGAACTGTAATTTTTGGACTGGGATCCATGGGGGAGCTCTGCCACTCCCCGGCAACCCAGAACCACTGGTTCCTCCAGTTCTTTATTGAGGTCGGGTGACTGGTGATAACTGGAGGATATGACCCCCTGGGAGACAGGTAATACCAGTCCTTGACGTCCGACCTCACATCTCTCTCCCTTCTAACTGATTTTTTCAGAGTGTAGAGGGTATGAATGATGTGCAGTGAGATGGGGTGGTCTGGATTAACCTCTTGCCACACCAGCCAAGTTCCCACGGCCTGGGTCCAGAAGTTGGGGGCCAGCTGGTAGGGGCACATGTTATAACTCCTGAGCAATGCCCTGAAGAAGGGGTGCAGAGGCAGCCTCATCTCGCAAGAAAGAGCGTCGTAGCATATGGCTGCTTGACCTTGAGGAGGGCTGCAAGGCCGGCAAGAAGATTTAGGGTGCACCAATTGAACCCCTTCTGGAATTCTGAATTTTGCCGAAGCCCCTTGATAAGTGTATTTTATACACTTATTTGTATGTCTAAATTAGGATTAATTATTGTCGTTTGAGAATATTTACTATTTAATTTATGTTTATTTGTTTACTTTTTAGAAAATGTCTCAATTGAAGAAGAATGAAGCAATTAATGGAAAAATGACACGATTGGATGTTAATTGGAGCTAAATTGGATAAGTAAGGAGTTTGTGACAACAACCGGGAAACATGCTTGGTGCCAAAGTGACTAAATCAGAGGTTGGAGGACCTAATTGAATGAATTAAGAGCTTGAATGGTCAAACTGAGAAGAAGATAAAGTTTGGGGACTAAATTGCAACAATTGAAAGCTGAGGACTGAAGGTGCAATTAAAAGTCAGGGACTAACTTGTACAACCGAGAAAATCGCGAAGTCGCGATCGCTGATCACATACCAAGCGATCGCGAGATGAGGCAAATTCTTAACCCGAGAGTTTTAACATCAACCACGCGATCGCTAGGGTTTATACCACGCGATCGCTCAGCTTTCCGGCTGGGCCGACTGTGGGCTTTTTCTCGCGATTTTCAACAGAATTTTCTCTTCTTGACCTAGGTTTTCTCCAAAAGATATATATACAACATAAGAGGCACGAAAATCAGACCTTTGCCTCTCCATAGAACGAGCCACAACAGAGAAATCAACATCAATTCTTGGGGAACCAAGCAGCGCAAAGGGGCGTGAATTGAAGATAATTGAAGAATCAAAACTTGGTGCAAGATTTCCATTCTTTATATTATTCTTCAATGAACGTTTATTTCTATTGTTTTTGTTCTTTATTTATGATGTGTAACTAATTGCCACGTTGGGATGAACGATGTAGCCTAGTTAATTATTTTAATGCAATATTCCTTGTTTTAACGCTTTAATGCATGTATTGATTTATTATTGCGTTTAATGCGTGAATGAACTGGCCACTTATTCATGATTTCATGTGTTATTTCCATAATCCGAGAGGTGAGTTAATAACATAGATCTAGGTAATAAATCCGGTAATTGAACGAGAGATAGAGATATACTCTTGTAATTATTGCGGTCGTGTGTGAATTCTTGTGTGTAATGCATCTAGTTAAGGAATATTCGGACCCGCTGTAGAGATACAAGGTTGACTTATTTAGGTAGGATTGATTTAAACTCGAGAGAGGAATCTCAATTTAAATTAGTGAATTCGACCGAACACACAAATAGGAAATAAAACTGGAATTGGAATTGATTTAATTAGCTAGGTGAAGTCGTGAATCCCAACTACTTTATAATCTTATTTGAAAACAAAACAATTTCACAATTTAATTATTTAATTCATCTTCTTAGTTTTAATTTAAAACCACAAATTCTATTTCGTCTGTTCAAATAAAATTAGAACTAAAACATTTCGGTAATTAATAGCAGTCCTCGTGGGAACGATAATCTGGACTCTAAGGTCCACTTTATTACTTGATTGCGATATCGTACACTTGCAATCTCAAATTGCACAACAAGTTTTTGGCGCCGTTGCCGGGGACTGTTAATTAATATCGATACCCATTAGTTCTTATTTTACTTTGAACTTTATTTTGTTTATTTTTATTTTTATTTTTATATTATTTTTCAGTTTTTGTTTTTAATTTTTGTTTTATTTAATTTATGTTAAGAAGGACTAAGTCATTGGATTTGCTTCCTTTTGATACAGAAATTGAACGCACCTTTCGACAGAGGCGTAGACGACAGTTGGAAGCGGATCAACAAAAATACTTAGCAATGGCAGATGATAGAATTCAAGATAATCAGGGAAATCAACAAAATCTGCCAGCAGCTGTGAATGGACAACAACAAAATCATGGAAGGCGAGCATTAAGGGATTACATGATTCCCCCAGTGGGAAATATTGGAACTTGTATAGTGCCGCCTGCTATACCTGCCAACAACTTTGAGATCAAGACTTCTTTGATTTCTATGATCCAAAACTCTGCCGTCTTTCATGGGCTGCCGTCTGAAGATCCACATGCACACTTGCAAACTTTTCAAGAGTTATGTGACATGCAGCGAATGAACGGGGTTCCGGGTGACGCTGTGAAGCTGAAATTATTTTCTTTCTCATTGGCAGACAAGGCAAAGGCATGGTTTTACACGCTGCCCCTCCATACAATCACTACTTGGGAAGTAATGAGTCAAAAATTTGTTGACAAGTTCTTTCCACCTGGCCGGATGTCAAAATTAAGGCGCGAAATCCTTTCGTTCAATCAACAGCCAGGAGAGTCTATTTTTGAAGCTTGGGAGAGGTTCAATGAGCTAGTTCGTCAATGTCCTACCCATGGAATAGCTGATTGGATCCTCATACAAACTTTCTACAACGGGTTGACAAATGACAACAAGAAGCATGCAGATTCAGCTGCAGGTGGATCTGTGATGGATCTGACTTACGAAGAAGCCTCCGAAATATTCGAGAAAAGGGCAGCAAATAGTTATCAGTGGTACTCCGATCGCACCGCACAGAAATCTGGTGGAATAGCTGCGGTAAATGAAATTACAGCTATTAATGCTAAATTGGATGCACTGACGAAGAAATTTGACAGCATGAATCAGCAGCCAGTGCTTGCAGCTCAGGCAAACATAGTCTGTGATTACTGTTTTGAGAATCATGCACTATCAGAGTGTCCTATGGCATATCAAGGTCAATCGGATAAAGAGCACGCAAATTTTGTTGGGAACAATCAGAGGCAGCAGGGAGGTATGTACTCACAGACATACAACCCTGAATGGAGGAAGCATCCAAACTTTTCATGGGCTAACAATCAAAACACCCAACGACCACCAGGGTCTCAACAACAACTACAACAGCAGCAACAACAAGTTCAGAAGACTTCTAGTGAAGAATTGATACTGCAGCTACTGCAAAGCCATCAAGCTGACATTAAAGAAATAAAAATTCAATTGGGACAGTTGGCAAACGCAAGTCCAGAAAGACAACAAGGTAAATTTCCCAGTAATACTGAAACAAACCCTCGTGAGCATGTTAATGCAATAACTACAAGGAGCAGGGTTCAGATCTCTGAAGTGACTGAAGCAGAATATGAAAAGCATGGGAACAAAAAGGAAAATGTGGTGGAAGAGAAGAAAAGTGAAAGAGAACAGAGATCGACTCCTGAAGTTCATGAAAAAGTCGAAGAAGAAGTTCGAGTTCGACCACCAGTCAAAGCTTATGTGCCCCCAATTCCTTATCCACAACGATTGATAAAGCATAAGTTGGAGCAGCAGTTTGGAAAATTTTTGGAAATATTCAAGAAACTGCACATTAATATTCCTTTTGCCGAAGCCTTGGCCCAAATGCCCCTCTACTTAAAGTTTATGAAGGAGATGCTGTCAAATAAAAGAAAGTTGGTTGATTTTGAGACAGTAGCACTGAGTAAGGAGTGCAGCGCCATACTTCAAAAGAAGTTACCACAGAAACTAACAGATCCAGGGAGTTTCTCGATCCCTTGTACTATTGGTAAATTTAATTTTGATAATGTATTGTGTGATCTTGGTGCAAGTGTCAATTTAATGCCTCTATCTGTGTACAGAAAACTTGGTTTGGGGGAGCCTAAACCAACCAATATCACACTAAAGCTTGCCAACAAGTCTATACAGTATCCATATGGGATAGTGGAGAACGTGATTGTGAAGGTTGACAAATTTTTCTTCCCAGTTGACTTTGTGATTCTTGATATGGAAGAAGACACTCAGATGCCTCTAATATTTGGAAGACCGTTCCTAGCTACTGGAAGAGCACTGATCGATATTGAAAAGGGAGAAATCATCTTTAGGGTCGAGAAGGAACAAGTCACGTTCAGCATTAAGCCAAGACAGGATCCAAAGATTCAAAATGAAAGTTGTTTTAAGGTGGATGAAGAGGTCAAGAAACCAAGTGGCTACATGAAGGATGAGATTAAGATTGAGGAGGCTTTAATCATAAAATATGAGTGTATGAAGGTAAAAGATGGATGGAGGGACAAGAAGGAAGAAAAGCCTAACATCCCGCAACAAGTGGAAAAGGAGGCCTTGGACTACAAGAGAGTGAGGAAAAGGATTGAGAAGTGCAAGGCAGGTAATTGCAAGTTGTGCAGGAGCTCAAGAGGATCATTCAAGCCTCCATGATAAAGAAGTGCAAACAGTCGAGCTTTAGACTCAAAACAGAGCGCTTGTTGGGAGGCAACCCAACCTTTCTTCCCTTTTATTTATTATGCTTTCATAAGTTATTTATTTATTTGCTGAATTTTAAATAAATGCATGATAGGTATCCTGTTTGAGGGTTTTACATGTTTGCATGTTAAAACTCTATTGCTTGTTGCATTATCTTTGCATATTTAGGTATATTTTTAATTGTGCATATTTTTGTTAAACTAAGCTTTTACTTGTCATCCCAACTCACACACACACTAGTTCGAATCATGTAGTTAATGTTTGGAATACCAGTGCATTAATCTTGAAGTGATTAGGGGGATAAAAATGATGTTGAAAATCAAAAATAAGAAAAAAAAAAAATTTTTTTTTTTAGTATTGCCGTGTACTACGCGATCGCGTGCCAATAGGATTCGGCGATCGCGACTTTACACTAAAAAATCAACAGATTTTTAAACCTTGAACCACGCGATCGCTGGAACTCCTGCCAAGCGATCGCGTGGCTGTACTGAGAGTAAAATCGGCAGTTTAAGTGTTGTGCCTCATGTTTTCAATTTCAAACATTATAGACTCGTTTTCTCTCCCCCAATCACCTCATATCTGATCTTACATCTTGTGTGCATGACATCAACACCTTGTTTCATCAAACTTATTGCTTTCACTACCTGCAAAACTCGATCAAAGGTATGAAATTTTCACTTCCCTTCAAGTTATTCAAAAGAGTGAAATTTTCTTTGAATTCATAAGTGCAACTTTATTGGGGAGTGGAGTATGGGCTTAAGTTAGTTTTTGGAGAATGTGATTTGTGCTTTAATAAGTAGAAATTTCTTGGTCAATCCATGTTTCCAAATTGATGCAAGTTCTTTAATTTTTGTAATGCCCATTAAGTGTTTGATGAAATGCCACAAAGATGTTCTTGTGCTAATTTTAGAAATTCATTCCGGCATTTATCTTCATGACATGTTCACCATTGATTGTGTGTATTTAGTTCTAGAATTAGTTCACTACATTGCATGAAAATCATGAAAACCAACATTGCATCAAGGCAGCCCCATTGCAAGTGTCAATTTAATGCCTCTATCTGTGTACATAAAACTTGGTTTGGGGGAGCATAAACCAACCAATATCACACTAAAGCTTGCCAACAGGTCTATACAGTATCCATATGGGATAGTGGAGAACGTGATTGTGAAGGTTGACAAATTTTTCTTCCCAGTTGACTTTGTGATTCTTGATATGGAAGAAGACACTCAGATGCCTCTAATATTTGGAAGACTGTTCCTTGCTACTGGAAGAGCACTGATCGATATTGAAAAGGGAGAAATCACCTTTAGGGTCGAGAAGGAACAAGTCACGTTCAGCATTAAGCCAAGACAGGATCCAAAGATTCAAAATGAAAGTTGTTTTATGGTGGATGAAGAGGTCAAGAAACCAAGTGGCTACATGAAGGATGAGATTAAGATTGAGGAGGCTTTAATCATAAAATATGAGTGTATGAAGGTAAAAGATGGATGGAGGGACAAGAAGGAAGAAAATCCTAACATCCCGCAACAAGTGGAAAAGGAGGCCTTGGACTACAAGAGAGTGAGGAAAAGGATTGAGAAGTGCAAGGCAGGTAATTGCAAGTTGTGCAGGAGCTCAAGAGGATCATTCAAGCCTCCATGATAAAGAAGTGCAAACAGTCGAGCTTTAGACTCAAAACAGAGCGCTTGTTGGGAGGCAACCCAACCTTTCTTCCCTTTTATTTATTATGCTTTCATAAGTTATTTATTTATTTGCTGAATTTTAAATAAATGCATGATAGGTATCCTGTTTGAGGGTTTTACATGTTTGCATGTTAAAACTCTATTGCTTGTTGCATTATCTTTGCATATTTAGGTGTATTTTTAATTGTGCATATTTTTGTTAAACTAAGCTTTTACTTGTCATCCCAACTCACACACACACTAGTTCGAATCATGTAGTTAATGTTTGGAATACCAGTGCATTAATTTTGAAGTGATTAGGGGGATAAAAATGATGTTGAAAATCAAAAATAAGAAAAAAAAAAAAAAAAAATTTTTAGTATTGCCGTGTACTACGCGATCGCGTGCCAATAGGATTCGGCGATCGCGACTTTACACTAAAAAATCAACAGATTTTTAAACCTTGAACCACGCGATCGCTGGAACTCCTGCCAAGCGATCGCGTGGCTGTACTGAGAGTAAAATCGGCAGTTTAAGTGTTGTGCCTCATGTTTTCAATTTCAAACATTATAGACTCGTTTTCTCTCCCCCAATCACCTCATATCTGATCTTACATCTTGTGTGCATGACATCAACACCTTGTTTCATCAAACTTATTGCTTTCACTACCTGCAAAACTCGATCAAAGGTATGAAATTTTCACTTCCCTTCAAGTTATTCAAAAGAGTGAAATTTTCTTTGAATTCATAAGTGCAACTTTATTGGGGAGTGGAGTATGGGCTTAAGTTAGTTGTTGGAGAATGTGATTTGTGCTTTAATAAGTAGAAATTTCTTGGTCAATCCATGTTTCCAAATTGATGCAAGTTCTTTAATTTTTGTAATGCCCATTAAGTGTTTGATGAAATGCCACAAAGATGTTCTTGTGCTAATTTTAGAAATTCATTCCGGCATTTATCTTCATGACATGTTCACCATTGATTGTGTGTATTTAGTTCTAGAATTAGTTCACTACATTGCATGAAAATCATGAAAACCAACATTGCATCAAGGCAGCCCCATTGCAAGGTCACTGCAGGCCATTGCACCTGAAAATCCACTCACGTCACCAACTTTGCCATAGTTTTACATGACTCTATAGAACTCCAAATGACCTAACATTTTAATATGTTGTAGACCATGCTGTGAACGTTAACATATCAAAAGATGGCTCGGGAAAATTTATGTTTTTCTAGGCGACGTCAAGGCTTGAATGTGTGTGGTCAACCAATTTTGAAAAATTCAAAATTCAAAATTTTGCTTTAACTTTAGTTTGGGGGTGTGCTACTGAACTTCCATTATTTCTTATTGATGTTTATGACTTTTAATATTACTTATCTCTTATTTGCGAGGTAAACATCAGTCAAGACACATCCGATCAAGTTGGGCAAGGCAAGAAATAGGGTCAAATTCATCCAACATTATTTCAAATTGAAGCATCAAGACTACAATGAGACATCTCCTCTACACTTGGGAAGTTCTCGTTCTCTTTCTTTTGTCAAGTTTTGCATTATTCTTACTTATTTATGTGGCAAAACATTGAGGACAATGTTCATTTCTAGTTTGGTGGTGGATCTCATTATTTCCATATTATTACTTTTCATTCTATTTTATTGGGATTAAAAAAAAAAATTTGAAAACTTTGTTGACATGTTTATTGCCTAGGATATAGTATGAATCAATTTGTGTTTAGGCTTGATAATTGGACAACATGAAAACATGAACTTATTTTGAACTAGTTATATTTTTGCTAGATTCATACTTATTGCGCACATAGCCAGTGTTGGATAATTGCTTGTGTGAGGGATGTTGTTTAATGCATGTGGGGCAAAGTTTTATGTAATTTGAACTTAGGAATGACTCAAAAAGCCCTGAACTTAGATCGTTAGACATCCCACCCCTAAATTAGAACCAATAATGCTATAAGGCAAGTTTGGGGGTAAAATGGTTGGAATTTGTGTGTATTGACGGGTTGGAGGTCTATGGTTCTTGGTTTTGCACTTTAGTCATTGCAGTTTGGTCAACTAGTATAAACCATTTCCAGCATAAAAACAGAAAAATGCTGAAGGTCTTATTCTGCTCCTCAAATGCCTTTTTGACTCGAGTAAGTAAGTCTGAGGGGTCCTTCAAACCTGGTGCCCTAAAGCCAACTGGCTTGGGAGTCATCGACCTAAAGCTCGCTACAGGGGTTAATTAGAAAGCAAGTACGGAGAGTGGACTTACACACAAGACATTATAACATCTTTAACTTTTCTGTTTAAGCCTTTATGACTCGGGCAAGTACGTCTGAGGGGTTCTTTGAACCTGGTACCCTAAAGCCGTCTGGTTTGGGAGTTGCCGATCTGAAAGCCCGCTACAGGGGTCATATAGAAAGCCCGTATGAAAAGTTCTGCACAAAGATGGTAAAAGACAGGGACAATTAAAAGAAAAAGTCGTCCATCATAAGAAAAAATAAATATATATATATTATTGCATGGTATAAGCTTTGTTGACTGAGCTGTGGTGGTTGATGTTGTAGAATTGGGGACTGCTTTCTTTTGATTTGCTATACACGCACATTTCTGATTCTGACTACTTTGTGTGGAAAAAGCAAAGAATATTTTTTAGAACCCACATAGATAAAAACCCGGGATGTGAGAGAAAAAGCAGAAAGTGGTGATCATTCATGAGCGTTGAAAGGAATTTTATTAGAAATCATAGATTGACCACATGGGATTCGGGCTGGATTATGCATAATGAGCCACACAGTGTTGAGTATATCTTTTGCATAAGTATGCCTTTGACATTGGCTATTCACACACACACTTGAAACTCTAGCAGGATATAACTAGAAAATATTTTGCATTGTTGTTCATGACGCTTGCTGAAGCTTAAATTGGTTTGGACTGTAGAGGCATATGGTAAACATGTTGACACAACAAAAATATATGTTCTCTTATTTCTTTGATTTTTGTAGTTTAGTTTACTTTGTTCGAGGACGAACAATAATTCTAGTTTGGGGGTATTTGATAAATGTATTTTATACACTTATTTGTATGTCTAAATTAGGATTAATTATTGTCGTTTGAGAATATTTACTATTTAATTTATGTTTATTTGTTTACTTTTCAGAAAATGTCTCAATTGAAGAAGAATGAAGCAATTAATGGAAAAATGACACGATTGGATGTTAATTGGAGCTAAATTGGATTATTAAGGAGTTTGTGACAACAACCGGGAAACATGCTTGGTGCCAAAGTGACTAAATCAGAGGTTGGAGGACCTAATTGAATGAATTAAGAGCTTGAATGGTCAAACTGAGAAGAAGATAAAGTTTGGGGACTAAATTGCAACAATTGAGACCTGAGGACTGAAGGTGCAATTAAAAGTCAGGGACTAACTTGTACAGCTGAGAAAATCGCGAAGTCGCGATCGCTGATCACATACCAAGCGATCGCGAGATGAGGCAAATTCTTAACCCGAGAGTTTTAACATCAACCACGCGATCGCTAGGGTTTATACCACGCGATCGCTCAGCTTTCCGGCTGGGCCGACTGTGGGCTTTTTCTCGCGATTTTCAACAGAATTTTCTCTTCTTGACCTAGGTTTTCTCCAAAAGATATATATACAACATAAGAGGCACGAAAATCACTCAAATAGATTATGCCACCGTTTTTCCTATTTCTCCTTTTAATCTGCTCCCTAAAGAAGCGGGAACTAAAAATCGATAAAGAGATGGGGCAGAAACCTCTGACGAGAACCGCCATTGCTAGCATTTCCTGTGAACCCGTTCCCCCTAACTCTTTCCATTTTTTTTTTTTGGTTTTAAAGGTGGGTCAAACTCAACAAAGGAAAAAACAAGGTGCAAAAATGAAATTTTCAAACCCGTAATGAGAAACTAAAAATGAAAAAGTCTCACATATATAGAGACCAAGAAGTTTACCTTCAAATGACGAATGCTTGAAACGGTGCACTAGAAATGAAGAACCCGCTGGTAAAAACTGTGGAATGTTAAGGGCAGATGCCGGGTAGAGAACCCTTGAAGAGAAGTTTCGAAACTCGTAGTAGAGAAGAAAACGGTGCAAACTTTCGCCAGAGAGTTGCTGCAAAGATTCTTAGAAAATGGCAAAGGGGAGATAACCAAATGAGGGAGGATTTATAGAGATCCCAATGATCTGGAGTCCTCGATTTTTGTGAGCTGTATGATTAATGTGGTTAACCCATGCTTCTTGAAAAATGGGCTAATCAAAGCGCCAGCCGTCAAAAGGAAGGCACAAAACCCTTCAGCTGCCAAAGTGTCTCCCACGCGTGGTGACGTGTCCTCCTCCATACTCATCATTGTTCTTGGAAACAGACACCAGTAGCCCCTTTGTATTAAATGCGCCACTAAAGAAACGCGCTCGTAAGATCCCATTCCTACTTAGGAGGGAAAATCCGAGGCAACAGGTCGTCTATAATATGGACCCGAACCTCACATAAGGAATGCCATTATTGCCCCCCTTAAAAGTTGCTGTGCTACGCAGGGGCTCCTAGTTAAAGGATGGAGAAGCGACTGCGGGATGTTGGGTGTAGCAGGCAACGGAACTAAGTCAAAAGTTACTGCTGCGAAATCATGTCAAATCCTACACGAACATGAATGATCCCTTCGGACTTGAGGGACTAGTGTTGAAACCGGGCCCAAAGGAAGGCACAGTGATCCACCAGCAGGGGCCCAATGGACCTTGACCCACAGCTAAGGCCTCACGTTGGGACAATTGCCGAGGTGGTACGTCAAGGAAACCTCTCTAGCCGACCTGGTTAAACACATGGCCGATGTGCTTTATGCTCAGCCGGGGCGCTTTATGGCGTTGACCAGAAGAGAGACGGAGTCAGTGATGAGACGTTTCCTTTACTAAGATGTGATAGGCGCCCATCCCATACAAAACGTAGCAATGATTACAGACAAAAAGCAAGGTTGTCACCTCCAAGAGCTAGGGTGAAGACAAGTGTAAAGTACACCACGTGTCATGATCCGATACAACAAATTCCTCTATAAATGGAGCACGATTGTCTCCAAAAAGGGGGTTAGCATTTTTTCTCACCCTTAACAATATATATATATCTCTCTCTCTCTCTCCCTTTTCTCTCTTCTACACGTTTTATATCTCCCGCACCTGATAAGTGTTATATTAACGTTTATTTTATACACTTATATCTTTGAATACGTCATAATGTGATTCTATCTAAGTATTATTAATGCATTTTACGTTTTATATTGTATAAGATCATAAAAGAAGAGAAAAGAAGAAAAAAGGACCAAAATGCACTCAAAACTGAAGTTTGGGGACTTAGGTGCAAATAAGTTTACGGCCGTAAGGAAATAAAGTCACGGCCGTAAAAGTATGATGAACCAAGAAGAAAATAAGCAGAAACATGTTTACGGCCGTAAAGGAGGATTTACGACCGTAACCTTCAAAAAGTGAAAAATAAGCAGAAACATCTTTACGGCCGTAAATCAGAAGTTACGGCCGTAAATTCAATTTGCGAGAAATATGCAGAAACTCATTTACGGCCGTAAATGAAATGTCACGGCCGTAAGTCTCCAGTCAAAATTTCCATATTTTAATTCTTTCCATAATTTTGGGATTTCTTGCTCCCAAAGCTAAGGCACGAAATTGAAGCTATAAAAAGGGAACTTCATGACAAGAAAAGAGGATTATTATTAGTTTGGAAGAGGCGCGGCTTGCTGGAAGAATTGAAGAAAAATTAGGCAATTCGAGAAGGTGAATCAAGAAAGAAAATTCCAGCATTCTTCATGGCTTTGAGCGGCTAAGTTCTCTACCTAGTTCAAAGGGGACGTTGTAATTTAATTCTTTTGTTCATCACTTTTCCAAACTAGTAACGTAGTTCTAATTTCTTTATTTTGATTTGTTGGATTCTTATACGTTTTCTTTAATTAAACCAATGCAATTCTTTATTTGATTAAGGCATTGTCATTTAATTTGTTGTATTGATATTTGCTAATTTGAATGATTGGATCCGTAATCGTCTTATTGTTCAAATCATAGGAGCAAGTGGAAATTTAATAATTTTCATAGAGAATTCCAACTTAGGTTAATTGTCACGAGCTTGTGTGATTGATAACCTAATTCATCATAATTCTTCTCAACCATTATATAGTTGTTGTCTTAAATCTAAAGAGCTTATTTTAGGTTATTCAATGGCTAATGTTTGATTAGAGAGCTTGTTCTAATTGAATGCACTTAAGGAAGAATTAGAATAGTTAGAGCTTATTAACTATTTACGGGTGATAAATCAAAGAAGAAATTGAATTCGCGTTGCTTGGAAAGTGATAACATTGTGATGAAATACAACTGAACCTTAGAACTAGGGTTTGCAAATAATTGACTTTTATTTTATCTAATTTACGTTTTTATTTTATTTTCACGTTATTTACAATACTTGGATTCGAAAACCCCCCCATCTATTCTAATTGACAAGCACTACTTTAGTTCCCGTTCCTCGTGGGATCGACTCTTACTTCCGGTATTACAATCAAATCTGATAAATTGCGAGTAGGATATTTATTTATTATTTTGGTGCATTGCGACTCGCATCAAATTTTTGGCGCCGTTGTCGGGGAACGGTTAACCAATTTAGTGTTTAATCAATTAGTATTTTTTTTTCTGCATTTATTTTTTTTATTTTTATTTTATTTTCACTTTAATTTTTCAAAAAAAAAAAAAAAATTATTTGTGCTTCTTTGCTTATATGCTTAAAACTCGGTCAACTAATTGTGAAATTTTTGATCTTGACCCAGAAATTGAGAGGACTTTTCGACAGCAAAGAAGAGCAGCGCGACAAATGACAGCTAACAACAGGACTCTTAAGCAACTGGCTACCCCCGATGTGGCTCAGCAGCCATTATGCATTACTTTTCCAACGGTGGAAGAAGGAAAAACTTTCGAGCTTAAATCTGGGGTCATCCACTTATTACCAACTTTTCGAGGGAACCCCGGCGAAGATCCGTATAGACACTTAAAGGAGTTCCATGTGGTTTGCGACAGCATGAGGCCCACGGGCATTACCGAGGAACAAATAAAAATGAGAGCCTTCCCATTCTCATTGAAGGATGCCGCCACTGACTGGCTCTATTGTCTACCATCGAGAACAGTTACTAGTTGGAGCGACATGAAAAGGCTCTTCTTGGAAAAATACTTTCCTGCATCGAGGGCTGGTACCATCCAAAAAGAAATATGTGG
Organism: Ligustrum vulgare; assembly: GCA_963555705.1. NCBI lineage: Eukaryota > Viridiplantae > Streptophyta > Magnoliopsida > Lamiales > Oleaceae > Ligustrum > Ligustrum vulgare. The sequence goes on from OY743175.1 coordinate 36,877,316, forward strand.
GGTGCGTCAGAACAACAATGAAACGTTATATGAGTATTGGGAGCGTTTCAAAAAGCTCATCTCCAGCTGCCCCCATCATCAGATCAGCGAGTAACTTTGGTGCAATATTTCTACGAAGGTCTAGCACCAATGGACAGAAGTATGATAGACGCCGCAAGCGGAGGTGCGCTAATGGACAAGACACCAGATCAAGCACGGGCTTTAATATCTAACATGGCGGAAAATACTCAGCAATTCAACTCGAGTAGGGATTCCCAAGTCCGCTGAGTCAACGAGGTAAGTAGTTCTAATATTGAAGGTCAATTATATGAACTAACAAATCTTGTTAAGCAACTTGCTGTAGGGAATTCGAAACAAGCCAAGGCCTGTGGGATTTGTTTGAACTTTGGACATCCAACGGATACCTGTCCGGTACTGCAAGAAGAAAACAATGAACAGGTAAATGCTGCTGGAGGTTTCCCTTTCCAAAGGCAACAATACAACCCATACTCGAACACGTACAGACCCGGGTGGAGAGATCACCCCAACCTGAGCTACGGAAATAACAAACCCCCGGGTTTTACTTCAAACAAGCCACAAGGACAATTCCAGCAGCAGGGGACTTTCCAACCACAGGGACAATATCAACAAAAACCTCAAAATTCAGGTATGTCTCTTGAAGATATGGTTAAGACATTGGCGACTAACACAATGCAATTCCAACAGGATACCAAGTCAAGCATACAAAACCTGGAAAATCAAATGAGCCAAATGGCCACTGCCATAAATAGGTTGGAATCACAATCCGGAGGTAAATTGCCATCTCAACCCGAGATAAATCCTAAAAACGTGAGTGCCAAACTCTCCGAAGTGGAAAAGAAATTGAGGGTCCGCAACTGGGACCGACTGCACCTAAAATTGAGGGAGATGAGAAGGAAGAAGTCGAGAAGAGAGATGACGCTTCGCAAAACCCTCAGGTAAAAACTGATTCTCATTTAAATGTTAAACTAACACCTCCACCTTTTCCTAGCAGGTTAGCAAAGACGAACAAGGAGAGCAAAGAAAAGGAGATGCTGGAGATGTTCAGAAAGGTTGAAATCAATATCCCGCTATTGGAGGCCATCAAGCAAGTCCCCCAGTATGCAAAATTTTTAAAGGATTTATGCTCTAGCAAACGGAAACTGGTGGGAAACGAGAAGGTAAGAATGGGGGAAAGCGTTTCAGCCTTATTCCAAAGGAAATTGCCTCCGAAGGGTAAGGATCCCGGTATGTTCATTGTGCCATGTCAAATAGGTAACACCAAGGTAAATCATGCACTAATAGATTTAGGAGCATCCATTAACGTAATGCCTAGATCCACTTACAGTGCGTTGAATCTTACCAAAATGACTAAAACAGATGTTATCATCCAACTAGCCGACCGTTCCAATGCATATCCAGACGGGGTAGTTGAGGATGTTTTAGTGCAAGTAGGGGGGTTGGTGTTTCCGGCATACTTTTACATATTAGATATGAATGATGATCACTCCCCTAATTCTACCCCTATACTGTTAGGAAGACCATTTTTGTGGACCTCCCAAACCATTATTGATGTAAGAAAAGGAGTGTTAACCATGGAATTTAATGGGGAAGTAGAGCAATTTAATATCTACGATGCAATGAAACACCCGAATGATGTATGTGCTGCTTATTCTATTAATGACATTACTCATGCTGTGCAGAAAATTTTTAAGTTAAATTGCAGGGACGAGCTAGAAATAGCTATCGTGGAGTCGCTAAGGCAAGATGATGACATTGACGTAGGTATAAGCAAGGAATTACATGATGGAATTACTGCACTTAATTCACTGGGACCCGCACCACGCAGGTACACCGTAAAAACAATTCAACTGACAGACTATCCTAACAAATTGTTACCTTCTATCTTGTAGGCCCCAGTGGTGGAAATGAAATCTCTACCCGCCCATCTGAAATATGTGTTTCTTGGTGATGAAGAATCGCTTCCCGTAATTGTTTCATCCAACCTCACCAAATTAGAAGAAGACAAACTGGTTCGGGTCCTTCGGGAGCACAAGGAAGCGATTGGTTGGACCATCGCAGACATCAAAGGAATCAGCCCGTCAATCTGCATGCATCGAATATTGCTTGAGGAAGGAGCTCAACCGTCGAGACAAGCCCAGCGAAGGTTAAACCCGGCAATGATGGACGTGGTGAAGAAAGAAATTTTAAAACTGCTAGGAGCAGGGATGATTTATCCAATCTCAGACAGCAAGTGGATCAGTCCAGTCCAAGTGGTGCCAAAGAAATCCGGGGTAACGGTGGTAGAAAACAAAGATGGAGAACTTGTACCAACTAGGGTCCAAACTGGTTATCGGGTATGCATCGACTACAGGAAGGTAAACGTTGACACTCGAAAAGATCATTTTCCCCTTCCCTTCATGGATCAAATGTTAGAGAAATTAGCTGGTCATTCCCATTATTGTTTTTTAGATGGTTTCTTAGGATATTTTCAAATTGCCATAACTCCAGAAGATCAGGAGAAAACCACTTTTACTTGTCCATTTGGCACGTTTGCGTATAGACGCATGGCCTTCGGTTTGTGTAATCCTCCTGCAACATTCCAACGTTGTATGATGAGCATTTTTTCTGAATACATAGGGCATATTATAGAAGTGTTTATGGACAATTTTAGTGTATGGGGGATTCATTTGATGCATGCCTGGATAATCTATCATTAATTTTGAAACGTTGCATTGACACTAACTTAGTCTTAAATTGGGAAAAATGCCATTTTATGGTAGATAAGGGAATTGTGTTAGGTCATGTAGTGTCAGAAAAGGGAATAGAAGTTGATAAGGCTAAGGTGGACATCATATCTGCATTACCTTACCCCGCCAATGTGCGGGATATACGATCTTTTCTTGGGCATGCATGTTTCTATCGCAGGTTCACCAAGGACTTTTCCAAAATTGCATCACCATTGTGCAACTTATTGCAAAAGGATGTCCCATTTAATCTCACCGAGCTATGCAAAAAGGCCTTTGACCAACTAAAGGAGCGGCTAACTACGCCCCCGATCATTCAACCGCCGAACTGGGATCTTCCATTTGAAATAATGTGTGATGCCAGCGACTATGCAGTGGGAGCAGTTCTAGGACAACGGGTTGGGAGAGCGGCCCATGTGATTTACTATGCCTCCCGAACCTTGAATCAGGCCCAAGGAAACTATACCACCACTGAAAAGGAACTTCTATCTGTGGTATTTGCTTTAGAAAAATTTCGTCCTTATTTATTGAGTTCTAAAGTGATTATTTTTACAGATCATGCAGCTTTATGACACTTGTTTGTAAAAAAGGACGCTAAGCCTAGAATCATCCGCTGGATACTTTTATTACAAGAATTTGACTTGGAAATCAAAGATAAGGCGGGGTCCGAAAATGTAGTTGCCGACCATCTTAGCCGGGTAGTGAAGCCCGAGGACGACCTACCTCTGCTTGAAACCTTCTCAGATGAGGGTTTATTTGCCATCGAAGCAAATCCCCCATGGTATGCTGATTTGGTAAATTAAATGGCTGCTAAACTAATTCCCACTGGTTTTTTGCAGGCACAAAAGCATAAGATGAGAAGCGATGCTAAATATTACATTTGGGACGACCCGTACCTGTGGAAGACATGCCCCGACCAAATCATTAGAAGGTGCGTGCCAGAATCAGAACATCAATCCATCCTCACCTTTTGCCATTCATACACATGCGGTGGCCATTTTGGACCTAGAAGGACGACACAAAAGGTATTGGAGAGTGGGTTCTTTTGGCCGACCCTTTTCAAAGATGCGTACATCTTCTGTAAGTCTTGTGATAATTTCCAAAGAACAGGTAACTTATCCCAACAAGATCAAATGCCTCAAAACCCCATTATTGTATGTGAGATTTTTGACGTTTGGGCATTGATTTCATGGGGCCCTTTCCCCCGTCGTTTGGTTGTAATTACATTCTTTTAGCTGTCGATTATGTTTCAAAATGGGTGGAGGCAAAGGCCACTCGTACTAATGACGCTAAAGTTGTTGCAGATTTTGTAAAAGCTAACATTTTTAGCAGGTTTGGGATGCCCCGAGCTATGATCAGTGACAGAGGGACGCACTTCTGCAATCGAACCATCGAAGCCTTGTTACGGAAATATGGAGTGATGCACCGGGTATCAACCGCATATCACCCCCAGACTAATTTAATTTGTTAAGGCCTTGTCATTTAATTTGTTGTATTGATATTTTCTAATTTGAATGATTGGATCCGTAATGGTCTTGTTGTTCAAATCATAGTAGCAAGTGGAAATTTAATAATTTTCATAGAGAATTCCAACTTAGGTTAATTGTCACGAGCTTGTGTGATTGATAACCTAATTCATCATAATTCTTCTCAACCATTATATAGTTGTTGTCTTAAATCTAAAGAGCTTATTTTAGGTTATTCAATGGCTAATGTTTGATTAGAGAGCTTGTTCTAATTGAATGCACTTAAGGAAGAATCAGAATAGTTAGAGCTTATTAACTATTTACGGGTGATAAATCAAAGAAGAAACTGAATTCGCGTTGCTTGGAAAGTGATAACATTGTGATGAAATACAACTGAACCTGAGAACTAGGGTTTGCAAATAATTGACTTTTATTTTATCTAATTTACGTTTTTATTTTATTTTCACGTTATTTACAATACTTGGATTCGAAAACCCCCCATCTATTCTAATTTACAAGCACTACTTTAATTCCTGTTCCTCGTGGGATCGACTCTTACTTCCGGTATTACAATCAAATCTGATAAATTGCGAGTAGGATATTTATTTATTATTTTGGTGCATTGCGACACGCATCAGCACCCAACATATATTTACCTAAAAGTGAGTACTGACTTAGGCATCGGAGTGCAAACGGGAGTCACCTCGGCCCCCTTTTGCAAACTGATTGTTTGTCACAGTGCGCAGGAGATCCACGTGTTCAAGAGGGAGGAGCTGAGACGTGTTGGTCCAAGGTGCAGCCGGATTTTGTGGTCAACACATTCGATATATAATACCAAACATAGATTATACCAAACATGAAATTACTAATTTATGTTGGACAGAAATTAGATAAACAATATATAGTCTAACTCCAAAAGAAAAAAGAACACATAAAATAACATCAACAAAAGCACACGTTAAACTTCCAAATAAAAATGTGGTTCATTAATCAAGATTTACTATAAATGAGAACTAATCTCATTATTGCTGCCCATTTAAACCTAAAATATAAAAACAACACCAATAAACTAATTAAAAAATGAATAAAAAAAGTTAAGAACTTTCTAGTAAAACTTTGAAGCAGTGCACCAGAAGGATGAAATGGAAGTTGAAAATGTTTTCACCCTCAATAAAAGACACAGAACAAATGAAGGAAGTGGAGTGGGTTTTGAAATTTGTAAAAAATGTCCGAGTTGATGGGACAATTGCTTTATTGGAAAAAGGAGGAATGGCTAGGCGTGGTTGGGGTGGCTTTATTGGGAGTGGGTTTAACCTTTACGAGCAGAGATTGGGAGTGGCTCTATTAGAAAAGATATGCATATTGTTGGAAAATTCACCCTTGCACAATCATAAAGTAACAAGTTATTCTCAATATATGACAATTAATTGGAATGATAAGATTGATAAGAATCAAGAATAAGAAAAAAATCCCTAGAAGACTTGATAATGCCACAATCGTGTTGCTAGAACCGAGGGCTCAGAAATTGCCCCAATAACCACAATCGGCAACACCCCACGAAGCAGGGAAGATCACACTCCGAGGCAACCCGCAACCCACAAGTTTTCAGTAAGAAAACGTACCAAACAGAGGCCTAGAACCGGACGCACCAAGGTACGGTGCAGACAAAAGAACAGAGCACGGAGACTGTAGGTGAAAAGGAGCAGCCCACCACGAAGGAGGCAGCAAACCGGAGGCCAAGAATATGGAGCATGGTCGCAGGGTTACCAAGTTCACAGAGAAGAGAAAAGCCAAGCACTGCCGGATCACGAAGAGAGAGCTAGAGAGCGGCTTTTGAGAGTGTGTCGTGAGTTATGAGAGTGAGGGAGTAGATATATAGGATAGGTAGGTTTAGGTTTTAATTAGGGAATGGGTCGGGAGCCTAATTAAAACCCAGGCCGCCAATCGAATCCACCTATCGAGCAACAGGGCCAATGACCCAATTAACACCTCAAGATAGGGTGGTAAAGTTCCTAACCTGTTCACTCTTGGGTTACGCATATTGTGGTTTAATTGGGGCATAAAATACTTCGATCATGGGCCGAAGGCCTACGAAGCTAAAAGACCGACCCGATGTTTCATCATCGCCCCCGGGGTTTGTTTGGGACCAAAATCCCAACAAACCTCCACCTTGGTACCGAACAAAACCTGCAAAAAACAAAACAACACATGTTTAGTAGTTGCAAGATTAAAGTCTTAAACTAATCATACCTTTTCATACCTGTACCGATATTTAGAAGCAATAGACAACTTCTAAATTTTACCAATGTGAGCACCTTTGTGCCCATATCTGCGGGGTTATAATCTGTATGCACTTTCTGAAGTTTAATTTCATCTTGAGAAACAATATTCCTAATAAAATGTAATCTAACATCAATATGTTTAGTACGTTCATGAAAAACAGGATTCTTACATAAATGAATAGCTGATTGACTATCAGAATATACTGTTACACTTTCATTTAAGGCTCCTAGTTCCTTAAGTAATCCTTTAAACCACAAAGCTTCTTTAAAGGTCTCGGTAACAGCAATATATTCAGACTCAGTGGTAGAGAGAGCAACGATATGTTGGAGCTGAGACTTCCAACTAACACATGAGTCACACAAAGTAAACACATAAGAGGAAGTAGATTTCCTATTATCTCTATCTCCACCATAATCAGCATCGGTAAAACCCTTCAATTTCACATTATTAGATTTGCATTTATACATTAAACCCACATTTTAAGTGTCACTAAGATACCTAAGTAGCCACTTCAAGGCTTCCCAATGAGTGGGGCCAGGATTAGACATGTACCTGCTCAAAGTACTAATAGCAAAAGCCAAATCTGGCCGAGAACAAACCATCAGATACATCACAGAACCAATCACATTAGAATAGGGTATATTACTCATATAAACTATTTCTTCCTCATTCGCAGGTGATTGATCTTTTGTTAAAACAAAATGATTTCCAAGAGGTACAGAAGCAGGTTTACAATTAATCATACCAAACTTCTTTAACACCTTTTTCACATAGGGAGTTTGATGCAAGAATAAACAAGAATTAGACCTATTTCTTTCAATTTCCATACCCAAAATACGTTTAGCATGGTCTAGGTCCTTCATATCAAATTCCTTGTTTAACTCATTTTTAATCTTGTCTACTAAAGTCATGTTAGAACCAATCAATAACATGTCATCCACATAAAGTAACAAATACACACACTTATCAGTGCTGTGATGCATATAGTATAGACAATGATCAAACTCACTTCTCTTGAAACCAATAGAAAGCACATAAGAATCAAATTTCTTGTACCACTGTCTAGGTGATTGTTTTAAACCATATAATGATTTTTTAAGGAAACACACATGATCAGGTTTTTCTTTATCTTCAAAACCTTTGGGTTTAAACATAAAAAATTTCTCTTCAAGATCTCCATGTAAAAAAGCAGTTTTCACATCAAGTTGTTCAAGTTCCCAGTCATAATACGCAACAAAAGCAAGCATGACTCTAATGGTGGTATACTTAACAACGGGCGAGAAAATCTCATTATAGTCTACCCCTTCCTTTTGTGTGTACCCCTTGGCAACTAGCCTAGCCTTATATCTCACAGGCTCATTCTCAATGGTACCCTCCTTCACCTTGTAGACCCATTTGTAGCCTACGATTGATTTATCTCTTGGTCTATCCACTAAAACCCAAGTTTGATTCTTATGGAGCGATTCCATCTCCTCTTTCATGGCACTAACCCAAAATTTACTATTTTCACTTCTCATAGCCTCCTCGTAAGTATTGGGCTCTTTATCAGCTAGGTCTTGGTAACTAGCATAGGCTATGACGTAGTCGAACATTCTTTGGGGTTCTATATGTGGTCTTCTTTCCCTATCTCTAGCTAACTGATAGCCATCTAAAGGGTTATGGTCAACAGGATGATCTATAGGATCATCTTCTTCAAATTCTACATTCTCGTGATCTTGTTGGGGGGTACTCTCCACCTCACTCGGGGTAATGGGGATAGGGATCCTAACACTCTCCACCTTAGGTGAGGGTTCATCTCCACCTATCTCTAGCTGTTCTTCGTTTCCTAGACAAGGCATCTCAGACTCATTAAAGGTGACATCTCTGCTGATGATTATTCTCACGCCCTTTTGACTTCTGTCCCACAACCTATACCCTTTAACACCTTCGGGATATCCTAGAAAGACACACTTTCTAGCTCTAGGTTCTAACTTTCCCTCACTTTGATGAGAAAACGCAGTACAACTAAAAGTTCTAAGCATAGAATAATCAATACATTTCCCATACCATTTTTCATATGGTGTATCACCATTCAAGGCAGCTGAAGGAGTCATATTAATTAGATAGCATGCAGTCATAACAGCTTCACTCCAAAAAGACTTAGGCACACCAGAGCTTAACATCATACATCTAGCCTTATCAAGTAATGTACGATTCATCCTTTCAGCAACCCCATTTTGCTGGGGAGTGTAAGGCACAGTTCTATGTCTAGTAATACCATTATCTTTACACATATTGTCAAAATCAGAATTGCAGAATTCAAGACCATTATCAGTTCTCAAATATTTTATATTTCTACCTGTCTGATTCTCCACCTGTAATTTTCAGGTTTTAAACTTTCCAAAGGTTTCAGATTTATCTTTCAACAAATAAATCCACACACGTCTGGAGAAATCATCAATAATGGACAGGAAATATTTGTTACCACCAAAAGTGGGATTACTCCCAGGGCCCCATAAGTCAGAATGAATGTATTCAAGCATTCTAGTTGTCCGGTGTGTGCTGGATGCAAAAGACATCCTGTGATGTTTCCCAAGCACACAATGATCACAAAATGGCATGTCAGACACCTTATCCTTTCCAAACACACCCTTATCATTCAAAAATTTTAAACCTTTAACACTCACACGTGCAAGTCTATTGTGCCATTTTTGTGTGTGGTCGGTGTCAATGGATGCAATAGTATGGTTTTTACCACTTACTACCTCAGCATGAGTTGTGTAAATGTCATTTTTCTTAATGGCCCTAAAGGCCCTAAGTGCACCTTTAAACATTTTAATCATTCCGTCACCAAGCCTCCCGGTGAAACCTGCATTTTCTAATTCTCCCACCGATATCAAATTTCTACCCATATGTGGAATGTACCTAACATTCTTCAATGTATGCACAAAACCATTTTCAAATTTGACGATAACATCACCAACACCTGTAATGTTATATGCGACTCCACCCCATGCAACAACATGACCATGATCAGACTCATGCAAATGATCAAACCAATGCTTATGAGAAGTGACATGAAATGATACACCAGAGTCAAGAATCCATTCATCAGTATGGGAGTTCATAGACAGGTTAATTTCACTAGGCTTGTGATCTAAGAGGACGTAAACCTCACCAGGTTCATTATGTTTTGGTGCCACAATATTCGCCTCCCCTTGTTCACTCCCCTTTAGTTTATTTTTTTCCTTATAGAAATCACTAATAAAGTGTCCTAACTGATCACAACCATAGCATTTTCTACCTGCAGCTTTCTCTCGTGATTTGGATCTACTTCTACCCTTTTTCTTGCTACCACTATTTTGTCCGCTCCCGATATTTCCACCACCCTTTGTTTGAGTCCTACCTCTCATAAAGTGGACCTCCCCTTGCTTTCTCCCACCTTTCTCAGCTCTAATCTCCCTATCCTTACTCTTAAGTGAATCAATGACTACCTCCGGGGTAAGGGTCTCCCTCCCATACTTGATAGCATTCTTAACATCCTTATATATGTCAGGAATGGCATTCATTAAAATTATGGCATTGTATTCTTCAGGCACTTTATCACCACAATTTGTGATATCTTGAACAAGTTTATTGAAAATATCAAGATTGTCATCTAATTCCTTTGAAGGATCGATTTTGAAACTGAAAAAACTTTCAAGAAGAAAAAGTTTGTTCGGGGTGGATTGTGTTAAGTAAAGTTCTTGTAACTTTTTCCAAAGAGCTTCAGTAGTATCGTATTTACCAAATTTTCGTAAAACACTATCAGATAAGTGCAAGATAATAGAAGTATAAGCAAGTTCATCAAATTCTTTTTTCTGTTCTTCAGTCACAGTAGCAGGAAAAGAATTATCAATAGCTTTAGAAACTTTTTGCTGAACTAAAATACCTTTCATTTTCTGTTGCCAAATAGAAAAATCACCCTTTCCATTAAAGACACTCAAGTCAAAATGATGTGCAGACATATTTCAAGAAAACAAGCAACACACCACAATGGAATAATATGCAGCTCAAAGAGAATTTCACACAGAAACCTAAAAGGCCGCAATATATACGCCGTTCTAAACTCTCAGGATTCCGTGAGACTCAAAAGGTCTCAGTTCAAGAGAATCTTCGACACGGGTAAGGTCAAGGGGAACAATTCTAATATCAAGAGCAACACGAGATAGATAATCACTAAGATGTATCAAGAACAAGTATGAAATCAGCAATATCCCAAATCACAGGTAATAATAATTAAGTCCTATAACTAGCAACAGGCAACCGCAAGCCTAATGGTCACCCCACACGATGACCTGCTATTGCAAAAATTTAAAAGTGATCAGCCAATTTACCAGAGCGGACTTCTCTGTGTCCGTAATAAGGAGTGATGCGAAAAATTATTTATTTATTTTAGCGAAGTTTGCAATCAGCTATCCCTCGATGTAGGCAGACTCAGCACTAAGCAAGAATGACCTATACTGTAATTGTAAAACAAAACACCCTAAAATAATCAGTCAAGGAATTTCACAAAACGCTAAGTAAATGAAATTTCAATGACAAAATAATTTCTGCAATGAAACAGTGAACAAAGGTTGAATGAAAAAATTATAAATTCCAAAGAATGTCACGAATTAGCCGATCAGTCAGACTCGGCTCTGATACCACTTTGTTGGAGAATTCACCCTTGCACAATCACAAAGTAACAAGTTATTCTCAATATATGACAATTAATTGGAATGATAAGATTGACAAGAATCAAGAATAAGAGAAAACTCCCTAGAAGACTTGATAATGCCACAATCGTGTGGCTAGAACCGAGGGCTCAGAAATTGCCCCAATAACCACAATCGGAAACACCCCACGAAGCAGGGAAGATCACACTCCGAGGCAACCCGCAACCCACAAGTTTTCAGTAAGAAAACGAACCAAACAGAGGCCTAGAACCGAACGCACCAAGGTACGGTACAGACAAAAGAACAGAGCACGGAGACTGTAGGTGAAAAGGAGCAGCCCACCACGAAGGAGGCAGCAAACCGGAGGCCAAGAATATGGAGCATGGTCGCAGGGTTACCAAGTTCACAGAGAAGAGAAAAGCCAAGCACTGCCGGATCACGAAGAGAGAGCGTCTTTTGAGAGTGTGTCGTGAGTTATGAGAGTGAGGGAGTAGATATATAGGATAGGTAGGTTTAGGTTTTAATTAGGGAATGGGTCGGGAGCCTAATTAAAACCCGGGCCGCCAATCGAATCCACCTATCGAGCAACAGGGCCAATGACCCAATTAACACCTCAAGATAGGGTGGCAAAGTTCCTAACCTGTTCACTCTTGGGTTACGCATATTGTGGTTTAATTGGGGCATAAAATACTTCGATCATGGGTCGAAGGCCTATGAAGCTAAAAGACCGACCCGATGTTTCATCATCGCCCCCGAGGTTTGTTTGGGACCAAAATCCCAACACATATTTTTGCTTTTCATGTAAAAAAATTTCATGCGTGTGTATTTATGATCATAAATTTTTAGGTTTATGCAACAATTTAAATGAAAGTAGTTGAACAAAATTCGAGCTATCTAGATCTTCTTTCATAGTTACTATGCCTTCTTCACAATGTCACTTTGCTTGTATGATATCAACATATGACTTCTTGTACAACATTTCGCTTGTATGCTTCCTCACTTTGCTTCTTATCAAGAACCTGGTTTAAGTGAGGACATAGAACAGTTTGCTTGTAAGGAAATAGATAGAGTTTTGTTGGGATTTTTAATTTGATGCTTCTTGCTGAAAATATTTGTTGTCCAGCAGTGAATGACCTATTGATATGCTTCAATTATGTTATTTGGTTATTTCCTTTGTTTTGTTGGTAGAAGGGATGAGTGGATTCCATGGACTAACTTTAGTATGTAATTATTGAAAATAGAAGCTTATTACAATTATATGTGACTTAATCCTATTGAATTGCAAGTCTATCTTATCATTTATAATTGAGTCAATGATGATAGTGGTTTTTTTTACTGTAGAGTTTTTTTTTTTTTTTTTTTTTTTTTTAAATTTTCTTAATACAAGTCTTATGTGATCATATTTTAAGTAGCAATTTCATGTTAGATGAAATTAGATTTACTTGTAGTATCATATTATATGATTAACTTTGATGTAATACGTGCAACGCACGTGTCATAGGCTAGTATTGGACAAAAAAGAAACATAATGATCAATGAAGCTTTTAATCATTATACACATATTCCTTATGCTTTTAAGAAGCTTTTATCTACCAAACATATATTCACACTACATTCATACAAAATTGCTTGGTTGAATAAGATGAATGATATTCAAGGATATTGATCCATAAGTTATTGAAGAGATTCAAGGATTTCAAGATTTCTTTTGATCTTGTTACCACATTTTGATTATGGTGATGTTGTATTAATTCATTTGTGTTATTGCAACCAGTGATGACAACTGGGCGGGTTTGGGTCAATTACTCCAGACTCGCAATTTTTTTTTAATTACAAACCTGTCTCGCTCCCCCATGAATATCTAGGAGGGATGGGTTTGGGTTTGTAGCGGTCAACTTTACTGCCCCGTTTAATTTTTTCTAGTTTTTACTTTTTTTTTTCCTATAAATATTCTTTTTAATAATAATTCGGGGCAGCCAAAACCTGCCCCACGACTCGCTCAACCCCGCCTCGCCGACCCATTCAGGTCGGGTAGCTATTGGGTTCGGGACAAATCGATAAACCTTGCTTACGCTTGAAGATAAACCTCTTCGCTTTGTCACGCTTCATGCTTTTCTCGCACGGTGTTGCACTTTTTCGCGCCTAGGCACACTTAAGCGTGGTACTAAGCCTCGTCATTCGTCACGCTTTATACTTTTTAGAACACTGGTTTTGATATTAATTAGTAAATGTATGTTTAATTTGTTGGAATTAATTTATTTTTGGGCTAAGTTTTTAAATGATGTATATTTAATAATATGGGCTACATAATAATTAACTGAGTGAGTTGAAAAAGTCTCCAATAAAAGGCACATTATATTAAAAGTCCACTTGTACTTTAAGTGTCTTATATATGGTAATGTTTCACACCATTATCTTACATGACTAGCTTTAACTTACCACCGCAAGGTGGTGCATAGCACCACCCGTGCCTTTGTCCGCGACCTCGACCACGACCTCGGCACCGGACTACATATGTCGTAAAGGGAATTTTACACTTCCCACGTACGCATTATCGCAATGAGCATTGATGAGTCGTAAATTTTTAAAAATGAAATCATGGCTAGATGACATTATATTGGGATGGCTAGGAGAGTTGACGGATGGTGAAAAGGTGATGGATGTGCATGGCTTCTGCATGGCTATTCAGAATAGGTGCATGGGTGTGATGGATGGGTACATTTATTGCTTGACTTATAATGGATCATCAGATCTTGATCAAACATCTTAGGATGGTCCGGACCAATTGGTGCACCCATTCAGAAGAGGTACAAACCCATTCTAAAAGAGGTACACACCCATTCTAAATGACAATTGGAAACCTACCTCATATTCGATTTCTTCACACCAAATCAATTTCTTATTTATCCTCTCTCTCTCTCTCTCTCTCTCTCTCTCTCTCTCTCTCTCTCTCTCTCTCTCTCTCTCTCTCTCTCTCTCTCTCTCTCTCTCTCAATTCTGCATAATAAATTCTGCACTAAAAGCTCGTTTTCATTCCATCCTAAAAGAGTACAAGGCATACTCAGGTTCGAATGACAATGGGGGTATAGTGCAGAACCAAATTTGGAAAAAAAAAAAGTTGTATCTTGCGAGACACATGTCCTTCAGTCCTGTTACCACCTTTTTAGGAGACGAAATATTGTTTTATGAAGATTTTCCTCGATATACCTCACTTCATCTTTCTTCTACATTTATATTATTTTTTATATGATTGTTCCCGTTAGATTCTGACAAAAGTCTTAAGACAGATCTTTGCTTTTTTTTTTTTTTACATAGTTCATTTAATTGTTTTAATCTTTGTATTTTACAGAAAGATGATTAGTGTGGCGGGAAACACTAGCGGAGTTATTGGACAGAATTCTGGGTCTAATTAATTTGTCATGCCACCAGCATCTCAACATTAAAAGTTGAGAAAATTCAACGACATGGATTTCAAACGTGCGCAGCAAAAGATGTTATTTTATCTGAAAACATTAAATTTGGTTAAGTTTTTTGTGTGAAGAATGTCCTACACAAATAGAGGAGAATGCTACAGACAAGAATACGCAGTTGACTATTAAAGCTTAGAAACATACATACTTTCTATGCCACTACTACATTCTCAACGGGTTTGATAACACATTGTATAATGTGTATTGATCCAAAAGGACGAGTAAGGAGTTGTAGGAATCTCTTGACAAAAAAATATAAAACAAAAGATGTCAGGACTAAGAAGTTTATCATCAACAAATTTTTGGAATTTAAGATGATTCACTCAAAGAAAATAATAAGTCGGTTTAAGAGATTTAGGTTATTCTCCATTATATTGAGGTAGGAAGCATGACATTGAGTAATTTTTTCCAAATTGCTGCTATGATCGAGAAGCTACCCCCAATAAGGAAAGATTTCAAAATCTATCTCAAGCACAAGTACAAGGAGACATCGATGGAGGAACTGATTGTTTGACTTCACATTGAAGAAGACAATAGGGCTATAGAGAAGAAAAGTTCTATGCGGAACATGGATGCAAAAGCTAATATGGTGGAAGACTTCGGGTATAAAAACAAGAAAAAGAAAAGTCCAAGCTCGACTAAGGACAAAGGGAAAAGCAACAATGCAAAGCAGTTTAAAGGAAATTGTTATAATTGTAAGAAACAAGGACATCTTGCAAAGGATTGTCGATAAAGGAAAGATGGTTAGAAGAAGGAAGTACCCCCAGCCAGCATGACGGAAGTAGATAGCCTTTCTATCAGGTTGTCGATATGAACATGTTTGTTGTTGTTTCTGAAGTTAACTTGGTATCAAATGCCAAGAATTGGTGGGTCGACATTAGAGTCACTCGTTATATTTTTGATGACAAGAGATTGTTTGAAGAGCATAAGAAACTGGAACATAACCAACATTTTTACATGGGAAACTCTGCATCATCTAAAATTGAAGGAAGTGGAAAAGTAATTATGAAATTCACATTCGGGAAGGAATTGAGGCTGAATGAAGTGGTGCATGTTCCAGACATAAGGAGAATTTTGATTTATGGGTCTATTCTTAGTAAGAAATGCTTTAAATGGTATTTGAGTCTGATAAGTTTGTACTTACTTAGGGGGGCATGTATGTTGGAAAAGGTTATTTGATAGATGGTTACTTTAAAGCCAATGTTTTGTTGTGGACAAAAAAGTCCAAATATTTGTACCCAAAAGTTATTAATAAGATTGATTCCTTTGTTTACCTACTTGAGCCTTCTATTTTATGGCATAGTAGACTAGGACATGGGCGAAGACAAGGGGTGGCCATACTGGGCCATGGCCCAGCCCAAAAGTCCTTAGGACCACCCCATGTTTTGACCTTGGCTCCGCCCCTGAGGACATGTCAATTGGGCTTCCTTAAGAAAACTAGTAGGTCTAGGAATTATATATAAACATGAATCAGAAGACAAACATAAATATGAAATTTGTGTTGAAGCAAATATGCTAAAAAGCCTTTTAATTTAATTAAAAGGTAGTGAGCCATTAGGTTTAATACATAGTGATTTTTATGGTTTAAAGTTTTTCAATCTCGAGGTAGTAAAAAATACTTTGTCATGTTTACTGATGATCACAGTAGATATTGCCATATATATTTACTAAATAGTAAAGATGAGGCATTAGATGCATTTGTCACTCACGAAAATGAAGTTAAAAATCAACTTTGTAAGACAATTAAGGTATTGAGATCCGATAGAGGCGTTGAATACGATTCATCACTTTTTGATAAATTATGTTCTAAGTTTGGAATTATTCACTATAAAACTGCTCTATGCATTCTGAAGTAAAATGAAGTTGCGGAGAGGAAAAAATTGAACTTTAACAGACATGGTTAATGCTATGATTATCAATTCTGGGTTATCACAAAACTTGTTGGGGAAAGTGATTTTAGCTACTAACTTTATTTTAAACCTCACAAGAAAATTGGTTCAATACATTATGAATTATGAAAATGTAGAATGCCTTCTACAAATATTTGAAAGTGTGGGGGTTCTTGGAAAATTAATGGTTCCACCTCTTGAGAGAATAAAGTTAGGCCCTAAAACTATTGATTGTATCTTTATCGGATATGCAATAAATAGTAGTGTTTATAAATTTTTCTTGCATGAATTCGACATAACTGACATTCACGTCAATACTATTAATAAGTCTAGAGATGTCGAATTCTTTGAAAGTATGTTCCCTTGTAAAAGAGATATTCCCAGAAATACTCATAAGAGAACACGTGAAAGTGCTTTTAAAGAAAATAAAGAGTCAAAACCAAGAACGAGTAAACAAGAAAAAATTGCTAAATCATTTGGCCCAAACTTTATTTCATTTATGATTGAGGACGAGTCTCAAACTTTCAAAGAAGCTATATCTAGCCTGGAATCATCATTATGGAAGGAAGCTATAAATAGTGAGATCGAATCTATTAGGAGTAATAATACTTGGCAATTGGTTGATATTCTCAATGGAACTAAGTCGATGGGTGGATTTTTAAAAAAATGTTAAAACCTGATGGGTCTATAGATAAATATAAATCTTGACTTGTTGCAAAAGGATATCGTCAAGAGACAGGATTTAATTTCTTTGACACTTATTCACCAGTAACAATAATTACATCTATCCGGATTGTAATTGCAATAGCAATAACAACTTTTTATAACTTGAACATTTATCAAATTGATGTCAAGATTGCATTCTTAAATGATGAATTAAACAAGGAAGTTTAAATGGAACAACCAAATGGTTTTATAGTGAAAGGGAAAGAACACAGAGTGCGTAAATTGATCAAGTCTTATATGGATAGGGATGACAAAAAAACCCGAAGGACCCGAAACCCAAAGGACCCGAAGGGGTTCAGGGGGGTTTTCTGCCCGCGGAAAGTTTCAGGGCGGACCCGCCCCGTGACCCGATAATTTTTTTTTTTAATGAGAAACTAAAATAAATTTAATGAAGTCCAGAAGAATTGAATCTTGGTGGAAGTTAGGGATATGAGAATATACAATCACTATACCATTATATTGTTTATTAATTTTTTTTCCTTCAAATATATACATATTATCTTTAAAGTTCAAACTTAAAAACTCTAACTAGTTCGACGCTTAAGATTTTCACATAAAATTTGATTACCAATTTTGAAAAAAAAAAAAAAAAAATTTCGGGTCATTAGCGGGGCTGGAGATCGACCCGCCCCGACCTGCGAACAGTCGTGGGTTGGGTCGGGGCGAGGCGGGGAGGGATTATGAGTTTTCGGGTTTGGAGCGGGGCCACCCTGACTCGCCCCAAACCCGACCCATTGCCATCCCTATATATGGACTGAAGCAAGTTCCTAAACAATGGCATGAAAAATTTGATAGTGTCATGATTAGGAATGAGTTTACCTTAAATGAATGTAATAAAAGTGTATATTCGAAGAAATTCAGAGAAGCATACGTATTATTATATCTTTATGTTGATGACATGCTCATATTAGGGACTAATATGAAAGTCATTAATAGAATAAAGAAAATCTCGCCAATAATTTTGATATGAAAGATATGGGTGAAGCAGGCTTGATTCTATGAATGTGAATCTCTAGAACATCTAATGGGTTAATTTTGTCTCAAAGTCACAACGTAGACAAAATTCTTTAAGACCCATGATGTTAATGAAACATGTAATATGCTTCTTCCTCATACAGTTCTTTACAAGAATACTGGAAATGGTACACAACAGTTGAAACGGTAAAGGTGGTGCATACGACCACTTGCACCCGTTCCCACGACCCTGACCCTGATCTCGGCACTAGCCTACACACGTCGCAAAGTTTGCAAAGTAAGTTTAGAGGCACACCTTGCACTTCGCGTTGTCATGATGAGCATTAAGGAGCCTTAGAGTTTTTAGAAATAGAATCATGACTCGATGACTTGGCATTTGGATGACTCGGTGAGTTGGCATACACGTGGATGGTGACAAAGTGAAGGTTATGCATGGCGTCTTCATGGCTTAATGGCTATTCATAATAGCACTACAACAAAAAATATCTTTTGCAACATGTAAAAGGAAACATTCACTAATTGCATGTTGCTAAAAGGATTTATGGAAAGACTAAAAAATGTTGCAAAAGAGTCTACAGAAACACTTAAAAAATGTTGCAAAAGAGTCTACGGAAATACTTAAAAAATGTTGCAAACAGGTCTATGACAATAGTCAATAAACGCTGTAAAAGGTCTATTACAATGTTTATTTCAGGCTTTTGCAATATTTAAAAAACCCTAGGAAAGTTTTTTCTCTATGACAACAATGAGATTTGCAACATTTTTTGAACATTGGAAAATGCTATTTTTGTTGTAGTGTGGTGCATGGGTGTGATGAATGGGTACACTCATTGCAGGACTTAATATGGACCATCATATCTTGATCCAACGTCTCAAGATGGTTCGCACTAATTGGTGTACCCATTTAGAGCAGGAACACACCTATTCCAAAGAACACTTCGAAATCTATAAATAGAGAACCCCAGATTTTATTTTCTCGCACCAAATCAATTTTTCTTTATCTTCTATCTTTCTCGAGATTCTGTTTAATAAATTTCTGCACTAAAATCTTGTTTTCATTCCGTCCTAGAAGAATACTAGTTATGCTCAAGTTCGATCGACAAGGTAAGTATAGTGTAGTACCAAATTTTGAAAAAATATTGTATCTTGGGAGAGAAACGTCATTTAGTACTGTTAGCAGATTTGCAGGGGATGAAATTTGTCTTTAGGAGATTTTTCGTGGCATACCTCACTTTATCTCTCTTCTACATTTCTGTTTTATATTTATTTGATTATTCCCATCAGATTTTGACAACAAGGTTTTGAATGATAATTAGAAATTTACTGCTTTTCAATTACTTGGACAATAATTTATTAGATTTCTTATTTTCATTTCCATTTCCATTCAAGAGAAGGAATAAGAATTGTAGTATGTAGTAATAGTCATTATAAAATTCATTATAAAATTCGATAGAAGTTAAAGATGTATCGTTATACTTTGTACGATCTTGTAAATATTCTTGTGATTTAGCGTTATATGTAAGAATATTTATAATTATATTAATATTATTAAACGAAATAGGAACATTTATCCTCAAGTTGGAATGAGTGTTGCATATCCTTGGATTAATGTTAAAACGGAAGAATGTAGGAGATCAAAATCTAAATGATTGTCATTAATTGAGTTTCTTACATGTCTCCTAATTAATTGGTTAGATTAATAATTAGATTATTTATAGGTTCAGGTAGCAAATATAAATAATTAATCATAAAAAAAATTCTATTTAGTTGAAGTTAGAAATAATCAAAAAAGAAATACTCACTCATAGTGGGAACGATACTTGGACTCATAGTGAGAACGATACTTGGACTCATATCCACTATTAACAAATGAAAAATACTCAATTCAAAAGCCCGACATGAAGGCCCCCAGGTTACATGTATTAGGGAAATGTGGAGAAGTCTGAGTGATTTGGCGAATGGATGAAGGTCTAGGCGCAAATGTTGAACGATGTACAAGAGGTAGTTTTATAAATCAACCCACAATCCAACAGAACCGTTGTGAGCAGTTATCATAACTTGGGAAGTTATTGAGAATGTGGCTAGTTATTGTAGTGCTAGCAGTTATTGGAAATGTGGACGACTTTAGTTTTGTTGTCATGGGAAGTTGCTAGAAGAAGTCAATCAGTGCAAAGTGGTGAACATTTGTAAGCAGTTACAAATCTCGCATTCCAAGTTAGTTACGAAACAAATGAAGCAATTTAGAGACTCAAGGTAGTAGTTGTTTATAATGTAGAAATTTAACATATAGAAGGACCATGACTTCAACTCTCAAACTGAGAATATGTAATTTCTCATCTTAGATTTTATTAGAATTTTCTTAGTTAAATTTGTGAGCTTGCACCCCTTGTAGGAATATTGTAAATCAAGTCTTTCTAATAGAAAACCCATTGTTGAGGCTTTGTATCAAGAGATTTGTCCCTTACACATAGTCTAATCTTATTTTAATTGTTGACTATGTGATCATCGCGAAACAATTTGGCATGGCCAGTGGAACTACTTGGTGTAAGAAAGGTTTGAAATATCACGCCTTATAAAAATTCTAACAAGGAGTTAGTTATAAAGCAATATGTTTTTTCTATGATTGAGCATTTTGAGGGTCAGCAAAGTATGCCAGAGATAGAAGGATATCACAGTCTTTACGGACCAATGACAAAGTTAAGCTTATACCATGCGTACATTGCTGGGAGAACTCACTCAAGACATTGTTGAGCAGGTAAATTTGCACAATGTTGTTGAAAAACTTGCTCAAATGGAAAAATTCATTATGACAAAATGGCTAAATAACTAGGTACTTTAAATGAACTCATGGATAAGTTAGTAAGCCAAATATGTCAACCAGTAATTATTTCTAGACTAGGAATTTAATAGGCATTGGCTGGCCAATTGCAATCACAAATAACGGTTCACCAACCATAAAAACGAGCTAAGGTCTAGAGATACCGCATATTGGACCATCCAACGTAGAGGGTTTTGTACCTTCTAATGCTGGAGGTGTTGGAACACCTTATATGGAGGGTGTCTCTAATATAAGGAGAATGTCTAAAATACAGTACCAAATGTTACACGTACCGATGAAGCAGTGAATCCACCCGTCAATGGTAACAATGAACCAAATAATGGTCCATTCATGGGTAATATGAGGGTTAATCATATTAGACCACCAGAAATACCTCATATAACATAGCCAGTAGGAGTTCTGCTTGATCCTAATGCCATGTTAAGGGAACAAATAACAAAAATCCTACAAGATCAAATGGCCTTTTAGGATTTCGCTAGTAATTCGTCCAACATACAAAAAGCCTTATTCAAATTGGGTAGATCAAGTATATCCTTGGCCAAGAGGATTTAGAGTACCTGAATTCTCTTTATTTACCGATTTAGGAACACATGACATTTGACTTTATAATGCGGCGAAGTTGCTAATTAACATAGAATGAGATTGTTATTTTCCCAAATTCACTCACTAGGTTGCTTTCTCATGGTTCATTAACTTGCTAACAAATTCTAACCAAACTTGGCAGCAATTGGAACAGTTGTTCTATGCTCAATTTTATAAAACTGAATTAGAAGTCACTTTGACACATTTGGAAAATTTACGTCAATTGCTAATGAATAGGCTAAGTATTTTCTTCAAAGATTTAAAGTAGTTAGGAGAAAATGTTCTGTTCCCTTGCCTAAAAAAAAGAATTTGTCAAAATTGCCCAAAACTGTTTCAGTTTTAAATTAAAAAAAGAAGTTCCAAGATAGGGAATTTCCTGATCTCTTTCAACTTAGCGCGAATGTCATTAGATATAAGTGATTATTAAGGGAAGAGGAACAAATGAAGAATGCTAGTAAAGGAACTTATTAAAGAGACCCTAGTTTGACATCCAGGCCATTGCCCCTAGTCAAGATGAGGCTGAATTATGCTTGAATGAATTGGTCAAATGAGACACTTATGCGTGTCCCAAATTGACTAAATTAGAAATATCAGACAAGGATGAACTAGCCAAAAAAGAAAAAAAATGATAGAATATTTTCATTTGATGTAAAAAAAGATGATGCAATTTTTGATAAATTATAAAGACAAGCAAATAAAATTAAGCAATAAATATAAATTGTCAAACCTTGAGCAAATTAAAGGTAAAAAATATTGTAAGTTGCATAACGCGTGATATCATATCACTAATTATTGCTTGGTTTTTCATAATGTTTTACATGATGCAATTGAGTTAGGGGGAATGACCTTTGAACTGAAGAGAAATATGGTAGTGGATGAGAATCCACTCTCATAGCCAATAAAGGTTGATATGGTTATTCCCAAATTTGACAAACTTTTTCTTCCAAAGTTCAAGTTAGATGTAGATGAGGGGGAGGATGACCCTCTCCCAATGTCTTTCAACGTCTAAAAGGAAAAGTTGTTGAAGAAAGGGAGAAAATTTGTGTAGAAGATGCCAGGAGGAAACTGGCAAAGCAACAAATGAAGTGAAGAAAGGTATATGGCACCCAGTCTATGCTAATGAATCTCAACTATTTAGGGGGAAAGCAAAGCCATCTCATGGGAGATCATACAGCCTATGGCTCTACGCCAAGACGTTTGGGAGATCATCTAGCCCATCACGAAATACCAAAGCATTCAGTCCCCAACTATATCACCCAAATATGTGACACTCGTGCAATCCTAAAGCAAGGAAAGTGATCCCATTCGATGATATGAAAAGGATGCAACATAGATATTTTCAGAGGAACTATGGATGAATAATGAGACAATAGCAATGTATGGAATAATCTAAAATAATAAGTCTCGTCTGTGTGGAGAATCAAAGCATTTTTTTATGCAAAGCAAGGTGAAAGTCCAAAGGAATCAATAGAAGAAGCATCAACAAGTAACCCATTAGGAAATCAAAGTTTGAGCATAGACAAAAAGATGAAGATGATGTTGGACGATTAACCACCATCCACTATAGAAAGCAACTACATATTGGTAACAAATTCAATAACAAGGAAGCAACAAAGTAATTACAGAAGAACCAGAAGAAGCAGCTTGCATGTTAGAATGTGAAGGAAATTCTTCTAATGGAGTGGTTGCACAAGTTGGGGAAGCAAGTGAGTTAGATGGTGATGGGATGACAAACATAGAAGAAGAGCTAGATTTAGATGTGGAATGTGGAAAAAAGTGAGTTTCACATGGAAAATTCCTTAAGCAATTGTATCAAGAAAGCAATCCAACAGTAGGCTTATTGGGTGATCCATCTAGACATTCATTAGATCATCTCATTCTATATGGAATGCTCAAGACAAAAAAAGAGCATTTCGAGCTGAAAATTATAGGCCACCCCCAAAGATATTTCCTCCACCTACAGGTTGGGGAGAGTTATCAGAGAATACCATACAAGTGGGAAAATCTAAGGAAGTTAGAGTGAGGAAATGTTAGAATTAGATTTGTCTTGGAAAATTGAAATGGAAAAGGATAAGAAAAAAAAAATTGAGATAGAATCAATGTAAAATGTCATGTTCAGAAAGCTGTAATTGAGTTTGATCAGGCATTTAAGGTCTTTGTATATAAAGGCCTTAATTGATGACATTCGAGTATCCTAAGTGCTCATCGACAATGGGGTAGCTATAAATACTATTCCGTATAGAATGATAAGGAAGTTTTCCAAATCTGACACTAATATATCCCAACAAAAGTAGTGTTGGTTAGCTTCAATGGAGGAGCAACTTTAGCCAAGTGGATGATGCCTTTGGAGGTAACAATGGGGAGTATGACAAAGACCACTGTTTTCTTCATAATAGATAGATCCACAAGTTACAATGTACTGTTAGGAAGAAATTGGATACATGGAAGTCAGTGTATCCCTTCATCACTCCATCAGTGCTTAGTATTCTGGAACGATAAAGGTGAGGCTGAAGTCATGCAGGCTGATCAAAGGCTCATGAAGAAAAATTATGGACCAGTTAGGGCAGTCCAAAAAGAAGAATAAACACAAGTGATTGCACAAAGTGAAGAGCCATATTCAATAGAAGCTCTTACTGAACTATTTACTCAAATGAGGCCAACCATAGCGGCATTTTAAGAGTTAGTAATTGACAAAAAGATAATGGTTTATGAAGAAGAGTTTGAAAAAAATAAATAAGAAAAGCAAAAGCATTAGTATAGCTAAAAGACAAGATGGCTATGTTTGGCCTGGAATACAATTTATGAAGCAAAGTTAACAAGGTGGATTGCTTGGAAGAAGAGATCGTATAGACTTGGGGGGTAATTTGATGAGGATCTCCAAGCTAAGGTACGCTCCAGCACAAGATCCATTAGTGAAAGCAAACATTGGTGATGAAAGGGAGGATCGTCCAACCTTTATTAGTCAGTTACTCGATGAAAAGGTTAGTACTAAGTTAGTTTCTTTATTGAAACAATATGAAATTGCTTTGCTAAGAATATGAAAAAATGCCTAGCTTAGATAGGAATTTTGTAGAGCATAGATTACCCACCAAACCTAGCTCCAAGCCTCATAAACAACCACCTAGAGTCTTTGTACCCAACGTACTGCCTAAAATAAAGAAAAAACTTGAGCGATTACTAAAAGCGTAATTTGTTAGGACGACTAGATATGTTGAATGATCGCCTCATATTGTACCCGTCTTAAAAAATAATGGTAAAATAAGGGTGTCCTAAAATACCTAAGGATAATAGACTCTAGTTGATTCCACTATTGGACATACCATATATTCTTTTATAGATGGTTATTTTGGGTAAAATCAAATTTATATAGTTGAATAAGACTGAAATAAAACTGATTTTAGGTTCCCATAAGCATTAGGATGTTATGAGTGGGTAGTCATGCTATCACCATTTGTAACACATAATTTCACGTCTAAAATTTTTTATGTACAACAAAACCAAATTGGGATACAACTTTCAATATAAAACTGTTTTTATAAAACTGTTACTGCATGTATCAATACTCATTATGCCTAAAAAATGTTGGGGCCACTTATTAAATGACAGTGAATTTGATTTTTCACGATATGATTGTTGAATTTATTGAAATATATGTAGATAATATAGTGGTCAAATATCTCAAGAAAGAAGACCACTTTAATCAATTAAAATGTTTATTTGAGCCCATTAGGCAATATAAATTGAAACTGCTTTGAAGTATGAATTTGGTGCAAATTCAAGTAACTTCCTAGGTTTCTTAGTACATACAGGGAAATTGAGCTGATAAAAAAAATAAAACAAAGGCCATATTAGAGGGCAAATCGGTTAAAAATAAAAAAGAGTTACAACGATTTTTAGGTCAAGCTAATTTCTTAAGGTGTTTTATTTCCAATTGTGCAGGGTGAACAAATTTTTTTCGCCTCTTTTAAAGCTCAAAGGCCAAGGCGAATTTGTTTGAAATGAAGGCTTTTGACAACCTGAAGATATACTTATCAAGTTCATCTATTAGGTTACACCCATTCAAGGACAACTAGTAAAGGTATACAATCAGCAGAACAAGACTCTATAGCTAGAATGGTTGCCCAGGAAGACCAATTGGGCTAAGAGAGAGCAATTTATTATCTTATTAGGCAATTTAATAAATGTGAATGTAATTATTCAGCAATAGAAAAGTTATGCCTGCCTCATTATTTTACATGTACAAAATTAAGGGTCTATCTTCAGCCTATTACTTTGTATTTTGTATCTAAAGTGAATTTAATCAAGTAAATATTTTCCCGCCCTATTTTGCATCAAAGAATTGGATTGTGGACTTTGGCTTTATCTGAGCTTAAATACAATATTTGCCACGAAAAGCTATTAAAAGTCAAGCATTGACAGATTTCTTGGTTGATCATCCATGTGTTAATATTTCAAATGAAATTGAATTGGAGATTGACTTATGTGAAATGAAGCCTTGGACATTATACTTTGATGGTTTAAAGGCTGCCGAAGGTGAAGGGGTTGATGTAATATTAATATATCCATTTGGGATAAAATCATCCATTCTTCTTTACATAGGATGATCTATGCACCAACAACCAGGTTGAATATGAAGCTCTTATTTTAGGCTTGGAATTATTGCTAGGAATGAGGGTAAAAAATGGGATTTTAAAGGCGATTCTCGATTATTAATTCATCAATTAGATGGCACATTCAAATACTAAAGTGGTTCTATAATACGTATGTATGAAATTTCCCAAGAGTTATTAGAGGACCAAATAGAACTTCAATATGTGAACAGGATATATAATGACTTGGCAAATTAATTAGCCCAAATGGCCTCTGGTGATTCCAAAATATTGAATGTGGATTCCATATGTGAATATGGCAAAATAAAGCATGCAATACAACGTAGGGAGAAAGAGCTTAATTGTATAGAAAGTGGAAATGTAATGGGGAGAGAAAAATCAAAAAAGTTAGAAAAACATGAATAAAAAGGGGAAAGAAGAATAAAATTGCACGCCCTAAATTATGTGTTAATAGATGGATAATTATATAAGAAACGTGCGGATGGAGTTATGTTAAGATGTTTTAATCTTTCTGATGCTAAAACAATTATGGCAGAAATGTACTAAAGGAATATGTAGGGCTCATCAAGCAGGTCAAAAGATGCGATGGTTTATTATTAGAAATGGATTTTATTTTATTTTATTTATTTATTTATTTATTTTTACCTAAATTGAGTTAATTGTATATCCAATATGCTAAGGGTTTCTTAGCATGTAAAAAATGTGGACCAATTCAAAGAGTGCAGACAAAGGAAATGACATCCATCATAAAACTTTGGCCTTTTAGAGGAAGAGCTATAGACTTGATAGGGAAAATTTATCCTTCATCGTCTAAGCAACATAATTTTATCATAGTAGCCACATATTTTTTCACCAAATGGGTCAAGACCATTCCTTTAAAGGAAATTTCTCAAGGAAGTTTCATAAAGTTTATCCAAGATCACATAATTTACAGGTTTGGGATACTACAGACCTTGATGATGGATAATGAAACTTCTTTAAAAGGAGATCAAGTCAGACAATTCGTGGGAAAGTTTTGTATTATGCTAGTAAACCGAAAACCTTATTATGCCCAATCAAATTGTCAAACCGAATCTTCAAAAATTCTTAAAATATCACAAGGAAGATGATAGATGAAAATGCCAGAAATTAGCATGAATGTTTAATCAAAACTCTATGTGTCTCAACATTCAAGCACAAAAGTTACTCCATTCCAACTCACTTATGGGCAAGAGGCCGTATTTCCTATGGAGATCAAGGTACAATCAATTAGAGTTGCTTTGCAAAATAATTTGTGCAATGAACAATATGTAGAAGTCATGGTTCAAAACTTGTTAGAATTAGACGAGTTAAAATTGGATGTCCTGGAACCTGGATAGATTGCAAGTTTAGAAGCAAAAGATGGCTAAGTACTATAAAAAGAAGGTTGTAGTCAAATATTTTAGTTTTGGCGAATTTGTGTGGGAAATCACGCTCTCATTGGATAGCAACAAGTATGGGAAATTGTCATCCAGTTGGGAAGGTACATATAGGGTAAAAAGTGCATTATCCAATGTGGCCTATCATTTAGAAAATTTTGATGAAACGAAACATGTGAAGTCTATTAATGAAAAACACTTGAGAAATATGTTCCTTCTATATGGGAGAGTGAACAAAGAAGTACTGAAAATATATATGAATAAAAGTATATGTTGAAACTTGAAAGGTTTTTAAAGTACTTTCACAAAAAGATAAAAGGTACAATGAATTATTTTCAATGTTCATACAAACCAGGATGTCATTGTCCTAGGTAAATCTTCTCATTTGCAAAATAAAAAACGACATCTTCCTATCAGATCCTTTCTACAATAAACCACATTTGGTCTCTAAGTCTGGACCAGTTGGTGTGTAGGTCGATGTCATCAGTAGTATATTCTTCCATGAAGACATTTGGATCCTCCACCAGAACCTCTTAGTAATGAGTCATCAAATACTTCCCTCGCTCAACTTCTTGTAAAGTGTTAAGCTTCTTAGCTGCTAACCTCATCTCGCAATCACTTATCTAGCCTTGGAGCTCCCTCAACTTAGCTTTAAGACTCATCGGTAGGGAATCTTCAATTATAACCTCAACGGAAAGATCATTCAAGGTAGACTGGACTTTCTCCATATCAACACTTAAGAGTATCGTGTTCTATTGTAACCTGTATAAAGCTTATCTTTCTATTCCTTAAATTCTTGCTCTTAGGAAGTAAGCGGCTAACTTCATGATGTATCCCACATAAAGTTGATTGGATATCACCTGGGAATGTGATGGATGGAAATTGAAGGGCTTTAGCCAAGTTCTCACTAATACGAGCAACATCTTCCTCACTATTGGCTCGTACTGAGGCAAGAACTGAAACCTCGTAATGGAAGTTTGTGATTGGATTGTAACAGGAGCTGGAGGAATGGAAGACTTCTGAAATGACAAAGCAAGCAGTCAGTCAGTCAGTATGCCAAATAAAGATCCCAAAGGAGTAATTGATGTGATCCAGGTCACGAATATAAGCCCGCACAAAGATCCGTTGATGATCAGAGGAGGACCGATGACTCAATTGCAAACAAAGAGGGCCAACGAAGCAATGGACAAGCTAGTACAAGAAACAATGGCCAAAACAATGTTCGTGTAATCAAAAGAAGCAAGTTCCATGTTGGGACCCAGCCAAAACGACGAGTGGATCAATCTCATTCAAGCCGTCGAAGAAAATTGTGAAGTTTCAAGAATTACGGCCGTAATCTATAATTCTTACGGCCGTAACGAGTCCACTTCTAAAAACTGAAATTTCGAAAAACTGGATTTACGACCGTAACTCACATGTGTCACGGCCGTAACGCAGCCTCGGGTTGAAAACAAGATTTTCAGAAAATATGACTTACGACCGTAAATTAAGTCTCACGGCCTTAACTGTAACTGTTAAACAGAGAGCTTCTTACGACCGTAAAGAATAAGGTCACGACCGTAACTGCTAATACGCGTAATTTTTATAATTTTATTTCTTTCCATATTTTTAGCAATTTCACACCTAGTTTAATTAGAACTCTTAAGTTATGTTTTGACCCTATTTATAGGGATGTAATTTTCATTATTAAAAAGAACTTGGATATTATTATTGAGAGGCTATTTTGCTTTCAACAACCTTATTCTTCATTGAATAAAATCCGAACTTGCGAGTTATTCTTGTTTGTTCAAATCTCGGTGAGAATTAATATTTCTTGTGATCAAGAGGTCAATATATCCCTGTGATTGTATTGGTTGCTTGGTTCAATTAATTTTAATTGGATCCATAAATCGTGGTTTCTTGGATTTCTTGGGTCGATTTCAATATTTTGTGGGTTGCGTAACTACAATTGCTACGTGATTTGCATCAGTAATTACATAAACAAAATGACGAATAACTTTTTCTTAACAAGAGGGTAATATCCTCATCAATATCATCATCAGATTCATTGGATTGGTCTTTGATTGGAAATTTTTTGTTAGAAGTCTTGTCGAAAGACACTTTTCAGGTCAACTTGAACTGAAAGAGAAACAGGGGACTTCAAAAGGGATCTCACGCCCTTCTTAGAATCAGATGCTATTATAGAAGGAAGTGATTTAGGAGGCTTGGAGCATGATAAGGAATCAAAGTCAAAAGTGGGAAGGAGTATATGTACATAAGTAAAGAAAATTCTCTTTTTTTACATTCTCCCATAAACAATCAAAAAGAAAATGCTTGACAATAGTGGGGTGAAAGGGAACAAAGAAAAAAATAGTAAAAAAGACTTATGCTGATTCTCAATCATTGTACATCAAGTGATTGTACCAAGAAAATATTTTTCAAGTAAAATTTTACAATCAAACACAAAAAAATGAAAATTGTTTTCTATGAAGTAACATTTTCTAGACAAGTAATAAGCAATCAAACATAGTTATCTAGGGTTCAATAATGAAAGCTAAAGATTTGGATTGGCTTTGGTTTACTAACTGACATCTTCATAAAGCCTCTATTTGGTAAGTTGTACTTTTTAGACTATAAATCAATTTATAATCTATACAATTTCTTAAACCACTTTTTAACTACACATATTTTCACTATCCAATATTTATCCACACCTCACCTCGAAAAATGAAAAAAACTATAATCATTCATCTTGATCCGAACAGAGGCAAAATTATTCCAGCAGAGAGCAGAAATTGCACAGAATTCCTGTAACATCGTGAAATAATTTCTGTACAAACTATTCAGAAGATTGATGATGATAAGGCGAAATTCAGCCTCTTAGGCTTGTCATTTAAATTGAAATTGAAATTATATAATTTTTTAAACTACTTTTTAGTCATATAAATTTTCTCTCTAATTTTTAGCTACACATTTTATCTAGAAAAATTAAATAAATAAATTTAAACAGAAATAATGAGCCACCAAACAATGTCTCACAAGCAAATTTTAATCGTAAATTTTTATTTTTATTTTTTTTATAAAAGTTTATAAAATGTGTAATAATTAAAAAATGATTGTTTCCTTCGTTTGGTAATCAAAATAAACTAATTTATAAATTAATTTATAAACTACACAATTTCTCTAACTATTTTTTAATCACATATATTTTCCCATTTCAATTTTAAATAATTATTTTTTAACTCAAAATGATAAATAAACTAATTTATTAGCCTCCGTTTGGTCACTCTGTTTGGTTTATAAACTGATTTATTTATAATTTTGAGGTAAAAAAATGGTTGAAAATTGAAACAAGAAAAATGTTTGATTAAAAAGTGAATTGAAAAATTGTGTAATTTATAAATTAATTTATAAATAAAAAAGGGACGGTTACCAAAGGGCCATTACAAACAAAGGCTAAGGTGACGTTCTGTTTGTATTTTCATTTTCGAAAATATTTTGTATTTCCTGTTTTCATTTTTGTTTTCAAATTTGTTGAAAACGCGTTTGGTTTGTCATTTCTGAAAACTGTTTTTGAAAATGAAAACCTGAAAAATACATTATATTTGAAATTTTGCTGAATACTACTTAAACTATTTTTAATTAATTTGCTTCCAGAATACTACTGACTCAAACTCAAAATTTTTTTCACAAATGAAAACATAGTTACATGCAACACACTATTGTGAGGATTAAGAGTCTATATTAACACAGCTTGTTCAGGTTCGTGATTTGAGAAAACTCTAGTTCTATTAAAATCCAGAAAATGCAAGTTCTTTCAAAACTATCAGAGTCCATTTATCAGTGCAGTTTTTGAAATATAACAACAAGAATTCTCACTTAAATTTTTTTTTGTAATGTTGATATTGAATTCAATAAAACTTTATTTAAGTTTAGTTCCAAGTTAGGTAATTCTCAAAAAAAAAAAAAAAAAATTCTTTATTTAGGCTTAGTTTCAAATTAGAATAATTCTAAATAAATAAATAAATAAATAAAAACTTTATATTAAGCTTAGTTCCAAGTTAAGATAATTCTTAAAAAAAAAAAAAATTTCGCGTTTTTGACATTTTTTGTCGAAATACACACAAAAAGTCCAAAACGAGATTTTGGGCATTTTGCGTTTTGTGTACAATTTTTTTTTTTTTTTTTTGTATTTCAAAATGCATTTTTCAAAATGATAAATAGAACGCGTTTTTAACGTTTTCAAAAATAAAAATAGAAAACAACCTCAAAGGAAAATGGCCTAAATTGTTTGACTTTGACATTGTTACGCGCTCTATATTACACTCAAATTCATTAGGATGCAGTCAACAATTATGGCACTCATCACCTCCAAACGTCTCCACTTAGCAGTGGCGGTCATACTAACATACACCGTATGTGTTCTCTCCCTCAAAGGTTGCCCCAATTGCGGTTCCATCCCAGTTCCCTACCCTCTTAGCACCACTCTAGACTGCGGTGACCAGTCCTATAAAATCCGGTGCAACGCCACCTCCCTTTTCTTCGACTCCCTCAATAACACCTACCCTGTCACTTCCATTTCCCCCCTCCAATCAACGCCTCACCATTGAACCCTCACCTTTCCTCTCCAACACATGCAACACAACCGATCGGTTCACCTCCAATGGCCTCCAACTCAACTCCTCCGCCCCCTTCAACATCACCAGCAGTAACACTGTCTTCTACCTCAACTGCCCCATCAGCATCTTGGGTTTCCCCTTAAACTGCACCTCCAACAGCCTCTGTCATGTTTACATCAACGGCACGGTCCGGAGTGGCTGCTTGAATACGCAGGTATGTTGTGTGTTGACGCCACCAGCCTCTGGGGTACTTACGGCTCGGCCAACACACGGATTGTCCACTAGCTTAGTGGTTACCAGGGAGGCCTTTGGAATTCATATATTCCAAAGGTCCAAGGTTCGAAACCCCCTGGGGACGCGTCCACCTCGCGTGGAACAAATCCACACCACGCGGTGGACAATCCGTGTGTTGGCCGAGCCGTAAGTACCCCAGAGGCTGGTGGCGTCAACATAAAAAATGCGCGTTTTATATGTTGACGCCACCAGGCTCATGGCTACTTACGGCTCGGCCAACACAGCGAATTGTCCACCGCGTGGTGTGGATTTGTTCCACGCGAGGTGGACGCGTCCCCAGGGGGTTTCGAACCTTGGACCTTTGGAATATATGAATTCCAAAGGCCTCCCTGGTAATCACTAAGCTAGTGGTTACCAGGGAGGCCTTTGGAATTCATATATTCCAAAGGTCCAAGGTTCGAAACCCCCTGGGGACGCGTCCACCTCGCGTGGAACAAATCCACACCACGCGGTGGACAATCCGTGTGTTGGCCGAGCCGTAAGTACCCCAGAGGCTGGTGGCGTCAACATTGTGCTTTGCAGATGGGGGCCTCGGTGACTAGGTACAAGATAGGGTTCAATGATCTTGGTTGCGGGGGATACATGAGCTTCGTGAATTTTGATTACAGTTTGCCGTTGAGCAGATGGCCGGCACCTGGTGTGGAGTTGCAGTGGGTTTTGCCCAGAGAGCCCACTTGTGGGGAGCTAGGAGATTGCGATGTGGGATCCACTTGTAGACCCGATCCAAACTTGAATGGCGCGATCAATAGGTGCTTTTGCAACTCCGGGTTGCAATGGGACTCGGTCATTGGACTGTGTACTAAAGTCAAGTTCTCTCAACTTTGCTATTCATTTGCTTTGCTTTTCTAGTTTCTAGTAATCTAAATTTGATCATCAATTCTTGAATTAGATCTGAATCACGAACTTTCAACTTGCTTTTTAGATCACTAGCGTCCATCTTTTCATTCAAACAACCTTACGCTCCGATCATCCAAGCCTTCTATGGTATTCTCCAGAGTCAATACAATACCAGTGGTAGACACCTTCTTTTAATTAAATTAAGAAATTAATTATGATAAGAAACCATGTGTATTTAGTTTAAAAGTGTTTTTTGAAACGAATAGTGATTTTTAGTTGAATGAATGGTTGAGGTTTAGTTGAAAAGACAAATATTGTGAGTTTGACTTTTAATGAATAGTTGAGATTGAGTATTGTAAAAAAAATAGAGAAAAATTTAAAGAGAAACAAACAAAATATTTCTCTCTAAATTGAACTCTATGAAATATTAGTGTTGTCCGTAGAATTTCTAGACACCATGTAGTCTTTATTTATAGGGACAAGATGATACCAAATCCAATTTTACAATAATAATTCATAGTTCAAACAAGAGTTTTAATTAAAATCAAATTAGGTGTTTTAATCAAAGTCCACATCTAATTAGTTTACATTTAATTATTTTTGCAGTCTTTGAACTCTATTTACAATTAAATTTATAACATTCATATCAATTACAATTAAGGTTCTGTTCGACAGCTATTATAATCAGTTTAAATTGATTATTTAGGTTTTCTAGGTAAAATGTAGGCATGGGCATGGTTCCAAATGATTTTGATTCCTAGGGAACCGAACCAAACCAAGAACTGATGGTTCTTTTGAAAAAAGCAAGAGAAGAATCGAACCGGAGCCGAATCGTTTGGTTTTTTTGGATTTGGTTTTGGTTCCGATTTCCTAAATTAAAATTGTCAAACCTAAGCGATGAAGCCATGGAAGATTCTGGCCGGTAAGAGTCGTAAGACGGTAAGTTCATCGACCTTGATCAAAATGTAAATACAACACTCAAAATCCTTGACATCAAAATATTCACTCCCTTCTAGACAATAACGTATCTCCTCATTCGCGTGTATATGTTCCTTCCGAAAGTTCTTCAATTTTTGCTAGTAATTCTTCACCTTTTCAGGGAACAGTCGCACAAATCCAGCAAATCCTTAAAAACAAGATAACAATTAATTGTGAGATGAAGAGTGAAGATTTATTGTTTGTTGTTTCTTGAAGAATTGACGGCTGAAAGCTTGAAGTTGAACGATAGAACCAGTGAAAGAAAAATGATTTTTGATTTATGATTTTTTTCTTATAGTTATTATAATATTGAATGAGTTAATAGTTATTGGGTAATTGATATTGACTAATGGACCAGATAACATGCATTAAGATTAAGAATTGATGATTTTTTTTTTAATTTGTATTTTAAAAAAAATAAAAAAAAATCATGTTTTGTTCTAGTTCTTAGTTCTGGTTCTGAACCAAGAACCGGAACCAGAAATGGAATTGATGGTTCTTGATTTTTAGAACTAGAACCATATAAATTTTGATAGAATTGAACCGAATCGGGACCGAACTGGAACTGAACTAAACCGTTGGTTTCAGTTCTTTTGCCTAGGCTTAGTAAAATGTGTGGTTAAAAATTGGAGAGAGAAAATATTTGTAGATAAAAAACGGTTTGAAAAATTGTGATTTAAATACCCATTTATAATAAAGGAGCCGAACATAGGCTAATTACAAAACTTTATTGTAATTATAATTAAGCCCAAGACTTTTACATTAATTGCAATTAACTTTTAATACTGTAATACCTTCCTCTGACTTGTCGTTTATGTATTTTATCCTTGTCCAATATTCGATAATTAGGTACAAGCATAAATGATCGTTTTGCCCATCTAATTATTCTCACTAATTTAAATATCATTTTCTTCAACGGTCCTTTGAACCAATCACAGACATCGAAATTTAGTCGTCGCTAAATACTGAGCTAAGATTTTAACCGTTCAACAAAAAACACTTAAGTAGTCACTCTATCCATTTTTTGGGGCGACGATTCTTTACGCTATTTCATGTTCTCTACTTCATTAATTCTCAAACTTTCAACTCATCGAGATATTTGACTAATCAAATTGATCTCACCCATTAGTAAGTCACATAACCATTAAAGTAATGAAAAGATATACATAACAATGTCAAGGAATTTAGATGAAATATACGACAAACAAGTGGAATTTAATTCTTCGCACGATCATACTATAACTATAGAATTAAACTTGACACGTGGTCCGTTCAATACACTCCAAGTGTACTAGTGTCACCTTTAGAGTATATGTATCACGCCCTCATGTCTAGCAGATGCTCTCTGCCACATAGTAGATAGCAGTCTTTGGGGAAGACCATGTCTACCACAAGCATACGACTTGTAGATTTTTTTATTTTTTTTTTATGTAAAAATTCTTGGATGCTTGGTCGTCTAGATCTTCAATGTTCAATCAATTTACAAGATCCAATAATTTCTAGAATTAAAGAATTACATAAATCTTATGTCCCAAAGGCTCACAATATGAATCTAATTGAACAAAAATTAAATCGAGATGATGGAGTCGTAATCCACCTATCTTGTTACAACTCGATCTAACAAATTACATCAAGAACTTGCCACAAATAATTAGATAACAATTTAAAATAATTTCAATCAACATATAATAAATTATTCCTAGACATCACTCGACCAGAACATGCAATCAAGATTCAGAAATAACAAGCAAATGAACGATCTAGATTCGATAATAGAATTACCCAAAAATTAAAAGTTTCTTTTACTCAATAAATAAGATCATTTAAATGTTTACATGTATATTATATAGAGAATAACGAATTCAAATTTATTACCTAAATTTGATTATATAAATTGGATTTCGATTACGAACTTCCAGCTTTTCGGATCACTAGCTTCCAGCTTTTAATTCCAAGAACCTTATGCTTCAAACCTCCAAGTCTTCTATGGTATTCTCCAAAGTCGAGACTAAACCAGCAAGTTGACACCTTCTTTTAATTAAATTAAGAATCTAATTATTGGACAAGAAACTATATTTCTTTCCCTAAATTGAACTCTATGGAATATTATTGTTGTGTTATATTGTGTAGGATCTCGAGGCACCAGTCTATTTATAGAGAGGAGATGATACCAATCCAATTACAAAAATAATAATATCTAGTTCAAACAAGTTTTTTAATTAATATCAAACGAGGTTAATTAAAGTACAAACCTAATTAGTTTACATTTAATTATTTGTGCAGGCCTTGAACTCTAATTACAATTACAATTAAGTTTGCAAATTTCATAGTAATTACAATTAAGTACAAATTTTTATTGTAATTACAATTAAGCTCAATACTTTTATATTAATTGCAATTAAGTTCCAATACTTTATGGCTACCACAGGACCTGATCCAACATATATTATCTAAACTCCAATAGTTAAATCATGTCTAGTCGACCTAGACCACCCAATCTAATTATTAGTCTTTGCTTTTTCCACTAAAGGCAAAATACTAAACTCCCAGTATAGAAGCCAATCAAACTGTAATACTTTCCTTTGACCTATCGTTTATGTATTTTATCCTCGTTCGAGATTCAATAATTAGATACGAGCATAAATTACCGTTTGGCCTCTCTAATTATTCTTACTAACTTAAGGACCATTTTCTTCAACGATCATGTTAACCAATCACAGATGTCAAAATTTAGCTATCTCTAAACATTGAGCTCAGATTTTAGTTGTTCAGGGTGACAATTCCCAACACAAACTCATGTTCTCTACTTCGTTAATTCTCAAACTCCCAAATCAATGAGATATTTGACCAATCAATTTGATCTCACCCATTGGTAAATCAAAGAACCATTAAATTCACGAAAAGATATACATAACACTATCAAGGGATTTAGATGAAATACATGACGTTGACGATTAATTGGAATTTAATTATTCGTACGATCATGCTATAAAATTAAACTCGACACGTGGTTCCTTCGATACACTCCAAATGTATAAGTATCACCTTTAACTCATAGCCGGACTTGAATGTAGGCATAATAGGCCTGAGCTTAGGGCCCAACAATTCTTGGGGCCCATTTTTTTTTTTTTTTTAATTTAATATATATGTCCAATTTTTTCTTTCCAAACCAGAAGTATTTGTGTTAGATGTTTTATATTGTAAACATATTTAGTTTTTAAATTATTTGTTATGCTTTAAATTAATAATTGATGTTCTATTTGCTTTAATAGATATTAAAGATTGTGCCTTAGTTGGAATTCCAGAGAAGGTTGCATTCAATGCTACCGCTATGATGAGCTAAATGTACTTATTTATTGTTTTATAACATATGGATAATATGTTATGCTCTGGTGAAGTTTTATTTGTTGAAATGTTGTTGCCTTGTCAGTATATTATTGTCCAATTATTAGTTCTTTTATTTGAATATTAATTTTTTAGGTTATGCGTTGTTGAAGCCTTATCGACATATTGTTATCCTTGATGAGTCTTGTTGTTTGACTTCCTTTTTATTCAACAACTTAAGTAATTGTTTTGTTTAGTTATTATTGATCGATTAGTACTTTTGTTGGTTTTCAGCCCTATATTTAAATTAATATTTTTTTTTTAAAAAAAGGATCACTATAGGGGCCCATTTTTGAATCTAGCTTGGGACCCTGGTTAACACAAGTCCGACTCTGCTTTAACTATTTCTGTGATAAGGACAAATCGCAAATCCGAATAATGAACCGATCAACACTACAACTTTCCAGTACAAGGTGACAACCCTTATACATTGGTGGTGAACAATTTATTTATGATCAGAATATAAGTTGTATCACGCTGTAGTTCTCAATGCAAATACTCAAATTATATTATCACAAGTGATCATTGGCACTTCACATGCTTAATATTTAATAAATACAATAAATATATAAATAAAATTAAAATTTATTTATTATAAAATGTTATTTTATCACAACAAAATATACTATGTGGGCTCACAACACAACACTAGTATACTTCAATTTTTTTTCCCCTCACACATTTAGAGTGTAGCTAAAAATAGGAGTTTTAGTATTAGATTTTGTTACAAAAGTTGATAAAAGTTGTGAATCCTATTAAATGTGAAGTTAAAATTAATTGTTGACTTAGTCTTAAAATCTCACCAAACATATATAGATTTCATGCAATGCTAATTTTGGAGTTGGCTGCAGAAATCCTTGTTTGTAAAGAACTTTTCTTTCTATTGTTTTTACTCTAGTTTTGCAATTGTCGTCTAATTACCTCGATTAAATCTAATATGCAGTGTATCAAGATCCAGGTGGCCGTAATAAACGCCGAATTTTCTTTATAACAGGTATCTCATCTATCATGCTCTTAGTGGCTATGATTTTGTATTGGCTTGAAGAATCTCCGGACAAGGTGTTCCCAACAATACATATAAATGATCTTTTGCTTTAAAAAAAAAATGATCTTATAATTTTTCTTTTGTTTGACTATAAATGAGTTTTGGTGGAAGACTGAACTCCTTAATTGATGGTCTTATAGTGATATTCTGAGCTTGCCATGACTCGTGTACTAAAGAGAGAATACATAATTATGTTTCAGAAAAGATAGAGAGATAATTACCTAAGACTTTGTAGGAAATAGGCCATAGACAGTTTTTTTTTAGGATGGGGGAGAGAGGTTCGGTTATTATAGCAATCAGTAACGTAATTCGCTCAACACGAGTAATCTTTTCTTCTATATCAGAGTAAAATAAATTCATAAATTCAAAATCACTTTCATTGAACTGTCAACAATCATTAGATAAGTAAGCATTAAGAGAACATTAATAGGAGATATTTCCTTTGAATCTGTTGCAGATTCAAACGGATGTGATTTTTGTTACTTATTTAGCATTGAATATTAGATGTGAGATCCAAACAAGAGAATTCTGAGAAAGGTCTATAATTGAATTTACCACCATTTGTATTGCTCTTCACATGAATAAGTCAAGTAATTAGATGTTAACACTTAAGAGTCAAAGGCCGCTCCTTGAATATCCCACGTTCTTTTCTTGAATAATTGTTGATTTAATGTGTCCCATGTTTTTTTACATTAGTTTTTTTTTCCTTAAGTTATTGTGCAAATGTTCCTATACTCTAAGTCTTGGCTCAAACATCCCTAGCTTTCCACTTAACGGATAGATATAGTCTTTTTGGATTGTTTCATCCAATTTACCCTTAAAAAGGTCAATCTTTTGATAAAAAGACTAAAATGTTTTTACTTTTAGTTAATAAGTAAAAAAATAATGAAAACAAGAAGGAAAAGGAAAATTATTAGAATGTGACAAAAATAAAATACAAGTAATCATGCCAACCAATTTTTCGTAAGAGAACCGCCAATGTATGTTGTGGACCGCTTTGAAAATTGTGGTGTGTAAGCAAAATAAAACGTACTTAAAAACATAGATGTTTAATGCAAATGAAAGTTTATAGGGACTTCGTAACGATGATACAATAGGAAAAAAATTATATACTTCGAAAGACTTCAAATCTACATGACATTAATATCTAATGAGTAGGCTCTCAAGTTCTAAAATTGATTTTCAATGCATTCTATGAATTTCTATCTATATCGCTTTTATTTTTTCAATACAATAACATCACCTTTAAATTTTCATATGACATATAAATTTTGTTGAGTTAGCATGTATAATGGAGTTTTTGAATCTAAACTTCTAGAAAATATATTTTATTTCTTTACCACATCATCTTGACAAAGCCTCATCATAGAATTATATTTTTTATTTATTTTTTAAAAATACAGGCCATTTTGCTTTTATGTCACAATTTTCTTTTATATGTAATATGTGGTTGTATTAGAGGTACCCTTCTATAGGACTAATTGGTAGCCTAAGTCGACTTTTCTTTTGTTTCTTATATTTTATTTATTTATTTATTAAACTAAAGTAGGCATTTTAGTCTTTATATTAAAAAAATTGACATTTTTAATGGTCTATTGGATGAAAACAATCCAAAAGAATAGAAAAGGTTTACTTGATGTTTGCATCAAGAATTGAAGGATAGAGACCATTTACGCAGAAACTCCGTAGGTTAGGGATCGTTTGCGCCAATTTGTCCTTAATTATAGGACAAGTGGACAACAATTTAACAAGATTACTAGCCAACTTTCAATCGTTAATGGCTGTTGTGACTGATGCAGGTTTGACTATAGGCTCTGGTGTAGCACTCTTAGCAGCACTTGTTGGATTTTTATTCTACAAGCGGCACCAATGCATCAAGAAAAAGCAAGAATGACTTACCCGAGATCGTGAAGAAATCCTAAATGCTGGTGATGGCAAATCAGCAAAGCTTTTCGCTGGCAAAGAAATTAAGAAGGCAACAAATCAATTCTCCAAAAACCATCTTCTTGGTATTGGTGGTTTTGGTGAAGTCTACAAAGGAATTCTTGAAGATGGAAGTGTTGTGGCAATCAAATGTGCAAAACTGGGTAACACCAAAGGTACTGAACAAGTTCTAAATGAGGTTCGAATACTTTGTCAGGTTAACCACAAGAGCCTTGTTGGCCTCCTAGGCTGCTGCGTTGAGCTTGAACAACCATTACTGGTTTATGAGTACGTTCAGAATGGAGCTCTACTCGATCATTTGAGAGGTGAAAAACACGGATTTCTCTCTTGGCTTCACCGACTCAAAATTGCTCATGAAACTGCTGAGGGACTAGCTTATCTTCACTTCAATGCAGTTCCCCGAATCTATCATCGGGACGTGAAATCAAGCAATATTTTGCTCGACTCAAAGCTGAATGCAAAGGTTTCAGATTTCGGATTATCTCGATTGGTCCAAGCAGACTTGAGTCACATATCAACTTGTGCTCAAGGCACAATTGGATACCTTGATCCCGATTACTTAAGAAACTTCCAGTTGACAGATAAGAGCGACGTTTATAGCTTCGGGGTAGTTTTATTGGAGTTATTGACATCTCAGAAAGTTATTGATTTCAATAGAGTGGAGGATGACGTGTGCTTGGCCACTTATGTGCAGATATTAGTGGAGGAGGAGAGGATAATGGATGTGGTTGATCCAATGTTGACTAGGGAAGGGGTAAGTAATATTGAGTTACATAGCATGAGGGCTTTGGGGTTTCAGGCTATACGATGCTTGAATGAACACAAAAAAAACAGGCCTTCTATGAAGGAGGTTGCTGAGGAGATTGAATACATTATCAGTATTGCAACAGCTGAGGTCACTAAGTAGTTCTCCCCAAGTCTATTTAAACTACAGTGTTTGGAGGCTAAAAATTAGTTTATACATAAAACTTTTTTGTTTTCGGGATAAAATATAGTTGTAAAGATGTTTGAAAAAATGTATATAGTTAAAATGTGGAATGAAAAATTGTGCAATTTATAAATTGATTTATAAATCAATTTTCGAACACACTATAAAGCATGCATCAGTAGGGGTTTATCAGTTTAATGGGTTAACAAAAACATTATGAACTTATGAGCCTCATCTAGTGTTGTTAAATGTGTCGGGTTCGAGTCGAACCAAGCCTCAATCTTAAATCGGCCAACGACATTAACTTACTTCGTTATTCGTGTAGCTTCTTTCAAAATTGTGTGGCTTGACTCACTCTACCAAGTTTTTGTATTTTTATTTTAAATTTAATTAACAGGGTGGCCTATGAGAACTGCACGAGTGGCTTACACATGGAAATGTGAGCTTGGATCGCTCCATTTGGCATCCCTATCATCATCTATAAAAGAAGTTAAGTCTTACCTTATTGAGCTCATTATGTAAAACATTATACATTTTAAAATACTAATGCTTTCTATGACATCAAAATTTTAGTTTATATAGTATCGTTCTCTCGTGCATTACATGATAACCACAAACTTTCATTCGTAATCCAGTTTATGATAATTTACTTGGCAAAAAGTTTTATGCATGGGATAGTTCTTCATTTCTATTTCAACAATATTATACAAAAATAATGAAGTTTATTTTTATGTTATTTGTGATGATTTAATAATGAAAAACATATTATTACCAAGTTATGCTCAATAATCACTTCATATTTGTAATTTCTCCTGCAATAATGCCTTTATTTATTTAATTGTAACTTTCATAATTATTAGTCTATTTTAAATGTAAATCATATCCCTAAAATTATGGTTATCATAATTAATTATATCTATATCTATATATATATATATATATATAAAAAGAACTGAGATTTTGGAATCTTCAATTTCAAATGAATCAATTGTGAATAGATTCTAATTTTATATAGA
Source organism: Ligustrum vulgare (assembly GCA_963555705.1). NCBI lineage: Eukaryota > Viridiplantae > Streptophyta > Magnoliopsida > Lamiales > Oleaceae > Ligustrum > Ligustrum vulgare. The sequence goes on from OY743175.1 coordinate 36,919,997, forward strand.
TTTGAATTTGAGTTTATATAATTTTTAGAAGTTATTTATGAGTAAGTTTTAAAATTAGTGGGTAGTTTAACTCTAAATTTAACCAGCCACGACAATGACCAAATAATGAGCGATTTTTCTTCCACATCTCTCTCCATTACTAAATTACCCCTCTCTTCTTTTTCAATTTCATTTGGGAGCCTTTCCAGAAGAAACCTGCGTTCTCCCTGTAGAGGGTGTTTCTACTCTCTGTCAACTCATTCACATACTATTCCGCTCTAATGAGGAAGCTGCTTTATAGGTACAAGTCTTCTACTTTTGTAAAATAAGTTTTTAACTTAGACAAACACTTGTGGATTTAGTTTTGAAGTTTGTCTGCTATATTTATCCTTTCTACTTGAAAGGAACTTGCCAGAGATAGGCTTTTCTTGGAGTGGGCTAGGGAGTGCAGCTAGAGATTCAAGTGAAGATGATCAGGGCAAATAGAACTCATTGACTGTTGCTGTCGTTGGTGCTTCCGTAGGAGTAGCTGTTGGAATCCTTCTGGCCGTTGTTATGGGCACTACCTCAGCCTTGAGGCTTGAGGAAGCCATGAAGATTTTGTGCCGATGCACTTCCTTCTTCTCTCCATCACTCAAGATTTGCTTTCAGTTCTCATTTTTGGTGTTAGATTGCGCCCAAGAGTTAAATTGCCATTGTAATCTTCCATCTCCATAATTCCACAACTTAACATATGGGTGGATAAATGGGACATATCTGGACTATAGGGCTATAACATTCTTATAAGGATAACAAAGTATTCAAGAAATTACACCAACAAATTTCAATAATACCCAACGATATTCACATTTTTCTTTGACCTTGCATATTTTTTTTCAGAAGCCTTGATGTTAATTTTTTATTTGGTATATTTCATATTGGGTTCTTACACTTGCAGCTAGACATGGACTTTGTTCACTACAATATTAGGAACTTAATATGGCGAGGTAGATCTTTTCCTGTCATCATTAAAAAAATGTTTTATATTTCTGCAAACGTAAAGAAAGGCAGTGGTAGAAAAATAATTTTGCAATGTTTCCTATGGTGAACACGGGTATGCAACATTTTACTAATTCTATATATTAAGAAAATATGACTTTATGTCTTTTTTTTAATTGTACACATCTGGATTTTAAGAAATGCTTAAAATGTTGCTTAATGCTCTTGACTTCTACATAGATCGAATTTCAAAACAGTAGTGATGAGTCCTCCATTTGGTACTACTGGGAAAGGTGCCGACATGGATTTGCTCTTCGTGGCTTTGAAGGTAGATTCATAAACTGTGCTATGATTTTATTTGTATCACAGTCTTTAGGTACTTTTATTTAAAGGGGTCTTAGTTCTCAAATTCTCAATGTACCAGGTGGCTTCTCAAACATTTTATTCCTTGCACAAGACCACCACAAGAGATGTAAGTTCGTAGTTGTTTCAAATGTGAGATTATTTGTGATGGAAAAGGATTTATTAGGACACTCAAATGCTTGACAAGGCTTAAGTTAAAACTCTACAGTAAAAATCAGAGTGCATAAGAGAGAAGAATTTGACATTTTTTTCATTTTTTTTTTTTTTGTTATAAATTCAATCATTTTCGCCTGTGAGACTATTCCTAAAAAAAAATCAGTGTTCGACTATGGACATTTGTATGTAGCGAGAACCGAACAAATGTGACGGAAAATGTTGTGTATAAGGAGATTTTTCAAAATTTGTAATACTCTTGATAATAGAGTGCTTACTATTATTTAAATTAGCACTGGATTATTGTAGTTTTTGTTGATTGTTTAATTGTACTTTTTCTTTAATTTAGTCTTTGTCAATGAATATATCCGTGCAATGCAGAAATGTGAAACTAGTCAATTATTAATTGACTTATCTCTCTCCAACATCCTAACTATAAGGTTTCATATTAATCAAATTGATAAAAAATACATTCTCTTTCATCGTTCATACCTCCTTTGATTTTTTTAGCAAGTCATCGTTTTGTTATTTGCTAGTGCAAAGTAACCTCCAATCCCCATCCCCCCCCCCCCCCCCCCCCCTCTATATATACCACCTTTGAACATATAGCAAGTCATCCTAGAAATGAAAGGACTTAATTTTACAGCCATCTCATCTCTCTTGCACACGCTTCATTATGTGACCATTTATGACAAGATCCACATGTTTGATTGAATAAAAGTTGGACTTAAAATCTCCGTTTCATACCTTTAATTGTGAAAAATCTACGGAAAACTAAATAAATCTTTGGGATTAATTTAAGCAATGGCTACTGTAGTTTTATCAAAAATTCGAAAAGGACACTAAAGTTTAAAACTTACACCAAAGGTCACTCAAGTTTACAAGAATTTCAAAATGATCACTGAAGCTTGAAACTTACACCTACCATTACTCAAGTTTGCAAATATTTTGACAATGATCACTCGCTCAATTTCTAACCGAAAACAAACATTAAGTATTTAAAATTTAAATTCTAAAATAAAAAAAGAAAAAAAAAATCTAATTTGTCTCTATATGCATATTCAAAAATTTATAAAAAAGCAAAAATAAAATAAAATTATAAGTTTCTGACCCAAAAACAAAGTTTTTAGAAATGCATTTTACTAGAATTTTACTTACAAAAAAACTACTTTTTAAATTTATGAATAAAAGAGAAATTACATTTTCTAATTTTTTTTTTAGATACTTAATATTGTTTAGTATCTATAATCTCATTTGGTTTATTATTTATATTTTAAATTTTAAATACTTAAAATATTTGTTTTTGGATTAGAAATTTAGCTAACTATCCATTGTCAAAATATTTGCAAAATTAAGTGATCGTTAATTTAAGTTTCAAACTTCAGTGACCATTTTAAAATTTTGGTAAAATAAGTGACAGTTGGTATAAGTGTCAAACATTAATGATCTTTTTAAATTTTTTTTGTGAAACTTCAGTGATCGTTACTAAAATTAACCCAATTTTCCCCCATTAAACTTAAAATTGTGATTTTTGTTAGGAAAGACGTGGATCGCGTTGGTCAACAAGTATAATGGAATTGAGAAAATGCGGTTAAATGGAACACAAGTATTTACGTGGTTCACCAATAATGGCTACGTCCACGGGCAAGTATAGGAGGATTTCACTATAGTAGGAGAATTACAACAACATTCTCTCTAAATACAAGGAGATAACAATATTTAACCTCTCTTGTAATAGGAGAAAACAAAGTAGGAAAATACTTAGGAGAAAACAATTTATTTCTCTCTAATATTTCTCTCTTCTAACAAATTTCTCTCTACTACTTTCACTCTCTATTTTCCTCTCTACTTGGTGCATTTTTCATTGAGGTTTTGCCCTCTATTTATAGGGAAAGTTTGGACAAAAAATCAACAATGGATGGAAGAAAAATAGGTGTGAACATAGATTAGATTGTAGGCTAATGGTGGCTTACCAAATAGGTGTGAACATAGACTAAATTGTTGGCTAATGGTGGCTTACCAAATTCAACAAAAATGTCTTTATTTTCCACATTTCTCCCACTTAAAGTCACTTTTGTTGTAACATGCCATCCTTCCCACACTTGCCATTCTCATGCTGCTTATGCTTCTGCTAGACCGATAGAGGATCGGCTCCATGTGAACTTATCAGTGTTGATCGGCTTTGTCAACATATCCGCTAGGTTGTCCTCCGTATGGATCTTCTGGATATCCACACTTCCTTCTTCCACCTTCTCTCGTACAAAGTGATATTGTACTCTAATATGTTTCGTCCTTGGATGAAATGCTGGATTCTTTGCTAAGTGCAAAGCACTCTGACTATCACAAAATAGAGAAATCTTCTCTTGTTTGTGTCCGAGTTCTTCCATTAACATTTTCAACCATATTGCCTCTTTGCTAGCTTGTGTAGCCGCCACATATTCTGCTTCCGTCGTAGAAGTAGCCACGATAGACTGCAGTTTTGAACCCCAGCTTACAGCTCCTCCAGCAAGAGTAAACACATATCCAGTGGTGGACTTGCTTTTATCAGGATCACCTGCATAATCTGAATCTACATAGCCTCTAACATTAAATTCTGATCCTCCATAGCATAATGCAACATTTGAGGTACCCTTGACATATCTTAGGATCCTCTTCACCATATTCCAATGCTCTCTACCAGGATTTGCCATATATCTACTGACCGCTCCCACTGCTTGTGCAATGTCTGGTCTTGTACAGATCATAGCAAACATTAGGCTACCCACTGCTGATGCATACGGTACTCGAGACATCTCCATCCTCTCCGCTTCACTGCTAGGACTCATACTTGAGGATAACTTGAAATTAATAGGAAGAGGGGTAGAAATTGGCTTACAATCTTGCATATTGAAGCGTCGCAAGATTTTCTTCAAGTAGTTCTTCTGACTAAGCCAAATCTTCCTATTATTTCTGTCTCGGTGAATTTGCATCCCTAGAATCTTGTTTGCGGTTCCCAAGTCCTTCATTTCAAACTCCCTAGCCAACTGTGCCTTCAAATCTTTAAGACAATCTTTGTTGGGGCCTGCTACCAACATGTCGTCAACATACAACAGCAAGATAATGAAATTACCATCACCAAATCTCTTGCAATAAGCACAAGGATCTGCACTAAGTCTGTTGTATCCAAGGCTCATAATGAAGGAATCAAATCTCTTATACCAACACCTCGGCGCCTGTTTGAGACCGTATAGAGATTTGTTCAACCTGCAAACCAAGTTCTCTTTTCCTTTTTCTTTAAAACCTTCTGTTTGGAGCATATAAATTTCTTCTTCAAGCTCACCATGAAGAAATGCAGTTTTCACATCTAACTGCTCCAGGTGCAAGTCTAATGTAGCACACATCGCCAATAATACTCGAACTGTCGTGAGTCGAACAACAGGAGAGAATATTTCGTTGAAGTCAATGTCTTCTTTCTGAGCATATCCCTTTACCACCAGTCTAGCACGATACCGCTCCACTTGGTCATTTCCATCACGTTTGATCTTGTAGACCCATTTATTTCCAATGGCTTTCCTTCCTTGTGGTAGCGAAACAAGATCCCATGTCTTGTTTTTATGAAGAGCCTCAATTTCTTCCTGCATAGCTTCCATCCACTGTGAAACTTCTTGGCTATTTAAAGCCTCATGGAAAGTTGATGGCTCTCCATCCTCCGTCAGTAGACAGTATGCAACATTGCTCTCCATAATGTACTCAGAGTGCCAAGCTGGTTCTTTCCTCTCCCGAGTTGATCGTCTGATTTCAGGAACTGTAAACTCAGCTTGTTCTCCTTCTTCATGCTCCGGTGCTGCTTCAGAAGAATCCCAGACTTCTTGTTCTTCTCTATTTTCAACTTCAACTTCAACCGTAGTAGTTTCTGGCTCTTTTAAAGTGCTATCATTTTCTTGTACCTTGCCTTCCGTGAATATCACGTCTCTGCTGATTATCACCTTATGGGCAGTGGGATCCCACAGGCGGTACCCCTTGATTCCATCAGCATACCCCAAGAAAATGCATTTTCTGGATTTTGAATCCAGCTTTGATGTTTCCTGGGCATTGTACATAACGTACACAGGACTTCCAAAGACATGTAAGTGAGAATAATCAGCTGGCTTCCCTGTCCACATCTCCATCGGCGTCTTCAGATCAATCGCGGTTGATGGTGACCGGTTGATCACATAACAGGCGGTTTTGACTGCTTCAGCCCAAAATGATTTAGCTAACCCCGCAGTTCTCAACATTGCTCTCGTTCTTTCTAACAATGTTCTGTTCATCCGCTCTGCCACTCCATTTTGTTGTGGAGTATATGCCGTCGTGAAATGTCTTTTAATACCTTCTTGTTGAGAAAAAATATTAAATTCATTACCAGTATATTCTCCTCCATTGTCCGTCCTCAAACACTTGATCTTCTTCTCAGATTCAAGTTCTACCCGCGCTTTGTAGATTTTGAAGACTTCGAACACATCAGCCTTCTTCTTGATTGGATACACCCAACATCTCCTAGAGTAATCATCAATAAAAGATACAAAATATTTTGCACCTCCTAGGGACATAACCGGTGCTTGCCAAACATCAGAATGAACCAACTCCAAGATAGCTTTACTTCTAGTAGTAGAAGTGCTAAACTTCAATCTGTGCTGCTTACTAGTGACACAATGCTCACAAAAATGTAATGATACCTTTTTGAGACCTGGAAGAAGATCTTGTTCAGAGAGAATTTTCAAACCACGTTCAGACATGTGGCCAAGTTTGCAGTGCCACATCATTGTTAATTCTTCTGCTGAACCTGCCGATGCAACAGATGCTTCTCCTTCTTGTAGAGTACCTCCTTTAAGCATGTACAGATTTGCAGCTATCTTTTCTGCTTTCATCACTACAAGCGCGCATTTGACTATTTTCATAGTCCCAGCTTGAACATGAGTTTTGCACCCAATGCTATCTAGTTGTCCCAAAGACAATAGATTTTTCTTCAAGCCCTTTACGTGCCGAACCTCCTTGATAGTGCAAATTGTACCATCATACATTTTTAATTTGATAGTACCAATACCAACGATCTCCAAAGCATGATCATTTCCCATAAACACTGAACCTCCCGAGATGTGTTCATATTGATGGAACCATTCTCTCCTTGGTGTCATGTGCCATGTCGCTCCTGAATCGATGAGCCAGACATCGGTGAAATGCTTTCTGCCTTCAACAACAGTCGTTGCCTCGCTGTATAAAATTCCGCCATCATATGAGGTGCTTGCTACACAACCCTGAGCTTTTGGTATCTCATGTGCCTTCCCTTTGGCTTCTTCATTCCTCTTAAGACTCCAACAATCCCTTTTTAAGTGCCCTTTCTTGCCACAGTAATGACACTTGGCATTCTTCTTACTTCTGGATTTAGATCTACCTTGGGTATGACTCCCACTGGGGCCACATTCCATTGATCTCCCTCTCATCACCGTCAAGGCTTCCGCCTGCTGTGAACTAGATAGTCTGTCCTCCTTGTTCTTGCGCCGACTTTCCTCTTCAAGAACCGCAGCTGCAATATCATCGAAGACTAGATCTTCTATGTTGTTAGTTAAGTTGATGATGAGTTGATCATACGAATCTGGTAAACTTTGAAGTAGAATTTCAGCACGTTCGCCTGCCTCTATTTTATGGCCCATTGATGTGAGCTGTGAAAATAGAGTGTTGAGGGTGTTGATGTGGTCTGTCACTGTAGTTGACTCCATCATCCGAAGGGTGTAAAGCCGTCTCTTTAAGAAAATTTTGTTGTGCAATGATTTGGCCTCGTATAGCTTCGTTAGGGTGTCCCATATTTCAATTGCTGTTTTCCTTTCCGCCACACTTGACAATACTCCATCAGCTAGTGCTAAGTGCAGATTAGCAATTGCATTGCTATCCATCTCGTTCCACTTGCCATCGTCAGTGATATCCGCGGGCCTCTCTCCAATTGCCGCCAAACAGTTATCTTTTCTCAAAACTGCTTTTATTCTCATTTTCCATAACGAGAAATTGTTCCCATTGAACTTTTCAACCTCATACTTTGCTGCCATTTTTGTTCACGACTTGGTAATAATACCGAGTGATAGTGAACACCAACCCTACGCAAAACAATCTCAAGAAATCTTTTCTGATGTGGAAGATCAGACAAAGCTGCAACCACAGAGCATACTAAGAATTTCAAAAGATGTAACCAGGCTCTGATACCACTTGTTAGGAAAGGCGTGGATCGCGTTGGTCAACAAGTATAATGGAATTGAGAAAATGCGGTTAAATGGAACACAAGTATTTACGTGGTTCACCAATAATGGCTACGTCCACGGGCAAGTATAGGAGGATTTCACTATAGTAGGAGAATTACAACAACATTCTCTCTAAATACAAGGAGATAACAATATTTAACCTCTCTTGTAATAGGAGAAAACAAAGTAGGAAAATACTTAGGAGAAAACAATTTATTTCTCTCTAATATTTCTCTCTTCTAACAAATTTCTCTCTACTACTTTCACTCTCTATTTTCCTCTCTACTTGGTGCATTTTCCATTGAGGTTTTGCCCTCTATTTATAGGGAAAGTTTGGACAAAAAATCAACAATGGATGGAAGAAAAATAGGTGTGAACATAGATTAGATTGTAGGCTAATGGTGGCTTACCAAATAGGTGTGAACATAGACTAAATTGTTGGCTAATGGTGGCTTACCAAATTCAACAAAAATGTCTTTATTTTCCACAATTTTCCATTTTGATTTTACTAGAAGTAAAAAAGAATCAATCAAAATGACCATAAGGACCAATGCAACGCCCCATTGGTTAGAAAGGCGACCTTATCGGGCGGAGGCCCAGGTTCAAGTCTTACCTCCTAGGCTCCCACTCGCCACCCTGTGTACCAAAACTTGTAACTTAAAAAAAAAAAAAGATCAGAATGATCATAAACGTTGATGAATGTGTAAAGGGAGTGTTTGGTACACGTTATTGAAAGCGTCGTGCATTTTTTATTGGATAGGAGTTGTTCATTGAGAAGAGGAACCATATGTAGTATTTACTATTTACCACCATGAACATTGATGAAGATGTAAATGGCACATTTAGTACACAAAATTGAAAGTGTCGTGCATTTTTTATTCTTTTGAGTTCATCAACGATAGGATCTGTATTTACAAATATGTCTGATGGAAGCAAGCTTCAGTTTTTACAGGGGAAGAAAAAAACTGTTGTGGAAAGTCGAAGTAAAAAAAAAAACTGTAACAGCCTTTGCAAACACACAAAATTTAACTAGATACTAATCTACTGCTCTACATCTGCATTGTCAATGAACTAATCTGTATTCTTGGCAGTAGCTATACTGATAATAAATTCGATCTCAGCAACTTCTTTCATCGAAGGCCTGTTTTGACTGTGTTCCTCCAAGCACTCGACGACCAGAAACCCCAATGCTTTCATCGTCTCCAACTCCAATGTGCTTGACCCCTCCTTCAACATTGGATCAACCACGTCAATTATCCTCTCCTCCTTAACCAATTGCTGCACGTAAACCGCCAAGTTCACATCATCTTGCGGTCTATTGAAATCAATCGCTTTCTGGGATGTCAGTAGCTCCAGTAACACAACCCCAAAGCTATAGACATCGCTCTTGTCTGTCAACTGGTAGTTTCTGTAATACTCGAGATCGAGGTATCCTAGCGTACCTTGAGCACAAGTGGATATGTGACTGAGGTCGGCATGAGCTAATCGAGATAACCCGAAATCACTTTTGCTTTCAGCTTCTCGTCAAGCAAAATGTTGCTCAACTTCACATCCCGGTGATAGATGGGAGGAACCGTAGAGAAATGAAGGTAAGCAAGTCCCTCAGCAGTTGCATGGGCAATGTGATGCGATCCCAATCGAGAATCTCGACGAATACGCGGAATAACAATATTAATGACCTAGGAAAGATCTAAATCAGACTAAACACAAGAAAACAAATATAAAACAATTGGAAGAGATAGAATTGACAATAGAGCCTTGACCCGACAATTACGACGCGAAGATTCGACAATGCGGATTGAAGAACCAACGATTTTGAAATGCCACAAGGACTTATCAATTTCCTTGATATTATAAAAGAGGCAAATAAACTTATGTTGTATTAAAAATTAGAGCCCCATATATATAGGGGAAGAAATTGATATACAAAATAATTATCCCTAGGGTTATAGGAGTACGAATGTCATTCACTAAATAGTATAATATTTATAATACTCCCCATTGAATGACATATTACAAAATATCTGCCACATTAAAATCTTGTTTGATAAAAACCCAATGGAAAAAAATCAAACGAAGGAAAAAGAGTACAGTTATTTTGGAGTATTACAATAAACGCCGCCTCGTCAAAACCTTGCTAAGAAAACCCAATGGGACAAAACTTGGGCGAAGGAAAAAGAGTACAGCTACCCCCCTGATACTGATCACTGTAAATCTTTGAGTCGACGCATTCCAATCTCATGAACCATTTTCTTGAATGTGGTGTTGGCAATGCCTTTGTAAATAAATCAGCTACATTGTCACTCGAGCGAATTTGTTGAATATCAATATCCCTAGTTTTCTGAAACTCATGCGTGTAGAAGAATTTTGGAGAGATATACTTTGTTCTGTCTCCTTTGATGAAGTCTCCTTTGAGTTGTGCAATACAAGTTGCATTGTCTTCATACAAAATTGTTGGGCTGTCTCTGTTAATTCTATGATATTGGCATTTCCTATTTTTCACGAATGTATAATTTAATAAAACCTGATGTAAGTACTAAATACGTGTATTTAGTAATATATTAAGTTTAATTAAATTATGCATATTTTTATTGAAGAAAAATATCTCTGATTTTCGAGATAAATATTGTTTTATTGAAAAGATAATGATCAAGAAAATATTGATATTTACTTGATCATAATCACGAAAATCTTTGATCATAATCTCGAAAATATATTGGTAATATTCTTGATAATATCTTGTGTTTATTCTTGATACTCTAAGTATGGTAAGTATCTTTCATTCTTATCTCTACATATGGTAAGATGTGTTGGACGAAATTCTATGTAGAGAAAATTCTTGATATGACCGAAAATATGATGTCCAAGTTTATGTTAATCACTTGATTGATTAACTTATGGTAAGATCTTTCAAGATTTATCACTATCCTATTCTATGGTAAGATCTTTTAAGATTTATCATTATCTTATTTTTTTGTAAGATTTATTTAAGGATGATTATCTTACCTTTTACTAATTATCTCTACCATGTTTTGCAGGTATTAGAGATATTATGCAATAAGGAAAACTTGGGGGATAAGTAAACCGAATTGCACTATAAAGAGAAGGAAAACGGGATGTTTCATAAGACGTGATAAATACAAAAATCGTGTGGAGCTTAACATAATTCACGTCCACTTCATTAAGAAATCTTGAAGCCTATTTTCGTGTGTGCACCAATACAAAAGGCTTCAATTGAGTTGTGATATCAACACTCCGGGAGGAGGATTTAATCACTTAGAGAAGGAAATAATTTCAGCGTGAAGATCAAACGGGAGGTTTGGATCAAGATCGAACGGGAGTTCGTGGTGCTGAAAAGTATTACAGATTCAAAGAAAACTACTGAAGAGTGGTGGGACGCCATCTCGCATTACATGCCACAGAAGGATCAGGGAGTGATCTATTTCTTGGATGTTTGATCAAGTCTATGCGTAGATTTATCATGTAGTTTAGATTAATTTGTATAAACTCTTTCCTTATATAGTGATTTGTTTTTGTTCGCAGGATGCGAACCGTGGGTTTTCCCTGTTAGGGTTTTTCCCACGTTAAGCTCAAATTATTGTGTTCTTGTCCATTTATAATTCCGCACAGTTTATTTTGATTGTTTACGTTTTACAATCCAGACGAATCTGCCTTAGCAAGATTCATCTGGTATTGCTCTATACAACGCTTAACGATTTACTGTTAACTGATTACTGTCTAGACTTGTCTGTGACAGTCTGTTTATAAAATTTAGACAATCTCAAATTTTCAATTGGTATCAGAGCGGGTTCACTTCTAGAAAGTGAGATCCGGTTGTCTAAATGGAAAATTCTGCATCTCTTAGGCCACCTTTGTTAATTGGTAGTAACTATGCAATTTGGAAAATCCGTATGTAAATTTTTATTCAATCTATTGATGAACGTTGTTGGACTTCTGTTCTTGAAGGTTACACAACACCCATTGTCACTGCTGGAGGTGTTGTTACAGCTGTAGCTAGAAGTGCATATACTGTAGATGAACTAGCTAATGCAAATTGGAATTCTAAGGCACTTAATGCTATTGTTTCTTTGGTTGATCCAGGTCAATTCAGACTCATCTCATCCTTAAGGACGGCTAAGGAAGCATGGGATGCTTTGAGGATAGCAAACGAAGGAACCAATGCTGTCAAAACCTCCAAACTTCAGATGATCACTTTAGAATTTGAACAATTATCTATGGAGGAGAAAGAAGACTTCAAAAGCTTCTATGCCAGATTAAGTCATCTCACCAACTCAGCTGAAGCACTTGGAAAAACCTACTCAAATGAGCAAATTGTACAAAAGATCCTTAGATCTTTACCAGACAGGTTCCATGCAAAAGTGACAGCAATTGAAGAAAGCAAGGATCTTTCAACCATGCGAGTTGAGGAACTTGTAGGGTCATTGATGACCTTGAGTTAAATCTGGCCCGAAGAAAGAAAGACAAATCACCAGGGATTGCTTTCAAAACGAACAGTGCGAACCCAGACGACTCTGGCTAGACTGATGAAGATGAAAATTTCGTACTTCTCACCAGACAATTTAAAAGATTCCTCAAGGGCAAAAAAAAAGGAGAGGTCCACAAACCTTCAAGGCCAGAATCAAAAACCACAAAAACAATGGAAGAAAAATAATTTCTATCCAAAGAATAATGCCAACACATCTGAAGGGAAGCCTAGGAGTCGAATCCAATGCAGAGAATGTGAAGGATATGGACACATTGCAGCTGATTGTCCTAACACTCAAAAGAAGGCCAAGGGAAGGAAGGCCATGAATGTTACATGGAGTGATGGAGACTCAGATGAATCAGAATCAGAATCAGACAGCAGCAATTCTGAAAATCAAGTAACTACCTTTACTGCTTTGCAATTTTCTGGTGCTGAATCTGGTAACTCTTCTTATGCAGATAAATACAGATCAAATACTGAAAGCTTGAGGAAGGAACTTCAAGATGCAGAAGAGAAGATTCAACTATTACAGGCCTTTGCTGAGCACAGCAGGGAACGTCAACTGGACGACATATCTGCGGTCTCAGATGACGAACGAAATGAGGTAAGCAGGTTAAGTTCAGAACTTGCTAACGTACAAGCAAAAATCAAGAAGCTGGCACACGGATCCGTCCAGCTTGATGAAATCCTGAACAGTGGCAGACCTGTCATCCTAAAAACAGGTCTTGGATATGAAGGTAAAGGTAAAAATCATGACCATAAAATAAACTTTGTAAGAGAATCTGGATACAGGTACATGGAATAGAATAAAAATCATACAGATGCATCTACCTCTCATCATCATCAATACAATGCGGCTAGGACCCAAAACTCACATCCAGCAAGGAACTATGTAAGACAACAATTTCAGTCGAATCCGTACAAACTAGATGAGTCTGTCCATCAGTACGGCTGGAAATTTCAACCTCGACAGAATTGGCAGGATACATCTGTGTTCCAGGTAGTCTGTAATTTTTGTGCTAAATCTGGTCACGATGTATTTAGGTGTTATGAGTACTTGAAGTTAATCAATTCACACAAAAGAAGACTTGTCTCTAGACAAGAGAAGAAAATTCGAATGAATGCTTATGTAGTGAATTGTCTTTGAGTGCTTTGATTCCTAACACATGGTATTTTGATAGTGGTTGTTCTAGACACATGACAGGTGATCTCTCTCTACTTACACATTTTGAAAAAGGAGAAACAGGTGCTGTTACATTTGGTGATGGCCAAAAGGGTAAGATAGATGGATCTGGTATCATCAACATTAAGGGATTGCCTACATTAACTAATGGCTTATATATTATAGGGCTTAAGGAAAATTTGATCAGTGTAGGACAATTGTGTGATAATAACTTGCTTGTCATGTTTTCAAAAGAATATTGTAAGGTTTTAAGTTGTGACAAGAAGTCTAACCCGTTAAAGAGTGTTTTATTTAAGGGAGTTAGATCTAGAGATAAATGCTATACACTTGAGAGTCACAAAACTTGCAATTCTGTTAAAACAAAAAATGAGAAACTGTGGCACAAAAGATTAGGACACCTAAACTACCATGATCTTATGAAGCTGACCAGACTACAGGCTGTGAGAGGCTTACCCAGCATAAACAATATTCCAGATGAAATCTGTGGTGATTGTCAAAAGGGTAAGAAAATAAAAAGTCAACATAAACCAGGTACATCCATTAATACCTTTCATATACTTGAACTAATTCACATGGATTTGATAGGTCCTATCCAAAAGGAAAGTATTGGTGGCAAGAGGTATATTTATGTATGTGTTGATGATTTCTCCAGATACACCTGGGTCATGTTTATTCGGGATAAATCTGATACATTTGACAATTTTGTTAATCTTTTTCAGAAATTGAACAATGAAAAGGCAGATGAACAGGTAAGAGTCAAAAGGATCAGAAGTGATCATGGGAGAGAATTTGAAAACTCCGAATTTGCTGATTTTTGTATCCAATACGGGATCAAGCAAGAGTACTCGTCCCCAAAGACTCCTCAACAGAATGGAGTGGTGGAAAGAAAAAATAGAACTCTACAAGAGATGGCTCGTGTCATGCTAAATAGCAACAAATTGCCAACTAAATTTTGGGCAGAAGCTATAAACACTGCTTGTTATATTTTCAATAGAGTCATGCTTAGATCTGGAACAAACCAAACTCCATATGAAATTTGGAAGAATAGAAAACCTAGGATTGACTACTTTCATGCCTTTGGAAGTAAATGCTATATTTTGAAAGATAGAGAACACCTAGGAAAATTTGACTCAAAATCGGATGATGGAATATTTTTGGGTTATGCTGAAAATAGTAGGGCCTATAGAGTTTACAATCTAAGAACCCAAACTGTTCTTGAGTCTATTAATGTGAAAGTGGATGACACTAATTGTTTAAATTTGGATTTGCAGGAAGCAGATGGTGATCAACTGGAAATTACACCAAAAGAAAGAGCTGGAGCTAAAAAATCAGAAGAAGAACAGCACCAAACTGAAAGTCTCAATGATACTGAAGAATCCGATCAGGATGAGTCTGGGCACCCATTAATATCTGCAGATCGAGACGAATCTGATGACCCAGATACACCTGAGATTGCTGAATCAGAAGCATCGAGAAAACCACCTGCTAGGATCCAAAAGGCACATCCACTTGACAACATTCTCACTGATATGTCTAAGAAAAATGTGACCAGAAGAAAATTTGTTGAGATGAGTAACATTTTTCATATGTCTCAAATTGAGCCAAAAAATGTCAAGGAAGCTTTGACAGATGAACACTGGGTACAAGCTATGCAGGAAGAGCTTAACCAATTTGAAAGAAACAATGTCTGGGAGCTGGTTCCACGTCCTAAAGAAGGTAATGTAATTGGAACCAAATGGATCTTCAAGAATAAGTCAAATGAACAAGGAAATGTGGTAAGAAATAAAGCCAGACTTGTTGCTCAAGGCTATACCCAGATTGAAGGGATAGACTTTGACGAGACATTTGCTCCGGTAACCAGACTGGAATCCATCAGGCTGTTGCTAGCTGTGTCCTGCTACATCAACTTCAGACTATTTCAGATGGATGTCAAAAGTGCCTTTCTGAATGGTGTGCTTAATGAGGAAGCCTATGTGGAGCAGCCTCAAGTCACAGATCCATCTCACCCAGATTATGTCTTTAGACTCAAAAAGGCGTTATATGGATTGAAACAAGCCCCCAGAGCTTGGTATGAAAGGCTCACATCATTCTTGCTAAGCAATGGATACAAAAGGGGAGGAACTAATAAAACTCTTTTCATTAAGCATCTAAATCCTGGACTAACTGTAGCTCAAATATATGTTGATGACATAGTATTTGGGTCTACATCTAAGTCCAAAATTAATGAATTTATAAATACAATGAAAAGAGAATTTGAAATGAGTATGGTTGGTGAGCTAACCTTTTTCCTTGGTTTGCAGGTACAGCGGATGAATCTGGCGTATTCATATCTCAAGCAAAGTACGCTAAAAATCTGGTGAAGAAATTTGGACTTGAAGATGCAAAGGCAATTAGAACTCTCATGGCGACTACTCTAAAACTCTCAAAGGATGATAGTGGTAAGGATCCATCCCTTTACAGAAGCATGATTTGAAGTCTTCTGTACCTTACTGCCAGTAGGCCAGATATATCCTTCAGTGTTGGAGTTTGTGCAAGATATCAAGCCAAACCTAAGGAATCTCATGTTGCTGCTATGAAAAGAATCATCAGATATGTAAGTTGTACGTTGAGTTAAGGAATTTGGTTTACACGAGATACCACTGCCAATCTTGCAGGTTTTTTAGACGCAGACTGGGCTTGGAACGTAGATGATCGAAAGAGTACATCTGGAGGATGTTTCTACATTGGGAACAATTTGGTGGCATGGCTAAGTAGAAAGAAAAATTCAGTGTCACTATCCACAGCCGAAGCTGAATATATAGCAGCTGGGAGTTGCTGTACACAACTCCTGTGGATGAAACAAATGTTGGAGGACTATGGAATATCTACAGAACAAACCACTATGTATTGTGACAACACCAGTGCCATCAATATCTCAAAAAATCCAGTCCAGCACTCTAGAACAAAACATATTGACATCAGACACCACTTCATCAGAGAATTGGTGGAACAAAAGATTATCAATCTGGAGCACATACAGACTGATCTACAGCTAGCAGATTTGTTTACTAAGGCCCTCGATACTGTCAAATTTGAAAGCCTTAGGAAACAAATTGGAGTATGACCTCCTTCTGAATAGGAACATGCATATTTAATAAAAAAAAAATGTTTTTGTTTCTTTTATTGCATGTATTTAAGTTATCGTATTCTTATACTAAGTAGATCATGTTTTTCCTGCAGATATATCTGAGTGCTTGTGGCTGATAACGAGACAGATACGTCTGGATAATGGTCGTCAACATGTCTCTGGATGAATCTAACTAGCACTCAAATCTGGACAATCCTAAGGATAAGTCACTGCTATCTATGTCATATGGTTGTTACTGGATGAGATTTCATATTCTGTGTGTAGACCTATGATCTAAATCTTGTTTATAGCATTGCACGCATTTTTCTTATTATCCAAGGGCAGGGCTAGTGGAAAAGAAGGCTGCCTATCCAAGCCAAGTTCATACCCTTTAGCCTCAAAAATACGATGAATTGATATAAATGTGGTAATATTATAAAAGTAAGGGGAAAACCTAGTAAGATAACTTCTGGGGATTGTGTGAATCTACCAATCCAAGCCAAGTTCATACCCTTCTTCTAACCTAAAGGGGAACATACTGTAAGATAACTTCTGGGGATTGTGTGAAGCTGTTTCCACCTCCAAAAGACATTACCACAATATAGAAAAAGTCAGCAAGCCGGATTTGAGAAAATGCACTTCTTATAGATTTTGATCGGTCTTAATGTGCATTACGGTGACAAATCGATAAGTCAGGGCAATCATATGATTTGTGACAATATGTGGATGACAAAGGATTGCTTGGATCACACACATTAATCAACATAATCGTACTCGTGGTGGACTGTCTACTGCCAGATATATCCGACTCAACAGATGCCAACAAGTACTCAGACGTGTCTCAGGTATTCATATACATTTAGATTTTTCTTAGTCACGACTTTTAGATTTTATTCTGAATATCTTTATTCTTAAGGCAGTATATTGTGGGCTAATATGTGCAAATCTTGCAGAACAAGTCAGTTGATTGTGAGCCCAAAATTTTGGTAATTTATTTGTTTCCTAATTCTTAACATATTTTTTTTCTATACTTCTATTTTTTAAGGAAAGAAGTTGACAAGAATCAGGATTCTCCAGTTACCATAATGAACTCTAATTCCTTTCATATTAGACTTCCTCTTAAACCCCAAAAACCCTCACACTTCTTCTTATAAAACTTGTGTACTAAAGTCTGAAAACCCCAAATCCTCTCGCCAAAAACCCTACCTTCCGTCTTCCTCTCTCTCTCAAATCAAAAAAAAATTATACAGACATGGCGAGGAGCAAACAAGTCGGAAGAAGGAGAGTCACTAGAGGAGGCGGCGAACCTATCTGAGGTGGGAACTCCGAGAGGCCCCATTGTTCCTGCACTGCCCTCCGGCACTAGCCCAACGCCGACCTCACTCTCCACCGCCGGTACCACTCCTACACCTACTCTCCTCATGGCCCAAATTGGCCGGAGCACACCTATTATTCCACAAACCATGGGCGTCAATCTGGCCCCCAGTTCAGGTAATCTTGGATTCAGCCATATCTCTCCCTTAGACATTCGGAGTGAACTGCAGGGAGCCCGAAAACTTGCTGCTACGAGAAGTGCAAGAGATGCGAAAATTGGGGTTGAAGAAGGAGGAGATGAATCGGGTGAGATAGAATCTGGTGATAAAAAGGAGAAACCATAGGAGCAGGAAGAATCTGGGGAAGACGAAAAATCTAAAGAAGAAAAGGAAGGAGAAGAATCTGAGGATGATGCACCACCAGAAGAGCCAGAGGAATCTGAGGATGAAGATGAGTCTGAGCAGTCGGAAGAAGAGTCTGAGAAAGAAGCTGTTATTCCAGACAGAAAAGGAAAACAAAAATTAGAAGCCACTGTGAGTTCGAAGAAGAAAAACGGTGACACTGCTGCGGGTCCAGTAAGATCCAGGTTTGATGTTTCTTCATTCGTCTGCACCCCTATGCAGACAGCAAGAGGTATGTTTACCCCATTCAGTTTCAAATTTTGGTCATCTGAAGCATACAATGATTTTCAAAAACATATTTCTGGTAAACGATTGCATTATGAGTCTAGGGTGACTGTAGGTGAATTTGATGACTTTGAGATTGATGATATAGTGTCACATTTTGGATTGAAAAAATTGACTGATTGTAAAGGGGAGATTAATGAGACTCTGGTCAAGGAATTTTATGCCAACATCCCCATTGACTATAACTCCAAAAAAATGTCTTTTTACCACTTCACTTTTTGTTAGGGGACAGTTACTTAAGATTTCGGCAAAAGAACTTAGGAAGTGGTTAGGACTGAATGATGATGTGGCTGATGAGGATGAGTCTATGGAAGCCACTAATGATGAAATTACTATGGAGTTGACAGGGGGAAAGATCACATGGCCAGTAAAAGGGTTAAAACAATTGCCTAGGTCTGAAATGTCAAAGAAATATCAAATCATGCACAAAATTGTTAAGGCAAATTTTGACCAACTAATTCATGATTCGGGTTTTAAGCGAGAATCTGCTAGAACCCTTTTTCTGCTGGGGACCAAAAGGAATATTGACCTTGCTACCCGAATCTGGAATTCTATCATTGGAAGAGTGTCGGGAAGTGGTCCTAGACAAGGTAACACTTATCTGTTGGTTTATCCACGGGTTATTTCACAATTTTTGAATGATCAGGGTATCCAAACATTGGAAGATGATGTGGTGGTCACCCCCAAGGTGTTAAACAGGGTGAGATGCAGAAAAACCTTTGAAACGCAGACGGATCAAAAGAAGTAGGTTCTGGATGAGACTACTGGGAGTCAGTTATCTGCTGATACAGATGCCAGGCTCGGTAAGCTGGAAGCAGAAAATGCTGGGTTGAAAGCTGGTATATCTGCACTTGGTGTACGGGTTAAGCGTCTTGAAGACACGCTTGATCAGTTACTTGGAGGTTCTTCGACAAATGTGGCTCCTGTTGAAGCCAAAGAAAAGAGGATGGTGGCAACCAAGAAGCTCCCTGCCTCTAAGAAGAAAGGAAGACTCCAGACTGATCTCAACCCTGCCGCCTCATCTGCTTATTTTCAGTGATTTAAAGACATTGTTATCCTATTTTTCCTTAACACTTTTGTTCTTATGATCAGATTTAGGTTGTGAACTTTTTAACGCAGGTTTTTAGGACTTTTGGCTTCTCCTCTTTAACCGAAAAGGGGGAGTAGCATTGGCATGGATATCATCTTTTTTAATGCTCTCTATGTGCTGATTTCTTTACATGCATTTATTGATTGTGATGCATATCTTGAGGGAGAGACTTTTGATAGGGGGAGCTAATTGATGTTTTTTTGTGATCATAAAAAGATGATTGATTTCGGAAAAATAGAAAAAGCCAAAGGGGAAGATTGTTAATTCTATAATATTGGCATTTCCTATTTTTCACGAATGTATAATTTAATAAAACTTGATGTAATTACTAAATACGTGTATTTAGTAATATATTAAGTTTAATTAAATTATGCATATTTTTATTGAAGAAAAATATCTCTGATTTTTGAGATAACTATTGTTTTATTGAAAAGATAATGATCAAGAAAATATTGATATTTGCTTGATCATAATCACGAAAATCTTTGATCATAATCTCGAAAATATGTTGGTAATATTCTTGATAATATCTTGTGTTTATTCTTGATACTCTAAGTATGGTAAGTATCTTTCATTCTTATCTCTACATATGGTAAGATGTGTTGGACGAAACTCTATGTAGAGAAAATTCTTGATATGACCGAAAATATGATGTCCAAGTTTATGTTAATCACTTGATTGATTAACTTATGGTAAGATCTTTCAAGATTTATCACTATCCTATTTTATGGTAAGAAGATTTATCATTATCTTATTTTTTTGTAAGATTTATTTAAGGATGATTATCTTACCTTTTACTAATTATCTCTACCATGTTTTGCAGGTATTAGAGATATTATGCAATAAGGAAAACTTGGGAGCCAAGTAAACCGAATTGCACTATAAAGAGAAGAAAAACGGGATGTTTCATAAGACGTGATAAATACAAAAATCGTGTGGAGCTTAACATAATTCACGTCCACTTCATTAAGAAATCTTGAAGCCTATTTTCGTGTGTGCACCAATACAAAAGGCTTCAATTGAGTTGTGATATCAACACTCAGGGAGGAGGATTTAATCACTTAGAGAAGGAAATAATTTCAGCGTGAAGATCAAACGGGAGGTTTGGATCAAGATCGAACGGAAGTTCGTGGTGCTGAAAAGTATTACAGATTCAAAGAAAACTACTGAAGAGTGGTGGGACGCCATCTCGCATTACATGCCACAGAAGGATCCGGGAGTGATCTATTTCTTGGATGTTTGATAAAGTCTATGCGTAGATTTATCCTGTAGTTTAGATTAATTTGTATAAACTCTTTCCTTATATAGTGATTTATTTTTGTTCGCAGGATGCGAACCGTGGGTTTTCCCTGTTAGGGTTTTTTCCACGTTAAGCTCAAATTATTGTGTTCTTGTCCATTTATAATTCCGCACAATTTATTCTGATTGTTTACGTTTTACAATCCAGACGAATCTTCCTTAGCAAGATTCATCTGGTAATGCGCTAAACAACGCTTAACGACTTACTGTTAACTGGTTACTGTCTAGACTTGTCTGTGACAGTCTGTTTATAAAATTTAGACAACCTCAAATTTTCAGTCTCTAGTTGAAGTTAATCCGCATGATGCTTGGATATAATGGGTCATGTTCCTCAACCATACACATTCTCGACTTACCTCGTGGATTGCAATAATTTCTTAACGATTTGAGGATGTTGCTGTCAAGGTTTGCTTCACGGATCTCCATGATATAGCTGTTCCTCCACGTGTAAACACATATCCTGTTTGCGATTTAGCTTTATGTGGATCAGAGAGATAACCTGCATCTGCATATCCCACTAAAGAAAATCCCAATTTTTAAGAATAAAATAATCCCATATCAATAGTACCCTTTAGGTATCGAAAAATGTGTTTAACACAATTCCAATGTCTTTGAGTTGGTGTAGAGCTATATCTTGCAAGGAAAAAGCTATGTCATGTCGAGTACAATTTGCAAGATATGTTAGCGCTCCAATTGCACTAAGATATGGTACTTCAGGACGAAGAATTTTTTCTCCATCTTCAGGTGGACGAAATGGATCTATTTTCACATCAAATGATCGAAGAACCATAGGGGATGCCAATGGATGTGCTTTGTCCATATAAAAAAGATTTAAAACTTTTTCTGTATAAGAAGATTGATGATCAAATAATCCTTCTGAGAAATGTTCAATTTGCAACCCAAGACAAAACTTAGTTTTTCCCAAATCTTTCATCTCAAATTCATTCTTTAAATAATCTGCAGTTTTATTGAGCTCTTCAGGAGTTCCAATCAGATTTAAATCATCCACATATACTGCAATAATTGCAAATCCACTATTTGTTTTCTTTATGAAAACACAGGGGCAAATGTCATCATTTTTATAACATTCCTTCAACAAATATTCGCTAAGGCGATTATACCACATGCGTCCGGATTGTTTCAATCCAAATAATGATCTTTGCAATTTAATAGAGAACATAGTTCTCGGGCATGTATTATTTGCTTCTGGAATTTTGAGTCCTTCAGGGACTTTCATGTATATGTCACTATCAAGTAAACCATATAGATAGGCAGTTACTACATCCATAAGGCACATATCAAGCCTTTGTGACACAGTCAAACTAATTAAGAATCTAAAAGTGATAGTATCCATTACGGGAGAATACGTTTCCTCATAATCAATTCCTGGTCTTTGAGAGAAACCTTGAGCTACAAGTCGAGCTTTGTATCTTGTAATCTCATTATTTTCATTCCTTTTCCTTACAAAAACCCATTTGTATCCTACAGGGATTACATTTTCAGGTGTTCGAACTACAGGTCCGAATACTTTTTGTTTCTCTAAGGAATTTAACTCCGCCTGTATGGCTTCTTTCCATTTTGGCCAATCATTTCTATGCTGACAGACTTTCACAGACAGTGGTTCAGGATCCTCATCTTTCATTATTTCAAGATTCACATTAAAGACGAAAATGTCATCTATGACAATAGTATTTCTTTCCCATAGTTTATGAGATACTAATTAGTTTATTGAAATCTCATTAGTTTCGGATACTTGTGGTTCTGCAGGAACCATATTCTCAATATCTGACTGATCAATCTTTTCAAATACTACTTCTTCTAAAGTTTTTGGTCGATTTTTCTCTTGTACTTTTTTTTCGAGGTACATAGTCTTTAGCACCAACTGGTCGACCACGCTTCTGGCGTATTTGAGATTCATTTGCTACAGCAGATTGTCCTTCGGGGATATCAATTTGTGCAGGAATATTTTGTGCTGGTATATGTGACTTTGTCACTTTTCTTGTGTCAACAAATACATCCGGTAATTGATTTGCAACTCTTTGCAAATGAATGATTTTTCCAACCTCTTGCTCACATTGATTGCTGCGGGGATCAAAGTGAGACAAAGTTGTTTCATTCCACGAAATTTTACCATGTTTTTCAGGATGTAGTTTTGTTCCTCCCAAGGTTGGGAAAGTCATTTCGTCAAAATGACAATCTGCAAAACATGCAGTGAATAGATCACCCGTTAAAGGTTCAAGATACCTTATTATTGATGGTGAATCAAAACCAACATAAATTCCAAGTCTTCGTTGGGGACCCATTTTGGTACGTTGTGGGGGTGAAATTGGGACTTGGATGGCACAACCAAAAACTCGTAAGTGAGAAATATTAGGCTCATGACCAATTGCAAGTTGCAAAGGAGAATATTGATAATACGCAGTTGGTCTTAAACGAACCAATGATGCAGCATGTAATATTGCATGACCCCAAACAGAAGTTGAAAGTTTTGTTTTCATGAGTAATGGTCTAGCAATTAATTGTAGACGTTTGATAAACGACTCAGCTAATCCATTTTGTGTATGGACATGAGCAACCGAATGTTCAACCTCAATTCCAATTGACATACAATAATCATTGAATATCTGTGATCTAAACTCACCAGTATTATCAAGATGAATTTTCTTGATTGAGTAATCAGGGAATTGAGCTCGTAATTTTATAATTTGAGCAAGTAGTCTAGCAAAGGCTACATTCCTAGTGGAAAGTAGGCAAACATGGGACCATCTAGTAGATGAATCAATTAAAACCATAAAATATCGAAATGGTCCACATGGTGGGTGTATTGGCCCACATATATCTCCATGAATTCTTTCCAAGAAAGTTGGAGATTCAATGTTGACTTTTGTAGTTGAAGGTCTAATGACCAACTTGTCTTGCGAACAAGCAGCACATGGATAATCATTAGGTAAAAGAATCTTCTAGTTCTTTAGATGATGTCCATGTGAGTTGTTAATTATTCGGCGTATCATTATTGTTCATGGATGTCCAAGTCTATCATGCCAAAGTATAAAACTTTTTGGATCAACGAACTTCGGGTTCATGATAATATTTGATTTAATCATCTTTATAGATGTACAATACATACCACAAGGGAGTTCCGGAAGTTTTTCTTTTATCTGCTTCTGGCCAGATATAAAAGAAGTTATACAAAGATATTCTGCATTATTTTCATGCATCGTCTCAATGTGATATCCATTGCAGCGAATATCTTTAAAACTAAGCAAATTTCTTCTGGATTTGCTAGAATAAAGTGCATTGTAAATATATAATTTTGTATTATTTGATAAAATAGTACAAGCTCTTCCGGAGCCTTCAACG
The DNA here is from genome assembly GCA_963555705.1 of Ligustrum vulgare. Classification (NCBI taxonomy): domain Eukaryota; kingdom Viridiplantae; phylum Streptophyta; class Magnoliopsida; order Lamiales; family Oleaceae; genus Ligustrum; species Ligustrum vulgare. The sequence goes on from OY743175.1 coordinate 36,944,242, forward strand.
ATTTTTGATGCACCTGATATTGTATTAACATTATTCTCTGATAATGTTAAGTTCAAGAAATACTTTTTATCTTGAAGAATAGTATGTGTAGTTGCACTATCGACTAAACTGATATCCTGGTCATTCATCCTGAATTTATAAACAAAACAAAATAAATATTCTAAAACTTTGATTTCAGAAAAAGGAATTTAGCGACATTTTTAATCAACTAAAAATGCTTAATAATGTAAATGTCTCTAACTTTAAAAAAATAAAAAATAAAAACATAATTCATACTAACTTTTAAAGAAAAAGAACAATTCAGATACTGAAAATTAAACTAATCAATATTCTAAAGTACACTGCCTCCAATTAAATGATCGATATTGCATTTGGGTCAGCAAAGAAGTCAGAGACGTCCAAATGAGTCACATCAATTGGACCATCATAATCAGCGAAATTTGTCTCTACTTTTTCATTCCCCTTGACTAATTTTTGATACAGATCCACAAGATGTTTTGCCGTACGACAGGTACGTACCCAATGCCCTTTCATTTCACATCTAAAGCAAATTTCTTCATGCTCCTTTCTTGATATGCTATTTTCATTTGCTTTATGCCTTTTAAAATTGTTCCCTTGTTACTGATTGTTTTGCTGAAAATTTCGTCCATGGTTTCTTCGACGTCCATGTCCGCGCCCGCGTCCGCGTCCACATCTTGATATTGCATTTACTTCAGAAAATGCGGTACCATTTGCTTCAGGGAATGGTACAGAACCAGTTGGACGTAACCCATGATTTTTCAGCAACAATTCATTATTTTGTTCAGCTACAAGCAAACATGATATAAGGTCTGAGTACCTTTTAAAATCACGCTCACGATATTGTTGCTGCAGGAGCACATTCGAGGCATGGAAAGTGGAAAAAGTTTTTTCCAATATATCTAGATCAGTGATTTTTTTCTCCACACAAGTTTAATTTAGAACTTATTCTGAACAATTCAGAATTGTACTCACTGACCGTTTCGAAATCCTGCAAACAGAGATGCATCCACTCATAGCGGACTTTGGGGAGAACTGCAGTCCTCTGATGGTCAAACTTTTCGGTCAAGTTTTTCCAGAGAATTTGTGGATCTTTCACAGTGAGATATTCAACTTTCAATCCATCATGAAGATGGTGACGGAGGAATATGAGTGCTTTTACACGATCCTGTAGGGATTATTTGTTTCCTTCTTTTATTTTCTCTCCCAGACCTTTCGAGACAAGATGAATATCAACATCTAAGACCCATGATAAATAATTTTTGCCAGATATGTCGAGGGCAACAAACTCGAGTTTAGTGATGTTGGCCATTTGTATAACTACACAATGAATAAAAAAAATACAATTAATTTCGAAGAATGTGATTAAACCACATAATAATAAATCAAATCATCAACATCACATAAGTTATATGTTTTCCTTCAGGGATACACGTTATGACATATTCTTCGATATATATGCTACTTCGGGAGCATGTTGTATTTTTCTATTATTTCTTCAATAATAGGTCAAATATTCTTCTGAAATATTAATTATATACAGTTGCGCTACTTCAGAAGCAACAACAAATTATTTATAATAGTCATATTAATATTCTTCTGGAATATTAATTATACAGTTGCGCTACTTCAGAGCAACAACGTAATGAAAGAAAAATTCAACAATAATATATAAATTAAACACACATATTAATATTCTTCTGGAATATTAATTATACAGTTGCGCCACTTCAGGAGTAACAACATAATCCATTAAACACGCATAATATGTAAAATACATATGTGAATAACGCATCAACTAAACATAAAAATATGGCACAAAATTTATGTAATTCGGAAACATTAATTGAATTTAGAAAAAATAGAAGAATCAATTGGAAAATATGGACGCAATTCAAAAATTAACAAAACAATCCATGCAACCCAATGAATGATTGTGATTTGGAATGAATTGAATTCATATTTTTAATTGAATTGGATTCGGATTATGCAGGAACTGATTTGGAATTGTAATGATTTGGACTAAAAAAAATCAAGCTCCATGAATCAGATTCCAAATTGAACAAGCTTGACCTTGCCGTGATGCAGTTAAAAAAAATTCATGTGTTATCAAATTAATTTTGATACACATGACAGATGATTATAGCTAAAAAAAGAAAAAAAAAATTACCTTCTAATAATTTTAGAGAATCGTGCTGATAACGTGTTATAAAATAGAGAGAAAGAGAGAAGAAAATAAAAAAGGCAAATAAACTTATGTTGTATTAAGAATTAGAGCCCTATATATATAGGGGAAGAAATGGATATACAAATTAATTATCCCTAGGGTTACAGGGGTATGAATGTCATTCACTAAATAGTATAATATTTATAACACTTGATAAGTTTCTGATTAGAACGCCACAAATATTTTGCAATATTTGATAAGTTCAGAATTGTTCTTTGAAGAATACAAAAAGGGAATCCTCAACATTTTCAAATAAAAAATCTCTCAATTTAATCAATAATCATCAAAACTATTCTACAATTAATGAAATTGTGAATAACATAATGAAAAATGACCTAGCCCTAACCTTAACCCTAGCCGCATTAGGGTTCAAAAATAAAATTAATAATTAATAAAACAGAAATTAACTTAAAAATCGCGAAAACCTGCTTCTGTCACAACCTCGCGATGGCACAGGAAAACCTGTAGTGATCGTGTGGAGTCGCCTGAAACTCTAGGGTGGAATTTTTGTACCATCGCGTACTCCTCTTCACCACGCGATTGCGTGGTAGTCCCGGTTGCACCTTTCTTTCTTCCTTTTGAAATAACGTGATTCGGTTTGATTCTTGTTTCGGGCCCAACATGAAAGTTGCTTGTTTTTCCATGTAGATTGTTATGGACTCGTCTGTGGCCCGTTTTCTTCATTGATGTCCTATCTCGGATCACATCATTCCCCCTCTCTTGAAAATGATTCGACTTCGAATCTCGAGTTTGTCCAATCCTCTTGCAACTCCTAGGTTTGTTGGCTTTTGGACCATGCTTATGCTTGCCCTTTCTGGTTTGGTATTTATCCTGGAACCTTGTGCATCTTTTGGACTCCTTGGCCTGCTCCCTCTTTATATTAAATTCAATTCCAACTTTAGTATTGGAATTCGACTTGGATACCTGCAAAACAGAATTAACCAAACTGGGGAGGGGTTTGTTAGATTGGTTAAGTGCAAGGTTAGGATCCTTGTACATCAACCTTTGTAAGAAAGAATTCATTTTGGGGGTGGACTCTCTTTTCTTTTTCTTTTTGCACTCTAGCTCTCCTTTTTCTGAGGCCGTGACCTCAACCCTCTTATTTTCAATTTTCACACCCTCTCATTTTTCTGAGGTCGTGGCCTCAACACTCTTATTTTTTTCCCTCAAACTCACTTTTTATTTTCATTTGATCTTCTTGGACCTCTTTAGGTGATAGAGGGGTAAGAGTGATCCTTTTTCCACATTTCACAAAAGAATATTGGTTTTTAAACCCATCATGCACCACCCTTCCATCATGTTGCCAAGGCCTACCTAATAAAATATGCCCAACGTGCAAAGGTACTACATCACAAACCACCTCATCCTTGTAACCCCCAATGGTAAAATTGACCCTAGCCTGCTTATTCACCTTAATTTCTCCCGACTCAGTCAGCCATTGTAACTTATAAGGTCTGGGGTGTTTCGTCAAACTCAAGCCCAATTTTTCAACCAACATTGTACTAACCACATTAGTACAACTCCCTCCATCAATCACCATTCCACAAATCTTCCCACCCACTGTGCATCTAGTGTGAAATAGATTAGCCCTTTGCTCACCTATTTCATCCACCATAACTCTATTATTAAGGACACGCCGATTAACAAGTGAGCTTTTAACAGCATAAGTTAACCCATCCTCATCACTACTACTAGCCCCAATAACCACTAACTTAGGCATTCCCTTAAATTCATCCTTTGAACTAATTTCACTATTATCACGCAAAATAATTATCCTATTATTTGGACACTGTGATGCTATATGACCCGAACACAAACACTTAAAGTACTTAATATTTCTATCCCTAGTAGTTTGAGAATCAGAAATATTTTTACCTTTTATTGCAGGTTCCTCCTTCCCTTTCAGAACATGTTCATCGTTGTGTTCCCGCTTTTGTTGTGATGTAGGATAAGAACCCAGTGAGTGTCTTGCTGCCCCCTTCCGCCTTAGTTGCCTTTCCACCTTCATTTCTATATGCACCATGTCCTCTAGCTCCACGTAATGTTGCAGCTCAATGATGTTGACAATATCTCTATTCAACCCACTCAAAAACCTAGCCAGTGTAGTTCCCGATCCTCCACCACATTGGCCTGAATCATTGCCACCTCCACATCCTTATGATAATCCTCTACACTCCTCGACCCCTGAGTCAAACCCTCCAGCTTCTGATAAATATCTCTATAATAATGAGTTAACACAAACCGCCTCCTCATTATGGTCTTTAATTCACCCCAAGTCTCCACCGGCCCTTCAAAGTTCCTCTTCCTACCCATCACCAGTTGATCCCAACAAATATTTGCATAATCTGTGAATTCAATCACTGCTAATTTCATCTTCTTGTTTTCAGAATAATTATGACAATCGAAAAGCCGTTCAACCTTTGTTTCCCAATCCAGGTACGCATCCAGATCACTCCTACCCTAGAACGGTGGCATTTTAATTTTAATTTCCCAAGGTCATCATCCTCAACATCTCTACCTCTATGATGCCCCCTAGCATCATGATGCTCCCTATCATACCTCCTCTTATACCTATTTCCTCTATCCCTCCTTCGCATACTTGCCACCATAGATATACTATCACTTTCACTACTCATGCCCTCATCATCCATACCAACCTCATGCCCATTACCTCTCCTATCCCGAGAACAATTATGAGATTAATCCCAGTGCTTTCAGTGTTTTTGTTCACGTTTTGCACCCCGTTTCTCCATCTGAGCCATCAACCTCTCAAATTGTTCCCGCATCGCTGCAACCTCATCATTACCCCGTTCAACCTTTCTATTCATACCCCTGAATTGTTTTTTGTCACCCACAGAAGATGATAATGTTGATTCCTCCTTGTAAGACATTTTTTCTTCAACTACTAGAAATTTGACTACGAATATGGCGAGAAAAAGGGAATTGGATTCGGACCAAAAAGGAACTCGAAAAACACTTTTGAACTTTTTGTAGGATTTTTATGGATCAAAAGCTGAAAAATTTTACTGGCACAAATAACACAAGAATCAAGAAAAAAAAAGGAAAAATAAGAAATCACAAGAATATGAAATAAATCCAATCTCTGATACTAGATGACCCGATCCCAATCGGGAATCTCGACGAATATGCAGAATAACAATATTAATGACATAGGAAAGATCTAAATCAGACTAAACACAAGAAAACAAACATAAAATAATTGGAAGAGATAGAATTGACGATAGAACCTTGACCCAACAATCACGACGCGGAGATTCGACGATGCGGATTGAAGAACCAAAGATTTTGAAACGCCACAAGGAATTGTCAATTTCCTTGATAAGTTTCTAATTGGAATGCCATAAATATTTTGCAATATTTGATAAGTTCAGAATTGTTTTTTGAAGAATACAAAAAGGGAATCTTCAACATTTTCAAAGAGAAAATCTTTCAATTTAATCAATAATCATAAAAAATGTTCTACAATTAATGAAATTGTGAATAATATAAGGAAAAACAACCTAGCCCTAACCCTAGCTGCATTAGGGTTCAAACATAAAATTAATAATTAATAAAACGAAAATTAACTTAAAAATCGCGAAAATTTGGTTCTGTCACAACTGTGCGATCGTGCAGGCAAACCTGTAGCGATCGCATGGAGTCGCCTAAAACTCTCGGGTGGAATTATTTTACCATCGCGCGATTGCGTGGTAGTCTCGGCTGCAACGTTTTTTCTTCCTTTTGAAACAACGTGATCTGGTTTGATTCTTTGTTCTGGCCCAACATGAAAGTTGCTTGTTTTTTCATGTAGATTGTTATGGACTTATATGTGGCGTGTTTTCTTCATTGATGTCCTACCTCAGATCACATCACAATGCTGAGTCGACGATTCCAATAGAGAAGTCCCCAATTTCGACCTTGTAAATTCTCTAAGAGATTTCCAGTTGGGACGTATTCGTAAACCAGTAATGGCTATTCAAGCTCGACACAATAGCCAAGGAGTCCGAAGAGGCTCTTTTGGTTAACTTGACAAAGTATTGGAACCACATTTAGGACTTGGTCGGTTCCTTTTGTGTTACCCAATTTGGCACATTTGACTGCAACAATAGTTCCATCTTCAAAAATGCCTTTGTAGACTTCACCATAACCACCGGCACCAAGGAGGCAGTCTTTGGAGAAGTAATTTGTTGCCTTATTCATTTCTTTGCCACTGAAAACTTTTGCAGATTTTCCACCACTAGAATTGAGGATCTCTTCACGTTCTCGGGTAAGACGTTCTTGCTCTCTCTTGATGGGCTGGTGCCGCTTATAGAATAAAAATGCAATTAATGCTGCTAATAGCGCTACACCAATGCCTACATTTACACCTGCGTCCGTCGCAACAATAATTAGTGAGCAATCGATTCATGATTGAAAGTGGATTATATAGCTTGTAGTAATCCTGGAATTATCAGAGGAAGAGCCTCTACCAATTGAATTAATAAGTAAAACTGTAATCCTAGAGTAATAAACACTGGTTCATTAATTGGTCAAGAAAGACAAGTTATTGACTGGCTACTTGGATGCGAAAAAATAAAACAAAACTATAACATCGTTGAATCCAAGACATATCAATTATTTAAGAGTAGAACTGGGGAAAGTTTGGATGCCAACTTTGGCTTTGAAAATTACTAGCAGTAAAAGAATCTGGGATTAAACTAATTAATCTAATTTGTGGAGAACTTTACTCCTTTTGGAGCAATCATCATTCATTTTCCTATGGTCTGGGGTTCCTCCTAACATAATCAATCAACTAGAAGGCTAATTTTGATGGCCATTCCATTTCGTTGTCATTCATGGAAAAGTAATTGAATTGGGGATAATTTATTTATGCTTGGATAGTAGACGAAAACACTGGTATTTTCCAATAGAATGGAGGATTGTGTTACAATATGTACCTTCTATAAGACCAGTTCGATCTTTACCACAACCATTTGGATCCTTGCACTCTGCACATTAGAATCAACCGAGTTAATCAAATGACAACTACAAAAGTATAACATACAGGATAACACATAATGCTACTTGTTTCGAAGAGTATAATGTTTTTTACCCTTTAAATTTTTTATTCTGAATCTAAAAATAGAAAAAAATGGAGATTTTCATTCTTATTCAATCTAGAAAGTAGAGAGGCAATGTTGAGAGACTCTCCTATCGCACACACTCCAGCAGCCCGGTCCCATTACAACTCGAAGTTACAAAAGCACCTACTGACCCTGCCACTTAGTTCGAGTCAGGTCCACAAGTGGATTCCCAATCGTAATCACCTTGTCCACAACAGGGGTCTCCATGGGAAAAATCCACTGCAGGCGCCGGCCACCTGCTCACGGCGATCTTGCAACCTGAGTACCTGACTTGTATCCTGTAAGCTGTTGTCGATCCTCCTGATCTAACGCATAACACAGTGACGCATCAACACAGCCACTCCCGATCGTGTCGTTGATGTACACATGACAGAGGCTATTGGACTTGCAGTTTAAAGGGGAGTTCATTACGTTTTCAGAGCAATTGAGGTAGAAGATAGTGTTACTTCCGGTTATGTTGAAGGGAGCGGAGGAGTTGAGCTCGAGGCCATTGGATGAGAGATAGGATGCGATGCAAGTGTTGGCAACGAAAGCGAGGGTGCAATGGAATGGTAAGGCTTTGAATTGATGGGGAGATGGAGGTGATTGGGTAACTGTTGTTGATGACGTCGAAGAAAAGGGAGCCGATAATGCATCGAATTTTATACAACTGGTGACCGCAGTCTGGAGTGGTTCTGAGACGATAGGAGACTGGGGTGGAGCCACAGTTGGGGTAGTCCTTGAGGGACAGTACACATATGGTGTAGGTTAGTACAACCACTTCTATTAAGAGAAGTGGTTTAGAGGCCATGAGCGCCAGACTGGGGAAGCGATGGTGGCAGCGGTAGTGGTGGTGGGATCAAGGTTTAGAGAGTGGTTTCGTGACAACTGTCAAATGTATTGGTGGGAGCATCGTGCTACTCTACCCTACCCTATTGGTTTATCGATTGTGTTACGTAATACACTAGTATCACACCCGTGCGATGCACGAGATTTTTATCCTTGATAATGATTAGAATTTATGAAAATATGTTGATTATACAATCATATCAAATAAAAAATATAGTACAAATAATATTTTATTACAATATATTATCGAATTCAAAAATTTTCACCTCGTCATGGTCACCTCGTCTTGGAGGTCTCTCCTCGTCACTAAGATCCAGTTCATCGTGGAGGTTTCACCTCATCATGGAGGTTGCACCTCATGATGGTCACCTCCTTGTTATGGAGGTTTCACGTCACCGGAGGTTTTACCTCGTCATTGAGGCCCACTTCACCATAGAGGTTTTACCTCATCATGGTCACCTCATTTTCATGGAGATTTCACCTCACCATAGATGTTTCACCTTGTCATTGAGGTCCACTTCACCACGGAGGTTTTACATCATCATGGTCACTTCCTCTTCCTGGAGATCTCACCTCACCATGGATGTTTTACCTCATCATGGTCACCTTGTCTTGGAGGTTTCACCCCGTCACTGAGGTCCACTTCACCATGAAGGTTTCACCTTGTCATGGAGGTTGCACCTCATGATGGTCACTCCTCGTCAGGGAGGTTTCACCTCACCATGGAGGTTTCACTGCGTCATTGAGGTCCACTTCACCATGGAGGTTTAACCTCGTCATGGAGGTTACACGTCATGGTGGTCACCTCCTTGTCTTGGAGGTTTCATCTCACCATTGAGCTTTCACCTTGTTATGGAGGTCCATTTCACCATGGAGCATTTACCTCATCATGGTCACTTCCTCTTCATGGAAATTTCACCTCACCATGGATGTTTTACCTCATCATGGTCACCTCGCCTTGGAGGTCTCTCCTCGTTACTGAGGTACACTTCAACATGGAGGTTTCACCTAGTCATGGAGGTTGCACCTCATGAAGGTAGCCTCCTCTTCATGGAGGTTTTACCTCTTCATTGAGGTCCACTTTGCCATGAAGGTTTTACCTCATCATGGTCACTTCCTCTTCATGGAGATTTCACCTCACCATGGATGCTTTCCCCCATCATGGTCACCTCGCCTTGGAGGTCTGACCTCGTCGCTGAGGTCCACTTCACCATGGAGGTTTCACTTCGTCATGGAGGTTTCACCTCATCATTGAGGTCCACTTCACCGTGAAGGTTTTACCTCATCATGGTCACCTCCTCTTTATCGTGATTTCACCTCACCATGGATGTTTAACCTCGTCATTGAGGTCCACTTCACAATGGAGGTTTCACCTCGTCATGGTTGTTGCACCTCATGATGGTCACCTCCTCTTCTGGAGGTTTCACCCCACCATCGAGGTTTCACCTCATCATGGTTGTTGCACCTCATGATGGTCACCTCCTCTTCTGGAGGTTTCACCTCACCATCGAGGTTTCACCTCGTTAATGAGGTCCACTTCACCATTGAGGTTTTACTTCATGATGGTCACTTCCTCTTCATGGAGATTTCACCTAACCGTGGATGTTTTACATCATCATGGTCACCTCGTTTTGGAGGTATCTCCTCGTCACTTTGGTCCACCTCACCATTGATGTTTCACCTCGTCATGGAGGTTGCACCTCATGATGGTCACCTCCTCATCCTTGAGGTTTCACCTTACCATTGAGGTTTCACCTTGTCATGGTGGTCCATTTCACCATGAAGGTTTTACCTCATCATGGTCATCTCCTCATCATGAGATTTCACCTCGTCATGGAGGTTACACCTCATGATGGACACCTCCTCATCATAGAGGTTTCATCTCACCATTGAGGTTTCACCTTGTTATGGAGGTCCATTTCACCATGGAGGTTTTACCTCATCATGGTCACATCCTCATCATGGGGATTTCACCACGTCATGAGGTTGCACCTCATGATGGTCACCTCCTCGTCATGGAGGTCTCACCTCACCATGGAGGTTTCACCTCGTCATTGAAATCCACTTCACCACGGAGGTTTTACGTCATCATGGTCACATCCTCTTCATGGAGATTTCACCTCAGCATTGATGTTTCACCTAGTAATTGAGGTCCACTTCACCATGGAGGTTTTACCTCATCATGATCACTTCCTCTTCATGGAGATTTCACCTGACCATGGATGTTTTACCTCATCATGGTCACTTCGTCTTGGAAGTTTCTCCTTGTCGCTGAGGTCCACTTCACCATGGAGGTCTTACCTAGTCATGAAGGTTGCACCTCATGATAGTCACCTCCTCGTCATGGAGGTTCCAACATTTAATAATAACTTTTATTAATTACATTTAATACTTTTTTTGTGGTAAAAAATTCCTAATTTAGAAAGAATTTTGGGCTGGAAAATATGTGAGTAAAAATGGTGACGGTTATCCTATTATTATATATAGATAGATAGATTAAGATTAAGATGAGATTAAGATTAAGATTAAGATGAATTAGATATTGAGGAAAAATATAAAATATAAAATAAAACTTTACCTTTAATTTTTGATTTGATTTTATGGACAATACATTTACAATTTGCTCTCACTTGTTAGCTTGCATTAAATTTATCACTATGATCTTCCATTTGACACCCATATTACATATTTTTCGATTTCAGAATAATACAATAATTATTAAAAGAATAATAATAAAATAGACAAAAATAACATTTTGATGTTATTAATAGCATAGCACAAATACCAATTCAATTAATGACACATGTAAAATAATAATTGCTAAAATATTTAACATTCTATTTTTTAGCAAAAAAATTTCAAATTTAGAAATTTTTTTTACGAGAAACTATGTGTGTATTTTGGTGATAACTATTATACTTTATACTTCCTCCGTCTCACAAAGATAGGCCTATTCCCATTTTCACACAGATTAAGAAATGATAGTTAATATAGTTGAAATAATAAATTTATCTATAATTTTCCAAATATACCCTTATGTTAATTTCAAAGACTTATTAATTCATTCAAACTACATGACATTAAATTGACATTGGAATTAACTACCATGGTACATTAACTAGGGGTATATGAGAAAATGAAAAATTAAATACATGTTCATTATAGTAAGTGGCCTATCTTTGTGAGATGAACGAAAATAGTATATAAGCCTATCTTTGTGGGACGGAGGTAGTATATATTAATATTAAGATAAGATTTCGCACACATTGATCACTTTACCCATCACATCATCACTAAAATCAATCATCATGATTTTTCCAACACACAAATTGATAACCCATTAAATAAAGGGGAATTTTCAAAAATGTCCAATTTCATTCTAATCACCATACTTGTGTCTAAAGTTAATAGTTTTTGCAAAAATGTCTAAATTTAGGTATAAATTGACTATCATACCCTTAATGAAACATGAAAAAAAATTAAAAAAAATATATATATAAAATATCATTTCCAATGTATTGATTTGACCATTGACAAGTCAAATCAAGCCTACTTAATATCCATTGGATTAAACCAAAACTCTCATTATCTATTAGGTAATAACTGATTTAATTTTTGAGAAAAATATATCTATCTTCTATTATCTTTTCATATTCCTAGTTCTTGACCTTGAAGTAAGAAAATACTTGTTAAAATTTTGAGAAAAAATTACAAACAAATTGTGAAATCTATTTGGCAAACAACAAAATTCAAAAGAAGGTATTATTCTCAATTTTTTGCTTACATTGAGAACTTGTGTTTTATTTCTGATGCATTATCTTTAAAAAATGGAGAGAAACATACTAAATAATTAGTTGAACTCATTTTTTTATTTTTTTTATTGGAGTAAATATCATGATCATTGTATTGTGTTATTCTCAAATTATGTCACATTTTTTTATCATTTATGTTAGTAATCTAAGATTGTTGTGTATTCAATATGTCATTAATGTGGGAATGAAATGATTCTAAAAAATGGTGGTTGAAGAAGATAATAAATGTAAGTGTTCAAGGAATCCCGATTTGTCATTCTCGACATTTGTAATATGGAGAATGACATTTAGAATGTTGTTCTAGACAGTTTAAAACGTTGAGATTTTCGATAATGAAATCACAAATGTTTATTATTTCAAATGCCTTCTTGACTTTGAAATAAGGAAATACTTTATTCAATTTTGAGAAAAAAAAAATTACTTACAAATTGTGGAATCTATTGGCAAACAACAAATTTCAGAAGAATTTATTGTTCTCAAATTTTTGTTCACATTAAGAACTTGCTTTTATTTGTTATGTATTATCTTAAAGAAAGGGAGAGAAACATACTAAATAATTAGTTGAAGTCATTTTTAAGATTATAAAAGTATTTGAGCAAATATTATGATCTTTGTGTTCTATTACTTTTAAATTATGTCACTTTTTTTATCATTTATGTCAGTAATCTAATGTTGTGTATTCAATATGTCATTAATGGTGGGAATGAAATGATTCAAAAAATGGTGGTTGAAGAAGATGATAAATTTAAGTGTTCAGGGAATCCCAATTTGTAACATCATTTCAGAACTACTATTATATTTAGGTTAATGTTGGGTAGCCAACGTGAAACTAAAATAAAATTTCGATATACAACATCCGATTCTCGACATTTATGACCCTTTTTGACATTTCCAAATGTCATTCTCGACATTTTAGACCTGTTTTTCTAGACATTTGACATATCAAATGTCAAGAATGACAATTTGTGCACACTACAGTTAATGCTGTATGCAAACAATACATCAAAAACACATTCAGATATATTTCAAAACCACAGAAGCCTGATACTAGTCCCTAGAAGAAGTGCAACATTTGAATCTCAAAAATTGTATCATGAGTTTCAATGCAAAAACACGCACATCATTATTTTTTAAGTATTTCCCTTTTCGACATTCTTTCCTTTCTTTCGACTGCTACATGTGTGTGTAAGAAGTCTTCGTGGTAGCACTGAGAATTTTCAACCGACTCGAACGTGGTTTGCGAGGCGGTAGATCAAAAGACTTTGCTGGATTATTACTTGAAACACTCTCACCTATGTGTTTAGACTCATTTAAGCAAGATGGGATACACTCTGAGAGCTTTCTTCCTTGTATTAACAGTGCTACTCATGTATCTTGCATTTTTCAGCAAAAAAAATTATCAATAGGCAAACGTATCATAAGCATAAATAAATGCAATTATGGGAAAAATACATATATCAGGCAGTTAAAGAATCACAATTCATAATTACAGAATAACTTGTATTACTTCAGTTATCAGGTCTTGATTATATATATATATATAAACAAATCTTCCTATAATCATGCTAGGACCCAAATTTATAACAATCTCAATAAATCTTCCTATAATCACTCCAGAACCCAAATCTTCAGCCACGGTCACTCAAAACTTGACCGATTTCTCATCACCATCACCATGACCTCCGATGAATCACCACCACCACCACCACCACTAATTATAATCACCATCTCTGATGTACGACCACACCATCTCCGACACATCACCACCACAATAATAACCACCACTTCACTACCACACAAAATACAGAGATCTGGAGAGACAACGAATATATAACATGTGACCCGAAAAATTGAACATGTTACCTGAGAATCCAAAATGTGTTCTGAGACTTTGGACATGTGACTTGAGACAATCGTCAACATGTGAATTGAAAAATTGATGTGACTTGAGAGAAACACATGTCCTGAAAAATTGACATGTGACCTAAGACAATCATCAACATGTGACCCGAGATACAAATGTGACCTTAGACTTTCAACATGTGACCTCCACCTCCACCAGCGCACCACACCAATCTCCGAGAATCTAACTGCACACCGCACCACATTACCACAACATCAACTGAAACAAACCACCACGACTTCTGCCACCACAACATCAACTGAACCAAACCATTGCAGCCACCAGAGTAACCAAAATTAGCTCCACCCATCATCAAAACAACTAGCCACTGGCCACTGCAACTACCAAAATATATCACTGAAAAAATCAGCATCACAATCACCAATGGCACATCAACACCGCCACCACCAGACTTGGAAAACTACTTCGTCGCAGCGACCCTCATCCCCTTCCGCCACCAAGTTCCCCTCCTAAGACATAATGTATGACGTGAATAAATATGAACTGAGACGTCAATATACCACCACATCTTGAACATTATTCCATTAGCATCAAAGTCTCAATCTAAACAAACAAAGCTTCGTTTCCTAAAACACACAAAAACGAACACAAGTGTCTTGAGAGGGGAGGGCGCGTCACTGTCACATGGGCTATTGCAAGGAATGTTGCCAGAGGAGAGGAGAGGGGAGGTCACTATCATTTCCGGAGGATAGGAGATGGGAGGTCGCCATTGTCTCCGGAGGAAATGATAGGGGAGGTCTCCATCGGGTTTATTGATTTATGTCTGTGTGAGAGGGGAGGTCGCCATCGTCGAACGATCTTGGTATGGCCGTTGGGGTGGCACCTCTACTGCATTCGATGGTGTGATTTGAGAGATTGCAGAGAGGATTAGGGCTTAAAAGGAGGCATGATTTTTTTGGGTGATTACAGAGGCGCAATAAAAAAGTGTTGGAGTGGGACGTTGTTTGCTAAGTATTAATTTAAATTTTATCCCAATTTCAACAACGGCCGCTTCACAACCTAGTCCCCTTACCTCGTGTCACCAGGATATCCTTCAACATTCTTTAACTTAACTCTACCGTCTTGTGCCACGGACTATGATGGAGTAGTTCTGCATCTACTAAGATGGACCTCAAGTGCCATAAAGCAATTTCCAGATTTTGCAGTCTTGTAATAAAGACCATGCATGTGTTTAAGAACTAATGCTAAATTAAAAAATGCTCAAATCCACGAAATAACACCAAATGCCATCATTTGTTTCACAAACACTTTACTTTACTTCACAAACATACACATTTACAGGCAACTTTGCAAACTAACAAGTGGCCATCACAAAACACAGTAAATAAAAGAAAGAAAGAAACAGTACATCCCAACTTACCCAGTTTATGTATTGTACTTCAGTAACTGTGCAGAGTCGACTGTGTGGCTATCAACAGATAGCGAGGAACGAGCGAAATGGGGGTGGCAAAAGGCGAGACTCAAGAGCCTACGATCTAGAGAGATGGAGAGCGTTGTGTGATGAGTTCGCTGTGTGAGACTGCGTTGGAGAGAAGGGATGGCTTTTTGGCTATCAACGAAGAGTGAGAGACGAGCGAAGTGGTGGCAGCGAACGGTGAGGCGTGAGACAGACCGAGAGAGACGAAGATGTAGAGGGTTTCTCTATTGATCGGCTATAAGGAGAGGGTTGTTGAGTGAGTTGAAATTAGTTTCCACCTAAATCCTAATGAAATGCTGGGTAAAAAAATGGGTCACGACATTTTTCCTTGTTGAATATATAGGGTAGATTAGGTGTCATGTTTTCATTTGCTAGAACAATAAAAAATTATATTCAAAACTTTGTCCTCAACGTGGAATTTCAAATTTGTAGTAAGGGCATTTAGATCCAAAAATAAAAAAAAATGGACATCACAAAAAATTGGGACATTTTTTGCAAATGACAATGTGAAAATGGACAGTTTATGTAATTTCCTCTTAAATAAATCAATATGGTCAAGTAGATTAATTCTTGGTGGGAAGTGGGTGATCGTAAAATTTTATTTATGTTCGTCAAATCTATGATATTTGAGGATAGGGATTATAATAATATCTATGAACTCGATACCCATTGAAGATCCAACATAAATGAACGGGGATTATCTAACTAAATGGGTTCGTGGATAGGATATGGAGGTAAATTTTAAAATTCGACATGGGTATGGTCGAGTTTAGGTTTTACTACATACCCATGCCCGACCAGCATACCCATTAATTTCCTACAAAAATTATAGAAATTAAAACAAAAGTGATCCAACATAAGTGAACGGAGATTACCCAACTAAATGGGTTTGTGAATAAGATATAGAGGTAAAATTTAAAACTCGACATGGGTAGGGTCGAGTTTGGGTTTTACTACATACACATGCCCGACCAGCATACCCATTAATTTCCTACAAAATTATAGAATTTAAAACAAAGTGATTGTGTAAAAAATAATAATAATAATAATAATAATAATAATAATAATAATAAAAAAACACAAATATATATTGATATTGTTAACATCTAAATCTTAATAAATTTAAACTATTGACTTTGTCAACGTTTAAAAAAAATTGTTCAAATTAGCTTGTTTAGTGTCAACCTACGACAACCTTTTTTCAAGCCAAATTCAAGTGAAGTCCAATATATAACTAATTCAAGTTAATCAGGAGAATGTCTAACCTATGAAATATTTGCAACCCTAAAAAAATAATAAAAAATAATTAAATAATTAGTAATGGATTTCAAATGGGTATAGAAGCATATCCTCCTCCTACCCGCCCCCGACCCGCCATTCTTAAATTGGTATATGGGTAAGTATGGAGGTTGTAAATCTTTAGTGGATAGGGTATGTGTTTGGTAAATTAAACACATACCTGACCCATTGTCATCTCTAATTCTAAAGGTATTAAGTGGGAAATAAACAATTCAAAAATGCATGTATTTAAAGAGCATTTTTAAGTTTAAAAACCAAATTTTTTTACAAGCTCCAACAAACTCTTTATTTTTGACCTTTTATTTTACTTTTTCATAAAATAATTATTTTCTTTCTTTATTTTTAGTTAATATTTATTTTTTTCAAAAGTGAATGGCCATTGATATCAAATATGTAATAAAGAAAATTAATCTAAGAATATTGAAAATTGATACTTTTTAATGCATTTAATAATAGAGAGTGAATTTGGCTCTCTAAATCCACTCTCTAGATTAAAATGTTAAATTAGAGAGTCTATTGGAATAGTATTTTAAGTATTGACTTTCTAAAATAAAAAAATAAAAACATCTTAAATTTAAAGAGTCTATTGGAGATGTTCTTAATTGACATAGAGTTGACAAGGAATTGATGTAAAAATGTGGTGATCGTTGATTAAAAAGATGATATGATGTGTGAAAAAAAAGATTGCTCACATATAATTTGTGTAATTGCATGCAAACTAACATGTATACAAGCGCAGAAGAATTCTATGCAATGTTTATTTCTATTGATGTATTGCAATGTTATTATGAATATCAAACAAAAAAGGATTGATTATTATGAATATCAAATGAAATTTAATACATGTACGTATAATATATTTATTACGAAAAAATAAAAGACAAAAAAATACCTTACATTAAAAAAAATTATTAGATAAAATAAGTAGAATAAAGTATATGTTAGGTAAACCAAATAAACTGATTTATAAACCAGTTTGTAAACTACAAAATTTCTCAAATCACTTTTTAATCACACACATTTTCTTTCTCCAATTTTCAATCACTACTTTTTATCTCAAAACATAAATAAATTAGATTATAAACCACGCAGTATTGCCAAACAAATTTAGCCTCTTTTTGGTAAAATTGTTTAAAATATATTTTTAAACAACACAATTTTTCAAACTAATTTTTAACCACACACAATTTCTCTCTCAACTTTTTAACCACATATTTTACTTTAAAAACATAAAAATATGTTTTTAAATACCGAATTTTTAACAAACAAAGCCTTAAATAGAATCATATACAAACAAAATAAGATAAAACAAAATAAACAAATTAAAAAAAAAAAATTGAAGGAAGGTGTCACCGCTTTTCAGCGGCTGACATTTCAATGCACAAGCCAAGTGGTCTCGGAAATGCTACATGTACAAGTTTATTCACAAGCTGGTAAACAATTTCCCTACAAAAAGGCAGTATTACCCTTAAGTTGATCTTGAAATTACCCGCTACCACTCACTTTGAAAAACCAGAATGCTGAGATGAGGGAGACCAGAAATTTAAGGGGGAAATATAGGGAAATATCCTTAAAAACTTACCAAATTTTGCAAATACCCAAACAATTTTATATCTTTTAAAAATAGCCTTAAACACTATAAACTACCACAAATACCCTTATATATCATATTTCAACTAAACCCATTTGGATTTTAGAAAAGTTACAACCTAGTCCTTAAAACTTTATATATTTTTATTAATTTTGTTTATATGATTTGATTTGATTTTATTCATTCATAGTAGCACGCTCAATTGATATCAGAGCCATATGGCAGATCTAAAAGATAAATATTATATAACAAAAAATAAAAATAAACATATAATATATACATCAAGATTTATAATTATGCATACATTAATACTACCCTATAATTATAAAATAGAAATCTTGAGAACTCTAAAAGATTTAGATAGAGTATAAGAAGAGATATTTAGATCTAATAAATTTCGATATAATAAAAGAAGATTTTATCATACACTAAATATTAAATTTAATCTACAAAGATATACTAGAAGAATTATATAAATATTATAGAAATGGATTATCATATAGCAGATCCTCAATTAGTTAGATATCTAGACATAGAAACAAATGAAAAATTAGATTTAATAATAGAACAAAGAAGAAATTTAATGGATCAAATAAGAGAAGAAAGAAATATAAAACGGCAAGAAAAATTAAGATTAAAATTGTTAGAGAAAAAGAAAGAATATTTTAATAGAATTTTAAAACAATTACCGAAAATACAAACGATTTTATAAGACAAAGAAAAAACTAGAAAAGAAAAATATGATGAAACAAAAACATTGAAAGACTATCTAAAATATTATAGAATATATCATAGAAAATTAATGATTGGATCAAAAGAAAAATATTGTGAATATCAAATAATGAATTATAAAGAAGCAAAATATGAAACGGAACTTATTCTAGAAATCGAACATATTAAAGGAAGAAATTAATGACGGAATTTCCAGAAATAAAATTTGAAAAACAAATTATTGAAAATATAAGACTTCCAGTTGGATCTTATCAAATAAAAGGAGCTAATACAACTATGTTTCAACCATTAAGCTCATGGGGGGAATCCGATGGATTTCTTAATATGCAATTAAATTGGATAAGTGTCTTTTTATGGCAAACATATAAAAATATAAATTTACAAGATAAATTAGAAATTGAAGAATTACAACAATTAAATATACAATTTAAAGAATTAAAAGATATGATAGGAGAAGTTAAAAATATAGATGAAGAAATTTTAAAAGAATTCCAAAGAAAATCAGGAAAATTAATTAATCAAGATAAAATTGAAATAATTATAGAAAAAATAGATAAGTTAACGAGAAAATAAGAAAGGATGAAAATGAAAGAATCATATCAATAGAAGAAAAATCAAAAAAATTAAAAATAAAAATAGATTATATGTATGACAGACTATTTAATGTACAAAAAACTCAAGCTCTTAAACCAAGATTATAAAATGTCGATAATTGAATACATTGAAGATCTAAAAATATTAAGAAAATCATTAATAAGTGATATTCAAGAAGTAAAAAAATGAATTAAAAGATGTAAGAAATGATATAAATATACTAAAACTAGAGATTAGAGAATTCAAAGAAAATAATAAAAATAAAGATAAGAAAATAAATAAATAACTCATAGAAAAAGAAATACTAAGAATAGGAAAGAAACACTTTGAACAAGAAAAAATTATAATAGAAGCAGGATGTGTGGATGGTGAATTTAGAAGAAACATATTACCAAAAATATTAGAAGAAGAATTAAAATTACAAAAATCCATAGAAAAAACTTGAGGAAAATTAAAAACTGAAGAAAAAACTGAAGAAGAACAAGATAAAAAAGAAATAAAGAATTAGATTTGCTTATAGAAAATTTTGACCAATTAAGCTTAGAAAATTTTAATGAATAGCAAATTTTAATGAATACTGGAGGAGCACCTACCCCAGCTCCAATAGGAACTTCCAAACAAGAATTATCAGATTCTGATGAAAGTTATGCACCCTTATATAGTAAACCACACCGACAATATTATGATAAAATCATAGATAGACAACCACCTAAAGGGAATAAATATAAAGATAAATTTGAACCAAATAATAATTATGATAAACCTATTAATCATGGAGGAACAAAACTAGATTTGGGTTGTAAAATAGATACTAAAAAAGCCTTATTAACTTGGGCAGATTCAATGATACTATTCTCTTTATATAATAAGGATGATACATGGGAAAATACTGAAAGAATGATAAACTTTTTAACAGCATCTTTTGAAGGACATGTTAGGAATTGGTGGGAAGGAATAAATAGTGACACGAAAGCATTAATAAGAAGAAATGTACAAACGGAACTAATAAAATCAGATAGAAAAGATATAGAAAAGTTAGTAAATTATATTGCGGATGAATTTTTAGGAGAAAATTGGATAAGCAATGCTGAAGCAGAATCAATTAAAGAAAAAGATAATGCAAGAGTAAGATTAATAAATTTAACAATATGTGATATGTGGAAAATCAAAGAATACACTTGTGAATTCAAAGAATATTATTTTGTACAATTCTATAGTAATGAAAATCAAGAAGTATACAGAGATATGTATTACAATAATTTACCAGGTTCATGGGGAATATACTTTAAAATAGAATTTGAAAAATATATCAGAGATAACCCAGGAACACCTAGAACATTAGGATCAAGGATAAAATTCCTATTTGAAAGATTAGCATATATATGTCAACAAAGACAATTATTAAAGAAATCAGGAAAATTAACTAGAATATGTTGTGAAGATATGAAAAAACCTACCCAATGGGGATGTAACCCTGAAAGAAGAAAAAATAATAAAAGAAAATATAAAAATAGAAAGTTTAAAAAATTCAAAAACTTTAAGAAAAGATATATAAAACCTAAAAGAAGATATTACAAAAGAAAATATAATCCAAATAAAAAAATGAAAAATAGGACTTAAAGAAAGACAAAAGTCAATGCAAATGTTGGAATTGTGGAGAAATGGGACATATAAGCCATGATTGTAACAAAAAGAAGGTTAAAATATTACAAAAAGAATATCTAGAATTAGGCAGTGAATTAAGTGAAATATCTGACATTGAAGAATACTATGATGAGGAAGTCTATGTAAGTGAAACAGATTCAGAAAGTAATGAATCAGAATTAGAATAGAGAAATAGAAAAGAACATAGATAAACAAGAATATGAAGGAATAGAAAGTTATGGATTAAAAGTAACTTTTATTAATAATAAGTTCAGGAAAATACAAAAATTATCTTTAGATTTGAAAATAGGAAAATGAGAAATATTAGATAGAATATGGAAAAGAGAAAGAATAGCAATAAATGAATACCATAAAATTGAAAGGGCAATAGATGTTAGAACTACTCAAGGAACACACAAATTAAATCTTTTAACAAAAAATACGGTTACTGAATTATTAACAAAAATCAATAGAAAACAAAGTGAAAAGATCCAATATGTTTATTTAGCAGGTATCCAAATAATGTTCAAATACTTGTTTAAAGAAAGATTAGATTCGTCTTTGACTGTAAGTTTATATTATGGAAGAATTATAAATTTAAAGGACAGTCATTTAGGAATAACAGAAGGAAATGTAGCATATAAGAAGCTAATATTTACATGTTATCCAAAATATTGTATATCATTGAAAGACAAAAATTTTAATGATATTTTAGGACTACATTTCAAATTACATAAAGATGATATAATGAAACCTGGAGATAAAATTATGACTATAGAATATAGGGCATTATACACATTTACTAATTCTAATTATGGAAGCATTTATTCTAAAAAACCATATATTGAAATTCATAAAGAATGCAAAGATTTTGGTAAAGCTGTGGAACCAGATAAACAAATAAGTTTAGTCCCAAGAAACTATGAACTTACTATAACAAAAAATAAACCAGAAATTATAGAATTAAGAGAAGAAGAATACCCTAATAATAACATAACATTTGAAGATGGCAGATTAATCAGAAGATTAGCAAGTTTACCCAATAGAAAATAATTAGGAGAAACTAGTAATATAAGAGAAATAAAACTTAATAGAAATACCGAAAATATGAAAATAGAAGGTGAATATTTCAATGGAATAGAACATATAAAAGGATCAAATATATTAATTGACACGGGAGCTAGTGAATGTCATATAACTTCAAACAGAAATAAAGGACTAATATCTCATAGAATTGATCCATATAGATATATAAATTTTGATGGACAAATACATATAACTGAACTTGGTTTTGGTGTCCCTACAACAAAAAATGCCTTCTGCAATGTTCAAAAAACGTTGTCAAAAGCCTTTTGCAATGTTTGACAAATGTTGCAAATCGCAGTGTTACCATAAAGGAAAAAGTTTTTATAGCATTTTTTGAACGTTGCAAAAGACTGAAGTAAACGATGCAATAGACCTTTTTGCTACGTTTTTTAAGTGTTGTTGTAAACCATTTTGCAATGTTTTTTAGGTGTTTCCGTATACCCTTTCACAACGTTTTTTAAGTGTTGCCGTAACTTTTAACCCAACATTTTTGCAACGTTTATTGAGTGTTGCGGTAATGTCTTTTGCAACATTTTTTAAACGTAGATATATGTGACGCCCCGGGTTCCGAGAAACACGGGAACGCCATTTCTAAATTTTTGAATAAACTTTATTGTGGAAAAATGATTAAATATTAAATATCACATTTATTGAATAAAAGTTTAGCGATAATTCAGATGAAATAAAATAATTCGTACAAATTTATGAAAATTCTTAATAAAATGAAATAATTATTTCGAAATTCACGACTTTCAAAAAAATAATACCAATTTATAATTTGCCGCCATTGCCCATTACTCGCCACCGTCTCCGAAATCTGCAAAATTTGTTAAAACAACAGGGTGAACATTTCAAAATGAAATAATCGGTAGACTCAACTCCAATAATTAATCTACAAGATAATTGGACAAGTAAATATGCAAATAATGTATTGATATTCTCTTCTTATTCATAAGCATCATAAAATGAGTGCAAATGAACATATTCTTGTCTTTTCTCATGCTAGCAAATAAGTTATGACGTGCATAACATAAATTCTCAAATTTATCTCATACGAAGATATTCTTGTCTTTTCTCATGCAATTAAGCATATAAAAATCACACAAATTCACATAAATACGTGCAATTATAGTCTAAATTAATTAGTATGGGCGAGTCTACCTTTAATTTTATGAGTTCTCAAAAATCAGAGCGGGAATACTACGTCAGCTTGTCAAATCACCAGTTGTTTCGTCTAGCCAAAAAGTAAATTAATTAAATTAGTATTTTAGAAATCTAAAGATTTAAACGTGACAAAAATAAAGTTTGAGGGCTAGATTGAAATTTTTGAGAAAACTGAATTTTAAGAATTTTGGGACTGAAATTGAATTTTACTAAAATAATGGGCTGATTCGTTAATTACAGAATTCTTTGCAACTGAATTAAAAATATTTTAAACAAGATGGACTGAAATAAAAACTTTAACATTCTTGGGGGGGGGGGGCGAAATGGCAAATTTGAAAACTTAAACATAATATATATATAATTTTTTTTCTCATTCATCTCTCTCTCTCTCTCTCTCAAAGTGTTTGGATAGAGAGAGAGAGTAGAGGGACCGAGGGAGAGGCCACGGGGAGGAGGGGAGGGGCTCTGCCCCTCTCTGCTGCAACCGCCGGCGCGAATCCACTGTCGAGTGGCGGCGATGAAGGCGTGGGTGTGAGTGTGTGAAAAAAAGAAGAGATTTTTGGGTTGTTTTGGCAGCGAAAATGGAGGTAACCGAGGCTATGGGGGATCGAGTTCAAGGCTTTTCATGCGAAGAAACTCCGGTGAAGGTTGAGGTAAGTTATGGGTATTGTTTTAATCTTGGTTTTTGGGTTTGATTTTAGGGAAAATGGTGTGGATTGAGGTTGAAAGTGGGATGTGGCTACTGTTTTGGGTTGGTAGGTGGTGGTGGTCCTGCTGTTGACCACGAAGGAGGCAAATGTGGTGGTGGTTGTGGATGAAGGGAACAGTTTTTAGGTTGCCAAAATGGTGATGATCAGATTGGGAATCTGAAATTGAGTGGCCGATGGTGGTTGGCTGTGAATTCAAATCACAGGCAGTGGGTTACGGGTAAGATGTCGAAAGGTGCGGTGGTTGTGGCAGTGAGGTGTTGAAGCAATGTAGTAGAAAAATTACCAGAAAGGTTGTCTGGCTTGGGTGAGTTCATGTGGGAGGAAAAATGGAGTATATGTTGTTGTTCGTTTGCTGAATTTGGTAAGTTGAGGGAGTCTCATTGATTTGGGGAGAATTGTAGGAATGTGTAATAAGTTGAATGCGGAATTGAGGGGCTGAAAGAGGGGATACAGATTTTTTGGAAAACTGCAAGAATAATTTCTTGATTCAGGGAGTTGAAGGATGAAGGCAGTAGATAACCGTTGAGGGAGAGATTTGATAAATTGAAAAATGCAGATTGCTGGTTATGATTAGAAATGTGTGTGAATTTGTTGATAGATTTGGGCTTAAAGAAGTTGGGTTGGACTAAAAATATTTTTGGATCAAAATAATTAATTTTTTTTTTTTTTTTGAAGTTTGGATTTAAAATCGATAACGACATTAAGACATTGGAATATTTTAAATAAAATTTGGAAATTTAATTACGATGAAAATTAATTTAATTTCATTTATAATTTGGCTAGATGAATACTCTTTTGAATTAAATGGGAAAAAGTCGTAGCGACTCGCATTTAAAGTTCTAAAAATATTTTATTTAGAAAGAAATGAAAATTCCCGGTCGCTACAACCCTACCACCTTAAAATAATTTCGTCCTCGAAATTTAAAACTTAGTTGGTCTAAAATATATGGAAACTTGGCCAGAATTTCTTTTTCTTTTTCCCATGTAGCCTCATCGCTACTATGTCTACCCCACTGGACTTTAACTCGTGAAATTTCTTTATATCTTAGGACATGAACTTTTCTATCGATGATGCACATGGGTGCCTCTTCATAAGATAGATTCTTCTGAATTGGGATTGACTGAAAGTTCACCACGTGACTGGGATCGTGAACATACTTTCTCAATAAAGAGATGTGAAAAACATTGTGTACAGCCGAGAGTTCGGGTGGCAATGCTAGACGATAAGCCACATTACCTACTTTCTCCAATATTTCAAAAGGTTCGATAAACCGAGGCCTTAATTTCCCTTTCTTGACAAAACGAATAGTGCCCTTCATAGGAGAGATTTTCAAAAACACTTTCTCTCCAATCTCGAACTCCAAGTCTTTTCTCCTCTGATCGGCATAGCTTTTCTGTCTATCCTGGGCAGCTTTAATCTGCATTTTGATTTTCTCAATAGCCTCTACAATCTTTTCAATTAATTCGGGACCCAATAACTTCTTCTCGCCAACCTCATCCCAATATACCGGCGATCAACATCTTCGCCCATACAGTGCTTCATATGGTGCCATACCAATGGTAGCCTGAAAACTATTATTGTAAGCAAACTCCACCAATGGCAAGTGAGTTTCCCAATTGCTGCTCAGGTCCAGAACACAGGCTCTAAGCATATCCTCTAAAGTCTGAATGGTGAGTTCAGACTGCCCGTCTGTCTGTGGGTGGTAAGCAGTACTAAAATTTAATTTAGTCCCCATAGCAGCATGTAAGCTCTTCCAAAATCTCGAAGTGAATCTCGGATCCCTGTCTGAAACAATAGTCGCTGGAACCCCGTGAAGTCGAACGATCTCCCTAATATAAATCTGGGCCAAGTGATCTATACTGAGAGTAATTCGCACTGGAAGAAAATGGCCTAACTTTGTAAGTCGGTCTACAACAACCCAGATGGTGTCATGTCCCCTCACTGTTCTTTGTAAGCCTGTTACGAAATCCATGGAAATTTTCTCCCATTTCCATTCTGGAATGTCTAAAGGATTTAACAGTCCTGATGGTCTCTGATGTTCAGCCTTGACCTGCTGGCAGGTCATGCATCGTGAGACAAACTTGGAAATACAACCTTTCATATTCCTCCACCAGAATTTACTACGCAAATCTCGATACATCTTTGTTCCTCCTGGATGAGCTGCATATGGAGCTGAGTGGGCTTCCTTCAATATTTCATTCCTGATCTAATCATCTTTTGGTATACAGAGGCGACCCTTGAACAATAGTTCCTTGTCAATTCCGATTTCAAAATCTGTTCTCTTGCCAGTTCCAATTTCAGATTTGACCTTTTCCAAAAACTTATCACTTTCCTGAGCCATCACAATTCTACTTCTCAAATCTGGCTTAACTGTCAAATTTGCCAATCTGCTAGAACTTTGGATTTCTAGGTTTCTCACTTCAATTCTCAAGTTCTGAAAATCCCAAATTTTTGGTCTTTTACTGCTCCCAAAACTGATAATTGACCCACATCCTTCCTGCTTAGTGCATCTGCAACCTTATTAGCCTTACCCGGGTGGTAATGAATAGTACAATCGTAATCCTTTACTAGTTCCAACCATCGAAACTGTCTCATGTTCAATTCCTTCTGAGTGAAGAAATACTTGATACTCTTATGGTCGGTGTAAATCTCGCATTCACTCCCATATAGATAATGTCGCCAAATCTTAAGAGCGTGCACAACAGCTGCTAGTTCTAAATCATGCGTCGGATAGTTCTTCTCGTATGGCTTCAACTGTCTTGAAGCATAGGCGATTACTTTACCTTTTTGCATTAACACACATCCTAAACCATGTTTGGAGGCATCACTGTATATCACAAAACCCTCAGATCCATCCGGCACTACTAACACTAGTGCTGAAACCAATCTATTCTTTAATTCCTGGAAGCTTCATTCACACTGATCTGTCCAATGGAATTTGACACATTTCCGTGTCAACTGAGTCAAGGGACTCGCTATCTTAGAGAAACCCTCTATAAATCATCGGTAATATCCGGCTAGTCCCAAAAAGCTTCTTACATCACCGGCATTCGCTGGCGTAGTCCAATTAGTCACAGTCTTCACCTTTGAAGGATCAACTTCGATGCCATTGATTGTGACAATATGACCGAGAAAGCCTATCTTCTCAAGCCAAAATTCACATTTCTTGAATGTGGCGCATAGCTTTTCTGCCCGTAGTGTTTCCAACACGATTCTCAAATGTTCTGCATGCTGTTGTGGATCTTTAGAATAGAATAAAATATCGTCAATGAAAACAATGACGAACTTATCCAGGTACTGATGGAAAACTCGATTCATCAAGTCCATAAATACTGCAGGTGCGTTCGTAAGACCGAATGGCATCACCGTGTATTCATAGTATCCATATCGAGTTCTGAACGTTGTCTTTTGTATATCAGCAGACTTGATCTTCAATTGATGGTAACCGGACCTTAAGTCCATCTTTGAAAATACAACAGCTCCTTTCAGTTGATCAAACAAATCTTCGATTCTGGGCATAGGGTACTTGTTCTTTATCGTCAACTTGTTCAATTCCCGATAGTCAATGCACATTCTCATACTGCCATCCTTCTTCTTTACAAATAGAACAGGTGCTCCCCACGGAGACACACTTGGTCTAATAAATCCTTTCTCTAGCAGTTCTTCCAGTTGGACCTTCAATTCTTGCAATTCTTTCGGTGCCATACGACACGGAGATTTTGAAACAGGGGCAGCTCCCGGCACCAAGTCAATAACAAATTCCACCTGTTTATCCGGCGGAATGCTAGATAGGTCTTCTGGAAATACATCTTGCAAGTCACACACAACTGGCACTGACTCCAATTTGATTTCCTCGGCGGGCTTTCCTTGGAGGTTAACCAGATAACCCTGACAGTTTCCTTTGGCAATCAGCTTTTCTGCTTGCATAGCTGAGATAAGGCGAGGAAGTGCTCTAACCTTCGATCCGTAAAATCTGAACACCTCATCCCCATTCTTCCGAAATACCACTTCTTTCTCATGGCACATGATCACGGCACGGTTGGAACTCAGCCAGTCCATGCCTAGGATAATGTCGAAGTCCTTCATCGGAATAATATTCAGGTCTGCCTCAAGCACTATCCCATCGAAATCTATTCGTACAGACTTGACTATCCTATCAGTATCAAGAATTTCTCCTGACGGTAAGCTTACTTCAAGTACACTGCCCATTGTTTCTCCCATTAAATTTAATCTAGTTAGGCACAAATCGGCAATAAATGAATGTGTAGCACCCGAATCTATCAGTACGTATACGGGAATACCAGAGACAGATATAATGCCTGTTATTTTCGTTCGTATCATTAATTCGAGCAATGCATGATACATGAAGTTAAGTAAGATAGATAAATGAACACTAAAATAACGGTATACCTGCAATCACGTCGGAGTTCTCGACGACGTCCATGGTAATTACTCTAACCTTCCCTTTCCTGTTCTGGTCTATGTTCTTCTTCTGGTCCGAGCCCTGAGCAGGTGCTGTGTTGCAATCTTTAGCAAAGTGGCCCAGTTGTCCACATCGGTAACAGACTCTTTTGCCAAAGAGATATTCTCCTTTGTGTGTCTTCTGGCACTTCGGACATGGTGGAAGGTAACTGGTCACCTGACCTCTGCTAGGTCCTATATTCTATCTCTTATTGAACTTCTGGTTCCTGTTCTGATTATGACCATGCCATTTTCGTTTACCTTGATGCCCTTGATTGTTCTGATTGCCTTGGGTGCCAATCTTCGCACCAGCGTAAGCCACGGCTTGAGCTTTCTTCACAACTTCTCGGTAAGTGGGCAGTTCATGGGAGCTAACAATCTGCCTGATATCCGAACGCAGACCTCTCTCAAATCGGCGTGCTTTCTTAGCTTCAGTTTCCACTAGATGAGGGGCATATCGTGACAATTCCTCGAACTTCCATTCGTAATCAGTGATGTCCATCTCACCCTGAACCAAACGCAGAAATTTGGTTTCCTTGTGATCTCTGAGGGCTTGTGGGAAGAATTTGTCTTTGATTTCTTCCTTAAACTTATCCCATGTCAAAGCTGCCTGTTGTTCTTCAGTCCTAGTCCGGGATGCGAACTTCCACCAAAAGCCGGCCCTGCCGATTAACATAAATTCTGCGCAAGTAACTTTCCTATCTTCAGGGCAAGAGATATGCTTGAAGATCTTCTCGATCCCCTGTAACCACTCTTCCACAGCCAATGGACTGTCCCCGCCATCAAAAGTAGGCGGGCGATACCTCCGGAATTGTTCATTGATCGGCACTGAGGTACCTATTGGGGCCTGTTTCAAATCTTGCATGGCCCGAAGTAGGTCCCTGATGATACCCTGATGATAGTGGATTGGGCCGTGGGGCCCAGTCCTGAGTTGTCTCGCTTGGCGGTAGCACGATCCATTATGCTTCTGTTAATGCATCTAGTCATTTCCTTTAAAATGAAAACAAGAATATGCTTGTAACTTCGGATAAGATTTTAATCAAACATAGCATAAAATTAAC
Source organism: Ligustrum vulgare (assembly GCA_963555705.1). Classification (NCBI taxonomy): domain Eukaryota; kingdom Viridiplantae; phylum Streptophyta; class Magnoliopsida; order Lamiales; family Oleaceae; genus Ligustrum; species Ligustrum vulgare. Next base: position 36,973,934 of record OY743175.1, read on the forward strand.
TCCAATATGGTCGAAGAACGGAAATTTTGAAATATTCTCATTAATAATTTAAATTTCCTTCAATTGAGGGTACAAAACATAGAATTGTCAATACTGGGAATGAGAATAATGCTAGACAAAAATTTAAGACAACTATCATGTATTCTACATCTTCGGTGGTGACATAGGAGTTATCAATCCTGGTGTGCCGAGGGTATAATCTGGTGCGCCCAGGGTCATAGTCAATGAGTCAAAGGTATACCTTAGTAAGCCAGGAGTATAGTCGGGTGCACCCGGTGTCATACTCGGAGAGTCAAAAGCATAACCCGATGAGCTAGGAGTATATTCATATATGCCTGACTCGGCGTCAGGTATCTCAACTGGTTCTTCCTCGTCATTTGATAGGATAATTATTTCTAGTGCTGGAACAGGGGTTCGGTAGCGGTCCCACCGCATTACAAATTCGTCACAAACAGTCTGGAAATTCACGTCCTCTCCTAGACGTCTCTTCACATCATTATAAAACTCGATCGCTAATCCACGTTGACATTCTAGGAATGTTGACAAAAGGCGGCTAATAGATTGAGCATCAGTCAGCCTAATTCCACTAGCTATGCAAAATTCTGTAGCGACCAAGAATTTTCTTTAAATTATAAAGAAAAGTTTTTATCGAAAAACGTGTCGCAAAGATTTAACCCCAGATTTTATTTTAAAAATGAAGCGTGTTCGTCTAGCCATTAGCCAGTGAAATTAAATTTATTTTAATCCGAGTCCAATTCAAAGTTAGTCTAATTTTTATCTTTTTCTTTTCCACCCATTTCATCATCATATTGTCTCAAACAAACATCATGCTTTAAACCCCTTTCCACTTCATCCTCCACTACTAATCCATTTCTTTTCTTTTTCTTTTCCCATCACTTTATCATTTTAAATTCTCTTCACCCACACCAACTCCAAATTGTCCCCCCAATTCTTGCTATTAATAGAGCATGATTTGAATTTGAAGAGGAAAAATGCACCAAGACAAGAGAGAAAAATATAGAGAGAAATTTGTGAGTAGAGAGAAAAATAGAGAGAAATATTTGTTTTCTCGTGAGTGTTTTTAAAATCTATTATTTCAGCCATATAGTTTAATATTCGTTTTGAGTTTCAACTCAATTTTTGAAAATTTACATTTTAGTCCTCGACTTTCAAAAGTATTCATTTTAGTCCCTCAACTTTCAAAGTATTCATTTTAGCCCCTCAACTTTCAAGAGTATTCATTTTAGTCCCTCAACTTTCAAATCATCAATTTCAGTCCTTAAATTTTAAATTATCATTTTTTTAACTATAAATTTCTAAAGATTAATTTAACTTATTGGCTAGACGAAGCGTACGGAGATTTGAAAGATTGAAGTCATTCCTGCTCAACCACACTCGTTAAGTTTAAGGTAGACTCGCCCCCACTAATTGATTTATATTATAATTGCATGTATTATGTGGATTTACGTGATTATATGCTTAATTGCATAAGACAAGAGTATATCTTATGAGATAAGACAAGAGTATCTCTTATGAGATCAGAAGAGAAATTTATGTTATGAATGTCATAACTTATATGCATTATTGCATAAGACAAGAGTATGTTCATTTGCATTCACTATGTGATGCCTATGATTAAGAAGAGAATGTCATTGTATTATTTGCATAATTACGTGTTCAATTATCTTGTAAATTAATTATTGGTGATGAGTCTACTGAGTATTTCTTTTGAAATGCTCACTCCGTTTTTTTAACAGCATTTCCAGAGATCGGAAGCGGTGGCGAGTGATGGGCAATGATGGCAAACATTTATTTTTAAATTATTTTGAAAATTGAGATTTTTGGAACTTGTTTATTTATTTGAGTTGTGGAATTTTATGTAATGTTTCTTAAGTGAATTTATTTAAATGTGAGTTTCGTTGAAATTTTTCAAATGAAGGTGATACTTGGATTTTCTTAAAATTCATTTATTTCCGCAATATTTGTTAAATATATATTTTAAAGAGAGACGAAGTAGCGTTCCGGGTTTCACGGAACTTGGGGCGTTACAAATTCAGTTAGGGTTTTATTATTCATTTAAATTTAAGGACAAAATATTTTATGAAAAATGTCTTAAATCGTACTAATTCTCATTATGCTCCAGAACTTGTTTCTTTCTTTCTTTCTTTCTCATTATTTCGGATACTATTTTTCTAATTCTTTCTCGTCTTCTCTTTTCTTTCTTTTCTCATCAAATTCTCAAAACATTTATTTTTCTAAGTGTCCGAAATAAATAAATAAGCATACTAAATTTCTTTACCTTCGGAGTCGGCGGAAAGAGTGATGACAGTGGCAAATGTCATCAAAACATTATTTTCTATTATTTTTAGAAAAATTTTATTTTCTTGTTTTTTATAAAAGTTGCAAGTCTACAGAAACGTGACCCGCTCTGATACTACACTGTGACGCCTCGGTATCTGAGAAACGCGGGAATGCCATTTCTAAATTTTTGAATAAACTTTATTGCGAAAAAATGACTAAATATTAAATATCACATTTATTAAATAAAAGTTTAGCGATAATTCAGATGAAATAAAATAATTCGTACAAATTTATGAAAATTCTTGATAAAATGAAATAATTATTTCGAAATTCACGACTTTCAAAAAAATAATATCAATTTATAATTTGCCGCCATTGCCCATCACTCGCCACCGTCTCCGAAATCTGCAAAATTTGTTAAAACAACGGGGTGAGCATTTCAAAATGAAATACTCAGTAGACTCAACTCCAATAATTACTCTACAAGATAATTGGACAAGTAATTATGCAAATAATATAGTGATATTCTCTTCTTATTCATAAGCATCATAATATGAGTGCAAATGAGCATATTCTTGTCTTGTCTCATGCTAGCAAATAAGTTATGACGTTCATAACATAAATTCTCAAATTTATCTCATATGAGATATTCTTGTATTTTCTCATGCAATTAAGCATATAAAAATCATACAAATCCACATAAATACGTGCAATTATAGTCTTAATCAATTAGTGGGGGCGGGTCTACCTTTAACTTTACGAGTTCTCAAAAATCAAAGCAAGAATAGTACGTCAGCTTCTCAAATAACCAACTGCTTCGTCTAGCCAAAAAGTAAATTAATTAAATTAGTATTTTAAAATTTTAAAGATTTAAACGTGACAAAAATAAAGTTTGAGGGCTAGATTAAAATTTTTGAGAAAACTGAATTTTAAGAATTTTGAGACTGAAATTGAATTTTACGAAAATAATGGGTTGATTCGTTAATTACAGAATTCTTTGCAACTGAATTAAAAATATTTTAAACAAGAGGTACTAAAATTAAAACTTTAACATTCTTTGGGGGGGGGGGTGAGAAATGGCAAATTTGAAAACTTAAACATAATATATATAATTTTTTTTCTTATTCCTCTCTCTCTCTCTCTCAAAGTGTTTGGATAGAGAGAGAGTAGAGGGACCGAGGGATAGGTGACGGGGAGGAGGGGAGGGGCTCCGCCCCTCTCTGCTGCAACCGCCGGAGCGAATCCGCCGTTGAGTGGCGGCGATGAAGGCGTGGGTGTGAGTGCGTGAAAAAAGAAGAAGAGATTTTTGGGTTGTTTTGGCTGGGAAAATGGAGGTAACCGAGGCTATGGGGGATCGAGTTCATGGCTTTTAAGGTGAAGAAACTCCGGTTAAGGTTGAGGTAAGTTATATGTATTGTTTTAATCTTGGTTTTTGGGTTTGATTTTGGGGAAAATGGAGTGGATTGAGGTTGAAAGTGGGATGTGGCTGCTGTTTTAGGTTGGTAGGTGGTGGTGGTCCGGCTGTTGACCACGAAGGAGGCAAACGTGGTGGTGGTTGTGGATGAAGGGAACAGTTTTTAGGTTGCCAAATATGGTGATGATCAGATTGAGAATCTGAAATTGAGCGGCCGATGGTGGTTGGCTGTGAATTCGAATCACAGGCAGTGGGTTACGGGTAAGATGTCGAAAGGTGCTGTGGTTGTGGCAGTTAGGTGTTGTAGCAATGCAATAGAAAAATTACCAGAAAGGTTGTCTGGCTTGGGTGAGTTCGTGTGGGAGGAAAAATGGAGTATATGTTGTTGTTCGTTTGCTGAATTTGGTAAGTTGAGGGAGTCTTGTTGATTTGGGGAGAATTGTAGGAATGTGTAATAAGTTGAATGCGGAATTGAGGGGCTGAAAGATGGGATACATATTTTTTGGAAAACTGCAAGAATAATATCTTGATTGAGGGAGTTGAGGGATGAAGGCAGTAGATAACCGTTGAGGGAGAGATAGATGGAAAAATGCAGATTACTGGGCATAAGGATGTCAACGAGCCGAGCCGGCTCGCGAGCCGAAGATCAAGGCTCGAGCTTGGCTCCAGTTTTTTTGGGCCCGAGCCGAGCTAAGTCCCGAGCTTTTACTTTTTTTTCTTATTTTTGTAACAAAAATTCATAAAATTTTTATTTAAAATGTTTATATATAGCAAGTTGAGCCGAGCTCGTGGTCGAAATTCATTGCTCAAGCTCCCATCGAGCTTTTTTAACGGGCTTTTTTTTGGCTCGAGCCGAGCCAAAGCTCGTCTCTCAAAAAAAAAAGCTCAGCTCGAGCTTTGGCTCGAAATCTCGAGCCACGAGCCGAGCTTAACCGGAGCTTTTTTCGAGCCGAGCCCGAGCGACCCGAGCCGACGAGCCGTTTTGCCATCCCTAGCTATGCATGATTAAAAATGTGTGAATTTGTTGGTAGTTTTGGGCTTAAAGAAGTTGGGTTGGACTAATAATATTTTTGGATCAAAATAATTTTTTCTTTTTTTTTTTTTGAAGTTTGGATTTAAAATCGATAACGACATTGAGATATTGGAATATTTTAAATAGAATTTGGAAATTTAATTACTATAAAAATTAATTTAATTTCATTTATAATTTGACTAGACAAATACTCTTTTAAATTAAATGAGAAAAAGTCGTAGCGACACGTATTTAAAGTTCTAAAAATATTTTATTTAGAAAGAAATGAAAATTCCCGATCGCTACACTATATGTTTTTTCTTTTTTCTTTTTGTAAATATTATTGAAAAAATTATTTATAAAACCCAAATTTTTCTAATTAATTCATTAAAATGGTAATTTACAAAAAAAAACAAAAAAACAAAAAACAAAAAACAAAAGTAAATACATTATGAATTTTTGAATCCATACAAAATAAAGTCTTGATAATGTTTAACAAATCTACAAACCATACATAATAACAAATCCAAATTTAAAACTATTAGTGCTGGTGATATTTTGTTACCACCCTCACCAACATTACCCAATCTATCATCAGGATCTAAAATGTTTCTTTTCCCCGTTTCAAAAGGTGAAGGGAGAGCACCAAGGGCTCCATTGCTGGAAATTGTAGTGCTAGAACTAAGTGGGATAGTAGAAGAAGGTTGGATGGATAGAGATCTACTAACACCCCTTAATCCAGTTTCAGCAAGAGCTATGGATAATTTACGACCAGAAAAGGTTTCCTCTTCCACTGCCATAGTTGACATGGTCACTGCAGATGAATCAACAGCAGCACCTTCAACTTTTAGAGCAACAAAAGGGACTCAGGCCTGAAAGAATAACAAAAGTGCGGATTCACCAGCAAAGAGAAAGTCAAGCCATTTCAGTACCAGAAGTAGCATGGCTTCCTAATGGCGTTTGTGGGGGCAGCAGAACTGAGCTCAGCGTTTTTGGTGGTGGGGTTCTTGCTACTGTATCAGAGTTACTGTCTTGGGAAGTTGTTTCATCTACTTGTTCCAGAACAGAAGCAACCTATTGGATTGAAGTAGTCAATGTGGCCTGGATATGGCATCAAGTGATACTATATGTCAGATGCATCCACTAAAAGCACAAGCACTCAGAAATCAATGTGGCCTGGATATGGCATCAAGTGATACTATATGTCAGATGCATCCACTAAAAGCACAAGCACTCAGAAATCAATGTGGCCTGGATATGGCATCAAGTGATACTATATTTCAAAAACCAAATACTCTTTAAAATTGCTAACTACAATATACTATGTTATATACTTATTAGTAAACCAAGGTAAATAGTAACTCCAAAGACTAGATTTTGAACTGTTTCCGCACATGAGTGACAACTAGAAATAACATACATAAAAAAACTTTATAGCAAAATAACATACGAAGAACTAAATATGAATGGACTTCACACATTAAAGAACAAAAAGGAGAGTGACATTTGGATAAAAGTTCACCTATCCGAGAGCAGAAGCACCAATTGTGACTAGCTCTTCAAGTGACTCCACCTTGTCTAAAGGTAGAGAACTGTAAAGATCATCATCATCACCGAATTTGTCAAGATCCTCCTAAAATATGTGCAATAGAAAGACATTTATTGATACGATCCAGATCAGGCATCGAAGGGCAAAGTCAAGACATCTGCAATACGACAGTGATCTACGTGCAAAACGGAGCAAGTTTCATGATGGAATCGAGCCGAGAAGGCGAAAGGATCAAGCCGAGCCGAGTAATCGAAATTATTTGTGCAAAGAAGACATTACGGTCGTAATGAAGATCCTTCACGACCGTAAAAGCTATTATCACGACTGTAACCAAGCCTCGGGTTTAAATGAAGAATTGCAGATTTTATAGTTACAGCCGTAAGAAATATGGTCACGGCCGTAAGTCTTAAGCAGAAAGCCATTTACGGCCGTAAAAGTGTTCATCACGGCCGTAATTGAGATTTCCCGAATTTTCGGGAATTTTGATTATTTTTCCGTTTTTTATTATTTGTTTGCCTATTTTAGAATTTTAGTCTAATTAGAATTCTATTTTGAGACAATTAGCGGTTAGGTTATTTGGCTTATTTATATTTCTTTCCATGATTGTAAAAAAAAGTACAGTTTGAGTTGTTGATTAATTGAGAGAGGATTCTCTTGTTAAAGGTTGAATTTTTTTTCCCTTTGTTTCGAACTCATCAAAGATCCGTTCTTTGTGGCGTTCACCCAACGAACTTATCAAGGAATTGACAGCCTTTGTGGCGTTCACCAATCTTGGTTCTTCAATCCGCATCGTCATTAATTGCGTCGTGATTGTCTGGTCAAGGTTTTACCGTCAAATCTATCATTTTAAGTTCCGTTATTTTCTTCGTGTTCTTGTTATTTTCACGTCAAATCTGATTTAGATTTTTCCTCGGCTTAATTGTCGTTATTCCGTGTTGTTCGACGAGATTCCCCGACTGGGATCGCGTCATCTGGTATTAGAGCTTGGATTTATTTCAGATTCTTGCGTTTCTTGATTTTCTTTTTTTTCGTGTTCTTCGCGTTCTTCATGTCAGTCATAATTTTCTTCAGTTTGATCCATAAGAGTCAGTCCCAAAAATTCCAAAGTGTTTTTCTTGTTCGTTTTTCGTCCAAATCCAGTTCCCTTTTTTTTCTGCCATACTCGTAGTCCAATTCTCTGGCAGATTAAAAAAAAAATTCGAAAATTTCATTTTTTTTCCATATTCCAAATTTCCTCAATTCTTCAATTAGTTCTTATTCGTGTCTTGTTTATCTACCCTTGATAAAGAGTTCTTGGATTGATTTTCGGAGTTCTTGAGAAGGAAAAAGAGTGATACACGAGTGATAAAGATTTGTAAGGAATTATATTTCTTCTTGTTATAAACCATGTCTCGCAAGGAGAGAACTTCATTAATGGGTGACAACAAATGACCCGAAAGAGGGAATATGATATTAGAGCAGGGTGTTGAATTATTGGCAGAGATGCAGGCAAAATTTAAGAAGGTAATGGCTAGGATAGATAAAAGAGATGCGATGATTGCCCAATTGAAAAAGGAGCAATCGCGGGCGGACTCTATGGCTAGGAGGAGTAGTAAGCGTTAATGTCATACTAGGTACGGAGATGGGATGGATGAAAGGCCATTGAAGCAAAAAGAGACAAAAACGGGAGAGTAGTGATCATGTTCACAAAAGGAGGGATGAACCGACAACCAAAGGTAAAAATAATTCTGATTCCAAGCCTCTTAAGGATAAAAATGTTAAGTGCTTTAAATGTTTGGAACGGGGTCACATTGCACTTGATTGTCCACGTAAAAAGGTTAGGGGTGATAATGAAGGGACGAAAAGTGTTGTGGTGGATGAGTCAATTATTGATAGGCATGCTCTTAGCGTTAGGCGTTAGGTGAAAATTTTGGATAATGTAGAAGAGCAGAAGAATAATATTTTTCGCACTAGATGCATCGTGAATGATAGAGTTTGTAGCTTGGTGATTGACGGGGGAAGTTGTACTAATGTAGTTAGTACAATGTTGGTGGAAAAATTATGCTTAACTTTAATGAAACATCCAACACCTTATAAATTACAATGGTTGACTGAGTCGGGGGAAGTTAAGGTGAAGAGACAGGCCTTGGTGAATTTTTCTTTTAGTGGATATACTGATAAGGTAGTTTGTGACGTAGTGCCTATGCAAATTAGTCACATATTGTTGGGGAGGCCTTGGCAACATGAAAGGGCTATGCTACATGATTGGTATACGAATAGATACAACTTGGTAAAAGGGGGGAAAAAGTTTACTCTAATACCACCATCTCCAACTGAAGCCCTGAAAGATCAATTGAAGGTGAAAATTGAGTTTGAAGGGAAAAATAAGAGAGTTGAGGCCACGACCTCAAAAAAATGTGAGCTTGAGAGTGAAAAGAAAAAGAAAAGAGAGTCCCACCAAATTGAGTTTATTTGCACAAAGGTTGGTGTACAAGGATTTTTCCCTTGCACTTAACCGAGCTAACAAATCCCTTCCCAGTTCTATTAAATTTGTTTTGCAAGGACATAAATCAAGCCATGAACTTAAGACGGGGCAGAAATTCATTGGCCAAAATGAGCATGCCAAAAGTCTAAAGGATCGCACAAAGCTTAAACATGATCATCGAGCCCGGAAAAGCAGGAGTCTGAAAAGCCGACCAAAAATGGATTCGAGGTCGAATCCTTTTCAAGAGAGGGAGTATGATACGATCCAGACCAGGCATCGAAGGGAAAAGTCGAGACATCGACAATACGACAGTGATCTACGTATAAAACGGAGCGAGTTTCATGTTGGAATTGAGCCGAGAAGGCGAAAGGATCAAGCCGAGCCGAGTAATCGAAATTATTTGTGCAGAGAAGACATTACGACCGTAATGAAGATCCTTTACGACCGTAACTCTTATAATCACGGCCGTAAAAGCTATTATCACAGCCGTAACCAAGCCTCGGATTTAAATGAAGAATTGCAGAATTTCATAGTTACGGCCATAAGAAATATGGTCACGGCCGTAAGTCTTAAGCAGAAAGCCATTTACGGCCGTAAAAGTGTTCATCACGACCGTAATTGAGATTTCCTGGATTTTCGGGGATTTTGATTATTTTTTCCATTTTTTATTATTTGTTTGCCTATTTTAGAATTTTAGTCTAATTAGAATTCTATTTTGAGACAATTAGCGGCTAGGTTATTTTACTTATTTATATTCCTTTCCATGATTATAAAAAAAAGTACAGTTTGAATTTTGAGATTAATAATATTTGAGAGAGTTTTCTCTAATTGAAAGGTTGAGGAGTCCCTTTTGTGTTCTTCGAGAATAAATCCAACTTATCAAATATTGTGAAATATTTGTGGAGTTGAACTTATCAAATATTCGCGAGAATATTTGTGGCGTTTCCAATTAGAATCTTATCAAGGAAATTGACAAGTCCTTGTGGTGTTTCAAAAACCTTGGATCTCGATTTCCCAGCGTCAATTTCTTGCGTCGTGAATATTGGGTCAAGGTCCTATCGTCAATTTTATCTTTCCAGTATTTTAATTCATGTGTTCTTGTTTATTTTCGTGTTTAAATCTGATCTAGACCTTTCCTAGATTTTAACTTCGTTATTCCGCGTTGTTCGACGAGATTTCCCGGTTGGGATCGCGTCATTTAGATTAATATGTGCAATCCAAAAACAACTGCTGAACAACCAAACAACAAGGAAACAGATGCATCAAGCAAAATCCAAGAAATGGGCAAAAGTCTATCTCCTAAATTTTTGCATTTCATTCAAAATCACGATTATATTAAACAAGCGTAACACTAATCTTTCTGCATCATTCAAAAATCACAATCACATTAACACGGAAAGCAATCAAAGCATATTGATATAATTTGTCATCATCTATTTATGGATGGTTAAAACAACAATTAATTAAAATGATAAAGACCTGATTCCGTTCAACATAGTCATCCAAAAAATCCTTAACATTGTTGACTTGCTTCGGACTGAATTGATCATTGTCTAGTAGCCTTAGAATAATTTCTAACTTCTTTATATGAGCCTTATGCCAGGTAATGGATGTCTCCAAATGAATCTGCAAACAAATATCTTTCATCAGCTACAGTAAGTATACAAAAGATCATTGGTAAAAAGATGCTATTTCTTCCTGTTATACCAGTCTGGGAGGCCTCATTTTCCCTTTCTTAACAGAAGACCCTCTATTTCAGCTTCAAAGCTATCAATTTGATTTTCCAGATCCCCGACCTACTCGATGTCCAAATAACAACTTGAAATTATGTCAAGATTATATTAATGTAAATTGCTAAAATCACATAATATGAGATGCTAGCAAATATGTAAATAGCTTAATGGATAAATCTAGCAAATGAGAATAAAGTGATTCCCTGAAGCTGAATTAGATATGTCAATCAAGCAAATAAATGCTACGGTAAGGATAGGGAACAAAAGCGGGGCCTATTACGCTTCCCTACTAATTGTAAGGGGTTAATTAGTTCTCAAGCAGCAAATTAATTAGATAGACCGGTGACTTTCAATCACCAAAAAGCAAAGAGGAGAACAAAACGGATGAAAAAGGAAATAGCAAGTGCACTACTTCCATATCTACACAGGGACTCCAGATCAAGCAACTCAATAAAAATAATTAGTAAGTAGAGTCTCAGAAGCGTACCACATTGTTCAACCAATCTCGTCTCTGATTTAACCTTTTCCCTTGGATCCTAGACATAAGGAAAGATTAATATGTCCACTAACTGAAATTAGAACAAGAATAGATGCCAAAATTTATCACACAATTACAAGCTTAAAATTTTCTCGATATAACTGCAAAACAATGGAAATTCTCATTTCGACCTTCATCATACTCATGTTAGCAATGTAATATTTTCATAGAATCCAAATGTTGCTTTCTACTTTGGCACTATTTGAGTATTTAAATCCAAATCAAATTTAAAACTAATTCTTATTATCAAACAAAAGCATAAAAAAAATTTGAATTCAAATTAAGCTTCCTCACTTAGACTCACAAGTTTCCCTGTTGCAAGAAAGTTGGCACCTTCCAATGCCCTAGTGGTGCTAAACGACCAGCATGATCCACATGAACCCTAGTTGACATTCATCCAACAAATTGCCAATCAGATTTATATGCACATATATACCAAATTGACAACAAGAATTGCCAAATCAAAACCTCCAAAATAATGAAGCACAAAATATCAAACCCAAGGCCTTTGACATTAGAATGGCTAGTAATCAGACTGCAAATATGTAAATAACACCTATCTCGCCCCAATTACAAGTTGTCAACAAATAAAATTAATTTTCTTAATAAGTTGAAAAATGTAAATTCTTTGGGCGATAAAGTAATGATTGTTACTGAAATTATAAAATAGATTAATTAAGGTTTATATATTTAAAACAATTCATAGAAATCACAATCTTGATTCTTGACTTGGGCGACGGCACCACGCTCTCTCCAATCAAATTCTAGTATCAAAGAAACCTTAGAACAACATTATATTTTAATTTTTATAAGCTTTATTCAATATTCAATCTTTGTTTAATTAGGAAATTATATTAAACAAATTAAACTATTAAATTAAAGAAATGAAGGGAAGAAATATTACCTGTTTCAGACTTGCAATGTTGCTGGAATGCTGACTGCAAGACAGCAATAGAGACCACCGATCGCGGTGGCTGCGCGCAAGAGGAGAGTTGAGAGAGAGAGAGAGAGAGAGAGAGAGAGTCATGCACGGTACAAAGGAAAATGGAAAAGCCCGTTGTTTTCTGTTTTTATTTTCGAAAACGTTAAAAACGCGTTCTCTTTACCATTTTCGAAAACGTATTTTGAAAAACAAAAAAAAAAAATTTGTACACAAAACGCAATGTGTATTTCGACAAAAAATGTCCAAAACGCGAAAAACGCGTTTTGAAATTTTTATTTTTTTTTTAAAGAATTATCTTAACTTAGAACTAAGCTTAATATAAAGTTTTTATTTTTTTAGAATTATCCTAACTTGGAACTAAGCTTAAATAATTTTTTTTTTTTTTTTTTTAGAATTATCCTAACTTGGAACTAAGTTTAAATAAAATTTTATTGAATTCAATATCAACATTACAAAAAAAAAAAAATTAAGTGAGAATTCTTGTTATTATATTTCAAAAAATACACTAATAATTGGACTCTGGTGATTTTGAAAGAACTTGTATTTTCTGAATTTTAATAGAAGAAGAGCTTTTTCAAATCCCGAACCTGACCAAACTGTTTTAATATAGAATCTTAATGCTCACATTAGTATATTGCATGTAACCATGTTTTCAGTGTATTGTGAAAGGAAATTTGAGTTTGAATTAGTAGTATTCTGCAAGCAAATTAATTAAAAATAGTTTAAATAGTATTCTACAAAATTTCGAACAGAACGTATTTTCCAGTTTTTCATTTTCAAAAACAGTTTTCAGAAATGACAAACCAAACGCGTTTTCAGCAAATTTGAAAACAAAAATGAAAATAGGAAATACAAAACATTTTCGAAAATGAAAATGCAAAATAAAATACAAACAGAAGGACTCAGCTTGTGGGTAGGGTCGAAGGTTGGTTATTGATTTGGCTTGGAGTTGGACTGAAGTTCAGATGGCGGGATGAAGATGAAGGTACGTCGCGATGAAGATGAGGCGCGATGGTGATATTAGTCTTTGTGCAGTAAAAGTGTAGAAGGGTTGGGTATAAGTCTAGGAATGGCCAGGTTATTAAATGGGTCGGGTAATTAAATTGGGGGAAAAATACATATTTAAGGAGTTTACAAATACAGATTTCAAAAATAAGGTCAAACATATATATATATATATTCAAAAATCAGGTTTTATTTAATATTAATTATTTCTGTTAAATAATTAAAAATATTTTATCAATTATACATATTGAGGTCACAACATTACATAATTTGATGTCACAAACTCAAATCTTTTAAGTCACAAGTTATAAAACTGATGTCAGGTCACAGATTACTAAATCATTAGGTCACACAAATGTTAAATTAGTCAATCTCGACTTTTTTCTTGGTCACAATGTATTAGATTATACATATTGAGGTCACAACATTACATAATTTGATGTCACAAACTCAAATCTTTTAAGTCACAAGTTTTACAACTGATGTTAAAGTCACAAATTACTAAATCATTTGGTCACACAAATGTCAAATTAGTCAATCTCGACTTTTTTCTAGGTCAAAATGTATTAGTTTATTAGGTCACAAATTTTTTATGTAACAATTATAAAATTATTAGGTCACATTTATATAATTTTTTTGTCACAAATTATAAATCATTAGGTCACTTTTTTTAAGTCACATTTATCAAGTCAACATTATGAACAATCAACCTGTAGCTTCCTCACCACCAGAACCACCATCGTTGTCGTCCCCGCCACTGCCGCCGCCTACGGCACCGCACGACCTCCACCACCACCAGCGAAATTCCAGACGCACTCCAAATTTCAAAACCAAAAACTCTCTTCCTCACCACCGCACACACAGAACACACCACCTCAAACAACACCATCACCAACCACACACCTTCGGCGACCCCCATCGCACAACCCCACGACCTGCAACAAAACAGCCCCACCCACCAGATTTGAGCAGAAACACCATTACAGAAGCAGATCGCAAAAACCTACCACCACCAACCAATTTAAAAACCAGATCACAAAAGACACCACCACATTCGAGCAGCACCACCATCACAGAACCAGAAACCAAACAGAAGCAACGGAACAAAAGTAGCGGCGTCGCTGCATCACACTATGCAGCGATGAACAGAAGCAGTGGAACAAAGTAGCGGAACTGCAGCATCGAGCGTAAGCAGTGGCGCGCAAGGTGATGTGCCGCTGCATTGCGCGCAAGATCGGGTGGAGAACAAGACAGCGGCACTGCTGCATCGCCCGGAAGCAGCGACGAGCGATGCAGTGGCACCGCTGCTTGCGCGCGATGAGCGGCGAGCGATTCGGTAGTAATGACTCTGGCAGGAATGGATGTGTGCGGCGGGGAAGGGGCGGTGGAAGGGATGACGGAGAGGCTGGAGAGAGTGTTATGGTAGAGAGAGAAATAATTAGGTTAGGGTTTGAAGTGGTGTAAAATAAAGATAGGATTGTGTAATTAATTTAATTCAAAAATATTATTATATAATTTTTTTAATTAATTAAAAACTTAATTAAAACCTGAATTTTGAAATAATTCAAGTTTGATCTTATTTATAAATTTGGTATTTATAAAGTAGGGGTAGGTGTAATTTCCACTTAAATTGGTCGTTGGGTTTTAAATTGGGCCAGATTGTTTTCGAGCTTTTGCAATTTTGCAACATTTTTTAAAACGTGCAAAAACTTGATCGTTTACAACATTCATAAAATGTTGCAAAATCTTAGCCCCTGTTCTCTTTGCTGTTTTGAGGTCGTTTTCTGTTTTTATTTTCGAAAACGTTAAAAACGCGTTCTCTTTACCATTTTCGAAAACGCATTTTGGAAAACAAAAAAAAAAAAATTTGTACACAAAACGGGAAACGCCCGAAACATCGTTTTGGGCGTTTTGTGTGTATTTCGACAAAAAATGTCCAAAACGCGGAAAACGCGTTTTGAGAAATTTTTTTTTTTTTTTTTTTTTTTTTTTTTTTGAATTATCTTAACTTAGAACTAAGTTTAATATAAAGTTTTTATTTTTTTTTATTTTTTTTTAGAATTATCCTAACTTGGAACTAAGCCTAAATAAAGAATTTTTTTTTTTTTTTTTTTTTTTAATTATCCTAACTTGGAACTTAGTTTAAATAAAGTTTTATTGAATTCAATATCAACATTACAAAAAAAAAAAAAAATTAAATTGGAATTCTTGTTGTTATATTTCAAAAAATGCAATGATAAATGGACTCTGGTGGTTTTGAAAGAACTTGCATTTTCTGGATTTTAATATAAGTAGAGCTTTCTCAAGTCCCGAACCTGACCAAACTGTGTTAATATAAACTCTTAATGCTCACATTAGTGTGTTGCATGTAACCATATTTTTAGTGTATTGTGAAAGGAAATTTGAGTTGGAGTTAGTAGTATTCTGCAAGCAAATTAATTAAAAATAGTTTAAATAGTGTTCTGCAAAATTTCAAACAGAACGTGTTTTCCAGCTTTTCATTTTCAAAAACAGTTTTCAGAAATGACAAACCAAACGCGTTTTCAGCAAATTTGAAAACAAAAATGAAAACACAAAACACAAAACATTTTCGAAAATGAAAATACAAAATAAAATACAAACAGAACGTCACCTTAGTTTCTCCAACATTTGAAAAACGGTGCAAAAACTTAATTTGAGTATTGCAAAAATTAAACTTACAGCAACATTCAATAAATATTGCAAAGGGGATAAATCTCAAATATATGAACCAAAGGCAACATTCAATTACTAAATGTTGCGGTAAACTCCCTTTTAGTTACACTTAAGTAGCAAATGTTGCCTTTTGAATGATGCAAAAGGCATTTTTTGTTGTAGTGTGTTGAGATGTATGATTCTGGTGTCGACACGTAATAGACAAAAACCAATATCCACATTGAAAATAACTTAAAACTTAGGTTTTCCAAAACATAAAACATACTCTTGATATAACTTCCCGAGTTAGATTACATCATGTTTATGGAAAGAGGAATTACAAAACATAACTAAAACATCATCCTTCCTATTTTAACCAAAAACTACTACAATTTTACAAAGTTTCAAAGTTCCTCTCCTGGGAAATCATCAGAGTACTCATACTCCATACTGACACTATCATAAAAGTCCATGTAGAAGTGGGACCACAGAAAACGATTCAGAGCAAGAAAATCTCAATAAAGCTGCCAGTTGTGAATCTCTACCACATACATATAATGTTTCCTATCAGCTGACTTGATCCACTCCTAGGATATCACTTCAGATGTATCAAAGTGCACGATGTGCAGGTTAGAAAATATTAAAACCTGAATTGATAATGAGTAATTTGACACATATGCAAGTTTCTTTTCAAAGATCATGATTTCAGAGCCCAATGATAGATTATCTCATCTACCACAAAGCGCTTAACATTTTCACAATACGGATATCGATAACATGGCCATAAATAAAATCAGGTTACGCATGATTTCTTTATCCTCTAGGACTTCTACATCCTGTCATCTTTCCCCATATTCAACTCCAACAAGGTTGTTAGATTACCATGTCCTTCGTTAGAACCTTAGAGTCGCGAGGTCCTCACGAAACACATCAATATCCCAAAAATAACATACATTGATTACCGAGGGGGCTAGGTGTAACATCCCGAAATTTTCATACCTTTATTTATTTAGTTTAATTATAGTTTTAAGGGATGATAAGGAAATCTTACGAAAATATGAGCAAAATATCCTTAATTATGACTTCAAGGCCCAAGTTGGCTTAAACTAAAATTATGAATAGTATTTGGATTCAATTAGAAATTAAGTTATATAATAAGGACCAAGCTGGAAGTTTGGTGAAGATTCAGCTTAATTTATAGAATTGCCATTGTAGAGGACTCAACTTTATGACCTTAGTAAATAATATGTATTGAGTCATTTCCGATGCATGTTACACCATCTTTTAGAATACAATGAGTTCTACACATTGGTATCAGATTTGAGATCATCTTGTTAGCCCAAGAGTAAACTAACCAAGAGGGGGGTGAATTGGTTTATAAAATTTCTTCGATAAATAATCTCAAACTTAAAAACCAATGGGTACAAGTATGAGCACTTAGTGTTACAAGTAACTAAACTATCAATGTAGTGTGCTATATATGTGTAAACTTAATTGATAAGGCAAGTATAGCACTTAGATATAGTGTTGCACAATATAAATTGATAGAATAGAGTAAGTGCAATGTAAGTAAGTAAAAGGGATAAGAGAGTGCAAACGCGATTTATGGAGGTTCAATCAACCAACGTGATCTACTTCCCCCGTTACCGAGCTCTCCGTCACGAGCAAGGCCAAATCCACTATATTGGTAACTTACAACAAGGAGTACCAAATCCTTAGGCGACTTACAACAAGGAGCGCCTATCCTTTACAATCGAGTTTTCACAAGGCTCTCGAAACCAACAATCGAGTTTTCACAAGGCTCTCGAAACCACAAGATATAATGAATTGAATTTACAATTGAAATAACTCTCTTGACAAATGATATACTCAAATTAAGTACCGAGAGAGTTAGGCTAACACTTCAATAGATAGCAATGAATTAAGCTCGAGTGTTAGAGAAAAACTTTGATGCAAATGATAATGAAAAGTTCAATGCAATCAAACAAAGTTTTTCAAATAATCTCTTGTGAAAATGATGAATCAAATGATAATGAAAAATGTAGCACAAATAATCAAAGTTCCTTAATTGGAATTTCCCTCTTTTAAAAGATTAAAACAAGTTTAGAACAAAGAGAGACTTACACTTCAATTCCAATATAGTGTGAAGATGTTGAAGAAGTTTGAACAATATAAAACCAAGAATCTTCACAAAACTTTCTTCCAAAAACTTTGATGAATTTGATAAAACAAAGTTTAGATCAATCAAAGTTTTCTAATAAAGATAGATAAATATAAATCAAGTAAGAACAATGAATTTTTCACAAGAAAAAATTTCTAAAATCTTTTCTATCTTCTTCAAATTGAATGTAAATGAGATGGCTATTTATAGATCAAGAATTTGAGCTGCAGCCAGTTTCGGTCGACCGGTCCATACTTTTGGTCGACCGAAAGTTTAAAAAATTAGCCGTTGCAATTAGCCGTTAAACTTTCGGTTGAGCAGATATTTCGGTCGATCAAATACATTTTCGGTCGACCGAAAATGGAAAAATTTGAGTTTTTATTTTTATGTCAAAAAGTTTATTTTTCCAAAAACTATTTCATGTTATGATTTAAGATCAAATAGCTTTTAAAAATATTTTATGCAAGTGATGAATTTTCAAGTAAGTTTCTTGATGCATAAAAATCATTTTCGAGCTCGTTGAATTTCATCGCTAAAGATTGAGAGTGTTATACATTTACATAAGTTAAATCAACTCTAATCTTGTATGCTTGAATTCTTGATCTTCATGTCATGCTTTTCAACTTCAATTTTGATCTTTGAATATCTTCAATTCTTTCATGATCTTCTTTGCGTCTCATGTGCTTGATCACATAGTTTTGATTTATATCTTTGAGAGACGATTTGAACATAGAGTGCTTTGAATATTTATCATTATATGAAACACTTGAAGCACACTTGTTAATAACACAATATATTCTTGTTTGTTATGATCAAAACAATAAGGTTAAGTTAACCATAGGTCAACACATCTAAGACCGGGAGTCACTTGAAAAATCGAGCCAAACCTGTATATATGAAAATGTAAGAAAACCTGAAAAATATGAAGTTTGACTAATTATAAAATCCTGTCGAACAGCCAACTTTGGAGGACTAGTCCGAACTGTGTATTGGTCCATTCTCTTTGCATGTATGACCATTACGAAGCTGGTAACGTGAACTTTCCAAATGTATAAAGAATGGCCAAAACAGACCCTGTTTCAACCTTCAAATATTAGCCTAAAAGTGACCATATGGAATAAGAAATCTGAGTTTTTTCCTATTAAAATAATGAAAAAGTTGGACACTTGTCCCACTTCACAAGATTTCCTTAGGACATGTTTGGCACTGTTAATTTGAACAGGATACAAGCTCGATAAATATTCGTACAAATAACCGTTGAATTAACATAAATATAACATGAAGTATTAAATAAGTGGAAATATAACATGGGAACCCAACCACACATAACCTAAAACTAAGATCCTATATATATATATATATATATATATCTTCAGTCCGATAATACTCTAACCCAGAACCACTTCTGAGATCGATCAAACCAATTGGAACCAGGTAATCCACTTTCAAAACTTAGAATTCTTATGAAACTCATCAAATTCTTCATATGATTTCTTTAATCCATGAATGTTTAAGTTATGAATACTTAAATAATTAAGAAATTCATCACTTATACACTCATATACTACCAGAAATCGAATTGAATCAACAAAGAATTCGATTTTCAAAATCTGCAGAATCGGGTGCTACTAGTAGCATCCGAACCTGTTACTGGAAAAATTGAAATTCTGGCAGTACTGATAATGATTATCAAACAGGGTTATTATCTAAACTAAGTGCTTTCTTTTACGCCTTGGTTAATCAAATTATTAACTTGATTTTATATCCATAAAATTATAAATTTCAGGCTACTAATCCTAAGAAGAAACCAACTTAAGGTGAGTAAAGTAGATAGTTTCTCTTCTATGTGGTATACTGGTTCAGATTTATTTTATGTGGATTCATAGTTGATATGAATTATTCTAACACTTAATTAAGATCTTGTAGTGTTTAATCTCGTTTATGAATTTACTAGACTGATTAAGGGATGAATTTTATAGAATAAAATCTGTATATGGTTCTAATGTTGCTACCCAGATTTTTATTTAACATCAAAACTCTATGTTTAATTGGAAATTTCAATTTATGCCCTGAGAAAGAGGTTAATGATTGAATTATTGAATTACAGAATATAAATTATACCATGAGATAACATATCTAAGTAATGCATGTGTCAAAAAGTTGATTCTATGATGATTATAAAATCTGAAAATTTCAACTTGTAACAAAATGAAAGTGAAATGAAATTTTAATTCCAATAAAGTTCGATTCTATAAGTAAAGATGCTTATTCTTTCAATTTAAGTATTGTTTGTCATTAGGTATGATTTAAGAGAACCAATTTAGAGAAATACCCTATCAATATGTAGTACTAAGTAAGGATCACATGCATGTATTTAGAAAATGTTACCTTTACATTGAGAAATGCAGAATATGATGGTTAAAACTTAGGGTGTATTTAGCTAAAGTGGAGGATGTATAAAAGCAAACTAGAAGTTTTAAACAAGAAAGGAATTGGGTTGAGATCTTTACCTAAAATACATATTCAGCCTATCATATTTGGAGAAATCTTCTTGTTTTATTTTTAGCATTTTTATTTTAGCTAGATGTTTTGTGGTACACTAAGATGTTATGATAATGATAGTAATGGTTGATACTTGCATCATAATGTTTACATACATTCATGATCATTACATGTGTGAAAGAGAAATCATAAAGAAAGAAAGATTTTAAACCTATAGAAAGGTCCCTATTTAGGTGGTACACCTAGGGATAAAGTCCCTAATTGAGGTTACAGGCTATTAGATGCCCTTAGAAGAAAGAAACATTCGAGCTAGTATGCTTGGGAGCAAATTGCTCTAGAAAAGAAAGAAGAAGAATCAAGTTAGTAAACTCGTGAGTGTAAAGAACACTCTTATGACCTTGTGCTTGATTAAGCACTCTTGCGCGAGAGTGTACAACCCTAATAGGGAACGGCACAAGAGAATAAAGAAAGAATGAAGAAAGAAAAGTATATAAATGGTACATGCATCATATTCAAATAAAGAAAATAAAAGAAAAAGGAATAAAAGAATGTGTACCATCATGCATGGCATTTTATACATCATTTTCATACTTGTTTAATTTGAATTGAAGGTGAGAATTTTAAGCAATAGTAAATCAGTAAGAATGGAGAAAATATGGACTAAGAAAGAGTTTTTAATGCTTCTTATGCGATTTACTTGTTAAGATAAGTGATTGTGGCATTACTTGGTATAATTAACTCTTGTGAAGTTATAAGATACTCATATCAGATTTTTTGTACCATATTCACTTACATATGCAAGGTAAGATTCAAAGTTCAGAGGTAAAGTTAATTCACTCAATGAATTATGCATAATCGTTCCTACTTTACTCACTAAGCTTCACCGCTTACAAGTCTTTTATGACTAAAATAGGTAATGGACCGAGAGATGCATGAAGTAATAAGAACTTGGTGGAGAACATCAAGGGATGGGACAGAGTATCATATTATTACAAAATAGAAGTTTGGAGCCACTTCCCTAGTTTCCCCGGGTTATATATAAAAGAAAGAATGTACAAGGTGATGCATGCCTATGATGCGGTAACCTTAGAGCCAAAGGGAACTTACTTCTTCATCATATGAGATGTAGAAGTGACTAAATTTTTGTATGGTAGCTTTTCCCTTAGTATGTTAGAAGGAATACTTTGTATAAGATATCTAACTTGTTTTGTATGATTACCCTTGTAAATCACCCTAATCTTTTGTTAATAGGGTGACTAGATGAAAGTATGATAGGGGATATAATGTGCTATGTAAGGGGAAAGCATGTATGTTTGTAAGGCTCCAAATTAATATTATGAAGTTTATGATATAAAATGGAATGGTTTGATATGGATTATAAATCTGAATAATTGAAAGAAGTAATTAAATTCTGATGACATGATACTGGTAACCAAGAAATACTGTAAACATAGAATTAACAAATTGATATCAATACTACTGGAAGGTTGTGAGTCTAAAGCAGAACAAGTATGATATTAATAGCACTCTGAAGCTATGTAGATAGTTCAATTTGAAGATAATAGTATCCTCGTGAAAAAAAAAAATTAGTCAGATTTTGGGGTTGTTACAAGGTGGTATCAGAGAGTGGTAAAAAGGTTTTGAAGGCTGTAATAATATGATACTTCCATTCCAAGATGTCCTCCGTCAGGTATGTTATTAAAATTTTACATGCAAGAGTTATGAATGCAATAAAGATTTTTTTTTTTTATCATTTAAAGGGTAGAGTGACTTATGAAATTCAAGACTTTGGAGTAGATGAAGGAAATTAATTACATTATAAATAGGTTCTTTACATGAGAGATTAGAGATTCAGATATTACATTTAGAATATCTAAACCTTCATTTCCTTACTAAAAAAGTATTTACATTAGGGATAGAAAATTTTACAAAGCAGACCCCCTAATAGTCATTACAAAAGATGTTCTAGCACTAAAGCTAGTAAAGATACTAATTATCTTCTTCTTCATCCGAGTCATTTTCCTCTTCCTCTTCGTCACTTCCTGAACACTCTTCAATGTATTTTTCTAGAGCTCGGATAGACTCTTTTAGGCTACGAAGTTCCTCCCTCACTTCGGTTTGGAATCACCACATAACTACCATAAAGCCATCCCAATTTTCTACATTTGTAGGCATACTCCCAGTAAACACAGGAGGTATTCCTGCCTTAACCCACATTCCATCCTTCATCACAAAATCTGCTCTAAGGAGAGATGTTTTTCTTATCTCATTACTTCTGGTTAAAGAAGACACATTTTCACCTGAGAAGTCTACCTCCAATTTTTGCATCAAGTCAGTGATGAAACAACCAAATACCATTATCCTAGAGGTAGGATGAAGGATAAATTCAGACATACTAAAAACAATCAGATCACACACATTCAATCGGTGCCCTGTCACCACTCGCCACATCATCCATATATCTTCCTTGGGTAAACGGGATAATCGACCTGATCTAGGCCTGAAGAAATGAACCAAAATCATATAGAGTAACCTCATGTCTCTGTTCAAACTAGACACATCACGCCTAGGAGAGACTAATTTAGGATCTTCATACACAACTCTTCAAGCCTCAAGCAAATTGAATTTATCTCCAAAAGCTTCCCTAGGTAATGGTACATCATACATTTGAGACAACAATTTTGGAGTAATTATGAATGACTTACCCTTCACATAAGTAGATATATGATCCTGTACATCTTCTCCATTATCCAACAATTCAGCATTGCAATAGAAATTTCTCACAATCCGGTCACAATAACGTTCCTCCACCCACAATATATTTAACCAATTGAAATTTCTAAATTGCACCAAGTATGGAAATTGGATAGATTCAAGAAAAGTCATACTAATGTACCTTCTAGGTGCAAGCTTGACATTCTTAAACTTCTCAAAAAGAGCATTTGAAGCAGCATTCTTGAACCAGAGAGTAGGATATTCAATTGGAGCAGGTGGTGGAGCTGTCGACCGAGAGATGGAGTAACAGGTTCGAAGTGTTCTTCCACCTTTCTTCTTCACATTTTCTTGGTTTTTATCATGACTAGAAGGGGCTTTTTCCTTTCCTTTTGATGGACGAGCAGGGGCCATAAAATTTTGGAGAAGAAGGTGTAGATCAAAATTAGGGATTTGATAGAAAAACTGGAAGTGTTGAGAGAGAGAGAAATCGGTTAGAATGGAGAAGAAGAAATAGAGAATTAGGCCTGGTCAAATGAATAGATATATGGGCTAAGATAAATTTATTAGATATATGGGCCAACAAGTGTATAGGCTTGGGATTTTCCAAATATTCTTATAACTCTTAATTGATTCATTAATATTATATTTGATCAGCTTGAATTGATGAATACTTGAGATAATTAATTTCTTTTATTCATGTAAATTTTGTTTTATCATTATGATTTAGTGTTATATTTTATTCAAGCTGTAGAATTAAGACTTTCTTGTTAACCTTAGAAATTTTAGGGATGGCACAAGTGAACCCAACTATTGATCGACTAACTCAACTCATTGAACAACAAGCAAAGCAAATTGAACAACTTGTTAATCGTCCTGTGAATGATCCCAAAAGAGAAAGAAATCAAAGCAGTGAACAATTCCGACGTTTAAACCCACCTACTTTTACTGAGGCAAAGGATCCAATCGAGGCAGAGAATTGGCTTAGTACAATGGAGAGAATGTTTGAGTATGCACACGTTGAGAATTCTGAAAAAGTAATTTGCGCATCCTTTATGCTTCGAGGAAGCGCGGGCCATTGGTGGGACACGTTGATGAGTATGGGTGAAACAACAAATTTAACATGGGAAAGGTTCTGTGAAATCTTCAGAACTAAATACTTCTCTACGTCTGTAAGAAATAAAAAATTGAGCGAGTTCATTCAATTACGTCAAGGATCCATGATGGTAACTGAGTATATTAAGAAATTTGAAGAGCTGTCACGTTTCTCTACACACATGGTTGGCACTGATGGACATAAAGTGGACAGATTCCTCGAAGGACTTAAACCTGAGTTAAATAGAGATGTGCTAATGTTAGGAATTCGAAATGTAACTTTTCCTGAAGTTGTTGATAAGGCCCTACTAGCCGAACAAGCCGAACTGAGAATTCACAAAGCTCATGAAGCGAGGTATCAAAATAAAAGTCAGAATATGAACAAACAAGGAGATTGGAACAACCAAACTTGGAGAAACAATCAGAATAATAGGAACAAAAGGAAATGGTTTAGAAAACCACAAAAGGAGAGATCATAGCAACCAAAAATCAATCAGAAGGAGAGAACCGAAAGAGTAAATGGTAAACCGATAACTAGCAGTTGTAGTAAATGCGGAAAGGCACACTCTGGAGAATGTTTGTTTGGTAAGAGGATATGTTACATTTTTCAAAAAGAAGGACATATCTCTACAAACTATCCCACAAAGTCTGGACAAGGAAAGGCAAGAGCATTTGCAATGGTTAGGCCTGAAGCTGGATCAAGCAATGATGTTGTAGGTACTATTTACATTAAGTCTAAACCTGTATATACTTTGTTTGACTTTGGGGCCACTCATTATTTTATAGCCACCAATATGTTGGAGCCTCTAAACCTAACCACTGAAATTCTTCCTTTAGAAATGGAGGTTAGCCTACCTTCTGGAACCAATTGTTGCGCTAACCATTATGTGCCAAACGTGCCAATTGAAATTAAAGGAAAAACATATCCCATAGACTTGGTGGTGCTGGATTTGAGAGATTTTGATATAATTTTGGGAATTAGTTGGTTATCTTGATATCAAGTAACAATTGATTGTAGGGCAAAAACATTGGATGTGTTTGAACTAGGAATTATAGCATTTCCTAAACAGGAGAAAACTTCAAAATTCATCATTTCGACACTGAAAGCAACGAGACTATTAGAAAAGGGTAATATTGGGTTAGTCTCCATTAGATTCAAACACTAGAAAAAACATGAATCTTTGCTAACCACTATACCTATAGTACAAGAATACCCAGATGTGTTTCCTGAGGAGTTGCTAGGGCTACCTCCTGAGAGGGAGATTGAATTTGGGATAGAGATTTTACCGAGAACTTCACCCATTTCAAAGTCACCTTACCGCATGGCACCCACAGAACTTAAAGAGCATAAAATCCAATTAGATGAATTGATTCTCAAAGGTTTCATCAGACCTAGTATATCACCGTGGGGAGCTCCAGTGCTGTTTTTGAAGAATCGAGTTAGTAAACTCATGAGTGTAAAGAACATTCTTGTAACCTTGTGCTTGGTTAAGCACTCTTGCGCGACCTAATAGGGAACGACACAAGAAAATAAAGAAAGAATGAAGAAAGAAAAGTATATAAACGGTACATGCATCATATTCAAATAAAGAAAATAGAAGAAAAAGGAATAAAAGAATGTGTACCATCATGCATGGCATTTTATACATCATTTTCATACTTGTTTAATTTGAATTGAAGGTGAGAATTTTAAGCATTAGTAAATCAGTAAGATTGGATAAAATATGGACTAAGAAAGAGTTTTTAATGCTTCTTATGTGATTTACTTGTTAAGATAAGTGATTGTGGCATTACGTGGTATATTTAACTCTTGTGAAGTTACTAAGATACTCATATCATATTTTTTGTACCTTATTCACTTACATATGCAAGGTAAGATTCAAAGTTCAGAGGTAAAGTTAATTCACTCCATGAATTATGCATAATCGTTCCTACTTTACTCACTAAGTTTCACCACTTACAAGTGTTTTATGACTAATATAGGTAATGGACCGAGAGACGCATGAAGCAATAAGAACTTGGTGGAGAACATCAAGGGATGGGACGGTGTATCATATTATTACAAAATAGAAGTTTGGAGCCACTTCCCTCGTTTCCCCAGGTTATATATAAAAGAAAGAATGTACAAGGTGATGCATGCCTATTATGCGATAACCTTAGAGCCAAAGGGAACTTACTTCTTCATCATATGAGATGTAGAAGTGACTAAATTTTTGTATGGTAGCTTTTCCCTTAGTATGTTAGAAGGAATATTTTCTATAAGATATCTAACTTGTTTTGTATGATTACCCTTGTAAATCACCCTAGTCTTTTGTTAATAGGGTGACTAGATGAAAGTATGATAGGGGATATAATGTGCTATGTAAGGGGAAAGCATGTATGTTTGTAAGGCTCCAAGTTAATATTATGAAGTTTATGATATAAAATGGAATGGTTTGATATGGATTATAAATCTGAATAATTGAAAGAAGTAATTGAATTATGATGATATGATACTGGTAACCAAGAAATACTGTAAACATAGAATTAACAAATTGATATCAATACTACTGGAAGGTTGTAAATCTAAAGCAGAACATGTATGATATTAATAGCACTCTGAAGCTATGTAAATAGTTCAATTTGAAGATATTAGTATCCATGTGCAAAAAAAATAAAATAAAAAAATAGTTAGATTTTGTGGTTGTTACACTAGGGTTCAAATCTATAATCCTTACTTATAAATATTTCTTTTATGAATCATATCACATCAAATATCATCGTCAATATGAATCAAAAAGCATCTTATCAAAATCAACTTCGTATATAATGCAGCATGTAAAGGGTGTCTCAAATACTCACACTTTTGATGATTATACTATATATATCAACCTAAAAAATCATAGGATAACTTCGTATCATAATCAGAACTGAAAATAAATCAGATGTCTACATGGGCGTCAACATATGTGTCGACACCATGTTCATTGTTTTTCGTTTGGTGTCGACACCAAATCTCCAGGTCTGGACATAAGACTATTTTCAGAAAATAAAACTTCATTTCTTAGATTTTTTTGGTCCCAAGCCATATATCTTGATAAATAGCTTTGAGAAAACAGGTTTGGTGATCAAAAGGATGGCTCTAAATGGATTAAAACATAATTTCCATACCTAGGGTTCGAAGATTGAAGCACAATTTCTGCAGCATTCTCACTTGGATATTTGGTGTGATTTTTGTTTCAAAATCACCTCTATATATAGAAAATGTTGGCTGGACGAAAATGGAAGAAGAACATGGTTGTAGGGGATCCCTTGCTAAGGATTGGAGCAAAAATTGCCAATCTTCAATATGATTACCAAGTTGGTGCTGGAGCTACGTTTTCATGCAAGTATGAGGTGTCTTTCATGCATAGGAAACGAGTAATAGAAGCTAGGGACATAGATTTACACCTCATGCTTGCCTCTTTTTTTTTTTTCAGAAATTCCAGTTTCAAGGTGTTGTATTTGAGCTCAGTTTTGAGGTAGCAAACAAGATCCAAATTGAGTGTTCATAGTATCATTTCAAATTTCTCATGGATTACTTTCATATGAAATTTACCACACGAGATTTATTTAATCGAGGAGAATGTTATGGCGTCCCAAAGTTGGCTACCTGAAACTGTTATTTCGTATTGTTTGGTGGAGTGCCAACTTTGGAAAGTCGCCGAGGGCTGTACATTAATCAAACCAATAAACGGATTCCACATCTTGAAGTCCATTCCGAGTACTTATCCATGCATATAACATATGTGTTTATTAGAAATCGAAAGTGGTCAAACTTTTAATCACATTTTTCGTAACTTTTCCATTTTCAAAAATGATTTCTTCTTTCATAAATTTCATAAAAATTGCATAAATTCCAAAAATGCATTTATTACATGATTATAAGTAAATAAGGACATCATAATTGTTCGGGGTGTTACAATCAACCCCCTTTAAAAGAATGTCGTCATCGAAATTACCTTTTACAAGAAGAGTTCCGGATATTGAGTCTTCATATCATCTTCTCATTCCCATGTTTCTTCTTCTATAGAATCACTTCTCCATAATACTCATATGGTTGGGATTTCCTTATTTCGTAGTTTCTTGATGTCTCGCATTAAAATTCTGACTGGTCTTTCCTCTAAAATTAAATCAAGTTGTATATCTGTGGGTATCTCCGATAAGATATGGGAAGGATCTAGGACGTATTTCCAAAGAGTAGATACATGAAATACATCATGCATCTTTTCATCTATCCTGGTAATTCTACTCTATAAGCAACTTCTCCAATTCTCTCTTGGATATCAAAAGGTCCAATAAATCGAGGGGTCAACTTTCTTCGTTTCCCAAATCGCAATAGTCTTTTAATTGGAGAGATAAGAATAAAGACCTTATCTCCAATTATAAATTCTAACGGCCTGTG
Source organism: Ligustrum vulgare (assembly GCA_963555705.1). Lineage (NCBI taxonomy): Eukaryota > Viridiplantae > Streptophyta > Magnoliopsida > Lamiales > Oleaceae > Ligustrum > Ligustrum vulgare. Next base: position 37,002,459 of record OY743175.1, read on the forward strand.
ACGTTTATTAATATAACTTCGCTGTCGATCTTGGATTGCTTGTAACTTCCTTTTTATCTTCTCTACATTCTCAATCATGCCCTGTACCAACTCAGAGTTTGAAATTTTACTTTCTCCTAATTCACTCTAATATAATGGTGATCGGCATTTCCGACCATACAATTCTTCAAAAGGGGGCATCTGGATCGAAGCAAGGTAACTGTTGTTATACAAAAACTCAATCAAGGGTAGGTAGTGATCCCAATTCTGAGGAAATTCCAACACGCATGCATGAAGCATGTTTTCTAATGTTTGAATGGTACGTTCTCATCGTCCATCGGTTTGGGGATGGAAAGCTGTGCTGAAATTTGGTTTTGTTCCTAAGAAGTTATGCACTCCATATTACTATTTCTTGGATGTACAAGTGAGTCACTTGTTCCATATTAAAGGTCATCTTGATTGGTAGAAAATGCTCTGATCTGGTTAGTCGATCCATAATTACCCAAATTGCATCATATCCTTTTACAACCTTTGATAATCCAGTAACTAAATCCAAAGTTATTTTATCCTATTTCCGTTCTGAGATCGGTAGTGGTTGTAGGGTACCTGCTGGTCGTTAATGTTCAACTTTAATTTGTTGAGAAATAAGATAATTGTGTACATATTCTGCAATTTCTCTCTTCATATCTGGCCACCAATAGATATATTTTATCTTATGATATAATTTAGTAGATCTAAAGTGTACAGATAGGGTGTATTATGAGCCTCGGGTAGAATTTCTTCTCGTAATCTTGGCACTGCTAATACATATAATCTATCTCTGTATCTTAAAATTCCTTGTGTGGAGAAGTATCATATTCGGTTGGCTTTCCTTTTGCCAAATTCTTACGAATCTTCCAAGCAAATAGATCATTCTCCTGCCCCTTTTTAACTTTATCCATAAGGGTAGGATGAATTGTGAGTTCATTTAATCGAACATCATCTGGTTTTAGGATTTTCAAGTTGAAGTTTTCTACCTCCTTTTGTAGTTCCTCGGATCTCTTCAATACAGGAGTTTTCCCACTTAATGCGTCAGCTACAACATTTTCTTTTCCAGGGTGGTAACTAATTGTACAATCATAACCTTTTACCAATTCCAACCATCCCCATTGACGCATGTTCAAGTCTTTTTGGATAAAGAAATACTCTAGACTCTTGTGATCAGTGAAAATCTCATATTTTCCATCGTACAGGTAATGACACCAAATCTTCAATACGAAGATAACGACTGCCAATTCTAAATCATGGACAGGGTAATTTTGTTCATAAGGTTTTAACTGTTGAGATACATAGGCAATTACCATACCATTTTACATCAAAACACATCCTATTCCATTCTTAGATGCATCACTATAAATAGTGAATCCTTCACTTCCATGAGGAATATTCAATATAGGAGCGGCTGTGCGACGTGTTTTAAGTTCTTGAAAACTTCTTTGACATTCCTCAGTCTATTTAAAGGATATGTTCTTACGGGTGAGCCTGGTAAGAGGAGTCTCAATCTTGGAAAAATCCTAAACAAATCGAGGGTATATCTAACTAATCCTAAGAAACTTCAAACTTCTATAGGAGTAGTAGGTTGAATTCATTACTAATTCAATCTTATTGGGGTCTATTGATATTCTATTCTTATCTACAACATGCCCGAAGAAGGTAACTTTGTCTAACCAAAACTCACGCTTAGAAAACTTAGCATAGAGTTGTTTCTCACTTAATATCTGAAGGATAGTTCAAAGATGTTTCTCATGTTCTTATCGAGACCTAGAATATATGAGTATGTCATCAAGAGATACAATGACAAACTGATCCAAGAAGTCTTTGAACACACAGTTCATTAGATCCATAAAAACAACTGGTGCATTTATCAATCCAAATGGTACTTTAAGAAACTCGAAATGGCCATATCGAGTTTAAAAACAAATTTCGGAATGTCTTCTTCTCGAATCTTCAACTAGTGACATCCTGAACGAAGACCAATCTTAGAACAGATCACTGAACCTTGAAGTTGGTCTAAAAGATCATCAATTCATGATAGAGGATATTTATTTGTGATAGTGACTTTATTTAGTTCACGGTAATCAATGCAAATTGTTTATTATTTGTTTATATTTTAGTCCCATTAGTACATGAATGAGGCAAATGATGGAAAAGATGAGCTTTTGGATGAAAATTGGAGCTTAATTAGACAACTTGGAAGATAATTGTGTCAACTAGAGGTACAAGAGGAGCTAAGTGCGAGAAACCAAAGTTCAATGGCTTAATTGAAGATATGAAGAGTAGAAAAGATGAAATTGAAGAGATTAAGAAGTTTGGGAACTCAATTGACCTAATTAGAAGATGCAGGACTTGAGGTGTAAATAAAGAATGAAAATTTACTTGCATGAATTCAAAGATGAAAATTGCAGCTGGAAGTATAACAACGCTGCCACCACAATTACATGGCTAGTCGCGCGGTCAACATGCAAATAGTCGAATTCCAAACATTATAACCACGTTGCCACCAAAATTTACACTGAGTGGCAGCGCAGTACAGATCAATCGAGCGAAATTTTACCTAAATTATTTCCTTTTCTGCCTAGGGTTCTTCTCCACCTATTTAAGTAACCTCTTGGGAACGAAATTGAGAGCCTTTGGAGATATTTTGACAACCTCTCAAGTTCATAACTCATTGATCTATCATTCAAATCTTGGAGGCAAAAATGAAGACAAAGGTGCGAGAATTGAAGATTATCAACAGGGAGCAAAATACTTGGTGCAATATTTCATTTTCTTTGATAATTTGATAAACTCTATATGCGTAGTAATTTATATTTCTGCCTTTTTATTTCTTTATTGATGAATGAATAATTTAATAGTTGGGATATTTGATGTAGTTAGTTTTATGCTTTTAATTCTATAATTCTAGTTTTGCACTTTCATTGCATGTGTTGATTTTATTTTGTATTTAATGCATGAATTAGTTCGCAACTAATTCATTGATTGAATGGGTTGTTTTTATAATCCGAGAGGGGAGTTAACAACCTAGATCTAGGAATAAAATTCAGTAATTGGACGAACGATAGAGATATAAGTTTGTTATTATTGCGATCGCTACATGAATTCTTGTGTTTCATGATACTAATTATTATGACCTGCTATCGAGAAATACAGCTGACTAATTAGGTAGAGTTTGATTTAAACTCGAGAGATAAATTTCATATTCATAAGTGAATTCGATCATGCTCATAAATAGGAATAAAACTAGAAAATTAAAATTAAAAGTATTGACTATGTAAAATCGGATGTCCCATCGCTTATAAATATTAATTCAGAATATCTTAATGTCTTTACTTTTCTTTTAATTTTTAGTTTAATGTTTGAGTTCAATTCAAAAATCCAAATTTTACCATTCAAATAAGGCGAGAACTTACACAATTTTGGTACTTAATTACAATCTCTGTGGGACGATAACTCGGACTCAAAAAGCCCACTTTATTACTTGGATGCGATATCGTACACTTGAGATTATGCACAACATCAATAACAACTTCATGATAGGATAATCAATCCATACCAATAATAATATCAAAGTCACAAAAATCAAATGCAATGAGATCTACAAAGAAATTGATATTTCTAAAGTGTATATTCACATTAGAGATATATCTTTTTGCACGTTGAGAAGTTCCAGAGGGAATAATGATATCAAGGTTTATTGGTATGGAATTCAATTCAGCATTTAAATCACGTAAGAAGTTTAAAGATGTAAATGAATGAGTGGCTCCTGAATCAGATAATGTATAAGTTGGTTTGCTTAGGAAGTATGTGGTACCTGCAACGACATCCGCTTCATTTGTCATAGTAGGACGTGCCATCGCAAATACTCGTCCTACTGAAACATATGGCTTCTATAGAGCTTTTGCTTTATTAGTTTCTTAGGTTACAAGCTCCAAAATAAAACTTCTTATAGGTCCTACAAAAAGGCTTTTCCCTTCTCTCGGCACATTCTCTACACGAGGTTTCTTATTAAAAAACGATTATTACTTCCCCCTGGTGATCATTAGCATTATTCCACCTACGAGTTTGATTCCAATTCCTTTGTTGTGGGGTCGGGCAACTTCACGAGCTTTAACAATTTTTGTTTTTGCTTGCTCAGATAACATGGCTCAGTCTACTACTACTGCAAAATCCATGCCCTATGTAATGGACATTTGCACATCACTGGCTAATTCATGTTTCAATCCCTCAATGAAATGGTCTACCTTAAGTTCATTGGTACCTATAATGTGGTTGCAAACCTAGACTGCTCTTCAAATTTCTTCACAAAATCTGATATTGACAGAGAACCTTGTTTTAGCTATATAAATTCATTCAACTTTTGTTGCCTTGCAGAAGATGAAAAGTACTTGGTGTGAAACTTCTCACAAAATTGTTCCCAAGTAAAATCCTTAGTGCTTTCTATGCTTGATAGCTTGTCCCACCAATGACCCGCACTACCTCGAATCATGAAAGATACACATATCACTTTTTCAGATTCAGTGATATAGGCGTAAGTGAACATACGTTCCATAGTTTGAATCCCATTTTCAACATCCATTAGATCTCTTACATCTCTAACATTGGAGGGTTTAATCTACGAAAACGGTCAGTACCAATATCCCTTTCCTTCTCTTCCTTTTTCTGAGATGATTCACCATTTGAAGCATGGTTATTAATCATTTGACTAATCTAACGTGCTTGATTAGTAACCAACCGAGCAAGTCTTTCAAGTGAAGTGCCATTGATAGCACTTGCATCATTACTTCCATGAGACATCTTTTTCTGAAAATAAATTTGACTTTTCACAATCAATTTTTTTTTTCATAATTGAGTGTTTTCCAAAACGTTTTCACTTTGTCTCGATACAAAAATCATTGGTGTCGAAACCTAATAAATACACATGTCAAAATAGAAATTTCCAATCAATTTTCAAGTTTTCAAGTTTGGTGTCGACATAAAAATCTGGTGTCGACACCAACCTTCTATTGGTGCATATTGGGGACTTGGCGTTGACACCAAAGGGGGTGGTGTCGATTCCAAATGATTTTTACAGATTTAAAATCGTTCCATCTCTTCAATTTTTTTTTTCATTTTCTAACCCTAACTCGTCCCATTCTCCTCCAAATCCGAGTCACCACCCTTCTAATCTACCAATTTCCCTTTCAATTCTTAGATTAAACTTTACCATTTTCATTATTTTTGCTTCACAATTATGAGAAACAAAATACTCACCCAGAAAACCATTAGCAATCGACCTATCATCCAAGATGAGATGAGGGAAGAAGAAGAAGTGTCATTTATAGACCCAATCTGGAGAAAAGTGGTGGGTGGCAAGGAATCTTGCCAGAGTTCACGAATTGTACCATCTCATGGTGGTTCATGTTCCTTTAGGCATACTCATCAAGGGAATAGAGGCAAAGAGCATGCAGATTAAGTAGTGATGATGACGACGACAACGACGACGATGACGTGCTACAGCGTGAAAATTGGAATTTTCTAAATGCTTATTGCCTTACTAAAGATGCATTCCAATATTACAAGAGCATCAAAAAGGAGGAGGTAATTCCTGATCGAGAAGTCGACCTTACTTTCTTTGCTAATTTTATATTTGAATTTTTACTGTATTTCCAATGCATGAATTTGTTGGGGTTCATGTTTAGAGGTTAGTGAGAGGTTGGTAAAATTGTTTTATGCTAGTGGCGACTTAATTAAAAGGCCGGGGGAGATTTTGGATTGCTTACATATTTACGTGAAAGGGGGTTTAGTTTATAATAGCCGATTTGATAGGCTAGAAGCTTCCCGTTTGGCATTTAAAGATCCAGTCCTTACCACACCATGTTATGATGCTCCATCGCTTCCACATGATAATCGTTTACTACATCTCATTTTCACCCAAACTATTAAACAATGGTTGGGAAAACACACTACTCTCACTCCCGAAGACTTGTGGTTTATTTCGATGGCGATTAGAGGCGAGAGAGTGAATTTGGCTCAATTGTTTGTGAATGGCATGATCTCGGTGTTTACTAGCTTTAAGTCCAACAAACTTCTTTATGGTCGAGTGGTGATGGGTTATTTAGCTCAAGAGGGAACAGCCTTTACTAGGGAAATCTTTATGTCTTCATCCAAACACCACCCTTGGGGAACTTTCTATTAAGTTAATGAAGTATGTTTCCAACACTGTTCCCGAAGTAAAATAGTTTTGGTGTTGAGATCTAGGGTTTTGGTGTCGACACGTAATAAACAAAAACCAATTTTACATTGAAAGTAACTTAACACTTAGGTTTTCCAAAACATAAAACATACTATTGATATAACTTCCTGAGTTAGATTTCATCATGTTTATGGAAAGAGGAATTACAAAACATAACTAAAACATTCACCTTCCTATTTTAACCAAAAACTACTATAATTTTACAAAGTTTCATAGTTCCTCTCCCAGGAAATTATTTGAGTACTCATACTACATAGTCACACTATCATAAAAGTCCACGTAGAAGTGGGATAGCAGAAAACGAGTCAGAGCAGGAAAATCTAGATAAGATTTCCAAGAGTGAATCTCTACCACATACATATAATATTTCCCATCAGCTGACTTGATTCACGCCCGAGAGATCACTACAAATGTATCAAAGCATAGCATCTACAAGTTAAAAAACATGAAAACATGAATTGATAATTCAATGAGTAATTCGATACACATGCAAGTTTCTTTTCAAAGATCATGATTTGAGGGCCCGATTATAGATTATCTCCTGCACCCAAAGCGCTCAACATTTTCACAATACAAATATCGATATAATGGCCATAAATAAAATTAGGTTACTCAGTATTTTTTTATCCTATAGGACATCTACATCCTATAATCTTCCCCCTATTTGACTCCAACAAGGTTACTAGATCACCATCGTTCATTGGAGCCTTGGAGTCGCAAGGTCCTCACGAGAAGACATTTTTGAGAATCATAGATGGAAGGGGTACTAAGAATACATTAATTGGCCAAAACATATTTCATATATCTCTCATACCGAGGGAAACATCAATACAAGTCGAAAAATCAGAGGAAAGAAAGAAGAAGAAGCTTCTGTTAATGCTCAATTCGTTGAGTTTGGAAGACCAATCATTTATATAACGGTTACTGGAATTATGTTTCTCTAATGGGTGCAACAAAGGTTTAACCTTAGTTACAAAAGAATAGAAGATAAGAAGACGGGATATGAATAGCCATCAAGGGATTATATTTTTTGGAAAGAGGGAAGGCCGTAATGTCGAAGGTTCCATATCATGCAAAATGCTATAAGGATGCGCAAACACTTTGAATATAGCAAACTTAATGATTGCATATTAATTTAGCCATATTAGGGGGTAATTGTTGACAAATAAAAATACCCAATTCGGAGACCCAACGTGGAAGTCCAATATGTGAAAGCCCATTACAAATGACGGGGCGATGTGGAGGAGTGTAGGAGATTGGGCAATCACAAGAGAATCTGAGCGATTGGACGATTAAGCCAGTTAAGTGAAGAGGCAGTTTCTATAATTCATCCCACGACCCATTTTAGTCATCTATAAATGGTTACCATGAGATTGGAGGAAGTCTTGGAAGTTACTTAATGAGTGGACAATAGTTATATGAAGAAGTGGGCAATGGTTGCAGCAACAATTGTGCAACATGATAGATGTCAGTTATTACATGTAAGTTATGAATCTAAGGAGACAAATTAGAGATTCAAAGTAACATTAGGTAGTTTATGTTTACATGTATATATAGTAGAAGTTTACGTGTTTAGAAGGACGAACAAATCAAAACTCTCAAAACAGAGATGTAATCTTTCTACCTTAATCTTAGAATTTATTCTTAGTATAAATTGTGTGCTTGCGCCTCTTGGAGGCATCTTGTAAACCAAGTTTTTCTTAGCGCAAACACCAATTTTTGGAACTTTGTCTCAAGAGACTTGTCCCTTACACTTTCGTCTGACCCCTTTTAATTATTAGCTCGAGCGAAACTACACCCGAGTGAAATAGTTGCATTGGATATTCTATCAAGATTTTTAACAAGACAACTTTTTCAGTGTATTCAAAGGAATAATGAACTCTTTTTTCATTCAATAGGATTTTTTCCACAAGATATTTCTATTAAGGTTTATACGAGAAATATATTTTTATATAATAAATTTTCATAACCAAAAGGACATTACTCCCAAACTACAAATTGTGTAAGAGATTGTTGAAGCAAATAACATCAAGATCGGTTCTTATTAAATTATCATGTAAATACAATCATCAAAGATTGATAAAAATTAGTTAAAGATGATATTGCTATTCTCTTGAATCCAATTGTGTATTCTTGGTAAGGTTTTAACGAGAATATAATTATTTATGCTCTTATTTCCATTATTTGATATTTGTATCCCATTGAATATTTTCAACCTAGGTTTTTTACGAGACAATTATTGCTTAAATAATTCAAAACTAACAAAAACGTTTTAAAACTTCAAAAATTAGTTCATAATTAAACACTATTAATCAAAATAGATAATTAATTATATTTTATTAATTAAACACATTAAAGTCACAATATTATACAATTTAAGGTTACAATAACATACAATTTATGATCACGTTCACAAATCAAATTTTATAGGTCACAAATTACCAAATTAGTTGATCACGTCTTATTTCTCGACCAAACATCGATCACAACTTATTTCTAAGTCTCATAACACAAATTTTGTAGGTCATAACATATTTCACAATCACAAATTATCAAATTAATTGATCAAGACTTATTTTTAAGTATCAATTCAAAAATATTTTACGTCACAATTGATTTCACGATCACAAATCATCAAAATTAATTGTCAATATAAAGGTCACAAATTATCTTTCATCTCACCGAATTCCCACCGCAACCCACTCCACCAACACACAATGTCATCGCCTCGTATCCACCACACCGACATACCACCCCCTCCCCCATTGTTTAATTTGGTGAAAATTAGAAGGGAAAAAAAATAGATTTTAGTATAAGTCAAACTAAACAATTAATTTTAATCGCATTTATCATGGACACACAACTTTTCTATCGTTTATTTTATCAATTTTTATCAAAATTTATTAAAATCTTATTTTAATAACCACAAAATGGATCGCAATAAATAAGAGACTTTGACTTCACTACCATAGGAGTCATGTGAGGGCAAATCATCCTTTGACTTGTTTCGTATTCAAGTTTTCTTTTCATTGGCCAATAGATAATTTCTCTTGTATGATGTCAAAGTGTCTCTCCACTGCAACCTCAATGATCAGGGCAACGAGATATGCCTTATAATGCATGTTTGACAATGATTTTAATTTTTTAATTACTTATAATTTGTAACATATGGACCTTACGGAATCTGTGAATAATAAATAGATAATAAGTTCTTTAGCTTCTACTTGATTTTTATTAAAATAAATAAATAAATAAATAAATAAATAAAACTAAATTTTTAACCAATTTTGAAAAAAAAAAAAAATATATATATATATATATATATGAGGTGTGTGGTTAAGAAATTGTGTATCTCATGATATATGTTTTTAGAATTAAGGGGAAAATATACATTTAGGATGTTCAAGTGATACAATTTAAAAATTAGCAGAAATATTTTAAAACTTCAAAAATCAGGTCATAATTAGACTTTATTAATTAAAATGGATTATTAAATATATTAAAGTCATGTTATATGTGTGTGTGTGTGTGAATGACATTACCATTATACTCCTGTAAACATTACATTATTACGATTATGCCATTGTCCACCCCTATAAATAGGGACCTTTATTATTTCATTTTATACATCAAATGAGAAACATTACTCATGCTCTCTCTATCTCTATCATTTTCTTATTCTAATTTTGATAGTTTTACAACACATTATCAGCACGAGTCTCTGCCCAATTGAGTAATACGACGGGAGTATGCTCTACAGTTACATCTAAATGATGAGCCTCTGTATCAGAAACCTGATTATTATTAATCAATGTTTTCCTTTCCCAAATAAAATACTTTTGACTTTAGAAAATATCCCATATATTGTAGATCTGAAAACTTCAAGAAAGATGGAAACTTTACATCTCTATATGATTCAAAAGTTTCATACGAGGAAAGAAAAACAAGGTCTCAATGTTGTGCAAAAAGGAAATCTGGAAAAATTCGAAATTTCCAAAGTCGATCTACGCAAAACCGTATATCCAATCGATGATCGGAGACCGAATCTGAAACCACGGCGGCAAGACAAATCTCCGGCACCAGCGCTTGTCGACGGCGGTGGCGAGTGACGTCGAAACGCATACATCGACGCGACGTGTGGGGCAGTTTCCGACGACAGTGTCAAAAGGCAGTTTGTTCATATCGACGTTTTTGATTTTTCTATGGTCTTACTTTTCTATTGGGTGTAGTTTTGGACATTTTCCGGTGGTCGAACATGGGGGCTTCGTAAAAACTATTTTTGAAGCAATTTCGGCGAGATTTTGAACTTTGGACCAAAAGTAAGTTTGTTCTAAATTAAATTTCAAACCTATTGACGGTTTCGATTTACTCATATGATCAATATATTAAAATATGGATGATTTTTCCCTTGATGATATGTTAAAATATATTAATCATGAATTGACGAATTTGATTAATCATGATTACTGATCTGATGATAAGTGCTAATAGAATATATATTCTAAATCATTTAACACTATTATGTGATCAATATGATAAATTAAAAGATTTAAAATAAGGTAGAAGTAATATAATAGTTGTCATGTTGTGATGTATTGAGTATAACTCATTATCGTAACGAACTGGACTATTATTGTAATACCACTTTTTGTTTTACGTACTTTCTTGAATACCACCCAATTTTCATGATGAATAATTTATTTGACAATTATTATTGATAATAAGTTGAATTATTTTGCAGTGGAAGGACTTGGACGCCGTCTCGATCAATGTGCCAATTAAGATATTTATAAATTGTTTACGTACAATTCCGTGTCTAATTGTTTATTTTAATTGTTACTTACCATTTCTATTTTAATTGAGTAGTAACTTGACTAAATTGCATTAAATTGAAGTTGAGAAAAGTTTGGTGACACTTTGGAATTTTATTTGAGGGATGTGGACTTAAATTAACTATTTATGAGAGTCGAAGGACTGAATTGCAAATTCCAAAAGTTTATACCTAACCCTACCTTTAACATCTCACTTACGATCTCTCAAGCTCACTCTCCGTTCCCTCTCGCTCTCGGACTCACTCTCCCCTATCTCTCAGTCCCGTCCGTTTGTCCCTCATCTCTCAGTCTCATCTCTCTCTCACCTCACGCAGCGGCCACCTAAATCGCATCAACCTCGCGATTTCTTCCCCAGCCGCTGACAACCTCACACCACCGGCACCTCTCACCGGCGATCACCTCCCCCGACACCAGTAAGGTCCCCTCCCCGCTTTATCTCCCCTTGGTACACACAAGCAACCACAAAATGTCGAATGCGCACACACCTCGTCTACTGCTCTCACACACTGAGACTTACACACACAACACAGTTGCATATATTGAATTGTATGAATGTACTGATGAATATATGTGTATATATATGTGCCTAATTTTCACAGTATTTTCAGATTTCGAAAAATTAGTTATTTAGTTTGGTTAATTGATATTTTAGTTTAATTTTGAGATTATAAATGTATGTTCAGATTTAGGGACAATTTTATATATGTATATTTTGTGTATTTTCAAATTCGTATTATAGTCTAATTTTGAATTTATTAAATTGGAATTTTGGATAATGCATAGATATACATGTGTCTAAATTTAGATTTAGACTTGGTTTAAATTTCGAAATTTAATTGATTAAATTCAGTTTTTAAATTTAGGTATTTAGTGTTTATATGTATGCGTTAATGATAGATTTCGAAAATTATTAAATTGATTTGTTAAATTGATTTTCTTCTAGTTTAATGAAGGGTTAAATTGAGAATTTTTAGAATTTGGGGAACGTGAATAAATCTCTGATTTGTTTTAAAGTATGTGTGTGTGTATATATATATATATATATATATAAATTTCTGATTTTTGAGATTTATGAAAATTGTAGTTTAGTTAACTGTTTGGGTGAAGTTTGGATATATGTTGGTTTTAAGATTTGTGAAATTTTTGGGACTTTATGGGAGTGGATTTTATAACGTTAGGTTAAATTATGTAAATTTGAGTTTGAGTTTGAATTTAAAAATAAGAGTTTCTAACGTGGATTGAAATTTTATCTCTTAATTTCGAATATGGTTTTATGTGTTTTGGTTATTATGTAAAGTCACGCATGGGTTAAATTGAAGTTTTAATCTCGGTTAATGTTTGATTATTATTAAAATGAATAACGAATGTGTTTGTGACCTGAAAGTATATTTTACTAAATGAATGGATACAACTAGGATTTTGGTACATTGACGACGCTGGCAGCCGAGGCTCCTCCATTTACAAATTCAGAAACGGTAAATACTAAGGACTGCAGGTAAGTAAACTTCCCCTATTTTCATAGAAGTTAAATGTAAATGTGAAATGTGTAAATGACTGTTTGCAACTTACTTGCTTGATGAACTTCATTTACTTTATGAAAGTATATGTGTATTTAAGGAAATGTTCAAGCATGCACGTTATCATGTCATTGCATCATTAAGCACGCATTGGCATCGAAATGGGGAAGTCAAATTTTTTAATGAAAGGAATGTGTCAAAGTGCAATTTTTGTCAAAAGTTATGTATCCCAAGTTTTTTTTTTAACAAAGAATGGGTGTACTTCTATGTCATGAAAGATGCGACTGGGAAATGGGGCGCGGGGGACCGGCGTAGCCGAATGTAATGAGCCGCTTTGCGGTGGAATGAAGTGAATGAGCCGCTTTGCGGTGGAATGAAATGAATGAGCCACTTTGCGGTGGAATGAATGTTAAACCGCTTTGCGGTGGAAATGTGAATGTGAATCTGGTTCCAAATAAGAATTGCCCACTGTTATCTGATTGACTAGAAGATACACCAAGTGAGCTCACGATGGAATGAAGTGAAAGTTTGAAATGTTAAGTGAAAGTTTTGAAATGTTAAGTGAAAGTTCGAAATGTTGAAAGTTTTGAAAGGTTAAAGTGAATGGGGATACATATTTCAAAGTTTAAAGCATTTCATGTCATAAGCATGCATTCATGCATAAAGTTTACTTACTGAGCTTTAGCTCACCCCAATCCCTCCCCAACATTTCAGGTGATGAAAGTTAGGTGATCCGAGGAGAACATTTGGCGGCTGACTCAGACAGTTCCCGCTGTCGACATTATTTAATAAAGTTAAATTTATTAAAGTTATCATTTGAATTTATTCCTTAATTCATTATTATTGAGAATTGTTAGGTTGAAGTTAGTTTTGATTAAGTATGACCGACGTATTATGAGTTAAGTTACATCTTATTTCATTTGTCAATACTTTTTGATATTTTGGAAAAAATCTTATGATTGAGGAGTTTGGGAAATGCATGAATTGGTTTTGGCGATGATGAATGTGATTGAGATGTGATGGATGTTTTAAATTTTTAAAATGGTTTTTGATGTCCCTCTACAGGTTGGCTATGTCCAATTTATAGAGGAGACTCTGCCGAAATTTCGCTAAAATTTTATAGTAGATAAATGAACATTTTAGTTGTGTAAATGATTTAATTCCGCGTTTAATGTGAATGGAAGTTGACACGCCTAGGTTTTAGACTCTTAAACTTGGGGTGTTACAATTATGAATACCTTGATTGGATTTGGAGATATAACTTGCTCATTTATGAAATATAATTATTTCATTACGTTGTTACCACCTATATGGTTGGTTTTATCAGCTTTAAATATACATATCACATTACCACCTATATGGTTGGTTCTACAAGTTTCAAGCATATCACGTTACCACCTATATGGTTGGTTCTACAAGTTTCAAGCATATTACGTTAACCTATATGGTTGGTTCTACTGATTTTAAATATTTCTACTCATATAAATTTGATATATTGTTGTTATTTGATATTTCAACAAATGGTACCAGAAGTTACCACTACCAAAAGATTGTTGAATTTTAATGAAAATATTTTATTAAATGATACCAGAAGTTACCAATATCTGTATTGAAAGGACCGATGAAAATAAATTATTCAACAAGAAAATTGTTGATGTATGATAAGACAATAGCACATGATAGCAAAGACATGACTAATATGAAAATAATCTCATCAGTATTATGAGAAAGATATTATTGAGATAAAAAGATTTGATCAAAGTTCTTGCACAAGCACTTATGTACTCCAGAAGAAGTACATATTTACTCCAGAAGAAGTAAAGATTATCATCTAAACATACTGAAATGATATTATTATTGCTCCTGAAGAAGCATAAACGAGTCATACTGGAAAGAGATACATGGAAAACACAAAAGGGGGGAAACATTTATTATCCTCAAAAGTAGAGGTGTGTATTAAGATTAATAATAATCCGTACTCTACCACCCCTAATCTTTTTTGTATGTATCAAAAGTAAGAATACTTCGTACTCCATCACTCCTAATCCTTTTGAAGTTCACAAGATTAACTTCAAATGCTCATCAATATTAGAGGTGTGTCTCAAGAGTAAGCATACTCCATACTCTACCACCCACAATATTTTGGAGATTCACAAGGATAAATTTACATTAACCGGACTCCATTTTCGCTTGGTACCCTTTCCTTGCAACCAATATATCTTAACTCCTGCTGGATCTTGTATTGGAACATATGATTGTAATTTTTCCAGCAGTTCATCGATAGTGGGAGCAGAAATAAGGATCCTCCTAGAAAATGGAGAGATAAATCCCTGTTCCACAATATAATCAAGAAATGTTAGTAAACCATCGAAGAAGTTTTTAACATTTAAAAGTTCAATAGGCTTAGTATGGAGACCCAGCTGAGCCCATGAGGTAATATTAAAGATTTTCTCTAAAGTACCAAAACCTCCAGGCATGGCAATGAAGGCATTAGAACCATATAACATGCAAGTTATGCGTTCATGGATAGATAACGTCTGTACTTCATGCCCTCGTGTTTTGCCTACGATATCAGCTAAAGGAACGGGTATAACACATATCACTCTTGCTTTTTCTGTTTGAGCGGATTGTGAAACACAACCCATCAATCCACTGCTGTCCCCTCCATATACTAGATTGATACCTCTCTCTCCCAACTTCTTCCTTAAAAGCACTGATGCATCTAGATATTCAAAGCCTCTCCCGATTTTTGATCCACAAAATAAACAGATAGTTTTGATCTATCGAAGTTTTGATCCTTCCATCTTTTAAGTGTATGAGGAAGGAATACTTACAGAAATTGTTATTTTGGGATGCATTAAACTGCGAAATTACTTGACTTTTTAAATTTAAAAATATTCACTATTTACTGCTCGTCTTTTGAAAAAGTTACTATTTACTTTTGACTAAATGACATCACTTTTGATAGTATCTCTGATAACATATATTTTGCTCCATAATGAATACTCTTTTGGTGATCTTTCAGTAACAATCTGTTAATACGTGAAGAATGAAAATACAAAATACTTTGTTAAAATATGTACACTATACTGATTTACCTTGTATCAATGTTGAGTAGCAAAAACATCATTGTTTATAACAACCTGACAAACAGGATCTTTTGATATTATATTTTTGAGACTATAACGGTCTTTATCGTTGTTGAATTGAGCCCATAAAGATAGTAGCTCACACTGCACATACCTACAAGGGTGCATCTCAAGAGTCAATCGGATATCATCCAATGACTCCTTACTCAGTCCACCCTTAATGAAGTCTATTTTATCATCTCGATTTCTGGATGAATATCCTATTGGGTATCACATGTCCATTGAGCACATTTGTAGCAACCATTTAACCTTTTTGCTCTTCACTTCTTTGCAAAAGTACTCTTACCTAAGCCAGACATGTGCTTAGAAAATAAATCTGGTAATTCACCAGCTAATCGAACTTCTGCTTCGATCAACCAATGAACATCTTCTGAGATAACTTGATCCATCAGCAGCCTCAAACTTTCGATTCGAACTCGGTAAATCTTTTTCAAAATATTTATCGAAAGATTTGAGTAGTATTTGCGATTATCTGATAATATAACATCAATTTTGATGGATCTGTTCTTCTCCCAAAGTGATCTATTTAAATGCGTTATTTAACACGTAAAAGAGCGTTGGCTCCGCGTATCATTGATTCCACTAAGAAAAAGGGAAAATATTTGTAATCAAAAGAAGGGGACAATGATCATTTTATTGAGATTTTGGTCTAATCATCTTTTTAGATATAATAAATCAAGGTATACTGATTTATAAACTCGAACAAATAAATATTGTATTGATCCAGAAGTTCATACATAAAAGTGAAATATGTATATAGTATGAACTAGAAGTTCATAAGTGAAATATACATTGTATTGAACTAGAAGTTCAACGATATTGAATTGAACCAAATATTCATACATAGAAATGAAATAAAACCGTATTGAACCAGAAGTTCTATAATAAACGATTAGATTATCAAATGTTTCAAATTATTTTCTATGAGAATAACTTATTCAAAAATTGTTTATCATACAACAATATTCTATGTCAAACAAGGATTAGCTCAAAAGACTTTATGATTTGTAAAAGTGCTGTAACACCCCAAGTTCAAAAATCTGAAACCTAGGTGTGTTAACTTCTCTTTACTTAAATGCGGAAACAAATCACTTAAAACTTCAGCATTTTCATTTTCAATTATAAAATTTTACAAAAATTTCGGCAGAGTCTCCTCTATAAATTGGACATAGCCAACCTGTAGAGGGATATCAAAACCATTTTAAAGTACACATCTCAACTCATTCAATCCCAAACATCATCAAAACCATTTCAATAAGTTCCAAACTCCTCAACAATATAATTCCAAGTAGATAAACTTTAACAAATGAAATAAGAGGTAATTTAACCTCTAATACTACACCCATACTTATTCAAAGCTAATTTCAACCAAACAATTAACAATAATATATGAATTAAGGAATAATTAATGAGAAACTTAAAAAAATTCTAATTTAACTTTATTTTCAAAGATTGGAGGTATAGCCTGAGTCTGTCGCCGAGTGCCCTCCTCGTCTCATCTAGCTTTCATCACCTGAAATATTGGGGAGGGATTGGGGTGAGCTAAAACTCAGTAAGCAAACTTCGTGCAAATGATGCATGCTCATGACATGAAATGCTTTAAAAATTCAAAATATGTATCCCCATTTACTTTACTTTCCAGAATTTTCAAACTTTTCAAACTTTCACTTAACATTTCAAAACTTTTACTTAACATTTCAAAACTTTCATTTCATTTCCATCGTGAGCTCACTTGGTGTATCTTCTAGTCAATCAGATAACAGTGGGCAATTCTTATTTGGAACCAGATTAACATTCACATTTCCACCGCAAAGCGGTTTAACATTCACTTTCCCACCGCAAAACGGTTTAACATTCACTTTCCCACCGTAAAGCGGTTTAACAGTCCACCGTAAAATGGTTGAACATTCCTTCGAAAAGCGACTTAATTCGGGTACGCCGTCCCCGCGCCCCATTTCCCACTCGCATCTTTTATGAACTACAAGTACACCCATTCTTTCTTAAAAACTTGAGATACATAACTTTTGAACAAACTTGCACCTTGACACATTTCTTTCATTTAAAAACATTTGACTTCCCAATTTCGATGCCAATGCATGCTTGATGATACAATGACATGATAATGTGCATGCTTGAACATTCTTCCTAATAACATATACTTTCATAAAGTAAATGAAATTCATCAAAGCAAGTAAGTTGCAAACAGTCATTTACACATTTCACATTTACATTTAACTTCTATGAACATAGGGGAAGTTTACTTACTTACAGTCCTTAGTATTTACCGTTTCTGAATTTGCAAGTGGAAAAGTCTCGGATGCCCGTGACGTCATTGTACCAAATATCCTAATTGTTCACATTCATTAATAAGTATGACTTTTAATTCACAATGTGACCTTTCGTTTAGATTAAAGCACACATAAAACAAGAAAGAATCTTTCATGCTTCCAATTCCCAAAATATTACATTCTAAATCCCTAAAACGCATAAGAATGTAAGATTATAATCAAGGTCTCAATTTAACTAAAATTAATCAAAACAACTGCATTAATAAATCCCAAAACTGAAATTCCAACTTAAAGTTCCAGATAAACTCTTAAATTTGGAAATCATAAAATTTTAATCTAAAATTTAATGTTTAAATGATTAATAAATTTTATAAATTCGAAATTCTCAAATCTGAAAAAAGATTATTATTATAATTCAAACTTTAACCAAATAGTTAACTAAGCTACCAATTTCATAAATTAGATTTATAACACAATCTATACATACATTTATATACATTAATCAATCTGAAATTTACAATACAACTCCAATTAAGCTAGAAATTTCACTTAAGTAATTAATTTTTATGAATCCATAAAAAATTCTGAAAAGTACACACACATACATACATACATACATACATACATACATATATATATATATATATATATATATATATATATATATATTGCCCAAAATCTGGATTTAACGGTTTAAATCTCGAAATTTAATTAAAACCCAAATCTTAAAATTCTGAAATCTTTACATACATACATAAATTCAACATATATACATTTTAGACGGGTGCGTGTGCGTGTAAAAGAGTGTATTGTGTGTGTAAACCGCGAGTGACTGTGCAACCGTGGGTGTGAGGAGTTCGAGCAGCTGTGGTCGAGAGGGAGGAAAAAAAACTAATCTTACCGTGGGAGGGGAGGTGGTAGAGGCCGAGGTTGTGGTTGGCGGCAACGGGGTGACCGTCAGTGGGGAGTGGCGATCGAGAGTGAGGCACCGAGAGTGGAGCGTTGTCGAAGAGAGAGAGAGTCGGGGGAAGACTGAGAGAGGTCTTGATGAATGGAAATAGGATAGGTTTAAATGTAAAACTTGTTAATTTGCAAATATGTCCTTCGTATCTCATAAATAGGTAATTTAAGTCCACATCCCTCAAATAAAATTCAAAGTGCCATTAAACTTTCCCCAATTCCCATTTAACACAATTTAGGCCACTTTCAACTTAATTAAATAGAAAATAGCAAGATTAATAAATAACGTTAATAATCACACATAGAATTGCACATTGACAATTTATGAACTTTCTATTTGGCACATTGATCAAGACGGCGTCCAAGTCATTCCACTGCAAAATAATTCAATTAAAACAATAATAATAATTTGTTAAATCATTTATAATGACATTAACATAAACATTACGTGAAAATCAAGAAACATGTAAATCGAAAGGCGATATTACAAGTGTGATATGTATACACTCCACCAAAACGCACTTAGATATATGATTGAGATTATATCCCTAAAAGGATGACATGTGTTGTGGCATTTTAGCTGATTGATATAATATAAGATTTGTGAACATTATGAGGAAAACACGCCTGAAGCGTAATTATGCCTGAAGCATAATGACAATCGATTCCAAAAACAAATATCTCTTGAATAATTGAGACAATCCCTTTGAGGCTAAATACTCATGGTGAGTAAAAGGGACATAGTTAAATGATAACATATTTATATACTTAATCTCTATATGTTATATTAAGATGAAATGGTATCAATAATTAAATCGAATACATACACAACTATCTTGTGAAAATGAGATTGATGGAATTGTAATACTTTGGCTAAATATAAAACCCCAATGTAGAGATTATTGTTCAAGGACCTGAAGTCTAAATGCTTAAATGGGTAAAGCCAGTAATTATTTGTACAAATAAAAAATATTACACAGTCGTAAAAGACGACTCGTTGCTTGCGAAATTTTTCATAGAACGACATGACATATGGTGGATAGACTATAGTCTAAATCACGAGCTTGAGCTCTTTGATATACCAATGAGTGAGATCAAAATGTATGATTCTCATCTCGGTACTTTGAGAGTATTCTTTGATGTACCAGTTGATCGCGGTACATTGGGATTTCAAGTAAAATGATTGTAGATTATATGTCGAAATCGATATATATTTCAATGATTGATTATACTTATACAAATCAGAAATTTTGGTTTATGAGATGTAAGAACATACATGTATAATCACTGAAAGATTCAATATACCCAGATTAGTATCAATATAGAATGATACAAATGACTCCATGATATAACATGTTGAAAGTGAAATTGGAGTGTACTATTTATGACATCTGGGACATTGATTATTCACTAGAAGTAAATTTGAAAATGGATATTTTATTATTCACCAGAAGTAAATATGAAAATGAATATGTTTAATTATTCACCAGAAGTGAATTCTAAATTTGATTATTCACCAGAAGTGAAATTCTAAATTTGATTATTCACCAGAAATGAAAGATGCAATCGATAAATTAGTACAACATTGCTTAATATAGCATGTTATGACATCATAAATGAGTTATGAACGATTTATATAAAGCACGTCATAAATGATATGTTTGATGAAAAGATTCGAAATTGCATCAATATACTTGTGATATTCCATGAAAGGAATAAATACGCGTTGCACTCTTTTTCTATTAGCGAAGGTTTTGTCCCACAGGGTTTTCCTAGCAAGATTTTTAATGAGGCAGCAGTTGAGGCGTATTAATGAAAATCTATGAGAATAATGTACTCTTTCTCACTTCGCTAAGGTTTTGTCCCAGAGAGTTTTCCTAGCAAGGTTTTCGAGACATTATCATAGCTATCGACGAGCTATAATTCAGCAACACATTGTTATACTGGAATGATATCAACAAATGAAGAAAATCATAGATATCTTATGAAGAATGTTATGATATCAGCTATAAAAGGAGATTTTTATATATACATATTCCAGACTAAAAATGATATCAATGTTCGAGAAATTCATGAATCCTCGATTGCACACTTTAGGGGGAGAATCATGCTGTACTCTTTTTCCTTCGTCCAGATTTTGTCTCACAGGGATTTACTAACAAGGTTTTAACGAAGGAGCAATTCAGAACTTCAAGATTCAGTACATGGTTTGTTCTACTCGAACATTATACTCAATGATTGACGATGACCAACATCAGGGAGAGCAACTGTACTCTTTTTCCTTCGCTCAAGTTTTATCCCACTGGGTTTTCTTAGCAAGGTTTTAACGAGGCAGGCAATTGCTTAATATGTCATTCAAGGTGGAGTGTTATAAATTGTGTGTGTGTGTGTGTGTGTGTGTGTGTGTGTGACATTATCATTATACCCCTGTAAACTTTACATTATTACGATTGTGCCATTGTTATTATTTCATTTTATACATCGAATGAGAAGCATTACTCATTCTCTCTCTATCTATATCATTTTCTTGTTCTAATTTTGATAGTTTTACAACAAGTCACAATATTATACAATTTAAGGTCACAGTAACATACAATTTATGGTCACAATCACAAATCAAATTTTATAGATCACAAATTACCAAATTAGTTATCACAATTGTTCAATTAAAAGTCACAAATTAATCACATATAAGACCTACAACTTTTAAACCTTATATTTCATCAACTTTTATTAAAATTTACTAAAATTCTGATAAGCAAGAGACTTTGACATCACCAAACATAAAAGTCCCGTGAGGCTAAAATTAATTATACAAGAGCATCTCTAATGGTTTATTGATATTTTGATTTATGTGACACTTAAGTAGATAATTATCACACCCATATTGATAAAATAGATATTAGGATTTAAAGCTTATTTCCAATAATTATTGTCTATAATTTTTTGTGTATACACGTGTCTTCAATATTTTTTGTGTATCACACACATAGATATGCAAACTAACCATTGAAGATTAAATTTTCATATCATAATTTGTTTTTCCTATGTGACAATGTATTTTTTTCCTAATTGATAAATCATTAGAGATGCTTTTAGATCTTTCATTTGCCATTAGATATTTTCACTTGCCCCAGAGTCACTCTGCATGCACTGCAACTTCTAAGAGGGCAGAGGGATTTGCCTTTTAATGTTTGTTTGATAATGGTTTTAATTTTTTAATTGTTTATAATTTGTAACATATAGCTTCTATTTGATTTTGATAATAATAATATATATATATATATATATATATATATATATATATATATATATATATATATATATATAATCGATTTTGATAAAAATTTATGAGATGCGTGATTTAAAATATTATAAAAGTTGTGCACCTGACGAAATATGTGATTAAAATTAGGGAAAAAAAATACACACTTAATTTGTTCAGGTTACACAATTTCAAAATTAAAAAAAATATTTTAAACCTTCAAAAAAGGTCATAATTAAGCTTTATTAATTAAAATAGTTAATTAAAAATATTTTATTAATTAAATTTATCAAATTCATGATATTATACAATTTAAGATCACAATAACATACAATTTATGGTCACATTTACAAATCATATTTTACAGGTCACAAATTAACATATTAGTTGACCGCGACTTATTTTTAGGTCACAAATCACAAATTTTGTATATCACAACTTATTTCATAATCTCAATTTATCAAATTAATTGATTACGGTTTATCTACAAATCACAAATCTTTTAGGTCACAATTGACTTCACGATCACAATTTAATAATTGATTGGTCACGACTTATTGCTCTGTCCCAGATCACAAATATTTTAGGTTACAACTAATTTCACAATTACAAATTATCAAATTAATTGGCGGCGGCTTAGCTCTCGATTACAAATCACAAATATTTTACGTCATAATTGATTTCACGATCACAAATTATCAAATTAATTGTTACAAATATTCAATTAAAGATCATAAATTATCTCTTATCTCACCCAATTCTCATCGCACCCTACTCCAACACCATCAGTTCCACCCATAATGTCGTCGACTCATATCCACCACCAACACCTTCCCTTGTTTGGTATATATATATATATGATTTTAGTTTAAGTCATTATCAACAATTAATTTTAATCACATATTTTATAGGATACACTATTTTTTAACAATACATTTCATCAATATTCATCAAAATCTGTTAAAAATCAAAATTTATTCCCTATCAAATTAATTGTATAGTTTGTAAATGAGGGATCTTATTGGGACTTTTATCGAAGTGGCTCGGTGTCAACGGATCCAACTTGGTAAACCACATCTTTCTTTCGAGTTATATAATTCTGGTTCATTTGGTTATGGACTTGGAAATCCAGAAGATGTCGCTGCTAATGAATCTTAAGATAGTATATTTAAGATCAATCAGTAACATTACTCACCCTCAACACTGCTTACTCATGTGGGACGTTTATGGAGAAGGACGTCGAATGTTAACTTCAGAATTACCTTCTGCGTGCAATATGCATATTTCAATGCATGGTTGAATGACATGATAGAATCCTGTATACTATAAGTGTTGGAATTATATATGCGCATAGAGTATAATTCACGACATTCAAAATAAAATGTTTATTAATTGCATTAATATAAAGTTGCGTTTGTCCATGAGTCGATTTAATATTACAGATTGAGTGTTGAAGTTGTTAAACACAGAAAGATTCAATTTGTAATTCGATCTAAAATTAACGTTCACGATCAGTAAATAAATATGGACAATTTATTTTGATAAGATCGTATCGATTTTATTAAAGCCTATCTTTGACTTTGGTAATAAAATTGAGAGTACGTTTGGAACGTATTGGATGGGACCACGTGAAATTAATTTGTGACATTGACCATACAAGTTTAATTTCACTTGACTATTGTACGTGGGACCTTAATCCTAATCGGATAATGGACTTCGATTACTAACTTGAAGTTCTTTGAGGTAGCAATGGGTGAGATCAATTGCTGATCAATGTCTCGGTACTTTGGGAATTAAAGTGAACTAACGAGGAACATGTATTCGTATTATGGAATCCGTCACCTTTTAGGTATGATCATAATCTCACTGGTTCTTCTAGTGGATAGTTGAATCTGAACTCAGTAATTCGACAGTGACTGTTGAATTCTATGATGTGATGTGATCACATCGAACTGTTAGATAGAAGATGAGAGTTGAGAATTTATGAATATTCAGAGAAGGGCATTTTGGTCATTTTAACTTGCTCCGAATATTCAAGTTGATCGACGGGGGTAACATGTAAGAACAATAAGTCAGAGGATATAATTATTGATTAATTGTTTCAGTAATTTCAATTTTACTAAGAGTGCAATCTCGTTCTTTTAGTGGAATAGAATGTGATTAATAAATTAATTTTGACTGATCAAGAGTTGATCGGGTCATAATTAATTTATTGGAACTTAGTTTAATTGGGTCCGATCAGGTTCCCTCGGTGGCTTCGCTATAATGGGTTTATACAGGCTTACTACCTGTATTGGGCTGTGCAGAAATGGGCCTGGGTTATGGTACTAGGCCTGGTAGGGTTTTGGAGTGTAAAGAGGTTACAAATAGTCTCCCAAGACTATTTTTCTTAACCTAATTGGAAAAGTTGTAGTGTGTGTTTCCTCTTTACAAAGAAACCCTAATCCTATTTTAACCTGGGTCTTGAGAAAGGTGACCACGCACCTGCACAGCTGCCATTGGAGAACACCGGGGAAAGCTTGAGGGTTTGAAGCTTTGGTGGAATCAAGAAGCAGTTGATGAAGATTATTGTAAAGCATGCTACAAGGGTAATCTTCTCGAAACCATTTTTGTGTGCAAAATTGTTTATTCCAAGTTGAATACATAGAACAGAAAATCCTGTAACGGGATGATCTATCACAAGAAATCAATTTTTGTGAGTAGAACAACCCGGGTTCCCAACAATTGGTATCAGAGCGTCAGGTTTTTGATACTGTTTTGTGTATTTTTGAATAAATAATCTTTTTTTATGCATGTGTTAGTAAAGGGCGGTGTTAGGTTTTATGTTATTTGATTGTTATTGGATGAATTATATTTTTTTATTGAACAAATTTATGGCCTTAGATTTTTGTCGTGAAATCTTGTATTTGTATTATCGAGTCTTGTAACAAAAGGGGTGGATTACGATTCCATGTTTTCCCTTTTGATTTTTTGATTTTTGCAATAGAATTAGGGTTTGTATTATTTCTATTGTAATTGTAAAATCATAGGACCAGATCTGCAGTTTCCATATTGAAGGACTTATTTTTGCAAAATTCGGAGGACTTGATCTGCAGTTTTTTAAGGAAAGGACCTGAGATGCAATTTTCGTATGCTGCACCAAATTTCATCATCTTCAACATACAGAGGACCTTGCTTGCAATTTCTAGAATGTGAACGATTTTGACATGCAGATCGGTGGATGGAAGCCGCAGCACGCGTGGTTGCTGCTGCTGTGATTGGTGGCTGAAGGCTGCACCTTTGAGTGCCGCCATCTCGCCCCGATCGTAGCGGCAGCGGCACCACAACTGCCTGTTGCGCGCGGACGGTAGCACCTGTGGGTGCTGCCGCTGTGATTGGCGATTGATGGCGGCGCCTATGATGTCGCTATTTTGCTTAGATCGCAGCGGCAGCGGCGGTGCTGTGTGTGGCAGAAAAATGGTGACACAGTGGTGTCGCCGCCTTCACTCAACGCGATGCGGTGGTGTTTTCTACACCATTGTTGCGTCGTGATGATGGTGGGGATGGTACCTGGTCGTTTCCTGCCGAGCTCATCGTGCAAGTGGTTGTGGCAGTTCCTGCCGAGTTCATCGTGCACACGAAAAACGTTCTTACAACTACTGGAAAATTTGTTGAATCGCGAGGGGCCCCCAAGATATGAAGGTCGCCAAAAATATGTAAGGTTCAACAGTTTAATCTAGTAGATAACAAAAGTTTTTGTGAATAAAAATACAATATTAATATTATTGTTAATTTTTCATCTAAAAATATTAGAAGAGTAAATTTAATTTAAACTCTTGACGATTTACTTTATTATTGTTGTAACTTTGAATGATTTTATTTAGTTTTTTTTTTTTTTTTTATCAAGGCTCCACATAAGATTTCCCATAAAGGCATGCAATTTCCAGGGTCAGAGTGCTTAAATTTGGAAAAAGAGGAAAGGAGTACTTATTAAGAAACTTATTAATTGAATTACTGGTTAGGAAAGATAAAAGAATTTAGTCAAACGGATGGAAATACCATTTGATCATAAGTCCATGTTCCAAACTGAGATGCTTGTATGCCAATTTCCATTGGATATACTACTAATTAATATTCAAAGACATCAGAAATCAAGTTTAGATAATTGAAATTCTGCAAGAGATTTAAGTAGAAACCATCATACGAATAACAATGGAAAGATGGAAATTGGTATTTTGTAGGTGACATATGGCAGAAACAAAACCAACAAAACATCATAAGCAGCATATTGTCCAAGTCACATCCGTATTGGAAATTAAACGTTGACTCCCTCTTCTTTAATCCACGTGATCTTTTGATGTTCAAAGTAATAATAAGCAAACAAGAAAATAAATATGAATACAGAGATTTACGTGGTTTGGCAACTTGACTACGTCCACGGACCCTCGCCAAAGTCTTTTACTATACATTAAATTGTTACAAATACATAGACTTTCACTCACCAACCAAATCTCACAAACCATAGAGAAAATACTAATAAAGAGCTACTATCTAACAAGAAGTTTTTACCCCTTGAATTATCCCACATGAAGTTACAAAAAACTATAAAGACAAAGCTCACAAATTTTCTCTCTATTTGGTCACAATATGATACTCTCTAAATGTGCAATTAATTGGCTACTCAACACACATATTTATAGGTAAAGAAAACCCTAAAAACACATATAACTTGTGACCCAAGTTGTTACCTTGTTGAGGTAGAATATCCAGAATAAGGAAAAAAAATCTCGGAAATCTCGCATAAGCGCTTCAACCCTAATTTTTTTTTTTTATCCTTCTTTCTCGGCCCATCTTCACAAAACCCTAATGGGCTCTTCAACATTGGCCCAAACCCATAATTTGGGTCAATATCCCGACAATCTCCACTTTAACATAAATTATTCCAAGCCAAAAAATCAAATCAACCATTGGGTAACAGGTAAGCATTTTTCACTTTGACAATCTCATACCGCACCATATGAGTATAAAAACTCAGAATTATCAACGAACTCCAAACTTTTCAATGGCCCATCACCCATGTCGAAAAAAATTGCTAAAATTATGTTGCAACTCCCATGTATGGTTTTTCTTGGAAGCTCATCAGCCATCAACATAAATTAAACCACATACCTTGATCTATACCAAATCAATGTTGTATGTAAACACATGTACCTGCGTAAGTAAAAACACATTATCTATCATGACAACTGGCGTCATGCTATGACGATGTCCCATCTTACTCAGAGTACACCATCACCACCCTCCACCAGAAGAGTCGCATTGTCTTTTGAACATTTAGTCGAGTCCACTCCACCTTTCAGACAGTTTCTTCTCACGTGCCCATATTGACCACAGTTCCAACACGTCACTTTTTTCTTCATGGAGTTCCCTTTCTTCCACTTTTCAGTAACAAGCAAATTATTACCACATAAATTATTACCAGATAAATTATCGCCTCCACCTAACCTCCGTTCTTCAGATATCAACTTACTTGTAACTCCTGCAAAATTCATCGTTTCCTTCTCGTACATTAAAATTGGCTTGATGTGCTCAAACTTGGATAGAAGAGACTTGACCTCAATACTTTATCCTCATCTTCAATTTTGACTCTAATAGATTCAAGCTCAGAAACAATCCTATTAAGCACCCTAAGATGGTCAAAGATTTTAGTACCTACATTCATTCTCAATGAATGAAACTGCTCATTCAAATACAATCTATTTGATAACACTAGTACAGAGAGACTCATTTGCGTCGGTTGTAAAACACAATACGCGTCGGTTGTAGAGGCAATGTATATGACTCAGACGCGTAAAGTCTTGACTTTACGCGTCGATTGTAAGTTGACGCCTAAATATTATCTTTAGGCGTCAGTTGGTTGTAGCTTTAGGCGTCAGTTGTAAATTTACAACCGACGCCTTTTATGTTTTTTTTTTTTTTTCCTCTTTCGTCCAGGCCGTTGCAGGTCAGCTGAACGTGGCCTGCAATGGCCCAGGTCATTGTAGCTCATGACTTGCAGTTACATAAACATGGTCTAGGTCATGACCTACAATCA
Organism: Ligustrum vulgare; assembly: GCA_963555705.1. Lineage (NCBI taxonomy): Eukaryota > Viridiplantae > Streptophyta > Magnoliopsida > Lamiales > Oleaceae > Ligustrum > Ligustrum vulgare. Next base: position 37,030,793 of record OY743175.1, read on the forward strand.
CCTAAACGTGGCATGGGGTGATCAGAACATTCTCCGCAAGCACATGCATATCACAAAATCTATCATCATCGAATATATATATAATAAAATTAAATAAAAAACAATTATATTTACAAAATTATTAATTTGTTATACAAATATGAAAATGCAAGTTTGAATGAAAAAGATTTACATACACACATCAACGAAATATTTTGCCTATAATTTTTAAATTTCGACGATTTCCTACGTTTAGTATTCTTTAAATGCCTACAAACAGTTAAAATGAATTATTAATTATTTGTTAATAAAATATAAAGTCATAATTATAAATTCTCATTCTTCAATAACTTATAATTTTTGTAAAGAAGCAAGTTGAAAATATTCTGTAACTATTTCATACACGTTTCTCATTACGTAGTAGCCACATTCCGAACCTCCAGGTTGTTGAGGACACTGAAATTTTCACATTGAAAACTAACATTAGTAATCAAACTAAATAAAATACGGAAATAATTCAAACTTTTGTAATAAATTTTAAATCAGTGTTTTCCATACATTTACATTTTGTCACGTTGTATTACCTTTCGTTCTAAAGCATCCACATGCCCAATACGTTTTGAAAACTCAAAAGTTTCAATAAATTATATGAACAAGTTACAAAATAATAATAAAACTCAAATTTCCTTCAGAAATTTCGGCAGAATTTCCCCTATAAATTGAACTTATCCATCCTATAAAGAGACCCTACTACTGAAAACTATCACAACTTCTCAACAATTACAATATAAATGCATCAATTTCACCACAACTCCGCAATTATTTCATGAAAATTATCCTAACTTATCCACTTATAAACAAAAAAGCACAACCAAGGAAATAATTACTTACGTGTTCAATATCAGCTTGATATACGTCACACTGAAATGCAACAGCTAAATCCAATAAGTATACCGTATTCATCTGAGGAGAAATCACAAGCAACATTCAGTGATTCCTACGTATTATGAACGTGTAAATACAACTTTAGTGTCTGTTTGGTAATGGGAAAATTTTTGATTTTTGTAGTTTTTTTTGGTTTTTTGATTGATGTGTGGTTTAAAAATATTTGAAAAGTCAAAAATTGTGGGCTTGACTAAGAATGAATGGTTGAGATTGAGTTTGAAAAGTTATGGTAAAACTTTTACCATTACCAAACAAGCTCTTAATCATCATATGATTCAAATTAGGTAAACACACACACACACACAGAGAGAGAGAGAGAGAGAGAGAGAGAGAGAGAGAGAGTATAAGTAATCTTACTCCTGAAAGTACGGTGCTAGAATGAATTTCTTAGTTTGTATTTCCTTCATGGTGTCAGCTAAATAAGTTAAAACACCATCTGCATTTGTTCTTACCGAAATCGACGCTATTTGTGTCGGAGACATGAATCCAATCGATTCAATACCGTATTGCTCACACAAATCATGAAGATACCTAAAAATAAATAAACCAATAAATAGAAATAATATAATAATTTAAATTGAAGTTATAATTTGTGGTCAGAAATCTTAGATTGAAAATACTTGGAGGATATATATATACAAATACATTTACACACACACACACACACACACACACACACACATATATATAAACATATATACAAACACAAATATTGTATATAGAGAGAATGAGTCTTACAAGGAGGGAGGGAGGTAGTGGCTGTGGTGGTGGGGGAGACGTGGTGGCGGAGGTAGTGGTGGTGGCAGCGGCACAACAAGCGGAGAAAAGGGAAAGAGAGAGAGGTGGGAGTCAACAGAAGAGATTGAGGCCGCGGGAGTGAAGTGAGAAAGGGAGAAGTTGCGGGAGTGAAGTGAGAAAGGGAGAAGGCACGCGTGGGGGAAAATAAATTAAAATTTGGGTGTCGGTTCTAAAGAGAACCGACTCGTAAAATCGGCGTAAAATTCGGTTTTGTGCATCAGTTCTCTTATTCTTAATTTCCATTTTCTTCACGTCGGTTTCTTTATTACAAACCGATTCATATTTTTGAAATATATATACAAAAATGTCACCGTCTTTTTATAGGCATCGGGTTTACTAAAAAGCGTCGTGTATTCCTTTTTCTTTTTCTTTTGTCAATTTTGTACTAGTGCAAGATCTTCATCTAATACAACTCTTCTAGTTTTTTCCAAAGCTCATTTCCAGCAGATATTCCATAAATATTTGTAAGGACATTCTTGACCAAAAAAAGTTGTATTGTACTAGCAACCTTCAAATCTAAATCTTCCCAACCTTCATCACTCTTCGTGGATTTAGTTTCTTTTTCTTTTCTTTTCCTTTGTTAGAACTACCCGTTGGTTTTCCCTTCAAAGTTTTGTGCAAACCCACCTAAATTAAAACATCTTTGACTTGTACTTGCCACAAGTCAAAATTATTTCTCCCATCAAAATCTTCCACGTCATACTTGGCAGACATATTTTCTTCTACTCCAAATTATTTGAACCACTTGATGATCTAATATCACTTGTTGCGAATTAAACATTGATTCCCTCTTCTTTAACCCATAGGATCTTTTGATGTTCAAAGTAATAATAATCAAACAAGAAAATAAATACAAACACAAAGATTTACATGGTTCGACAACTTTTCTATGTCTACGGACCCTCGTCAAAACCTTTCACTATATATTAAATTGTTACAAATATTTAAAATTTCAATCACCAATCCAATCCTACAAACCACAAAGAAAATACTAATAAAGAGCTACTATATAACCACAAGTTTCTACCCATTGAATTATCCTACAAGAAGTTACTAAAAATTACAAAGACAGAGCTCACCAATTTTCTCTCTATTTGGTTACTATATGTCACTCTCTAAATGTGCAATTAATTGGCTACTCAGCACACATATTTATAGGTAAAGAAAACCCTAAAAACGCGTATAAATTGTGCTTCAAGTTATTTCCTTGTTGAAGTAGAATAACCAAAATAAGGAAAGAAAATCTCAGAAATCTCACCTAAGTGCTTCAACCCTAATTCCTATTTTTTTCCCTTCTTTCTTATTCCATCTTCACAAAATCCTAATGGGCCCTTCAACATCAACCCAAATCTCATAATTTGGGTCAATATCCCAACAATCTCAATAGACAAAGGTTGGGGATCCACAAATGGTCGAAACACAGAGGTCGCATGTTCCAATCCTCACAGGTTCGAATATGTTAGGTATTTTATCAGTCTATCAGGTGGTATCCAAATTCTGGCCAGCTTAAGGCATAACCTGCTTTTTACGTCAACCACCAATCTCTAGGGCGGGTATAAAGGAAGACTCCTCAAATCAAGCTCAAGGAGTGGCGGACGCAGACATTTTGTAGTAGTGAGGCAGAGAGATGTACCTGTATTTTTTTAGGTGGACGTTACGGGGTTCAGAGGTAGCACCCCTGATTTATTTATTTTTAGAAAGAGACCGAAACTACAACCGTTTCTTCACCAAATTCTATTAAAAGTCACAAATTGTAAACATCCCAAGGAAATGTGAATTTATGCTTACAATATTTATCTATAACTGATACAAACAAACAAATAAAAAATTGTAAACATATATTCAATCCCCAAATGTGAATTCCAAAAGAGATCAATAGCACAAAATATTAGTTTCAAAATACAAGCTCCAAACAAACAATATATAATAATTTAGCCCTCATATATAAAATTCTCGATTTTTGATTTCTTTTTTTTTTTTAAATGGTCAGAGTTTTAGTGGGTCACATGCCCCCACAAGGACCCACTGTAGGTCCACCACTGAGTACAAGATCAAGCAAATACAATTACCAAACATCACATTCTGTCAAACATCAAACATGACCACTCGGTCATGAAACAATATATACAAACCAAAAAATTCAGTCACCAAACATCCCATTCCCAACACCATTGAACCAAGCTGTGTAGGACAAGCACTCCGTGAAACTCACTGGAGAATAGCGATGTTTGAAAAAATTAACTTCCCTCATGCACCATGGAACATGGGAACTAGTTCCTCCACCAAATGATTGCATACCCATTGGTCGCAAATGGGTATTCCATGTTAAACATAAGGATGATGGGTCTATTGATCGCTATAAAGCAAGACTTGTTTCTATAAGCTTCAATCAATACCCTGGTTTAGATTACAAGAAAACCTTCAACCCTGTTGTTAAAACTACTACAATTAGAACTGTTTTAACAGTTTCTGTGATGCAGGGATGGTTCTTGAGACAACTCGATGTATAAATGCCTTTTTACATGGTCAATTGACTAAAACCATGTATATGTCACAACCCCTGGGTTCAAAGATGCCTCGAAACAAAACCATGTTTGTCGGTTGAATAAGTCTTAAACAAGCTCGTGAAGCGTGGCACTCAACATTAAAACTGGCCATTATGAATCTGGGTCTTTCAAATTCGAAAGTGAATTCCTCCTTATTCATATATAACCAAAATTTTGTTTTATGCTATTTATTGGTATATGTCGATGACCTGGTTATCAAGGGCAGCGACAATAATTTTTTGTCTCATATCATTCAACAACTTTGAATTCGATTCTTATTAAAAGACATGGGCAAACTACATTTCTTCTTGGGAATGGAATCATTTCGATCAAATCAGGTTTGTTTCTCTCTCAAAGCAAATACATTCGGGACCTCCTATAAAAAACAAACAAGATAGGTGCAAAAGAAGTCTCCAGTCCATTGTTCACAATTACAACACTAAAGTTAGTTGATGGCATAGCCACTTTCGATAGCATTGAGTATAGAAGGGTCATTAGGGGACTACAATATTTGTCTCTCACTCGTCTGGACATCTGTTTTTAGGTACATAAACTCTCACAGTTTATACACAAACCTACGGTAACACATTGGGCAGCTGCAAAGAGACTCCTCCTTTATTTGAAGCAAACTATCTTTCATGGGATTCACATAAAAAAGTACTCAAGTTTCGACCACACGACATATTCCGATGCTGATTGGGTAGGCAATTTTGACGATCGTACATCAACTTCAACATATATAATCTTCCTTGGATCTAATCCCATTTCTTGGAGTTCAAAAAAACAAAGAGCAATAGTAAGTTCTTCGACCAAAGCTGAATATAAATCCCTTGCAAATGCAGCTTCAGAAACTATGTGGCTACTGTTTTTATTTAAATAACTTAGATTACCAATGCAATCTTCACCGAAACTTTTGTGTGATATAACTTGAGTGCAACTCACCTAAGTTTTAATTCAATGTATCATTCTATGATGAAGCATATTCAGGTTGATTTACGTTTTGTTCGTGATATGGTTCAACGTGGCATTATCATTGTTCACCATGTTAACACTCAAGACCAACTTGCAGATTTGATTACTAAACCACTAACAAGGCAGCGCACAGATTATCTCAAGATCAAGATTGGCTTAATCGATGGCAGCTCAATCTTAAGGGGGCATTTAAAGGAAGCTCCTCAAATCAAGCAGATTTATTCTAGAAAGAAAAATTTCTTATTACAGCAGGCAACTTGATTCCAAGAGGTGTAAATACTCTGTCACATGAGCGTAATAGTCAGGGCAGATTTTTAGTATTCTTTCATTCAATGGATCCTTACACTTGTATATATTTTTATTTAATCATTTGTAAACATTAGTGTTATGAAATATATTCCTTATAACACTAGTAAGAATTTTGTGTTCACAGTTTCTCAAACTTCATTAGCAAGGGCACCTAAGGTTAACATTCAACCTTCGTTAGGCATTTGTCACGTGACTTACATAAGCTGAATCTATTTAAAAGGACATTAATCATGATGGGTTTCAATGGTAAGATGGACATTTTTTCGAGTAGGTTTATCCTGACCACCTATTTAAACTTTAATTACTAAAATTCGGAAAATTTCATTTGTATAGGGCCCTTTTTTTTCACTGTAGCAGTGCTACAGTGAGTAGTAATGGCAACGGGTCGGGTTCAGGACGGGTCGGTCATTCCGCGTCCCACCCTGCGAACCCGCTAGATACGGGGTGGGTCGGGTTCGGGTTTTTCTCGAGGCTAGTCGGGTTCCTCTGCCGACCCGTTTGCGACCTGGATTTTTTTTAATTTTTTTTTCTCTTATCTTCTCTTCTATTTCCCCTCTATCGTTATGTATTCTAATGATAATTTTTTTGATGGGTTTTAATTCTTGGATCCATTTTCAATTTAGTTAATAAGAATGAAATGTCAAAAAAAAAAATGAATGCAGCTATTGAGTTGCTCAACAACTACCTTAGTTGGTAAGTCTTCCATTTTTTATCATATTGATTTTAGATAAAAATCAATATGATAAATCAATCAATCATGCTTTATAAATTAAATGATGAGTTCCAAGTGATAAATGACTTCATATTCATTCTTCTAGTTTAATGATTAACTTATACAGTGTCTCGAATTAAATAATGAGTTCCAATTTTATTTTATTTTTTAATTTTATATTATAGCGGGTCGTGTCAATAACGGGTCGGGTGGGACCCGACCTGAATTTGCGGCGGGTTTTCAATTTCCATCCTAAACCCTCCCCGCGGGTCGGCGGGGCGGGTTTTTTTGGCCCCATTAGGGGTGGGTTCGGGTCGGATTTTTTTGCTATTCCTAACAATGAGGGCCCTGCATGTACAGGTGTGTACCTGTAGCACTTCTCATAAAATTTTCATCTACCTATTATTGACTCCAAGACATCAGATATAGTGGTACTTTTTTTTTTTTTTTTTTTTTTGGTAATTACTGAAAATTTGAACATTTTGTCAAGGTAGTGGCTTTAGTGTCATCATTCAAAATTTTAATTCCTCAGTTAGCTAGGGTAAATCAAAATGTCAAATGGTCACATAGAAGGTTCATTTTGTCACATTATTGATTTTCGAACACAAAATAAAAGTCCATGGTACAAAATATGAAGCATATCTTCAAAAAAACATCATCAAAAGACAAACTGAGTTTTAGGCAATGTGTATTCTGCCCCCCTTAAATTGAACATTTGTGCAAATATTAGTTTGAAAGTCCCTGTCCCTATGTGATAGATATACGTACCTTTTCCCCGATCAAGACATGTATGCATATCACACAGCCCAAAAAAATTCTATAAAATCATTTGGTTCAACAAGATAAAATCTTAGTATAAAAAAGACGGCAAAATGAAAGAAAAAATGGAGCATACCTTGTAACATGAAGGAGAGTTATCCATTATGGGGAAAATTCCAGTTGCGTTCTCCACTTGAGGTTGCGGCACAATAACAATTATTTATCTTATCAGGAAAAGACAGCAAGATAAATTGTGCCCAACTTATTTGCATCAGTATCAGTCCGACGAGTCAGGTCAGGTTTTGTATAAAGAATTTATTTTGCTCATTCTCTGTCAAAGCTATCCCAACTTTATGAACTTGTACCTATAATTAGCATGTTTAATGCATCCCCACTTCAAGATGTATTTGAGTGTCAATGAATGTACATGGACCTTTTAAAAAGGTACCCCTAACTTTATGAACTTGTTAATGTAATTAGACTGTATAATGCAGCCCCACTCTGTATTCAAGATATATTTTACTTTCATGGCATGGTTTTAATCTGAAAATATCTACCCAACAATTCATTAAACACATATTACACATCTGATGTTTTGCCCCAGTTTCATGCTGAAGTATCTGTTAAATTTGTCAACACCCAGACCAAAAGTAAATATAGCAACATTTTTCAAAATATTTTTTTGGCCTATGATTGTTGACCTTGAAGCTCATGTATCAACAAAATCACGCAAACTCGCAATGATTCGAATTTCAATAACACATAATAGCTGCTCGACCTTTTAAGTAGGTAAAATGCTCCTGCAAAAATGCTTTTAATGTGGTAAAATGGGTCACTTTATTAAAGATTGCTTAAAAAATTTAAAAGACCAAAGAAATGGTAGCAAATATGAGAGAGGCTTATGTGTCTAATACTGCAGTTCAAAATCAAGATTGGGTTGTTGATTATGGCTGCTCTTTTCATATGAGTCTCAATCTTTAATGATTTTTTGGTTTTTCAAAATTGAATGGGGATTTGTAAAGTAAGGCAATAATGATTGATGTCGGTTAAAGGTATTGGTAACATTGTTTTAAAATTGAAAAATGACAAGATATTGATTCTTAATCATACAAGGTTTGTTCTTGCTTTGAGAAGAAATTTGATTTCTTTAGGAGTTCTTGATGATGAAAACTATCAATTCGAAATCAGTAATGACTTTACCAATATCAAGAAAAATCAGAAACTAATTGTTAGTTATCCTAAAACAAATGGGATCTATATTATGCCTACTGAAGTTGTTTCACCTTCAGATGCCACTAATCTGATATCTCAAATTGACATATCAGATTTATGGCATAGAAGACTAGGTCACCTTGGTGAAAAGGACCTAAAACTTCTATCTAAAGAAAGTTTGTTTGGAAAAGACACTATTCAAGACTAACCTTTCGTGAGTAGTGTATTTTGGAGAAACAGAACAGGCTTCCTTTTGGTACAGGCACTCACAAGTCAAAGCACATATTGGAATATATTCACAGTGACTTGTGGGGTGGGGAGATGCACTTGTGGCCATAACTTCAGATTATAAGTATTACCATAGATGATTTTCCCAAAAAACTGTGGATTCTTTTATTGAAACCAAAATCTGATACTCTTCAAACTTTAAAGAATGGAGATTCTTAACTGAAAATAAAAAGGTAAGAATGTAAAAGCTTTAAGAACAGACAATGTGTTAGGTTTATGGAATTTTGAATTTTGATCAATATTGTAGTACTTATGGTATACTAAGACATAGAATAGTTTCCTATACTCCTCAATAGAATGGTACTGCAAAGAGGATGAACATAACTATTTTTTAGAGAACAAGTTGTATGCTGAGCAGTTCAAGTTCACCAAAAAAATTCTGAGGTGAAGTTATTAAAACAGCTTGTGATTTGAATAATAAATGCCTATTTAGTGCCATTGATTTCAAATTTTCTGATCAGATGTGATCAGGTATAAATCCTGATTATACTTACTAAAAAGTTTTGGATGTGCAACATATGCACATCAAACAGATTCCGAACTTGATCCCAAATCTGTTAAGTGTGTGTTTCTTGAGGTATGTGGAAGATATTAAAGGTTACGGGCTCTGAGTAAGAATAGGAGGTTGTAGAATCATCATATGTAGATCTGTAGTCTTTAATGAAGAAGATTTTCCTTACTTTACTCATAACACTATTAAATAACTTAATAAGGATGATTTCACTGTCACTAAAATAAAAGTTGATGAACAAGATAATGATGAACCTATTCAAATTGAGGTGGAACAATCTCAACGTAAACCTGCACCTGAAATTAATTGTGATATCATCATATAAGATGATGAAGTTAGTCATGCACATGACTTGCAGGATTATCAACTTGTTAGAGATAGTGAGAGAAGACAAATTAGACATCCTTCAAGATATCAGGAAATAGATTTTGTATCTACACAACTTGAAACTGAATCCTTTAGTCTAGAACCTGAATCCTACAGTGAAGCTATTTCTTATAGTGAATCTACAAAGTGGCTTACTGCAATGAAAGATGAAATGGATTCCTTGTACAAGAATCAGACTTGGACCCTGATTAGAAAAGTGTAAACTGATTGACTTTTAAAGGGTCTACAAGATTAAAGAAGATGAAGGAAAACTTGAAAATAAGAGGTTTAAAGCCAGGCTGGTAGCTAAGGATTTTACTCAAAGAAAAAACATATATTATAATGAAATATTTTCTCTTGTTGTGAAATATACTTACATTAGGATTTTGCTTGCTCTTATGACTCAATTTGATTTAGAGTTAGAACAAATTGATGTTAAAACTGTATTTCTATATGGTTCATTGGATGAAATAATTTACATGTCTCAACTTCGAGGTTTTAAAAGTAAAAAGCTGAAAGATTATGTGTGCTTGTTGAATAAATCTTTATTTGGTTTGAAACGAGCTCATTGACAATGCTATAAAAGATTTTATTCATTTATACAAGGCTTAGGTTTTAAATTATATGAATATGATCCATGTTTTATTATAAAACTAATAATTTTGAGATGTTTTATCTACTTTTATATGTTGATGATATGCTTTGGCTGGTCATAATTTTGTTATCTTAGATCAAATTAAAGTGAATCTAAAATTCAGAATTTGAAATGAAAGATTTAGGACCTACTAGAAAAAATTTAGGTATGGAAAATAAAAGAGAGAGAACAAATACTGAACTATTTTTAACTTAAGAATCTTACATCGTAAAGTACTTAGAAAATTTTATTTACAAGATGCAAAACCTGTTAATTTTCCTTTATCTAGTTATGTGAAATTTTTTGAATAACATTCTCCTAAAAATGATTCTAAAATGAATAGAATGCGTAATGTGCTTTATTTTAATGCTATGGGGTCTGTAATGTATATTATGATATGCATTAGAACCAACATTGGCTATTCTATTAGTGTACTGAGTAGATTTATGAGTAATCCTGATAAACTTCATGTGGAAGCTATGAAAAATTTGTTTAAGTATTTGAAGGGTATACAACACTTAGGATTAATGTTTATATCTCATAAAAATGAGATATTTTTAAAGGGGTTTGAAGACTCCAACTTTGCTAGAAATTGTGATAATAGGAAATCAACATCTGCAAATATGTTTGTCATAAATGGTACATGCATTATTTGGAAATCTCAACTTCAAAAATTGTTTGCATTGTCCTCAACTGAAGCTAAGTACATTGCTGTCACTAAGGCAGTAAAAGAAGGGTTTTAGTTGAAATGTATTTTGAATTAATTAGGTTTTGTAGAAAATCAAGTGGAGCTTTGTACTAATAATCAAAGTTCTATTTTCTTAAGTAAAAAATCAATTTTTCATGATAGGACAAAAATATGTAGATTTTAAATTTCATTTCATCATAAATATAGTAGAGAAAGGTGATATTAAACTTGTTAAAATTTCCACTAATGTCAATATAGTAGATGCAGGTAGAAAAGTTATTCCATTGATCAAATTTAAGGGCTCTTTATAGTAGAGAAAGGTGATATTAAACTTGTTAAAATTTTCACTAATGTCAATATAGTAGATGCAGGTAGAAAAGTTATTCCATTGATCAAATTTAAGGGCTCCTTAAGATTAATTAATCTTGAACAATTCTGATTTTGTGTGTTTTTGTTTGAAGGTACAATGAGCAAATGAAACAGTGTATAAGTTCAAATCCACTATCCTATTTCCAATTACAGCAATGTGGATATTGTAAATTGTTTGGGCCTTTTTGATTGGGTTGCTAGAATTGGAAATCTGTCCAACATTAACTTGACCTTATTACCTAGCCCACAAATGTGGCCTGCTAGGAAGTATCTAGAATGTATAAAAGCGTATTTGTGGTGCACGATTTTTCAGGTAGAGATTTTTCATTTTATAACATGAAGAATATACAGTGGAAGGAAAATAAAAATCATTAAAAGGCTAAATGATGTAAAGTTAGTGCTTAAAGGCTTTTTCTACAAGTTGATACCATTACGACATTTGATTTCATAAACCTATTATACTAAAATATTACTACATGTATGGATATCAAGTATCGATACATTAGTGAGGCATTGATGGTTGAGTTGTGGAAATTGGCGCCAACATTTAAATCATACGGGTAGTAGTACACAAAAAGGATGTATCGATACATAGAGATAAAAAATGTATAAGTAAAAAATTCCATAGTTAATATCATGTATAAATGTTAGCCTACTGTTTCGATGTTAGGTCTCCAAATTGTTTTTTTTTTTATGTGTTAACACATACATTAAACTTGTAATGGAAGGAAGCAAAAGGTTAACTGAATATTGAAACCATTTGGAAGGATACAATTTAACACTAAACTAAAAATTGATGTACTGACTTTCTTGTTGCAAGTATCGATACATGATATCGATGCATGCAGTCAAGTTTTGATATTTAATTCCTGGATTTTTGGCGCCAACATCCGTTTTACGTAAGTATCAATTTGATATTAGGATCTATCAGATTTTAGGGACAATAATGTTCTCAATGAATGCCCATTTATGTACATATATAATTTTGCGTTATGCAAATTAACCTAGAAGATAGTTCAACATTAGGTATAAAGTTCAAAGTTTACTATGTTCCCAATCATCATCCGCAATCCTAATATTTTTACTATCATAAACTTAATTTCATAATGCAAAAAGTAAAACCTAAATGTTCAAAAGTTTAACATTATATGCAAGGCTGTTTTACAAAAGAACGAAATTCTTGTCTGGATGTTAAACAAAAGATCACGGGACGTTACATTCTGTAAACGCTAAATTTTCTAACCATTGGTCAAGTTATAACTTTAGGAATACAAAAACTCAAATGTATCGGCATGGTAATACTTGCTCCAGATGCTAGTAAACCTGTAACAGTAAAGAGTTGGATATTTGGATAGGTAGCTCCAAATTTTAGTCTCAAGAATATACATATACTTCGAGCCATCATACAATACCTACCACCCGGTCAAAGTCGTTTCAAATATTTGATGTTCCATCATCTACAAGTTGAAAACCTGAAAAATATAAATACAAAGTATTCAGCAAGTAACAATATTTTTCTTTTAAAAAACATGACTTTTAATAAAGCCCATATTACAAATCAATTACTATCTCAAGTGCGCATATAAGAAGCAGGGAATATTAAATTCTGAATTCAACGTGGTATTCCATAAGTTCTTTTAACAAGCAGGGAGCTGAAACTCCTAAAATCTATTAACAAGCGTAACCACATTATATTGTAACATGAATATCAAGATAAGCCCCATATGCTAGATAACAAGCTGGATAGAGTATGATAATAATATTATACAGAAATATTGACTTTATGCAATATCGAAATAAATCATGTGTAAAAGCACGAAGTGGCATTAAAGAGCATATAAACTAGAAAAAGTGTTACTTACATTTTTCGAGTCCTGAAAATAGCAAAAGAATAAAAATCAAAATTCTGTTTTACTGGAAATTGGTTAATGTATCGATTCAAGATGAACATGTATTGATATATGTTCTTGCAGGACTGCAGGTATCAATACATTGTATCGATAATTGTGATTCTGCTTCTGTAATCAGATTATGATAATGACTTGATTTCAAAGATATCTTTAACAAATGTTGCAGAATATCTACAGACATGAAATGGAACTTATCAGAGTTATGTCATTACATTAACATGCCCTGATTTGAAATAAAAAATTCTGAAACTTATCAAATTACCTTAGAACTTGAAAACTTAGAGAATTTGTGGAGTGTTTTAATTTTTTCTTTTCAGAATTGGTGCGTTCAGTCGTTCACTAAAAGATGACTTCTACTTATAGTGAATAATTTTAGGTGGCCAATCATTTCCTACCAAATAAAAAATGATTTTTAGACCAATCATAACCTACACTAGCTTGAGGGAGTCATCTTGGCGAAGCAGTGGTGGTTAGTTGCATGTGGGCGTCCATTTAGTGCTAGACAAATGTCAAGTTGTAATATGTCAGGGTGGAGGAAAATCAGAGTCCACTATTTATTAAAAAAAAGGTGCTTAAATCCGAACAACCCGCCTACAGGTATTGATACATGAAGAACATGTATCTACACATGGCTTTGATTTTCTTAAGAATTGATTTTCTAAAAATAGGAAAAAATGTGGGTTGTTACATCGTTTTGGTTTCATGCTTTCACTTGTTACTTTCCTTGGACCATTGGATGTTCGACATATGCTCAACAAAGGATGTAGGTGTTTCTACATTGAAACTCCAGGGTTTAGGCTGAAAAAGATCATGTGTTCTTACTGCTATTTTTACATTTCTGTACAATCTTGTATGTCTGATCTGGATATGAGGCCAACAAGTAGTTTAACCTAGACAATACCATTTTAAATTATATATTTTATTATTTGACGAGGATTAGTGTTTGCAAGAAGAACACATGGAGAGAAGATTTCACTTCGAGCATCTCTGCCTAAAGAATCAAGTTAAAACCAAACATTTGATTTTTATAATTTTATTTAAAGAAAAGTACCTCAAAGTTTTCTTATTTAAAATATTGTATTTTTTTATTACAAAGGTTATATAGGGGAGGGAGATAAGAATTGAACCCTGAATCATTGTCGGAAGGGTGCACTCAGACATACAGTCACCGGTAGAACCCCTCGAATCACTATTTAAACTATTATTTAATATAAGATTATATTTATAATTAATTAATTATATTTTCTTAATTTATGTAAAAACTAAAATAAACTCATCTTTATGTCAAGCCACATCGTTTGAAACGATTTTAATATTTTCCAAACCAAACTATATCAATTCCAATTCCAATTCCAATTCCAAAACCAAATCAAATCAAATCATTTTTTACGATTTGACGTGATTTGTTAACAAATAAATTAGTAGATTTCAAACGAGCCCAATTATACACATTGTCTAAAATTTCAAGTTAAATGTGCACTTTATGTTTTGTAATGATAGTGTCTTTTGTGTTGTTGTCAACTTAAAGATGTGAACTATAGTGCAAGTGATTGAATCAGATGGTCATTACTCAGAAATATGATTTGAAATTTAAGGATGATTTTGGAACTTTGAATAATTGAGAATTTGAGTTAGGTAATTTAAATAATGATTTTATTTGATAATAACATTTAATGAATTTAAAATTGAAAACGGGCTAGAATAAAGAAGTGTTCTACATTTTTTAAAACTGGACACCCGTCTTTATTTATTTTTATAATATTTTTTTTTTAAAAATCTGGCAAAACAGTGATTTAACAATTGAAACTTAAACCAACACGTTTAAAGCGGTTTGGAGTTTTTGAAACAACCATTTCACATTTAAAATCAAATGAAATCAAACCATTTATTGCCGTTTGGCTCGTTTTTGCAGTTTGACGATTTTTTTGTTCACTCCTACCAACTTTTAATATATGCCTTTGTTTGGCAAAGACTAAAATAAGATTTTAGTAGATTTCGAAAAAAGTTGATTAAATATATGGTTAAAAAGTTGCGGAACCATGAAATATATGGTTGAAATTAATTGTTGAATTTGATTTAAATTAAGCCTCCATTTGGTAAAAAAAAAAAAATTATAAATAAAGAATATTATGTTTTGAAATAAAATATATGGTTGAAAGTGATTTCAAAAAATGTATGTGATTAAAAATTAATTTGAAAAATGTGTTTTTTATCAATTTGTTTATATACAAATTTACCAAAATGGAATTTGGATTAAAAATTTTAAGCACTCTGTGTGTCTGGCCCTCGGTTTTTTCCAAAACCTCTGTTTGACAAAAGCAAAAAAAAATATGTTTTTAAACAATACAATTTTCTAAATCATTTTTTAACCACACATATTTATCTCTCCACTTTTCAGCCACACATCTTACCTAGAAAACATTAAAAAAAAACATATTTTTAAACATCAAAATTTTAACAAACAGTAAAGTTCTGTACAGTACATTTTGGATCAAAGTTGGTAGGCGCAGTAAATTGCAAGAAATTTGTGGGCTCCGAATAATTTTTTTAGGACCATGCTGGGCTCCACCCCCTCCATGTGAGGAGGGGGTCATTTCGGGGGTAAGCCCCGATATACTTCTAGCATTATTCATTTTTCTTTTGATAGTTGTGACACACCATTTTTTTGACTTTGTGGGACCCGCCATCTCCTCGCAAGTGGGCTCCACCCCTCCATGAGAGGAGGGGGTCATTTCAGGGGTAAATTCCGATGTGTTTTTAGCATTATTCATTTTTCTTTTGATAGTTGTGGCACACCATTTTTTTGACTTTGTGGGGCCCGTCATTTGTTTATATTACATGTCGTACAAAGCCCAGTATTGCTAACATCAAAGTAACTCCAGAAAACTTAGTTTTTTCCAATCAAACAGTATGGCGCTCATCACCTCCAAACGTCTCCACTTAGCAGCGGCGGTCATACAAACATACGCCGTATGTGTACTCTCCCTTAAGGGTTGCCCTAATTGCGGTTCCACCTCAGTTCCCTAC
The DNA here is from genome assembly GCA_963555705.1 of Ligustrum vulgare. Lineage (NCBI taxonomy): Eukaryota > Viridiplantae > Streptophyta > Magnoliopsida > Lamiales > Oleaceae > Ligustrum > Ligustrum vulgare. The sequence continues at coordinate 37,046,818 of OY743175.1, forward strand.
CCTCTTAGCACCAATCCAGATTGCGGTGAACAGTCCTATAATATCCGGTGCAACGCCACCACCCTTTTCTTCGACTCCCTCGATAACACCTACCCAATCACTTCCATTTCCCCCTACAATCAACGCCTCACCATTGAACCCGCACCTTTCCTCGCCAACACCTGCATCACTACCGATCGGCTCACCTCCAATGGCCTCCAACTCAACTCCTCCGCCCCCTTCAACATCACCAGCAGTAACACTGTCCTCTACTTCAACTGCCCCATCAGCATCTTGAATTCCCCCTTAAACTGCACCTCCAACAGCCTCTGTCACGTGTACATCAACGGCACGGCCCGGAGTGGCTGCGTGAATACGCAGATATGTTGTGCATTGCAGACGGGGGACTCGGTTACTAGGTACAAGATAGGGGATGTGGGTTGCGAGGCGTACAGGAGCTTCGTGAATTTGGATTACAGTTTGCCTTTGAGCAGATGGCCGGCGCCTCGGGTGGAGTTGCAGTGGGTTTTGCCGAGAGAGCCCACTTGTGGGGAACTAGGCGATTGCGATTCGGGCTCCACTTGTAGACCTGATCCAAACTCGAATGGTGCGAGTGCGATCAATAGGTGCTTTTGCAACTCCGGGTTGCAATGGGACTCGGTCGTTGGACTATGTACTAAAGGTGAGTTCTTCAACTTTCCTATTCATTTGCTTTGCTTTTCTAGTTTCTTGATTATGCTTTGGTTTTGTACTATACAGCATACTTCAAAATGTGCCTTTTTTTTTTTTTTTTTCAATTATAGCCCACGTTTAGTGTAGCTAAAAATAGGAGTTTTAGTATTAGATTTTAATAAAAATTGATAAAATATATAGTCAAAAAGTTGATAAAATTAATTGTTGACTTGGAGTCCGTTTGGTCCAACGTATTTTTTTCAATTTTTTTAGGAATCTTGAGTTTTGAGAAGAATGTGTAGTTGAAAAATAATGGGTTCGATAGAAATATGTGGTTGAAAATTATTGTGAACAAAAAAAAAAAAAAAAAACTCATGACCAAACGGGCTCTTAGACTTAAAATCACACCAAACATGCATAGATTTCATGCTAAATTTGGAGTTAGCTGCAGAAATCCTTGTTTGTTGAGAACTTTTCTTTCTATTTTTTCGCTCTAGTTTTGCAAATGTGGTCTGATAACCTCGGTTAAATCTAATATGCAGTGTATCACGATCCAGGTGACCGTAATAAACATCGAATTGCCCTTATAACAGGTACCTCGTCTATCATTACCTTTTTTTTTTTTCAGGTTGAATGAGTATCATGGAAGAAAATCACTGTCAACTAAGTGTCAACAATCATAAGATAAGAAAATAAGAAAAGTAAGCATAAGAGAACATTGAATATTAGATGGGTGATCCAAACAATAGAATTCCAACTGCAAGAAAATTAATAACTCACACAAGGGATGAAAGGTCTATATATAATTGAATTTACCACCATTTGTATTGCTCTTCAGATGAATAAGTCAAGTAATTAGATGTGTTAAGAGTTAAGGCGGCTCCTTGAATATCCCATGTTCCTTTCTTGAATAATTGTTGATTTAATGTGTCCCAAGTTTTTTTTTACATTTGTGGGTTTTTTGTTTTTTTGTTTTTTTTTCCCAACTAAATACAGATGACTTATCTTCCATGATCAATTGATCATGGAATATAGAATAACCATTTATTTATTTATTTATTTTGGTCTTGTTTTATTAAATTAATAGAAATCATACACTTAACAATGGGGAATAGGCAAAAAGGGTCCCTAACCTATGGGTTATTGTGCAAATGGTCTCTATATTCTAAATCTTGGCGCAACCATCCCTAGCTTTCCACTTAACGGACAGAATTAGTCTTTTTGGATGGTTTCATCCAATTTACCCTTAAAAAGGTCAATATTTTGATAAAGACTAAAACGTCTTTACTTTTAGTTAATATAAAAAAAGAAAATGAAAACGAGAAGGAAAAAGAAAAGGAAAATTATTAGAATATGACAAAAATAAAATACAAGTAATCATGCCAACCAATCTTTAGTAAGAGAACCTCCAATGCATGTCGTGGATCGCTTTGAAAATTGTGGTATATAAGCAAAAATAGAACGTACTTAAAAACATACATATTTAATGCAAGTTGATAGGGACTCCGTCATTATGATACAATAGGAAAAAAATGATATTTCGAAAGACTTCAAATCTACATGACATTAATATCTAATGAGTAGACTCTCAAGTTCTAAAATTGATTTTCAACGCATTCTATGAATTTTATCTACATCTCTTTTATATATTTTCTGAATACAATAACATCACCTTTAAAGTTTCATATGAAATATAAATTTTGTTGAGTTAGAATGTATAATGGAGCTATTGAATCCAAACTTCTAGAAAATTTATTTTATTTCTTTGTTGCATCGTCTCAACGAATCCACTTACATTATACAGAATTTTTGTTAAATACATGTCATTTTGCTTTTGTGTGATTTTTTTTTTTTTTTAAATGTAAGCTGTGGTTGTATTAGAGATACTCTTATGTGGAAATGATTGGTAGCCTAAGTCGACTTTTCTTTTGTTTCTTTTATATATATATATATATATATATATATATATATTAGTTTTATTTTTTTTATTTATTTAACTAAAGTATGCATTTTAGTTTTTATATTAAAAAATTGAAATTTTTAGTGGTCTTTGGATGAAACCCATCCAAAAGTACCAATTGTGTCTATTAAGGAAAATGTCACTTATGTTTGCATCATGATTTGAAGGTTAGAGACCATTTACGCAACAACTCCATAGGTTAGGGACCATTTGCGCCAATTTCTTCTTACTTATAGAAGGACAACAATTTAACAAGATTGCTGTGACTGATGCAGGTTTGACTACAGGCCTTAGTGTGGCACTCTCAGCAGCATTGATTGGATTTTTATTCTACAAGCGACACCAGCGCATCAAGAAAGAGCAAGAACGACTTACCCGGGAACGAGAAGAAATCCTAAATGCTGGTGGTGGCAAATCAGCAAAACTTTTCACCGGCAAAGAAATTAAGAAAGCAACAAATCAATTCTCCAAAGACCATCTTCTTGGCATTGGTGGTTTTGGTGAAGTCTACAAAGGAATTCTTGAAGATGGAAGAGATGTGGCAGTCAAATGTGCAAAACTAGGTAATACCAAAAGTACTGAACAAGTACTAAACGAGGTTCGAATACTTTGTCAAGTTAACCACAAGAGCCTTGTCAGCCTCCTTGGATGCTGCATTGAGCTTGAACAGCCATTACTAGTGTATGACTACGTTCAAAATGGAGCTCTGCTTGATCATTTAAGAGGTGAAAAGCAGGGATTTCTCTCTTGGCTTCTTCGACTCAACATTGCTCATGAAACTGCTGAGGGACTAGCTTATCTTCACTTTGCTGCAGTTCCTCGAATCTATCACCGGGACGTGAAATCCAGCAACATTTTGCTCGATTCAAAGCTCAATGCAAAGGTTTCAGATTTCGGATTATCTCGATTGGCCCACACAGACCTAAGTCACATATCAACTTGTGCTCAGGGTACAGTTGGATACATTGATCCCGATTACTTTAGAAAGTTCCAGTTGACGGATAAAAGCGATGTCTACAGCTTCGGAGTAGTTTTATTGGAGCTATTGACATCTCAGAAAGTTATTGATTTCAATAGAGCAGAGGATGACGTGAGCTTGGCTGCTTACGTTCGAAGATTGGTAGTGGAGGAGAGGATAATGGACGTAGTTGATCCAATGTTGACTAGGGAAGGAGTAAGGAACATTGAGTTTCATAGCATGAAGACTTTGGGGTTTCTGGCTGTACGATGCTTAAATGAACATAGACAAAATAGGCCTTCTATGAAGGAGGTTGCTGAGGAGATTGAATATATTATCAGTATTGCAACAACTGAGGTCACTGAGTAGTTATCCATAAGTCAACTTAGAATGCACTATTCGGGCTAAAAATTTGTTTATAAAAAGAATTTTGTTGTTTTTGAGGTAAAATATGTGGTTGAAAAGAAGTTTGAAAAAATGTGTATAGTTAAAATGTTGTATGAAAAAATGTACAATTTATAAATTGATTCATAAATCAATTGTGGAACACGTTGTAAATCATGCACCGGTAGGGATTTATTCAGTTTAATGGGATAACAAAAACATTATGAACTTATGAGTCGATCCGAGTCAAATCAAGCCTCAAGCTTAATTCGGCCCATCACGTGAGCTTACTTCGTTACTCATGTAGCTTGTTTCAAAGTTGTGTGGCTTGACTTGCTCAACCAAGTTTTAGAATTTTTTTTTCAGCTCACGTGGTAGCATATGAGAGCTACACAAGTGGCTTGAATGTGAAAATGTGAGCTTGGATATTTGACATCCCTGTGAAAACATCTATAAAATATTGGATGTCAAAATATTTAGGAAAACTTATTAGGTCTTTTAATGATTTAGCCTCTCTTTGATAAAAGTTCTTTGTTTATAAACAAAGAATGTAATGTTTTCGATGTAATATATGCTATTGGAAAGTTGTTTTGAAAAATGTGTCATTTATAAACTTGTTTATAAACAAGTTACCAAATGGACGCTATAGTTTTTAGTTATTAATTATCGGATGTTTGAAATTATTAATGAAAATTTTGTATTTAACAGGGCCTTTATAAATTTTAGGCTGGATATTCGGTTAGGGCCCCAAAACTCAGGGCCAACCCTAAGATATGTGAGAAAAATTGACATTACTCTTTCACAGTTCATACATCATTGAACGTTGAGCAAGTCATCCTCGAAATGAAAGAGCTTTAATTTCGCTTCCGTCTCATTTCTCTCTTGCACACGCTTCATTCCATGACATTTATTACAAGTTCCATATGTTCAATTGAATAAAAGTTGGACTTAAAATCTTGATTTCATAACCTTTAATTGTGAAATCTACGAACAACTACATAAATTTTGTAAACAATATTGAAAGTGTCGTGCATATTTTATTCTTTTTTAGTTCATCGACAAAAGGATTTGTATTTACAACCATGTCTAATGGAAGCAGGCTTCCATTTTTATAGGGAAGGGAAAAAAACTAAGTGGAAAGACAAATGAAAGTACGTGCACTGTAATAGCCCTCGCAAACATACAAAATTCAGCTAGATACTAATCTACTGCTTTACATCTGCATTGTCGATGAACTAATATATAGCCTTAGATATAGGTATACTGATAATATATTTGATCTCCTCAGTAACTTCTTTAATCGAAGGCCTGTTTTGTCTCTGTTCCTCCAAGCACTCGATCGCCAGAAACTCCAATGCTCCGAATCATGTTGTACATGAGTAGGCTTTGTAAGATCCAGTATAATTACATTAAGTGAAATGGATAAACTCTTTCATCGTCTCCAACTCCAATTTGCTTCACCCCCTCTTTCGAAATTGGATCAACCACGTACATTATTCTCTCATCCCGGCCTAACTAATCGGTGCATGTAAACCGCCATTTTCACATCATAGTGTTGTCTATTGAAATCAATCGCTTTCTAGGATACCAGTAGCTTCAATAACACAACCCCAAAGCTATAGAAACCCTAAATCAAACGCATACTTAGATAGAAATACACGGAACATTATGTGGCTTAAATTGCATAAACCCAGATCCCATGTGGTCAAACTGTGATTTTTTTTTTTATTTTCCTTACATCTCTCATGTATGATCACATCCTTGTTTTTTCACTTCAATTCCGATGTTCCTTCATTTATGTGGTTTCCAAATATCACTAACTTGCATTTTCCACATGAAGCAGTTAGAATTAGATACAGGTTTGCACAAATAGTTCGATGGTATTCCCAATTTCACACTCATAGTCTCCAAAGTTTTAGCCTCAAAGTTTATACCAAGCACTTTATTATACACATATACTATATTTTTTTATCTTTTTCACTCATCTTTTAGGTATTGTTTTTTCCATCAAGCTTTCTAAGTAACCTCAGTAGTAAGTTTTAGGTCGGTGTTTCCTAAGTCAGATGACTTTAGGGCACCATGTTCTGAGAACCCTTAAAGACTTCATTACTCGAGTTACCAAGGCTACAAAGAAAATTAAAAGATGTTATTACGTCTTATGTGCAAGTCCTCTCTCCTTTACACTTTCTAAGTGACCCATGTAGTGAGTTTTAGGCTGATAACTCCCAACTCAAATGAATTTAGGATACGAGATTTCAAAAACCCTTAAAAGCTAAATTGTTCGAGTCACCAAGGCTACAAAAAGAAGAATAAGACTATATTTATGTAACTAGTGCTAGCTTATACTCGTTGGCTAAAACTCATTTGAACAAAGGTGTAGTTCAGAAATTTCAGACCCTCAAACATTTATGTCTACCTATATTAATCTTTCCAACCCCAAATTGCTTCTTGAGCAGTTTGTTTCTACTTTCAAGGTCATTATCTATAGACTTAAGATTAGGAATTATAGGGTCAATCATGGGTCAAATTACATAATAAAAATGCCCCACATATGTTAAGTATATTCCTACACAAGTAATAACTTGATATAGGTTATGTGCTCAATTTCATAAAGGGATAAACAGTACAAATGGTCTCCAACCTTTGGACTTCTTGTGAAAATAGTCCCCAATGTTTAGATTTTAGCATTTATACCCTCTAAATCACCAAACGTTATTCAAATGGTCCCTACAGTCAAATTTGGTTAGTTTACACCGTTAAAAACGTGTAAATAGCACAAATGGTCCCAGAACTTTGAGTTTCTTGCGATAATAGTCTATAACATATTAAGTTCATGTTTGGTGTATTTAGTTTGTAACCTACAAATATTTGGCGTATTTAGTCTTTGACATATTAAGCCCCTGTTTGAGACCAGTTACTTCAAATAATGTAGTTTGAAATTATAATTTTTTGAAGAATTTGTGATTTAAAAATTAAGATTTTTTATTGGATTTATCTGTAAATTCTTTATTGATAAAATGTGTAGTTGAAAATAAGTTCTAAAAAAATAAAGTTTATTCTGAATTTCTAAAGTGCAAAATAAAATATTTAACAAAAATTCACCACATTAGAAATTCAACCTATTGGTTAAAAGATGGAAAAAAAAAATCTTGGAATATAAACAAACAAATACACTAGATATCATTTTAAGAATTGAATAAAAAATATGTTTTGATCAGTTCTACTTTTGATTTCAATTTTTGATTTTGAAAAACCGTCGATATCGATTTTTAATTTTTTTTTTTAAACTCATTTTCTTCCACACATTCTATTAATAAAATAATCTACACATAAATTAATACACACACACACACACACACACTTTAATCACAAATTCTCCAAACTTACTTTTCAAATCGAATGATTCTCAAAATCAAAAATTGAAAATAAAAGTAAAATTGATAAAAACGTATTTGTTATTCAATTCCTAAAATGACGTCCAATGTATTTGTTTGTTTATGTTTCGTGAATTTTTACTTTTTACCAATAGGTTGAACTATTAATGCGGTGAATTTTTGTTAAATATTTTATTATGCACGTTAGAAATACAGAATAAACTTTATTTTTTTAAAAAATTGTTTTTAACCACACATTCTGTCAATAAAATAATTTACACATAAATTCAAAAAAATCTTAGTTTTTAATTACAAATTCTTCAAAAATTATAATTACAAACGACATTATTTGAAATAACTAGTCTCAAATAAAGGCTTAATATGTTAAGGACTAAATATGTCAAACGTTTGTAGGCTACGAGCTAAATACACCAAACATGAGCTTAATATGTTAGGAACTACTATCGAAAGAAATTCGAAGCTTATGGATCATTTGTGCTATTTACACGTTTTTAACAGTGGGAACTAACGAAATATGACAATAGGGACCATTTACGTAATGTTTGATGATTATGAAGGTATAAATGTCAAAATCTAAACGTTAGGAACTATGTTCGCAAGAAGTCTAATGGTTGGGGACCATTTGTGATGTTTTCCGTTTCATAAAGTCTAACATGGATGTGCAATTCAATGAGAACTCAAGTTTAAATGATGTCCAGTTTTCTCGAATCATAGGAAGCAAGCAAGCCAATTGATTTTTTATTTATTATGTATGTCACAAAAATAGAATGAATGCAAACATAAATAGCAAATGAACTCATAAATGCAAATCACATAGGTTTCACCCGAACCACCCTCAAACTAGAATAATACATTTCCCTCACATGTATGACAAAATATATAAGAGAATAAAGAAAAATACATAAAAGAGGGTCAAGTACTTCCCGGGATTTAGTCTGGTTGAGGATGTTGTGACATTTCAACTCTTTCCTTCTCCTTTTCGTGTTCGAGTAGTATTTTACAGTGACACTTTTCCTATATATGAAGGATAAGTAATGTTAAAAGCATTAAATGCCACATAGGTATTGAATAAAGAAATAAAATACCCCCAAACTAGAAATTTTTCAAGAATATTAGAACATTTGTGACCAAGGGTTTTCAACATCAGATAAATTGATGAAAAACTGAAAATATTTCAGAGCCTTGTCCGTGCATATGGAAGTCGTGACTTGGTCTACAAAATGTTCAAAATTCATGTCAATTGTAGGTCATTTTGGTCGGAAAATAGTTGGATTAACAGAGTAACGTGAGGCTATGCTGTCCCAGTAGTGGTGTAGTAAATGCATGCATTGATGTCCTAAACTTGATTTATGTTTTATGCATGGTTTTTTCCGGATATCATGAATCAATGCTCAACATATGAAAGTTAACATGCATTCTTCTCAGACATTACATTGAACATCTAGCATGCATAGTGAGTTTCTAAGGGAATCACCAAATTTTATCTTAGAACAGATCCCAAAATTTCAACATGTGCATAATCAGTCTTGTTCAATCACAAACCAAAGCTAATCCAATCAAAATTCCACTCAACCCTTTTGCCAAACACCTAGTACACCAAGATTTTAACCTCTGAATTCGATCAAATTAGTGCAGTGTCTATATTCCTAAAAGTTTCACCATAAATGCAAAACAAAAAATGCTCAACAATTACTCCCTATTACACTAATTTTTAACACTAATTCACATCACAACTAGGATTCTCTTCCAATATACACAAATCATAAAACAATTCAACAGACCGCCGATCCTAATACACTTCTTATTTAAAATAAATTTTGTAAATTAAGTAATAAGAATGTATAACAAATTTTGAAACTTAATATCTAAATATTGTTGGAGGATTTTTCTAAATGAGTCAGATTTGCATTGGTTAAAGAAAATAAAGGAAAAGGAAAAGAGAAAGAAAAATCAAAGCCATGCGATCGTATAGGCTTATTAAGATGTGATTGCAAGTGCTAGCTAAAATAAAGCAAATTCTAAACACTGATCCTACCATGCGATTGCATAGGGTTCCGATTGACCGTTGGGATGTTTTAAATTTGATTTTTCAAGTGCCTTTTGGTTATTTCACATGGATTTTCATGTTGAAGACACATATGAAGAGTTATGACCTTTTTAATGAGTTATAACTATTGACAATGCATTGTTTCAAGTTCTATATATAGAGGACTCATTTGTTGTTTGTATACATGTTGATTTGTCCTCTACTCTCCACTTGTTTTATTTTCATTTATTAAAATCACTTTGTTCTCTTGTATACAAATTCTTAGTATTCATTTACTGCATCCTTGAATACTAGACTCTCTTGTGTTGTTCATTATTGTCTTTGTGTTCGGGTTTGTTGTCGAAAAGTGCATGTTCATCATCAAAGAAATAGTAGGATTCCATTGTATCTTGGAGGCTTATTTGGATCCCGTGTGCATATCTTGTAGGAAAAATAAAGTCTTAAGGAGAGCGAGTATTTGTGCCTTGGAATCATTAAAGTCTTTGCAAGCGTTTATCATCACATCTCCACAAAGGTTTCAATAAATATTGCACCTACGGCTTCAAGCAAATTGAGTGCAAGTTTTGTTCTTATGCGTTGCTTGGTGGTCGAGAATGAGGTAGTTGCGTGCGTGATGTTCAGTCCATTGTTGTGCAATGAAGGAAAGAAATGTTCTGGCATGTGATGAAGATCGATTTGAATTTGGGCTTGATTGTGAGGAAGATGGGAGATATCGGTTGGGAGAGAAGAAGATGGGTTGGGTACTTAGTTGGGCTTGAATTTTTGACATTGAAATATTTGTGCTGGGTATATTTAGGCTTTAGTTGTAGTTTTACTGAGCCGAGGCAGACTGATTTCAATTCTTTTTTAAAACCATGCAAATATTCCAAAGTACCTCGTAATTCGTGTTAAATTTCCTCAAACACTATTTTTAATTTTTTGGCTCAAATATGGTGCTAGTGATCATGATGATGAACTATTAAATTCAACAAAATGCAGATAAACTTAACTTTGAATTACGTGTATGCAAAACTAGTACTACATGAAAAATAATAAATAAAGCATAATAAATAAAATGGTAAGAAAAATTAGATTGTCTCCAAATAAGTGCTCCGTTTATAGTCTTAAGCTCGACTTTTGACGCTGGTGGTCATTTAAGGAACTTTAAAGAAGGCTTTTAATGACTCCTTTTGCTTGTGTCGGTTGAACTTTTATCAATTTTCATTTATTCTCCAACAATTCATATTGCCTTTGTCCTTAAATATATCTTGACTTCACTCGATTCAAACTTCAATCATCTCGTCGGTGTCAATAACGAAATCAATTATTACGTAAGCAATGAAGTCTGAGGATTGCATGGTAAAGTCGACACCACTGAATGTCTCTCTTTTGGTTTGCTCTATTGTGATCAACTCCTCATTTTTTTTTGATACGATCGTCTTCTTTAATTGAAGTTTCATCAAGCTCAATGTCCAAATTAAAAATTGTTGACAAAGAGACCAAGACATCTCCATGCCAATTCTCTTCTTCTTGTTCTATTTGTTGAAAACTCAATGGGGTGATTCATTTAATTGATGCCCATTTATGCTTGGTGAAAGAATACTTCAAAGAGTAAATCACTCACATCAAATTTAGGTGAGAGAAACAATATGGTAGGTAAGTCATCTAGGACAACTTTAGCATTGTTCGACTGCTCATTATAATGAGCAGCAGCCATTTATTTAAAATTTCGAGGTAAAATTTGTGGTTAAAAATTGGAGAAAAAAAAATGTATCGTTAAAAATTGGTTTAAGAAATTGTACAGTGCAAATTTTTTTATTTAAACAAGGTAGCAGAACAAAGGCTTCATTTATTTCACATTCACATTTTATCTCTTGTAGTTGATGTCAATACAGTCTCTTATAATCATATCTCCCTCTTCAACTTCTTGAACTATTCATTGTTGCTGCCTTATGAAGAAGTCAAGCACAAGAATTTTATTGAAGTCAACTACATCCATCTTGAACGCTGAGTATCAAGACCTAATAATAAAACATAAAAAACAGTGAAGAGAATTGAACTAAAATAAATTAAGACAAACGAAGCTCGAATTAGTACTAGTAATTTAAAAATAAATTAAACTACAATCCCGGTAATGACACCAAAAACTTGTTGCGTTATTTCCTTGCCACAAGTGTCCTAATGGTACAAGTAGTAAAATGAATTTTTGATTCGAAGTATCGTACCCATGAGGATTGGGATAATTTATTATTTTAGATTACAAACCTTAACCGAATTAATAAAAATCAAATTTTTTTTTTTTGGGTTTAAAAAAAAAAAAAAAGAGAGAGAGACTAGCTAGAAACTATCAATTTAAATTAAACTAAGCAAGATTTCAAAATGTGATTATGTAATATAAGTGAATGTAGTGCTAGGATCTAGATTCCATCTAAAATTTCAATTCTCACACTTTGGTTTGAATTATTATCAACAATTTATATGCATGAAGATCAATGTTCCTAAATTGGTTAAAACCTTCTTTCAAACAAGAACTAACTCATTTTCTTATATATGACTTGCTTATATTTCTATGATGAATGTGAATATGTAGGAAAACATAAATATTCATGAAAAATTAAAGATCTCATTGTTATAAAATCATCGAAATCATAAGAACAACATAGAGAGAGAAATGGAGAGAGTTTAGAGGAGAGAATTTCTCTTCAAGAATTGGTGTAATAAATTGGTAAGTATAGGCTCCTATTTATAGGAGTGGACAATGGCACAATCGTAATATTGTAAAGTTTACAGGGATATAATGGTAATGTCATTCACATATATACATTATTTATAACACTCCCCCTTGAATGACATATTACGCAATTGTCTGCCTCGTTAAAACCTTGCTAAGAAAACCCAATAGGATAAAACTTGAGCGAAGGAAAAAGAGTACAGTTGCTCCCCCTGATATTGGCCATCGTCAATCGTTGAGTCTTAATGTTCAAGTAGAACAAATCATGTATTGAATCTTTGAAGTTCTTCAGTGCTTCAGTGCTGCCTCGTTAAAACCTTGTCAGTAAAACCCAATGGGACAAAATCTGAACGAAGGAAAAAGAGTACAGCCGCTGCCTCGTTAAAACCTTGTCAGGAAAACCCTGTGGGACAAAACCTGGACGAAGGAAAAAGAGTACAGCATGACAGCATGATTCTCCCCCTGAAGTGTGCAATCAAGTATTCATGAACCTTTTGAATAATGATATCATCTTTCTTCTGGAATATATATGAAAATCTTCTTGTGTGTAGTCGATATCATAACATTCTTCATAAGATGTGTATGATTTTCTTCATTTGTTGATATCATTCCAGTATAACAATGTGTTGCTGAATTATAGCTTGTTGATAGCTATGATGATGCCTCAAAAACCTTGCTAGGAAAACCCTGTGGGACAAAACCTCAGCGAAGGGAAAAAGAGTGCATTATTCTCATTAATTTTCATCAATACGCCTCAACTGTTGCCTCATTAAAAAACTTGCTATGAAAACCCTGTGGGACAAAACCTCAGCTAAGGAAAAAAGAGTGCAACGCGTATTTATTCCTTTCATGGAATATTACATGTATATTGGTGCAATCACGAATCTTTTCATTGTATTTTTTCACTTCTGGTGAATAATCAAATTTAGAATTCACTTCTGGTGAATAATCAAATCTATAATTCACTTTCATAGATTGCATCTTTCACTTCTAGTGAATAATTAAATATTCATTTTCAAATTCACTTCTAGTGAATAATCAATTTCAAATTCACTTCTGGTGAATATTCATTTTCGTATTCACTTCTAGTGAATAATCAATTTCCCAGATGTCATAAATAGTACACTCCAATTTCACTTTCAACATATTATATCATGGAGTCATTTGTATCATTCTATAGTGATACTAATCTGGGCATATTGAATCTTTCAATGATTTATACATGTATGTTCTTGCACTTTATAAACTGCAATTTCTAATTTTGCAGGAGCATAATCAATCATTGAAATAGATATCAATTTCGACATATAATCTACAATCATTTTACTTGAAATCCCAACGTACCGCGATCAACTGGTACATCAAAGAATACTCCCAAAGTACCGAGATGAGAATCATACATTTTGATCTCACTCATTGGTATATCAAGGAGCTCAAGCTAGTGATTTAGACTATAGTCTATCCACCATATGTCATGCCAGTTCTATGAAAAATTTCGCGCGCAACTAGTCGTCTTTTACGACTGTGAAATATTTTTCATTTGTACATATAATTACTGGCTTTACACATTTAAGCATTTGGACTTCAGGTCCTTGAACAATAATCCCTACATTAGGGTTTCATACTTGGCCAAAGAATTATGATTTCATCAATCTTATTTCATAAGAGGGTATGCAGTCGACTTATTTATCGATTCCATCTCAATATAACGTGGAGAGATCTCTTTATATGTTCTATCATCAGGTACCTGAATATCTCATCATTTGACTATGTCCCTTTTACTTACTTTGAGTATTTAGCCTCAAAGGAATCATTTCAATCATTCAAGAGATATTTATTTTTGGAATCGATAGTCATTATGCTTCAGGCATAATTACGCTTCAGGCGTGTTTTCACCATAATGTTCTCAAATATTATCAATCGGCTAAAATGCCATAACACATGTCATTCTTTTAGGGATGTAATTTCAATCATATATCTCAGTGCGCTTTGGTGGAGTGTATGCATATCGCACTTTTACAAATAATAAAGCTTCTTGAGCTATTCCCTGTTTGACATAGAATATTGTTGTATGATAAACAATTTCTGAATAAGTTATTCTCATAGAAAATAATTTGGAACTTTTGATAATCTAACCGTTTATTATAGAACTTCTGGTTCTATACGGTTTTATTTCATTTCTATGTATGAATATTTGATTCAATACAATATCGCTAAACTTCTGGTTCAATACAATGTATATTTCATTTATGAGCTTCTGGTTCATACTATATACATATTTCACTTGTACGTATGAACTTCTGGTTCAATAAGATATTTCACTTGTACATATGTATGAACTTCTGGTTCAATACAACATTTATTTCATCAGTATTCTATATAGTTCAAATCAGTATACCTTTATTACTTTTAGTATACCGAAAAATCAGGTACAATATCCAAGGAAATATCTCATAATCTCAATCTTGTCGCCAAATCTTCCCTTATATCGAAAAAGGTAATGGCATATTATCTCACCTTTTCAATAATTTATTCCATTATTTCTTGATGGAATCCATATCACTGACACGCGGAGCCGCCGCTCTTTTACGCGTTGAATAATGCATTTAAATAGATGATTTGGGAAGAAGGCTAGATCCATCAAAAATGGATATCATACTTTCAAATATTCGCAAATATTATTCCAATCTTCCAGTAAATGATTTGAGAAAAATTTATCGAATTAGGCTCGAAAGATTGAGGTTGCTGATGGATCATGGCATGCCAGAAGATGTTCGCTGGTTGATCGAAGCAAAAGTTCGATTAGCTGGTGAATTACCAGATTCATTTTCTAAGCACAAGCCTGGCTTAGGTAAGAGTACTTTTGCAAAGAAGCGAAGAGCAAAAAGATTAAATAGTTGCTACAAATGTGCTCGATGGACATGTGATACCCGTTGTAAATCAATAGGATATTCATCCATAAATCGAGATGATAAGATAGACTTCATTAAGGGTGGACTGAGTAAGGAGTCATTGGATGATATCCGATTGACTCTTGAGACGCACCCTAGTGGATATGTGCAGCGTGAGCTACTATCTTTATGGGCTAAATTCATCAGCGATAAAGAGAGATATAGTCTCAAAAATATAATAGCAAAAGATCCTGTTTGCCATGCTGTTATAAACAATGATGCTTTGGCTATGCAGCATTAATACAAGGTAAATCATTTGATATATATGCACATATAAAATATTTTTTCTGTTTCCTTTCACGAGTTTTGATAAAGGCTGGTTAAAAATATTAAATCGCCGAAAGGTGAGTAGGATGATTTTGTCAAAAGTAAATCTTCACTTTTTCGAAAAACGACCAGTAAATAGTGAAGTTTTTCGGTTTTAAATAGCCAAACATTTTTCATAGTTCATGCATCCCAAAATAACATTTTCCTTCTTTACTTTCAAAAATGGAAGGACCAAAATTTCGACAGATCAAAACTATCTGTGTATTTTGTGGATCAAAAGTGGGAAAAGGTTTTGGGTATCTAGAAGCAGCCGTGGATTTAGGAAAGAAATTGGGAGAGAAAGGTATCACTCTCGTGTATGGAGGAGGTAGCAGTGGATTGATGGGTTGTGTTTCACAATCCGCTCTAGTAGAGAAAGCAAGAGTGATAGGTGTTATACCTACTCCTTTAGCTGATATTGCAGGCAAAACACGAGGGCATGAAGTACAAACCTTATCTATCCATGAACGCATAACTTGCATGTTATATGGTTCTGATGCCTTCATAGCCCTGCCTGGAGGTTTTGGTACTTTAGAAGAAATCTTTAATATTACTTCATGGGCTCAACTAGATCTCCATACTAAGCCTATAGGGCTTTTAAATGTAAACAATTTCTTTGATGGTTTGCTAACATTTCTTGATTATGCTGTGGAACAGGGATTCATATCTCCATTTTCTAGGAGAATCCTTATTTCTGCTCCTACTATCGAGGAACTGCTGGATAAGTTGCAATCATATATTCCAATACAAGATCCAGCAGGAGTAAAGATAGATTGGTCGCAAGGAAGGGGAATCAAGCGAAAATGGAGTCCGGTTAATGTAAATTTATCTTTGTGAACTCTAGAATAGGTGGTGGTAGAGTACGGAGTATTCTCACTCTTGAGACACACCATAAATTTCTAGGATTTTATCAATGTATTAATCTTGTGTACCTCAAAGATTTAAAGTGGTAGAGTATGGAGTATTTCTTACTCTTGAAACACACTTTTTTCTTTATTTCCTCAAAAGGTCAGAGGTGGTAGGATACGGCTACTCCCGAAACACATCTCTAATTTTGAGGATCATAAATGTTTTCCCCTTTTGCATTTTGCATGTATGTCTCGTTTATGCTTCTTCAGGAGCAATAATAATATCATTTCAGTATGTTTAGATGATAATTTTTACTTCTTCTGGAGTAAATATGTACTTCTTCTGGAATATATAAGTGCTCGTGCAAGAACTTTTCCAGGCACTTATCATCTAACATTCATCTCATAATACTGATGAGATTATTTTCACATTAGCTATATCCGTGCTATCATGTGATATTATCTTATCATACATCAACATTCTCTTGTTGAATAATTTTCATCCACCCATTCAAATTCAGATATTGGTAACTTCTGGTACCATTGGATAAAACATTTTATTAATATTTATCAACCTTTTGGTAATGATAACTTCTGGTATCATTTGATAAAATATTTTCTAACTTTAGTATTGATAACTTCTGGTATCATTTAATGAAGTATCAAATAACAATAATATTGTATATATATATTAACAATAACGATACTGGGGTTATACCACCAAGTATATATGTTGACAACAACCCTCTAATATGTTAGAATTAACCAACAACTGAGGTGTTTATATGTATTCAATTGATATACCGACCATATAGGCGGTGTCAACGTGATGAAATAATTAAACCAGCCATATAGACGGTATCAACGAGATGAAACAATTAAACCGGCCATATAGGCGGAATCGACATAATGAAATAATTAAACCGGGTAAAGCCAACCATGTAGGTGGTAAAACCAACCATGTAGGTGGCAGCATAATATAATTCAATTGATCACATATTAATCGTTAATTTACGATTATTATACTTGTATGTATTATTAAGGGCAAAATCGTCCATATTTTAATATATTGCTCATATGAATAAATTGAAACCGTCAATAGGTTTAAAATTTAATTTAGAACAAACTTACTTTTGGTCCGAAGTTCAAAATCTCGTCAGGATTGCTCCAAAAACAGTTTTTAAGAAAACCGCCATGTTCGACCGCCGGAATATTTTAAAAACTGCACAAAACAGAAAAATAAGATCATAGAAAAATCCAATTCATCAAAACGGACAAACTGCCTTTCGTCATCGCCGGATCCGCCACGCGCCGCCGCCGCCGGCCGCCGCCGGCCGCCACGCGCCGGTGATCGGAAAAATTAACCCATCACCATAATATGTGCCTCGGCGTCCTGAACATGCCGGTGGTCTCCGATTTTCCAAAAGATCAACCGTTTGGCCGGAATCATCATTTTTCAGTCCGCCAGCATCTTCTTCTCCGGACAATAACTTCCGTTTTAACCGTTGGATTTGCGCCAAATTTCAGTCGAGTCTTCTCCTAGAAAAACCCGTTGATATGCCGCTGGCCGATCGTCGATCGGAGTTCAGAATCGTCCGGAATAAGCATTTCAATTTTCGGTCAGATATCTGTTTTTGCACAGTTTTTCAGATTTTCTTCTTCGGTCGATATCTTTTGTTTCAGCCGTTGGTTCTGCGCCAAATTTTAGGCGAGTCTTCTCCTTGACAAGCCCGTTCTGATGGCGGTGGCCGATCGTCGATCGGATATCTGGATCGGCCAGAATCATTCTTTTTCAGTTTGAGAGAAAAGGAAACATTGGTTAGTAATAATCAGGTTTCTGATACAGAGGCTCATCATTTAGATGCAACTGTAGAGCATACTCCCGTTATTACTCAATTGGTTAGAGACTCGTGCTGATAACGTGTTATAAAATCATCGAAATCATAAGAACAACATAGAGAGAGAAATGGAGAGAGTTTAGAGGAGAGAATTTCTCTTCAAGAATTGGTGTAATAAATTGGTAAGTATAGGCTCCTATTTATAGGAGTGGACAATGGCACAATCGTAATATTGTAAAGTTTACAGGGATATAATGGTAATGTCATTCACATATATACATTATTTATAACACTCATAAAGCTCTATCCCATCAAATTTTATGTCAATTAACAAATGTCAAGTCTAACGAATTCTTAATCTTTTGAACTTAAGGAAATGCCACAATTATCATATAATCATTGTGCATATAATTATAGATACATAAAAATTCAAATTAATTGCACAAATATAAATTGTCTCAATTTAAACAAATCAAAAACAAAAATATAGAATTTAAGACTTTATCGTGATCCTAACACATTAAAAGTTTAGTCTAGATACATATTTGATGATAAACAACAAGATTTTGTAAAAGCCATCACTCGAAAACACAATAAAATCTTCTTGTAGAAGAAAAGTGTCTTGAATCTTGTGCCTCTTGAAACAATGGAGAAAAAGTTGTACAATTAGGTGTGTAGAGGTCCCAAATTTCGTTTAAAATCCAGTATATATATGTAGGTTAAAAACATTGTCACTATTGGAGGAAAGTTGTAGAATTTCGGTTGAAAAAGCAAACAAAATTTTCTCGCCCAGAAAGCCACGTGATCGCATGGTTAAAAGTGTAGCGATCGCGTGCTTATGTCAAATTCAATTTTAGGTAACCACGCGATTGTGTGATAGTCCATCGCGTGATTGCGTGGTTTAACTATTGTTTTGCAATTTCGATCTTTTAATCCCTAAAAGTAGGCCATTCCTCTTTAATCGTTCGCGAGTCACTTATCTTCTTATTTGTTCAATTTAGCCATCATACTTCTGAATTCTTCCAATTAAGTTCTTATGTCCCTCGATTTCTTCAATTAAGCCCTTGAACAATTGAATAATTGAGTTTTTTTTTTCAATTTAGCTCCACTTTGATCTTTATTTACTTCAGTTTCTTCATTATCTCAACTTTGAGATAAATACTGAGATAAAGATAATTAACAACTAAATTAATAGTTTTTATTCTCAAATGACAATATATTTCTTGTTTTTAGTATTTAAATAAGTGTAGAAAATATACTTATCAGTACTCTTTACATTTTCCTGTTCATTTTAATGCTTCTCAAAATTTCCTTTGTGGACCAAATTGATTCTATAATTTCAATGTAACCAAAAAAAAAAAATTGTTACAGAATGTTGATTGATGTAAGACTGTGTAGGATTCGAGGATGCATAGCAGTAGTTATGTTACTCTAATTTTTCGTACGATCTCGAATTTGAACCCTACCCTCCTCCACTTTACTCTTACTGATCCCCCTTGTACAACCCCCCCCCCTTCCCCCCGACAAAAAAAAAAAAGACTAAGATTAAAATACGGATTTTAATTTAAGTCAAAATCAACAATTAATTTTAATCACATATTTCATACTACCAATAATTTTTCAAACACACATTTTATTAATTTTTATCAAAATTTATAAAAATAAATAAATAAATAATTTTAAAAAATTTGATTTTAATTCCCATAATGTGGAGAGCAAAAAGTAGGAGACTTTGACTTCACTATATCATGTAAGTAGTGGTGGGCATCAACCCGCCAAAATCGTCCAACCCAACCCAACCCTTGGGTTGGGTTGGGTTGTGATGAAAATTGGGTTGGGTTGAGTTATAAAAAAAAAAAAAAAAATTGGGTTGGGTTGGGTTATGGTTTGAATGACAAACCCAACCCAGCCCAATCAAAATTTAAAAAATATAAGACCATTTAAATTTCAAGAATCATAAATCCATTTTTAATTTGGATGAAACTCAAATATAATTTGAACATATTTTAGTTTTATTAGAAAATATTCAATTTATTATATTTGAGCTTATTGTATTGTATATAATTTATTTGAGTTAATAGTTGATTTATATGCATAATTTTTTAATTTTCTAAGAATTTTATTTAATTGAACTAAAGTCCAAACCACCCAACCCAACCCAACCCGACCGAAACTTGATTGAGTTGGGTTGGGTTGGATTTGAACTCATGTTTGGGTTGGATTGGGTTGATTTTTTATCAACCCGACCATAGTGGGTTTGGTTGGGTTCGAGTTGGGCAAAAAACAGATCAAATCCAACTCACGCCCACCCCTACATGTGAGAGCAATTAGAAAATTACCCTTTTGACTTGTTTGGTATTCTCGTTCTTTTCATTTGCCATTAGATACTTTCTCTTCGAAGATGCCAAAATGTATGCACGGCAACTTCTACAAGGATTGTGGAATTTGCCTTTTAATAATTGTTTGATAATAATTTTAATTTTTTAATTGCTTAAAATTTGTAACATATGCGGAATCTGTGTATAATATATAGATAGTATGTTGTTTAGCTTCTATTTGATTTTGATAAATAAAAATAGATTTTTAACCGATTTTGATATTGATGAAGTGCGTGGTATAAAACTTGTGTATCTCTTGAAACATGTGATTAAAATTAAGGGAAAAATACACATTTAAGATCACAATATTATACAATTTAGTGCCTCAATAACATACAATTTATAATCATGGTCATTTTATAAATCACAAATTTGAAAATTAGTTGATCACGTCTCACATCTTATTTCTCGATCACAAATCAATCACGACTTATTTCAACGTCGCAAATCAACAACTTTGTAGGTCACAACTAATTTCATGATCACAATTTATCAAATTAACTTATCACAGCTTATTTTCCGTTCACGAATCACAAATCTTTTAGGTCGCAATTGACTTCACGATCACAATTTAATAATTAATTGGTCACTAGTTACGGCTTATTTCTCAATAAAAAAATCAAAAGTACTATTTTAGGCCATAACTGATTTCACGGTCACAAATTATCAAATTAATTGACCATGAATTATTTTTCGATCACAAATTACAAATATTTTTCTTCACAATTGATTTCACGGTTACAAATTATCAAATTATTTGTCACAATTATTCAATTAAAGGTCACAAATTATCTTTCATCTCACCCAATTCCCACACCATGTCACCCCACTCCACCACCGTTGGTTCCTCCCATAATGATGTCGCCTCATATCCACCCCTACTTCCCCTGTTACGTAAAGATCAAAAATATTTAGATTTTAATTTAAATCAAAGTAAACAATTAATTTTATACATATATTTCATGACCTAAAACATTTCAACCACAATTTTTCGTCAACGTTTATCAAAATTTACTAAAAATATGCTTTTAATCCCAAAAAAAAAAAAAACTAGAGCTCAATAAGCAAGGGACTTTGACTTCACCCAACATAGAAGTCATTTGAACTGGAGCTCAATAAGCAAGAGACTTTAACTTCACCCAACATAGAAATCATGTGAACTGAAGCTCAATAAGCAAGAGATTTTGACTTCACCCAACATAGAAATCATGTGAACTGGAGCTCAATAAGCAAGTGACTTTGACTCAACATAGAAGTCATGTGAGGGCAAAATTAGTTAGTATGCTTTGTCTTATTTCGTGTTCAAGTCCTTTTTATTTGCCATTAGATATTTTCTCTTGCATTATGCCAAACTGTCTGTGCACGGCAACTTATATGAGGACAGAGGATTTTGCCTTTTAATGCTTGTTTGATAATGATTTTAATTTTTTAATTGCTTAAAATTTGTAACATGTGATCTTACGAAATCTGTGAACAATAAGTTCTTTAACTTCTACTTGGTTTTCAATACCCCACAAAAAAAAAAAAAAAAAAAGATTTTAACCCGATTTCGTTAAATATTGATGAGATGCATGATTTAAAAGATGATAAAAGCTATGTATCTTGTGATTAAAATTAAGAAAAAATAGGCAATTAATTTGTTCAGATTATACAATTTCAAAATTAACAAATATGTTTAAAAACTTCAAAAATCAGGTCATAATTAAACTTTATTAATTAAAATAGATAATTAAATATATTTTATTAATTAGACATATAAAAGTCACAATATTAAGAATTTAATGTCACAATAACATACAAAATATGGTTAGTCACAAATAGAAAACCAGTTTACCACATCTTGTTTCTTGGTCAAAAATTAACCAGACTTATTTCTAGATCACAAATTACAAATTTTATAGGTCACAACTTATTTCAAGGTCACAATTTATCAAATTAATTGATCACGACTTATTTCTCATTTACAAATCGCAAATCTTTTAGGTTTCAATTAACTTCATGATCACAATTTATTAAACAATTGATCACGACTTATTTCTTTGCCACAATTATTTTAGGTCACAATTGATTTTCCTATCACAAATTATCAAATTAATTAATAATAACCTATTTCTTGATCACAAATCACAAATATTTTACGTCATAATTGATTGCACAATCACAAATTATCAAATTAATTGTCACAATTATTCAATTTGAGATCACAAATTGTCTTTCATGTCACCCAATTCCCAGCGCAGCCTACTCCAACACACTGGTTCCATACATAAAGTCGTTGCTGCCTCATATCCACCCCCAACACGTCCCCACTTTGGTAAAAATAAAAAATCATATTTTAATCTAAATCAAAGTCAAAAACTAATTTCAATCACACATGTCTATGATTCACAACTTTTTAACCACACATTTCATCATTTATTACCAAAATTTACTAAAAAATTGATTTTAATCCCAAAAATGAAGCACAATAGGGATTTTTTTTTTTTTTTTTTTTTTTTTTTTTTATAACGGGAAAAATTCATTCCATAAAACTTAAAAGGGTAAATATATTGACACCACACCTTTTGTTAACCACACCACATTTTAACTTTAATGAAGATCCCTAATTTTTTCTTATTTTTACATTTACCCCGCCAAGTTTTTTTTTTTTTTTTTTATAATTTTTTTATCATCAACTCTTTATTAATTTCACATCTTGTCTTTAGAAATGATTTTCGTTCAAAATATTTGTTACTATGGCAAAAAATATTCATTTATCTCTCATACTTTTAAATAATCAAAATAAATAACTAATACAAAAGTTAAACAAAATATTTGCACGTCTTTTCAATGCAAATTAGCAGAATATTTGAATAGAAATCATGATTAGAAACAAAATATGTTAATTAATTGGATGTTATGAATAATAATGTGATTAAATAAAAGTTTAGAACATAAAAACAAAAGTTAATAAATACTGAAGATTTTTCTTGCAATTAAACTGTGGTGTGTGTGTGTAATTGTTGTGCGAATATACTTACCCAACTTAATGCAATCAAAAAACACCCTTTTCCTTTTTAATAATAATAAATAAGGTAAACTGCCCTCCTCCACAAACCAAGTCGAGAGGGAAAAAAAAGACATACAATAGGGTCCAAAAATAATTAAGACTAGAGCAAAAAGCAAAACCAGTAAGCTTGTGAACAATAACGTTCCTATCTCTAGAAACATGACGGCATGTACCACAATTTTGTTGGAATTTTTCATTTGATGCTTCTTGCAGAAAATATTTGCCGTGTGGCGGAGAGTGGCATATTGATATGCTTCAATTTTGTTATTTGGTTCTTTCCTTTGTTTTGTTGGTAGAAGGGATGCGTAGATTGTAATTACTGAAATTGCAATTTATTGCAATTGTGTTATTACTTATGCTGTGTTTGGTAACAAATTCAAATTCAAATTATAATAGGCACAATTTTTCATACCACTTTTTAATCACACACATTTTCTCTCCAATTTTTAACCACACATCTTACATAAAAAAAGTCCAAATAATATATATTATAAATCAAATTCCGTTTATTTCAGTCGCCAATCCCTTAATCCTATTGAATTGTAAGTTTATGTGATCATTTATAATTTAGTCAATGATGACAGAGGTCTTTTTATTCTAGACTCTCTATTCTACTATTAGATAGATTTTCCTAATGCAAGTTTTATGTGATCATGTTTTTAAAGTTTAGTAAATATCAAATTATTTTTAGATGGAATATTTAAATTTTACTTATAGTATAATTTTCTATATGCTTAACTTTGATGCAATTCGTGCAACGCACATGTCATAGACTAACATCAGACATAAAAGAAGCCCTAAGGAGGAAGCTTTTAATTATTAAATGCATATTTCTTACAAGATTTTAAGAAGCCTTTATCTGTTACCAAACAAATATTCACACCGAATTCATACACACTTTCTTCGGTTGAATAAGACGTATGAAATTCAAGGATATTGATTAATGAGTTATTGAAGAGATTCAGCGATTTCAAGATCTCTTTTCGTCTCATTTCCACATTTTGTATCAATTGATTTGTGTTATTGCAATTATTATATAATGCTCGAATAATTGTACGTGTAGATGCTAGGATAAGTGAATCCTATGTTTCGGTAGTAATTAGTAAATGCATGTATGGTTTTGAATTAATGATGGCAATTGTGCGGGTGTGGGTCGGGGACCTCATCCCCATTCCCATCCTCGTTACTTGTGGGACGGGATCGGGGCGGGGGTGGGAGTGGGAGTGGGGCGGGGATTAAAAATTCTCAGTTTAAATCTCCGTTGTTATTATTATTATTATTATTATTATTATTATTATTATAGATCAGTCTAAAAAAAAAAACCAAAACTTATTATCCCATACCTTTAAGTTAATAATATAGGTTGTAATCATCCAATTTGGTTTAAAAGAATATATAATTTTTCAAAATGTATTGAATTTTTAAGTTTTTACTAATTTTTAATTTTTTTAAATTATAAATGGGGCTGGGATGGGTCGGGGACCTCAATCCCATCCCCGTAACGGGGATAAAATCACTACCATCCCCACCCTATTCGGGACAGGTCCCCGCGGGGATCGATTCTCATGGGGAAAATTGACGTCACTATTTTGAATACTGCTTTTCAATTAATGGGACAATAATTTATTAGATTTCTTATTTAAATTTCCATTTCCATTCTAGAGAAGGAATAAGAATTGTAGTGCGTAGTAATAGTCATAATAAAAAGAGTAATTATATTGACACTACAAATTTTGTTAATCACACCACAATTTTCATATTTACTAAATTGTTCACAAATAAATTGACTTAAATAACCCTCAATTATATTAGTTTTTCATCTTCTTTATTCTTGTGTACATCACATGTTTTAAAACCCTAAATTTTATATGTATTATACTTTTTTAAAAAATATTTTTTTATAGGCAGAGAAAGAGAAATAGAAAGAGAATAAACCCTAGATAGAAATTATAGCAGAGAAAGGGAGGAGGGAGACTGCTACTTTCTTCTTCCCATGTTTTGGATAGTGAGAGTAAAATCAGTTCTCCACTTTTTAGTTTTTATTTTTATTATTTTTCATAGCAATTTCCTTTATTAACTATTATTTATTTTCTGCCCCTCCGACCACAACTTCACATTTGGACAATGCTCAGTTGATTCTTGTTTCATCCTACTCTGAAAAATAATTTCATTCCAACCAGTTTTCAATCTCTACGCATTTTGTTAGGAGAAAATGTCGACTTAAAATAATTTAAATTGACGGAAGTTTTTTTTTTTTTTTTTTTATGAAGAAATTAAGTTTTGATTTGAGCAAAATTGGAATTATTTTATTTTTGTGTATTGTATCTTTTGTGCGTGTTCTTGGTGTAGTGCGTAAAACTTTATGTATGTAGGTGTTTATTCTTGTTGTAGTGTGTATTTTATGTATATTAATTAATATGTGTTTTGGTGTTAATATTGTGTAGTGGTGTACCATGTTTTATTTTTATTTTACTTAATGAAGGTTATATTTGTAAAAATGATATGGAGTAATTATAAAATCTATATTTTAATAAATGTGTATAGATAATGTGGTGTGATTAACAAAATTAGTGGTGTCAATTTAATTAAAATAAAAATCGATAGAATTGTATCATTATGCTTTGCATGATCTTGTAAATATTCTTGTGATTTAGAGTTATACGAGAGAATATGTATAATTTTATTGGAGATATATTATTAAATGAAATAGGAACATTTATCCACAAGTTCGAATGAGTGTTGCCATATCCTTGGATTAATGTTAAAACGGAAGAATGTAAGAGATCTAAATCCAAATGCTTGTCATTAATTGAGTTTAGTACATGTCTCCCACTTAATTAGTTAGATTAAAAATTTGATTAGTTATAGGTTTAGGTTTAGGTAGCAAATATAAATAATCACTATCACTACTACTTTAAAAGTATGGATATGAGAGAATTTTTTCCTAAACAAGTTTGCCCTCACACATTTTACTCTAAACTAAGAATACCCTTTCTTAATATTATTGCATATATTTATAGGGTGGCTATATTGTCACCACGAAAATTATTTTTCACATCACAATTATAATTTCTTTTTTTATTTATTAAAATAGGCACAAATATAATGACATAAATATCTTTTTAGTTTTTTTAATCTAATTTCTCTTATTAATATTAAGTACACTACAATCTCTAATAATAATTATCTTCTCCATCTCACCTCTTTTATTTTTCTGTCTTTATTTTTTCAAAATCATCTTCTTACAAAAAAATCTATCAATAAAAATGAATCATATGCAAACTAAAAAAATTAATTGTACTCAATTTTTCCAATAAATTTGGTTTCACCATGAATCATTTGGCTTCTCCATATTTCAGTCATTTTTTTTTAACTTCATCAAGAAAATAACATTTTACATGTAAAATTCATAGGAACTATTTGTCTTTCCTACAAGAATTTCAATCATAAAAAAATGTCGATATGATATTGATGAAGGAAGTTTATACCAATTCCAAATTTAATCACTAAAAAAGTAAATGAAAATTTCTCCAACAAAATCTTTTTTTTTTTTTTTTTTGATAAACCAACAAAATCTTTTTTAATCTATTTACACTACCTTAAAAGCATAAATAAGGGAGAATCTTTGATTTCACTATTTTGCCCTCACATATTTTGCTTTAAACCAACTATGCCCTCTTATATTAATTAATTAATTAATTAAGTTGAAAAAATGAAGAGACTTATTTTGTGCACCCCCTATATTCTATTTTTTACAATATATAAAAATTGAGATTTAGGAGAAACTTTTAATTACCAATTTTTTATTCATGTCATTAAATATTTTATTTCATTATAATCATTCAATTATTTTTTATTAAAATATTTTTATTGTCTAACAATTCACAATGTTATAATATAATTTTACATTATTATACTTTCTCATCATATTATACTATCGCATTTATTTAGTATTAAAAAAGTAATTTTTTAATTTTTGCTTATATCTAATTTCAAAATTTGAATTATCTACTCAAATTCCATAGTTTACACTATATATATTATAAATGTATAATCTTAAGATATTCAATTCAAAAGTCTACAATTTCATTAATCCGTGAATTTAATGTCATATGTTACACATGAAAAAAAAATTGTACAAATTTAATTCAAATTTACCTATTTTTTATCCTTTTATTTTTTGGGTCATCTTCTCAATAATTTTTAGAATTTTTAATGATTTGTTGTTAGAGTTGAAGGGAGTGATTTTTTACATCCCTCATATTTTATTACAATATATAAAAAATTAGAGTTTAGGAGAAACTTTTGATTACAAATTTTTTATTCATACCATTAAATATTTTATTTTATTATAATCTCTCATTTATTTATTATTAAAATATTATACTATCTAAAAATTTACAATGTTCTAAAATTTTACGTTATTATACTTTCTCATATTATTATACTCTCACGATTATTAAGTATTAAAAAATTATTTGTTGTTAGAGTTCGTATTTCTGATTTATAAGAAAAAATATATTATAATTTTTACAACGTCCTTTAATAATAATTTATTCAACATTTTCATTCACAATGATTTCATTTCATGTGTATTCTATTTAATAATTTTAACATTAACAATATCATTCATAATATACATAAGTTGTTCAATGCACATAATAATAATAATAATAATAATAATAATAATAATAATAATAATAATAATAATAATAATAATAATCATCATCATCATCATCATCATCATCATCATAACAATATAGAATTCACATAAATCCGCACATAGTTTTCTATCTATTTTTATTTTAGGTAATTTCGAATTTTATCAACTTATTTTAATAACTGGATTAGGGGAGTTTAATTAATGCAAAATCAATTTATATGTAACCTATAGTAAATTATTTATGGATTTGTGAAAAAAAAATATCTATAAAAGTTAAATCATAGATTATTTTTATCCTTTTGTTAATTATTACATTATTCTCTTTTGTCAACAACGCTCTAAAATTGTTAGGTTTTTTGTCAATATTATCCTCAATTTTTTTTCTTTTATTAGTCCGTAATATTAATATACAATACATTTAAATATTCTATAATGATTTTCTTTATAAGGGTTGGAGATATGTGTTTGAAGTTATTGAAATTAAAGGGAAAAATGACTAAAATGAGTAGTAAATAAGCTTTTTCATAATTTTTGTGATCATTCAAATCGCATAAAGCGTGTGTCAGGGTAAACCTTTTTCTCACATTATCTTTTCTCAATTCAAAACATGGAATTTAATAATCAATAATTTGTGAAATTTATTGAAAAATCTGCATTATTGAATTTTCCTTACAAATTTCCAATTATTAATCGAATGATAAAAAAAGAAAAATATGATTGAAATTTGAATGGTTTTGTAACTTCCTATTATTGAATACATATTTTCATATTCAATAATATCTAAATTCTTACATACATTTGCAAATTCATTGAAGAAATAATATCCTTTATTACTAAACAAAACCTACAACATGTCATCGGTATTTTTTCCAAATTAATTTTCGAACACACTACTTACTATTTTTTTGTTCAAATTTACATAGTTTTTTTATTTTCATTTTCAGCTGATTAGTTTTTTTATTTTCATTTTCGGCTGATTACTTACCTCAACAACTTTCAAAAAATGGTAGTATTTCTGTGAAGATATTATACATTACATTCATCATATACGTAAGACGTGCAACGCACGTGCTTACTACTAGTTAATCATAAAAAATCTCTATTTAGTTAAAGTTATATTAATAAGAAAAGCAATTGAATACTTGATCTTAATGGAAAAAATACTTGGACTCAAATCCACTTTATTATCAGATAAAGCAATTGAATACTTAGTTTTAGTGGGAACAATGCTTAGACTCAGATCCACTTTATTATTTGTCACGATATCATCTACTTGCCATATTATACATTTTATTATTTGTCACGATATCATCTACTCAGAGACGGAGGGAGAGCATGGAGAGCTCACGCGGGCACCCGTGCTGGATTCGCGGGAAAAAATTATGGATCAATTTAATTGGGCTGCAACCCGGCCCAAAAAGCCTAATTTATGTATAATTTTCAGATCAATTTTCATCCCCTTCCAGCCCAACGAAATAGCCCATACCTGATTAAGTCTGATACGTTGATACCCATTCAGCCATTATCTTCTCGCGTTCTGGGTTAGTGATTGGCGACTGGCCCAAAAATCGTAATCATTGAAGCTTGCTTCCTGCTGCACCGGCGCACCGACACCGGCGTTCACTGCACCGCGCCGTCGCACTCACAGCTTCCTGGCTGCTGGGAGTGCTGGACCTGGACGACTGGACTGGTTGCTGGCTTGCTGCTGCTGCTGCACCGCGGTTGCACCTGAAGCCTGAAGGTCCTGACACCGCGCCCGCCGCCGCCCAGCCAAGCTTGAAGGACCGAGTCACGGTCACCGAAGGTTAGTTTGCTGCAAAACACTGAATTTATTTTCTGTGCTAACTACTGCCATATATGCGAAAATTACTAGCTATGTTTTTGTTGATAAATTGATTGGGCATTTGATTTGGGGGATTTTCGAATGTTGAGACTTGAGACTAGGCTGAGTTGTTGATGAATAATGAATTGATTGGGCATTTGGTTTAATTTCCCAGCTGTTGAATTTGAACAATTAATTTATCTATTTTTTTTATCTAAACAATTAATTTATTATTTAGCATTTAGCAATGTTGACTTGTTGAGATTTGATAGAGGTTGTGTTAATTGTTAAATGATTTAGTTGGGAATTTGGAGTTGGGACTTTAGGATTGAGTAATTTAAGAAATAGAGAATGAGACGATCTTGCTACGGTTTCATACTATGCGATCTCGGAGAATGCAGTTATCTAGTCTCACAAATTGAAAATGGATTTGTACAAACACTTTTAAGCATTATTACGGCTTGTATCGAACTATAATTTTACTATTATATGATTTTCGTATTGTTTGATAAGTTGCGTACTTATTAAAAATAATTTAACAAATTTTATTCAAAAGCAGAGGCCGTTGACTGGTCAACGATCAATATTTGACCGTTGACAAGTCAACAGTCGCCCTAGCTGAGTTCGATTCCTGGATCCGTCACTGCATCTACTTGCCATATTTTTAAACAATTTAATTTATAAATACACGACTCATTCAATTGAAAAACTAAGAACCAGCCCTTACTTCATGTGTTGTTATCGGGTTGTGTTCTATTTTTTTTAAAGAAAGTCATTTTTTTTATATAAATGAGTGAATTAATCTATAGACAGTATCATTTTAAATTATATTTTTTTTTTATCATTTGACGAGGACTAGTGTTTGCACGAAGAACACATGGAGAGAAGATTTTACTTGTATAGCATCTCGTCTTAAAAATAAGTTAAAACCTAACATGTGAATTTTAATTAATGTTTTAGTGAAAGAAAATTAATTCTACGTTTTCTTATTTAAATTATTAATTAATATAGGGTTATGTTTATATTTATAATTAATTAATTATATTTTCATAATTTATGTGAAAAGGAAAATAAACTCAAATTTGTGGGATTAAAATGGTTTTGTTTAACAAAATAAATTGAAAAGAAACATAATTCTACTAGAGTCCAACTTATATTATATTATTAGAAATTTTGATAAAAGTTGATGAAACTTTTTCCTTAAAAATCCACAAAATTGTGAATATAAAGTTCTGCAATTAGCTTGTAATGGAGAATAGAGTCTCACTGTGCATCGAAGTTTTGAAGAATTGTATGCATGGGGGTTGTCAGAAGAGATGATTTAGGAAGGGACGAATTCATTATATTAGTTGAGCTAGAGAGGTCTTTGACCGTTGACTGGCGACCCTCAATGGTCCTAATAACGAAATATTATTTAATTAAAAAATATTTAAAATTCTATGAATAACATATAAATGCTATAAAATGTAATTGTCATGTAATATGAAAGTCTAACAAAAACAAAAAATAGTACGAAAAATACATTATATAACCTTTCTCCCTGACTGTAAGTTCGAACAACTGCATTCTCTGATGTTTCATACTTTGAAATCACTACAAGATTGCGTTATTCCCATTGAGTTTAAGAATCTTGCATTCAGTGTAAATCACCAAATTGTTATTCAACCAATCGTCTCCCATTTTTGCTGCTCAAGTCACTCTGGATTAGATTCATAGCAGAGAATGTCCTTTCAACACTTGTAGTTGCCACTAGTAATATCAAAGTCAATGTGATACCTATAAACAAATGGGTAATAACAAGAATTTTCTGTTTCAACCAACTTATGGGCTACATAAGATATAATGTTGAGCTTAAAGAAATTCTTGTCCCTTGTTACAAGCATGAGAAATTTGTCAAGTTGATGTCTAAGTAGTATGAGGTCTTCACTGGTGAAGTCCAAAGGATAGAATTGTGCAAGACGAAGCGATTTAACCTTATCGAAAGCTACAAATAAGGGTTTTGGACTCATACATGAAAACAAATAATAATCTCATGGTTGTCTCTCGAAAAGGACCATTCAACTATTGCAAAATTGAGTCTATCACATGACAATACAAATCAATGTAAAAGCAATGATAATAAGTCACTGATGAACTCCATGCCTAGGTCAGCCTCTCATGACAACAATATCCTCCATATTGGGCATGTCTACAACACAAAATTCAATCACTTCATTCAACAAATTATCCCAACCATTGTCTCTCGTATTTTGCAATGCATACTTACACAAGTATAATATATTCAATGTTTAAAAAGGAAGGACTAGGTACTCAGGCAGTTTTTGTTCGTGAGGCGAGGTGTAAGTCTCGAGGCACTCTAAGGTGTAAGCCTCACTACAAATCGAATAATTAGACAAAAAATTGTAAAATAATATAAAAATAGTTATTCCATTATATAAAGAGCAAAATGTTACAAATGTTATTTAAGTAGAATGTCAAAAAGATGATATGTTTGCAGATCATTTTTACTCCTTTTGCAATGAAGACAAAAAAAGGTTTAAAGTAACAAAATTTAGAAGGTTGTGCTTTGATCATCATCATTATCATCACTACTAGTAGCATCTTCCATGGAATTGTAGGCATATCTAATTGTGTCTTCTTCCTCATTTTCACTGTCTATTTCTATCCATTCATCTTCCTCCACTAAATGAAACTTTCCCTTCTCCATAGCTGTAAATTGAAATATATATATATATAATTTACTAATTAATTTTATTATGCTTGTAAAGATAAAGTTAAATTTCAACTAATCAAATATGAATATTAATATCTTTTTGTGAAAAGGAGAGCTTTCTTTTATGTTGACCATATTTGGAACTTCCAATTTCTTGTGCACTAGGCCCCTCATCATTTACATTAAGTGTGTTTGATGGAATTTCCTTGTCAAAACCAACAACCCATTCATCATCGGAATTTCCTTATTGTAAATGATATAAACTAATTTTTCCAACCTCTTTGTTGTCAAACAGTTCCTCCTCTTAGTATGTACTTGATTAAATGTACTCCAATTGCGTTTTTATGCAGAAGATGAGCAAGTTAGACTTAGAATTCTTATTGCAAAGTGAGTAAGTTCGGGAGTACCAATGCCAAATTGAGTCCACCAAGTAACTGGTAAAATCGTAAACAATGCCACATGCAAAGTTAAATTCATATTTAAAAAAAAAATGTAAGATAAATAAAATTTAGAATTAAGTGTATACATAAAACATTTAATACTTACTAGGAGACCATTTTGTAAAGGAAGATTTAGCTTTTTCGTTACCAAGAACCAAAATCTCCTTGTATGATGCCTCCTCGTCACCCAAATTTTTTCTATTTGTTCTTTTGCATTATCCATGGCCCCATAAATTAATCCCATAGCTTGCATCCGTTCAAAATCAACAAGCCATAAAACACTAATTAAAGGATTCGTAGTCTTCAAAGTATAAGAAACACTAGGCCAGAAATTGTTATCCTTCAATATAATTCTCTTGACTTCTTTCCCATCGGATTTATTAGCCCAAGTTGAGTTTAAGCATTCCTTCGAAGTAAACATAGCTTGTAGTGGTCTTTTCAAATCATGAATTATTTGCAAAGTAAAATATGTTGTCACGAATCTAGTAGCACCCGGTCGAAGTAAACCCTTTTTTTCACGACGTGGGCTTTGGAAGTTCCCTGGTGAAGATTTTCATTCCTCTCTCGCACCATTGATTGTTCCTCAATTTGAAGATCATTTTGAATCCCTTCCAATGAGTAATCTTCGAAATTGTGAAATATCTTCTTCCTACAACTTTTCCATGAAGATGATAATTTTGCAATTATCACACTTGAAATGTTTCGGGAATTTCTATCTTCACGAATTTCATTTTGTTGACAATGATTTGTAACTCATGTATTTTTCCTAACAATGGTATGTTATCAAAAAAATTGAAACCAAAGTATTTGAAAATCGAAATTTTTTTAGTACATTCCTCCTCGGTTTTGTATTTATTTTCCAATGCATCCCAAATATTTTTGGCAGAAGTTCTATTTGTATAGAGGTCATATAGATGGTTAGAGGGAGCATTCAAGATGTGTCCCTACACATTAGATAATCCTCTTGTCTCTGCTTTCTTTCTATCTTGACTTCGTCGTTGTCTTCCGGTATTGATTCCAGTAATGGCTCAAATCTTGGATCCAAGATATAGAAGATCTTCAAAGTTGTAAGGAGAAGCTTCAACTTGTTTTGCTATTTTGTGAGATTTGTCCCATCGAACCTATCAAGTCTAATGAGATCTTGATGCAACATTTTGATTGTCGTCACGGTAGTTTCGTTCTCTATTTCAAGAACATTGTTTGAGATTATTTAAGATGATATGAAATGAATGAAGAACAAAACAAAATGATCAAGAAATTAAAGGATACACAAATGAAACTTTTGGAAACCCAACGAAATGAAAGTTTCGAACATGTTGTTGAATCGTTATCCTCAAACAATATTTGCCTCCTCCAGAATGAGTACTTGAAGGCCTCAAAAAAATTTTGATGAAGGAGTAATCAAACCAAAATAAAATTCAAAACCAAGTAATTAAGAACTTGAATAAGAACTTTTGAAGAACACTTTAAAAAAGAAGTTTGATCTTTATTTTGGATCAAAGAAATGTTAAGAGTATGTTATGAATTGTATTTTCCCTTCCACAATATATTTATTTATAGAGTTGCAAGTCCCATGCACGATCAGTCATGAGTGCAAAAAATTAAGTGAAAATATATCAAATGAGTCAAAAGGTGCTTGAAAATTTCAAACCCGTAAATGCAACCTCATTTTAATTCAGGGTGATCCCGACCCTCTATGTCACTTTAGTTTTCATATTTGTGTAGATCCAGACACTTTTCATCATAAGTTTTGAACAAATTGTAACAGTGGTCCCTATGAAGATGTGCATGTTCTTGGGTCCATATTAATGGTTGACTGGATGTAAAATCTACCTCCAAAGTATAAATGGGTTAAGTTATAGCATAGCAATAATCCAGGGTCATTCTTCCTAGGGATTTTTATGGTATAATAATAATTGCTAATTCAAGTCTTAAACTATAATTTCAAGATTATTTAAATGATAAAAAGGGGATATAATTAAATTGGAATGAAAGAGAAATTTGAGTGGGGTTATTCTTTTGCTATCAATTGGGCTTGCAACTAAGATTAGTATGAATTTCTTGAGATCGATAAGATGTAAAAATATTAGTGCGAAAATTAATCAATCTATTCTACAGCGTTTTGTCGAGCATGTTGTGTGTATATTCAATACATACCACATCAACAACATTAATCCAAGTAAAATAATTTGAAAATTTGAAACACTTATTAACTCTTATCAATAATAAGAATTCATACATAAGAAATTAACATTTACCCATTGAAGCTAAGAATAACTCCTCTCAAATAAAATTTAGCCAAACATAATGGAATTAACCAAAATAAGATTCAAACAAACAATAACCATTACTAAAAATGAAATTCAAATTGGGAAATAGAAATTTCAATAACCAACTATATCTCAAAGTTAACTATCATAAAAAAAATCTGAAATTGTGTATGCATTTAAATGAAACAGTAAAGAAATTCTAAGCAAAATGTGAATCGAAACTAAAACGAATAACCCGAAACACCACTTTGCACCCTCTCCTAAATCAGCCGAAGGTTGCGGTTGCTGGAATGTGTAAAGTCCACTGGAGGTGGCGTTGAGGGTTGACTGTTGAAGACTGCAGGCTGGAAGCATGAGAGGCTGGGAATGTGAGGAAGAAGTGAGGGCTACTGGCTGCCGTGATGTTGAGGACTGTTGGTTGTTATGTGGAAATCGGTGAGCTGTGTGGCAAAGGAGAGATGTGTGGAGGCCGGTTATAAGAGAGTGCGAGAATGGCGGCTGTTTCTTGTGAGTGGAAGTGCTGGTGGGCTATTCGATTCTGTGGAAGAGAGAGAGAGAGAGAGAGAGAGAGAGAGAGAGAGAGAGAGAGAGAGAGAGAGGTGCGACTGAAGTAAGGAGGCTGAGGGAAGAGGTGGCGGCTGGTTTTTGTGTGGGAGAAGTGTTGTTGAAGGTGAGGGAGAGGTGTTGAGTATGGGAGAAGACAGCTGCTACTTGGTCCAGAGATGAAGATGGAAGGAAGAGCTGCGGCTGGTGAGGGTTGAAAGAGAAAGCAATGTGTTTCGACTGGTAAAAAAATACATCAGAGGCTAAGAGTTTAGGGAGGTTCAAGGTGACGGAAATTGGGTTAGTTTGCAGCTGTGTTGGTTTCGTGAAAATGGGCTGGAAGGTGAGTTTTGGGCTGGGGACTTGGGCTAAAAATGTGGGTTGAAAATTGAATTCAATGTAAGAAATTGTCCAATGTACTTCTGCAATTAAATAAATGAAATTAATAGCAAATAAAAATCAATTTAGAGTTTAAGAATTAAATTTAATCTTTTATAAGTTTTACTCTAAATAATATAATTCATATCCAAAAATCGCAATTTTTTTATTCATTTACCTATCTAAAATAGGTAAAATTGGACAATAATCACACTCCCCAACTAGCTTTTTGCTAGTCTCTAGCAATTCAAGTGAATTAAAAACATGACTAGCTCAATGAAAGACTTCAATTGTAAAGTCAAGAATGAATTTAGATAGTCGAGTACATCAACTTCGCAAAATCAAGAGATCAAGCGTTATATCCAAATTAATTCATAAAAACATTATCAAAATTTTGTGTATGTGTGTGTTTTAATCCGATCTATCAAACCACTAACCCCAACACATACAGTGTCGAGTATTCACTCAAGCCAAGCATAAACTCCATATATTCACGGGTATGTGTTTTTTGTTTCTGCTGGTTAGGGGATCACTCATGGAGTCTGAAAACTGATCACTCAAGCATTCAAGAAAGGCCATATATATGTGGATGACAGCAATGCAAATATTGACCTCGTGAAAAGCTCACAACCATGGGGACTCAACCGTTCTTACCACAAGCCGACTTAAGATCAAAATGTCAATGTCAATGTAAAGGTGATGATGGTGTTATCGAGGGAATCGGTAAAGAGTGGTGGAAGAAAAAAATTTATACATTCCAATGATAATAGTAGAACAAGGGGTTCCAATGGAAGTATAGGATGCAATGGTAGCATTTTTTTTTAAAGGATAAGGAATTAAAAGAAGTGAACAGAAATTGAGGACCTCCAAATATAAGCAAGGCTAATAATTTTCACTTTTGATCTCACTTTAAGCTTACTTTCTTCTTCACGTCCTTTGCTTTCTTTCTCAATACGTCTCCCTTTTCTTTCTCTTCCTCTCTACTTCATTTTTTTTTTGTAACTGAAATCCTTTTAAATAATTCTTCAACATTCTTTTCTAGTCTCAGTGACTGTTAAATACTTTATAACTCCACTTTTCTTTCGTTTATGCACTGAACATATGTTTCTCAATTGTGGATCAAAAATCATCATCCTCACTTATACTTGAAAGTAGAAACAAGGTTATGTATTTATGGAAGCAATGTCTGGATGCAATGTCGTCTTTAATGTGAAATAGATGAAAGGGATTTGTGGCTATGAAGGTATTTGTGATGGGAAGAGAAGACGATAAGGTTAGCTTAAAAGGATCAAATTTTCATTTGACATTGACCTTCATCGTTTCTTAAGTATAAACCACCAACAATCCACAATCCGTGTAATGGTGCCCATTGGAAGTAGCAATATCAAACAAGGGCAATATAAGAAAACCACCAATCACTCAACTCTCATGATGAACAAGTAAAATTACTTAAACTAGAGAGAGCTCTAGTTGTATGTGTTGACTATCCATCTTACCACAGAGCTTAAATTCGTGCATAAAATTTTATTTTTTTTAGGAGGGAGGTCTTTACAGAATAACAAAGATATAATTCAAGACTCAAGATATACGCAATTTTAATGCTCAACAATCACAAAAGAATTAATGCAAAACAAGTACATTTGAGTTACTCTCCCCCCAACTAAAATCAGACATTGTCCTCAATGACTCAAAGAGAAGAAAAATGAAAAGTGATTAATAGACACGACTCAAATTAAATCAAGATAAAGAAGAAGAGTGTACTTGAGAGGAGGCCTATGCACATGAGCAATTATTCAAGAGTGAAAAACTAAAAAAATGAAGAAAAGAATAAAATCTACAAAAAGAAAATAAAATATATACATAATAATAAAAGTTAGTTCCAAGAAAATCAACCAAGTTAGTTCCAAGAAAATCAGCCGCTGGAATCAAGTTCCAGCAGAGGTAGTTCATTAACATCAACAAAAAAATTATCCAAAAATGGTTTCAGATGTTGTCCATTAACTTTAAAAACAGTACCATTTTTTGGATCCAAGATTTCAACCGCTTCATAAGGGTAAACAGTTTGCACAATGTAAGGACCAATCCATTTAGTTCTCAACTTACCAGGAAACAGATGAAGCTTAGAATCATATAGCAATACTTTCTGAGAAGGAAAAAATGATTTTCTAAAAAATTTCATATCATGAAAAACTTTCATTTTCTCTTTTGAAATTTTTGCATTCTCATGTGCTTCCAAACGCAATTCATCTAACTCATTCAATTTCAGTTTCCTAAATTCACCAGCTTGATCTAAATCAAAGTTGAGTGTTTTGATTGCCCAATAAGCTTTATGTTCAATTTCAACCGGCAAATGACAAGGTTTTTCAAACACAATTCTATAAGGAGACATCCCAAGAACAGTTTTAAAAGCAGTCCGATAAGCCCTTAAAGTATCTTCCAATTTTATAGCCCAATCGTTTCTATTTGGATTCACTGTTTTTGTCAAAATGCCTTTAATTTCCCAGTTGGCTAATTCAATTTGACCATTAGTTTGAGGGTGATAGGGAGTGGAAATCTTAAGCCTAATGCCATATTTTTTTAGCAAAGTTTCAAAAGGTTTATTACAAAAATGTGTTCCTCCATCGCTAATTATGGCCTTAGGTATACCAAATCTAGAAAAAATATGTTCTTTCAAAAATCTGAGCACAACTTTATGGTCATTTGTCCTACATGGAATAGCTTCTACCCATTTTAACACATAATCAACAGCTACCAATATATAAAGATATCCAAAAGAAGGGGGAAAAGGACCCATAAAATCTAATCCCCAACAATCAAAAATTTCAAGCACAAGGATTGGAGATAATGGCATCATTTTCCTATGGCTGAGACTACCAAGTTTCTGACAAGCTTCACAAGTTTTAAAAAAGGCATGAGCATCCTTAAATAAATTATGCCAATAAAAACCACATTGAAGTACCTTAGCAGCTGTTTTCTGCGAAGAGAAATGGCCTCCGCAAGTATGAGAATGACAAAAGGTAAGAATATGTTGCATCTCATCATCAGGAACACATTTTCGGATAATCTGATCAGCACAATATTTAAATAAATACGGATCATCATAGAAGAAGTTCCTTGCAATAGCTTTCATTCTCATTTTGTCTTGGACACTCCAATTTGAAGGCATATGACATGCCACCAGATAATTAACCAAGTCAGCAAACCAAGGAACAATATTCAAGCTAAATAACTGTTCATCTGAAAATGAATCATTTAAAGGGTGAGAAACTTTTGAATTTTCAAAATTTAATCTGGATAAATGATCAGTGACAACATTTTCCACCCCTTTTTTGTCCTTAATTGTAATGTTAAATTCCTGCAATAACAAAATCCATCGAATGAGTCTAGGTTTAGCATCTTTCTTTGTGAACAAATATTTAAGAGCAGAGTGATCAGTAAGATGGTAACAGGAGTCCCAATAAGATAAGTTCTAGTTGTGTAATTCAATTGAGCTTGATTCAAAGTTCTGCTAGCATAGTAGATTACATAAGGTTCCTTACCTTTCCTCTGGCCAAGTACTGCTCCTACAGCTATATCACTTGCATCACACATTAATTCAAAAGGTAGAGACCAATCAGGTGATCTAACTATGGGTGTAGTGGTGAGTGCCTTTTTTAAATGTTCAAAAGATGCAGTGCATTCATTTGTCCAAACAAATTTTGTATCATGCATCAAAAGTGTAGTAAAAGGTTTTGCTATGGTACTAAAATCTTTTATGAACCTCCTATAAAAACCTGCATGGCCTAAAAATGATCGAACATCTTTTACAGTTAAAGGAATGGGTAACCTAGAAACTGAATCTACTTTTGCCTTATCTACTTCCATGTCATTAGCAGAAATTGTATGACCTAAAAAAATTCCTCTTGTAACCATGAAATGACATTTCTCCCAATTAAGGAGAAGTTGCTTATCTTCACACCTACACAAAATAGCTTTCAAATTTGTTAGGAAATCATCAAATGAATCGCCATACACAGAGAAATCATCCATAAAAACTACCAAAAAATTTTCTATCATGTCACTGAATATGCTAAGCATGCATCTTTGAAAGGTTGCTGGGGCATTACAAAGACCAAAAGACATTCTTTTAAAAGCAAACGTCCCAAAAGGGCAAGTAAAAGTAGTTTTTTCTTGGTCTTCTAATGCTATTTCAATTTGATGATAGCCTGAAAAACCATCCAAGAAACAATAGAATGAATGTCCAGCAACTCTTTCTAGCACTTGATCTAAAAATGGTAAAGGGAAGTGGTCCTTTCTGGTCATGAAATTCAATTTTCTATAATCTATGCACATTCTCCAACTAGTGGGTACCCTTTTAGTTATTATTTCTCCATGTTCATTTTCAACAACAGTAACCCCAGTTTTCTTAGGAACTACTTGAGTATGACTTACCCACTTGCTATCTGCAATAGGATAAATGATACCTGCATCAAGTAATTTTAAAACTTCATTTTTTACTACTTCTTTCATATTAGGATTTAGCCTTC
The DNA here is from genome assembly GCA_963555705.1 of Ligustrum vulgare. NCBI lineage: Eukaryota > Viridiplantae > Streptophyta > Magnoliopsida > Lamiales > Oleaceae > Ligustrum > Ligustrum vulgare. The sequence continues at coordinate 37,087,648 of OY743175.1, forward strand.
TTTGAGATTCCCTTGAAGGATTGGCATTCTCTTCTAGGAAAATTCTTTGAGTGCACACTAAAGGACTAATTCCCTTAATATCTGGTATAGTCTAACCTATTGCAGATCTATGATCATTCAACACTTTCAACAACATATTTTCCTGATCACAAGTAAGAGTAGAAGAGATTACCACAAGGTATGATTCATTAGGTCCCAAAAATGCATACTTTAGTTCCGGTGGAAGAGGTTTAAGCTCTAGAATTGGCATCTTCTCTACTGATGTTTGCATGGGTGTCTGGATGACATTTAGAGGCTCAATGTTTGGCTGCCATGCTCTTACAGCTACTGTTGTTACACTTTTTGAAGAGTCTTGAATGCTGTGCAATTCGAGATTCTGCTCAAGTTGCTCATTAGGATCTTCTAACTCAATTAGCCGCTCTTCCAGCTTATTAACTTCCTGCACTTCATCAAAATCTTTTGGTTGCCTACAAGCATTGAAAATGTTAAGTTCCAAAGACATATTTCCAAAAGTCAACTTTAAAATACCACTCCTACAATTTATCAAAGCATTTGAAGTTGAAGAAAATGGTCTACCAAGAATAACAAGGTTTTGAGGAGAATTTTTAGGTGTACTTTGAACATCAATAACAACAAAATCAACTGAATAGTAGAATTTATCAACTTGAACCAAAACATCCTCAATTATCCCTCTAGGCATCTTAACAGATATATCTGCTAATTGTAAAATCATGGGGGTAGGCTTAATTTCACCTAAACCAAGCTGTGTATACACACTAAAGGGAAAAAGATTCACACTTGAACCTAAATCTAGCAAGGCATGACCAATACGAGTGGTTCCTATCATACAAGCAATGGTTGGAGAACCAAGATCTTTAAATTTTTGAGTTGTTTGGAATTGTATGATAGAACTCACTTGTTCAGTCAAAAAGGCCTTATTCTTCACAGCTAGCTTCCTTTTTACTGTACACAAATTCTTAAGAAATTTAGTATAGGCAGGGACTTGTTGGATGGCATCTAACAGAGGAATGTTTACCCTAACTTGCTTAAAAATCTCATGAATTTCTGTTTGATTTTTGGTCTTATTACCAGGTTGTAATCTTTGAGGAAAAGGGGTAGGGGGTGCACCTACTATTGGCCTAGGTGGTTCTTGAACATCAGATAGAGATTTTAACATAGTATCATCAACAGGAGGTTCAACTTGCTTACCCACCAAGTTCTCTTTAAGTTCAGGAACTTGGATTTGCTTACCACTTCTCAAGGTAGTTACTGCTTTCTCATGTCTCAGATTGGACTCATCGACCCCATTGTATTGAGTTTGAGGATTAGGCATTGGTTGAGCTGGAAACTTACCTTTTTCTGATGCACTTGCCTGAGTAGTCAACTTTGTAAGCTGAGATCGGATGTCATTAATGGCCTAAGAATTTTGATTGTTGATAGCAGCTTGGCTTTGCATGAATTGTTGGATTTGGTCTTCCAGACTTCTCTTCTGCGATGTCATATAAGGTGTTGGTTATGAAGGTCCAGCATTGTTGCCAACATTATTGCTTCCTCCTTGATCATTCCTCCAACTAAAATTTGGATGATTTCTCCATCCTGGATTAAAGGTGCTCGAATATGGATTAGAATAAGGTTTGGAAATCATATTGACAGCAACAGATTGATCAAAATACATCTCTTTTAGTTGGGAAAGTCCAGGACAATCAGAGGTTAAATGTTGTACATCTTCACAAATTGAACATTTTTCTAAAATAGTGGAAGAGAAATTGACTTCATTCACTTTTTGAGTTTCCAAATTTTCAAGTTTTCGAGTGATGACAGCCAATCGGGCATTTATGCATCATATGCTCTAAGTGAATGAATCTCATTTCCAGATGCAATCTTTGGAAATTAAGTTTTTATTGGAACACCCCTATCAAACTCATCAATGTTATCCCAAGATTGGGCATTTTCAGCTAAATCATCAAAAAATATAAAAACTTCATTAGGGTCTTTTGCAAAGAAATCGCCATTACTCATGGTTTGCACAAATTGTCTCATTTCTGTTCTGAGCCCTTCATAAAAAAATTTAGTTAACATCCATTGCTCATAATCATGATGGGGACAAGATAACAACAAATCCTTAAATCTTTTCCAACTAGTGTAAAAAACTTCATTATTCTTTTGAGAAAAATTCATGATTTGTATTTGAATAGCGGTGGTTCTTTGTAGTGGAAAAAACTTTTTAATGAACTCTTTCCGCATATTTTCCCAATTTGTAATTGAATCAGGCCTTAAAGAGTTAAGCCATGACTTAGCTTTATCCTTTAGTGAAAAAGGGAAAAGCTTAAGTCGAATGACTTCCTCAGTGCAATTTCGTTCAAGAAAAGTAAAACAAACTCCTTCAAATTCCTGGATGTGGTGATAAGGACTCTTTGATGGCATCCCATGGAAGCGTGGTAGATGATCAATCATTCCCAGTTTAAAGTTGAAGACCGCTGCATTTGCAGGAATCACTATGCATGAGGAGTGCTTGTCATCGTTGGAAAAATGTAATCTCTAAGACTTCGAACGACTGGCGCCTCATTTGGTTCTCTATTATCTGCCATTTCTACCTGCTGATTTTCAAGAAGTAAAAATTGGTTAGTGGGTTCTGATCTTACTAATCGCTTAGAATGATCTCGGAACCAAACGTATATAAACAAAGAACAATATCAAGAATAGTAGTCGAAAAAATACTAACAAAACAAAATATAAAAAAATAACAGAATTCAGCAAAAATCAGTTAACACCAAAATAATCCCCGACAACGGGGCCAAAAACTTGACTAGATGTAAAATCTACCCTCCAAGTATAAATGGGTCAAGTTATTGCCTAGCAATAATCCAGGGTCATTCTTCCTATGAATTTTTATGGTATAATAATAATTGCTAAATTCAAGTCTTAAACTATAATTTCAAGATTACTTAAATGATAAAAAGAGGATATAATTAAATTGGAATGAAAGAGAAATTTGAGTGGGGCTATTCTTTTGCAATCAATTGGGCTTACAACTAAGATTAGTATGAATTTCTTGAGATCGATAAGATGTAAAAATGTTAGTGCGAAAATTAATCAATCTATTCTACAGCGTTTTGTCGAGCATGTTGTATGCATATTCAATACACACCACATCAGCAACATTAATTCAAGTAAAATAATTTGAAAATTTGAAACACTTATTAACTCTTATCAATCATAAGAATTCATACATAAGAAATTAACATTTACCCATTGAAGCTAAGAATAACTCCTCTCAAATAAAATTTAGCCAAACATAACCGAATTAACCGAAATAAGATTCAAACAAACAATAACCATTAATAAAAATGAAATTCAAATTGGGAAATAGAAATTTCAATAACCAACTATATCTCAAAGTTAACTATCATAAAAAAAAATCTGAAATTGTGTATGCTATTAAATGAAACAGTAAAGAAATTCTAAGAAAAATGTGAATCGAAACTAAAACGAATAACCCGAAACACCACTTTGCACCCTCTCCTAAATCAGTCGAAGGTTGCGGCTGCTTGAATGTGTAGAGTCCACTGGAGGCGGCGTTGAGGGCTGGATGTTGAAGATTGCAAGCTGGAGGTGTGAGAGGCTGGGAACGTGAGGAAGAAGTGAGGGCTACTGGCTGCTGTGATGTTGAGGACTGTTGATTGTTATGTAGAAATCGGTGAGGTGGTAAAGGAGAGATGTGTGGAGGCCGGTTATAAGAGGTGTGAGAATGGCGGCTGTTTCTTGTGAGTGGAAGTGTTGGTGGGTTATTCGATTCTATGGGAACGGGAGAGAGAGAGAGAGAGAGAGAGAGAGAGAGAGAGAGAGAGAGAGAGAGAGAGAGAGAGAGAGAGAGAGAGAGGTGCAGCTGAAGTGACGAGGCTGAGGGAAGAGGTGGCGGCTGGTTTTTGCGTGGGAGAAGTGTTGTTGAAGGTGAGGGAGAGGTGTTGAGTATGGGAGAAGACGGCTGCTGCTGTGTCCAGAGATGAAGATGGAAGGAAGAGCTACGGCTGGTGAGGGTTGAAAGAGAAAGCAATGTGTTGCGGCTGGTAAAAAAATACATCAGAGGCTGAGAGTTTAGGGAGGTTCAAGGTGACGGAAATTGGGTTAGTTTGCAGCTGTGTTGGTTTCATGAAAATGGGCTGGAAGGTGAGTTTTGGACTGGGGACTTGGGCCAAAAATGTGGGTTTGGAAATTGAATTCAATGTAAGAAATTGTCCAATGTACTTTTGCAATTAAATAAATGAAATTAATAGCAAATAAAAATCAATTTAGAGTTTAAGAATTAAATTTAATCTTTTATAAGTTTTACTCTAAATAATATAATTCATATCCAAAAATCGCAATTTTTTTATTCATTTACTTATCTAAAATAGGTAAAATTGGACAATAATCAATGGCTTCCAGTCGGCACCACCAAAATGATGTTCTAACGTACTATAGAATGCAGGGAGATTACATAAGAAGTGTAATACATTTTCAAATTTTGTCTTCTTGTTGACATGGTATTTCAGTTAGCCCCACCTTTAAGGAGTTACCTAGGGTTTTCTAATGAAAGATAATGATTGGAATTGGCCTGGGTACATTCTATCAGACCAAAGCCAAATAATCTCTGAATGCTATGAACTGAAGAAATCCTCACAAAATTATTCCAGCGGATAGGAAAAATTGCACAGACTTTCTCTAACATCCTAAAATAATTTCTATAGAAACTATTCAAAAGATATAGATGGTGATAAGGCGAAATTCAAAAGCAAATTTTAGTAAAAAAAATTTGATAAAAAATTGTGAATTGTGTGGTTTAAAAATTATAGAGGGTGATTGAAATTAATTATTGACTTTTACTTATGAACTGTTAGGGTGCTACGGTTTAAACCAAAGTTTAAACTATACAATTTCATAAATCACTTTTTAACCATACATATTTGCTCTCTCCGATTTTTAACCACACATTTTACCTAGAAAACTTGACTAAACTAATTTAAACAATTGTGTGTTTGGTATTGTTTATGATGCTGTAAAAATTCCTAACCTTGACGTGGCAAAATCTGGAGTTGCTTGATAACTGGAAAAGATGAATGGATTCGCCTTGGATGACCTGTAAAAAACGAGGAGGATTCTCCTCGTCGCCCCTCTGGTGTGAGAATTAGTTTCTGGATAAAGAAAAGTAGAGAGAGAAATATATAACTAGAAAATATGTTGAGAATTATGAATGAATATCCAAAACCCCGTAACCTTCTTTTACTATGAGAAGGAGTCCTCTTTGCGTAAACTTACCTTTTCAGAGAAGAATCCTTATAAGGATTGAACTTTCCTTTTTCGGGAAGTTTCCTTATGAAGAGTATCTTTATCTTAGGACCCAAGAATGTGGCCCATTCATAAAGCCTATAGATGGAAGATAACTTGAGGCCAGCTTGTATGGGCTTTTGGTGTGACAAGTCCTGGAAGGGTCAACCTAAAAAACCTATGATGCAATAAGATATGGATGCGGTCATGCACTGCCCGACCTCACTATGGGAATGTGCCCAAGCATGAGGGCTGACATACGACCCCACATATAATGAGATGAAACTATGGTCGGTCAACACCCGACCACAAGTTTGGAAGTCAAGTAGCCCGGGCATATGGGCCGACCTATGGTCCTGTAAAGGATGAGATCCAGGAAGGTCGAGTAACAAGCCCTGGTTATAGGTCTTGTTAGGGAAGACCTGTGGTGTAATCGCCCATGGTCCATGGATTTTCCCTTAATTTAGGAGCTAGGAAATTATCCCAATCATTGGCCCCTATGCGTCAGAGATTGGGACAAGATTTCTAGATGCATGTACAGCTATCATGCATTTTTGCCAACTAACAGATTTTAATGCTTTGATGTAATATGAATAATCTCGTTTTAGATTAATGATATGTGGCAAGAGCTAAGCTATCGATTTTGAAATTTTTCCAGCCAATTTTTCCTATATATATGTGGTCTCCATAATCTCAATCTTTTTACTTTGCGAATTTTGAGAGATCAGAGAACTCCTCGGGCAATTAGCACGACCTCTTGCTCAACAAAAATTTCTTAGCACTTAGGTAAGCTTGACCTATCCCGACCACTCTTAATTTTAATATTTATTATCTGGAGTCATGGTGAGACAATTTTTTGTGGGTGACCTTAGGGAGGTGAAGAACTTAGATGAACCTTTACAGGTCGAGCTTTTATGTTTCTACCAACCCCCCGCCCAGTCCCCAAGGTAATGAATCTGTTAATGAAGAAGGGGTTGAGGATAATCCCGAGGTAGGTAGAGAGCCGAGGCATGCCGACCTTGAACTTCCAACTTATTATAACAAAATGAAAGAGCACGTGGTCGTGGTAGACATGAGGAGATATAGGTTATCAGAAAGGTACACTGCTAGGGTCTCGGACAAGGATGAATACTCTTACTATTGTCGAGGAAGGAGAGATGGTTGTGTATCACGAGACCTTAATGGTCGGGCTAAGGTTTCCTCTGCGCCATTTTTTTGTAGATTTCTTGCTGACTGCGGGCAATTTACAGGGTCAGCTCGCTCCTAATGAGTGGAGGTTACTTGTATATATTTTTGTTTTGTGTAAGAGTCTAGGAATAGAACTTATAGTCAACCTTTACAAATGCCTTCTAGAACAAAAGTGTAACAACCCGGGTCCCACTTAACGGGCTGTCCCGACCGTTAGATGACGATGTACTATCCTCACTGTACCAGCACGGGTCTTTTCAGCATGCTATGTTCTCACTCGCACGCTCCCTGAGAAAACTTCTCAGGAGGTCACCCATCATAGAATTTCTTCAAGCCAAGCACGATTAACTTTGGACTTTCTGACAATGGACTTCCGGAAAAGAAGGTGCACTTTGTTGGTATGAGTAGTACATATCATTTCTTTTGTGCTTTCCTGGCCTGGGTGTTACAATCACCCCTCGTTAGACTCACGACATCCTATTGCGCTTAACCTATCTGAAGATCTGTTGCCAGGCGTTGAAATTCTAGAGGTGGTTCTCGCCATATGGCGTAGCACTTAGTTCCAGATTTCCAACTGGCGGCCGGCTCTGATACCATTTGTAATGACCCGGGTCCCACTTAACGGGTAGTCCCGACGGTTAGATGATGATGTACTGTCCCCACTGTACCAACATGGGTCTTTTCAGCATGATTTGTCCTCACTCGCACGCTCTCTGAGAAAACTTCCGAGGAGATCACCCATCATAGAATTTCTCCAAGCCAAGCACGCTTAACTGTGGGGTTTTTAACAATGGATTTTCGGAAAAGAAGGTGCGCCCTATTGGTATGAGTAGTACCTATCATTTCTTTTATACTTTCCTCACTTGGGTGTTACATTAAGTATTTTCCCCGATGTAATTGTTTAGTGTATATGTGTGGGAAGGGTCAGTTGGAGGTTCCCTGGGTCCCTTCCTCTACCAAGTACTAGAAAGAGAAGTTCTTTTTTATAAAATCGAGAGAGGGAGAGAACATATTTTGGCAGACTTTTAGGAGGCCCGACGTAGATAGTTTTAATAGGGTAGGTAACTTGAGTATGGAGGCCATAATCGAGCTTATGGCGAATGCAGTGAGGTTGTGTGACTTTAGGTTACTGGCTGAGGGCCAATGACCTTATAAATAACGACATCCTCGACCAAGCCGGCATTGACCTTCAGCCCGGTAGGGTTCGACCTCTTAAATTATGTAAATATAAATTACTGACTTTCTTGCTTTATTCTTAGTCACATGCTTCTTTTATGGAGTCTAACCATCTCGTCCTTATTTCTTACCAGGGATGGCCTTTGATTCAGAAGGTTTAAACCAAGCTGTAATGGCTAAGGCCCAAGGTGCCCGGACCAAGAGAGCCTAGGATGGGGTGACCAGAAGGTGTCCTCAAAAAAGGACGAGGACTAATTTATTAGGCTCAAGGCAATCCTCCCGCTCCAAAGAAGATGTTCCGCCACTGGGGAGGAACGACAGCAGAGAGGTCGGGCTCCCCCCTCCTCTTATTCTGAGTTGGAGGCGGATAATCCGTCCTTTGCTGATTCTAGGAAGAAGATCCAAGACTCTCTGCATCCAGACCTCGTAAAGAAGTACCAGTATGAGGTTGGTATGGAGCGGGGAGTTGAAAACATAATGAGCGCTGCACTTCAGGTGAAGCTCGAGGTGCTTACGCAAGTTTTAATTTAATCTTTTTGCATAAGAGTTTTATAACTTGTTTGCCTGACCTGTAGATGTTGCGCATCACCCGGGGAGTCGCCAATCAGAGCATTGAGCGGGGTGAGAGGCAAGTCAACTGGTGCTCTCCTTCCAATACGAGACCACCCGGGGTAATACTGCTGAGGAAGAGCTTCGGAAGGTCGGGGTTGACCTTTAGGTTTCACTTCAAGAGCGGGACTCAAGAGCTCAAGCAAGCTCGAGAAAGGGAGCTCCAGGTTTAGGATTCTGCTGTCGAGGAATTCAAGGGCTCAGAAGAGTACAAGCTTGCTTTGGGCAATTAGGAGCTAGAGTCCTACACTCGAGCGATCAAGCAGGCAAATGCTTGGTGCCTTCTGAAAATGCTTGTGCCTGACACGAGCCCAATGGTTGCTTTCCCTTTGGGCGCTGACGATCTTGACCTTACCCCTTTTGAGGAGGAAGAAGAGGACGACTATGAAGAGGTCGAGGATGCTGAGGATGGGAGTGAGCCCGAGATTTGAATTTGTCTAATTTTTTACCTAAATTTTGTAAACTCATTGTTTTTCCAGGGGCATGCCTAGAAAACTTCTTGTAAACCTTCCTTTATGAATGAGCTTTACAAATTTCAGTCTGTGATACTCTCGTTTCATATGTAAATCAAATGTTAAGGCTGGGAATTAAATCGGTTGATAAGTGCTTTATTAGCACGTATTTAATTCACTTATTATCTTATTTTGTTATTGGTTTGATCCTATTGAAGGATCGTTTAATGCACTTTCATTTATTGTGCTATGTAAGGTCAAAAAGAAGAAACGAAAGGAAACATGACCAAAGAAATATAAAAAATCAAGAAGTGAGGTTCAAGGGCATATTCAAAGAGCTCCAAATCAATAATGGCATGTGGGAAGAAGATTAGATACACAAATTATGGTCAAAGAAGGTTTGGGGTGAAGTTGGAAATCAAAAACCAACAAGGATTGTGATCATGAATTTTAGACATAGATTGAAGCTCAATTTTTTCATAGAATAATTTCGAATTTGGGAAGATCTATTTCACAAATAATTATAGATATTTTAGTTTTCTTTCCAATAAAACTTGAATCACTACAATCGGACTTCGAGAGAGAAAGTTATGACCAAACCATCGAGCACGGGCGCTTCTCGGCAGAGATGCACTTACGGCCGTAAATGACAAAGTTACGGACGTAACTTCCAAATTCCGAAAATTTTCAGTAGCTCACTTACGGCTGTAATAAGGAAAGTTACGGACATAACTTGCTTGCCAAAAAATTTCCTTATCTGATTCATTGCATAATTTTGGTATATCTTGTGGGTAAAGCTAGGACACAATTTTGGGAGTATTAAATGAGCAAAATCACCACAAAAAGGAGGCTGAACATTGAGGAAATTGAGAGCAAAATATAGAGCATTCTTGGAAGATTTTCAAGTGCAAGAATATCAACAACAATGAAATTCATGAAGCAACTTGAAGAATCTATCACAACCATGCTAGGCTAAATTCTACGTCTTGTTCAAAGGGAAATTGTGTTAACTTGATTATGTTATTTTATTTTCCTACAAATTAGTAGCGTGAATTTATTCCTTTATTTCAATTATTGGATTATTATGTTTTGAAGTTCAATTGAGTTTATTTGATTAATAGTTTAATTTGGCCAATTGGATTATTGATCTTTGGATTCATGAATATGCTATCTTTAGATTCTTGATCCGTAATTGTCATTGAATCTTTACTTTAGTAGCAAATAAATCTCGTGCAGGTTTAGTAATTATCCAACTTGGATTGATTAATTCGAGCTTGTGAAATTAACGATCCAATTCAATCTATTCTTCTAGATTTTCATACTAGTTGTGTATTAAATCCTAAGAGCTTGTTTAGGATTGTCCCGTCCGTAGCTAGAATTGGTTCGAAGAGCTTGTTTTGAATCAATACACATAAGGGAGAATTTAGATAATCAAAGTTTGTTGATTATTTATGATTGATAATTGAATTAGGGATATAAACACGTTACAAGGAAAGGTATAACATTAATTGGGGGCACAACTGAACCCGAAAATAAGATTTCTTCTCATATTATTTCTCTAGCCTTATTTAATTGTTTATTTTTATGCATATTTTTTATTCAAGCAATTTCAAACAACAAACCCCCCCATTCCATTCTAATTGATCGAACAACTAAAATTAGTTTCCGTTCCTCGTGGGATCGACCCTTACTCTCGCTACTACATTATTAATTAATATTTAGCAAGTAAGGAATTATTTATTATTTTGGTGCATCGCGACACGCATTACCGGTCTTGTAACTTCAAGAATAGCTTGAAAATGTCGGGTTTTTCCGACCTTGTAAACTTCTTGTGCAGAGTAGGGGCATAACCTGTGTGATTTGAAAAAAAGTTAAATAGATCGATCATGGCCTACCTCATAGATTTTTTGTGTAAGGGAGGGGTCAAGCCCTTTATGATTTGAGGAATAGTTTGTTAAGTTGGGCATGAAGGCCGACCTTGTAAACTCTTGGTATAATGAGGGGGTCAAGCCCTTGACTTTGTGTAATTGAAGGAAACAGTCTGACAGGTCGGGTAAATTGGTCGACCTCGTAAAATTTTGTAAATGATAGATCGGTCTAGGGCGATCTGTAACTTTTGTATGGAAGTAATCTGTAAAGCGGGCATGATGACCAACCTTTTAAAGTACTTGTAGCAAAATAATTTGTAAGAAAATAATTTGTAACGTCTTGCCATGTGATAGACATTGTAAATTATTTGTAAGGAAATAATTTGTAACGTCTTGCCATGAGACATTTTAAATTTTTTGTAGAGTAACTTGTAAAGTCATTTAGCTGACCTTGTAAGTTATTCCAGTGCTCGATCTTCTGGTGCTCATTCTTCGGAAGAAACACTTTTATTAATGGAGGACTGAACTATGGGCCTCATTAAAACCTTACCCAGAAAAACCCTTTAGGAAAAAATCTGGATAAGGAAAAAAAGTACATGTCCCTGACTCTGAAAGCAGATGAAATGGGCGCGTACACCAGACCTTACTGACAAAAATGTAGATGGGCGTGCAAGTCCATAATTAAAATAAAAAAATGGGTTCACAGACCCGACTCTTCTATAACTAGACGAATTCGTTACTAACAAGGAAAATTTGCAGAAGAAAGGAACCTACTTGTAGTAAGGCTTTAGATTTTCGATGTTCCATGGTCAAGGATGGGGCTTGAAGTTCATGGTTCTGAGACTGTATGAGCCCTTCCCGACTTTTCGAATGACTTCGTATGGTCCTTCCCAAATAGGTCCGAGCTTCCCAGATTGGTGACCGGCTGCTTAACTTTGGCGCTGGACAAGATCGCCCATTCTGAAATCTCTCTTTTTGACTCAGATGTTAAACTTCTTGGAAATGGCCTGTTGATACGTGGCTATTCTTAGGGCGGCATTTTCCCTGACTTTTTCCAAAAGATCTAGGCTTTCTCTTTGCCCCTTAAAATGATCGGGTGATTCTGTAGTCATTGTGCGAAAGCTGGGAACCGTCACTTCTGTCGGAATAACGGCTTCCATTCCCAAGGCTAGCATGAATGGAGTTTCCCTGGTTGCTGTCTTGAATGTTGTTCAACTCGTCCAAAGAATTTCTGGAAGGAGATCGGGCCAATCATCTTTGGTACTGTCAAGGAAAGTCCTTAGATCTTGCAAAATAAGCATGTTTGTTACCTCAGTCAATCCATTACTTTGCAGGTGTGAAACTAAAGTTAACATGTGTTCAATCCCCAAATTCTTGCAGAACTGCTTAAAGGCTTGGCACTCGAACTGTCACCCATTGTCAGTGAATAATGTCTTGGGAAATCTAAAACGACAGATGATTTACTTCCAAATAAATGATTCCAAATTTGCTCTAAGATTACGGTAAGAAGCTCTGCCTCTACCTATTTTGTGAAGTATTCCACAACCACTACTAAAAAATTTATTTGTCCACGAGCTACTGGAAATGGCCCAAGTATATCAATTCCCCTCTGTGTAAATGGGTATGGGCACATAATCGAAGAGAGGTATTCCTCTTATTGATGTAATCGAGCTGCAAAACTTTGGCATTTATCACAAGTTTTCACATAGTTGAGTGTACCTTTCCTCATGGTTGGCCAGTAGTAACCGTATCTCACCAACTTCGTTACCTGAGCTCTTGCTCCTTGTATCCTCCACAAATTCCTTAGTGAAACTTGGCCATAGCAAGGGCTACTTCTCTCGGGGTTAGACATTGAAGGTAGGGAAGCGTGAAACTTCGACGGAATAAGGTGTTCTGTAAGATGGTATACCTCGGAGCTCTTGATTTGATCCTTCTAGCTTCTACTTTTGTCATCTGGAAATTTTCCCAACGTTAAATATTCAATGATCAGATCCATCCAACTGGGCTCATGTTCTGAAATATTTATGACATCGGGTTGTTGTATGATGTTGGGTTCATGAAGTGTTCTCACAAACACAGTCCTTTCCAAGTTATCCAAGTTGGAAAATGTCAGTCTTGATAGGGCATCAGCTTTGTGATTGGCGGACCTTGGTATTTTATCTATAATGCAAGATTTGAACTTCTTTTGCAAATCCAGAACCACCATTCTGAAAGATGACATCTTTTCGTCTTTTGCTTCAAAAGTGCCACTCACATGCTCTACCACCAATTGTAAATCACCCATGACCTTGACATGCTCGACCCTAAGATGTTGACCGGCTTGAAGCCCGACGATTACAGCCTCATACTCTGCATCATTGTTAGTGGTCGGGAAGTCGAATCTAATTGGCACTAAATCTCCATTGTGCCATCATCCTTTCATAGTAAGATTATGGCCCTCGATCTTGCATCGTTCGATGTTCCATCAACTTGTAAATTCCATGAGTCCTCTTTCCTGCCATGACCTGTTGACCCCCGAGGTCTTGGGGCGAGTTCGACGACGAAGTCCGCCAAGACCTGTGCTTTTATGGAAGATCGGGGTTTGAATTGAATGTCGTATTCTCCAAGTTCAATTGACCACTTGAGTAGGCATCCAGAGACGTCGGGTTTCTGTAGTATCTGTTTCAGAGGTTGATTGGTAAGGACTGTTATGGCATGAGCTGGAAAATAGGGTCATAACTTTCTAGTTGCAAACAAGGGCAAGCGAGAGTTTCTCTACTAGAGTGTATCGAGTTTCATCATCCAATAGAATCTTGCTAACGTAGTAAACTGGTTTCTGAACTTTCCCTTCTTCCTTGACTAGAACAGTGTTAACTGCATGCTCTGATACTGCTAGATATAGGAAAAGATCATCCTCCGGATATGGCTTCACAAGAATTGGAGGCAACCCCAGGTATTCCTTGAGATTTTTGAAGGAAGTTTCACATTCTTCGTCCCACTTGAATTCTTTATCTCCTCTGAGAGACTTGAAGAAAGGGAAGCATTTATCTGCTGCTCTTGACATAAAACAGCCCAATGCTGCTACTCTTTATGTAAGTTTCTGGACCTCTCTTATGTTCCTTGGAGGCTCCATAGATGTAAGGGCTGTGATTTAATCAGGATTTACTTCAATTCCCCGTTAGGTGATCATGAATCCTATGAATTTACCCGAGCTTACCCCGAAAGTGTACTTGGCGGGATTTAGCTTCATTCAATATTTTCAGAGTGTAGAGAAGATGTCTTCCAGGTCGGTTATGTGGTCTTTCTTTCTCGAGCTCTTCACGACCATATCATCAACATAAACTTCGATATTCAGTCCTACATGTTTGGAGAAGACCATGTTCACAAGTCTTTGATAGGTAGCCCCAACATTTTTTAACCCAAATGGCATGACCTTGTAGCAGTATATTCCTTCGTCAGCCATGAAGGAAGTTTTCTCTTGGTCTTCATGTGCCATTTGGATAATGATACCTTGAGAATGTGTCAAGGAAGCTGTGTAGCTCAGAACCCGATGTGGAGTCCACCAATCTATCAATTCAAGGAAGTAGATAACTGTCCTTTAGACATGCTTTGTTCAGATCTGTGAAATCTATGCAGACTCACCATTTTGCATTGGCCTTCTTCACCAAGACCACGTTGGCTAGTCATTCTGGATATTTTATTCCTTGATGAACCTTGCTTTTAAGAGTTTATCTACTTCCTCCTTGATTATTTGCCTTATTTCGGTAGCAAACTGCCTTCTTCATAGCTTTACAGGCTTCTTGTCTGGTTGGACATTAAGCCTATGTACAACAAGTGCCGGGTCAATCTCGGGCATATCCTCTACGCTCCATGCGAAGATGTCGAGGTTTCTTTTCAAGAAATGTGACAATTCTTCCTTCATAAATTTGGGAGGCTCTTTCCCAATTGTGAAACGTTTTCCTTCTGAAATGAAAATTTCCTCCAACTCTTCCACTGGAGACATACGTTCTTCCGTGGGAGGTTCAATTGATATTAGTTCTACTTTCCCCTTTCCAATGCAACTGATGTAACAGCTTTTGGCCATTGTTTGGTTACCTTGCACTCTTTCTATGCTTACGGGAGTTGGGAACTTGATTGCCAAGTGATATGTCGATACTATTGATCTTAAGCTGTTCAGAAAAGGTCTTCCCAATGAAGCGTTGTAAGCCATCATGGTCTTCACGACCTAAAACGGGGTCATCCTGGTTACCTATTTTTCTCCTGATCCCAGAGAAGTAGGAAGGTCAATTAAACCTTCAGGTCTTACCATTCCTCGACCAAAGCCAGTTAGTGGAGTAATGACCTGCCGAAGTCGATCCTTTGGAAGTTGCATCTTGTTGAAAGCTTTCGAAGAAAGAACATTAGCCGCGCCTCCATTGTCAACAAGCACTCTTCTTACATCAAGATTTGCAATTATAGAACTGATGACGACAGCGTCGTCGTGGGGGTATGCAATTCCTTCCATGTCAAAGTTATTGAAACTGATGCTGATTGAGATATCATGGTCATGACTGGACGGCCTTTCTTTTTGACTTCCCAATCCCTGAGCATAGTTCTTCCTAGAGTTTTTGAATCAACTCCAGAAGCTATACCTCTGACGATAGAATTTATGGTGCCAGCAGGCCTATTCTTCTCTTCTCCTTTCCCCTAATCTTTATCGTCTTTCTTCACGTAATGCCCTAGAAAGCCTTTTTTTATGAGGGCTTCTATCTCCTGTTGGAGTATTCTGCACTCATCTGTAGTATGAACTGGGCTTTTCTGAAAGTGGCAGTATTTATGGCGATTTCGTTCATCGATCTTCCCCTTGATTGGTCTTGGTCAACGCAAGTCTTCCCGACCTTTGATTTCCATGAGAATGTGAGACCGATGTGCATTCAACAGGCTAGAATTCTGGAGCCCATAACTATTCCCCTTTGTGTTAAACCGGGAAGAATTCCGTCCATCCTCTTACCTTGACCTTTTGTTCCCCTGCTTGACGGGTTCTAAATATTGTTACTGTTGCTGATCCACGAACCTGATCCTATGCTTTTACCGACAACAGAGTCTCTTCCATTTTTATGTATTTTTTTTGCCCTTTTGAGGAGTTCGATCACGTTTGGATTCATAGACAAGGACATTTTGAATTCCTGACCCCTGATTGCTAGGGTTAGGGCTGAAGTTGCCGATGCGATGTGGAGATTGGGAATCTGAAGTCTCTAGGCGTTGAAGCCAATCATGAATTCCTATAGTGTTTCATTTGGCCCTTGTCTCAACTGCATGAGGGAAGCGGTTGTCTTTTTAATCCTTTTGCTACTTGCAAAGAAGGCTGTGAATTTTTCAGTAAGATCGGCGAAAGAAGAGATTGACCCTGATGGTATTGCGGAAAACCAATCTCGGGCAGCATTGGTTAAGGTTTGCGGAAAGGCCTTGCATAATATTTGGTCGAGAGCATTCTACATGTCCATGACATCGGTGTAGGTATTGAGGTAGTTGTTAGGACCTGTAGTTCCATCGTATTCCTTTATCCGAGGATACTTGAATCTTTCTAGAAAGGAGAATAACGTTATTTCAGGGGTGAAAGTGGTTCTTCTCGTGAAAGAGGTCCGCCCTTGTGCTTTGTCTTATTGTCTTATCCCATTTGTTATTCCCTCCTAAATAATTCTGGAGATTTCTTGTTCCGTTAGGTTAGCGAGACCTTCAGTCATGTGATGGGCCCCCCGATTCCTGGGGAATTGATATCCACAAGATGGGTTGGCCAATTTTCTTCCCTGGGAATCGCCCCAGTAGTGTTCAGGTCGGGTACTGCTTGACGATTAGTCTGCTATTGAAGAATTTGATGGAGTTCACGGAGCTACTACTGGAGTTCGTCGAAAGCTTCTCGACTAACCGGTTCATTGTCGGGAGTTGCTTGATCACTGGAAAAATTGAATGGATTCGCCTTGGATGACCTGCAAAAAAGGCGATGAGGATTCTCCCCGTCGCCCTTCCGGTGTGAAAATTAGTTTTCTGGAGAAAGAAAAGTAGAGAGAGAAATATATAACTGGAAAATATGTTGAGAATTATGAATGAATATTCTATCAGAGGAGTTGTATTTATAGGGTTCAAAAGCCCGTAACCTTCTTTTACTATGAGAAGGAGTCCTCTTTGCGTAAACTTACCTTTTCAGAGAAGAATCCTAATAAAGATTGAACTTTCCTTTGTCGAGAAGTTTCCTTACGGAGAGTATCTTTATCTCGGGGCCCAAGAATTTGGCACATTCATAAAGCTCATAGACAAAGGATAACTTGAGGCCTTCTTGTATGGGCTTTTGGCGTGACTGGGCCGAGAAGGGCCGACCTGAAAAACCTATGACGCAGGAAGATATGGATGTGGTCGTGGACTGCCCGACCTCACTATGGGAATGTGCCCGGGCATTAGGGTTGACATACGACCCCACAATATAACGGGATGAGACTATTGTCGGTCAAGACCCGACCACAAGTTTGGAAGTCAAGTAGCCCGGGCACATGGGCCTGTGAAGGATGAGATCCAAGAAGGTCGAGTAATTAGCCAGGGTTATAGGTCTTGTCCGGGAAGACCTGTGGCGTAATAGCCTATAGTCCGTGGACTTTTCCTTAATTTAGGAGTTAGGAAATTATGCCGATTAGTTTAGAATGAGTTTTTTTTTAAAAAAAATAAAAAATGAATAGTGATTTTTAGGAGAATTGATGATTGAAATTTTATTGAAAGTCAAATATTGTGAGCTGACTTTTATGAAATTTTTAAAATTGAGTACTGTAAAAATATATATATATATATATATATATATATATATATATATATATATATTAAAGAGAACAAAACAAGAGCTAAATGGCCACACAACACAACCTTAAATTAAAATTTAAAATTTGGAAGAAAAGTGTCTGTTTGTTAAAAGTTTTGTGTTTAAAAACATGTTTTTTTGTATTTTCGAGGTGAAATATGTGGTTAAAAAATTGAGAGAGAAAATATTTGTGGTTAAAAAGTGGTTTGAGAAATTGTGTTGTTTAAAAATATTATTTTTTTTTCATTTTGCCAAATAGAGGCTTAAGAATGTGTTTGACAAACATGTTTTTAAACATGTTTTTTGCTACACAATCTTCAAATCACTTTTTAATCATACACATTTTCTCTCTTCATTTTTTAACCACACATTTTACCTAGAAAAAATAAATAAATTGATTTTAAACAAAAATTTTTTAACAAAACAGAGCCTGAAAAGCGCTCTATATAACACTCAAATTCACAGAGAATGCAGTCGACCACTATGGCGGTCATCACCTCCAAACGTCTCTACTTTGCAGCGGTGGTCATACTAACATACGCAGTGTGTGTACTCTCCCTCAAGGGTTGCCCCAATTGCGGTTCCACCATAGTTCCCTACCCTTTTAGCACCACTCCAGACTGCGGTGACCAGTCCTATAAAATTCGGTGCAATGCCACCTTCCTTTTCTTCGACTCCCTCAATAACACCTACCCAATCACTTCCATTTCCCCTTCTAATCAACGCCTCACTATTGAACCCTCACCTTTCCTCCCCAACACGTGCAACACAACCGATCTGCTAACCTCCAATGGCCTCCAACTCAACTCCTCCGCCCCCTTCAACCTCACCAGCAGTAACACTGTCTTCTACCTCAACTGCCCCAACAGCATCTTGACTTCCCCCTTAAACTGCACCTCCAACAGCCTCTGTCACTTGTACATCAACGGCACGGCCCGGAGTGGCTGCGTGAATTCGCAGGCATGTTGTGCGTTGCAGACGGGGGCCTCGGTGACTAGGTACAAGATAGGGTTCAATGATGCTGGTTGCGGGGCGTACGTGAGCTTCGTGAATTTGGATTACAGTTTGCCGTGGAGCAGATGGCCGGCGCCTGGAGTGGAGTTGCAGTGGGTTTTGCCGAGAGAGCCCACTTGTGGGGAACTAGGCGATTGCGATTCGGGATCCACTTGTAGACCCGATCCAAACTCGAATGGTGCGATCAATAGATGCTTTTGCAACTCCGGGTTGCAGTGGGACTCGGTCGTTGGACTGTGTACTAAAGGTGAGTTCTCTCAACTCTGCTATTCATTTGCTTTTTGTTTTTCTAGTTTCTATTATGCTCTTTAACGCAATTATTATAATATCCAGTGTATCAAGATCCAAGTGACCGTGAGAAACATCGAATTGCCCTTATAACAGGTACCTCGTCTATCATATTCTTAGTGGCTAAGATTTTGTATTGGCTAGAAGAATTTTCGGGCAAGGTTTTCCCAACAATATATATATATAATTTTTTAATTTTTCTTTTGTTAGAAGACTGAAGTTAATTAATGGTCTTATAGTGATATTCTGAGCTTGCCATGACTCTTGCATAGTAAAGAGAGAATAAAATATTGTTTCAGAAAAGATGAGAGTTGATTATCTTTAGACTTTGCAGGAAAGAGGCCATAGACAAGGTTTTTTTAGGACTAGATTCAACTCGTTGTTGATTTTGTTGATTCAAAGGCGGTTCCTTGAATATCCCATGTTCCTTTCTTGAAAATTTGTTGATTTTAATGTGTACCAAGTTTTTTTATATTTGTTTTTTCCTTTAATCCAACTAAACACAGATGACATCTTCCATGATCATCACATATAGAATAGCCATTTAATGTTTTGGGGGTCTTGTTTTTTTAAATTAATTAATAGAAATCATACACTTAATAATGGGGAATAGGCGGAAAGGGTCCCTAACCTATGGGTTATTGTGCAAATGGTCTCTATACTCTAAATCTTAGCGCAAACATCCCTAGCTTTCCACTTACATTATAGAGAATTTTTGTTAAATACATGTCATTTTGCATTTATGTCAGAATTTTTTTTTTTTTTTTGACGTAATCTGTTGTTGTATTTGTATGTGGGACTGATTAGTACCCTAAGTCAACTTTTCTTTGGTTTCTTATATATATATATATATTTTTTTTTATTTATTTAACTAAAGTAGCATTTTAGTCTTTATATTAAAAAAAAATTGACATTTTTGGTGGTCTATTGGACGAAACCCATCCAAAAGAACCAATTGTGTCTATTAAGGAAAAGGCCACCGATGTTTACATCAAGATTTGAAGGTTAGAGACCATTTATGCAGCAACTCCATAGGTTAGGGACCGTTTGCGGGAATTTCTCCTTAATTATAGAAAGACAACAATTTAATGAGATTGCTAGCCAACTTTCAATCTTTAAATTAAATGGTTACTATGACTAATACAGGTTTGACTACAAGCTTTGGTGTAGCACTCTTAGCAGCATTGATTGGATTTTTATTTTACAAGCGACACCAGCGCATCAAAAAAGAGCAAGAACGACTTACCCGGGAACGTGAAGAAATCCTAAATGCTGGTGGTGGCAAATCAGCAAAACTTTTCACTGGCAAAGAAATTAAGAAGGCTACAAATCAATTCTCCAAAGACCATCTTCTTGGCATTGGTGGTTTTGGTGAAGTCTACAAAGGAATTCTTGAAGATGGAAGAGTTGTGGCAGTCAAATGTGCAAAACTGGGTAACACCAAAGGTATTGAACAAGTTCTAAATGAGGTTCGAATACTTTGTCAAGTTAACCACAAGAGCCTTGTCGGCCTCCTTGGTTGCTGCGTTGAGCTTGAACAACCATTACTGGTTTATGAGTACATTCAGAATGGAGATCTGCTCGATCATTTAAGAGGTAAAAAGCAAGAATTTCTCTCTTGGCTTCGCCGACTCAGCATTGCTCATGAAACTGCTGAGGGACTAGCATATCTTCACTTTGCTTCAGTTCCTCGAATCTATCACCGAGACGTGAAATCCAGCAACATTTTGCTCGACTCAAAGCTGAATGCAAAGGTTTCAGATTTCGGATTATCTCGATTGGTCCACGCAGACATAAGTCACATATCAACTTGTGCTCAGGGTACAATTGGATACCTTGATCCCGATTACTTTATAAACTTCCAAATGACAGATAAAAGCGACGTCTATAGCTTTGGGGTAGTTTTATTGGAGCTATTGACATCTCAAAAAGTCATTGATTTCAATAGAGCGGAGGATGATGTGAGCTTGGTCTGTTATGTGCAGAGATTGGTGGAGGAAGATAGGATAATGGACGTGGTTGATCCAATGTTGATTACGGAAGGAGTAAGCAACATTGTGTTTCATAGCATGAAGACTTTGGGGTTTCTGGCTATACGATGCTTGGACGAACAAAGACAAAACAGGCCTTCTATGAAGGAGGTTGTTGAGGAGATTGAATACATTATTAGTATTGCAACAGCTGAGGTCAATAAGTAGTTATCCCTAAGTCTAATTTGACTGCATTGTTCAACGGCTATAAATTAGTTTATAAATGGAATTTTGTTATTTTCAAGGTAAAATATATGGTTGCAAGGCCGGACCTGAGTTTTAAGGGGCCCTAAGAGGACCTCTAACTCAGAAATTTATTGGAGGCCCTTGAGCCAAGCACAATTTCTCTCTTTAAAACACTAAAAAAATAAAAGATTTCAAGCATGAATAATTGATCCAATGACCTATAACATAAACTTTCAAAATATACACTTGCAAAACATTGTGTTTGATTTTTCAACTCTAGGGCCCTTTTTAATCGGGGGCCCTAATCGACCGTTTTGTTCGTCTATGCTCAGGGCCGATCATATTGGAAAAATGTGCATGGTTAAAATGTGAAATGTGAAATTTTTTAATTTATAAATTGATATAAAAATCAATTGTAGAACACACTGTTAAAGCATGTACCAATAGGGATTTATTCAGTTTAATGGGCAAACGAATACATTATTTATGAGGCTCATCTAGTGGTGTTGATGAATCGATCCTAGTCGAACCAAGCCTCGAGCTTAATTCAGCCCATCACATGAACATACTATGTTGCTCATGCAGCTTGTTTCAAAATTGTGTGGCTTGACTTGCTCCACCAAGTTTATGTATTTTTATTTGTAAATTCAATTAAAGATCTGATTTTTTCACCTGGCGAGGTAGCCTATGAGAGTTGTAAGAGTAGCTTATTTGTGGAAATGTGAGCTTGGATCGCTCCATTTGACATCACCGTGAAATATCTATAAAAATATTGGATTCAAAAATACTTAGAAAAACTTTAACTGGTTTTTTAAAAATATTGGATGTCAAAATTACTGTTGATGCAGTAAAAAGCATTAGTTTTTAGTTATTAATTATTGGGCATTTGAAATTATTAATGAAGAGTTTTTTACTTCACTCAGGGCCCTAATAAATTTTAGGCTGGAGGTCCACTAAGAGTCCCAAAACTCAGAGTGAGCCCTAGGACTCATGTGAGAAACTAACATTACTCTTTAAATTTAATTGATGGGATAGCCTATGAGAGCTGCACGAGTGGCTTAAACATGAAAATTGTTGGATATTGGTTAATAAATCGAGAATTGAAAATCGATCAAAGTAACTTCGTGTCGACTTCGGCCAAATACTCAAAAACTCGACTCAATCCGTTTAGGCAAAATTTGTTTGCCACTTCGCCGCTTCGGGGCGCACAAATTACAGAAAATGACGATAATCAGGTCAAAATATTTGACTGTGCGACCGCATGGTTGGGAAACCGTATGATCACACGTCAAATTTAATTTTGGTTTTCTTAGTAAAACCGTATAACCGTGCGGCCGCACGGTTGTCCAGCCATAAGGCACATTTTCATAAAGGTGCATTGTTTGGAAATGGTGCATGGTTTGGCCTCAATTATTTCGTCCACACACTTTCAAGATCTATAAATAGGACCCTTTGGGTGTCCTATTCCTCACATTTTTGATATGCAAAACATCTCTCATCCTCACTTCTCTCCAAAATCAAAATCATTTCATTTGTTTTGATATACTTTCATTTCATCCTTGGAGTACGTAAGCCAAAATTTGGTTCGTTGTACTTGTGTTTTGGAGTCCTACAAACACAAGTGAAGCCGTTGTATCTTGGGAGTCGATTGTCGAAATCCGTAGGCACCGTTGCGGGGCAAATTCGACTTAAGGACAAAGAGTCAAACTCTTGCCTCGGCTTTGTCCATTCTTTTCTTCTTCTTCTTCTTATTTGTGTTTTTCTTTGCCGTTACTCTGTCCACTATTCGGCAAGGATTTACAAACCATCATTATACTTATTTTGGCATCACTATTCACAAAATTCCATCCAACAATCTTAAGTCGAATTCTTTATATTTTGTGAAAGTGACATTTTTGTTTGGTTAAACTTGTTAAGTTTAACTTCTTCACCACTTTTATTTTGTTTTGGTTGATCTTCTGTTTTACGTAAACAGAAATGAATACGGTTCTTAATACCGATACTACTTCGAATGAAACTTCGAACATGGGAACTTCTGAAGGAAGTGTTCCTACCGGTGTGATTCCTCCCGTTGTGAATACAACTACTACTAATGTGATTCCTCCGGTTGTGGGTGCCCCTACTATCGTACATTCAAATTCGGTTTCACATGGGGAAAAGCCGAAGAAATTTTTTGGGGTTGATTTCAAAAGGTGGCAACAGAAAATGTTGTTTTATCTCACAACCCTCAACTTGGCAAAATTCTTGAATGAAGATCCTCCCGCCATACAAGAAGGGGAAAACAATAGGGTATCTTTGATTGCTTTGGATACTTGGAAACATTCGGACTTCTTATGCAAGAATTACATTCTTAATGGCTTGGACAATGCCTTATACGGTGTATATTGCTATAAGAAATCTGCAACGGAACTATGGGAATCCTTGGAAAAGAAGTACAAGATCGAAGATGCCCGAACCAAGAAGTTCATTGTGGGATAATTCTTGGACTACAAAATGGTAGATTCGAAGACCGTCATCAGTCAAGTACAAGAATTGCAAGTCATACTCCATGACATTCATGCGGAAAATATGTCCGTGAGCGAATCATTTCAAGTGGCTGCAATTATCGAGAAACTTCCACCCATGTGGAAGGACTTCAAAAACTATCTCAAGTACAAGCGGAAGGAGATGAACATTGAAGAACTTGTGGTCCGATTGAGGATTGAAGAAGACAACCGAAGTTCGGAAAAATGAGTTGGGAATAGCATACCACAAGCAAAGGCAAATGTGGTGGAATCTAGCAACAACAAAGGAAAGAAGAGAAAGCATTCCGTTGAATCTACAAAGAAGAATGCAAAGAAGTTCAAGGGAAATTGCTACAATTGTGGAAAGGTTGGACATCGCTCGGTTGATTGTCCCAAACCTAAGAAGCAATCCCGAGCCAACATTGTCTAATCTGATGCCATATCAAATGGCACGTCCAATATGAATTTATCGACGGTTGTTTCTGAATGCAACCTTGTTGGAAATCCCATGGAATGGTGGGTTGATACGGGTGCAACCCGTCACATTTGTGCCGATAGAGGAATGTTCACATCATACACTCCAATCGAGGGAGAAAAATTGTTTATGGGGAACTCCTCAACATCCAAAGTGGAAGGACAAGGCAAAGTGGTCATGAAGATGACGTCGGGAAAAGAACTTAGCCTCAATAATGTCCTTCACGTACCGGATATTCGCAAGAACCTTGTGTCGGGTTCTTTGTTAAGCAAGAATGACTTTAAACTAGTCTTTGCATCGGATAAGTTTGTACTTACCAAAAATGATATGTATGAAGGCAAAGGCTATGTAAAAGATGGACTATTCAAAATGAATGTCCTAACTATTGTACCAAATGCTACAATCAATCAAACGTCATCTTCAGTTTATATTCTTGAGTCATGTAATCTATGGCATCATAGATTAGGACATGCAAACTTTAATTCAATATGAAAGTTAATGAATTTAAGTTTACTTCCGAATATGCATTTTAATAATGGAAAATGCGAAACATGTGTAGAGGCAAAAGCGGCCAAAACACCATTTCATTTGGTTGAATGAAACACCACACCATTAGAAATGATTCACACGGATGTGTGTGATTTGAAGTTCGTAAAAACAAGGGTGGTAAAAAGTACTTCATCACGTTCATAGATGATTGTACAAGGTACTGTTATGTGTACTTGTTGAAAATGAAGTTGAAAATCAACTTGGAAAACGAATTAAAATGATTCGTAGTGATAGAGGTGGAGAATATGTTGCACCGTTTGAAGAATTTTGTGCGGAATCTGGAATAATTCATCAAACAATGGCACCATACTCACCACAATCTAATGGAATTGCTGAACGCAAAAATTGAACGTTAAAGGAAATGATGAATGCAATGTTGATAAGTTCGGGCTTACCTCAAAACTTGTGGGGGGAAGCCATACTTTCAGCAAATCATATCCTAAATAAAATATCACACAAAGATAAGGTTGAATCACCTTACGAATTATGGAAAGGTCAGAAACCTTCCTACAAATATCTCAAAGTGTGGGGGTGCTTAGCGAAAGTACAAATACACAAACCTAAACAAGTTAGGATTGGACCAAAGACAATTGATTTTGTCTTTATTGGATATGCTATCAATAGTAGTGCATATCGATTCTTGGTTCACAAATCCGAAGTACTTGATGTACACGTAGGTACAATTATTGAATCAAGAAATGCGGTCTTCTTTGAAGACAACTTTTCGTGTAAAGAAAAGGAAGTATGTTCAAATAAACGAACTTATGATAACATACATGGAAGGATTTATGATCTTCAAGTAAATGAAGAACCGAGACGTAGTAAAAGGAAACGAATTCCAAAGACATTCAGTCCAGAATTCGTAACCAATTTACTTGAAAATGATCCTAGGACATTTGATGAAGCAATGTCCTCTCCCGAAGCTGCTTTTCGGAAAGAAGCTGTACACAATGAAATTGAATCCATCATGAGTAACCATACTTGAGAATTGGTTGAACTCCCTCCGGGAAACAAAGCTTTAGGCTGTAAATGGATCTTCAAAAAGAAATTGAAGTCAGATGGTTCAATTGATAAATACAAGGCTAGATTAATAGCCAAAGGGTATAGACAAAAAGAAGGACTAGATTTCTTTGATACATATTCACCCGTTACAAGAATTACGTCTATACGTGTCTTGATTGCAATCGCAGCATTGCATAATCTTGAAATACATCAAATGGATGTCAAAACCGCGTTTCTAAATGGTGAATTAGAAGAAGAAATCTACATGGAACAACCTGAAGGGTTTGTTGCACCAGGAAATGAAAAGAAGGTGTGTAGACTTGTAAAATCATTGTATGGATTGAAACAAGCACCGAAGCAATGTCATGAAAAGTTTGATAAAACTATGTTGTCAAATGGCTTCAAAATCAATGAATTTGACAAATGTGTCTACATTAAAAACACACCTAATAAACATGTAATCATATGCCTATATATTGACGATATGCTAATTATGGGAAATAACTCCAAAGTCATTTCCTCGACTAAGAAAATGTTAACAAAACATTTTGACATGAAGGATATGGGAGTGGTGGATGTAATATTAGGGATTAAAATCTCTAAGACATACGATGGTTTGTCATTGTCTCAATCACATTATGTTGAGACTATACTTAAGAAATTTAAGGCGTATGACGATAAACCGGTTAAGTCACCAGTTGACTTAGGTATTCACTTAGCCAAGAATACTGGTAAGCCCGTATCTCAATTGGAATATTCGCGTGTTATTGGTAGTTTAATGTATATTACCAACTGCACAAGACCGGATATAGCATACATAGTCAACAAGTTGAGTAGATTCACTAGTAATCCAAGTGTTGTACATTGGAAGGCATTAAACCATGTTCTTAGATATTTAAGACATACGGTTGAATATGGATTACACTACTCAAAATATCCTGCGGTGTTAGAAGGATATACTGATGCAAATTGGATATCTGACACTAAGGATTCAAAATCCACGAGTGGTTATGTATTTACCATTGGAGGTGGAGCCGTATCCTGGAAATCGTCTAAGTAAACGTGTATTGCTCGATCCACGATGGAATCTGAGTTTATTGCATTAGACAAAGCCGGTGAAGAAGCAGAATGACTTCGTAATTTTCTTGAAGAAATTCCATGTTGGGAAAAGCCGGTTTCTACGATTAATATACATTGCGATAATCAGTCGGCAATAGCAAGGGCACAAAATAGTATGTATAATGGTAAGTCTCGACATATCCGTCGAAGACATAATACCATTAAACAGTTAATGTCGAATGGTATAATCTCTATTAACTACGTGAAGTCAAAAGAAAATTTGGCTGATCCTTTGACGAAAGGACTTGCAAGAGATCAAGTATACCATCTTTCGAGGGGAATGGGCCTAAAGCCTATTGAATAGAATTACTATGACGGAAACCCAACCTTGTAGATTGGAGATCCCAAGATCTTAACTCAATGGGACAACTAAGTCATAAATGATTCGGAATAAAGCATTTATTCCCATTCCTAAAATTTAAAGTGTTATGTAAAATTTGTATAAGGATAAGTATACATATATACTTTTAATGATTCATAACCTTGAGATAGAAAGGTATGAGATCACCTATATAAGTGTGAAGTGGGGCCGCTTCTACGAGAATTCGAGGCTTAATTCTCTTAGAGCACTTATGAAACCAAGAGTTGTCCAGGGCTAAAATGGACTCAACCATGAGAACCAAATAGGTTAGATGAGTCATGGTGTTGGTACAGTTGTTTGGTTTTTCACGAACGGCTTGATGGTTCAAGACATCGCGTTCACCAACTAGCCTAGTAAATCCGATTGTATTCAACTAAAGAAGGTTAAAGGCCACAAGCTACCTATCTTGATGCTATGACTTTTCGTGTGTACTCCATTTGTTAGAGTCTGCATTTCATTTGCATTGCATTCGCATTGTGTTGCGCATATCGAGGAATTTCAATTCATGTGGGGGATTGTTGGATATTGGTTAATAAATCGAGAATTGGAAATTGATCAAAGTGACTTCGTGTCGACTTCGGCCAAATACTCAAAAACTCGACTCAATTCATTTAAGCAAAATTTGTTTCCCACTTCGCCGCTTCGGGGCGCACAAATTACGGAAAATGACGATAATCAGGTCAAAATATTTGACCGTACGACCGCATGGTTGGGAAACCGTGCATCACAGGTCAAATTTAATTTTGGTTTTTTGAGTAAAACCGTGTGACCGCACGGTCTATAATCGTGCGGCCGCACGGTTGTCCGGCCACAAGGCACATTTTCATAAAGGTGCATTGTTTGGAAAGGGTGCATGGTTTTGCCTCAACCATTTCGTCCACACCCTTTCATGATCTATAAATAGGACCCTTTGAGTGTCCTATTCCTCACATTCTTGATATGCAAAACATCTCTCATCCTCACTTCTCTCCAAAATCAAAATAATTTCATTTGTTTTGATATTCTTTCATTTCATCCTTGGAGTACGTAAGCCTAAATTTGGTTCGTTGTACTTGTGTTTTGGAGTGCTACAAACACAAGTGAAGCCGTTGTATCTTGGGAGCCGATTGCCGAAATCCGTAGGCACCGTTGCGGGGCAAATTCGACTTAAGGACAAAGAGTGCAACTCTTGCCTCGGCTTTGTCCCTTCTTTTCTTCTTCTTCTTATTTGTATTTTTCTTTGCCGTTACTCTGTCCAATATTCGGCAAGAATTTACAAACCATCATTATACTTATTTTGACATCACTATTCACAAAATTCCATCCAACAAAAATGTGAGCTGGGATCGCTCCATTTGACATTCCTACGGCATCATCTATAAAAGAAGTTAAGTCTTATCTTATTGAGCTCATTATGTAATACATTATACATTTTAAAATACTAATGCTTTTTACGGCATCAAAATTTTAGTTTATGTAGTTTCGTTTTCTCATGGATTACATGATAACCACAAACTTTCATTCATAATCCGACTTATGATAATGTACTTGGCAAAAAGTTTTATTCATGGAATAGTCTTCATTTGTGTTTCAACAATATTATACAAGAATAATGAAGTTTATTTTTATGTTCTTTGTGATGATTTAGTAATGAAAAACGTATCATTATCACAGCTGTAATGCTCAGTAATCACTTTATATTTGTAATTTCTCATTCAATAATATTTTTATTTGATTAATTATAACTTCCATAATTATTAGTATATTTTAAATGTAAATCGTATCCCTAAAATTAAGTTATCATAATTAAGAGTATGTTTGGTAATGTTAAAATTTTCAAATTTTTTTTCAAATTCATTTTCTACCATACATTTCTATGTGACTCATTACTTTTCACACTTTTCAACCATACATTCTTTCAAAACTCAAAATTCTTCTAAAAATTCCTAAACCTAACAGGCTCTAATTATATTAATCACTGTTTTCAAACCCGACCCAACCCAATCGAGTCGACTAGAAAACCTGCGACCCGGGTCAAAAATCCGGTTGGGTCACTCTTAAAATCGGGTTTGACCTGGGTATTTTTTTTTTTAATATTATTTAATGCTCGGGTCGACCCTCTAACCCTTGACCCAATCTCTCGATCGGGTCGATGATCGGTCCGAGTCGGAAAACATTGATATTAATTACTCCCTTCGTCACACAAAGATAATCCACTATTCATTTTTCGTTAGCCCCAAAAAGATAGTTCACTTTTCTTTTTTAGAGTGAAATTAATATTTTATGTCTCATTTTGCCATATTCAATATGTTTTTTACTAGTCTAAATGAATTTATACTCTTTCAATTTTATGGAAAATTACAAAATCTATTAGGTGTATATTAGGAAAATGGATTGTAAAAATTATTTTTCCAACATTAATTGACATTTCTTAATCTGTATGAAAATAGGTAGGGGATTATCTTTATGTGACAGAGAGAGTATTAATTACCTTCTCCCTCTCCAACATTCCTGAATATAATATTTCATATTAGTCAAATTAATAAAATATACGTTATCTCTCCTCAAAATCCGGTATTATTTTTCTAAAAATGGGAATAAAATTATGTAATATTACAAATATTATTAATGTAACGCATTTTTCAAATTTAGGTTGGAGTTTGCGTATGAGTTATGACCCAAAACTCAGGTCTGCCCTTGGACTCGTGTGAGAAAAATTGACGTTACTCTTTCACAATTCATACCTCCTTTGATTTTTTAGCAAGTCACTGCTTTGTTATGTTCTAGTGCAAAGTAACCTCTAATCCAGTTCTTCAAACCACCACCACCCCCCCTCCCCCCGCCTCCCCCTTATACCACCTCTGAACGCATAGCAAGTCATCCTAGAAATGAAAGGTTTAATTTTGCAGCCATCTCATCTCTCTTGCTCACGCTTCATTATGTCACCATTTATGACAAGTTCCATATGTTTGATTGAATAAAAGTTAAAGCTTTGATACCTTTAACTGTGGCGACAGGTCGTAACTACAGGGGGTAACCCCTGCTATACAACCAGATATCCAAATAGGTTCTAATTGTGAAATCTACGAAAAACTAAATAAATATTTTCGAGTTAATTTAAGCAACGGCTACTATAGTTTTATCAAAATTTCGAAACGGTCACTAAAATTTAAAACTTACATAAATGGTCACTCAAGTTTACAAGAATTTCAAAATGATCACTGAAATTTTAAACTTACACCAATGATCACTCAAGTTTGCAAATATTTCAACAATGATGACTCGCTCAATTTCTAACCGAAAACAAACATTAAGTATTTAAAATTTATATTCTAAAAGCAAAAAAAATCTAATTTGTTTCTGTATTCATATTCAAAAATTTATAAAAAGCAAAAAAAATCTAATTTGTTTCTGTATTCATATTCATATTCAAAAATTTATAACTTACCAAAACTACTTTTAAATTTATGAATATGTATAGAGAAATAACATTTTTCTAATGTTTTTTAAATTTTAGATACTTAATATTGTTTAATATCTATTATCTAATTTGGTTTATTATTTATATTTTAAATTTTAAATACTTAATATTTGTTTTTGATTAGAAATTTAGCCGAGTGACCATTGTCAAAATATTTCCAAAATTAAGCGACCTTTGATGTAAGTTTCAAACTTCGGTGACCATTTTAAAATTTTGGTAAAATTAGTGACCATTGGTATAAGTGTCAAACTTTAATGATAGTTTTAAATTTTTTTGTGAAACTTCAATGAACGTTACTGAAATTAACACAATGTTTTTTCCATTAAACTTAAAATCGTGATTTTCCATTTTGGTCTTGTTAGAAGTAAAAAAGAATCAATCAAAATGACCATAAGGACCAAGGCAACGCCCCATCGGTTAAGATCGGTACAATTTCACAATGTTCAAGTATGAGTTATGCCTTTAAAGTATACCGGCCGGCCCATCTTGACCATTAGACCAGCCCAAATGGCCAATTTCTTTTTAAAAGAGCTAATAGAATAATTTAAGGATCGGACATGATTGCCCGGCCAATTACATAGACCGGACATATTGCCCGACCTTGCTAGGTCATTCCCTTCATATACTCATGTGCCATAAGCCCGGACATTTTCCATCCTTAAGGTTGGGTCTTCTCTCCCACTGCTTATCTTGGTCATATCTTGGATTTCCTGCTCGGTCCATCGTGGCCCTATTACACATAAGATCCAATACAAACGAGATACAAAGCATCCTTCATTTATGGATTTCATCAACGGGTCATACTCTTGGGCCCCAAGACAAGACGTGAATATAAGGAAATATCCTAAAAAATGGGAGTTCGGTCCTTATATGGTTTGAACTCCTCATAAAAGGTCAGTTTATACAAAGAAGACTCCTTCTTTTAATTAAAGAAGGTTATGGGCTTTTTTCAGCCCTATAAATACAGCTCATTTGATCACGTATTATTCATTCATAATTCTCTACGTAATTTTCAGCTATATTTTTCTCTCTCTACTTTTCTTCAGAAAACTAATTCTCACACCGGAGGAGGGTTGGAGAGAATCCTCCTAACCTTTTTTGCAGGTCATCCAAGGAGAATTCATCCATCTTTCCCATTGATTAAGTAACTCCAGATCTTGTCACGTCAAGGTTAGAAATTTTTAGGGTTAAGTACGCAAATACAAAACTTTAAGGAGCTTATTTTTTAATTTCAGGTATTTTAAAAGATATTTTAAGAATATAAAACATATTACTAAAATCAGGTATTTAGGCAATGTAAAATCAAATTGATTGTTTGTAATTAATTACAAATGTATCTAACTAATTTATTGCAATTAAGTTGCAACTAGTAATCGTACCCGTGCGATGCACGGAAAGATACAATTGACAATTATTTATTGAATAAGTTGTAAAAGTACAACGCCCGACATAAATTGTGCATTTATATATAATGAAAAATACTCAAAAAAGTAAAACATAAAATTGCTACTTACATATTTTTTTCACAACTAATTGTTAATTTTCTAGTTTTCTTAGTCTATTTAGGCGAAGTAAGATATGGATATGTGACTTATTCTGTACTTTACAATTTTTATTTGATGACTGAAGTCGAGCTTACGATTTTTCAATTTCTAAAAGTTGAAATTTTTACTATTTTCAGATCATAAAATGAAATAAAGAGACTAATAGATATTTACAGAATTAATTTATTGAGCCCCCCATATAACATTATAAAAATTTGTACTAACTATCTTAATGAAATAATTGATATTTAAATATAGATAGATAGATGATTTTGCTAACACCTTCTATTTCACAAATTGAACCAATGAGTTTATCAGAACTTAAAGTTTTAGAAAATTAAATGATTTAATTTAATTTATTTTGAAAGATCGAATATCCATTATTTCTTTCAATTTGATAAGAAAAAGATTTAAAATTAATCATTTAGCTCAAATTGAATTTAGGTAAGAAATGATATATATCTTTTTAGGAATTAAATGAGATAAATTAAACAAAAAGTTGGATGTTAAGAAAAGTAAAATGTATATGTAAAACATTTACATTTTGTAAAACATGACAATTTTGAATTAATTGCATTAACTTTAATTACAACTGCCATTGTATAATTACATTTTATAATCAATTATAATTTATAATTAATTATAATTGTAACTAAGTGATTACTATTGCAACTTAATTGTATATTTCAAGTCACTTTTTCTTTTAAAATTAATTGAATTTGTTACAAATTGTAAATTTATTTCAATTTTGCAATTAATTACAACTGTAACTAATGGATTTGTACAATTTTTTTGTTTTTACTGAAATAAATTAAATTAGTTACAAAATTTAATTAGTTACATTCACCTTAATTAAAATTGGAATTGCAATTTATTTACATTCTATGATAAATAATAATTTACAATTAGTTACAATTGTAACTTTATTATTTCAATCGTGTAATTAATCATAATTGCAACTAATGAATTCGTAAAATATTAGTGTAATTTGTAATTAATTACATTAGTTAAATTAGCTACACGCATCTTAATTAAAACTACAATTGCAACTTAATTACATTTTGTAATCAATTAAATTTTGTAATTAATTACAATTGTAACTTATTTCAATTTTGTAATCAATTACAAGTGTAACTAACTAATTAACTACAATTAAATTATAATTAAGTTGCACTTGTAATTGTAGCAATTACGAATTGTAATCAATTGTAACTTAATTTTAATTTTGAATTAATTACATTGTAACTAAGTAATTACTTTTGTAACTTAGTTGTAACCACCAACCACCATTACCGTCGGTCGCCTTCGGGAGCTCACCACCACCGTCTCAACAACACAACCATTCCAAAACCACCACCACCACCGAGCCACCAACAACCACCACCAATAAACACTTTATCGTACCCACATCCACCTCCGTTGCCTCCTTTGAATCTGAACACAGCGAGATAGCACCGACAAAACAAAAATCAAATTTTAGAAAGCTAGTTGCACCCTAATTCATAAGATAGGTAATAGTATTCATATCTTAGGAAGTAAAATAATCACAGGGCTTATTTACAGCAATATTGCTGTTGTGTTCAATGACTACGCAAAGTCAACATTTTCCTTTATGGACAACTTTTTCTGTCTTAGAAACATTAGAGTCCATTTAATCTTAAAAACAAGAGGCATCCATTAAAAACTCCATTGCAACAGCCAACGGCTACCACAGGATCATCTGCCATCCTCACAACGACCAACGCGGAATCCATCACCTCCGTCGCCGCCAGTGTGCCAGCTTGGGCCTCGTTGACAACAATACTCCTTCCATCAAGATCCTAGCCATTTGCTCCTTCAATCGCGCCCCTCATTGATTGCACATCCTTGTGGATCTGAGAGGAGAGCGACCGACTACGCGGCCAGTTGGTTCCAGCGGTGAGCGGGTCTAAGAGGGGAGAGAGGGAGAGAGAGAGAGAGAGAGAGAGAGAGAGAGAGAGAGATGGGGGAATGATAGGGTTTATATATATATTATTTACCTGATTTACTAAAATAATTTAGAATTAAATGATTTTAAAAATTCAAAAATTAAATATATGAACTACTCTAATTATCCCAAATTTTTATAGCATCAATTGGCGCCATCTGTGGGTGTGGGAAGAGATACGATCAGCCATGGTCAATAGACATTAAACTCGTCCCTCCACATCCATAGGACAGCCCCTTCCAACCAATACATCGGCTGAAGGAGATATCCCCCCACCTCTTGAAGATGTTGAAGAACATCCAGAAGTTAAGCCAGACAACGGACCAGTTAGTCAAGAGGCTTTCAACGAGCTCCAGCAGCAGCTCCGTGAACTTCGTCAAATTCTTTAGCAACAGAATAATCCTCAAGCAACACCCGACCTGAACACTCTTGGAACAATTCTCAGGGAAGATCACAGGGAAGTTAACCCTATGGATATCAATTCCCCGGGAATCGGGGGGCCCATCCCATGACTGAAGGATTTGCCAACCTGACACGGGAAGAAATTTCCATAATTATTCAGGAAGGAATAGCAAACAGGATAAGGCAAAGCACGCAAGGCCGGACCTCCTTTACGAGAAGAACCTCCTTTACCCCTGAAATAACATCATTTCCCTTGCCAGAAAGGTTCAAGTATCCTCGGATAAAGGAATACGATGGAACTACGGATCCTAATAACCACCTGAATACATATACCGATGTCATGGACATGTAGAATGCTCCCGACCAAATATTATGCAAAGCTTTTCCACAAACCCTAACCAATGCTGCACGAGGTTGGTTTTCCACAATATGGCCAGGGTCAATCTCTTCTTTCGCCGATCTTACCGAGAAATTCACAGTCTTCTTTGCAAGTAGCAAAGGATTAAAAAGATAGTCGCTTCCCTCATATAGCTGAGACAAGGGACCAATTAAACACTAAGGGAATTCATGACCCGCTTCAACGTCGAAAGACTTCAGATTCCCGATCTTCACATTGCATTAGCAACTTCAGCCTTGACACTAGCAATTCGGGGTCAGGAATTCAGAATGTCATTTTCCAAGAATCCACCTGCAAACGTAACGAACTCCTCAGAATGATAGAAAAATATATAAACATGGAAGAGACTTTGTTGTCGATACATGATCAGGGTCACGGGCCAACAGTATAATCTTCGAAACCCATCAGTAGGGGAACAAGAGGCCAAGGCAAGAGGATGGGAGGAATTCTTCCTGGTCTAGCATAAAGGGGAGCAGTTATGGGCATCAGAATTTAACTCCATTAAATGTGCATCGGTCTCGCATTCTCATGGAAATCAAAGGTCGGGAAGATTTGCGCTGGCCAAGACCCATCAAGGGGAAGATCAATGAACGAAATCGATATAAATATTTCGACTTTCATATAAGCCCGGGTCATACTACGGATGAGTGCAAAATACTAAAACAGGAGATAGAAGTCCTCATCAAAAGAGGCTTCCTAGGGAATTACGTAAAGGAAGAAGATAAATATCAAGAGAAAGGAGAGGAGAGGAGAAGAATAGGCCCGCTGGTACCATAAATTTTATCGTTGGGGGTATAGCATCTAAGGGAGATTTAAACAACGCAAGGGAAAACTATACCTGGGCATTGGGAAGTCAAAAGGAAAGGTCGGCAAGTCATGACCATGATATTTCAACAGCATCAGTTTCAACAACTCTAACATGGAAGGAATTTCGTACCCCCATGACGATGTCATCATCATCAGTGCCACAATTGTAAATTTTGATGTAAGAAGAGTGCTTGTTGATAATGGAAGCTCAGCTAATGTTCTTTCTTTGGAAGCTTTCAACGAGATGCAACTTCCCAAGGATCGACTTCGGCAGGTCATTACTCCATTAACTGGCTTTGTTGGAGGGACAGTAAAACCAAAAGGTTTAATTGACCTTCCTACTTCTTTGGGATCAGGAGAAAAGTAAGTGACCAGGATGGCCCCGTTTCAGGTCGTGAAGATCCCTATGGCTTACAACGCTATCTTGGGAAGGCCATTTTTGAATAGCTTAAAGCAATAGTGTCAACATATCACTTGGCAATCAAGTTCCCAACTTCTTCCGGTATAGCAACAGTGCAAGGTAATAAAGTAATTTCCAGAATTTGTTACACCAACTGCATTGGGAAGGGAAAAAAGAATTTAATGTCAATTGAACTTCTCACGGAAGAACGTATGTCACCAATGGAAGAATTGGAAGAAGTTCTAATTTCAGAAGGAAAAAATTTCACAATTGGGAAAGAACTTCCCAAATCTATGAAGGAAGAACTGTCGCAATGTTTAAAAAGAAACATCAACATTTTCACATGGAGCGTAGAACATATGCCCAGGATTGAACCCGCACTTGTTGAACATAAGCTTAACATCATGCCCTATAAGAAGCCTATAAAGCAACGAAGAAGGCAGTTCACTACTGAAAGAAGGAAAATAATAAATGAGGAGGTAGATAAGCTCTTGAAAGCAGGATTCATCAAAGAAGTGAGATATCTAGAATGGCTATCCAAAGTAGTATTGGTCAAGAAGGCGAAAGGAAAATGGCGAGTCTACATAGATTTCACAGATCTAAACAAAGTATGTCCAAAAGATAGTTATGCTCTTCCCCGAATTGATAGATTGTGATGAGAACCGAGAAAGTCAAACCTCAATGTGAGTGCCCGTGAGATCCATGACGAGATCCAACCTCAAAGAGGTTCAAGATTCGAGGCTAAACAAGTAATTAAAGTCAAGGAAAACAAGCCAATAATCAAGTTGGAGCCAAAAATAAGGAGAAATTGGACTCAGCCAATTTCGGTCGACCGAAAGTCTGCAGAGAATTTTGAAGGCAGCCTCAGTCACGTTCGGCTGATGTTGGTCGACTGAAAGTGCCATTTTGGTCGACCATGTGATCGACCGAAATTATTTCGGTCGACCAGTTCGATCGACCGAAATACTCCGTTTCACAAAAACGAGGTTTTTCTTGCAAATTTCGAAATTGCATCTTTCGCCCATTTTTGTACAATATATACACATTTTTTTTTCATTTCATAGATAACTTTGATGTTCATGATGAAGCTCTAGAGAGAGTCCCCCATGGGTGAGGTAAACCCTATGTTCTTGATCTTATATCTCTTAAGAAATTAATCAACTTTATCTTCAGTATTATTATTCTTATGTTGTTATTTATTTCCGCCACCTTAGAATTTGTTTAGTTGATACCCATTGGGTTAGGGTTAGTTAATCCTTGAATTTTGGATTAGATTTAAACTTGGGTTAAGGTATTTATCCCTTATTTTTACCATATTAGCTTTCTTGGGTTTTGTATTAAATTGTTGTGGGAATTTTCGGTCAATATACCGAAGGGGTTCGCATTAGATTGGTGGACTCCACATCAAGTTCTGAGCTATACAGCTTCCTCGATGCATTCTCGGGATATCACCAGATTCAAATGGAGCGGGAAGACCAAGAGAAAACTTCCTTCGTGGTTGACGAAGGAATATACTGCTACAAAGTCATGCCATTTGGGTCGAAAAATGTCGGGGCTACTTATCAAAGATTGGTAAACATGGTCTTCTCCAAACACATTGGAGTAAACATCGAAGTTTATGTTGATGATATGGTCGTAAAGAGCTCAAGAAAGAAAGACCACATAACCGACCTGGAAGACATCTTCTCTACACTCCAAAAACATCGGATGAAGCTAAATACCTCGAAATGCACTTTCGAAGTAAGCTCGAGCAAATTTTTAGGGTTCATGATCACTCAGCGGGGCATTGAAGCTAACCCAGATAAAATTGTGGCCCTTACGTCCATGGAACCTACAAAGACAGTCAGGGGAGTGCAAAAGCTTACGGGTAGAGTGGCAGCATTGGGCCTTTTCATGTCAAGAGCAATGGATAAATGCTTTCCCTTCTTCATGACTCTCAGAGGAAACAAGGACTTCAGATGGAATGAAGAATGCGAAATCTCTTTCAGGAAACTGAAGGAATATTTGGGAACACCTCCAATATTGGTGAAACCAAATTCGGGAGACAATCTTTTTTTGTACCTAGCGGTTTCAAATCATACAATAAGTGCCATTTTGGTCAAGGAGGAAAGAAAGATCCAAAAACCAGTCTACTATGTTAGCAAGATGATGTTATATGTAGAAACCCGATATACACTGGCAGAACAGCTTGCGCTTGCCCTGGTCACAGCAGCTAGGAAATTAAGACCTTACTTCCAAGCCTATGTTATAACAGTCCTCACAAACCAACCTTTAAAACAGATCTTACAGAAGACGAATGTCTCTCGTCACCTACTCAAATGGTCAATCGAGCTTGGGGAATATGATATTCAATTTAAACCTCGACCTTCCATAAAAGCACATGTCTTGGTGGACTTTATCGCCGAACTCGCCCCAAGACCTCGGGGGCCAACAAGTCATGACAGGAAAGTGAACACACGGACTTTACAAGTTGTTGGAGCATCGAATGCCATAGGCTCAGAGGCCGAAATCTTACTAAAAAAGGATGATGGCACAATGGAAATTCAATGTGCAATTAGGTTCAACTTCTCGGCCACTAATAACGATGCAAATATGAGGTTGTAATCGCCAGGCTTCAGGCAGCTCAACATCTAGCGGTCGAGTATGTCAATGTCATGAGTGGTACAGTAAGAATGGCACTTGTGAAGTAAAAGATGAAAAAATGTCAACTTACAGAATGATGGTTCTGGACTTGCAAAGGAAGTTCAAATCTTGCAGTATAGATAAAATACCAAGGTCCCCCAATCACAAAATTGATGCCCTGTCAAGACTAATTTTTTCTAGCTTAGACCAGTTGGAGAAAACTGTGTTCGTGCAAACACTTCATGAGCCCAGTATCACACAGCAACTCGATGTCATGGATATTTCAAAACATGAGCACAGTTGGATGGATCCGATCATTGAATACTTGATATTGGGAAAATTTCCAGATGACAAAGTAGAGGCAAGAAGAGTCAAAGCAAGAGCTCCGAGGTATATAATATTACAGGATACCTTATTCCGTTGAAGCTTCACGCTTCCCTACCTTTGATGTCTAACCTCGAAAGAAGCAGCCATTACTATGGCCGAGGTTCATGAAGGAATTTGTAGAGGACACCAAGGAGCAAAAGCTCTGGTTATGAAGTTAATGTGATATGGGTACTACTGGCCAACCATGAGGAAGGATACACTCAACTACGTGAAAAATTGTGATAAGTGCCAAAGATTTGCAGCCTGATTGCATCAACCGGTGGAAGAGCTATCTTCGATTATGTGCCCATGCCCATTTGCACAATAGGGAATTGACATACTTGGACCATGTCCCATAGCTCGTGGCCAAGTCAAGTTCCTAGCAGTGGCTGTAGAATACTTCACAAAATGGGTAGAAGCAGAGCCTCTTGTCGTAATCTCAGAACAAAAGTTGGAGGCATTTGTTTGGAAGTCAATTATCTGTCATTTTGGTCTTCCCAAGACATTAATCACTGATAACGGACGACAGTTTGAGTACCAAGCTTTCAAGAAATTCTACAAGAATTTGGGAACAGAGCACATGTTAACTTCAGTTTCATACCCACAAAGTAATGGATTAGCTGAGGTAACAAACAGGCTCATCTTGTAAGATTTGAGGACTCGCCTTGACCGTGCCAAAGGTGATTCGCCCGATCTCCTTCCAAAAATTATTTGGACAAATCGAACAACATTCAAGACGACAACCAAGGAAACTCCATTTATGCTAGCCTTTGGAATGGAAGCCAGTATTCCTGTAGAAGTGACAATTCCTAGCTTCCCCGTGATGTCTACAGAATCACCCTATCATTTTGAGGGGCAAAGAGAAATCTGGATCTTCTGGAAGAAATCAGGGAAAGTGCCGCCCTAAGAATAGCTTCTTATCAACGGACCATGTCCAAGAAGTTTTTAATATCCCAGTCAAAAAGAGAGAGTTCAGAATGGTAGATTTGGTCTTACGTCGAAGCGAAGCCGCCGATCATCAACCGAGGAAACTTGGACCTATTTAGGAAGGATCATACGAAGTCATTCGAAAGGTTGGAAAGGGCTCGTACAGTCTCCGAATAATGGATTTCAAGCCCCTTCCTCGGCCATAGAACGTCGAGATTCTGAAGCCTTACTACAAGTAGGCACCTTTCCTTACAGATTTTCCCGTTAGCAACAAGGTCGTTTAGTTATAAAAGAGGCGGGTCTGCAAACCCATTTTTCCTTTATTATTATTCATGGACTTGCATGTCCATCCACATTTTTCAGTAAGGTCAGGCCTGCGCACCCATTGTACTTTCTTTCAAAGTCAGGGACGTGTACTCCTTTTCCTTATCCAGATTTTTTCCCAAATGGATTTTCTGGATAAGGTTTTAACAAGGCCCATAGTTTAGGCCCCTTTAAATAAAAGTATTTCTTCCTGAAGAATGAGCAATAGATAACCAAGCAGTAGAATAATTTACGATGTCTAGGAATAATTTACAATGTCTCATGGCAAGACATTACAAATTATTCTTCTAGAATAATTTACAATGTTTCATGCCAAAATGTTACAAATTATTCCTCTGCGAATAATTTACAATGTCTCATGGAAAGGCATTACAAATTATTCCCCTGCGAATAATTTGTAATGTCTCATGGCAAGGCGTTACAAATTATTCCCCTGCGAATAATTTGCAATGTCTCATGGCAAGGCGTTACAAATTATTCCCCAGCAAATAATTTGCAATGTCTTATGGCAAGACGTTACAAATTTTTCTTCTACAATAATTTACAACGTCTCATGGCAAAACGTTACAAATTATTTTCGACAAGACCACAAAGTCAAGGGCTTGACCTCTTCTTTGTGTAAATCATGAAAAAGGTCGGTCATACTCGACCTTACAAAGTCAAGGGCTTGACCTCTTCTTCAAGACATGGAACCACAAACAACCCGTTCATAAACCTTTATAAGGTCAGCTTGTATACTCGATCTTGCAATTAATTTGTTAGTAAAACACACAAGTAAAAAGCACTAAAATTGGTAAAAAACTATGTAAATTCATTCGTAGAAAAATTTTTTACAAGAAGTCCTCGAAGCATACCCCGGGTTTTCACTACTATGTTTACAAAAATGCACTAAGTAAAAGTAACATGCATCACTACTGGGAGTCATGGTCGCTGGTACCACCGGCCTCTTCATCAGAAGCAGCATCCACTTCGTGCTCCTCCAGGAATGCCGTCAAGTCGAGCCCTTCTGTACCCAAGGGAAATTGGGACAGAGGGCTCGTATAAAGAATAGGAGCATATAGCTGGAGCCATGGTCGAGCCTGTCTCATCCTTTGAGCATAAGACTCCAGTGCATAGTCCCCCTAAGCCAAGTCATACTCTTCTGATTTTTTGAAGGCCTCGACCGCCTCGGCCTTAGCAGCAGCGATTTCATCGCGAGCACGACGAAGATCATCAGCAAGCTTAGAATTCTCCTCCCTTGCGAGGTCCCGATCTTGCATCATCAGGGCAAAATCAGACTCTACCTGGGTGAGTTTCTCCTTAGCATTATTGGCTCGGGTGGCCTCGTATTGCAAAGAATGCACGAGTTGACTCGATGCTTCTCTGCGCTTAACCCCTTGAGTGATAAGACCTCGGTCGATGTTGACCAACTGCAAGGTCAGGACAAAGACTAGAAGTTATTTCCATACTAAGTGTATGGCCACCAGAATTACCAAGGACAAAAGTTTCAAGAATTACCTTAATGGCAGCATTCAAAAAATGGTCGGCTCTTTTTTCAAGCGAAACTTCATCAACATATTTTTCAAGGAGCCCGGGATGATAACTTTCTTCAAGTTTCTTCCTCAGGTCGACTAAGGTAGGGGCTTCGGAATAAGCCTTAGGAACAAGAGAAGATCGCACGCTTTCCTCTCTAGGTGGGGGACGGTGAGTGCCTTGGCTTGCTTCCCTTCAAAGGGGAACATCTGCACTCCTCCTGGAGGTTTCCCCCAAGCCGGATTGATTCTAGCACGGTCTCTTTTGGGGTCGTCTTCGGACAACCCTGTCCTCCTTTTTCTTCTCAGCTGCAGCCCAGGCTCTCTCCTCTACCGCTTTCCATAGCTTGTCTCCATCAAATACCATTCCTACAAAAGACAAGCAAAATAGGTAAGGATATAATAACAACGAAATCAAGGAAGACGATGTGTTTTAGTAAAAGGATAAATTCAAATATTACGTAATTTACAAGGTAGGGGCCTACCGAGCTCCAAATCGAGGCCAGCCTGACCCAAAATCTCGTTGGTGACTAGATCAGAAGCCACCTCGGGCAAAAGTCCAAAATCACAAATTCTTATTGCATTGGCCAAGAGGTCGGCCATTGTCTCTTCCCCAACGTTTCCCATCCTATTAAAATTATCAACCTCCGATTTCCTAAAGGTCGGTCAAAAAATATTCTCACCTTCTGGGGGCTTAATAGAAAAAAAATCTTTCCTTCCAATACTTCAAGGAGGAAGGAACCCAGGGCATCTCAAACCATCCCTTCCCATAGAAATAAACAAAGCAATTACATCGGGGTAAAAACTTCAAATCTAAAAGACATTTACATAGGTTTACCGTTAGCTCGATCCTCAAACTCCTACACAAAACAAAAAAAATAAACCAAGATTCTCCACCCATTTGGAGCGAGCTGTCCCGGGAGGATGCTCACAGTGAATAGGAAGTCCACAAAGAAATGGTGGAGGGGGAACCTAAGATCAGCCATAAAGGATTCATGAAACACTACCATTTCCCCTTCCCGACAGTGATAGGAAACATCATCTCTCTCAGGAACTCAGGCTATATACTTATCCGAGAGGCCAAATTTCCTCATATCTGCCTCGACCATGTGCTCATTCATTCTACTATTGAATGTAGGGAACTCTAGGTCGGCATCTCCCGATCTCTCATTCAAGTCGGGATTATCCTCTACTCCTTCTTCACTACTCGACTCATCACCCCTAAAAGCTGGCGGGGGTTGGTAAAAGCCTAATGGCTTGACCTCTAGAGGCTCGTCCATGTTCTCTACTTCTCTAAGATCACCTATGGACACTTTCCTTACCATTTTTTCCTAGGAATAAGTTATGAAAATAAAAAGGTTGGGCAGGGTCGAGCTTACCTAAAGGTATTATTTTTTGGAGGTAGTAGATCGTGCTAGTCGCTCAGGGAGTTCTCTGGTTTCTCAAAAAATCGCAAAGTAAAAAGAATGAGAGAATGGGGACCACATATAAATAGGCAAAAAAGGCGGGAAAATCTTTGAATCTCAACCTTTCGCTTTGGACACATGTCAACAATTTGATTCAACACTATTCAAGAACAATTGGAAAAACGAGTTATTAGATGTCAGAAAGAAATATGATAGCTTTCAAAAAAATTAATGCATTCAGAGATCTATTCGTGATCCCTGATGCGCGGGGGCCAATGATCGGTACAATTTCACGATGTTTGTTGGCTCCGCAAGTGCACTGGTCGCGCAAGTAATATAGTGGACATGAGTCCAAATATTGATCCCACGGAGATTGTTATAAATTGTATTTTAGACTACTACCTTAATCGGAACAAGAAATTTGATTGAGTTGAAATTTTTGATTTTAAACTAAAAAAAATAAGAAAATTTGTTTTGTAAAAACTATAAAATGAATATGCTAGAATTGAGAATCCACATTGGTTCCATCAATTATGCATTACTCCAATTGTCTAATGATAATTCACTGGTTTTGAAAATTCATATTCCTAATGTTGTTAAAACTCCCTTTCGGACAAGAATTAACACCTATTCCTGCACATGACTTAACTATATTTCTATGTTGAATACGAATGTGCAAGAAAGCATTAAGGAACTGTGAATACTATAGCAGATAACACAAAGCATAGGGGTATATTTATATCCCCTATCAGACTTTGTGGTAATTG
Source organism: Ligustrum vulgare (assembly GCA_963555705.1). Classification (NCBI taxonomy): domain Eukaryota; kingdom Viridiplantae; phylum Streptophyta; class Magnoliopsida; order Lamiales; family Oleaceae; genus Ligustrum; species Ligustrum vulgare. Next base: position 37,131,474 of record OY743175.1, read on the forward strand.
AAGCTAGTCTAATGAATTCTTAATCTTTCAAACTTTAGAAAACATAACCTAAAATCATACAATTAGTGATCAAGTAATTGCATAATAAGAAAAGCACGCATCAATTGCTCAAATCCATGAATTAATTAAATTAAATATCAAAGTAAGACATAAAATTGGGAATTTAATGTTTCATCACAATTCTAACATTTAAAACCTAGCCTAGATACATAATTGAATAAAAATCACAAGAATAATGGATAGATGTCAGATTATTCATCCATTGATCTTCGGTCTTCAATTGTGTTCTTGGCGTGGCATGGATCCCTCGGCACTTTAACAACGTTTTGGCATGAATTGAGCAAGTTGGGAACCCCTAATTTCGTGCCCCAAGTCTGGTATATATAGATATTCACGAAAATTAGGTTACTTTGGGAGAAAGAATGCTGAATTTCGCGCAAAAAGCCCAGCTGCGGCCCAGAATTTTAATCATGCGATTGCACGGTTCAAATAGATGCAGTTGCATGCTTCTGCAGGTCTGTTTCAGTCGCCAAATTTTCAAGTCATGTGGCCACGCAGTTTAAAGCCTTGCAATGGCGCAGTTTTCCGGAATGACGCAATTTTCATCTTTTGGAGTACTACAGGTTGGTCAATGTTCTTTTATTGCACAGCTAGTCCTCAAACTTTCGATTGATACAATTTAGTCCCTGAACTTTTGATTTCTTCCAAATTTGATTTCTTCTTCAATTTTCTTCTAATTGACCCTTTGATTTACTTCATCAACTCTTGATTTTCACACTTTACTTTTTTTATCATCCAAATGACTTTTTTTGCTTCATTTCCTTTGTTTTCTCGACTTTATGATTATTTCTGAAATATAAACAAGTAATAAAAAAATAAATAGCAGATATTCTTAAATAAACAGATAAAATCCTATTTTTAGAATACAAATAAATGTATAAAATTAGGGAAGGCAGTGGGGCGGGGAATACCCGAACCCGACGGGGGAGTGGGGAATCCCAGACAAAGACGGGGATGGGGATGAAAAAGTATCCCCGAACTGGGGACGGGGATGACCGTCTTATCCCCATCGCCGCCGCGTCCCCCATCCCCATCCCCAATTAGCAAGTTCCATTAAAATTTAAAAAACCAAAAAAAAGTCATCTGTACAAAAGTCCTATGATGTCAAAATTTCTTGCACCAAAAATTTATTACTTATCAAGTCATAAACTTTAAATATTTATTTTGAAAAAGTTACTAATTATTAGTTATTAAGATTATCGAGTTGTATTTTCTCATCTAATCAAATATATAAAATAAAGACACAAACAAAGATGAATATATATTAGATTAATGTCCAAATAACGTGTAAAGATTATTAGTTTTAGAAAATATTAGATTTCTTTCTGCATGTTTCCTTATATTGTCTACATAAAATTATTTTAAAACTTTAAAAAAAAACAAAACAAAACAAACGGGGATTTTCCCATCCCCGTCCCGTCCCCATTCCCGATTAAATGGGGACGGAATGGGGATGAGGATGGTAAATCATTAATGGGACGAGGAAAGACATTTCCGTCTCGTTGCCATTCCTATATAAAATACACTTATTAATGTTCAAGTATGAGTTATGCCTTAAAGTATACGGGCCGGCCCATCTTGACCATTAGACCGGCCCAAATGCCCGATCTCTTTTAAAAAGGGCTAATCGAATAATTTAAAGGTCGAACTTGATTGCCCGACCAATTACATAGACCAGGCATATTGCCTGACCTAGCTAGGTCATTCCCTTCATGTACTCATGTGCCATAATCCCGAACATTTTCCATCCTTAAGGTCGGGTCTTCTCGACCACTGCTTATGTAGCGACCAAGAATTTTTACGCGATTAATAATTATTTTAATAGAAAATCGTGTCGCTACTATTTCACCCATTTTTATTAAGTTAACGCCACGACGTATTCGTATAGCCAAGTCAAGAAATAATCGAGATCGTTCGATTTTAAATTAAATTCCGAATTTCTAAAAATATCTCCATTCTCTTGATTTAAAGTATATTAAGTCCAAGTACTTAATTCAATGTTATCCCAATATTTATTTATACAAAAATTATTTTTATTATTGAAATTAAGAAAATATATGCAAGCATGAGAGGTTCCATTATATATAATAATTATGAGAATCTTAATTTAATAAATATGGAAAAGTATATGAATGAATTATATACTCCATTATATGTAATCATGAAGAACATAATATTTGTATAAATATGGAAAAGTATATGAATGAATTATATACTCCATTATATGTAATCATGAAGAGCATAATATTTGTATAAATATGGAAAAGTATATGAATGAATTATAGACTCCATTATATGTAATCATGAAGAGCATAATATTTGTATAAATATGGAAAAGTATATGAATGGTTGATAAGATTCCATTATATGTAATCATGAAGAGCATAATATTTGTATAAATATGGAAAAGTATATGAATGGTTGATAAGACTCCATTATATGTAATCATGAAGAGCATAATATTTGTATAAATATGGAAAAGTATATGAATGGTTGATAAGACTCCATTATATGTAATCATGAAGAGCATAATATTTGTATAAATATGGAAAAGTATATGAATGGTGCTTTACTTTAAGAAAAGGATGTGTTAAAATTAATAGAATTGAATGATTATGTTTACAATATGCCAACTTTATACATCTATTTAAACCCATCTCTTTTACACACAACTCTACACATATACACTTATTTCCAATCTCTTGACAAAATCCACAAGTAAGAGAAATTCAAGGTGGTCAAGAAAGTTTTGGTCCATTTACTACTACACTTCATTTTAATCTTTTAAAAGGTAAGTATATCTTATGTTTTTATGAAAAGTAAGTATGTTTTTATGAAAGGTAAATACACCTTATGTTTTTATGAAAAGTAAGTATGTTTTTATGACAAGTAAGTATATCTTATGTTTTTATGAAAAGTAAGTATGTTTTTATGAAAGGTAAATACACCTTATGTTTTTATGAAAAGTAAGTATGTTTTTATGACAAGTAAGTATATCTTATGTTTTTATGAAAATGTTTGGATCATTGCTATGAAATCAATCTCACAAGATTGTTATGGGTTCCATATGATATGTTTATGATTATGCTAAGGGGACCGGAGTTTAGTAGCGCTACACATAAGAATTCTTGCCATTTAAGTTCGGTAAAATTTTTGTGTCTCCCTATGTTTATGAGTATTTCGATCCTATCCTATGTTATGATGAAAATGATCCATATGCTTTCAAAAGAAAATTTATGCTTGGTATACTTACTGGGATTTTATAAATCTCACTCCACGATATTTACCATTTTCAGATAATTGAAGGTTCGAGGCGGTCAACATGGAAGTGGCAAAAGTGGTTAAGATTGATGAGATAATTATGTTGAACTTTATGTAAGAAAATTATGTTCTATTTTTATTCACAAATAAAATTATGGGATTCTAATTATTCTTTTGAATAATTTTACATTACTATTTTTAAGTCTCGATAATATGATATGAGTCACTTTTAGTGGCACTCGAATGGTCGAGAATTCGGGTCGTCACAGTTGGTATCAGAGAAAAGAGTTTTAAAAACGATTCTGTAGATTTTTGAAATTTTATTTCTTTAAAAAAAAAAAAAAAAAAAAAAAAAAAAAAAAAAAATCACTATTCACGTGAACAGTAAAACGACGTGCTATTCATGATGAACAGTGAACGAAATCACTATTCATTATAAAAAAAAAAGTTGAATTTTCACATGTCAAGTATGGTTATGATTTTGAAAAGCATGATGAAATTTGATGTGCGAATTTCAAGGACAAAATTCATTTTAAGCAAGGGAGTTTGTAATGTCCAGAAAATTTTATGGAATATAATTAGTTAGTGATATGATAATTATATTGATGTCTTTGATAAATTTCTAGAAGTTCGGGGACTAAAGGAAAAATAAGATTTGACGATAAATTTTATTTGGGTTAAGTTATTAATTATTGATGGGGAGATAATTACTATATCGATATTGGATTTGTTTTGAAGACTGTGATTAATTAGGAATTATGATTCAAGAAAATGTTGATTTGGATACAACCACATTAAATTATTGTTGATTAAAGGAAAATAAGATTATATGAAATATTTTAACTCATCACTCTACTATGTCACTCTCCACGTATTGACTCCTCGAACCAGGTATGTTATATGCTTTGCAAGTCATTTACGATTTTATTAAGACATGTTAAGTATGAAATCTTCATATGTTATGAATCTTTATGTGTTACACATAATATACATGTCAAGTATGATATAAATTGATAGAAGACTCAATTTTTTTATTCTTTTCAATGTAGAATCATGAGACAGAGAGGATATTTATATGAATTTTGGTGCATATTAAGCTTAGTAAGATTGACTCAATTAGAAATTAAGTTGGGTTGTAACTTTTGCCCAAAATATATGGAATAATATATTAAACAAACAAAATTGATAATGAATTCGTACAATAATTTATCCCTTTATCACTACATTTGTGTAAAAACAAGGGAAAAACTGTGGATGGTTATTAGTACTTCCTCTTCAAGTTTCAATTTTCGGTTCAATAATTTATCCCTTTATCACTACCTTTGCTTAAAAGCAAGGAAAAACTGTGGATGATTATTGGTACCACTCTTCAAGTTTCAATTCTGAAAAAAAAAAAAAAATTCAGAAAGAAAAGAAAGAAAGAGAACGGGTGTTGAGCATAATGGGAATAATATGACTTAAGAATGATTTTCAAAATAATTGTTGTCCTCGAGTTTAGAAATGATAAACCTTAAATGGACTTTGCATAATTGATTTTAGACATGGCATTAAGTATGAGAAGTCAACAGAAATGATTAGAAATATGTTCAGATTATCTATCATTTAGATTTAATGAGAAATAGCGAGCCAATTTTATGAAGTTTTATGAGATGTTAAGATTATAAGTGATATGATTTTAATGAGACTTTTATGAGAAGCATTATGAAGTTAGAGATTTAAAGATTTGGTTATTGGGAATTAAGTAATGGATATTATGTTGAGTAAGTGAATTATGCCTCTATATTGAAGAGAAATTTATTATGAACTTTGGCCTTGTGATTAAATTTTGGGAATATGATTTATGACTTATAAATATAAGTATGAGTAATCTTTTGAGCCAATTAAGGTATGGAAGGAAGTGATATTGTGATATTGAAAAATATGATTTGAAATTGTTATGTTGAGGAATTATGAATTGAATTATGGGATATTTTTTTTGATATATTGAAGTGTTGGAATCGTTTTCAATATTTTTAGATCGTTGTGATCAAATGTGGAGTTATTTATTATTGTGAGTTATGAAGTATGCTTATGGTTTGGGATAAGTCCAAATTACAAGGGAGACTTTGTCCAGAATTTTATCATTTGGAATTAAGAGCATGATATGATAAGCATCCACTAAAGGAATTAAGGTTAGACATGCAAGTTCATTTACATCACAAACGAGATTTAGTAGATGATAGCAGAGATTTTATTATTTTCTCATAAGGAGAACATACAAAGAGTCACACTGGAAAAGAAATACATGAAACACGCAAAAGCAAAAGAAAGCAACATGGGAAATTCCTCAAATTGAGAGATGTGTTTCCGGAGTAGCCGTATCCTACCACCTCTGACCTTTTGAGGAAATAAAGAAACCTTCAAAGAGGTGTGTTTCGAGAGTAAGAATACTCCGTAATCTACCACCTGGAACCTTTGAGGTACAAACAAGATTTAAACATTAAGGAAAATCCTAGGAAATTAGAGGGGTGTCTCGAGAGTAAGAATACTCCGTACTCTACCCCCACCTATTCTAAGATTCATAAAGTTAAGTTTACATTAACCGGACTCCATTTTCGCTTGATTCCCCTTCCTTGCGACCAATCTATCTTAACCCCTGCTGGATCTTGTATTGAGATATATGACTGCAGCTTATCCAGTAGTTCATCAATAGTAGGAGCAGAAATAAGGAGCCTTCTGGAAAATGGAGAGATGAATCCCTGTTCCACAACATAATCAAGAAAGGTTAACAAACCATCAAAGAAATTGTTAACATTCAGAAGCCCAATAGGCTTAGTATGGAGATCTAGTTGAGCCCACGAGGTAATGTTAAAGATTTCTTCTAAGGTACCAAAACCTCCGGGCAGGGCTATAAAGGCATCAGAACCATATAGCATACAAGTTATGCGTTCATGGATGGATAAGGTTTGAACTTCATGCCCTCGTGTTTTGCCTGCAACATCTACCAAAGGGACAGGTATGACACCGATTACTTTTGATTTCTCTGCAAGAGCAGATTGGGAAACACAACCCATTAGACCACTGCTACCACCCCCATACACAAGAGTGATACCTTTTTTCCCCAGTTTCTTTCCAAGATCTACGGCCGCTTCTAGATAACTGAAGCCTTTCCCCACTTTTGATCCACAAAATACACAAATAGTTTTGATCTGTCGAAGTTTTGGTGCTTCCATCTTTGATGGTATAGAAGAGAAAACTTACGAAGAAGATGTGATTTTGGGATGCCTGAACTATGAAATATGTTTGGCTATTTAAAGCCGGAAAAATTTACTGTTTTTGATTGATTATGAAAAAGTAAAGATTTACTTTTGACAAAATCGGCCAACTTTTGACTGTTTTACCAAAGATATCACCTTTCGGTGATTTATTTCCAGCTTTATCAAAACTCGAGAAAGGAAAATATATTTTATTTCCAAAACGCGTGAAAGAAAACAGCAAAATATTTTAAATGTGTATCAAGAGATTTACCTTATATCATTGTTGAACTGCCAGAAGCCTCATTTTGTAAAACAGACTGGCAAACAGGATCTTTTGCTATTATATTTTGGAGACTATAACGATTTTTGTCCTCGTTAAACTGAGCGTATAAGAAGAGAAGTTCACGTTGCACATAACCACTTGGGTGCGTCTCAAGAGTCAGTCGAATATCATCCAAAGACTCCTTACTCAGTCCACCCTTTATGAATTTGATTTTATCATCCCGATTAGTAGAAGAATATCCTACTGTTTTGCAACGAGTATCACAGTTCCAACGAGCACATTTGTAGCAACCATTCAGCCTTTTTGCTCTTCGTTTCTTTGCGAAGGTGCTTTTGCCTAAACCAGGCATGTGCTTTGGAAATGTCATAGGTAATTCACCAGATAGTCGAACCTTTGCTTCGATCAACCAGCGAACATCTTCTGAAACACCATGAGCCATCAGCAACCTCAATCTTTCGAGTCTTATTCGATAAATTTTCCTCAGATCATTCATTGGAAGACTGGAATAATACTTGCGAATGTTTGTAAGAATGATATCCATGTTTTTGATGGATCTAACCTCTTCCCAGCATGAACTATTTAAAAGCATTAAGGATCGGAGGGAATCCGCGTGATATTGATTCCAGCAAGAAAGCGCGGAATAGAATAATGGAAAAGAGGGAACAAGAGTTTATGCGCCGTTTACTTTCTTGATAAAAGGAAGATTTGATGATGACGGGATTTGAGATATGGAATATTTTCTTGGATTTTGGGTACTGATATTTTGATATAATAATCAAGGTATAGAAATAATACGGGGATACGTGAAAGTGAAATAAGGACTGTATTGAATCAGGATTAATAAATTTGTGCAAGTGAAAGGAATACCTTACGGGAAATGTTATGATATTTGAGTTAAGAATTTTAATTATTTGGGAGATATTTGTTTATTGAATTTTGCAGAAATTTTGGGTTACAAATATTGGAAAGATAAACTGATGATTATGTTGATATGTGAATAACATGTTTGGGTATATTACATAGAAAATATTCAGGTAATCGTTTTAATTATTTTGGGATATTTGGTGATAAGAAGAAATGACAAATTATTATGGTATGATATGTTAGTAAAGATTTATTGAAATTTTAGAGATATTAATACGAATATTTGAGGTTACATGATACGATGATAAGTGACAGGTTACATGAGTACTACAAGATATGATGAAATATCACATACGATTGGGAATTTTCATTTTGATTCAGAAGAATTTATGAGTAGACATATGTCTATTATTGATAGAAAAGTTCATGTCTTAAGAAAACAAATTGATGCATTTAGTCAAAGTCCAATGGGTTAAATATGGTAGCGATGATGCTACATAAGAAGAAGAAGAAGAGATTCTGATTAAGTGTTCAGAAATCATAAGATCAAGTAAGTTTAATTTCGAGGACGAAATTATTTTAAGGGGGTAAGTTTGTAGCGACCAAGAATTTTTACGCGATTAATAATTATTTTAATAGAAAATCGTGTCGCTACTATTTCACCCATTTTTATTAAGTTAACGCCACGACGTATTCGTATAGCCAAGTCAAGAAATAATCGAGATCGTTCGATTTTAAATTAAATTCCGAATTTCTAAAAATATCTCCATTCTCTTGATTTAAAGTATATTAAGTCCAAGTACTTAATTCAATGTTATCCCAATATTTATTTATACAAAAATTATTTTTATTATTGAAATTAAGAAAATATATGCAAGCATGAGAGGTTCCATTATATATAATAATTATGAGAATCTTAATTTAATAAATATGGAAAAGTATATGAATGAATTATATACTCCATTATATGTAATCATGAAGAACATAATATTTGTATAAATATGGAAAAGTATATGAATGAATTATATACTCCATTATATGTAATCATGAAGAGCATAATATTTGTATAAATATGGAAAAGTATATGAATGAATTATAGACTCCATTATATGTAATCATGAAGAGCATAATATTTGTATAAATATGGAAAAGTATATGAATGGTTGATAAGATTCCATTATATGTAATCATGAAGAGCATAATATTTGTATAAATATGGAAAAGTATATGAATGGTTGATAAGACTCCATTATATGTAATCATGAAGAGCATAATATTTGTATAAATATGGAAAAGTATATGAATGGTTGATAAGACTCCATTATATGTAATCATGAAGAGCATAATATTTGTATAAATATGAAAAAGTATATGAATGGTGCTTTACTTTAAGAAAAGGATGTGTTAAAATTAATAGAATTGAATGATTATGTTTACAATATGCCAACTTTATACATCTATTTAAACCCATCTCTTTTACACACAACTCTACACATATACACTTATTTCCAATCTCTTGACAAAATCCACAAGTAAGAGAAATTCAAGGTGGTCAAGAAAGTTTTGGTCCATTTACTACTACACTTCATTTTAATCTTTTAAAAGGTAAGTATATCTTATGTTTTTATGAAAAGTAAGTATGTTTTTATGAAAGGTAAATACACCTTATGTTTTTATGAAAAGTAAGTATGTTTTTATGACAAGTAAGTATATCTTATGTTTTTATGAAAAGTAAGTATGTTTTTATGAAAGGTAAATACACCTTATGTTTTTATGAAAAGTAAGTATGTTTTTATGACAAGTAAGTATATCTTATGTTTTTATGAAAATGTTTGGATCATTGCTATGAAATCAATCTCACAAGATTGTTATGGGTTCCATATGATATGTTTATGATTATGCTAAGGGGACCGGAGTTTAGTAGCGCTACACATAAGAATTCTTGCCATTTAAGTTCGGTAAAATTTTTGTGTCTCCCTATGTTTATGAGTATTTCGATCCTATCCTATGTTATGATGAAAATGATCCATATGCTTTCAAAAGAAAATTTATGCTTGGTATACTTACTGGGATTTTATAAATCTCACTCCACGATATTTACCATTTTCAGATAATTGAAGGTTCGAGGCGGTCAACATGGAAGTGGCAAAAGTGGTTAAGATTGATGAGATAATTATGTTGAACTTTATGTAAGAAAATTATGTTCTATTTTTATTCACAAATAAAATTATGGGATTCTAATTATTCTTTTGAATAATTTTACATTACTATTTTTAAGTCTCGATAATATGATATGAGTCACTTTTAGTGGCACTCGAATGGTCGAGAATTCGGGTCGTCACAGCTTATCTGGTCATATCTCGGATTTCCTGGTCGGTCCATCTTGGCTCTATTACAAATAATGTGCAATACAAACGAGATACAAAGCATCCTTCGTTTATGAGCTTCACCAACAGGTCACACTCTTGGGTCCCAAGACAAGACAAGACGTGAATATAAGGAAATATTCTAAAAAATGGGAGTTCAGTCCTTATATGGTTTGAACTCCTCCTAAAAGGTAAGTTTATACAAAGAGGACTCCTTCTTTTAATAAAAGAAGGTTATAGACTTTTTCAACCCTATAAATACAGCTCATTTGATCACGTATTATTCATTCATAATTCTCTACGTAATTTTCAGCTATATGTTTCTCTCTCTACTTTTATCCAGAAAACTAATTTTCACATCGGAGGGACGATGGGGAGAATCCTCCACACCTTTTTTGAAGATCGTCCAAAGTGAATTCATCCATCTTTCTCAATGATCAAGCAACTTCAGATCATGCCACATCAAAGTTAAGAATTTTTACAGTATCAGGTTAGGAAGAGGTGGGGATGGCAAATGGGGCTCAACCCATCTACCATGTGATTGGGTTTGGCTCACGAGTCAAACCCAATAAGCTCGTGTGGGAAACGAGCCCCTATAAGTGGTGTTTGGGCCCAACCATGGGGACGAGCCAACAAGTTGGCCGAAGCCCGTGGCCATGGGCATTTTTTTTATTATTATTATTTTTTTAATGATAGACTTAAAGTGGAAAATTGAATTGGACATTGAGATATAATATTACATTATGTGAAATATGTAAAATTAAGGCTCGTTAAAGGTTTATTACAGTATTAAGGGCTGAAAATGGATCAGCTTGATTTCAAGGGTTTATTACGTTATTCAAGTCCAAGTCCCTTTTTTCACAAGTTGAGTCGAACTTTCAATGAACCGGACTCACAAACTATTCGGCCCATTTGCCACCCCTAAGAAGGCGAACTTATCCGGCGGAGGCCCAGGTTCCATAATCGTTGATGAATGTGTAGAGGGAGTACACGATATTGAAAGCGTGGTGCATTTTTATTCTTAACAACAGGATCTGTATTTACAACCATGTCTAATGGAAGCAAGCTTCCGTTTTTACAGGGAAGAAAAAAACAGCAGTGGAAAGTCGAAGTAACAAAAAAAAAAAAAAGGATATGCTGTAACAGCCCTCGCAAGCACACAAAATTTAGCTGGATACTAATCTACTGCTCTACATCTGCATTGTCAATGAACTAATCTGTAGCCTCGGCAGTAGCTATACTGATAATATATTCGATCTCCTCAGCAACTTCTTTCATCGAAGGCCTGTTTTGTCTGTGTTCCTCCAAGCACCCGACGGCCAAAAACCCCAATGCTTTCATCGTCTCCAACTCCAATGTGCTTGACCCCTCCTTCAACATTGGATCAACCACGTCCATTATCCTCTCCTCCTTAACCAATCGCTGCACGTAAACCGCCAAGTTCACATCATCCTGCGGTCTATTGAAATCAATCGCTTTCTGGGATGTCAGTAGCTCCAATAACACAACCCCAAAACTATAGACATCGCTCTTGTCTGTCAATTGGTAGTTTCTGTAGTACTCGGGATCAAGGTATCCTAATGTACCTTGAGCACAAGTGGATATGTGACTGAGGTCTGTATGAGCTAATCGAGATAACCCGAAATCTGAAACTTTTGCTTTCAGCTTCTCGTCAAGCAAAATGTTGCTCGACTTCACATCCCGGTGATAGATGGGAGGAACTGCAGAGAAATGAAGGTAAGCAAGTCCCTCAGCAGTTGCAAGGGCAATGCTGAGTCGGCAATTCCAAGAGAGAAGTCCCCGATTTCCACCTTGTAAATTCTCTAAGAGATTTCCATTTGGGACGTATTCGTAAACCAGTAATGGCTGTTCAAGCTCGACACAACAGCCAAGGAGGCCGACAAGGCTCTTGTGGTTAACTTGACAAAGTATTCGAACCTCGTTTAGGACTTGGTCGGTTCCTTTGGTGTTACCCAATTTGGCACATTTGACTGCAACAATTGTTCCATCTTCAAGAATGCCTTTGTAGACTTCACCATAACCACCGGCACCAAGGAGGCGGTCTTTGGAGAAGTAATTTGTTGCCTTCTTAATTTCTTTGCCACTGAAAACTTTTGCAGATTTTCCACCACCGGAATTGAGGATCTCTTCACGTTCTCGGGTAAGCCGTTCTTGCTCTCTCTTGATGCGCTGGCGCCGCTTATAGAATAAAAATGCAATAAAAGCTGCTAATAGCGCTACACCAACGCCTACAGTTACACCTGCATCCGTCGCAACAATAACTAGTGAGCAACCAATTCATGATTGAAAGTGGATTAGATAGCTTGTAGTAGTCCTGGAATTATCAAGGGAATAGTCTCTGCCAATTGAATTAATAAGTAAAACTCTAATTCCAGAGTAATAAACACTGGTTCTTTAAATGGTCAAGAAGGACAAGTTATTGACTGGCTACTTGGATGCTAAAAATAAAACAGAACTATAACATCGATGAATCCAAGGCTTATTCAATAGCAGAACTGGGGAAAATTTTGGATGCCAACTTTGGCTTTGACAATTAGTAGCAGTCATAAAGATTCTGGGATTAAACTAATTAATCTAATTTGTGGAGAACTTTACTCCTTCTGGAGCAATCATCATCATTTTACTATGTTCTGGGGTTCCTCCTAAAATAATCAATCAACAAGCATAATAATCAAACTCCAAGGCTAATTTTGATGGCCATTCCATTTCGTTGTGATTCATGGAAAAGTAATTGAATTGGGGATAATTTATTTCTGCTCTGACAATACACGAAAACACTGGTATTTTTCAATAGAATGGAGGATCATGTTACAATATGTACCTGCTATAAGCCCAGTTCGATCTTTACCACAACCATCTGGATCCTTGCACTCTGCACGTTAGAATCAACCGAGTTAATCAGATGACAACTACAAAAGCATAACATACAATACAGGATAACACATAATGCTGCTTGTTTCGAAGAGTATAATGTTTTTTTACCCTTTAAATTTTTTATTCTGAATCTAAAAATAGAAAAAATGGAGATTTTCGTTCGTATTCAATCTAGAAAGTAGAAAAGGCAACGTTGAGAGACTTGCCTGTTGCACACAATCCAGCAGCCGGGTCCCATTGCAACCCGGAGTTACAAAAGCACCTGCTGACCCTACCACTCGAGTTCGGGTCGGGTCCACAAGTGGATTCCGAATCGCAATCACCTTGTCCGCTACAGGGGGGCTCCATGGGCAAAATCCACTGCAATTCCACTGCAGGCGCCGGCCACCTGCTCACCGGCGATCCGTAATCCAAATTCACGAAGCTCCTGTACGCCTTGCAACCCGAGTTCCTGACTCGTATCCTGTAAGCCGTTGTCGATCCTCCTGCCCTGAACGCACAACACAGCGGCGCATCAACACAGCCACTCCCGGCCGTGCCGTTGATGTACACGTGACAGAGGCTATTGGACGTGCAGTTTAAAGGGGAGTTCATTATGTTGTCGGAGCAATTGAGGTAGAAGATAGTGTTACTTCCGGTTATGTTGAAGGGAGCGGAAGAGTTGAGCTGGAGGCCGTTGGACGGGAGATCGGATGCGATGCAGGTGTTGGCAACGAAAGGCGAGGGTGCAATGGTGAGGCGTTGAATTGATGGGGAGATGGAGGTGATTGGGTAAGTGTTGTTGACGGAGTCGAAGAAAAGGGAGCCGGCGTTGCATCGGATTTTATACAACTGGTCACCGCAGTCTGGAGCGGTGCTGAGAGGGTAGGGGACTGGGGTGGAGCCACAGTTGGGGCAGACCTTGAGGGAAAGTGCACATACGGTGTAGGTTAGTACAACCGCTGCTGTTAAGAGAAGTGGTTTAGAGGCCGTGAGCGCCATACTGGGGAAGTGGAGGCGGCGGCGGTAGTGGTGGCGGGATCAAGGTTGAGACTTGAGAGAGTGGTTTCGTGTTAAATGTATAATATTGGTGGTGGGTGCTCGTAATATTTTATTTCTTATTATGTTTAGTCAAATGTATGACATTTGACGATTCGGAAGATATTAGGTGGGAAGTAAACAATTCAAAAATACTACTACTACATATTAATCCACATGGAGTTGACAATGAAATTGATATAAAATTGTTGTCATTGTTGATTAAAAAAAACGATGTTACGCGTGAAAAAAATTATTGCTCACGTATGATTTATGTAATTGCATGTAAAATGTGTTTTTTAACGTAATTATTATTATTTATAAATTTATAAATAATACAATATTTCAAACTATTTTTTAATCATCCAAATTTTCTCTCTCCACTTTTCAATCACACATCTTATTTTTTAAACAGTAAAAAAAAAAATTATAAACTGCTACAGTGTTACCGAACAGTGCAGTAAGATTTTAAACAATTATGTTCCTCTATTTGATAAAAGTTTTTTTTTTGTTTATATAAATAAAAATATTATGTTTGATGGTTAAATATGTGGTTGAAATTGATTTCAAAAATGTGTGATTAAAATGCGATTTACACTATGTTTGGCGGCTAAAAAAACAACTTTATTTTGTTTGGTTTTTTCGAATTTTCTAGGTAAAATGTATGGTTAAAAATTATAGAGAAAAATGTACGTGATTAAAAAATTATTTAAAAAATTGTATAGTTTATAAATTAGTTTATACAAAAAGTGTATAGTTTATAAACAAGTTTATCAAAGAAAGGTTCATTAAAAATAGCGACCTTAATCACCTAAACAGGAAATTATGGGAATGCAAATTAATGGAAACTTTCACATGAGGTCATCCAACTTAGAGGTTCTCTTATATTGGCCACCAAACTTCAATCTATTTCAATTTGGTATATAGTTTACAATGTAATTAAAAACTGATTTAAAAGTGTATTAATTAAGAAGAAATAAGGTATTAAGTTCTCAATATAATATTAAGAAGAATAAAAGTTTATGCTCAATAATAGATCAAAATTTTTGTACCACGAAAACTTATCAATTACTAAAGTCTCTGTTTGTTAAATTTATATATAAATTTTTTTATATACAAAACATTTTTCAATTACATACATTTTTCAAATTATTTTTTATTCACATATTTTATTGTGAAAATAACACATTATTTATTTATAAAAAAATAATTTTACCAAGCAGATGTTACTTAGGGTCTGTTCGGTTGGGATTTAATTAGGAGAGAGAAGGAATTTAAATTATTTTATTAATTTATTTGTGTTTTTTAGGTAAGATGTAGGGTTAAAAATTGAAAAGAGAAAATAAGAATGGTTAAAAAATAGTTTGAAAAATTATGTAAATTAAATTTGTTTAATCATTACAAATTAATTGGGCCGCCGAACGGACTCTTACTGACTTTTCAAAGAAAAATATTATTTCTAGAACTAGAATCCTAGGATAAAGGCTACCAAATCCAAGATATATATTCTTATAAAGAAAACAAAATTTCTGCATGGCCATCTAGAAGACTGAAAACCTCTCAAAAGTCGTCTTTAAAGTAATAATTAATTTCTGCCCTAATAAACGCAAGACTTTAATAATTTTTTATTTATAAACAAGTTTATAAATATTATATTTTTTCAAACCACTTCTTTATTTACGCGCATATTTTCCCATCTATTTTTAATGACGTGTTACCTTAAAAATTCATTTGTTTATTAAAATTTTTGTGTTTAAATATATTTTTTATGTTTTCGATATAAAATATGTTATTGAAAATGGAGAAAGAAAATATATGTGGTGAAAACTAATTTGAGGAATTGTATTATTTAAGAACATATTTTTTTTTTGTAGTTTATCAAGCAGATGCTTATAAATAAAAATCCGCTATCAAACAAAGATTTATATAACATATTGGTAAATCAGTTGTTTATAAATATTGTTTATCAATAGCTAAGAAAAACATTACTTTGGTCTATTTTTTTGAAAAAGTCAAAAATAGTGGGCTAAAATATTTAACCAATCGAAATTGTTAACTTTTAAAAAAAAAAAATTGTCCAACAAAAAAATGTTACCACGTAGTTATTTATGAACAAATTTTACCAAACAGAGGGCGTCTAACTGAAATTTTTCGTAGTTTTCTAATTTTTTAATTAGGTCAAAATACATAAACGTACCTCCATGAAGTTTTATGATATTTCCTAGACGCCCATCCATTTTAAAAAAATAATAATAATGTTTTTAACATATAAAACTTCTTTATTTCAAGTTATTTGGAAATAAGGAATTAAAAATTAGCCTATATCTGATAAATCATTTATAAATATTGTTTATAATTAATAACGTGATTACATTTCATTTGTCCACTTATTTTAAAAGTAAGAAATGTTGGACGGGAATATTCGATCAATCGAAATTGTTTACTTTTTAAAAAAGATGTTGTCACGTGACTGTTTATAAACAAAATTTATAAATAAGTTTTACATAACAGTTATTAGAAGAAAATTAAACTAATTATAGGACCGAATTTATGAATTTCAAATGTTTCTTCAAATGATTGCATTTTTTTATACAAATTAATTTTAAATGTTAGATAGTACAATTTCATATTTAATGGATTAGATTACAACCTATCAAAATGTTATAACTTTTCATCATGCACACTTTTGAATAGTCAAACCCGAAATAATATGAATCTTTATTAACTCTCGTTTGGTTTCCATTAAATTTTTCTCATTTTTCTAAACTATTCAATCTCAACCATCCATCAAAAGTCAAGCCCACAGTTTTTTTACTTTTCAACTAAATCTCAACCATCATTTCTCCTAAAAATTATTATTCATTTCAAAAAAACTCATTTCAAACAATATCAAACACACTGAGTAACTTTTGTACTTGAAAAGTTGCATTCGCATCCAATCAATGCATCTATTAGGACATTTCCAATCGAACTCTAATTTGGAGTGAAACTTCAAATGGAGTTCGATTCTTGTTCATACTGGACTGTAAACACTGCGTCAAAAATGGCACAGTGAACAGTTTATGGTGCGGCACTACGATAATTCTGTAATGCCCCGAGTTCTAAACACTCAGAACGTCACTTCTCATCGTCTCAAACTAACTTTCAAAATGATAATAATTGAGCGGAAAATAATTGAAATATCAATTCGCGTAATTTTATAAAATTTAACTCATTTGGTCAACAATTCGAGTATTGAAATAACTTGACAAAAATAAATAAGTTTGTAATTTCAAATAAAATGTTCTTAAAGACTCGTTAATAGTCACCATCGTACACCTCGTCGTCAACTCCATCATCTGCAAAATTTGTTTTGGAAAAACGTGAGTATTTCATAAAAATATTCAGTAGACTCGTACAAAATAACCGTTTGCTATTATAAACTAAAATACATAATCATGATATTCAAGTCTCAGGTGTCTAAACGATCACCAGTAGTCTCATGAACAAGTAATAAATATAAGTTCAAGTCTCATGCATTAAAGCAAGTAAATTCTCGTAACATAGTCTCGTGCTTGAAAAGCAAGTAATTCTCATGAACACAATCATATATGCCAAACTTATAATCCAAATAATCATTTATGCGCATTTTTGAAAAGATAAGTTTATAAATAAGAGTTTACCTTATTTCTCGAGTATTGAGCAAACGGGATAAAACTTCTAATTCTTTCGCTCCTCGTCTAGTCCTATAAAATAAATTTAAATAATTAAAATTAGACTCTTGAACAATCGAGTCTTAAATGGTAATTTTTGTATAAAATAAGGTTTTTAAAAGGCTTGAGGGACTAAAGAGTGTAATTGTAAGAAATCAAGGGCTACTTCACATAAATAATGAACTTTGGGACTGATTCAGAACTTTTCAGAAATAAAGGGGCTGGCTAAAATATTTTAAAACTGCAAGGGCTTAAAATAATAACTTTTAAAACTTAGGCTAAGGATTTTAAACATTATTAAACTAAAAGGACTAAAACTTATAAATTGAAAGCTGAGGACTAAATAGCAAATTTGGAAATCAAACTTTATATTTAGAATAATTCTATAGGAACAAACATATCGTACAAACAATGTACAAACAGAAGAGATCTCGCGAGTTTTTGGGTTGAAATTTTCAACTCACGAAATGAACATCTTTTCAGCAAACCTGTTGCACAAATTAGATCCACGTCTCTCTCTTGCCCATAAATCGAACTCCCTGAACTGAAAATCTTGCCCCACTCCTTTTCATTCCGATTAATCATCTTCCGGCCACAACCATCTTCGTCGGTTATTCTTCCGATCTTGCACTTCCGAAGAGCGATTTCATCGTTGTCGCTGCTACATTGGTGAACAGTGGTTAGTTGAAGCTTGAGTCGTCATTACCGCCTTCCAGTTCCATAGTCCTTCTGTAAGATTACGATAGCCTACTCCTTATTTTTCGCAGCTTCAGGGCTACTAATGTAATGTTTATTGGAAGATTGCACCTTGTTGAAACGGCTTCATCGCTGCAACTGTACTGTGCAATTTTTTTTTTACACGTTTTTGTTCTTTGAAGAAAGTGATTTTCATGGTATGTTTCAGGATTTCAGTACATATGAGTTCAGTTTTATTAATTATTTGCTTGAAGTATTGGATTATTTTTGGAGTGGATTATGATGTAAATTGAAGATGTTAAACTAAACTCAAATTTGATTATTTACGTGTTTTTTTTTTTTTTGATAAATTGATCGACTTTAACGTGTTGTGAATTGTGCTGTAATTGCTAGAAGTTGTGATGTATGAGCATGTTTTGGTAATTTACTCATATTGTTGGTATTTTTTTTGTTTTGTTCTCCATTATTGTATTTGTCTCCCATTTAAGGTTTCCCATGATTTTGTACCCCATGATATTTATGAAATTGCAATTATCATAATTTTTTCCATACTTTTTTTTTAATATAGATAAATTATCATGACTAATATAATCTCAAATTTTTGTTGTAGGAGTTTAAAAAATGAATTTTGGTGATGAAGAAATAAATGTCAACATACATGAGGATGATGACACATTAGGGAACATTGAGATTTTAGGAGATAAGAGTGTTGGGTTGAATGAGGAGTTGACGCTAGATTAGTGTAATGAGATTACGCCAACTGTAGGAATGAATTTTTCTGATGAGAATGCCGTGTTTGAGTTTTATAAATGCCATGCTTACCGTGTGGGATTTCCAGTGAAAAAAAGAACTTCGAGGAAGGGTGCAGACGGAGTGATAAGATATGCCACATTCACATGTGCTCGAGAAGGTCGAAGAAGTACTTCAACTAGCAGTTCATTAAGGCCACAACCATCTATGCAAAATGATTGTAAAGCTAGGTTGACTGCTATGGCTAACGAAACCGGGATGTGGGTAGTGACGAAAGTCCTGTTGGAGCATAATCATCCAACAAGTCCTTCAAAATCGAGGTTGTACCGATGTAATCGAAAATTGACGGACCAAGTTAAGCGCAGGCTTCAAATGAATGATATCGCTAGAATTCCGATGCACAAAAGCTATAACTCAACTGTAATTGAGGCTGGTGGATACGACCAAATGACATTTACAGAGAAGGATTGTAGAAACTATATCGACAAAGTTAGGCGTTTAAGGCTCAGTGAAGGTGACGCGACTGCTATTCAATGTTATTTTTCAAAAATGCAAGCTACATGTCCTGGTTTTTTTTCCAATGTTGATCTGGACGATGAATGTCGATTGAGAAATGTCTTTTGGTGTGACAATAGGTGCCTTTTGACAACTTATTTGACAAACAAATATGACAAACAACTTATTTGACAAACAAATATGACATGCCATTTGCGCCTTTTGTTGGAGTGAACCATCATGGCCAGTCCATGTTATTTGGATATGGATTACTATCAAATGAAGACACAAAGAGTTTTGTATGCATTTTTAGCACATGGCCACAGTGTATGGAGGGTAAGGCACCTGCAGGCATCATTACTGATCAGGATTGAGCAATGCAAAATGCAATACAAATGGTATTCCCGAATTCGAGGCATAGGTGGTGCTTGTGGCATATATTGAAGAAATTACCCGAGAAATTTGGGTGTCACAGTTAGAAATCTGCTCTAATGACGGTCGTGCATAACGTAGTTTATGACTCTCAAACACGAGAACAATTCGAAGATGGTTGGTTGTCCATGCTTGATATGTTCATGCTGCACGATAACGAATGGTTGTTAGGATTGTATGAACAACGTTGTCGCTGGGTGCCATGTTTTTTGAAAACTAGTTTTTGGGCTGGGATATCGACAACACAGCGTAGTGAGAGTATGAACGCATTTTTTGATGGTTATGTCCATTCAAAAACAACTCTTAAGCAGTTTTTGGAGCAATACGAGCTGGCTTTGCGGGCTAAGGTGGAAAAAGGAAGTTCAAGCAGATTTTAAGACATACACACAGCTGTTACCATGTGTAACCAAATTTCAGATGGAGAAACAATTTCAATCAGCATACACAATTGATAAGTTCAAAGAGTTCCAGACAGAGTTAACCAATCTCCTTTATTGTCGCGTTATTCGCACCGAGGAGGGTTACATGGGAGACAAATATGATGTGGTAGAACAAATTTATTTTGATGGTGGGGGAAAAAAGCGTGTTTACTTTCATTATGCAAGAGAAAGATGTGAATTTATATGCAGTTGTCACCTATTCGAGTGTAGAGGCATCATTTGTAGGCATGCTATCACGGTATTGAGGCATAATGATGTTACAACGCTTTCTGAAAAGTATATCCTTCGTAGATGGAGGAGAGATGTCCATAGGCACTACATAAAGGTGAAAATCAACTACAATGATTGGATGTGTACCCCTGAACAGGTTAGGTATGACGATATGTGTCGTACTTTTGGAAAGGTCGCAGATGTTGAGTCTGAGGATGAAGGACGTACAAAAGCTATAATGGAGTGGTTAGAACTTCAAATGGGTGACATGAATATATCGAGTTCATTACCACCTTGTGGGAGTTCCATTAGTAGGCCCACATCGGATTCCAAATCATTACCACAGTCTGGAGGATCAAATAAGGAGATGAGCAGGAACATATCGGATCCCAAATCACTACCACTATCAGGAGGATCAGATAAGGAGATGAGCATTAGCATATCGGATCCTAAATGCGCGAAAAGAAAGGGAGCCTCGAGAAAACTCCGCAAGAAAAGTACATTGGAGTCAACTTCAAATAAATCTAAGGTATAATTATAATTTGTACGTTACTCTCATTTAATTAAATTGTTTAGGCTGATTCTAATTATTTCTTCTTTCGATGCACAGATTTCTTCAAAAGCAAACAAACCCCAAAACGTTGACTTGGATGTGTATAGTGCTCAACAAATAAATGAATGTTCTCCAACAACTCAATTTTTAAGTCATACTCAATATACTTATCCACAACACGGGCTAGCTGCATGGTCTGTCCATATCCAACAAACCAACATCTGTTGTCAATTATTTCACATACCACACGTCAAGAGGATGATGATGTTACACAACAAAGGGATCATTGAAATCATCTCAAAATCTAGTTATTGTGTATGATAATTTATTCAGTTAGAACATGAACGAATGTTGTTTTCTGCATATCTGAAACAAAACTTCTCTTTATTTGGCACCAATTCATTCCCTGCACTAGGGAATTAATTGAATGGTACTGGCTAGCCTGTAATGTTGGAATTATGCACAACAATGCAAATCAAGTTAACATAATATGTATCATCCTATCATCAAACAACCATATTAATAAAGATGTATACACAACAATTCAAAGCAAATTAATACGTCTAGTCATAACGTTAAATTAGTCTAGAAATACAGCCATCCAACTGAGGTCGGTACAATCACGAGGTTCAAAAGTTACATTACATAGGTAAGTCTAACAAACTATCTAGTTAAGAAATAATCTAGCTACATTTTCTCCTTCCCCTTACCCTTCCCCTTCTCTTCCAAACTACAATTTCCCTTCTCAAGGGTTAATGTCAAAGACAACTTCACGTCCCTGTCCTCGGTTATGGCAGCGAACATCCCCAAAATATGAGACAACTCAGTTGTTTCATCAACCCCACCCCTTTTATTACTCAACGACCCACTAGATTCACCTTCATCCGTCTCGAACTTCTTGCCTTCATTTTCCCATTCGAAATAGCCACATCCCGCGGTACAATTGTAGAATAATTTGCCCACATTCTTTGTCTTATAAACTTGTAACCATTTCATGAAACCGTTGTCGCAACGTGGGCATTTATGTTTTAATGGGCAATCTTCCAACTAGTGTCCCGGGTTCCTGCAGCTATGACACACATAACGATTCCTATTCATTCTGATTATACAACCTATGAATAAACATGAAAATGGTTGGATGCTAGAAGTGCTGCACTTATTTGAAATGAATGCTATTGTGTGTGCGAATATAAATATAATCTCTCTTCTCTTCTTGTGATAAGCTGAAGAAACAAGTTATCAAAAATTGAGAATAAGGCAAGGCATCAACGGTCATCATGTCAATGAGTTGATATTGAATAAACATTAATCTTATAGATTGTTTCTTTATAGTAAAAATTTACTTTACAATGCAATTTGATTTTAAAAAAACTACAAAAACTTATCTTCTCATTTTTTACTCACAATCGTGTATCTAATAAATTGAAAATCAATATCAAGATGATTAAGTCGTAATCTACCTACCTATACTGTAACAGATTCAAAATAACAAATTATAATCTACTACACCTATGGCCACAAATAATCATATCACAATTTAAAATACATTCATTATCATAAAGTCAACTAATCTTATAGCCATTATACTACAATATGCAATTAAAAATTAAGAAAGTATAAAAAATATGTGAACAATCTTAGCAATTGGAACAAGAATTAGCTATAAAAAATAATTCTTTAACTCGGTCCTATAGAATTTGTTTCACACAAGTGTTGTTACTCTCATGCTAGCAATTAACGGACAATTTATCTACCAATATGAAGCAAAAAATTTGAAGCAAAAAAAATTCTGTAAATAACCTATGCAATTTTCAGGTGAAATTCAATTATGAAGCAAAAAACAGTGTAAATAACCAATACAATTCTCAGTTCACCAAAACCCCAAGCCCAATTATTGTGCGAGGTTCAGTTTTTCTCCAATATTCGTCTTCATCCTGAACACAAACACATTCATTCATATGTGCCAATCATAAATTAGGGAACAAATATATTTGCAACAAATTTGTTCAAACACACATTCATTCATATTTGCAAAAAATATTGTTCAAATTTGTGTGAACAACATTGTGCAAGGAAGTCTGGGTTCTTCGTAACTGCCGAAGGGGGGAATGATGGAACAAAAACATCATTTGCAATATATATATGTGTGTGTGCGTGTGTGTGTGTGTGTGCGCGTGCGTGTGCGGGAACGAAGATCTCTACACCGGAAGTCGAACACCATTTCTATTACGGCCGATTAATCTACATGAGCTTGTTGAATTTCAAAAAAAAAAAAATTATAATAAAAACGTGAAATAAAGAAACTTACGCTGAGAAGATAGGTGGAACTGGGAAATGG
This sequence comes from Ligustrum vulgare, assembly GCA_963555705.1. Classification (NCBI taxonomy): domain Eukaryota; kingdom Viridiplantae; phylum Streptophyta; class Magnoliopsida; order Lamiales; family Oleaceae; genus Ligustrum; species Ligustrum vulgare. The sequence goes on from OY743175.1 coordinate 37,155,062, forward strand.
CCGGAACAAGTGCTGGTCAAGCTGAAATATGGTCGCTGGGCTTTGGCTCTACAGTTATCACCGGTTGTCGTCGAATTTCACCAAGTATACGAACTGGGTGCACTGGTTTCCTGAAAATAATGAACCATTCGGGCCCGCCTCTATTAATTAGGGTTGGTTGGTAATTTTGCAATATTCCGGTCAATGAAGGGCATTGTTGGAACTTCAGAAATTTGTTTGTGCATTGTTTGTACATTTTGTTTGTTCCTATAGCATTATTCTTATATTTAATCTCTCTCTCTCTCTCTCTCTCTCTCTCTCTCTCTCTCTCTCTCCTTAATATTAACAGAGAGGGATGGCGATCAACCGTCTTTATCCAAGGCTGTCGGGCCCTTCACGCCGACTCTTGGCTGGTGGTATCACCGCCATCCTGTGGTGGTTAGGGGTCTGTGAAGGGGTGGTGAAAAAAAAGTTAGGTTTGAGCTAATTTTGGTGAGAAAGCCGAGATAAGCTGAGGTCGTTTTTTATGATTTCTCGGCGTTAACTTGGGGAGGTGGGTCCGTGACTGAGGTAAGTATCTGTTTTAATTTGATTCATTGTTTTTCTGGGATTTTTGGGGTGGATTTCTTCCAAGGGACAGTGGCGGGATTTGTGGTGGCGTGCGGTGGTGTTTCGGTGGAGTTGGGCTCGGTTGTAGGATGATGATTTCTGGTGTTGTATATTGTTTGTAGACTGTGGAGTGTTTTAAATCAATGATGAAGGATTTGAAACCTCAGGGCGGTGACGGATTCATGGTGGTGTTTGTGACGTTTGGTGTCGAGCTTCAAATGATTTTGAATTTCTTTCAGTTGTGAATCATTATTGGTAAATTGAGGGTGGAATTGGTTGATGATGTTGGTGGATTTGTGTGGTTCAACTGGTGTGAAATATGCAATTTCAAATTGTGGTTCGGTTTGGAGTGGCTGGGTTGATTGAAAATTGTATATATTGTTTATGCGTAGAGGTAGAAGGTTGATTGAAAATTGTATATATTGTTTATGCGTAGAGGTAGAAGGAAAGGGAGAAACTTACCAATCTTACAGTGTGCATTAGAGATGGAAGTGGGAGGAAGAACATGATTTATACATTGTTGGAATTGAAAACCTTATAACATAAGCATTGATAGCCTGGGACATTTTGGGTTGAAATATAAACTGACTGAGAATTAATCTTGTATTAATTAAGAGAATTTAATGATGATGATGAAGATCATGATGATAATAAGAATAAGAATATCAGAAATTTGAATATTGGATTAAAATAAAAATTTGGATTTTAAAAATAAAATAATGATTTTAGACATAATTTTGAAATCTCAAATTGGATTTAAAGATTTAAATGAATTTCAATTTCTTATCTTGTAGTCTTAAAATAATAATATGGTTAGACGAGAGCGCTAATTTTGAAAATAATAACTGTTAATATTGGAGAGTCGTGGTGACAAGTTCGATAAAACTAACTTTTAAACTTGAAATTTCTTGGTCACTACAAATTCAGTAGTTAGTTAGGTTATTTTTGGATCCTTTGAGACCATCAAAATATTGATTAAATAGAGTTGAGCTATTTTGAGATTTCTTGCCTAGTCGTTGAGATCCTTTATTCTATATTTCGTATTTGCTCACTTCGAATAAACTCACGTAGATTTAGATCTAACATAGAGTCCATTTTTCAAAATCTCAGTGATTTCTCGATTATTTTCTACAATTGAATGAATCATATTTGAAAATTCATCATCATTTTTTTCTTTTGATTTTTTTTACCCCCAATGTATCATTGGACAGAACTACAAATATTCTCTTCACATATGAATAGAAAACGATGATAATTCAGGATATGCGGATGTTGAAGACTCTAAAGTAAAATACTCTAATGGTGATAATGCGAAGTTTCTACTTTCCATTTGAAAGTGTGGTATTGTTATGTTTACATCATTAGTAGATTCTTCAATATCTCTGAGGAGGTACTAGACATGATTAGATTGTCAGCCTTTCTTGTGCAATAATATTTTCGCTCAACCCATCTACATGATTTTGGAAATTTATGAGTTTCACTTGTTGAATAAAGAACTTTAAAAGAAAATATTATCCTCTATTTGGTAAAAATCTTTTGTTTATAAATAGAGAATGTGATTTTTCGAAGTAAAATATGTTGATAAAAAGTGATTTGGGAATGTGTATTGTTAAAAAGTGATTTGAAAAAATATATTGTTTATAAATTTGTTTAAAAATAGTTTACCAAACAAAGACTTATATATAATACTCACGATATCTTGTTCGATTGCACAACTCGGATTAATAAGTTCCACTTATTGAATGCATCCCTTCAACTTGGAAATAACATACATTCGAGATGGTAAGGACCTCAGAGGTCGAGATTAAGTGATGTATTATGATTTGGAGTTGTTATAACTATATTCAACTCGAAACTAGAATTTATCTTTCGATTGGTTAATACTAATAATTGGATTTTTGGTAAATATCAAGTCATATATGATACAAGTGTTTATCTTCTTCATTGGAGTATGAAGCACTTCGTTTACTTGAATTCATTGTGAATAGATTTCAACGAGTGATAGCTGTATTTTCATCAATAAGGTAAATGTGAAATAAAATGAAAATCTCAATACCTTATTTTATAGGAAAAATGATAGTTTATTAAGATCAGATATCGGATATACATTTAACGATTTAGATTTCGTGAAATTCATCCAATGGTTCAAATCTATCCACTAAGATAAGATAAAATCCGAATATACCAGTCCAACAGTTTAGATGTGATGCAATTCATCCAAGTGTTTAAATATGATAAAATCCATCAAACGGCTCGAATGTGCCATCTCAAAGAAAATAAGATAAGATTTAAAGATATTAATCCAACAGTTACATGTGATGCAATCTATCCAACTGTTAAGATGTATCACCTCAAAGAAGATGAGATAAGATTTGAAGATATCAATCCAATGGTTTAGATGTGATGCAATACATCCAACAATTTAGATATATCATCTTGAAGAAGATAAAATAAGATTTGAAGATATCAATCCAACGATTTAGATGTGATGCAATCCATCCAAAGGTTCTGAGTAGATGAAATCTATATTGGACGACTATATAAGAGTGTTATGTCTGTACTAAAACTTATTCATCATTTTGATTTGGAAAAATGAATTTCAATATTGACGGTCCATCTAACTATTCATCTTCTGCTTCATCTTTATTGTCCAATGGAGATGAAGACAGAGATTAAGAACTTACTCATGATCATACAACAATTGATACACAAAAAGAATAGATATCTCATTTGTATAACAACCACCTCGTCATCTCTCACTTCCTCAATCAACAATAAAACTACGTGACTCGTGGAGTCTCAATTCCTGGTATGTAGTCATCAATCGCGATCAAGGTACTACCGATGTAAATCTTTTTAATGACTTTTTCCGAGAGCCCACGTTACAGTGAAGCGATGTTTCGAAAAAGAATTTGAATGTTATGAAGCTTATTCTTACTTATAATTTAGACAATGTAGAGGTGTCAATCCTGGTGGTCCAAGCATGGTCGACCCGCCAATATAAAAGTCTGGTAACAGCCCGCTTGAAAAATGTCCGGTTCCGAGCCGATTCCGGGTCAGCCCACAAATTTCGAACTATAACCCAGGCCCGCCCGCTGACCCATCCAGGTCGAGCCCATGCGGGTCGCAGTTCATTTTGATTTGGCCCGTATGAATAAAAAACATAAATTTGTTCATAATTATAACAATTTTTTGTCAAATTTCTAAATACAAAATGATTAAAATGATAAATTCATATTTATATCATAAAATATTAATATAGAATTTAAATTTATATTTTATGTCACATGAATTACTTTTAAATTTGCAAATTTAAATAAAATATAAACAAATAAAAATTAAATGCTAAATGTATTTCTAATTACTATTATCAAAGAACATTACGTTTCATAGCTATTATGTAGAAAAAAATAAGATTTTGCTTTAAAAAACTATATTAGAGTTTGTAGAAGAAGTGGGATTTTTAAAGTTATCATATTTAATAAAAACAGTATTTTTTCTCATTCACAGGTCACGGGTCGACCCGCGGTCCCGGGTAGATCCGGGCAAATTTTCACAAGCTTTGTCGGTTCGTCCGTCTTGACACCTCTAGGGAAATGTAATCACATAACAACTACTTCTTGCAGAAGAGGGATGGGCTAAGTAGACTAGGTTTATCCGCTTTCCAGATGATTGCGGTTGTGATGAGGATGTTAACATATGGTATAGCAACATTTGCAACTAATGAGTACTTTAAAATATGAGAATCCACTACAATTGAAAGTTTAAAGAGATTTTGTTGGGCTATTGTGAAGATATTCACTCAACAATATCTTAGATCACTAAACGCTAATAACATTGCAAATTAAGTTGCTCCATATTGATAAACATTGTGGTTTTCTAGGAATATTGAGTAGACCAGATTGTACGAATTGAAAGTTGAAAAATTGTCCAATGACTTGGGCTTGGGCATGACAATATGCAGGTAGAAGTGGATTCCTGATAACTATTCTCAAGGTTGTAGTTGATACAATTTATAGATATGACATGCACATTTTAGTTTTTTAGGATCAAACGATGACATCGATGTGTTGGAGGCATTAGATTTGTTCACAAAACTTTACTAAATCTACAACTCATCCCGCTAATTATATCATTCAAAGAAAAAATATGACATGAGTTACTATTTAACTGATATTATATATATATATACCCAAAATGGTATAATCTTGTGCAAATAATTTATGATCCATAAGATCCCAAAACTAGGGGTGTCAAAAAAGCCGAGCCCACTTGGCTCATTTACCTAGAGTTTGGTCCAACCCACGAGCCAAACCTAAAAAATTCGTATGGGAAACGAGCCGAACCGAGCCAGCCCATTTACTACACAAGACATCCAAGTCCGGCTCACGAGCCCGTGACATATTTTTTTTAACTTTATATTTGAAGGACTTAAAAGTTAAAATAGAAAATTGCATTGGACATTGAGATATATTATGTGACATTTGTAACATTCAATTTATGCTTAAAATATAACATTCTTGTAATATTATAATATTCTCGTAAGTTCGGACTCAATTAAGAATTTAAAACTTAAAACCTATAATAATAACATAATATTGTTATGTGTTTTTAGTTTTTTATAATTTTTTTAACCTAATCATTACAATTTATAAAGGGAAAATCACATGAATACTTGTATTTCAAAGATGCAATTTAAAAATGTGGTGGAGTGCAATTTTTTTTTTTTAAATTTCAGGTGTTAATACATTTTATTAACTAATTAAATATAATTATATTAATACAAAATTAGATTTAATTTCCACCTGACCCAAACAAACAGATCCGTCTCTCTCTCTCTCGGCCATCTCTCTCCAACTCCGGTGACACAGAGGCGGACATGGCACCAGGGAGTCCGATGTTAATGAACTGGTGGAGTTGGATGCGGCAGAGTGATTTCCCCTTTCTAATTTATCAAAATCAGTGAAAATTGCGGTAAGCACAAAGGCGGCATCGCACTGGTGCAGTGACGATTTGACGACTGCAGTGCCTTTCCTTCATAGAAGCCAATGTGTTCTTCATCTTCGCCACTTCTTCGCGGCTGTAGCCGATCTAATAGCTCGTAGATAGATGACGGTTTTCTGTGTTGAAATTTTTTAGACGGTAGTGGTGGTTGGCGGTGGTGGTGGCAGTTTTATGTGTGGAAAATCATGATATGTTACAAGGCAGTAGGTAGATCTGTGGAATGCGGTTTCGAAGTCGGTGGTGGTTGGTGGTGATTTTAGGCAATGCCTTCCTGGTTGTTAAATTGATGCAGACCGTTAATTGAGACGGCGACGGTGGCTAGTCACAGCGGCAGAGTCCGGACGGTGGTGACCACCAGCTGCATCGGCTTGACAATGGTTTTGTAGTGATGAAGTTGATGGTGAATGCTTGAGTAGGCTTGCTAATGGTGCTTTAGTGATGAAGTTAAATATGGCTGTGGAATTAACAAATAACAGAAAATTTGTGCTGGCAAATTTGGAATCTGAAAAACAGCATTCTCCGAGTTGTTCATCACATTATTTGCAGTTGAATGAATCAATGGCATAATTGGTTTGGGGAAGTGATCTGCGATTTGGTGGTGGTGATGGTGGTGGTGAAATTGGTGGTGCAAGCAGTGACAAGGTGGTGGTGGTGGTTCACAGCTGCTTTTGGTGGTGAGGTGAGGTAGGGTAAATAGTGGTTGTGACAAATTATAGGTAATTGTGATGGATTATTAAAATAACTATGACAAAAAATGTCGACTATATTTGATTTTGTGCGACTTGTCACGAGTACAGAACGTGATCAATTATTAGGTAATTATGATAAAAAATATTGACAAATCGTGACCAAAAAATGAGTAAATTGTGACCAATAAATAATATATGACTCATTATTAAATAATTGTGATCAATTATTAAGTAAATGTGACCAAAATATTGATTAATTGTGACTTTGTGTGACCATTAGACAAGAACGTGATGTGACATACAATTGTGTCAAATATGAATATGCGTGACCGAGTTGTGGCTTTGTGAGAACTAATTGTGACCAAACTGCGACTTTTATGTGATCGAACCATGACCTTGTTTGACCTAACTATGACTTTTTGTGGCCAACTATGACTTTGGGGTGAGTGGAGTGGGTGAGTGGGGGGTTTTACAACAAAAGTTGTAATCGTGAGTTTGTATGATCAACTGTGACTCTGCATGTTGGGTGAGTAGAATGGGGTGGGGTGAATTTTGCTAACTAAATTTGTAATTATAAACGAATTGTGACTTTATGTGATCAACTATGACTCTGTGTGACCAGTTATGACTTTGCATGTGGGATGAGATGGGGTGGATAGGGTGAGTTTTGCAACTAAATTTGTAAATGTGATCTAATTGTGAATTTGTGTGACCTCATGTGACCTAACTATGACCTCGTTTAACCTAACTGTGCATTTGTGTGATCAATTGTGACTTTGTGTGATCGTGAGTTTGGGGTTGGGGTGGGTTTTGAAACTAATAAATTTGTAATTTTTACTGAGTTGTGATCTTGTGTGACCGAACTGTAACCTCGTATGACCAAATTGTGACCTTTATGTGATAGCAATGTGACTTTATGTGACTGCACTGTGACCTTGTGTGAACGGACTGTGACCTTGTTATGTGACCAAACTGTGACTTTGAGTAACCAATCGTGACTTGTGGGTGGGGTGGGGTGAATTTTGAAACTAAATTTGTAATTGTGATCGAAGTGTGGCCTTATGTGACCTATTGTGCCTTTGTGGGTGGGGTTTTGCAAGTAAATTTGTAATTGTGACAGTGTGTGACCAACTGTGACTTTGTGTGACCAGCTGTGATTTTACATGTTAGGTGATGTAGGGTGGAGTTGGGTGAATTTTGCAACTAAATTTGTAATTGTGACCTCGTATGACCTAACTGTGACCTTGTGTGACTAACAGTGACTTTGTGGGGTGCGGTTTTGTAACTTAATTGTAATTGTGACCGAATTGTGACTTTATGTGACCAGATGTGACTTGACATGTGGGGTGGGTGGCGACGGAATTTTGACATTGTGTGACCAATTGTGATTTTGCATGTGAGGTGGAGTTATGTTGGGTGGTGTGGGGATGCAGTGAAATTTGCGAATTTAATTTGTAATTGTAATTTGTGACTGAAACATGACTTGTGTGACCAATTGTGACTTTGCGGATGATATCGGGTGGGGATGAGGCGCGGTGGTGGGGTGGGATAGGGTAGGGTAGGGTAGGGTGGGATGTGGTCGGGCCGGGTCGGGTCGGGTCAGGTAAGTTGGGATTGGTGTGGTATGGTGGAAAGCATCGAGATAAAAAAAAAATTATTTTTAAGGTGGCCTGACTGCGTGGGGTGAGGTGGTTGGGATTATGGTGAAATTTGTGATTGAATTTGTAATTGTGATTTTGTTTGATCAATTGTCACTTGGCGGTGAGGTTAGGTGGGGGTCAGGTCGGGTGGGGCTGGGGTACAATGAGAAAAAATAGAGAGGAAAAAAAGACTCATTTTTTGGGGGTGGGGTAAACTTTGCGGGATAGGGTGGGTGGGGTTGATGGGTGGCGATGAAATTTCTGATTAAATTTATAATTTGTGACTAAAATTTGACTTTGTGCGACCTATTGTGACTTTGTGGGTGGGTGGAGTGGGGTGGGGTAGGATGGGATAGGATAGGATATGATAGGAAAATATCGAGAGAAAAAAAATCTCATTTTTGTGGGGTGGGTAGAGTGGCGTGGGTGGGTAAGGGTGGTGTCGGGTGGGTGGGAAAAATTAGAAGGAAAAAATCATTTTGGGGTAGGTGGGTGAGGTGGGATGGGGTGGGGGTCCACAAGGTGGGGTGGGGAAAAATAGAAGAAAAAACATTTTGGGGGTGGGGACGGGGTGAGGGTGGGATAGGAAAGAGGGAAGAAAAAAACCTAATTTCTGTGGGATGGGTGGGGTCGAGGTGGGGAAAAGTAGTAGAAGAAAAAAATATTTCTTGGGTGTGGGGTGGTGTTGAGTGGGATGGGTCGGGTTTAGGTCGGGTAGGGATTGGGAAAAGTAAAACAAAAATATTACTTTTTGGTGGGTGGGTGAGTTGGTGGGTGGGGTGGGGTAGAGGTCGGGGTGGTTGGGAAAAGAAGAAGAATAGAAATCAATTTTTTGCGGTGGAGTGTGGTAGGGTCGGGATGGGAAAACATCAAGAGAGAAAAGGGAAAAAAATCCTCATTTTTGTGGGGTGGGGTAGGTATGGTCGGGGTGGATGGGTGGGATGAGAAAACATCAAGAGAGAAAAAAAAACCTCATTTTTGTGGTGTGGGTAGGGTAGTGTAGGTAGGGTCGAGGTTAGGGTGGAGTAAAGTGGAAGAAAAAAAATTATTTTTTGGAGTGAAGTGGAGTGGGGTGGGTGGGATAGGATAGTGTGCGTGGGTGGGGTGGGGTGGGATGGGATGGGGTGGGGTGGGGTGCAGTTGAGTCAGGGTCGGTGGGTGAGATAGACAGACTCATGTTGTTTGATGGTTTTATTTATTTAAATGTTATGTTAGTTTTTAATTTAATATATAATTAATAATTATTTTTATATTATATAATATTATATCTATTAATTAATAATTAAGACCTGATTTTTTAAAAAAAACTCTTGAGTTTGATAGTTTTAAAAAGTGATAATTTTTTGTTTGTAGTTATGTATTTTTCCCATTTATAAATCAACTTATAAACATAAAAAATTAAAAAAAAAAAAAAAATGTATGAAAACGATCACAAATGTATTAAGACCTGATTTTTTTAAAAAAATCTTGAGTTTGATAGTTTTAAAAAGTGATAATTTTTGTTTGTAGTTATATACTTTTCCCATTTATAAGCCAATTTATAAACATAAAAAATTTAAAATAAAAATAAAAATACATGAAAACGATCACAAATATACGAGTCGGACATAGGTCGGCTCGCAAGTCGGCCAATTTCGCTACTTGTTGGGCTTTCACGAGTCGGTCCACGAGCTTCACAAACCGAACCCGAATCGTTCAACACCCAAATTTTCTGTCAAGTCCAAATCCCTTTTTTCACAAGCCGAGTCGAACTCACAAATTGTCCGTCCAGTTTCCCATCCCTACCCAAAACACTCTACAGTAAGGATAGAAAGATGTAGAAAAGACATCAAACAAGCATTTGACATTCTTCAAACACAATTTGCGATAATCGCATGACCAGGTCTTGGCACAAACATATGTTACATGATATAATGACTGTGTGTACTATTATGCACAACAAGATTATCGATGATGAACGTGATGTTGATGTTCTTATCTGAATTTTTTCCTTGAAGCACCCCTCCTGAAGTTGAAATGGTTGTTGATAAAAATACTCGATTTCAAAAATTACTTGTTCAACATAGACGAATTAAGGATAACGAATCTCACATTTCACTTCGAAATGCATTATTTAATCATTTGTTTTGTGTGTGTATACACATTAATTCCGAGAATTAATATATAAATTTTGAATAATGCTGGTTGTACAATCGCACTTGACAATGTAGTTCACAATTCCAATTTCTCGTGACATTTTTGGATGAAAATATCGTGAAATTTTTTACAACTAAAATGTAATTTTATACTTAATACAGATTCAGACTGCGAAATCAGACTTTGCTTTCCTCTTTCATTTCAGCTCAAAAAATTTCAACTAAAAAATTGGACTCTCCAACTCTTTGAATTCAGATTGCGCCGACGACCCACACCACCGAAACTACCCAGACTTCGACCGTCGACGAAGAGGTGACTGAGATGTTTTTTGGTTTGCGAAGAAGACAACTTTTAATCACATTTTCGCTCCTCTCAGTATAATCCGAATCTTTTTCCTCCATGTTTTTTTCAGTCGAGTTTATGTTAACGTGCTGCCCTACTTGCTAAATCTGCTTATTAGTCTCGGCTAGGTTTGTGAAATGATTCCAAATTTTTGTTTACAAAACAAGTCTATATCCCAGATTGATATGATGCAGCGGATTATGTATAGCACTTACCTTGACGAATATATATTTGGTCAATTAAATTGGCTTGATTCATGAAGAGAAGGAATAATCTTGTATGGTTTGGAACATTAGCACATTTTATCCTTCCGAAAGAAAATGCAGATCCTTTGACCTTTGTTTGAACTTTGAAGACATGGATAATGTAAAAAATGGTAATACTTTATTCTGAACGGTTCACTAATAAAGCATGTTGATGAAAAACAAACAAGAAACTGTGATGACCTTTTGACTCGCCGTCTAAAGAACCGAAAAAGGCAGCGTCGATATTGGGCTCGAAAATGTCATGAAACTGATTTGAAAAGGCATTAATCAGTAATAAGTCTACTCCAATTCAGAATCAGAAGGAGTCTACTGAAAATCAATCTACTCTGTTGCAAGTAAAGGTTTCCCAAAATGTAACTTCATCGGATATGGTGATTTTCGATAGGATGAGGATGAAGCTGATTTCCTTTTGCCCGATCCCTAATTTGGTTGTTCTCTGTGTACGTAGTTGAAGAAGGTAGGGGTAGCGGGCAATTTGGTATCATTTTAAGGGTATTTCAGATCTTTGATACAAAATTGTCATTCACATTGTTAACTTGTATTGTACAAGTAGCAGAATCGATAAATTTTAGCCCCTGTTTGGGCGCAATTTTTTCCACAGTGAGAATCAAATTTTTTGCTCAATTAGTGGGACCCAGCAAGTCCATTTCACCTTTTCAACCTGATTACCGTTCATTTTTTACCAAAGCATTAATATTTAAAGATTATTTCCACAAGTAGCAGTCATTGTTGACCAACGAAATAATATTTTAATATTAAAATCATCAAAATCTGATAGAATGATATCGCTATTTTCTCATCATTCTATCGATATCCTGTCTGATATCGCTAGTTTCTCATCATTCTATCAGATTTTGTTCATATTGTGCGAATGTTTTAATTTTATATGTAACTTTTTTTATATAAAATAATTCATCTTTTTAATTGTTATATTAAAATTTATATCTTTTTTTTTATGATTATTTAAAGTTTTTAATTTATAAAATTTAAGTACTAGTAAAATATATAAATAATACTTTTTGAAATAAATTAATCATTGAAAATTAAAAATAATAGAAGAATATATTATGCTATGGCCTATGTGTACACATTTTTTTTTTTACATTTTTTGTACACCTCACTCACATGGAATGAGGCCCATTTATAAAAAATTAAAATAAATTAAAATAATCAATAAAAAGCGTACACATCAGTTTATTCAATATAAAATGTTCATTTGGTGCCAAAATTAATTTTGATTTTGATCTTAAACTAACCCCGTACGTTCCAACCACCAGAATCGTCGGGTTTCTCAAAAAGGAAAGGAACAGTATTTCTTTGACTCAGTCCCTAAGCCGAATTGGTTCGGCTTCAAATCTGCCGTGATCCATAAGGTGATTTTTCGATTGAATTCTCACCTGGGTTCTTTTGTTTTTGTGAATGCTCATCTGGGTTTATGTTAAGAGTTTTAGTTGAATCTTGATTTTGTGGTCATTTTTGGAATCCGAGGTATCGTTTCATATGTGTTTCTATATGAGCTCTAGCAATGTGGACGTAATGATGTCTCGTTTTGTTCGATTCAATCTTTGATTTTTCTTTTGATGCGTGGGCTGCATTCTTATTGGGGGTGTTTGGGGTTTTGAGCTTTTTGATCAGTTCTTGAACGAAATGTATATGCTATTAGATTATGTTTAATTTGTATATGTTGTTCACAAGACTTTTCACATTGTAATGGCAATTCAGTTCCGTATGCTGCTCTTTTTCGGATCTGCTTATGACAATACATTCTCATATCATTCTAGGTGCAAAACTTCTGTTAAAACCAAAGCATGTCTCAACTACATAACTTCATTGTTACAAATGAATTGAGTGACCTCTTTCTTCATAATTTTTAGAGTTGAGAGTGTCTCATTAAGTTATGTTTATAGCCTTTTTGTCTTGCTATTTTTTTGTCTGATTATATTGGGTTCATTACTTGAAATTAAGTCTTAGATTGAAGATCAATTCTTCTTGATTAGTATGAATTTGTATTGCAACGAAAGAAATTTTAATACTAGAAGGAAAAGCTATCCGCTTAATCTTTGTGCTTTCAATGATTGATCTGAATTCCAACTGTTAACTATTAACTTTTTTTGGTTTCTTCTGATATTTTTTATAAAAACTGAAAATCTTTGTTCTTCTTTAAATTGTTTTAGTTGCTTAGATTGGTAATACCGCATTAGATCATAATAACTTTGGTATTCTATGGTTTGGAAGTCCCTTATCTGATCTATAATTAAAAAATATTATGATTTAATTTAAGGATTTCAATTGAAAGACCCAGCCTGTGCTCTTATTTCCAGCTACACTTTTTGGACGGAATATAAGCCTTGCACTTTCATGTGTTATATGACGATCAAAAATTGTCCATTTCCCTCAATCACGGCTGTAAATTTAATTTTCTTCCTCTTTTGTACTCTAGCTTTAGATTAGTTTGTTTAATCCTTCATGTTTGGATGTGTACGTGTCATGACGGACCGACAAGTTTGATGAATCGTGACACTTATCATTTTTCCTATTACAGATGTCAATAGAGAGTTCCGTAGAGCAGTTTGCTTCTTCCCTTTCGCATGCATAAATTCAGAGGGCAAAAGACTCATTTTTAGTTTGTTTTAGGGTTATTTAATAGTTTTTTTACATGCACTACTGAAGTCAGGCTGTTCAAGTTGATACAATAAAGAAAATCAATCATCCCTTCTCAGGATGAAGGCTTTAATTCTCGTTGGAGGGTTTGGTACTCGATTGAGGCCATTGACTCTTAGTGTCCCAAAGCCACTTGTTGAATTTGCTAACAAGCCTATGATCTTACATCAGGTATATTGTTTGAACTCTTTAGCTTTTTATGTTTTGAATTATGTCGAACGGTTTGACAGTCAGATCATCAAATTTGAATCCCTCCGCGCTCGAGAGTTTCTATATTTTGATATGCAAATTCTACTTTCATTTTATTTATGATTATATAACAAATTTCAGCGTGGTTTTCTCATTCAGAGGTCTTGACTTCTAAATGCTATTTTAGTTCTAATTTTTTCCATGTGCTTCAAAAAATCACCATTATAGAAAGTGATTTTTCTTCAACTATTTTCTAAAACCAGAGGGTTTGGTCGTTTTTTTCAAATAGATCCTTTTTAAAACTCTATTTTCTTCTATAATACTACTATCCAATCCAACTTACCGAACATACACATGTTTCTTGTTCATTATTTATTTAAATATGCCATATTGATGTTGAATCAGATAGAAGCTCTCAAGGCTATTGGTGTGACTGAGGTAGTCTTGGCTATAAATTATCAGCCCGAGGTAAACCCTGCAAGTTCAGTTATACCAATTAAAGATTGTTATTGTGACTTCAATAAACATAACTGAACTATTGCTAACCAAGAGCCTTCTTTTGAAGGTAATGCTAAACTTCTTGAAAGAATTTGAGGCAAAGCTCGGGATTACAATTACATGCTCACAAGAGATCGAGCCACTTGGAACTGCGGGTCCCATCGCTTTGGCCCGGGATAAACTGATAGATAGTTCTGGCGAACCATTTTTCGTTCTCAACAGTGATGTTATCAGTGAATACCGACTCAAAGAGATGATTGAGTTCCACAAAACCCATGGTGGTGAAGCATCTATAATGGTGACCAAGGTAACATCACAGTAATGTTTGAAGTCATTTATTAACTAAATTTATTGGACAAGAAGCTAATTTTACTTGTTGATACAGGTGGACGAGCCTTCAAAATATGGTGTCGTTGTTATGGACGAATCCACTGGACAAGTGGAGAAGTTTGTCGAGAAGCCTAAAGTATTTGTGGGAAACAAGATAAATGCTGGCATTTACCTGCTGAACCCTTCTGTTCTTGATCATATTGAATTACGTCCCACATCGATTGAGAAAGAGGTGTTCCCAAAAATTGCAGACCAGAAAAAGTTATACGCGATGGTCCTACCCGGGTTTTGGATGGACATTGGACAACCAAAGGATTACATCAGTGGCCTGAGACTTTACTTGGACTCCTTGAGAAAGAAAGCTTCTTCAAAGTTGGCCTCCGGATCTCATATAATCGGAAATGTCCTAGTGGATGAGAGTGCGAAAATTGGGGAGGGTTGCTTGATTGGACCAGATGTAGCAATTGGTCCTTGTTGTGTTGTGGAATCGGGAGTTAGGCTCTCACGCTGCACTATAATGAGGGGCGTCCGCATCAAGAACAATGCATGCATTTCAAATAGTATAATTGGCTGGCACTCAACTGTTGGGAAATGGGCTCGAGTGGAGAACATGACCATTCTTGGAGAAGATGTTCACGTCGGGGACGAGATTTACATCAACGGAGGAGTGGTTTTACCTCATAAGGAGATTAAATCTAGCATCTTGAAGCCAAAGATTGTATTGTAAAGGCTGTTTTTAGCATTGGGAGTCTGTGACATAGTGTGTGTGGTGTTTGAAATGTACTCTTCTTTTTTGTTGATTTCCTATTTTCAGTTCTCTTCCATTCCAATTGTAAAAACCAATCTTAAAAGTATGGTCAGTTGTGTGAACGTGTAATATTGTAAATAAAAACAAATGGTCGCTTGCTTTCGTTTTGGTATACATATATATTTGATTTAAGGAATTGCTACATGGAAAGTTTTGTACATATTATCAGGTGATTATTTGTTGAAGTTCATAATTACAAATTATGTTTGCACCCTCCTGTCCTCTACATTATATGTAACATATCATTCAAAAATTCTACCTCATTGGAGTTGGTTAAAATTATTTTGTCTTGCAAAATACAATATACATGATGTTCTATAACTCTTGGCAGATTTTTACTCTCTCATGTTTCTTAGTCGAGAAAAATAAATTGGGGTTAGGGGCGGATCCAGCTTACGGCAGGGCGTTCGTTCGATCGCTCGTGCTGGATCCACCATTTTTTTTATATAGTAATTTGGGTGTTAGTTTTTTTTTTTTTTTTTTTTTTGGTCATTACCATTGTAGTGACCGCTCTTGCTAGATCGGTTTGTTAGATTCGCTCTGAGTGAGGTCATGGCAAAAGTTAGAAGGGAAGCCACATCTTGATGTTACCTTATTTATTTATTATCTCAAAATCCAAGACTTTTAAAACCTATATTATATTATGTGTGTCAAAATTGTGGGTTCGGAATTATTGCAATTCTTTTTCAATGTTTACCTTTTTGTGTGAATCCTATAATATATATAGTTGAACAAGTCCTTTATATACAAGTCTTGTATAATCTTTTACACATTGATGCCGAAATCTCTCGCTTTTGTCTTAGCCTCCACTTGTTTACGATGTCTTGTTCGATCAATCTTTTCTTCTTCATCTTTGAGTGTACTGAAACTATCAATGAATTTCGGAGCGTTACCGTTTAACATGGTCTATTTTTAGATGTGGCAATCCAAAAAAATTCACTAAATTTTTCTTTAAACAATATTCTATGTTTAGAGGAGGTTATCGATATTCATGAAAGAACCAAGTTTAGGGGTATCGTTATCTTCTACAATAAATAGGACAAATAGTTCACTGTTTGAAAAATCGACTTCACATTTTTTTTTTTTATCAATCTGTGATCTTCAAATAGTGGGAAATCTTCTAAACTATATTTAGTCGTAGGGAGGATACGAGACTCGAGGGGACTCGATTTTACCCTGCCCTAAAAAATTGGGTTCACAGGCAGGTTCGGGGCGGGTCCTCCTCCCTACTCTTGACCCATTGACCTGCCAATTATATTTTGAAAAAAATACACAAATAAGGTGTTTCAAAATACAAATTTCAAAAATGAGGTCGAAGTTATATTCTTTCAAAAATCAGGTTTATTTAGAATTAATTAATTAATTAAATTAAAGAAAGAAAATATTTTACCATATATATAAAGGTCACAATATTATGTAACAGCAGGTCATAAAGGACAAATATGTTAAAGTCACAGTCCATCAATATTTTAGATCACAAATTATCAAAATAGAAAGTCACAAATCAAAATTATTTTTAGGTTACAATCATAAATTTTAAGGTCACAAGTTATCAAAATAGTTAAATCACAAAATGTCAAATTAATCAATCAAGTTACTGTTAAAATTAATTTTGATATAGATGAATGTTCATCTAAAATCCACGAACATCATGCTGTAATTATCAAGATCGATACTGAAGCGGAAGCGTACCTGAATTCATTATTGCATTTGATTTAACGGGGTTATGGCCTTCCAACTGATTCGTGATTTTCTCCTTATGTTTCTTCTCTGTTGACGGGGATGCAGAGAGTTATGAAAAGTCACGCTCAATTGGGGACCATGACCTGTATAAATAGTTGTAGGACAACTATCATGTTTCAATGTTATTAAATTGGCCCCTCATCAATTTAAAACATTGAATCCGTCTCTACACTTTAATCTCACGACACTTAATACCCATTAGTCCCGAATAATCTTTAGTGGATCACTTTATTGACTAAATCCTTAAAATAGCACCACACATTTTATTTTATACATGTTTGTCCCCATATTATTGAATTTATCCAACAATCTCCCACTGGGCCATACATGTATCCTTACAAATGTGTACAACCTTATGAGCTCAAAAATGTGCTATCATTATTAAGGGTATTTCCAAACAATCTCGTCCATCAATCATATCAATATAGGATCAAAGCAACTTTCATTACATTAATCGTAACTAAATCCATCAATGGTCACATATACCAATACAACCAAATGACATAGATCAATCATGAGAGTGTAGTATGAAAATTACATGTTATGTGATCCAAACATGCCTATTTTCAATTAGTCCGACTTTATTCCTTAGGTGAGATCAATACAAAACATAATGTAACAGAGTAGAATGAACTGAATGCTTTATTTCTGTACAGAAAATTATCCAAATACACAAATGTGTCCAAAACCAAAAACATAAAAGCAACCAAAATACAAACTCCCACTAAATCATGATATCCTCAAGAAATATCACACCCATACGAGCAGTGTGCTCGTGAAAGACCTTGGGTGCTAATCCCTTAGTAAGCGGATCCGCAATCATGGAGTTTGTCCCAATATGCTCTATGGAAATCTGTCTACTCTGTACCCTTTCCTTCACAACCAGGAACTTAATGTCAATGTGCTTTGACTTAGTTGAACTCCTGTTATTATTGGAATATAGCACTGCAGAGTTATTGTCACAATATAACTTTAATGGTCTTTCAATTCCATTCAGAATGCGCAGCCCGGTGACAAAATTTCGCAGCCATATCCCATGATTAGATGCCTCATAACAAGCTACAAATTCTGCTGCCATAGTGGAAGAAGCTACGAGTGTCTGCTTAGCACTCCTCCAGGAAATGGCTCCTCCAGCTAGCAGGTATATGTAGCCTGATGTGGATCTTCTACTGTCTAGGCATCCCGCAAAATCAGAATCGGAGTATCCTACGATCTCTAACTTATCCGATCTGCTGTATGTAAGCATGCAATCTCTTGTTCTCTTCAAGTACCTCATAACCCTCTTTGCTGCTTTCCAATGATCCATTCCAGGGTTACTTAAATATCTGCCTAGCATTCCAACAATGAACGCTATGTCTGGACGTGTACAAACTTGAGCATACATCAGACTCCCAACAGCTGATGCATAGGGAATCTTTTGCATTTCCTTAACTTCAAGATTATTTTTCGGGCACTGATTGAGACTAAATTTGTCTCCCTTAGCAACAGGGGTGTCCCCTGGTTTACTATCCTGCATGCCAAACCTTACAAGAACTTTATCGATATAGCTCTTTTGTGATAATCCAAGAATACCCCGAGAGCGGTCCCGGTGTATCTGAATTCCTAATACGAAAGAGGCGTCCCCAAGATCTTTCATCTCAAAATTCCTTGACAGAAAGCTCTTGGTTTCGTGCAACATGCCTATATCATTAGTGGCAAGCAGTATGTCATCGACATACAAAACCAGGAAAATATGCTTACTCCCACTGAACTTGTGATACACACAATCATCAACAACATTTATCTCAAAACCAAACGAGATGATCACTTGATGAAATTTGTAGTACCACTGACGGGAAGCTTGCTTGAGTCCATAGATGGATTTCTTTAATTTACAAACCATATTCTTCGAGTCTCCTGACACGAAGTTTTCTGGTTGCACCATATAAATCGTCTCATCAATGTCTCCATTGAGAAACGCCGTCTTTACATCCATCTGATGTAACTCAAGGTCAAAATGTGCAACAAGTGCCATGACTGTCCTGAAAGAGTCTTTCGTTGAAATCGGAGAGAAAGTCTCTTTGAAGTCAATACCTTCCTTTTGTGTAAAGCCTTTAGCTACAAGACGAGCCTTATATCTTTCCACACTACCTTTCGAATCCCTTTTGGTTTTAAAAATCCATTTACAACCAATGGGTTTCGCACCTTCTGGTAATGGGACAAGATCCCAAACATTATTGTCTTGCATAGACTTATACTCCTCATTCATGGCATCAATCCACTTTTGAGAGTCAGAACCCTTCATGGCCTGATGAAAATTGATTGGATCATTTTCCATCATTCCATTATTTTCCTCATGTTCTTGGAGAAATACTATATAGTCATCCGAAATAGCATTTTTCCTTTCTCGAGTGGATCGCCTTAATGGTATTGTTTGTTGAGGTTGTTGAGTTTCTATTTCTGGATTTTCGATGGGAGTTTCTTCAACATTATCATGCTGAGTTTCTGGATATACTTCTTGATCAATGACAGGTATAGAAACCTGCACATTGTCAAAAGTAACAGTAGGAATCGAAATCGATCCTTCCTCAGCTTCTTCCTCAAAGATAATGTCTCTAACCTTATTTCTCTCCCCAAACTCAACATCCTCAAAAAATATTGCAGTTCCCGTTTCAAAAATTGACTTAAGCGTGGGATTGTAAAATTTGTAGCCCCTTGATCGCTCAGAATAACCAATAAAGTAGCTGCTAACTGTTTTGGAGTCCAATTTATCCTCATGCGGCCTATAAGGCCTTGCCTTAGCTGGACATCCCCAAATGTGGAAATGCTTTAGACTAGGCTTTCTGCCTGTCCAAAGCTCATAAGGTGTTTTAGCAGCAGCTTTAGTTGGTACTCTATTCAGAATATAAGCTGCAGTCTTTAATGCTTCTCCCCAGAGTGATTTTGGCAAAGTAGAATGACTAATCATACTCCTTACCATATCCTTAAGAGTTCTGTTTCGTCTTTCAGCTACACCATTCATGCTAGGAGAACCTGGCATGGTGTACTGTGGGACGATTCCACATTCCTCTAGGAATCTAGCAAATGGTCCTGGACGTTGTTCACCTGAACCGTCATATCTGCCGTAGTACTCACCACCACGATCAGATCTAACGCTTTTAATTTTCTTGTTGAGTTGATTCTCAACTTCAGCTTTGAAAGCTTTGAACATGTCCAGTGACTCAGACTTTTCATGAATAAGATATAGATGCCCATAACGTGAGTAATCGTCTATGAATGATATAAAGTATTGTTGACCATTCCAGGAAGCCGTAGGGAATGGTCCACAAATATCCGTGTGTATCAATTCTAAGACGTCCGAAGTTCTATTAGCACCTAACCTTCTCGTTTTGGTCTGTTTTCCCTTGATACAATCAATACAAACATCAAAGTCCGTAAAGTTGAGGGAATCCAAAATGCCATCTGACACAAGTCGTTCAACTCTAGTTTTTGAGATGTGAACTAAGCGCTTATGCCATAGTTTTGCCGAATTTTCTTTATTTAATTTTCGCTTAGTACCACGTGATTCCACATACAAGGTTTCATTATATGACGCAATAGTATCAAGCAAATATAGGTTATCGTACGAACATAATGAACCAGTACCAACAATATTTGAATTTAAAGAAAGACTAAACTGACAATTTCCAAAAGAACAATAATATCCTGATTTGTCCAATAAGGAAATAGAAACCAAATTCCGTCTAAATGACGGTATAACAAAAGTGTCTTTCAAATCCAAATAAAAACCAGTTCCCAATAATAACCTAAAAGTTCCTATTGCTTCAACTTCCACCGATTTTCCATCGCCCACAAAGATGAATCTTTCAGCATCACTTGGCTTTCGGCAGAACAGGCAACCCTGCATAGAAACACTTATGTGAGTAGTAGCACCAGAATCTAACCACCAAGTGTTTCTAGGTACTGAAGCTAAATTAACCTCAGAACAGACCAAATTAAGAAATGTACCTTTCTTTGCACGCCAAGCGTTGTATTTGGTACAATCCTTCTTTAAATGTCCAGGTTTCAGGCAAAAGAAACAACCCTCTTTGTCCTTATGTGGCTTCTTTTGATCTGGACCCTTAACAGCTTCATATTCTGTTTTTCTTTTCTTGCCCTTATCCTTAGAGGTACTTGCCAAGTTAGCAATTTCAGTTCTATCCTGCTTCAGCCTTTCTTCCTCTTGCACACAATATGAAATGAGCTCATTTAGAGTCCATTTCTCCCTTTGACAGTTGTAACTAACGTTAAACTGACTGAAATGTGCAGGAAGCGATATCAATACTAAATGCACGAGCAAGTCATCAAACAAGTCGAGCTTTAGTGCCTTAAGTTTTGAAGCAGTATGAGACATCTTCATGATGTACTCCCTTAAGTTCCCCTTGCCTCTGTACTTCATTGAAATCAAGCTTTGCAGAAGCGTGCTTGTTTCAGCCTTATCGTTTTTAGCAAGACGCTTTTCAAGTTCGGCAAGGAATTGTTTGGCATTAGTTACCTCTTCAGATACTGCGCCCCTAAAGGCTTCCGGAATGCCGCGCTTAATGATCATTAGACTCATGCGATTTGAGCGTTCCCACTTCTCAAAGTTCCTCCTGTCATCAGGCGAACTTGCATCCGTAAGAGAACCCGGTTGCTCAACCCTGAGAGCAAGGTCAAGATCCATGCAGCCGAGAACAATTAGTGCGTTCTCTTTCCAATCCTTGAAGTTTGACCCATCAAGCATGGGGATTGAGTTAAGATTTGCAGATATTGTGGTAGCAGATGAATTAACTGTATAGAGAAGAAGATGGAAATAGCTTACATTAGTACTTTATTATGCAAATAATAATTTCAAATAATGGTAAGGCCCATCACAAGATACCTAGCACAACATCAATATTTAGTCTTTGGACAGAAATATTAACTTGTAAGTGGTACCTCGATGTAGTAATCAAACACTGACAATAAGACATGTCAACCAATTAACCTTTCTTTGGACCGATTTATTGATCACACGTTAAACCAAATAATCGTCACGCGTTTATTACCACAGGTGCACGTGAAATTCCAGCCAAACATTGACCTTCCTTTGGGCCGATCAATATCCGCATGAACAACACACACAAAAAACCTTCTAATATTCTAAGTTAATTAATTTCCACAAGAGAGGTTGCTTTGGCAACATGTTGCTTCCATTAATTCACTTCGAAATATTATATTTCTCAAAAGAGTCCGTCATACCAAAATTTGAACTTGAATTGAATGTTTTGCATATATTTAAGGCTTTAGGATTTGAATTATGAAATTCAATACTTTAGGATTAAGTAATCATTAAGTTGGATGGTTAAATTGCAATTTAATTAAACTTGATTGGCCAATTATGAAATATTTTTAAACTTGAAGGACTAAATTGCAATTTTCCCAAACTTTAGCGGCCAATTAATTAAAATCATAAACTTTAGGGACTGAATCGTAAAGTTCAGAATTCTTAAAACCCAACTTAAATGATTTCTTAACTTTAGGGACTTATTTTGTAAATTCAGAAGCTTGAAGGGCCAACTTAAAAATTTTATAAACTTAGGGTTTAAAATAATGTTTAAAACAAATCAGGAGGACCTGATGTTAAATAAAATTAATTTTCGTGAATTTGCAACCTAGCCCTTCAAAACTTCAAATTTCCGAATGAAGCCCCTCAACCAAAAATTTGCAACAGCTAGGGTTTGGAACCAAACCCTAGCCGCCGCACACTAGTACCAAGGACGCGGCGCCATCACCGGCGCCGCCCGTCGCCTGCAGCGCCATCGACGGCGCTGCAACCAGAAAAAAAAATAGCGTCGCGCAGCGCTGAATTCCCCAAACCCATCGCGCGCAGCTCCTTATCTCTGACCCAATTCGTTTCCATCAACAACAAACTTCAACCACAATTCATACACAACAATACACATAATCCAAATCCATACATAACAATTCGAAATATACCAAAAATCAAAACTGAAAAACCATTTTATTAAACCAAGATTTTCGCACATAATTCATACGGGGAGAATAACCGGCTGAATCCACAAAAAATTGATGCAGGTTTCCAAAATTTCTAACTTGCAGTGTATGTATAATTTGTATGTATAAATTTCGAATTTGCTGTGTGTAATTTCTCAATTCTGAATTCATGCCGTGCGTGTGTATATTTGTATGTATAAATTTCAAAATTGTTGAAATCAATTTGCTGGATTGAGTTTCGCATTCAGAGGTATACATACACAGGTTTTACATATATGTGTAAAATTGATCTGATAATTCAACACGATGTTGGCTCTGATACCACTTGTTAAAATTAATTTTGATATAGATGAATGTTCATCTAAAATCCACGAACATCATGCTGTAATTATCAAGATCGATACTGAAGCGGAAGCGTACCTGAATTCATTATTGCGTTTGATTTAACGGGGTTATGGCCTTCCAACTGATTCGTGGTTTTCTCCTTATGTTTCTTCTCTGTTGACGGGGATGCAGAGAGTTATGAAAAGCCACGCTCAATTGGGGACCATGACCTGTATAAATAGTTGTAGGGCAACTATCATGTTTCAATGTTATTAAATTGGCCCCTCATCAATTTAAAACATTGAATCCGTCTCTACACTTTAATCTCACGACACTTAATACCCATTAGTCCCGAATAATCTTTAGTGGATCACTTTATTGACTAAATCCTTAAAATAGCACCACACATTTTATTTTATACATGTTTGTCCCCATATTATTGAATTTATCCAACACTTACAACTTGTTAATTTATTAGATCACAAAACCTATCAAATTATTAGATCACAATTATTTTATCCTTGTCAACTATTAGGTCACAAGACTCACAACATATCAAATTATTATATTTTATTATCAATTATTAGGTCACAAGTTTCTTAGGTCACATTTATGAATTATCGATCACCATCAACCGCCGCCTCCTCAGTCTCACTACCACCACGCACAAACCGAATCACGGCCTCCACCACCAGCAAACTCCGAAAAAGAAAGAAGTTGAGAAGGACTTTGCCCAACCGCTCCCAGATGCCTCTGCGCCGTGAGTCCTCCACGGTGCCCCACCACCACCACCGCAGGCACCAACACACCACCACTAGTCCGCCACTACCACACCACCATCTCAAAGTCGTCACCGCTACCACCCTCTCAATGTTGTCGCCCTCGCCCTAGCCAAAGGGAAAAAAAAATGCTGCTGCAAAACCATCACTTGAACCCCATCACCACGTAGCATCGTACAAAACCAACGCTTCCATCACCACCCACAGCCACCACATAGATTTGCAGAGACAGATGACAAAACATCGAAGCCGTTGGTACAGCGGCGTGACGTCACTGCGCGCCCACTTGGTTGTCGTTCCATCACCACCCATTGCCACCACAGATCATTCACGGCCACTCACAGCTAAGTGCAGTACATCACCATAGACCAGCGCACGGTGTCTCGTTGCTATGCACCGCCACTTGCTGTTATGTAGCGACATAACACCACCACAGATCTACACACAACATCTCGCCTCTGTGCACGGCCACTGGCCGTTGTGGAGCGAGGCCTACCTCTATTGTTGCGCCGGTGCCAGAGTCAAAAGGGGAGGAGAGGATGTCGAGACAGATTAAGGAAAAGTGAGGAAGAGGAGGTAGTGCGAGAATGAGGAAAGTATGAATTAGGGTTTGGAAATGATGGGTTGGATTTAGATAATTAATTTAATTTAGTAATATTATTACTTAATTAATAAAATCTTAATGAAACCTGAAAATTGAATATATATATATATATATATATATATATATATATATATATATATATATATATATATATATATATATATATATGTTTCACCTTATTCTTGTATTTAGATTTTTAAAAGTAGGGGTAGTTGTAATTTCCACCTACTTTTTTTCCCATTCTATTTTCTATTAAAAAAATACAAAAATTAAAAAATTAAAAAAAATAATTAAATAATATAAACGGAGCTCGTCCTGAACCCGAACCCAACCCCTTAACATTCTTAATGAGTCATCGTCTTAGCGTCGGATTTTGTTCTCTTCATAATAAAAAAAGGTTGAACCACAACCCCAACGGCCATCATCTGTCCTGCCTTATCATGGGCCTTGGTTAGAGGTGGCAATGGGTCGAGCCGAGCCGGCTCGGCCCATGGCTAGTGAAGCTCGGCTCGTCAAACGGACTAGCCGAGCAACGAGCTTAGGTCAAACGAGCCGAGCCTAAGCTCGGCTCGTTTGACCCTGGCTAAGCTCGGCTTGGCCCACGAGCCGCGAGCTCCTCGTTTAGCTCGTGTCTTTTTTTTTTTTTTTTTTTAAGTCTTACCATTTTTTTTTAAAAAAGAAAAAAGCCCCTCTTGTGAGTCTTGTCTTACCGTCTTATGATCTTACATTGATTTAAATTTAGACTTAATCGACAATCTAATCGATATCTAAAATATTTGAAATCTTGAATATTAATATATTTAATATTATTGATAAAAATTCTTAATTAGTTATAACTTATAAGTTATAAATATAATTATAATATTAATAACTAATAAGTAATAAGTTATGTATTAAATAAATTATTGTAATATATTATATATTAATATTGTATTGTTTTTTTTTTTTTTTTTAATTTTGAACGGTATAAAAACACGATTTTTTTTTTTTTTAATATACACGAGCCGCTCGGCTCGCCGGCTCGTGCCGACGAGCTGCTCGTTGAACCACGAGCCGGCTCAGCTCGTGGTTCAGCCGGACTGATTGGCTCGTCCACGAGCCCGGTTTTTTGAGGAGTCGAGCCGCCCTCGACTCGTGTTTTCGCAAGCCGAGACAGCGAGCCGACGAGCGGCTCGGCCCGTTTGCCACCTCTAACCTTGGTGAATGATGTAAATCGCAAGATATGTCTTAAATGGTGCAAGGTTGAAGGCTTGCCCTTAACTCCGGTTGCTAAGGGTCCTTTTCATTTTTCAGGAATCAAACCCTCACCCAGTAACTACGAGCAATGCTGAATTTTTTCACCCTCGCCTTTCACGACTTGAGCTATGCCCTGGAGACTTGTTCTCTTTATAATAAAACTAGTATAAACGAAAGTGAAGTTAAGAAAATAGTTTGTAAATTAGAAATGAGTGGAAGACATCAAAACATAGACCACGTTTCTTATTACTAGATTTTCTCTTAAATATATATGATTCCATGAAATAAGGATTCACTATAGATCAATGTAGAGATGGCAATGGTGTGAGTCAGAATCAAGGCTACCATTTTGTCCTTCGTCCTATCGGATATTTTTGTCATCTTGTCCCCCATACCTAGGGCTGGCCAAAACTCCCGATTAGAACCAAATTGAGTGGTTCAATTCAATCCTTCTTAGATTAAATAATCGAATGTATGTTAGAATTGAGAATCGGTATGTTTGGTTTGATACTCGATTCTAGACCAAAAATCGAAGAACTGGATAAGAATTGAATCACTCTAGTTTTTTAAATTGAATAAGCCAAATTATTTAAATTTTCTAAATAAAATTTTTAATTAACTAATTAAGTGGTTAACTATATGTAGAAACAATGTTATAGAAGTTGATATATGATAAATTGTTAATTCATTTAGTGTTGTTACTGTGCTTTAAAAAACTTTCTTTCGTTTCCACTAAGACATTTGATAAGATCAAGACATACCTCCTCAACCCGCATGTACTTGTCAAACTGGCTATCCCTTTGTACTAGTTCTGAATCAAAACATATCATTTCTAACCTACCAAAATGAGTTATCATAGTACAAAATTTGAATAGTTAACTGTAATATCTTTCAGAATTGTCTGCTTTAATTGTTTTTATTTGTTAATACAACTATCCATAGTCATGGAAGAAGAGTTTCTGCTCTAAATTATACGGTTTTGTTCTCCTACCAGATGTCTGGCACCATAAAGTGCCAGACACAGACACAGACACAAAGGCGTGGGCCCCTGTGTTGTAGGCCCCACCCTCATGTATTTAAGTCTAGCACCTTATGGTGCCAGGAGATTGGCAGCAGAACATTTCTACTAAATTATAATTGAATAGTTGATATAAATCATTTTTCAATTTGAAATAATCTTGTATCATATTGTATTCATTTGTGAATGGATCTTACTAGAAAATTTGTTATTTACATATTTTTAACTTGGATTATGTCATTATTTTTTAAAGAGTTAAGATTAAAGATATCATTGGTTGAATTATGTAATGAATTGTTGTTGTAAATGTTAACATATATATTATGGAACGATGGAACCGAATAGAATCAAATCGATTTGTTTCGATTCCATAATCAAATTTAGACCTTAATATTTCACTTATAAATAAATACTCAAAAATCCTAGTTCGATTCGATTATTTCTAGAACCAAACCGAACCGAACCATGTCCAGCCATATCCATACCCTATTAAATCGGGGCTAGGACAAGGCAAATATCTTACCCCGTTTATATGTCATTTTTTTCGTTTTATTTTTTCATGCCTTTAATCGGTGAAAATCATCACAAGGATAATTATCATTTCATTTTTGCTTGATAGAAAATTTTAAATTTGAAATAGAATTTAAGCAGGGTAGGGAACATGTTTCCCGATCGTCCTTCACCATGCTACGTGATTAGGCCGGAAATATCATCCTATTTGGAACAGAGTTCCACTAGTACCGAGTTTAACGAAATTTTTGCAATCCATACACATCGATGGGTAAAGAACATAACGTTAAAACTAAAATGCGTCAAGGCCTTTTAATTTTTCCATACATTATAAACAAGATACAATAGATGCTACTAATCAACTTTCTTTTAAAAAAAAAAAACCACTTCAATGAAAATCATCTCTCTTTAATCAAAATACACCCTCAAATAGGTGTTATAACACCTTTACCCGAACGCATTGTAATACATTATCTCAAACCACTTTTCAATTACACATAATTTTTTTTTTAAACCAAACATTTACGCAATCCTGTTACTTCTTTTTTTGTGGGAATGGTCAAGTGCACACGTACCAAGAAGTGAACAATGTTTTATTGTGACCAGAAAAGGAAGCTCTATTTGGAAACTTGTTTATAAACGATTGTTTATAAATATTATTTATAAATAACAACGTAATAATATTTTATTACTCTATTTTTTTAAGAAGTAAAATATGGTGAGAGAAAATCTTTCATCAGACGGGATTATTGACTTTTCAAAAAATAGTTCAATGAGATTTTATAAACAAAAATTTTAATCTAGTTTCCAAACAGAGGCTTAAAATCATTTTTATATAACATTTCAAATTCAGCAATTTGTACATCAGGCTCAAAATTGTGCTCGTGTGCTTGATCGTGTCAATCACAAATCAATTAAATAAAGGCCACAAGCCAAAAAACATGATATAAGAAGATACAACAAGAAGAATTCATGAAGCTAAAGCAAAAGCTATGGATATCTGGAACATATGCATATTGCATGAGAAATTAGCCTCTACTCTGCAGATATCTGTGTCTCTAATAAACAGAACCGCCACGCCAGCTGATGAGTAGTTGCCGCACAAGGCCACTTCCACTGGAATTTTTCCAGTCTATCTTCTCAACACACTGAACTGGAGAGCTGATGGAGTTGAGATTCGAGCACTGGCTTATTTGGACGATTTGGATCGTTCGGTTTCAAAGTTTTCAAAGAAATGTGCATAGAATTCTCATACGGGCTCAAGTTTTGGCTCATAATATGTTTTCGGAATCGTCTCGATGAGCCAGACTGGACGAGGCGATTCGCCGCTATTGATTATGGATTTTGGACTTTTGAAAGCATCTAGATAGCTTAAAACGAGATTCTATGAGTTATTATGTCCATTTTCGTATTTTCATTATTTCTCACTTTTAGGTCTAGGGTTTACTATTTATTCTTCTTTGTTTTACATCATGAGGCAGTTGTTTTGATATAGAAATTTGTTATTCTTGGAGTTTTCTCCAATTTTATGCAATTCATTTCGATATTCTTTTTGTTACAACGAACTTGAGTTGTTATTGTTTCATTCATACACGTCCTGCCTGCATCAAGAGCCCATATAAGTAGTGGGATCTCATAGTAATACTCAACTTCACGATGTCTGTTAACTGATCATGTAAATCTTTTATTTCAGAAAAATTTAAATTTTTTATTTCAGAAAAATTCAAATATTGAAGTATCATACTCAGTTAGGCAACCAATAAAAACAAGAAATGTATATACAACCAACAGTTTCACAGACACGACCTACAGCGTTGTATCCTTCACAATCAATTGAATTATTTTACTATTGTTCTTTGAAAGAAAGTGATGTAGACCACAGTCTACGTAAACACACGATAGATAAACGCGGATTGCAATTCGAGCAAAAACAACTTTTTTATTTGAAATCAACCAAAACCCCTACATCAAAATGCAAAGAACTTAAATACGAAGCCCTACTTAACCCTGGGCCTTATGTGGTTGGGCCAACTAGAAATAATAAATCAGTGTTCAAAAATAAATAACGAAAACATAAAAATGGCAGTTTTAACTCAGTAAACGTTCTCAAATGACCAAAACCCACTATTAGTCACAGCAAAGTGGTGAGTCACCTCCGGATCCTTGAGACCTTTCCGAAAAGTGATCGTAATAGAAATTCTGACGTCTATGAGAAAGATATGACTATTTGAAATTGACACCTCCCACGAATCACTTTTTTCGCTCACAATTGTCCAAGAATGCTGCTGCCCTACCCTGTATCATATTTTCCTGATCTCCATCATCCCTTCCGGGGTCAGAACGATTCGGCCTTGAATCAGAATGAGCTTCATCTGAAGAAGAACCATCTGCAAAAGGCACTAAATGCTTCACGTTGAACATGTCTGCTATTCGGATGTGATTAGGAAATTTCAGATGGTAGGCATTTGGATTGATCTTCTCGATGATCTCCACTAGGCCAATCTTCTTAGTAGACAACTTATTATACTCATGAGCGGTGTAACGCTCCCGGGGTAACACAACCCACACAAAATCTCCCACTTCGAATTCCACATCTCGCCGCTTCAAGTCTGCTTGTCGTTTGTAGTGCAAAGCCGATTCCATAAGTTTCGTAAGGGTTTGTTCATGTATTTGTTTCATGCTGTCAACAAAATCACTAGCACGCCCATGAGGTTGGGTTTTGTTAGGCAAGGTAATCAGATCTAGGGGTCCCCAAGGCAATAAATTGTACACCACCTGAAAAGGACTGAAACTTGTGCTACTGCATGGTTATGAGCAAACTCAGCTTGACTCAAACAATAGTCCCATGAGCTTATATTATCCCCCATAAGACTGGTCAATAAATCTCCAAGCGATCGATTCAAAATCTCTGTCTGGCCATCAGTTTACAGGTGATAAGCAATACTAAAATTCAAAGTTGTGTTCACCATCTTCCAAAGGCTGCGCCAAAAATGGCTCACAAACCGTGTGTCGCGGTCAGACACAATAGTTGTGGGAAGCCTATGTAACCTATACACCTCTCAAAAAAATAGGATAGCCACATTCACTGCGTCTGCTGTCTTTTTACAAAGAACAAAATGCACCATTTTTTAGAAACGGTCCACAATGACAAAGATCAAATCGTTACCTCTCTGCGTGCGAGGAAGTGCCTCCACAACATCCATGCTAATGTCTAACCAAGGCTGATCCGGAATAGGTAGAGGAAGATATAAACCTGCATTTGTAGCGCACCCCTTCGCTGTCTGACAGACACGACAACGAGACACAAATTTGGCTACTTCACGACGGACAGTAGGCCAAAAAAAATGAAGATAAAATCAGTAACACGGTCCTGTCTCACCCCACATGGCCCTCTCCATGATATTCTACCACAATCTTGAGACGCAAGCTACAATCTGGAATGCACAACTGAAATATGCATTACACCCCTGTTGCACCTCAACTACCAATGGGCCAAAATAAGGGTCCGAGCTATATAACTCAGAGAAGATATCAAACCCAGGGATTGAAATTTGCATCCACCCCAATAGACTGTGACGCCTACTCAAAGCGTCTGCCACTTTATTCACTACACCCGACTGATGTTTTAAAACAAATGTGAACTATTGCAGAAATGCAATCCAAGTTACATGGCGAGTTGATATGGCATCCTGTGTGGACAGATGCTTTATAGCCTCATGGTCACTATAGAGAATGAATTCATGCTGGAACAAGTAATGTCTCCAATCACGAACCACCTCATACAGCTCAACATCATATGTATTGTAACGACCTCGCACCCCCGTTAACTTCTAGCTGAAGTAGGCTACTGGGCGACCCTCCTAGCTAAGAACAACTCCAATTCCCACTTTGGATGCATCAGAGTGCAAAGCAAATAGCTTACTGAAATCCAGAAGAATAAGGATAGGCGCCTTTGTCAAGCGCTCCTTAATAGTAATAAAAGCCTACTCAGCTTCCGCTGTCCACTCGAAAAGAACCCCTTTCACACAACCAGTCAATAGAGCTACAATGGAACTGAAGTGAGGGATAAACCTGCGGTAGAAGGATGCCAAACCATGAAAGTTACGTACTTCAATCACAGTGTGCAGTCGAGGCCACTGCTTGATAGCCTCAATTTTCTCCGAGTCCACATGTACTCCTACTGCTGAAACAACACAACCCAAAAACAATACACGATCTGAAAATAACACCCATTTCTTGGGTGCTGCAAAGAGAGATTCACACCTCAAAACAGTCAACACATCACGTAAATGCAGCACATGTTCGTCCTCTGATCGGCTAATACTAGAATATCATCGAAATACACCACCACACATTGTCCAATAAACAGCTTTAAAGCCTCATTCATGACATGCATAAATGTACTTGGGGCATTCGACAGCCCAAAGGGCATTACCAACCACTCAAACGACCCCTCCCGAGTTTTGAAAGTCGTTTTCCACTCGTCCACTAGTCGCAAACATATCTGATGATAATAACTCTTCAGATCCAATTTACTGAACACCGAGGCAACCTCCAACTGATCAAGAAGGTCATCTAGGCGAGGAATGGGGAAACGATAGCGTATGGTGATGCGATTAATGGCCCTAACTATCCACACACATCCGAAAGCTACCATACTTCTTGGGAATCAACAACGCAGGTACTGCACACGGGCTAAGGCTTTCACGCACATAACCCTTAGCCAACAACTCCTCAACCAGCTTGCACAACTCCTCATGTTCCTCCGGACTCATCCTATAATGGGGGCGGTTTGGTAATGAAGACCTTAGAACCAAATCAATTTGGTGATGAATGTAACGAAGAGGGGGTAGTCCCTCTGGCAGCTCCGAAGGAAAAACATCAGCGAATTCTTTCAGGAGCGTAGCTGCTTGAGGATGGATATTCGCTTCCTCAGTAACTTCCTCACGGTCAATGACCTCTTTTTGGACCAAAAGGTACACCAAACCAGTAGATAACATTTCCCTCTCAAATAATTCCTTAGTCAACAGATGATTACTGGCCCCCGTCGAAGAAGAAGATGAGGAATCCTTCGTGGGCAGTAGAACCACCTTCGTCCCATGGAACATAAAACTATAAGTATTAGATTGCCCATCATGCACAACACTTCTATCAAACTGCCACGACCTTCCCAATAATAAGTGGCAAGCATCCATTAGGATCACATCACACCATACATTATCCTTGTAGATAATACCGATAGACAGTGTCACAAGGACACGGTAACTTACCGTGATATCAGTTCCTCTTTTCAACCACGCGAATGTATAAGGATGCGGATGTGCTTCCTATGTCAAACCTAGTTTAGCCACAGCCTCTACGGAAATGACATTCTCGCAACTACCACCATCAATAATAAACTTCCAGACTCGTCCTCCCACTGTACAGGTTGACTGAAAAATATTATTTCTCTACCATTCCTGCGCTGCTCCTTTTAGCGATAGGCAAGACGCCGAACAACCAACAGCGAGCCTATATCGCCCTCAAGAACAGCCTCTGTCACCACCGAGATAATATCAACAACCTCGGATGTCTCAGCCTTCCCTTCCCCTACCAGCAGCCCCAGGCGGCCACGACCGCGGGATGCTAAAGGGCATTCTGCCTGTCTATGTCCAAGTCCATTGCAACCATAACACCGAATACCGCCTCCACCACGCCTTGTACTTCCAAAATTATTATTGGGAGAGCCCCAACCTCCCACCATAGAATTACCAGGTGTCACTGGAGAAAATCCAGGTTGACCACGCCCTGCATTAGGGATGTTGGACAAACCCCGTTGAAGCATACGTCGATCCATTTGTTTCTCTACCTGCAAAGCTCGTTGATGGGCCTACAAAATGGTTACTGGTGCGAACATATTTAATGTATCCTGAAAGGGAAACCACAATCCTCCAATAAACCTAGCCACCAGTGTATCCTCCGACTCATCAAGATCATTTTGAGTGACCAACTGAAAGAATTATGTGGCATAAGCATCTATCGTCCTTTGACCCTGTCGTAGATTCTACAATCTCTGGTACAAAGAAGGGGTGTAGTTGAAGGGGAGGAAGGCCTCCTTTAGATGCTTTTTCAACTTATTCCACTCACACAGTTTCGATTTTCCCCGGCGCTCACTACTTTCCTTAAGCTGTTGCCACCACGCAGCAGCTCTCCCCCAAAAGTGAGTTGCAACCAAGGAAATCTTCTTATTGTCTGGAACATCTTTAAAATCAAAAACTTCCTCCACCACACATAATCAATCTAATAGTTCTTTAGCCTCTAAACTCCCATTAAATTCGGGAGTATCAACCTTGAATCCTGCTTCCCATTGGTGATTCTCCTCCCTAGTGTGTTGTCTATGCCGACGAGGGTAAGGCGGCAAGAACAAGGGTAGATCCAGAACATCTTCCTCCTCTGTCCCACCTCCAGAACTGACAACTTCCTTTAAGTCTACTTCGCGTGCTACAGGGCATCCACACGCCAATGCCGCCCTTGGTCGCCACATTCAGGCCCACTACGAAACTAGCCAGCGAGTTCCATCAATCCCACTACATGTTCTGTTAACAATTGCACGTGTTCCTGAAGGGAAGTTAACGTATCTCCACAATTTACAGCCACACGACCACGACCACCACGACCTCTGCCACGAACCATACTTATTTTACGAAAATGCACTCTGTTTGCTGTGCTCTGATACCAACTGATGTAGACCACAGTCTACGTAAACACACGATAGATAAACGCAGATTGCAATTCGAGCAAAAATAAGTCTTTTATTCGAAATCAACCAAAAACCCTACATATGAATGCAAAGAACTTAAATACAAAGGCCTACTGGTCCCTGGGCCCTTATATGGTTGGGCCAACTAGAAATAATAAATCAGCGTTCAAAAATAAATAACGAAAACATAAAAATGGCAGTTTTAACACAGTAAACATTCTCAAATGGCCAAAATCCACTATTAGTTACAGAAAAGTGGTGAGTAACATCCGGATCATCGAGACCTTTTCGAAAAGTGGTCATAATAGAAATTCTGACATCGTATGCGAAAGATATGACTATTTGAAGTTGACACCTTCTGCTCGCAACTATCCAACAATGCTGCTGCCCTGCCCTGCCCTATATCATATTTTCTTGATCTCCATCATCAACTGATGTAGACCACAATTTATATAACCACACAATAGATAAATGAGGATTGCAATTCAAACGAAAACAAGTATTTTATTCGAAATCAACCAAAAAACCCTATAACTGAATGCAAAGAACTTAAATACGAAGCCCTACTAAACCCTAGGCCCTTATATGATTGGGCTAACTAGAAATAATAACTCAAAGTTCAAGAAACAAATAATGAAAACATAAAATGGTAGTTTAAACACTGTAAATGTTCCCAAACGGCCAAAATCCAATATTATTCACAACAAAGCGGTGAGTCACATCCAAATCGTCGAGACTTTAACAATAAGTGGTCATAATAAAAATTTCGACGTCGTATGTAAAAGTTATGACTATTTGAAGTTGATTCCTCCAATGAATCACATTTTTCGCTCCCAACAATCTATGAATGCAGTTTCTGTCCCCTGTATCATAATGTCTTGATCTCCATCATCCCCGTCGGGTTCAGAACGATCCGGCTCAGATCGGAATGAGCTTCATCGGAAGAAGAATCATCAGCAAAAGGCACTAAATGCTTCACGTTGAACACATCTGCTATCCGGATGTGACTGGGCAATTTCAGATGGTATGCATTCGGATTGATCTTCTCGATGATCTCCACTGGTCCAATTTTCTCAGCAGACAACTTATTATACTCATGAGCGGTGTACCGCTCCCGAGGTAACATAACCCACACAAAATCGCCCACTTTGAATTCCACATTCCTCCTCTTCAAGTCTGCCTGTTGTTTGTAGTGCAAAGTCGAATCCGCAAGTTTTGCACGGGTCTACTCGTGTATCTGTTTCAAGCTATCAACAAAGTCACTAGTGAGCCTATGAGGTCGTGTCTTGCTAGGCAAGGTAATCAGATCGAGGGGTCCCCGAGGCAATAAACTATACACCACCTGAAAAGGACTAAAACCAGTGCTCCTATTAACTGCATGGTTATGAGTAAACTCAGCTTGGCTCAAACAACGATTCCACGAACAGATATTATCCACCACAAGGCTGCGAAATAAATCTCCAAGCGACCGATTCACAACCTCTGTTTGGCCATCAGTTTTCAGGTGATAAGCACTACTGAAATTCAAAGAGGTGTTCACCATCTTCCAAAGGCTGCGCCAAAAATGGCTCAAAAATCGTGTTTCGCGGTCAGACACGATAGTTGTGGGAAGCCCATGTAATCTGTACACCTCGCGGAAAAATAGGATAGCCACATTCACAGCGTCCGTGGTCTTTTTACAAGGAACAAAGTGTACCATTTTCGAGAAATGGTCCACAATGACAAAATATTATAACTTACTTAAAGAATCAATTATTTATATAAATTTGACATCGTATGCGAAAGATATGACTATTTGAAGTTGACACCTCCCACGAATCACATTTTCCGCTCCCAACTGTCCAAGAATGCTACTGCCCTGCCCTGTATCATATTTTTATGATCCCCATCAGAAAGAAAGTACAAACATTTTGCATCCACAAGATCAATCATACCAAAATATTTCCAATTACTTAAGGAATCAATTATTTATAAAAATTTAAATAGAAATGGTGTTTAAGACTCAATAATAAAATCCAAAGAAAAAGAACTTCGTACTTCAAGAAACTGAAGAGAATTTCAGCTTATCATTGAGTTCTTAGCAAGGATTATAAATGTAATATCTAACTTAGCATAACCAAGTACTAAACTTGTCCTTTCACGTATACACTAACTCAAACAAATGTGATCACTTAATGATGATACATCATTATTAAGACTAGGAATTTGTTGGAAAAATCATGTTTAAAGAAATATTGAAAATTCGACTAAAGATTGATAAAAAAAGGAAATTAAATTTCATGAGACAACATACTATAACTAGGGGATCGCATAGGCCAAAGTTTTTACGATTGCAACTGGTACATATTATGCAGATTCAATTTCGGTAAAGCTATGCAATTGCAAGGTTCATTTTGACAGAAAAAATTTGTGCCATGCGATCGCATGGTGACAAATATGATGATTGGGAAGCTGCAAATTTAGTTTTTCTCATGAATTTTGGAGGAAGGATGATGCAAATCATGTAGCAATTTTAGATACGTAACCCGCACAAGATTGACACGAATCCAAGAAAGCAAATAGATCAAAGTTTAGAGATTGACTCAAAATTATTGAATTAAGCAACCAACACAATCAATATGATATGTTGACCTCTTAATCACAAGAATTATAAATCTCACCCAAGTTTGAACGCCAGAAGAATTAATCCGCATGTTATAATTTTGTTCAATGAAGAATTAAGTTTGAAAGCAATATAGCCTCACGATAATATCTTAAAGTTTTCCTCAAATAATACAAAGAACAAGCCTATATATATAGGCAAAGAAATAAAACTATATTCTAATTAGAAAATTAAATAAATAACATAATCTAATTGAAAGAGCAATAAAGTTATTTCTTAATATCATTAGGAATGTAACAAGATAAAACCCCAATAAGAGTGGAAATTTAATGTTACCAAAAACTAGACTTCTAATTGAACTAAAACGGAATAAATTCAAAATTTCAAGAATGACAATTTGAAGCAGAAAAAAATAGTTACGTCCATAGCGTGGTCTCGGTTGAGTCTCATGTTCAACTGCTTGAATGACGTTGATCCACTTGATTTTCAAACTCGAGTCCAACATGAAACTTGCCTCTTTAGTCACCAAGAATGTGTTTTCATCCATTGTTACTTGAAGACTTGTATTCAGGCCCTGAATCACATCATTCTCTCCTTCTTCAGGATGATTCGTTCCAAATCATAACTTGGTTCATGGTGTTTCAGTGCACCACTTTAATCAAAAGGAAAATTCTTGCCTCAATTACATAGGATCAACCAATAGTAGACCAATACTTGGATTGCATGGACGGGTCAAATATGAACTTCCTTGGACATAATGGTGTGGCTCAAGCCTCTAAGTATATTCAACCTGCAATAAAGATTTAAGCAAAATAGGGTGGGGAATGCTAGTTTTACAAAGTACAAGATAGGGATCCTCGAACTCATGACATATTATCTCCACCTCCTCCTGTAGAGTCACGAGGCTCTTCTCTTCACCTCTTTCAATTTTTATTTTTTATTTTTTATTTTTTTGCTCACTTGCTCAATCACCACTTCTAAACTTTTATGCTCAACCACCTCTTCTAATTTCACATTTTCATGCTCTTGATCCTCTACTTCAATAATTTCACCCTCATGTTCATGCACCTCCTCATCACTGCTCACATTTTGATCTTCCGCTTCAGTGTTCAACTTTTGAACTTTTACTTCTTTATTCAACTCACCCTCCTTCTCAACATTCCTATCCAGAAGCTCTACTTATAACTCAATTACTGCATTACTTTCACTAACCTTTTGTAATTCAACTATATTTTTACCTTTTGGTGAAATTATATCATCTTCTAGAAGTTTTAATTGATAATTCAATCTAGATAACATATTAATCTTTTTCTTCACCTCTTTTCGATCTTCAAGTGCTTGTTCTGGTGTTAAACCACCTAGGGTGATTGACTTTGCATCCTTAAGAAGCTTGTACGGTTCCTACCTTTATCATAAATTACTTTCCTCTCATGCTTCCATAGTCTACCCAACAACATATGACAAGACTCTAGAGGCACCACATCACATAATACTTCATCACTATATCTCTCAAGGGTGAAAGTCACTACACTCCTTCAATCATGTCATCCTATAAGGCATAAGATGTGGTAGTAAAAGGCAACCTCAATTTCTCAACCATTTTGATGCTAGCCAAATTAGAGATATACTCCCTAACAATAGCCAAACTACATAGCTTATTACCCACATAACATCTAGTCTTTGAAGATAGAATCTAGATCACCATCGATCCCTTTATGTGGATTTCAAAAACTCAAAAAAAAAAAAAAAACTCAAGAATAATATGATTTAGTCTTTGATTAGGGAAGAAGGAATTTATTTTTTGACTCGGTAAAATAGCCGGACGAAAAGAAAATTCAAGAATGATCAAGAATTTAAAGAAATTTAAGAAAGTAATTCTTGAATTTATGGGATTTTTTTTAATTTTCGGAATAAAAAAATTAATTTTTTTTATCAACCCAGTAATCGAGAAACTCGAAAAAAAATCTAGTTTTTAAAACTTTGATTTTTTTTTTTTTTACTCGAAAATTCAACTTTGACAATAGCAAAACAAACAAAATTTAATTTTGGACGCTAAACGAATAAGATAACGATTTTTGAATTTTTTTTTTTTTTTTTTGATATTTTCTGGATCAAAGACTCAAGAATACGAAGAACGCAAAGAACAAAAATAAAAAACTCAAGGTCGAAAAAGAAAGATATAACCTTGATATTTTTATTTTTTTTTAGAGTTTAAGCTCTGATATCAACTGATGCAAACCATGTAGCAATTATAGCTGTGTAACTCACACAAGATTGACACGAACCCAAGAAAGCCAATAGATCAAAGTTTAGAGGTTGACTCAAAATTATTGAACTAGACAATCAACACAATCAATATGATATGTTGATCTCTTAGGCTTTGTCTGTTAAATTTTTTATGTTTAAAAACATTTTTTTTATGTTTTCGAGACAAAACATGTGGTTAAAAAGTGGAAAGAGAAAATATGTGTGGTTAAAAAGTGATTTGAAAAATTTTATTGTTTAAAACTTGTTTATAAACAAGTTTTCCAAACAAAGGCTTAATCACAAGAATTATAAATCTCGCCCAAGTTTAAACAACAAAATAATTAATTTCACAAGTTCGAATTTTAATTAATGAAGAATGAAGTTTGAAAGCAATATAACCACACGATAATATCTCAAAGTTGTCCAAAAATAATACAAAGAACAAGCATATATATAGGCAAAGAAATAAAACCATGTTCTAATTAGAAAATCAAATAAATATCATAATCTAATTGAAAGAGCAATAAAATTATTTCCTAATCTAATTAGGAATATAACAAGATAAAATCTCAATAAATATGGAAATTAAAAGTTACAAAAAACTAGACTTCTAATTGAACTAAAACGAAATAAATTCAAAATTTCAAGATGACAATATGATCAGAAAAAAATAGTTACGGCCGTAAGTATTTGAGTTACGGTCGTAGCGTGGTCTCGATTGAGTCCCATGTTCAACTGCTTGAATGATGTTGATCCACTTGATTTCCGGACTCGAGCCCAGCATAAAACTTTCCTGTTTAGTCGCCAAGAATGTGTTTTCATTCATTGTTACTTGAAGATTTGTATTAGGGCTCTGGATCACATCAACGGACATGACTTTTCATGATGTACCTTGCAACACTTCATGGAGATGTTTAGAAATTTATAAATAGGTGATAGATTTCAAAACAAATACATTAACAAGATCAATCATACCAAAAATTTTGTTCAATAACTAAGAACTAAGAACTTGAAACTTAACTACTTTAACGTTTCTTCTAATTATGACTTGATAAACCTACAAATCATTGATCAAGCAGTCCTTCAAGCACTCAAAATCATCGTGTGGGAGCAAATATCTTCGAGGACAACGACTTATGTGGTCGAACCTACTTTATTCATTCCCAGGTATTTATTATCTTCTTGTTTTTCTTCTTGTTTGATTCTTTTCTTTCTCCATCATACTACATATTCAACAATCTCAAACGATATTTTAATGGAGAATGAAACTACCATATCAAACTCATGAATCAAGACTTGGTAAGATTTGATCGCTTTGATGGAATCAACTTCACAAGGTGACAAGACAAGACATGACAAGATCAAATTCCTCCTAAAGGCATTGAAGATATTTTATATTCTTGGTCCAGAATTGGCACCACTCTCGAGACCAATGGAAGAAGATAAAGATGCAGTTAGGGCCGAAAGACAAGTGCCAAGATGATGAACTCATATGTACGAGTCATATCCTAAATGCCTTGTCTAATTGACTCTACGATCTTTATACCAACACAAAAATGACAAAGAAGATTTGGGATGTACTAAAGAACAAATACAAAGTCAAGGAAGAAGGTACTAAGAAGTTCCTTATTTCTAAATATTTTCATTAAAAATTTCTTGACAATATTCCCCTACTCCCACAAGTACACGAATTACAAGTATTTGTGAACAAACTAAAGGCGGTCAAAATTGATCTTTCAGAATATTTTCAAGTGGTGACAATAAAAGCCAAATTACCAACCACTTGGAAAGGATATCAGAAGAAGATTATTCATAGTTCCGACAAATTCTCTTTGGAACCATTTCAAAAACATTTGAAAATTGTGGAAGAATCAAGAGTAAGAGATAAGAGTGACAGCTCTTATAAAGGCACATCAAATGTCGATGTAATTGAAAATATTGAACCTTCCAACAAAAGTTGCAAGCGCAAATTTCCAAATGGAGAAAATAAAAAATTCAAAAAGAATCTAAAAAGGGATTACTTTGTTCGCGGATAGCCTAGGTATTACACAAAGATTTCTAACATAACAAAACAAAGAATAAATAGGACAAAGTGAACTCCATAAGAGAAGGTAGCATAGTGACTACAATAAGCGAAGTAAATGCTATTTGTGGAAAAATTTCTGGTTGGTGGTATAATACTTGTGCTATGGTGCATGTATCATATGATAGCTTATTCTTCAAAAACATATCATGAGACAGAAGATGGTCAAGAAATAAAAATGAGTAATGAAGGACTTTTCGAAGTTGTCAGGAAATGAAGGTGTTGACATTATCTTCACTTCTAGAAAGAAGGTTACCCTAATCAACATATTGCATGTCTTTGATATGAATAGGAATTTAGTAAGTAGGAGTAGGGACTTGTTGAGCAAATCGGGCATCAAAAGTGTTTTTAAGTCTGAAAAACTTATATTATTCCGAAATGAGAATTTTGTTGAAAAGGGATATTCTTGTGAGGGATGGTGAGACTTTGTACTATTGAAAGTGACATGAATAAGTGTTAATTCTGTTTATTCCCTATATTTATTTACTGTATGACATGCTAGATTAAGTCATATTGGTATAAGTGCTATGAAATGTATGCTTAAAAGTAATTTAATTTCATGGCTCAAAAGATGTACATAAATGTAAAATTTGTGTTGTATAAAAAATAACTAAGAAACCTTATCATAGTGTAAATACATCTTCTAATATTTTAGAACTAATTCACTCCGATATATGTGAGTTAAATGAAATCATAACTAGAGGACGAAATAGAAACTTTATTACATTTATATATGATTACTCTAAATATACTTAAGTTTATTTGATGAAGTATAAGCATGATGCATTTGACATGCTTAAGTATATAAAAATAAATAGAAAATCACTTAAGAATATTATATCACTTAGAAGTGATAGAGATGGAAAGTACTTTTCCAATGATTTCAACTTATTTTGTGAAAAGCAAGACATAGTGCATTAATGTTATGCACCTAGGATTCTCGAACAAAATGGGCTGAAAGAAAAAATAAAACCTTAATTCATATGATAAATTCCATGCTTAATCATGATAAATTGTCATTTAATTTGTAGGATGAAGCACTCTTAAGTGCTTGTAGAATTTTGAATAGAATTCTTTCAAAGATTACACAGGTCTCTCCATACAAATTATGGAAAGGACGTGACCGAACATTGGTTATTTTAAAGTGAATGGTGTCTTTCCTCTTATATATTCAAAAATGATTAAATTAGGTCCTAGAGGGATTCAGTGCACATTTAAATCTTATAGATTGCTAAACTTGGAAACTAATGTGATAATTTAATCAAATGATGTATAATTCTTCGAAATTTTATTATCTTTGAGTAACGAGCTAAGGGAAATACAAGAATAATTACCGAACTCTTGAGGAACACGAGGAAATATCTACTAAAGATGTTGATGACTCAAGTGAACCTCGAAGAAGCAAAAGAATTCAAGTTGGAAAGTCACTAGGTTCGGATGAAATAAACTCTCAACTAATTTCATTCTACTTTATAGAGGGAAATGAAAAGAACGTTGTAGGAACAATAAATTCAGTTCTACCAGTGAAAACCGATCCTAAGACTTATAAAGAAGTTATGGCTTCTCGTGTCAGTCTCTTTTGGAAAGACACTATAAGAGATGAAATGGATTCAAT
This sequence comes from Ligustrum vulgare, assembly GCA_963555705.1. Lineage (NCBI taxonomy): Eukaryota > Viridiplantae > Streptophyta > Magnoliopsida > Lamiales > Oleaceae > Ligustrum > Ligustrum vulgare. The sequence continues at coordinate 37,197,707 of OY743175.1, forward strand.
CTTTTCAAACAACACGTGGGAACTTGTTGATTTACCCCCGTTTCTAGGCCTATTGGATGCAAAAGGATTTTTAGAAAAAGTACAATTCGGATGATACTCTAAACACTTTCAAAGCTAGGATTATGAAGGATATCGATTAAAGGAAGGAATTGACTACTTTGACACATACGCTCCTGTTGTGAGAATAACATCCATAATGATATTATTTGTGTTGGCCTCTATAAATGACTTAGCCTCTGTTTCGCAAACTTGTTTAAAAACATTTTTTTTTACAACAACATTCATAAATGGAGACCTCGATGAGGAAGTACACAGAGAACAATTAGAAGGGTTTGTACTATCCAGAAATGAATATAAAGTTTGTGAACTACTGAATCTATTATATGGTCTCAAGAAAGCACCTAAGAAATTACACCAAAAATTTGACTTAGCTATCATTATCAACTTATATGTCGATGACATATTGATTCTAATTAATTACATGGACGGAATTAAAGAAACAGAGGTTTCTGTCTTCCACATTCAAGATGAAGGATCTTGAAGAAGTTGACACCATTCTGGCTAACTAATAATATTGGGGGTTATTATTTGCGTCAATCACATTATGTAGAGAATGTGATAAGTAAGTTCAAATACTTGAACATAAAAGAATATAATACCCCTCATGATCCAAGTAATAAACTTAGGATTAAGCTATTTGTATTCTTTGACTTGCACATTCCCTCACACCACTCACATGGGTGGGACCCACAAAAAAATATTAAAATATTTGTGGGTCCCACCCATGTGAGTGGTGTGTAATGGAGTGTGTAAGAATGTGTGTGTACATGTAGCTTAATCCATAAACTTATATAGAAGATGAAAGAGCGATTGTTCAATTAGAGTATGTAAGAGCTATAGGAGTCTTATGTATGCAACTTAATTCACAAAACTGGACATAACATTGCAGTAAACTAAGCAGGTTTACTAGTAATCTCAGTAAGGAACATTAGAAAGTCATTGAAAGAGTTCTTGATTATTTGAAGAAAACCGAAAATTTAGGTATTCAATATTCCAAATTTCCAACAATTTTGGAAAGGTTTACTGATACTAGTTGAATCTCTAGTAAGGGAGAAAGTAAATCTACTTCAGGATGGTTGTTTACATTAGGATGTGATGCAGTTTCTTGAAAATCCAAGAAACAATCGTGCATCACTCATTCAACCATGGAATCTGAATTCGCTGCATTAACTGAAACTAGAAGGGAAGCGGAATGACTAAATGACCTCTTTTATGAGATTCCATAGGAGACGAAAAGTTCTTCATCATAACTCTTTTGTGTGATAGTCAAGCAACACTATCAAAAGCATACAATGAGGTTTAGTAATTTCAACATCGAGAAAGATGGGGTTGGAACTCCTTAACTAAAATCCACCAATGTAGCACATTATTATTAAAACAATAATTCATGGGTTTAAAAGGTAAAAACAAGTAATCCGATAAGTGAGTTGATGCAGCACTATTGAATATCAATGAAATCCTATCCTTTGAATAAAGTGTTGGTTGTTATTAAAGTAGAGGGATCATAACAAGATCTTAATGAAGTTTAGTTTAAATAACAAGTATCTCTAATAGTAACAAAGACACTGGAAGAATTTCACCTAGTTAAACTTCGAGATAATGCCTTCCTAATAGAGAGTAGGAGTTTCTCCCTTAAAAGTTTGAAGAATAGGATAACCGCAATGACTTAATAGGACTAAGCAAGTTTGAGAAACTTATGAACACATGATACATGTGTGTGTTTTTACCAGTGCTATCACAAGAAATAACTTGTTTAAAGCTATCAAGCTACCTCGAATTTCGATAATACTTTGTCAAAATTACATTGCAGCTAGATTCAAATTGAAAAATATCTATGCCTTATGCATAAGTGTCGGTTGATTGAATTGCTTTCAATATATATTCTTTAAATGGTGAGAGATTGTGTTTAAAGAAATATTGAAAATTGGACTAAAGATTGATAAAAAGGAAATGAGATTTCATGAGGCAACATTGTATAACTATGTGATAGCATGGTTTAAAGAAATATTGAAAATTGGACTAAAGATTGATAAAAAGGAAATGCGATTTCATGAGGCGACATTGTATAACTATGTGATAGCATGAGCCAAAGTCCCTGCAATCGTAATTGGTACATATTTTTATGTGGATCCAATTTCGATAAAGTCATGTGATCGCAAGAAAGATAAGCATATGATCTCATGGTTCATTTTGGCAGAAAGTTGTGTCATGCGAGGCAGACCGAATATGATCGTTGGAAAGTTGCAAATTTGATTTTTCTCATGCCTTTTGGAGGAAGGACATGACATTTCATGGTGTAGTTTACACCACTTCTTGGAGAAGTTAAGAAATCTATATATAGGTGAAAATTTTCAAAATAAATATATTAGCAAGATCAATCATATCAAAAGTTTTTTTTCTAATTATACAAAATACATTCCAATATTTGTGTTCTTCAAGTTCTTAGAAGAAACTTAAGTGCTTTAAAGTTTCTTCCAGTTTTGGCTTGATTTAATCCTGTAAACCTTTTTCCAAGCAGTCTTTCAAGCACTCAAAATCATCGAGATGAGGCGTATAACGTTTGAGGACAACGATTTACGTGGTTGATCCTACTTTATTCATTTTCGACTATTCTATTATCATTTTTTTTTTGATTAATTGGACAATACAACTCCATCAAATGATAGTACCATAGAAAACCACTCTCGAATACTAAGGTTGTGCAGTCTCAATCCTGCAAAGCTAGGTCCTTGTGAGTATAAACCACCCCTTTATCACCATACACAATTTGTTCACTTCCTCTTCCAATCCTACATCAAAACATGACGATGGTGGTCAAATTTCTGGGAAATAAACTCAAAACCCTTAATAAGTTTGCTAAACAAAAAGTCCAACAAGTTTCATAAATGTCTGAAAGCTCCAAACTAGAGGTTTTCAATGCTTCAAAAGACAACTGTTAGCTTAGATTTTGAAAGCCGTTCACGAGCCTTAAGTCTTCAAGATCATGGTCTTTTGAGTTTTCAATTTCAACAATAAGGCGAATGATTAGTATTATGGAAGTGTTTCAGTGAATTAGTATTTACCCGAAATCCAACTCTTAGAAACACAACAGTGTCTCAATGATCATCTAGAAAAAATAAGGATTCATCTACCAATTGTCTGAAAATTCCATACATTATATTGTTTTCCATTAATGTGTATATGATTTGAACCAAAAGTGCAATTATCCAGCAGAAGATATTCGCTAAATTCATGACAGAAGGAGAGAGATTACAAAGACATACCATCTTGTTGTAAGCAATCCTTCAACACCTACGGGGCCACACGCATGAATCCGGCTTGTACTAATCCCAACCTATCATCAACAAAAAATATATGGTAGGATAACACTTGGATATCAGACTGAACCAAAATGTTAAATAGCATACCTCTGCACCAAGTCTAAAACGGAAGCCATCACAAAATCTCGTACTTGCATTATGGAAAACAGCAGCGCTGGAAATGTCAATACTTGATGTTAAGTTCATTGAAGAGGTTATGATATCCATGTTAAATTAACTCAATGTATTGGGTAGCATTTCAAATGAAATCATCCAATGTAATATGACCAATTAGGAGACCAAGCGCCTGTCAACTCCATTTAAGAATACTTCTGCAACGTTATTGTTTTCTGTAATGATGCAATCAGTATGCGCACTGCGATTAAGAAGGAACATCAATTGACAACAAACACACGGATACAAATGAACACAACAATAGAGCAATTCAAGGAGCTAACTTGCCTTCCATGCTGATTTATATGATCAATGGCAGCATATACATCATCAACATTTTCAAGAGTGCAAGCAAGAGAACTATATTCATGATGCAAAGAATGTGCCTTTGGAATTTTTAGTAAAGAGCTAGTTCGAGGTCCACCAAATATTGAAACACCTGAAGCATATGAAGATAATTATACTAGCCTTCAGAACAAAGTTTCATTTGAAAATTTATGACACAATTCTTCTTAGGTTAATTTAAGTTGATTCTTAAACCAATTACCAGGAGACTCGATATAATAGGCCCATCAGGTGACAACTTAGATGAGGAAATGAGAATTGCTCAGCAATGCTGACCCTTGAGAAGTGACAAAACTTAGAATCTTTAAGGCAATTTACAAATCAAGACGTTTCCCGATACTAAGAGAGCAATTATAATTTAGTTTTCAAAATGAGTTGATGCTTCATATTGTTTCATCTAATTTTACATTACAAACCATGCAACGTTTGGAGACTTGTAAAATAAATGCACCCAAGTTTACATAATAGTGGTTGAACCTTCAAATGCACAACATGATAAAATAACATGCCAATCATACCAGAATGTGGGGCATATGTATGATTGCATACTAACTGAGTTTAAATTATAACACTACAATAAAATGGTCTTTTTACGGCGTGCATACAAGGCATGCCGTAAAAATAAAGTTTTTACGGCGTGCAAGTTATGCACGCTGTAAAATATTAACATTAACGGCGTTAAGTCCAGTACGCTATAAAAGTTCATCTTTTACGGCGTGCACATTTATGCCATTAATTAGTTAATAGTATTAACGGCGTGCATTAATAGAATGTCGTAAAAAGTCAAGATTAACAGCGTGCATTATTTATGGCGTGCATATTTGCACACAATAAAATCTCTATTCATATTTACGGCGTGAGTTTTTGCACGTCGTAATAGCTCTAGTAGTATTTACGGCGTGCGATTTTGCACGTCGTTAACAATATATTAGGGCGCGATATTTTACCCAAAATCATATCTATCCATTCCTTCCATTTCCCAGCCTCAGCCTATGCATAGAAATTATTCACGCCTCAACACTTCAACCATAGCCTCAATCGTCTTCTTCCACTCTACCTCCGCCCGACATACTTCACCAACAGCCCAGCCCAAAACATTTATGTGGGAAGGTCTCTAGCGTACTATTCTAGCAAACAAATGAGAGAGAGAGAGATAGAGAGGCACCACCAATCGAACCCGATAACCCGAATCCTCAAACAATGGATCCAGATGCATTTTCCAAGGCATTCGGCGCGAATCGGGCTGGGCTCTCTCACCAGTCTGCCATTCCAGTAGTGTCGCACTAGATCTCGACCTTCGATTGTCAGTCGTCTGGGCCTACAGGCGGTATGCTTGTTTTTGTCTCCTGTAATCTCCAACTTGCTAGTGAACAGCAAGCACTCAAGTTTAGTCAGGTACGTCTTCATTCGTTATGCCTTGTTGTAATGAAATCGTGCTCTAAATCGCAGTAGTGAGTTTGTGCTTGTTTGTCTGATATGCAATAATTGATTGGTTATTGGTTCATTGGCACTTGATTTGCAATAATAGTTACTGCTTGATCTAGAAATTAAGGACGTGTATCAATAATTTTATTCTTGAGGACTTTTGAGAATTCTTTTCATGATGGTTCTTTGAATTAATGTTTCGATCACAAAATGAACAGTTGGGGGGAGATGGTTTAGTTTTATGATCCTCTGGTCTTAATTCTTTTAACCAAGCTAAGAGTGAAAAAGAAGAGATAAGATGGATGGGAAAGGCTTAGAATGAATTCCCTTCTATGTTTTTGCTAATTCACTTGTGTTTTTTATTTTTATTTATGTAATTCGCTTGAAGCTACTTAATATTTCATGGATGATTGGAATGAGTTTGTTTTCAATCATTGACATCAATCCTCTGAAACATCATGTTTGGAGAAGCTCCTTTTATTCACAAATTTTGGGCTCCAAAGAATAATTATCCAAATACTTCTAAAATGGTCTACCTATTAGATGTTAATATTTTTCAGGTTACTTCTATTTTGAATTCTGGAAAAGAAAAAATTATTGCCATATACTAGTAAGTGATTTTCTTCAAACGCCCTAATTTGAATGATTCAACTGATGAAGTTTTGATTATCATGATAGAGCTACATATGTTCTTCTATGATACTTTACCAATTGCTATTGAATCCTCTGAACATTTGGCCATCGAGAATCATTATTGATCAAAGTTGTTTTGGACTATATTTAAATAAATAAATGAATCTTTCTCTAACAGTACAAAAATTTAGATGAGATGTTTCGACCATGGTATTAGAGACCTTTGTCATACTAGGTACAAGTCTTACAGCCGCCCACTTGTGAAAAATGTGCATGTGCAAGGATTATGACTGAAAAAATAAATTTAACCTGGGGAGGGACGTGAGTTGAAGAAAAATATAACTAAGTTTGCTTCCTTTATAAAAACTTTAGCTTTTCAATTAGATGGTTAGCATGGTATTAGAACAAGAAAAAATCATGGTTCATGTTTTGAATTGTAAATATATAAAGTGTGTGGGCATTAATCCTTTCAATGAAAAATGAATCAGGTATAGATGCGAGGAGGCAACAACTTAAAATTTTAGATGAGGTAGTTTGAAAAAAGTTATAGCTTCTAAGGTGAAGGTATTGTTTGTATGCAGAGCATGGTTACAAAAATAGGTGCTGGACATCTTACAAGACAAGCTTTCTTTCAGGGTGTATTATTCTATTACCAAAGAAATTAGATGAAATCTACATTTTGGTTATTGTATATTGAATTGTACTAAATATTTTTGTTTATCGAAACCGTGTAAAACATGATTTTATTTGAATTTAATGTGTATAATTTTGTTTCGTAATTATTATATGTTTGTCGGTAATTGTATAAATAATTATTATTTTTAAAACAAAAAATCCATTTACGGCATGCGGACGCACGCCGTAAATGACCATGAGTATTTACAGCGTGCGTATTCGCATGCCGTAAATATTGAGTATTTACAGCGTGCATTAGTGCACGTATTTATGGCGTGACCCTTTACGGCATGCAATGCACGTCGTAAAAGGTGAACTTTGGTGTAGTGTAAACCAAACATTGGAAAGCATAAAGGTGACGGCACACATACAAGCATATAAGATTCACAAACTCACAAATTGCAATAATTGTGTGGGAAGGGGGCGGGAGTTAGGGTTATGTTTGAGTGCATGGATTCAAGTTAAATTTAGCTATAGAACCTCAACCTTTGACTTGAAGTTCCATAATAAGGTCATTTAGGGCACTGGTCTCTGCCAACTCCTTATGAACAAGAAGTGTTTCCTAACAAATAAAGAAAGCACCATTAAAAACGATCTTTTAACAATGTAAGATCATAAATGAGAAGACAAAAATCATCTATAAACAACATGCCATTGCATTGCAGGCTGCAGGATAATCCGTTTTTGCATCCAAAACAATCCGCTTTGCCATATCCATATTGGCAGACTTGTCTACATATATGTGGCATATTCCATCTGGGATGAAAAGAACACGGATTTACTAAATCTCCCAACATATGTAATGCATGAATGGCTCGTGATGAGATTCGAAGCGCGGAAGAAACGCCAGAAAGTTCCGAACTCAGGTTATAGTTGGACAGAAGAATCATGACCCGATATTCACGACGCGATGCCTCGATGATGCGGAATAAAGAACCACGACTTTCGAAACGCCACAAGGATTTGCCCAATCTCCTTGATAAGTCTCTGATTTGAATGCCACAAATATTCTAGCAAATATTTGATAAGTTAGATATTTGAACGCCACAAGAAATATTCTTGATAAGTTCGAAAAACATAGGAATCCACCTATAACTTTTATTGAATCCTCAATAAAAACTATTTATATCAAAATCAAAGTCTGATTTACAATGAATGGAAAGAAATATAAATAAGTAAAATAACCTAGCCGCTAATTGACTCAAAATATAATTCTAATTAGACTAAAATTCTAAAATAGGCAAACAAATAATTAAAAACAAAATTTAACCTAAAAATACGCAAAACCCCTAATTTTCGTCTGCATAATTGACTTGCTGTTTTGAAGCCCCAAATGATGGAATTTGACCATAAAATCAGTCGGCTCAAGGGCTATAGCCCATGCATTTTGCTTAGTGGCCCATTTCTACTCGAAAAACACATATTATGCATCTAATTCTGACATGGTTGACTGGATTGCACTTTATTTGGCTTTAATATTTAACTTTTCCATCAAGCCTGCTATGACTCCGATTGTCGAGGGTCCGGAACACATCATACCCTCCTTCTTTAGGATGATTCGTCCCGAATCATAGCTTTGTTCCTATTGTTTCACTTCACCTCCCGGATCAAACGGAAAATTATTGCTTCCATGCCATGAGTTCAATAAATTGGGATCCTTTGATTGGAAAACGTCGAAGAGATGGAGCTTGAACTTCCTTTGCCATATGTAGTGTGGTTGAAGCTTCCAAACATAATTAATCTGCAAAAAAGATTTAAACAAAATGGGGAGGGACATGTTAGCTTCATGAGGTACAAGGTATGGATCCTTGTATTCATGATAAACCACCACTAACTCTACTTCTTGAACCACGAGGTTCTTCTCTTCGCCTCTTTTCTCTTTTGCAACTTCTTGTTCAAATTTTTCATCTTCAAACTCAACCACATCTCCTAACTCCACATTTTTATCACCATTCTCGTACACTACCTCATCACTACCCAAATGTTGATCTACCAATTTAAAACCCAAATTTTGAACTTCTACCCCAACTTCCAATTCATTCCTGTTAATCACTTCCTCACTACCCAACTCCACATTTTCCTCATCAAATTTTGGAGTTTGATTATCCGTTTTTAATTTAAACTCCCCCTCCTTCTTTTCAATATCCTTATCCCCACGATGCCTCATATTACACCACTTTTCACTCTCCTTCCTTACCCTCCGTGAATCTTCTAGTGCTTCCTCTAATGTCAACCCATATAGTGCGCATGTTTTCCCTTTCTTGAGGAATTTGTATATGTGCATACTCTTATCATAAACAGCCTCCCTCCTACGCCTCCAAGGTTTTCCCAATAAAATATGATAAGACTTCAATGGCACTACATCACACCATACATTCCCACTATACCTTCCCTGGGTGATAGGCACTAGAACTTGTTTGGTTATTTTGAAATTCCCAAACTCCCTCATCCATGTCATCCTATAAGGTTTATAGTGTGGTTCTAGGGACAATCCTAATTTTTCAATCACGGTGCTACTAACGAAATTAGTAACACACTTTCCATCAATCGCCAAACTGCACCCCTTATGATCCACATAACATCTAGTTTGGAATAAAGAGCCCCCCTCATAATCCATTCATTATGTGGCGTTTCAAAAATTTAAGAACGGAGATGATTTAGACATCAAATAGCAAGAACGACTTTTATTGACTTGTAAGGAAATGAATATCAAGAATTTTAAAGAAACTCAAGAAAGTGGTTCTTGAATTTGAAATAACTCTTTTTTTTTTTTTTTTTTGAATAATGAATTTTCGGAATTAAATAAAAAATAAAAAAATAATAATTTTTTTTTAGTAAATCCGAAAATTTGATACGAACGCAATAAAACAAACGTAACAGGATTTGGATAAGAATCGAATAAAATAAATACTTTTAAATTTTTGTTGGATTTTTATATGGATAAAAAACTGAAAATTTTTACTGACATGAAGAACAAGAAAACTCAAAAAATTGAAAACAAAACACTCAACAAGATATAGATGATTTTTATGGGACTCGATGATAAACATAAAAATCAAACTGGATAGAAAAACCTGAATTCAGAGTCCAGCTATGTACCAGATGATATGATTCGAATCGCGGAAGAAATGCCGGAAAGTTCCGAACTCAGGTTGTGGTTGGACAGATGAATCATGACCCGATATTCACGACGCGGTGGCTCGACGATGCGGAATAAAGAACAACGACTTTCGAAACAAGGATTTGCCCAATCTCCTTGATAAGTCTCTGATTTGAACGCCACAAATTGTAATGCCCCAAATTCCGTGAAGCTCGAGACGTCACTTCTCCTTTAAATCTAATTTTATTGCGGAAAATAATTGAATTCGAAACATCATATTTATGTGAAAAATTTCAACAGTAAATAAATTAAATTTGATAAATGCATAAAAACGCTGAAATCTTAACTTTCAAATAAAGTAACGAAAAAATAATTAAATTGACGATGTTCATGACTTTAAATATCATATTTAAAATAACGACATGTAAATAAATTGACAATATTCATGAATCGTGACTTTAAAAAAATATAGCTTCATTATTATTTGCCACCACTGCCCTTTCATTCGCCACCATCTCCGAAATCTGCAATTTGTAAGTTTAAAAATAGGGGTGAGCATTTCATAGAAATACTCAGTAGGTTCAGCGCAAATTAAGTAAACTATACAGTAAATAATACATATAATCATGCAACTCAATTCATAAATTCTCATTCTCATGCAATAAGCAAGTGGATCTCATACATCATAAATTTTCATGCCCGAAGACATGTGGATCTGGGCCCAAAGGCAATTGGTCCATGCCCGTAGACATGTGGATCTGGGCCCGAAGGCAATTTGTCCATGCCCGAAGACATGTGGATCTAGACCCGAAGGAAATTGGTCCATGCCCGAAGACATGTGGATCTGGGCCCGAAGGCAATTAATTCTCATAAATTACATAATCACATGCATAAATTTACAATACGGGTTTACTTAAGATTGCGCAATTAAGATAAAAGATTTTTGAAGTAATGAACCTACCTTAAGATATTTCTGAACTTGCTTAAAAAAATGATTCTAGCCTTTCTTGAAAATCCCGCGCCTCGTCTAGCCCTTAAGATATTTCTATTAGAAACTTTAAATTAAAGTTTTGTAAATGAAAGTAAACTTGAGGGTTGAATTGAAATAATTTAAAAGTGTAAAGCTCGGACTAAAATGAATACTTTGAAAGTTGAGGGACTAGAATGAATACTTTGAAAGTTGGGTTGAAACTCAAAACGAATATTAAACTATAGGGCTGAAATAATTGATTTTCAAAATGAAAGGGCTGATTAAAACTCATTTAAAACTTAAGGGCTAAAATTGATGATTTGAAACCAAAAGGGACTGAAATGATAACTTTCAAACATTGGGGCTTAAAGATAAATTTTAAAAAAATATATATATAATACTATATATCCCTCATATCTTCTCTCTCTAACTTCGAGAGAGAAGCCAGAGAGCAGAGAAGGGGCGACGCCCCCCCTTCTTCCGTCCAGCCGCTGCTGGCGTTTCAGCCGGCGAGGTGTCGCCGAAACGAGGCGGCGATGAGGGTGTGAAAAGGATGAGGTTTTGAGTGGAAATTTGTGTGAGAATCGAGATAACCGAGGCTCGGCTTTTGGTGATTTCTGGCGAGGATTAGGGGTTGTGATAATCCGGTGATGAAGGTAAGTACCTGGGTCTTGCTAGTTTTGATTTGGTTGGGAATAAGGAGGTGGGCAGTGGCGATCAAGGGAGGTGCGATCGTGTGGGGTGTTGCTGTGAAGTTGGTTCGTTGGGGGGTTTGGAAGATGGTGGTGGCTGCCGTCTTTGGGGTGGTGGTTCCGACGCGGTGGTTGCGGTGGTTCAGTGACAGTGTGGTGGTTCTATCGTTTTTGCTTCGGTGGAAGGTTGGTGTGGGATTTGGGTAGTGAAGTTTGTTTCGGTAATTGTGGTTCGGTTTAGGCTGATTGTTGGAGTTGGTTGTGAAATCGTGTTCTGCTCGTGGTGTTGAATTGGTGGTTTCAGGCTGGTGGTTGGCACTGGGGATGGGTGCAGACCGAGTTCAGCTATGGTAGGAAGGGTGAAGTAGAAATTGTGAGAAAGCATACCTTTGGTGTAGGTCTCGTGTTGTTTTGTGTGAATGCAAGGGATAGGGATCCAATTAATAGTTGATTTAGGTGTTAAACATAGTAACTTAGGTTAAAATCTTGGTTTATGGAAAATTTGTAAGAATTTTGGAAAGTGAATATGGTTGTGTAAGGAAATACTTGGAAAAGAAGTTATTGATTTAGTTGGGCCAAGAATTTATTGATTGGGTTGTTAAAAGGGCTTGAATGATCGGTAAAATATTTGGGCTCGAGATGTTGGATTTGACTAAAACATTTAAAATTGGGACTCAATATAATTAATGCTTGGATTTCAAATAAATTGTGACATTTGAAATACTTTTGATAAAGATAGAAATTTGACGAAGATTTTTGAATAAATTAAATTGAAATTGAACTACGATAAATTTAAATAATTTAAATTTTAACTTAAATGACTAGATGAAAATGTGTTTAAAATAAATAGGTAAAGTCGTAGCGACACGTTTTAGATAATATTTATTTAAATAAGTCATGGAAAATTCTTGGTCGCTACACAAATATTCTAGCAAATATTTGATAAGTTCGATATTTGAACGCCACAAGAAATATTCTTGATAAGTTCGAAAAACATAGGAATCTACCTATAACTTTTATTGAATCTTCAATAAAAATTGTTTATATCAAAATCAAAGTCTGATTTACAATGAATGGAAAGAAATATAAATAAATAAAATAACATAGCCGCTAATTGACTCAAAATAGAATTCTGTTCACTGATATCTCACGATGCGAAATACCCCCGCAAGTGCACGGGTCGTGAGAAGTAATAAAGTGGACCTAGGAATCCGGATTATCGTCCCACGAGGACTGCTATTAATTACCGAAATACTTTAGTTCTACACTTTATTTGAACGAACGAAATAATTTGAGATTTTAAACTAAAACTAAAGAATTAAACTGAAGAATTTAAAATTAGAGAATTGTTTTGTTTTCAAATACGATTGTAAAGTAGTTGAGATTTACGATTTCACCTAACCAATTAAATTAACTCCAATTCCAGTTTTATTTCCTAAATATGCATTCGGTCGAATTCACTAATTTAAATTGAAATTCCTCTCTCGAGTTTAAATCAACTCTACCTAAATAAGTCAACCATGTATCTCTACAGCGGGTCTGAATATTCCTTATCTAGATGCATTACATTCTAGAATTCACACACGACCGCAATAATTACAAGAGCATATCTCTATCTCTCGTTCAATTACCGAATTTATTACCTAGATCTATGTTATCAACTCACCTCTCGGATTATGGAAATAACACATAAAATCATGAATAAGTGGCCAGTTCATTTACGCATTAAACGCAATAATAAATCAACACATGCATCAAAGCGTTAAAACAAGGAATATGGAATTAAAATAATATGACTAGGCTACATCGTTCATCCCAATGTTAAAATTAGTTACACATCATGATTGTAGAACAAAAACAATAAAATATAACGTTCATTGAAAATAACAAAGAAGAATGGAAAGATTGCACGAATTATCAATTCTTCAAGTATCTTCAATTTACGCCCCTCTGCGATGCTTGAATCTCCAAAAATTTTAATTAAAATCTCTGTTGTGGCTCGTTCTATGGAGAGGAAAAGGTCTGATTTTCGTGCAAAGAGGTTGTATTTATAGTTGGTGAAGAGATCAAGTTGAAGAAGGAAAGAAATTCATCAAATCCGCGCGCGAGTCTTTTTTGGTATCTGCACAGCGTTCAGTATTTCGACCATATCTTTCTCTTTCCTTATCCGATTAAGGTGATTCAAATTGAGTTAGAAATATAACTTAAAGGGCTACAATTATTTTTGAAATAGGATTTTCCTAATTCGAACTTTTACTGCCCCAAAATTTGGTCTCAAAGTCCGACTAGAATTCTGTCCAGAATCTTCTAGGATTGGAATCAATTTTATGGTAATATTCTTATCATATTTCATTCATTTTTGACTTCTACTTGCATCCAATTAACTCCTAAAAATCCTCAAAATATCTTCTTATTATCCAAATCAATCATTGGATATTTTCAAGTTGGTCCCTCATGTTTAATTTGCTCTTCAGTCCTTCAACTTCCAATTGCAACAATATAGTCCCCATACTTTGGAATCTTCTCAATTCGCTCGTTTCAACTCTCAATTCCTTCAACTGGATCCTCCAACTTCTTATTCCTTTACTTCGGCACATTGCATCTTTCCGATTGACATCACAAACATATCAATTGCTCATTTTAACTCCAATTAGCATCCAATTATGCATTTTTCTCATCAATTACTTCATTCTTCGCATTTTGGGATATTTTCTACAAAGTAAACAAATAAATATAAATTAAATAGCATATACTCTAAAACGAAAATAAATTATTCTAATTTAGACATATAAATAAGTGTATAAAATACACTTATCAAATTCTAATTTGACTAAAATTCTAAAATAGGCAAACAAATAATTAAAAATAAAATTTAACCTAAAAATACGCAAAAACCCTAATTTACGTCTGCATAATTGACTTGCTGTTTTGAAGCCCCAAATGATGGAATTTGGCCATAAAATCAGTTGGCTCAAGGGCTTTAGCCCATGAGTTTTGCTTAGTGGTCCATTTCTATTCGAAAAACACATATTATGCATCTAATTCCGACATGATTGACTGGATTCCACTTTATTTGGCTTGAATATTTAACTTTTTCCGTCAAGCCTACAATGACTCCGATTGTCGAGGGTCCGGAACACATCAGCTCAATTACACATTCTTTGTGGGATAATATAGAGAAATAGTCATTTATAGTAAAGCATAATTACCAGCATGACCCAGAACTGGAATTTTTGTTGAAGCCTTGATTTGAGAAACAAGTTTATTGCTGCCTCTTGGAATCACAAGATCAATCACGTCATCCAGCTACAATCAAAATGTTAACCCCCAGTTTCAATTCATGTATCACACAACCACAATAATTAGATAAAAGCATTTCGGAATCATAATGGATATTCACAGTTCAAGCCACCTTGAGCAATTCAGGGATCTCTTCTCTAGAAGTCACCAGTCTAATGAGTCCCTCACCAACATTTTTTGGGATGGCAGAAGTGATTACTGAAGACAATAAAAAATGAGTGAGAACTTCATAATAACCATGACAACATAATGCTATTAACTTTGGGAAATTCATAATAACCATGACAAAATAATGATATTAACTTTGGGTGGTGATGACTCTAAAAAAACTAATAATTCACAAGATTAAACCTTGTGCAAAATTGCATTTGATCGCCTGGCCTCTTTTCCCCCTTTTAACAGAAGCCCATTCCCACTTCAGATTGCTAATGAAGCTATCTGTTCCAATCAATAGAATACCATAAGTTTTTACAGTTGAAGACACAAAAATGTTTGTCCACGGCTGTGGTTGAACAAATCAACACTCAGTTGGCTGATAGTAATTTATTCAACTTTGTTTGTAAGAACAGACAATAAGTTCGTGAAGAAACAAAGAAAAATATGGACAAAATCAGAAAGTAAATCACCATCCAAATTGGTCAATAGTGTTCCAAAACTTGTTGGATTTTACAAGTTTTTAAGATTATTTTTGAACAGTTGCCCAAATAGCCATATCATATGAAATAACTGAAAGACAACTTTACAGAGTTCATTGGTAACATTCAGAAGGGAAATATTTTTTCAATCAGATAAAGCTTTAAGCTAAAGCATGGAACTTAGATGGCTGGTCATGCCTAGCTTGCACTTAAAGGAGCTCCTATTTCCAGAGCGATGAAAAACCAGTACTAGTTAGAAGAAAGAAAGGTAGATCAAAATTAACATGATTGAAGTAATTGCTAGAGGTTTGGTTTATTTGGATGTTCAATAAGGGTTGGCCTTGGATACAATTGAGTAGTTATTAAGGATTCACGTAAGCAATCTCAGGTTTATTGTGAACGTGCCCTAAATGTTGTTAACTAATGCTTTAAGCTAAAACATGGAACTTAGAGAAGAAATTCTGTTGTATTCTGAAAAGAAATACAAAGGGGACAAAAAGAAACATATTTTAAAAAACTTAACATGGCTGCATAAACTATTGTCCAATCATGTTGCTAAAATGAAGTTATCTAGGAAAGATTATGATGGCATCCTATTTAAAGAATCACCAAAACAAACACAAAAAATCACATCATGGGGTGATATTCAACATATAGTTGCAAACATAGTTTTAATGCCATAAAAATATGAGATCAATCTATTGCATAACCACATTCTTTCTGATAGCAAAAAGGTCAATTAATTTACCTGAACTAGTGCATCAGGTCGAGACTCAAAGATAATCAAAAGAACGCCCAAGGGAGATGACGACTTCTCCAATACGAGTCCTTCTGAGAGCTGCACATTATTAGTCAATAACAATCTTTATGCCCAAGAAATATTAATTAATCATGGTTATAATACTTTTGCACATTTTTTCTATGCAGGGAACTTGAATTTGCACAAGAAAGCACAGCTATCTCACGAGCTTTTGGAGCTCACCTCGTCTTGAGCTCTATCAAGCCAGAATGGAGTGTGTTGGCAATTTATCTGAGCTAAAGCTTGGAGATGGCAAGCTCATGAGTTTATAATTGTTTTCATGTATTCAAAAATTGAGGACTAATATATGAAATTTCTCAAGCTCAAAGCTTGCATAGGGTCTCAAAATTCACTTAAATCAAAATCAAGATCCTCTTGAACTCCAATTTATATTTAGGCACCAATATTTGGGCTTCATCATGATTTATCCTAGTCTATAATACTCGGGCAGGATATTGACCATTTTTTTGACAATTATACTTTCTCATAAAAAATACTACTTTTTTCTACAGTAATCAATCTTAACTATCCAAAAAAGTCAAGCCCAGAATTTTTTAATTTTATACTCACTTTTTAACTACACAATTTCCCAAAACTACTATTCAAAACTCTTTTTTTTTTTTTTCAAAAAGAAAGGCAATCAAACAAGGGCTGGGTCCTAAAATTGTCTGGTATTCTCCTTGAGCTCAGCTCATGTAAATAAACTTCTTCACACACTTCTCCTAGAAGCTGAAGTAGTGTCCCATGTTTTGGATGGTGCATAGCTTAAATTAGGAGCCATGTAGCAATTTCTTGACTAGGCAACACACACCATTTCCTAATTTTTCCAATACTAGCAAAGGGCTACAAAAAACATGGAAGTCCCTTAAAAGTCTGAGTAGTTTATATGTACTCCACATTCTATTAATTATTATCATCAATACCAGTTTCCCTACCTCTGTTCTCTTTGTAACACGCCCAACTGGCTCCTCCATGTTTGCAAGCAAACGGATAGCATTTGCAAGACTTGAAACCTGTAATAACAAAAGCTATTTAGAGAAAGGAAGAGAGAGGGAATGAAAGTCATAGTTGTGATAACAATTCGTTCAAAAGATATTACATGCCTTAAAAAGAATCAGGTAGTGTCTTACCTTAGCAGGCTTCAAAGCTAGCCTAGATACCAAAGATTTTTCATACCCAGCTTGCTGTGCCTCAGCAACATCAGCTTCATTCTCAGCAATAATTAGTTTCTCATTTGCTTCCAGTGCATCAGCGATATCCATCAGAATTTTACTCCTTTCTTCTAAGGATATGGCCTGAAGGGTAAAGAATTAAAAATTGATCACATTTGTTCTGATACCCGAAATTCATCCTCAGATTGCTCCTCAATTTTTCTTACCTGCAAACGTCTAGAACTTTCCCTAGCTGCAACTGCCATCTCTCTAGAACCCACTTCTCCAAGTGACCCCCATTTATTAGCATCCTGATGACATAGCGTACCAATTCGCTTCCCATTTTATACTTTCAAAATATTGTCCGCGGCAAAGCCACTACATCCATGGTAGGAAAGAGATGGGGGCGGAATGAGTTTAAATTATACTAAAATGGAAGCACCAAAAAGCATAAAACAGCAACAAACACTTAATAACCAATAAGTTGTCAGCATCACACAACAGATTTAAAGGTATAAACTTCATAGAAGACATCAACCTGACAGAGGACTGAGAAAAGGTTTTCATCATTTACCATCCATCTACAAACTCATGAGAAGCATATTAATATTCAGCCCCTGTTTTGTAACGAAGTCAAAGATTTTAATTCGAGTCAATAGTTAATTTCAACAATACATTTCGTGGATCCCATAACTTTTTAGCCACATATTTCATCAACTTTTATCAAAAATTACTAAAAATCTAATTTTAATCCCCACCAAACAGGGCCTGTTAGATCCCCATTATTTTTAACTCATTTTTTTACGGTACTCAATTTTAACTACACATTTTTAACAATAAAATATTTTACACATAAACACAAAATTTTTCTCTCATTTTCAAACACACAATATCCTATTAATCACTATTTAAACTCTTTTTTGGCCAAATAATGGCAATCAAACAGAGGCTTGATATTAATTTGATCCAAGTAGTAGGTTAATCTTTTTTTCTTTTTTAACTTCTGCAAACTATTTCTTACTGCTTGCTCAAATTTTAGAAATCAGAAACATATTGAAATACTTTCTGAACATTGATACCATCATTTTGCAGCACCAAATTTCGAATGGAATTAGAGAACAACAAATTCAGTGGTCCAGTGCTATAAAAGACTGCTGAAAACTAGTCTTCCTACAATCAATTACCTTTACTTAGTTGTACAGTTATTTACAATGTTACATGCAGTGAGTAATTTTGCTAAGTAATAGTGTAGGACAAAACCAAGTTTGATTGGGATTAGTTTCCTATTTTAAGTCTATTTGCTTTTACTTATTTTAGTTGTAATAGGTTTTATCTCTTTTTATTCTTTTAGAATAGAAGTTATTTTCTTTATTAATTAGAATAAGATTTCTTCTTTGTTGTGAATTAGGATTTTAGTTTGTTCACAAAATATAGAAACTAAAGATTGAAATACAAGATAATGAAGTAACACTTCCCTTGATTTTGCTCCAAAAGTTCTTCCACTTTCCTTTGTATTTCCAAGATTAAAGATATTTTTTTCCTGTAACTACAAAGACAGTTACAAAGACACTGTGCACTTTTTCAATCAATTCAATACAAGAGATTATTCCGTACAAAGTTCTTAGGTTTTTCAAGAATTTTAATATTGTTTTCGCACCATATTGGTATCACGGCAAGGTTTTCCCTTGGTTGATGGCTACTTATGGTGGTAGTGGTATGCATCTTCGCGACGATGTTCGGAGGATTGCAAAGCCAACCTTGGTCAATAATTTGGAACGAAGGATAGATATATTTAAAGGCGCAGCTGACAAAAATTGGCAGACTTTAACTGCTATAAATGTTGATTGTTTCAACAAGCTTAGAACAAAGCAACAGGTGGCTAGAGAATATTCTCGAGCCTCAAATAAGTTTGAATACACACGTTATGAATGAATTTTCGAAGGTCTATCACGATGATTACAAGTTGACTTCGACCAAATAGTAAATTTTGATACAAAGATTCATGCAATTGCGGAGAATAAAGAGATGAACATTTGGTCAATATGTGACATGAAAGAAATATTTGAATCTTTTTACCCGATTGATTGATTTTCTTTTCTTCAACAAAACTCAAGGATTAGTTTTCTTTAATTGGAGGGGATTGATGTAGGACAAAACTAAGTTTGATTGGGATTAATTTTTTATTTCGTAAAATATTAGTTCCATATTTTAAGTCTATTTGCTTTTATCTAGTTTAGTTGTAATAGGTTTTATCTCACTTCAAAAAATGCCTAAAAGTACAACACTTTTTCAATCAATTCATCAATTCAATACAAGATATTATTCCTTACAAAGTTCTTAGTTGTTTAAAGTTTTATTCTTGTTCCAAGAATTCTAATATCGCTTCCGCACCAAATAGCCCAAACTGATTGGATTTGGGTCCACAATTGCTTTCACTTCCATTGCATGCTTTCACATAATATTGCCAAATCATTTTATTAGACCACAGATAAGAAATATCTTTTGACTTCTGTGAAGTTTCTAAACTCAGAAATGGCAAAGGCTTAAACACAGTTAATTCAAAAGAAGCATTAAGAATTCACAAAATCAGCAATAGTTTGTTGCGTGGATTAGAATTGATGTCTAATGCGTGTTCAGATCCAGATGTTTAAACTTTTTATGGGAAGGCAGTTTACCTAGTGATAACAACTGGGATCCCAGCATGAGCAGCATAAACAGCAGCTTTTACTTTGGCTGTCATGCCCCCTCTTCCCACCCTGGACTTGTCTCCAAAAGTTATTACTCGTTCATGTCTTTCCTTAATGTAAGTATGAATTAACGCGGAATTTGGATTGCTTGGAGGGCCACTGTAGAGACCCTCTACATCACTCAACAGAATAAGGAGGTCAGCTTTCAATTCCAGTGCTAGTAGAGCTGATAAACTGTCATTATCCCAAAATATTCCAGAAGAGTCCTATACAGCTGCACAATGTAGGGTGGAGTAATATGAGATGTTGTGCTAAAAAAAATCAAGAATATTGTAAAGAACACAGTGATAAGCCAATTACAATTTAAAAATGTGTATGAAAAGAAAAGACCCCAATGAGTCCGGAAAAATAGTAAAGCATGATATATACAACCCCCATATTCCCACTTATTTATAAGGAAAAATAATTTAACATTTGTAAAAGTTTATACATACGAGTTCAAGCAGGCATTAAGGAAGCCTAGTGATAAGTGTATTTTATACACTTATTTCTATCCTAAAAGTATGATTTTATATGTTTGTTTTAGAATATTTGCTATTTATTTTGTGTTATTTGTTTATATTTCAGAAATAATCCCAAAGTCGAGAAAACAATGGAATTGGAGCAAAAACAAACAAATTGGATGACAAAAGAACCAAAGTATGCAAATCAAGAATAGATGAAGTAGATCAAGGGTCAATTGAAAGAAAAGTCAAAGAAAGAACCAAATTGGTAGATTTCAGAAGTTCAAGGACCAAATTGCAAATATTCGATAGTTGATTCGGATCAAGATAAGATACTTGAGGACTTTTAGGAGTCAAGTGGATTCAATTAGATGGCAGAAAGGAATGAAATATGGAAGAATTGTAGCCCTTTACGTTATCTTTCTAACGGACTTTGAAGCACCTCAATCGGATAATGGAATAGAAAGATATGATCAAAATACTAAATGCTGTGCAATAAAAGGATGATGACCAAATTGCTGAAATTTAAAGAAGAAAAATGTAGCTGCCGGTATAACCGTGCGGCCGCACGATTGAAAAAGCGTGCGGTCGCACGGTCAAAAAAATTAGCGACTGAAGTTTACCTGCAGAGTCATGCGATCGCGCATTTCTGAACCGTGCGGTCGCACGGTAGTCCCGACTGGGCCGCAGCTGGGCTTTTTGCGCGGAATTCTACCAGACCTAAGGCACGAAATTAGGGGTTCCCAATCTTCATAATTTATGCAAAAACGCTGTCGAAGTGCCGAGGAATCCAAACCACGCCAAGATCAAGATTGAAGATACAATTGCAAGGAGGTGAATTGGGTTACATCTTTTCATATCGCTTGTTATTTATTTTCTAGTATGTTTCTAGGCTAGGTTAATTGTGTTGGAATTGTGATGAAGTTTTGATTTCTTGACTCCATATTTTAATCTATTATTTAATTTATGCAATTCATGATTTTGAGCAATTGAATTATGCTTTTTCTATCATGCAATTACTTGATCACTAGTTGTATGATTTTAGGTTGTGATTTCTTAAGTTCGAAAGATTAGGATTTCATTAGACTTGTTTCGATTGCCACAAAGTCCGATAGGGGATAGAAATATACCCCTATACTTTGTGTTATCTGGTATAATATTCATAGTTATTTTAATGCTTTCTTACACATTCGTATTCAACATAGAAATATAGTTGGGTCGTGTGTAGGAATAGAAGTTATTGCTTGTCCGAAAGGAAGTTTTAACAACATTAGGAATATGGATTTTCAAAACCCGTGAATTGTATTTAAATAATTGGTTAAGATATGGATGATAGAGTCAAAATGGATTCATAATTCTAACGCATTTATTTTCATTCGTTTAAAATCAAATTTGTCAATTTTTTAGTTTAATCTTTGTTTTAGTTTTCAAAATCAAAATTCTCAAATCAAAGCAAATCTCTAGTTCCGGTTAAGGTAATAATCTAAAATACAATTTAACACAATCTCTGCGGGATCGATACTTGGACTCACGTCCACTTTATTACTTGCGCAACCCGTGCACTTGCGGATCGTCGTCAAGTTTTTGGCGTCGTTGCCGGGGATTGTAGTTTAAATTTATTCTTAGATTACTTTCACTAATTCGGACTTTTACCGCTTTATTTTTATTTTTAGTTTATTTCTGTTATTTTAAGTTTCTTTTTAGTTCGTTCACTATTTGTCATATTTTCTTCTTAGGTCTTGATACTCAACATTCGAGATGGCTGTGGTTGACTTCAACGCAATGTCTGTACGTGATTTTCTCATAAGGGAACAACTATTGATAGCTCAAGGAGTTGAAGAGGATGATATGCTAGTAGCAGATTTTATCATAGGAGAGCGACTACGAGATTTAAAAGCCAAATATGAAGTTAATGAAGCTATCCTGGATACATTACCTGCTTCATTATTTGTCTCACTCTCAACTAAATTTGATGTGCTTGATTTTCCATGTGAGGTATTTCTTTTTCCAAGCGTAAATGAACATCAATTAAGGGAATCACCTCTACCGGGCTTTCAACAAACAGACCAAGTGGAGAATAATTGTCATGAAGATGCCACTGTCTCATTGTCAACAATTCAGGATCTGGACATCAAGCTCAAAGAAAATTCAATCAAAGAAGAAAATCATATGAAAATAGAGGAGTTTATCACAATAAGGGAAACAAAAACAGAGACATTGAAAGATGCAGACTGTACCATGCAATCCTCCAACTCCATTGACTACGCAATAATTGATTTCGTCATTGGCACAGACGAGATGATTGAAGTTTATGTATTGAAGTTTGAATCAATTTGTGACATCAAGATACATGACATAGGCAAGGTGAGCTTTTGGAGTAGGAATGAAAATTGGTACAAGTTCAACCGACACAAGGGAAGAAGGTCTTCAAAAGCCTTGTTTAAAGTTCCTTAAACGACCAACGCAATTTGCAAAAAGTCTAGCTCTAGACTATAAATTAAGCGCTTGTTGGGAGGCAACCCAATTTTTCAAACCCTTTTCTTTAGTTATTTTGTTTATTGCTTTTGAGTTATTTTATTGCTTGATTGTTGTTTAGTTACTTGACATTGCATTTTAGGAGCACTAGTGTATTTAGAGTGCATGCATTGAGTTGTTATGTGCTTTAGATAATTCTAGTATTCTATTTTGCACATTTTTGCACTTTTAGTTTCCATTGCATTATTATTTGTTTTGTCATTTTTATTACAATCTTCCACTTGAGAATCTAGCTTAGGACATGTACATATAGTTTAGAAGTTGGTTGCATGCATTTGGATGTGTTTAGGAGTCGAAAACGGAGTCGAAAATCGAAAAATGAAAAAATTTCAGGACATTGCCTTTTATACCGTGCGGTCGCACGGTTCAATACTGGACAGTTTTGGAAGATTCATTTATATGTTGAATTCTCTCATTTTAACCACTTTCAAACCCGTTTTACCTCTCTCAAATCATCCCACATTGAGTCCCCAATTAGTCTCCATTACTTGCACATCATTTTAACTCTATTCCATGTCTTGGATTGCATCAAAAACATTCAAGAGGTATGGATTTCTACACAATTTCACAAAATCATGCATAATCTTTTGTTCCTCATTCTTTTTGTAAATTGTGAAATTGTGGATAGTTGATGATGGGTTTAGGCTAGGATTGGAGATATTGAATTGTGATTTGTAGGAGAAAAAATTTGGGTAAATTAAAGTCTCCAACTCTATGTTCTCCATTGATTTTTTCATGTGCCTATAAGGTGTTTGAATAAATGTCACAATGAATGTTTTGTTTAGTTTTTGAAATTCTTTTTGGATGATCACCTTCATTACATATTATACATCATTTGTGCATCGTTCAATCCATGTTTACACTGATTTAAAGCATGAAACTCAACTTGAACATCATTGCACTACATGGCACCTCATTGCAAGGCCATTGCAGGCACCACTGCACCAGTGCACCTGTTTTCAGCTTCACTGCATTTACTTTGTCACATCTTTTCATGACCCAAATGAACTTCAAACTTGCTAAATTTTTGATATGTTGTAGACCAAGTTATGTACTTTCATATGCCCGGGACATGTCTCAGGAAATTTACACTTTTTCAAGGTGATGTCAAGGGTTTAAAATCAGTGGTCGACCACTTTTCAAAAATTTCATAATTTTTCCTAAGTCCTTGTTTGGGTGTGTTGCGTTGATTTTCTTTAGTTCCTATGTAATAATTATGCTTCTAATGATCATTAATGTTTATTTGCAAGGAACATATCATCATGGGACAATTCACGTCAAACATGGAAAAAGAAGTAAGGGGTCATCTCATCCAACAAAACATGCAAGTCAAAGCTTCAAAAATGGGAATATCAACTCTCCAAACCCGGGAAGTACATTAACCCTCTTTGTTATTTCTGTGTTTATTTTCTTTATGTGTTTCGAATACATTGAGGACAATGTATGATTCTAGTTTGGGGGTGGGAATTTCATTCATATGCTTTCATGTACGCATTCATTCGATTTTGGATAGAAAATTCAAATATATTGAAAAAATGTGAAAAAATCATAAAAAGTGAAAATTTTGAAAAATTTTGTTAACTTATTTATTGCTTATGACATGATTTGAATTGAATTTTGTGCTTTAGTTAGAAAATTGGACAACATGCGAACTAAATTTTTTCTAAACATTCATCCATGTAAGACTTTAATCAAATTGGAGCACATAGCCAATTTCAAGTAAAAACTTGTGTAGGGAGATGCTTGATACTTGTGGGGTAAACTTGTGCACTTTGAACATAGAATTGATTGAAAAATCTCAAACCTTAAGTAATTTAGATCCCGACTTGAAATGTAGAACCAAACTGCTCAAGAACAGTTTGGGGGTGGGAAGGTTAGTATGAGTATGCATTGATGGATTTAAGATTTGGAGTTTTTAATTGTACATCTTTAGTGTAAGGGATTTCGATCAACGGGTATAAACCATAATAACCATCATAAAAACAGAAAAATGCTGAAGGTCTTATTCTACTCTTCAAATGCCTTTTTGACTCGAGCAAGTAAGTCTGAGGGATTCTCTGAATCTGGTACCCTAAACTCAACTGAGTTGGGAGTTTCCGACCTAAAGCTCGCTACAGTGGTCAACTAGAAAGCAAGTACGGAGAGTGGACTTACACATAAGACGTTAAAACATCTTTAACTTTTCTGTTTAAGCCTTTATGACTCGGGTAATTAAGTCTGAGGGGTTCTCTGAACCTAGTACCCTAAGCTCAACTGAGTTGGGAGCTGCCGACCTAAAGCTCGCTACAGGGGTCATATAGAAAGCAAGTATGAAAAGTATTGCACAAAGATGGTAAAAGACAAGGACATTAAAAGAAAAAGTCGTCCATATGAAAGAAAAATAGAATAAAATGGTATAAGCTTTGTTGGTTGAAATTCCTAACACTTTGTTAATTATTCTTGGTCTGTCATGCATACTTGTCTAGTCCTAACTGCCTTGTGTGGAAAAATGCAATGTATACATGTTTAGAAACCACATCAATAGGAAAGACCTCGGGATATGAGAGAAAAGCAGTAAGGTTGTGATCATCCATGAGAAGGTAAGGAAAATCAAAAGAAAATCATTGTTGACCAAATGGGATTCAGGCTTACTCTTGCACAAAAAGTCACACATTGTCAAGTTTATTTTTGCATAAGTTTGGATCTGATTTTGGCTATTCACACACACACACAATGAAGTTGAGCATCGGATGAATGAAAATATTTTATGTTGTTCATATTTCTTTTTCTAAAGTGAATCGTCAATTTGGATTGTTGAAGTGCATGGTAAATAAGTTGACAAAAGCAAAAACATTTTTTAATTTGCATTTTTAATTTTATAGTTTATTTTTATTTTTTGTTCGAGGACGAACAATAGTTCTAGTTTGGGGTGTTGATAAGTGTATTTTATACACTTATTTATATCCTAAAAGTATGATTTTATATGTTTGTTTTAGAATATTTGCTATTTATTTTGTATTATTTGTTTATATTTCAGAAATAATCCCAAAGTCGAGAAAACAATGGAATTGGAGCAAAAACAAGCAAATTGGATGACAAAAGAACTAAAGTATGCAAATCAAGAATAGATGAAGTAGATCAAGGGTCAATTGAAAGAAAAGTCAAAGAAAGAACCAAATTTGTAGATTTCAGAAGTTCAAGGACCAAATTGCAAATATTCGATAGTTGATTCGGATCAAGATAAGATACTTGAGGACTTTTAGGAGTCAAGTGGATGCAATTAGATGGCAAAAAGGAATGAAATATGGAAGAATTGTAGCCCTTTACGTTATCTTTCTAACGGACTTTGAAGCGCCTCAATCGGATAATGGAATAGAAAGATATGATCAAAATACTAAATGCTGTGCAATAAAAGGATGAGGACCAAATTGCTGAAATCTAAAGAAGAAAAATGTAGCTGCCGGTATAACCGTGCGGCCGCACGGTTGAAAAAGCTTGCGGTCGCACGGTCAAAAAAATTAGCGACTGAAGTTTACCTGCAGAGTCATGCGATCGCGCATTTCTGAACCGTGTGGTCGCATGGTAGTCCCGACTGGGCCGCAGCTGGGCTTTTTGCGCGGAATTCTACCAGACCTAAGGCACGAAATTAGGGGTTCCCAATCTTCATAATTCATACCAAAACGCTGTCGAAGTGCCGAGGAATCCAAACCACGCCAAGATCAAGATTGAAGATACAATTGCAAAGAGATGAATTGGGTTACATCTTTTCATATCGCTTGTTATTTATTTTCTAGTATCTTTCTAGGCTAGGTTAATTGTGTTGGAATTGTGATGAAGTTTTGATTTCTTGACTCCATATTTTAATCTATTATTTAATTTATGCAATTCATGATTTTGAGCAATTGAATTATGCTTTTTCTATCATGCAATTACTTGATTACTTGTTTTATGATTTTAGGTTGTGATTTCTTAAGTTCGAAAGATTAGGATTTCATTAGACTTGTTTCGATTGCCACAAAGTCCGATAGTGGATAGAAATATACCCCTATGCTTTGTGTTATCTGTTATAATATTCATAGTTATTTTAATGCTTTCTTGCACATTCGTATTCAACATAGAAATATAGTTGGGCCGTGTATAGGAATAGACGTTATTGCTTGTCCGAAAGGAAGTTTTAACAACATTAGGAATATGGATTTTCAAAACCCGTGAATTGTATTTAAATAATTGGTTAAGATATGGATGATAGAGTCAAAATGGATTCATAATTCTAACGCATTTATTTTCATTCGTTTAAAATCAAATTTGTCAATTTTTTAGTTTAATCTTTGTTTTAGTTTTCAAAATCAAAATTCTCAAATCAAAGCAAATCTCTAGTTCCGGTTAAGGTAGTAATCTAAAATACAATTTAACACAATCTCTGTGGGATCGATACTTGGACTCACGTCCACTTTATTACTTGCGCAATCCGTGCACTTGCGGATCGTCGTCACCTAGACTTGCAAGTGAAGTGTGTGGAAAAGGAAAAAAAAAAATGTAAAACTTGCACATATATGGAACCCATTCTCAGAAACCTCTCATGTGACCTAGATAGAAATGGCACTGACCTAGCCAACTTTACAATAAAAGCAACACAAAATAATAGTAAGCAACTGAACGGAGAATAATACCTCATAAGGAGCTTTCCTTGTACTGACAGCATTATTTTCATTAAATATAGGAATAACCTTTAGAGATGCTAAAGTTTTTACTGTCTCATTAAGTTGTCTCCTAAATTCCAGATCTCTAAAATCATTGTCGGTAACTAAAAGCTGTGCCGATGACATATCCAACTGCATATGAGAAACATAACCATAATGATCCAATGATAAGCATAAAATAACACATTCATTAAAGGAAGATTTATATTTTTTTTAACTACCACAAGGGAACTAATTATCAGACTAATTATCATGATAAGGTACCTATGTTGTGATTTTACCTGGCTGAACAAAGTATCATAGAGAGCCATGAGACTGTTCTGTCCAACAGGTGCACAAGCTTTCCCATCAAGTTCCATCTATGGTTTCTGGAGGTCGGCAAAGCTGCAGAAAACCCAAATCAGAATTATTGTTAACTCTATAACTGAAAAAGATTCAACATTATTCAGTGAAGGTCCATGATATATAATCTTTATTGGAACTTCCAGAATTGAAATTAAATGAAATCCAGCTGCAAGATCCATCAAACAAATCGGCAACACAAGTGTAGTGATGCTTAAAAACCAAACAACATTAATCTTTAGGAACGACAATCATCGCCCCTGAAAGTGTACAAACCTATTGGGGCGACATTGTCGCCCCTATAGATATATTCAAAAATTTTTAAAAAATTATCTATAGAGGCGACCATGTCGCCCCTACAGATCTAATTTCTTAATAAAAAAAATATTTTTTTACAATAATCCCAGCACAAAAATCCTGTCCATCACCAAGCAAAGCCAATCTTGATTCTTGGCACACTCAAACCAAATTTCTGTAAACTTCCATTTCAAAGAAAAAAAATCTGCAAACTATTGTCCATCACCAAGATAAAGTCAAATTTGTGCAAACTCTTCTCAATTATATCAAATTCATCTTCTTCCAACTCAACTTCTGTGCCTATTACACGACGGCCAGATTTTAGTAACAAAAAAAAAAATTTTGACTGCAAATATTACCTGATTTTACTTAACCATCGGGTTCCTACATATACATCAAGACCCAAATGAGAATAAAATTCCCCCGATGGATGAATTTTCCTTCCAAACAAAGAATAACAAATTGTTAAATAGAGGGTAGATTCAAAAAACTCATTTCTGATCTGGTTCAATCTTGGTTCGAATCTTCTCTTCCAATACAGAGATCTCCATGTTGATGTTGAATATTATATTGTCCAGCTTTTTTGAAATCACTTCCATTTGGGCTGCCAATTGCGTAACTGCATCGACATTGTGGACACCAGATACTTTTCTTGGAATTTCCCTTTCAGTAGGCCACATCGCCTGGTTCTCCGCAATTCTCTCATATAGTTCATGTGCTCGGTCAATATCTAATCTCATTACTGATCCCCCTGCTGAAGCATCAAGCATATTGCGGTATTCAGGATGCAATCCTAAATAAAAGATGTAAACCTGAGCATTTTTTGGTATGTCCAAATTTGGACACTTTCTAAAATAGTCCTTGAATCTCGTCCATGCCTCAGGGTAACTCTCAAGGTCTCGTTATTTGAAAGTGTGAACTTCATTTCTGATTTGGAGAACTCGAGATGGAGGGAAAAATTTCATGGTGAATTTTTGCACCATATCATTCCAAGATACAATGCTTTCAGGAGCTAATGAGCGTAGCCATTCCCTAGCATTATCTTTTAAAGTATGAGGAAACAAACGCATTCGAAAAGCGTCTGCTGACATCCCTTCGTGACTGATTACATCGCATAGCATTAAAAAGGCTTGAATGTGCTCATGCGGATTTTCAGTCGCCTTACCAAAGAACTTGATGTCTTGATGATTTTGAAATAAGTTTATGACATCAGGTCTAAGATGGTAATTTGCCTGCCCGAATGGTGGATAAACAATAGTTTGTTGTACATGGGCGAGCGCGGGATTTACATAATCCCCAACCAGCGCTTGAACATTATCGTGAACTACTCCTGGTTGAATTTGCACTTCTTGCTCATGAGGAGCAAGTGGCAATTGATTTTGATTTTGATTATTTTCCATATCCCTGTTTTCTCTTTGTTCTTTTCTACGTTGTCTAAAGGTTCTCTCTATTTCAAGATCTATTGGTAATAGTTCAGGCTCGTTAAAACCTAGCATATACTACTCAATGACCAATGTGAAGAGAAAAATAAGGAATTATGAATAACCAAAACAAAGTAAAAATAAAAATAAAAATAATGAAAACTAAAAACTAAAAATCAAAATTTAATTGAATTAAAGGTAAACTAATAATTATACTAAATCCGTTATTCCCCGGCAACGGCGCCAAAAACTTGTTCGGTTCGAATCCCGCAAGCGCACGGGATCGTTGACAAGTAATAATTGTGATGAGTTGAGAGTATCGTTCCCACGAGGAATAATGTTTAGTCCTAATTACTAATCTATCGTCGATTCAATTAATTGAAACAATTAAAATAAAAAAATGATTTTGTTTGTCAATCTATTCTAAAAAATTGCAATAAATAAAACTTAAATAAAAACAAATGTTTGGGAGTAAAATATGAATGGAGAGCATGTATTGGAATCCGAATCCACTTGTTATCACCTATCTCAATTCAACAATTCGTAGTTTAAATCATTCATGCATTTCTTGACAATCGATAATTCACATACAATTAATTTTCTTTTCCAAGACAAATTAAATATATCACAAACATGAAACGAATCTATTCCTAGTCCTAATACGAATGTTTAGAACACATTAAATCGCATAATTATCAATTAGATTGCACATGTCATAGTGTTATTCCTAACATCTAGTGTTCATGTGTTGATCATGCAATGTTCCAACTTATTGTGACTTTTCCAAGACTACAACAAGTAACGATATATTTAATTGGTGGCCAATCAATCAAATAATAACAATAAAGCATGCAAGATCAATCAAGACAACACAAGAAATTATTAAACTACTAATTATCGAATCAAAATAAATTAATAGCAAATTTCATCTTCATCCAATACATTAATTAAATTAGCCTAGCATCTTAATATGTAAATCAAACACAAAGAATTTGAAGAATATCACCCGGTTCATCCAAAAAAATTTGCCAGCAGCCTGCTTTCTCAATTAATTCCAAGCCAAACAAAACCAACCACTTTTTTTTTTTTGCCAAGAGTCAGCCTCTCTTTTTGTCTCCAATTCGTGTATATATGTTTTGTCTCCCCCCACTTTATTCCCAGTTTGCTCAGCCAAATGAATAATCCTTTATCAATTTGTGGAGTCTCCAATCATCCAACCAGCCAAGTCTTCTGCCCTCTCTCTTTTCAATTTAATAATGATGCGTGTATATATGTATCTCCCTCAAGAATTAAACTACAGCAGCCTCCACCCTTTTTTTCCAATTTTTGTGACCAGCGGCTCTTTTCTTTTTCTTCTTCTACCCCCCCCCCCTTTTTCAACTCGGCTGCCTCCCTGTGCCGTGTGTATATATATACCAATTAATTCAAGGCCCAATTGCACTAAGTAGGGTTATGTTTAAAGACTCAATTTCTCAAATAAATCAAATTGGTCCTTGTGTTTTTAATTGTGCAATACATGTCTCCATTTATGTCACTTCGAGTTCTTCAATTTTTGGAAGTTGCACTTGAGTCCCACTTTGTCCCTTTTTTGTACGGCTTTAGTCCATTTTTTCCGTTTCGCATCCAAACGCATTCAAAATTTGATTTTTCCTAAAACAAACAAAATAAATATATAATTAGCAATATCTTATTCTAAAACACTTACAATTGTCTAAATTTAAAGCCAAGATAAGTACGCAAAACGTACTTATCAAACCCCCCAAACTTAAACTCTTGTTCGTCCTCGAATAAGATAGAATAAAACTAATGAATCAAAATATCAAAGAACAAATATATATATATATATATATATATATATATTTTATGTCAACATGTATACCATATCCCTCAATAATCCAGATCAATTTGTACTTTAGCAAGAGTTATGAACAATAAGGTAAAATAATTTTAGTTATCTTATGCCAGATTGTCAAGTGTGTGTGTGAATAGCCAATGTCAAACTCCTACTCATGTAAATGATATATTTAACATTGTGTAGCTTATTATGCAATATCAAGCCCGAATCCCATGTGGTCACCCTAATGAATCTAATGATTTTCCTTGCATCGCTCATGGATGATCACAACTTACTGCTTTTCTCTCGAATCCTAAGGTTCCTTCTATTCATGTGGTTTCTAAACATCAAAAATTTGCATTTTTCCACACCAGGTGGTCAGAATTAGCTATGTCTGCCCAAACAATCAATGGTAAGCGGTTCCCTAATCCATGCATTTAGTATCAAAGTCTCAATCAACAAGCTTATACCAAACAACATTTTTTTTTTTTTTATTATGACTTTTTTTTTTTTGGATGACTTTTTCTTTTTATATCCATGTCTTTTACCATCTTTGTGCAATACTTTTCTCATTTACGTTCTATGTGACCCCTGTAGCGAGCTTTAGGTCGATGGCTCCCAAGCCAGACGGCTTTAGGGCACCAGGTTTGAAAGACCCCTCAGACTTAATTACTCGAGTCACATAGTCAACATCAAAAAGTTAAAAATGTTTTATTGTCTTATGTGTAAGTCCACTCTCCGTACTTGCTTTTTAATTGACCCCTGTAGCGAGCTTTAGGTCGGTGGCTCCCAAGCCAGACGGCTTTAGGGCACCAGGTTTGAAAGACCCCTCGGACTTAATTACTCGAGTCAAAAAGGCATTTGAAGAGTAGAATAAGACCTTCGGCATTTTTCTGTTTTTATGCCGGCAATGGTTTATACTCGTTGACCAAGACCTCTTCAACCAATGACACATTTCAGGAACTACAGACCCTTAAAAGTTCAAGCCTACCTTCACCACTTCTTTCCACCCCCAAACTGCTCTTGAGCAAGTTTAGTTTCTAAGTTTTA
The DNA here is from genome assembly GCA_963555705.1 of Ligustrum vulgare. NCBI lineage: Eukaryota > Viridiplantae > Streptophyta > Magnoliopsida > Lamiales > Oleaceae > Ligustrum > Ligustrum vulgare. Next base: position 37,230,313 of record OY743175.1, read on the forward strand.
AAGGTTGGGATGTCTCATCATCTAAGTTTAGGGATTATCAAGTCATTCCTAAGTTCAAATTGCATAAATTTGCCCCACATGTATTAAACAAATTCCTACACAAGTAATAATCCAACAATGGCTATGTGCGCGTGAAGATGAAATCTAGCATGTAATAACTAGTTCATAAAATTCTTGTTTTCATGCTGTTCAAAATTCAAACCAAAGCAAAATTTGATCCATACTATATCCTAGGCAATATACATGTCAACAAGTTTTTCAAATTTTTTCCTTTTTTTTTTTTTTTTTTTTTTTTTTTTTGAATACATGCTGAATAAAAAGAAAACTTTAGCAGAAAAATGGACTACCCACCCCCAAACTTAAAATATACATTGTCCTCAATGTATCAGATCAAGTATATAAAAAGTATAACTAGGAGAGGTTAAAGGACTTCCCTTGTCAATCTGAATGTGATGGAGATATGCATTCCCAAAGTTTCCTGATCATATTCCTGTTACAGAATCAGTCCTATCAAGGAAAACATGAAATTCAGGCATTAGAAATGTTATTGGATGAAGATGTAAAAATAAATAAATAAATCAAACTAACGCATATAAAGCTGAATAAATAAAAGAAAAGAAAATTGGGTTGCCTCCCAACAAGCGCTTGTTTATAGTCATTAGCTTGACTTTGATATTTTGGCTACTCTTCATTTGGATTTTCAAGTGGTAGGATTGTCTTCTCATTGGAGTAATCACCCCCCCCCCCCTCAATAAGCTTTCAACCTTTGGCCATTAATCTTGAACCGTCTCAAATGATCTTGTGAAACAACCTCCACTGCCCCATAAGGATAAACAGCTACAACTGTGTATGGACCTGACCATCTGGATTTCAACTTCCCTGGAAAGAGCTTGAGGCGAGAATTGAACATCAAAACTTGTTGACCAACCACAAACTCTTTTTCTTTGATATGCTTATCGTGCCACTTTTTTGTCTTTTCCTTATACAACTTGGCATTCTCATATGCCCCCAATCTAAATTCGTCAAGCTCATTTAGTTGTAGGATTCTCTTCTTTCCAGCTGACATCATATCAAAATTCAGCAAATGTGTTGCCCAATATGCTTTATGTTCAAGCTCTACTGGCAAGTGACATGCTTTTCCAAAGACTAACCGATAAGGGGACATCCCAATTGGTGTCTTAAAGGCTGTGCGATATGCCCATAATGCATCATCCAGCTTCTTTGACCAATCAGTGCGTGATGTATTAACTATTGCCTCAAGAATTTTTTTTAGCTCCCTATTGGAAATTTCAACCTGTCCACTTGTCTGAGGATGATAAGGTGTTGCAACTCGATGTTTGACTCCATATTTAGCTAACAATGCTGAGAATTGGCGGTTGCAAAAGTGTTTTCCTCCATCACTAATGATAGCTCGAGGTGTGCCATACCTTGAGAAAATGTTCTTCTTTATGAATTGTGTCACAACTCGTCCATCATTCGTTGGCAAAGCAACAGCCTCAACCCATTTAGATACATAATCTACAGCCACCAAAATATATTGTTGACCATATGAAGATGGGAACGGTCTCATGAAGTCAATGCCCCAAACATCAAATAACTCAACTTCTAAAATATTGTTTAAAGGCATCTCATTCTTCCTTGAGATATTCCCTTGTCTTTGGCACTTATCACACTTTTTCACTAAGGCATAAGCATCCCTAAACAGTGTAGGCCAATAAAAACCAGATTGTAAGACTTTAGCTGCTGTTTTGGTAGCTGCGAAGTGACCCCCGTATGGAGCAGAGTGACAGTGTTCTAGAATCTGTTGATGTTCTTCTTCTGGCACGCAACGACGTATGATTTGATCTGGGCCTCTTCTATAGAGGAATGGATCATCCCAAAAGTAATGCTTAAGATCACTGAAAAATTTCTTCTTCTGTTGACTTGAATACTCTGGGGGAACACAGCACTTGCCAAATAATTTACATAATCAGCATACCAAGGTGCTATCTCGATTTCCAAAAGAGTTTCATCTGGAAATATCTCATTGATTTCACCTGGAGGATCTTCTTCCTGCTGCTCCATGCGAGATAAATGATCAGCTACCAAGTTCTCACAACCTTTTTTATCCCTAATTTCCAAATTGAATTCCTACAATAGAAGTATCCATCTGATAAGTCTTGGTTTTGCATCATTCTTTTCAAACAGGTACTTCAGTGCTGAATGGTCAGTGTATACTATCACATTTGATCCAATCAAATAAGATCTGAATTTATCAAAGGCGAACACCACTGCCAAAAGCTCTTTTTCTGTGGTGGCATAATTTAACTGAGCTTCATCTAGAGTCCTGCTGGCATAATAAATCACATGTAGGATTTTGTTCTTTCGTTGCCCCAAAACTGCTCCAATTGCATAGTCACTAGCATCACACATTAATTCGAATGGATAACCCCAATCAGGTGAAGATAACACTGGAGCCGTGACCAATTTTTCTTTTAAAGTGTTAAATGCATCCAAACACTCCTCAGAAAAGTTAAAAAGGACATCCTTTTCCAACAGTGTGCAAAGAGGTTTGGTTATTTTTTAAAAATCTTTGATGAAACGCCGATAGAAACCAGCATGTCCCAAGAAACTTCTAATCCCTTTTACGATACTAGGTGGAGGTAACTTCTCTATCACTTGTATCTTGGCCTTGTCCACCTCAATTCCTCTTGCTGAAATTAAGTGTCCTAAAACAATTCCTTCCTGAACCATAAAGTGACATTTCTCCCAGTTGAGCACTAGGTTAGTCTCTTCGCACCTCTGCATCACTGTCTTTAAGTGACTTAAACATTCATTGAATGAAGACCCAAATACTGAGAAATCATCCATGAATACCTCAATGAGCTTACCCACCATATCAGAGAAGATGGACGTCATACATCTCTGAAAAGTAGCTGAAGCATTACATAGTCCAAAAGGCATTCTTCTGTATGCAAAAGTCCCATAAGGACAAGTGAAAATAGTTTTCTCCTGATCTTCTGGTGCTATGGGAATCTGATTATATCCCGAATACCCATCCAGGAAACAATAATGTGAATGCCCTGCAAGTCTTTCCAGCATTTGATCAATGAAAGGAAGGGGAAAATGATCCTTCCTAGTGGCATTATTGAGCTTGCGATAGTCAATGCAAACTCGCCAACCTGTTACTGTGCGTGTTGGAATGAGCTCATTATTTTCATTTGGGACCACTGTAATTCCTCCCTTTTTGGGAACTACATGCACAGGACTTACCCAATGGCTATCAGATATAGGATAAATCATTCCTGCATCCAACAATTTCAGCACTTCTGCTTTCACAACCTCCTGCATGTTTGGGTTCAATCTGCGTTGTCGTTCAATTGATGGTTTGAACTCATCTTCCATTAGAATCTTGTGCATGCAAAGGGAAGGACTAATTCCTTTTATGTCAGAAATTGTCCATCCAATTGCAGTTTTGTGATCTCGAAGAACTCTAAGCAATTGATCTTCTTCATTCTCGGAAAGAGAGTTAGATATGATAACTGGAAGTGTGTTCTTCTCTCCTAGGTATGCATATCGCAGATGAGGTGGAAGTTGTTTTAACTCAAGTGTTGGAGCCTTCTGAATAGATGGTAGAGATTTCTCAGAACCTTCACTCAACTCCAACATGTGTTGTTTTATGCATGGGGGAATTGCTTCCAAATCTCGAATGCATTTCTCCACTTTTTCAGAGGGACATGGACGTTTTCCAGAGTACATCATACAAGCCTCAAGCGGATCTTGATGGTGATCAAGCATGAACTCCTTTGTCAAGACTTTGTCTATTGCATCAATTTGATAGCAGGATTCGACTTCATCTCCAAATTTGATTGCGTTGAAAACATTGATCTTTAATTCTTCATCATTGATTCTGAAAATCAATTGTCCCTTCTGCACATCAATCAATGCTCTACCAGTGGCTAAAAATGGACGTCCCAAAATGAGGGGCACGTCTCTGTCTTCTTCCATGTCCAAGATTACAAAATCTGCTGGAAAAATGAATTTATCAACATTTACTAGAATATCTTCCACTATCCCCCTAGGGTGTTTGATTGACCTGTCAGCTAGCTGTAGGGTGATAGTAGTGGATTTTGCTTCCCCCAAACCAAGCTTCTTGAAAAGAGACAACGGCATCAAATTAATGCTTGCGCCTAAATCACAAAGTGCATCATCCACAAACTTGTTACCAATATTGCAGGGAATAATGAAACTCCCAGGGTCTTTCAATTTTGGTGGTAACTTGTGTAATAGCTGGGCATTTGCAAATGGTATGTTGATGTGCAATTTCTTGAACACCTCCAAAAATTTTGCAAATTGTTTATCAAGCTTGTGTATTTGCAACCTTTGTGGGAATGGAATAGGAGGTACATATGCCTTTACAGGAACAGTTGCTTTAACTTGTGGAGCTTCTGAAGCTTCTTCTTGATTTCCTTTTATTGAGTCGTCGAATTGGTCCACTTGTTCCTTTTCAGTATTAGGTACCTTCTCTGTGGCAATTGGTGGTCTCTTAACAGTTATTTCAGGTAGTTGTATACCACTTCTAGTGGTAATAGCTTGTACCTGTTCCTTAGGATTTTTCTCTGTGTTGCTTGGTAGAGTTCCTTGATTTCTGCTTTTTAATGCTACAGCCATCTGTCCCATTTGATTTTCCAAATATTTTATAGCTGCCTGTTGGTTTTGAAAAACTTGTTCAGTCTTTGCCATGTACTGTGCAAACATGTCTTCCAACGACGGCTTCTTTGGTTGCTGTTGTTGTTGAGGTTGAAAACCTGGTGGTTTTGTTTGAAAATTTCCTTCATGACTTTGACTTTGATTGTTAGACCAAGAGAAATTTGGATGATTTCTCCACCCTGGATTATAGGTATTGGAATAGGGGTTATTTTGATACTTCTGAAAATTCTGGGCATAGTTGACATTCTCACATTGCATTCCATGTGTTGAGGCTAAAGGACAGCTAGCTGTAACATGATCTGCCCCGCATCCTTCGCAAATTGGTGTTGGTTGTTGCACCATGTTCACAGGTCGAGTTAAATTGTCCAGCTTTTTTGATATCACTTCCATTTGGGCTGCCAATTGCGTAACTGCATCGACATTGTGGACACCAGATACTTTTCTTGGAATTTCCCTTTCAGTAGGCCACATCGCCTGGTTCTCCGCAATTCTCTCATATAGTTCATGTGCTCGGTCAATATCTAATCTCATTACTGATCCCCCTGCTGAAGCATCAAGCATATTGCGGTATTCAGGATGCAATCCTAAATAAAAGATGTAAACCTGAGCATTTTTTGGTATGTCCAAATTTGGACACTTTCTAAAATAGTCCTTGAATCTCGTCCATGCCTCAGGGTAACTCTCAAGGTCTCGTTGTTTGAAAGTGTGAACTTCATTTCTGATTTGGAGAACTCGAGATGGAGGGAAAAATTTCATGGTGAATTTTTGCACCATATCATTCCAAGATACAATGCTTCCAGGAGCTAATGAGCGTAGCCATTCCCTAGCATTATCTTTTAAAGTATGGGGAAACAAACGCATTCGAAAAGCGTCTGCTGACATCCCTTTGTGACTGATTACATCGCATAGCATTAAAAAGGCTTGAATGTGCTCATTCGGATTTTCAGTCGCCTTACCAAAGAACTTGATGTCTTGATGATTTTGAAATAAGTTTATGACATCAGGTCTAAGGTGGTAATTTGCCTGCCCGAATGGTGGATAAACAATAGTTTGTTGTACAGGGGCGGGCGCGGGATTTACATAATCCCCAACCAGCACTTGAACATTATCGTGAACTGCTCCTAGTTGAATTTGCACTTCTTGCTCATGAGGAGCAAGTGGCAATTGATTTTGATTTTGATTATTTGCCATATCCCTGTTTTCTCTTTGTTCTTTTCTACGTTGTCTAAAGGTTCTCTCTATTTCAAGATCTATTGGTAATAGTTCAGGCTCGTTAAAACCTAGCATATACTACTCAATGACCAATGTGAAGAGAAAAATAAGGAATTATGAATAACCAAAACAAAGTAAAAATAAAAATAAAAATAATGAAAACTAAAAACTAAAAATCAAAATTTAATTGAATTGAATTAAAGGTAAACTAATAATTATACTAAATCCGTTATTCCCCGGCAACGGCGCCAAAAACTTGTTCGGTTCGAATCCCGCAAGCGCACGGGATCGTTGACAAGTAATAATTGTGATGAGTTGAGAGTATCGTTCCCACGAGGAATAATATTTAGTCCTAATTACTAGTCTATCGTCGATTCAATTAATTGAAACAATTAAAATAAAAAAAATGATTTTGTTTGTCAATCTATTCTAAAAAATTGTAATAAATAAAACTTAAATAAAAACAAATGTTTGGGAGTAAAATATGAATGGAGAGCATGTATTGGAATCCGAATCCACTTGTTATCACCTATCTCAATTCAACAATTCGTAGTTTAAATCATTCATGCATTTCTTGACAATCGATAATTCACATACAATTAATTTTCTTTTCCAAGACAAATTAAATATATCCCAAACATGAAACGAATCTATTCCTAGTCCTAATACGAATGTTTAGAACGCATTAAATCACATAATTATCAATTAGATTGCACATGTCATAGTGTTATTCCTAACATCTAGTGTTCATGTGTTGATCATGCAATGTTCCAACTTATTGTGACTTTTTCAAGACTACAACTAGTAACGATATATTTAATTGGTGGCCAATCAATCAAATAATAACAATAAAGCATGCAAGATCAATCAAGACAACACAAGAAATTATTAAACTAATAATTATCGAATCAAAATAAATTAATAGCAAATTTCATCTTCATCCAATACATTAATTAAATTAGCCTAGCATCTTAATATGTAAATCAAACACAAAGAATTTGAAGAATATCACCCGGTTCATCCAAAAAAAATTGTCAGCAGCCTGCTTTCTCAATTAATTCCAAGCCAAACAAAACCAACCACTTTTTTTTTTGCCAAGAGTCAGCCTCTCTTTTTGTCTCCAATTCGTGTATATATGTTTTGTCTCCCCCCACTTTATTCCCAGTCTGCTCAGCCAAATGAATAATCCTTTATCAATTTGTGGAGTCTCCAATCATCCAACCAGCCAAGTCTTCTGCCCTCTCTCTTTTCAATTTAATAATGATGCGTGTATATATGTATCTCCCTCAAGAATTAAACTACAGCAACCTCCACCCTTTTTTTCCAATTTTCCAGCGGCTCTTTTCTTTTTCTTCTTCTACCCCCCCCCCCCTTTTTCAACTCGGCTGCCTCCCTGTGCCGTGTGTATATATATATATATATATATACCAATTAATTCAAGGCCCAATTGCACTAAGTAGGGTTATGTTTAAAGACTCAATTTCTCAAATAAATCAAATTGGTCCTTGTGTTTTTAATTGATCAATACATGTCTCCATTTATGTCACTTCGAGTTCTTCAATTTTTGGAAGTTGCACTTGAGTCCCACTTTGTCCCTTTTTTGTACGGCTTTAGTCCATTTTTTCCGTTTCGCATCCAAACGCATTCAAAATTTGATTTTTCCTAAAACAAACAAAATAAATATATAATTAGCAATATCTTATTCTAAAACACTTACAATTATCTAAATTTAAAGCCAAGATAAGTACGCAAAACGTACTTATCAAACCGAACCAAGGTTTAATGTTTTTTTTCTATAATGTAAAATCGTCCAAACCACCTTTGAACCACACATATTTTTATTCTCCAATTTTTAACCACACATTTTACCTATAAAATCCAAATCAATTTAAACTAATTATAGTAGCCGTCGAACTGAGCCTAAATTGCTTCAAATATTTATTAAATCATGTTCAAATTCCTCAACTTTAATACACAACAAAAGATCACCACCATTAACTTGGAGTTGCCAACAATAGGTTTCAACTCCATTTCACAAACTCTTCACCCCATATGATAAAAATGTCACCCATGAAACAACAAACCAAAATGAAGCTTTATGCAAAAAAGCCACATCTTGATGAAAATTGCCAGACCCATTTGCAGGAGAAATGCAGAAATAACCACTATGGCAATTTCACTTTCCTTTATATAAGATCTGAGGTTCAAAGCAACAAAGCTGGCTGATGCACCGCCATCAAGTAATATGATAGTCCATCGAAGAAACTCAACTGGAATAACCAACAGGAAGTCAGGAACTGAACATATTCAAGGAAACAAGTCAGATCATTGCATTACTAATTTAAATTAAAGTCAGGAGGAGACAACAGAATAACAAAACCAAATAAAAACCTTCCATGAAAACGCAAATTTATCATTGGATTCGTCAGTCCAAGTCCTGTAGCAATTGGTTCACATGAATGTCAAACATAAAGCAAGCAACTGCAAATTCAAGAACAAAAAATCATGTGTGCATCAGGAAAAAATACCAAGCACCAATGATTTAAGATAACATAGAGTGAATATTGAAATCTAGTTAAACAATTATCCTTTCTGGGTAAGGTTAAAGAAGCCAAGTCTAAATCATATAAGAGCTTGTTTGGGGGAGATTTTTCCAAGTGAAATTCTTTTATGGAGAGTGTGTGTTTAAAAAGTTGAGAAAAGTTATGGGTTGCATAGAATGTGGTTGAAATGATTTTCAAAAAATCTTTCCCAAACAAGCTCTGAACTTGGATGAGTTGTGTGAATTCTCTTTTGCAACCTTCTTATACCATCAACATTTGTTCTCTGCCCCTTCTAACATATACCTACTTGGCTTATAACTTCAATTTTTTGTGTAATTCATTTTTATTGCCACCACACATCCATGTCATAGTTTTGCAATTTTTCATCCTGTGGACATTCTGTCATTCCACAACCAAACATTTAGGCTGTGCGAGGTAAGATTTGTGGTTGAAAATTGGAGAAAGAAAATGTGTGGTTAAAAAGTGGTTAGAAAAATTGTGTAATTTAAATTTTTAATTAAACTAGATACTCGAACAGAGGCTTAGTATCATAATATAATTGATCTAACAGAACTCACATCTTAACTTGATAGGTACATCTTATTGACAAAAATCTTTATAGCACTCTCCATTTTGCGCAATTCACAGTAATTCTATGCATCAACCTTTTCAGATGATCAATCTTTTTAATAATTTAACTTAAATATATTAAATCAATCATTCATTGGGACTTGAGATAACATCATCCTTTAATTATGGTATTACATTTATTATGTCCTAATTTTACTTCACCTAAAACCTCTCAATCTCAAATTTTAAAGTTGTGACATTTATTCAATCCCAGTATCACAACAAAACTATATAATTAGACAATAACACATACCAAGAGAGTTCAGCTTGGATAAATCCCATAAAAATCAAATTAAAAATCTCCATCCACTATGTAGTCTACATTTTCATTTTCATTTGCAACACAGCTTGTGAAACATCCACATACAACCATATTCATATTTGCAAATTGCACTGATCAGAATGAATAGACATTGGAACATTAGAAAGTCATTAGAAGAGTTCTTGGTTACTTGAAGAAAACAAAAAATTTAGGTGTTCAATATCCCAAATTTTCAACAATTTTGGAAAGGTTTATCGATACTAGTTGAATCTCTAGTAAGGAAGAAAGTAAATCTACTTCAAGATGATTGTTTACATTAGGATGTGATGCAGTTTCTTGAAAATCCAAAAACAATCATGCATCACTCTATCCTGTGCAATTGCTCAATTTCAAAACACTAACAATCCAAAAAGTTTATGATTTTCAAGTGTTTGTTCAAATGTAACCCACAACAATTCTCAAATTAATAACAACAATAATACCCAATATGTAGAAATCAAGAAATATTCATGGGTAGGGGTGGGGTCGGGTGGTTCGGCTTCGGTATCTCAAGAACCGGAACCGAACCATACTTTTCGGTTCTTGTAAAATAGAACCATTCGGTTCAATTGAATCGTAAGAACCAAACCATTGATTTTGGTTCGATTTCGGTTCTAATTCAGTTCTAAAATAATGATTATATTTCGGGGGCCTTATCAAGGAATATCGAGCCTTAGGAAGCGAGCCAATAACCAGAAATAAACTTCTAATATACCAAGATCAAGATTTCTAAAATCCTTTGACTCCGAAAAAAGCATATGATTCTCCATAAAACAAAAGATATTCATAAATCAAAAAAAAAAAATTGTCGGAAGGTTTTTTCAGCATGGTGAGAAGCTATAATTAACTTGTGGGATGAATCATGAGTTTTAAACGCATTATTATTAATTTTTTTATATTTGTATTTAAATATTTAATTAACTCCATCGTGGTCATTTACATCTTCGCTTATTAATAAGTTGGTCTCATTCTATTTTCATTTACTAAGAATTTCAGTCCAAGTGTGAAGTTAAAGGTTACAATGAGGTAGAGACGTAATAAATTTCAAACGCATTATTTGTGGGATGAATCATAAGTTTTAAACGCATTATTATTAATTTTTTTATATTTGTATTTAAATATTTAATTAACTCCATCGTGGTCATTTACATATTCTCTTACTAATAAGTTAGTCTCATTCTATTTTTATTTACTAAGAATTTCAGTTCAAGTGTGAAGTTAAAGGTTACAATAAGGTAGAGACGTAATAAACTTCAGAAAAAAGAATTTAATTTTTTTCACTTTACACAAAAAATTACAAATTCTTTTGATTTTAAATTTTAAGACAACCAATTAAAACCATCAAAAAAATAAACCAGGATCAAATGCCTGGTTCTAACTTCGGTTTTTCAGTTCTAAAAACGGAATCGAGAACCAATCCCAGAACCGATATCCTATTTTAATTTTTTAAAACCATACGGTTCTGATTTCTGCGGTTCGGTCATATCGGTTCCGATTTTTTTGCCCACCCCTATTCATGGGCATCAAATTCCCCCCACCCCCCGTTTTTATATAGAGAACAACAAGAAATTTAAAGATAGGATTACCAATTTTAGAGCCAAACTTTGATACCAAATGATGTGAACCCCCTTGGTGTTTAAACCAAAAATTCCCACAATTATTTGAAATCAACCCAAGAATGCTAAAAATGGTAATAAGTGGATAATCTTGACTCAAGTTTAACACAACCAAAATTCTAAGGGAGATGAACCCTAGTCCAATGGAGAGATTAAAACAAATACCAAGATATTGTAGAATAAACAACTACAACAAATACACAAGACAAGATTCTCAATATATAAGTTGAAGAAAATTCCAAAAAGAAATTACAAGTAAGAAAGGATGATTACCTCTCGTTAATGCTCTCAATAGTCTCTTAATGCCAAGGTAGGGTTTTGTATTGTGAGAGAATGCTTTTAATATTACAAAAGTTGGGGTAGAAATGAAAAGTATGAAATTGCACAAAAAATCCCGCATTTTCAAATTCAGTGTGTTTCGGTCGACCGAACATGTTTTGGTTGATCAACTAGTCGACCGAAACAACAGTTTCGGTTAGAGATGGCAATGGGCCGAGCCGAGCCGGCTCGGCCCATTAAGCTCGCTGCTCGGCTCGGCTCGTTACTCAGGGTCAAGCTCGGCTTGGCCCTTGAGCTCGTGGCTCGCGAGCCGAGCCGAGCCGGCTCACGGCTCGTACATAATTTTTTTTTTCATTAAAATTAATATTTTATTTAAAAAAAAAAAACGAGTCCACGAGCCAAGCTCGTGGCTCGTGTTTCACGAGCCGTCAATGTAAAACGAGCCGAGCCGTGCTCGGCTCGTTTTAGGATTTGCTTGTTTGGCTCGTGAACGAGCCCATGAGTTCGACGAGCCAAGCCGAGCCGCTCGTGGCTCGTGATTTGCCGAGCCGATGAGCCGGCGAGCCGCTCGGCCCGTTTGCCATCTCTAGTTTCGGTCGAACACCGCTCATCCGATAACGACTGAGGCTGACTCTAAATTTCCTACAAAGTTTCGGTCAACCGAAAGGGCCTGAACTTCCAATATCAGGCAATTGACCTCGATCTTGCTCTCTTCCACGTGGACTTGACTTCGGAGCTTGTAAATGAGTCTCGTCATCCAGTCTTGGACCTCTTTAGCCTTGGATCTCATCATAGACCCCCATCAGTATTCTTATCAAGGGTTGACTTGGACTTTGTTGACTCCCTTGATTCTCATCATCCCCTCCCTCTTGAAAATGATTCGACCTCGAATCTTCACCTGCATCAAATGGGAATAAGTCAGTGACACTGAAAGAAGCCGATACAGTGTACTCACCTGGGAGGTCAAGCTTGTAGGCATTGTCATTAATCTTCTCGATGATTTGAAATGGGCCATCACCACGTGGTTGCAATTTTGACTTTCTTTGATTCGGGAATCGCTCCTTCCTCAAATGTAGCCACACCCAATCACCAGGTTCGAATGACACTCGCTTTCTACCTTTGTTGGCACTGGAGGCATACTATTCATTCTTCTTCTCAATTTGGAGTTTGACCTTCTCGTGGAGAGATTTAACTAGCTCTGTCTTTCTCTTCTCATCTAAACTACCTCTTTCATCAATAGGCAAAGGAATCAAATCCAAAGGAGTTAATGGGTTAAAACCATAAACAGTCTCAAATGGAGAAAATGAAGTAGTAGAATGAACACTTCGATTATACGCAAATTCAACAAAAGGTCGACACTCTTCCCAATTCTTTAGATTGCCTTTAAGGATAGTGCGAAGGAGTTGTGTTAATGTTCTATTAACTACTTCGGTTTAGCCATCGGTTTAGGGTTGACAAAAATTTTAGTCCCCAATTTTCCCCACAAAACCTTCCAAAAGTGGCTAAGAAATTTGACATCCCTATCCAACACAATACTCCTAGGGACCCCATGGAGTCTCACTACCTCCTTGAAGAATAGATCGGCTATGTGAGTGGTATCTTAGGTTTTATGACAAGCAAAGAAGTGTGCCATTTTACTAAATTGATCAACTACCACAAAGATAGAGGCGCTCCCCATCTTAGACCTAGGTAGACCTAAAATAAAGTCCATAGAGATATCGGTCCAAGATTCACTAGGAACGGGTAGGGGTGTATATAACCCATGCGGTGCTACCTTGGACTTGGCCTTCCTACAAGTTATGCACCTAGAACAAATTCTCCCAACATCTCTCCTCATTTTAGGCCAAAAGAAGTATTCTTGCAAGATTTTCAAGGTTCTTCTCACCCTAAAGTGACCCATTAAACCTCCCACATGAGCCTCCCTCAATGAGCAATTTGACACACAAAGTTTACCTTCACAAAATGAGAACCCCTCATGCCTGTAATATTTATCACATGCAACCCTTTCACATGAAACAAATATACGTGTAAAATCCACATCATGCACACACAAGTCCTTAATACTCTCAAAACCCAACAATTTGGCACTCAAAGTAGTAATAAGGGCATACCTTCTAGAGATGGCGTCTATTACCACATTTTTCCTTACCTTGTTTGTATTTGATGACATAGGAAAATGTTTCCACATACTCCACCCATTTGGCATGTCTCTTGCTCAACTTCCCTTGCCCCTTCAAGTGCTTCAATGATTCATGATCATTGTAGATGACGAACCCTCTAGGACACAAGTAGTGGTGCCATGTATCTAATACTCTCACCAATGCATAGAGCTCCTTGTCATAGGTGGGGTAGTTCAAGGCGGCTCCATTGAGCTTCTCGCTAAAGTAGGCAACCGATCTCTTTTCCTGCATCAAAATTGCTCCAATACCTGTTCCTAAAGCATCACATTCAATCTCGAAAGTTTTGTCAAAGTTAGGCAATGATAAAACCGGGCCGGTGCACAATCTTTCCTTTATTTCATTAAACGCCTTTTCTTGTGCCTCCCCCCATTTAAAACCAACATGCTTTTTAACAACCTCGGTAAGTGGTGAAGCTAGTGTGCTAAAATCTTTGACAAAACGAAGATAAAAACTAGCTAACCCATGAAAACTTCTTACCTCGGTGACACTTGTGGGGGTGGGTCATTCCTTAATGGCTTTGATCTTCTCCTCATCAATCTCTATCCCCTTAGTACTAACGTTATGTTGTTGATGGCTCGGTAATCGACGCACATTCTACAGGTTCCATCCTTCTTGGGCACTAGTAGCACGGGAACAATACAAGGACTCATGCTCTCACGAACATATCCTTTGCTCATCAACTCCTCGACTTGCTTTTGGAGTTCCTTGGTCTCTTCCGAGTTACTTCGGTATGCCAGTCTATTTGGGATGATGGCTCCGAGAATGAAGTCAATTTGATACTCGATGCCCCTAATGGGTGGAAGTCCATTAGGCATCTCCTCCGGGTAGACATCTTCAAACTCTTGTAACAATGAAGTAGCTAAATTGGGGAGGGAAATGTGAGGTTCATAAAGTGTAAGGAGAAACTCCTTATACACCATCAAAAGGATGTGATCATTTTTTTAACGCTCTCTCCACATCACCCTTACTAGCATAAAAATTCATTTTTTTCTCAACATCTTTTGCCCTCTTTATTTTCTCTTTCACCCCCTCATTTTTTTCACTCTTTTTTTGCTCCCCACTCAACTCCATCTTTTTTTTTTTCCTTTTTTCCTTTTCTACTTCCTCCTCCCTTTTGAGCTTCAATTGGTCTTTATAAACTTCTTCTGAACTCAAAGGTAGTATTTTTACGAGCTTCCCATTCATTTGGAAGCTATACTTATTTTTCCTTCCATCATGTAATACTCTCCTATCATATTGTCATGGCCTACCCAGTAATATATGTGTAGCTTGCATGGGAACCACATCATAAAGTACTTGATCTTCATATGTCCCAATGTTGAAGTAAGAAGTACTTGCTTACTTACCTTCAACTCACCATAATCACTCAACCATTGTAACTTATAAGGACTAGGATGTGGCATCAAGGGTAATCCCAACTTCTCCACCATACTAGTACTAGCCACATTAGTGCAACTTCCTCCATCAATGATGAGACTACAAGTTTTGTCCCTCACAAGACACCTAGTGTGGAAAATATTTTCTCTTTGCTGAGCCGTTTCATCCACCTTGGTTTGGATGTTAAGAGATCTAATGGTGACCAAGGACTTGGGTGGACTAACAACTCCCTCCACCTCTTCTTCATCACCATCACTATCATCCCCACCTTGCACTCTCTCTTATTCCTCTTCATCTTCTGAGTACCACTTCCCATTCTTAATGAACATCACTCTATTGTTAGGGAACTCTCGAGAATAATGCCCCCGACCCCTACATTTGAAGCATTCAATATCCCGGCTCCTAGAAGCGGTAGGAACAACCTTGGACTTATCCTTGACGAAGCCAACTTCCTTCCCCTTTGATGTTTCAATTTTGCCCTTAAGTGGCGTATAATCAACTTTATCACTCCCCCACTTAGACTTCCAAGTGGAACTAGGACCCCCCCCCCCCCAAATTTTCTTGCCCCTTCTTTTTCAATTGAGCCTCCACTTTGATAGCCATGTGCATCAACTCCTCCATCCACATAATGGTGTAACTCCACCACATTGACTATCTCCCTATTCAACCCACTCATAAATTGAGTCATAGTGGCCTCTCTATCCTCCTCTATATTAGCCCTCATCAAGGCCTTCTCCAACTTCTTGTAATAATCTTCAACCCCTCTAGATCTTTGAGTAAGAGTTTGTAATCTTTGATATAGCCCCGTATAGTAGTGACTAGGTACAAATCTCCTCCTCATAAGACTCTTCAACTCATCCCAAGTATCCACACTACCCTCTAGATTTCTTCTCCTAGTGAGCAATAAATTATCCCACCAAGCTAAGGCATAGTCGGCAAACTCCACTACCGTTAACTTAACCTTTTTATCCTCGGAGCACCTATGGCATTCAAAAATTAATTCAATTTTCCTTTTCCATTCTAAGTAGGCATCCGGATCACTCTTCCCATGGAAAGAAGGGATTCTCATCTTTATGCTTCCAAGATTGCCATCCACTCCATCCCTACCTCTATAGTTCCTCCCATAACCTCGACCAACTCCCCTCACATTCCTACCTCCTCTATTCTTACTCATGTTCCAATTTTGGTCACTACCTCCTTCACTCTCCAATTCATCATCATCAACATCAACATCATCATCCTCATACTCATCTCTAACCCTTCTCCTATCACCCCTCCTAATATTATCATCCCTTGGGGGTGGAATTTCCCCCCTAGTCTCCAACCTTGCTAACCTCCTCCAACCTTCCTCCCATATCCGTCATTGTAACCGTGAGAGCTTGTATCATATCCCTCAACTCTTGAGTTTATGCATTTGAAACTTGTCCACTTAAAGTATGTGTATTAGCCATGGAGTGCAAGTGTCCTCACAAAAAAAATTTCGCTCGTGTTTCACTCAATTAGGATTTTACCCTCTAATGAGTTCACCGCTCTTGCCTTTTATCACTCCAAGTTTTCTTACTCAAACTCTCCAAGGAACGTAATTCAACTAAATTTAAAATTCAATTCTTGTGTAGCACAAATTCCACAGACAAACAAGGAAGCAAAGGAAGGATTGACACAATAGCAAGTAGAATTAATTTGCTTGCTATTATACACGAAAGTAAGAAATTGAATTTGATTAACAAGGTTTTCAAGGGAATAGTCACAATAAACACAATAAGCTTGATAAAAGAAATAAGGAATCAACTAGGAATGTGTTTGGTAATTAAAAGGTAGGATTCACCATGAAAACACTCTTTGAGAACACTTATTATGAAAACTTGAATAATTTATGATTTTCAAGTGTTTGTTCAAATATAACCCCTAACAATTCTCAAATTGATAACAACAATAATACCCAATATGTAGAAATCAAGAAATATTCATGGGCATCAAATTTTTTCCTTTTTTTTTTTTTTTGATATGGAGAACAACAAGAACAACAAGAAATTTAAAGATAGGATTACCAATTTTAGAGTCAAGCTCTGATACCAAATGATGTGAACCTCCTTGGTGTTTAAACCAAAAATTCCCACAACTATTTGAAATCAACCCAAAAATGCTAAAAATGGTAATAAGTGGATAATCTTGACTCAAGTTTAATCCAACCAAAATTCTAAGGGAGATGAACCATAGTCCAATGGAGAGATTAAAACAAATATCAAAATATTGTAGAATAAACAACAACAACAACAACAACAACAACAACAACAACAACAAATACACAAGGCAAGATTCTCAATATATAAGTTGAAGAAAATTCCAAGAAGAAATTACAAGTAAGAAGGATGATTACCTCTCTTTAATGCTCTCAAGAGTCTCTTAATGCCAAGCTAGGGTTTTGTATTGTGAGAGAATGCTTTTAATATTACAAAAGTTGGGGGTAGAAATGAAAAGTAAGAAATTGCACAAAAAACTCCGCATTTTCAAGTTCAGTGTGTTTCGGTCGACCGCCACAGTCGATCGAACCTGTTTCGGTTGATCAACTGGTCAAGTTTCGGTCGAACACTGCTCATCCGATAATGACTGAGGCTGACTTTAAATTTCCTATAGAATTTCAGTCGAACGAAAGGGCCTGAACTTCCAATATTAAGCAAGTGACATCGATCTTGCTCTCTTCCAAGTGGACTTGACTTCGAAGCTTGTAAATAAGTCCCGTCATCAACTCTTGAACCTCTTTAGCCTTGAATCTCGTCATAAGCCCCACCGGCATTCTTATCAAGGGTTGACTTGGACTTGGTTGACTCCCTTGATTCTCATCATGTAGTTTGCACCACTTCGTGGAGATGTTAAGAAATCTATATATAGGTGAAAATTTTCAAAATAAATATATTAACAAGATCAATCATATCAAAAGTTTTTTTCAAATTATACAAAATACATTCCAGTATTTGTGTTCTTCAAGTTCTTAGTAGAAACTTAAATGCTTTAAAGTTTCTTCTAATTTTGGCTTGATTTAATCCTGTAAACCATTTGCCAAGCAATCTTTCAAGCGCTCAAAATCATCGAGAGGAGGCAAATAACGTTTGAGGACAACAATTTACGTGGTTGATCCTACTTTATTCATTTTCGACTATTCTATTATCTTCTTCCCTTTTTTTTTTTTCTTTTTTTTTTGGGCTTTTCCTTATCCATATCCATCCTACTATATATAAAATAGGTATTCCATCTTAAAAGGTAAATCTCATTAAGCTGAGTAGCCAGTCCCTTGTATGTTGATTATTATTTTTTGTATTTAAGTGGTGTGGGATCTTATCCTTAAACCATCATGATATATTAACTTTCTCCGAATTCATGTGTACACACTACACCCCTATGCATATCTCACGATCAATCCAATCAAGAAAATAAAAAACACTTAGTGAAGAGACTCTGTATAATAATGTATCAATTTTGAGTGACTTAATTGTGGTTTTTTTTTTTGGATTCATTAAGAAAAAGGATTTTAGCTCTGCAACCTAAAAGCAGCGTGTCTATTAATTTCACCATAGCGACTTGTCTTGAACTCATAATAACCCCTGGATGTGTCGTACCGATCTAATAGGTTATAAACATATTACATTTCACTCTTTTTCGCCAAATCTCAATGTTCTTGAACTAACAAAATGGGTGGTTCTTTCTTCTTTATCTACACATCCTTCACAAATAATAATTCCAGAGATGAGAAATGTTTGAATATTTCTTCTTTTAGAGTTACAATAATAACAACAACAAATTTTCTAGAAATAGTAGTAAAAGCAAATCAGAATATTACAAAAAGGCAGTAGTAGAAAACCCAGAGGCAGATGCCATAACTCCAATTGAAGAAAACCCAGAGGCAGTAGTAGAAAACCCACTCTCTGTCCCTGGACTCCCAAACAGCTCTTCCATCTCTCTGTTTTCCCTTTCTAAGTGCATATATTTGTCGAAAAAAACTTCTTGTACCCCTCGCCTTACCGCGGGGGTACCACCCCCTATTGTGAGGGGGCATCGCGAGCGAGGGGTACAACAAGCCCCCCCCCCCCCGTGGGTTGCTTTCCCAAAAATCTGGATAAATAGATACTCCTATTTGTCAAAACATTTTCATTTTTATACTTAGTCAATTCATGAGCAATAAAAAAGTAGAAATCCCCTTTCTTTAATCACTGTAAAAATGAATTAAACAAATATGTTTTAATACAAGTTTTTTACGGAAATAAATAATAATTCATCGTTGGCAAGAGTGAAGATCGGAGGTGTTAATTGAATGTGATCTGAATCATCTGCTTTGATCACATACTTTCTTTCAACAATATCAGCCAAAGAAAATATAAAACAAAGAATTTGTTTTTTGTATTACTAGTCCAACTCATGCATGAGTAGAAATGTAGAATTTGTAATCATGTATGTAATCGTGTTGTTAGTGGTGCAAAATTATCTTGAACCACGACACCTCAACTTGTAAATGGAGAATGCGATTAATAAGGACATCACCATGATTGAGCGACCCATATGGAGGAAGAGCTAATGAAGCCTCTGAATTGACCATTCCCTCATATCCAGCCGGATTACTTGCTCATCTCAAATGAATTTTGAAATCAGCTACCCACAATCATGCAGAGACAAGAGGATTAAATGCGGGAGTAAATGACGATCAGCATGATTACCTACAAAACAAGTATAAAATGGGGGTAAAAGAGAAGAACAAGGTGGAGGATTCGAATCATTGTACATTTTCAAAAGATGCTCTAAACATAAAAATAAAAAATAAAAAGCGCTACACCCTATGTATATTTTCTCCACTTATTATATAAAACATCCAAAATACATTTGGGTCGGACCATGAGTCTGGCCGCAATCTGTCTTACACTTTTCGTACTTTTTATACATTTTCTATTGCGTTGACGAAAATGAGGTCAAAAAAATAGATTTTTAAAGATCTACTACCACAAAGATTTAAAAAAAAAAAAAATTATGAACTTTTCTAAGTGTTACATTTAAATTTTAGTTTTGTCTAGAGTACATATGTCGAAAATGAGACAAAAGTTGACTTGTAAAAAAATGAAAAATACATTTTTAATTGACCATTTTAAATTACTATAACTTTTACGATGATTGATAAGTTTGTAATTCAAAAATAATGTAATAAAGTATGTGAGAATTTCACATTCTTATCAAAGTCTTTATATTACGACTACATTTGAGCCCTAAAAAATTACCCAAAAAAAATGAAGAAATGATAAAATAAGGGGTGATTACAAATCAGAAATGAGTTTTGAAAAGGCAAGTTTGTAGTTGCTTTTTGAAGTGATACATTAAAAAATTATTTTTACATAGAAAAATAAAATAAAAATTGAATCTTATAAAAATGAAAAATAAATTTTTAAGTGACCTTTGAATGACTATAACTTTTGTCACGTTTGACAGTTTTGTAGTTTGGAATAATATGATAAAGTACTATGTGATAACTCAACATTAACATCAAGATCTTTATATTACTACTTCGTTTGACAGTTTTGTAGTTCGGAATAATATGGTAAAATACTATGTGATAACTCAACATTAACATCAAGATCTTTATATTACTACTTCATTTGAGTTCACAAAGTTGATCAAATGAAGAAAAAAATGCACAAAATGACAAAATAAGGGTGGCCATTGTTTGTCAAATTATGATTCATTAGCCATTATATAATTTCTAGACGAATTTGTAAATTTTTGCGAGACCTTTGAGTAGTATATTAAAAACTTAATTTTATCTAAAGTGTGCATGGTTTTGAAAATAAGATGAAAGTTAACCAGTAAAAGGAAAATCGAAAAATAGAATTTTATAGACCGACAACCACACGGATTTAAAAAGTGAGTAGTCATTTTTTTATGGGCATTAACCTTATTTTAACAATCGTTACCTGTTTTGAAAAGACAAATTTGTTGTTTTTTTATGAGCTTTTCAAAATATAGTACATTAAAAACTTATTTGTTTGGCAACAACACATTCCCCAAAATAACTTTCTAACCACACACATTTCTCAAACTACTTTTCAATCATATATTTTAATTCGAAAACATCACATTTTTTGTTTATAAAAAAATTACCAAATATGGTTAGGTTTGTCTAAAGTGCATGTCGAAAATAAAACGAAAATTGATCGGTAAAAAATGCATTGTTAAGAAACAATGTTAAACAACTATAACTTTTTCAATAATTGACGATTTTGTAATTCGAAAATAATGTTGTAAAGTACTTTTTGAGAACTTTATATTGATATTAAGATTTTACTATTACGACTTCATTTAAGCTCACAAAGTTACCCAATGAAGAAAGAAAAAAAAAAAAAAAAAAAAAAACCCCACTAATGGACAAAATAGTTTTGTCGTAAATGAAGAGTAACGTAAAACTCACTCTTATAATATATAGTTATTGTTATAAATAATGTATATATGTGAATGACATTACCATTATATCCCTGTAAACTTTACAATATTACGATTGTGCCATTGTCCACTCCTATAAATAGGAGCCTATACTTACCAATTTATTACACCAATTCTTGAAGAGAAATTCTCTCCTCTAAACTCTCTCCATTTCTCTCTCTATGTTGTTCTTATGATTTCGATGATTTTATAACACGTTATCAGCACGAGTCTCTAACCAATTGAGTAATAACGGGAGTATGCTCTACAGTTGCATCTAAATGATGAGCCTCTGTATCAGAAACCTGATTATTACTAACCAATGTTTCCTTTTCTCTCAAACTGAAAAAGAATGATTCTGGCCGATCCAGATATCCGATCGACGATCGGCCACCGCCATCAGAACGGGCTTGTCAAGGAGAAGACTCGCCTAAAATTTGGCGCAGAACCAACGGCTGAAACAAAAGATATCGACCGAAGAAGAAAATCTGAAAAACTGTGCAAAAACAGATATCTGACCGAAAATTGAAATCCTTATTCCGGACGATTCTGAACTCCGATCGACGATCGGCCAGCGGCATATCAACGGGTTTTTCTAGGAGAAGACTCGACTGAAATTTGGCGCAAATCCAACGGTTAAAACGGAAGTTATTGTCCGGAGAAGAAGATGCTGGCGGACTGAAAAATGATGATTCCGGCCAAACGGTTGATCTTTTGGAAAATCGGAGACCACCGGCATGTTCAGGACGCCGAGGCACATATTATGGTGATGGGTTAATTTTTCCGATCACCGGCGCGTGGCGGCCGGCGGCGGCGGCGCGTGGCGGATCCGGCGATGACGAAAGGCAGTTTGTCCGTTTTGATGAATTGGATTTTTCTATGATCTTATTTTTCTGTTTTGTGCAGTTTTTAAAATATTCCGGCGGTCGAACATGGCGGTTTTCTTAAAAACTGTTTTTGGAGCAATCCTGACGAGATTTTGAACTTCGGACCAAAAGTAAGTTTGTTCTAAATTAAATTTTAAACCTATTGACGGTTTCAATTTATTCATATGAGCAATATATTAAAATATGGACGATTTTGCCCTTAATAATACATACAAGTATAATAATCGTAAATTAACGATTAATATGTGATCAATTGAATTATATTATGCTGCCACCTACATGGTTGGTTTTACCACCTACATGGTTGGCTTTACCCGGTTTAATTATTTCATTATGTCGATTCCGCCTATATGGCCGGTTTAATTGTTTCATCTCGTTGATACCGTCTATATGGCTGGTTTAATTATTTCATCACGTTGACACCGCCTATATGGTCGGTATATCAATTGAATACATATAAACACCTCAGTTGTTGGTTAATTCTAACATATTAGAGGGTTGTTGTCAACATATATACTTGGTGGTATAACTCCAGTATCGTTATTGTTAATATATATATACAATATTATTGTTATTTGATACTTCATTAAATGATACCAGAAGTTATCAATACTAAAGTTAGAAAATATTTTATCAAATGATACCAGAAGTTATCATTACCAAAAGGTTGATAAATATTAATAAAATGTTTTATCCAATGGTACCAGAAGTTACCAATATCTGAATTTGAATGGGTGGATGAAAATTATTCAACAAGAGAATGTTGATGTATGATAAGATAATATCACATGATAGCACGGATATAGCTAATGTGAAAATAATCTCATCAGTATTATGAGATGAATGTTAGATGATAAGTGCCTGGAAAAGTTCTTGCACGAGCACTTATATATTCCAGAAGAAGTACATATTTACTCCAGAAGAAGTAAAAATTATCATCTAAACATACTGAAATGATATTATTATTGCTCCTGAAGAAGCATAAACGAGACATACATGCAAAATGCAAAAGGGGAAAACATTTATGATCCTCAAAATTAGAGATGTGTTTCGGGAGTAGCCGTATCCTACCACCTCTGACCTTTTGAGGAAATAAAGAAAAAAGTGTGTTTCAAGAGTAAGAAATACTCCATACTCTACCACTTTAAATCTTTGAGGTACACAAGATTAATACATTGATAAAATCCTAGAAATTTATGGTGTGTCTCAAGAGTGAGAATACTCCGTACTCTACCACCACCTATTCTAGAGTTCACAAAGATAAATTTACATTAACCGGACTCCATTTTCGCTTGATTCCCCTTCCTTGCGACCAATCTATCTTTACTCCTGCTGGATCTTGTATTGGAATATATGATTGCAACTTATCCAGCAGTTCCTCGATAGTAGGAGCAGAAATAAGGATTCTCCTAGAAAATGGAGATATGAATCCCTGTTCCACAGCATAATCAAGAAATGTTAGCAAACCATCAAAGAAATTGTTTACATTTAAAAGCCCTATAGGCTTAGTATGGAGATCTAGTTGAGCCCATGAAGTAATATTAAAGATTTCTTCTAAAGTACCAAAACCTCCAGGCAGGGCTATGAAGGCATCAGAACCATATAACATGCAAGTTATGCGTTCATGGATAGATAAGGTTTGTACTTCATGCCCTCGTGTTTTGCCTGCAATATCAGCTAAAGGAGTAGGTATAACACCTATCACTCTTGCTTTCTCTACTAGAGCGGATTGTGAAACACAACCCATCAATCCACTGCTACCTCCTCCATACACGAGAGTGATACCTTTCTCTCCCAATTTCTTTCCTAAATCCACGGCTGCTTCTAGATACCCAAAACCTTTTCCCACTTTTGATCCACAAAATACACAGATAGTTTTGATCTGTCGAAATTTTGGTCCTTCCATTTTTGAAAGTAAAGAAGGAAAATGTTATTTTGGGATGCATGAACTATGAAAAATGTTTGGCTATTTAAAACCGAAAAACTTCACTATTTACTGGTCGTTTTTCGAAAAAGTGAAGATTTACTTTTGACAAAATCATCCTACTCACCTTTCGGGGATTTAATATTTTTAACCAGCCTTTATCAAAATTCGTGAAAGGAAACAGAAAAAATATTTTATATGTGCATATATATCAAATGATTTACCTTGTATTAATGCTGCATAGCCAAAGCATCATTGTTTATAACAGCATGGCAAACAGGATCTTTTGCTATTATATTTTTGAGACTATATCTCTCTTTATCGCTGATGAATTTAGCCCATAAAGATAGTAGCTCACGCTGCACATATCCACTAGGGTGCGTCTCAAGAGTCAATCGGATATCATCCAATGACTCCTTACTCAGTCCACCCTTAATGAAGTCTATCTTATCATCTCGATTTATGGATGAATATCCTATTGATTTACAACGGGTATCACATGTCCATCGAGCACATTTGTAGCAACTATTTAATCTTTTTGCTCTTCGCTTCTTTGCAAAAGTACTCTTACCTAAGCCAGGCTTGTGCTTAGAAAATGAATCTGGTAATTCACCAGCTAATCGAACTTTTGCTTCGATCAACCAGCGAACATCTTCTGGCATGCCATGATCCATCAGCAACCTCAATCTTTCGAGCCTAATTCGATAAATTTTTCTCAAATCATTTACTGGAAGATTGGAATAATATTTGCGAATATTTGAAAGTATGATATCCATTTTTGATGGATCTAGCCTTCTTCCCAAATCATCTATTTAAATGCATTATTCAACGCGTAAAAGAGCGGCGGCTCCGCGTGTCAGTGATATGGATTCCATCAAGAAATAATGGAATAAATTATTGAAAAGGTGATATAATATGCCATTACCTTTTTCGATATAAGGGAAGATTTGGCGACAAGATTGAGATTATGAGATATTTCCTTGGATATTGTACCTGATTTTTCGGTATACTAAAAGTAATAAAGGTATACTGATTTGAACTATATAGAATACTGATGAAATAAATGTTGTATTGAACCAGAAGTTCATACATATGTACAAGTGAAATATCTTATTGAACCAGAAGTTCATACGTACAAGTGAAATATGTATATAGTATGAACCAGAAGCTCATAAATGAAATATACATTGTATTGAACCAGAAGTTTAGCGATATTGTATTGAATCAAATATTCATACATAGAAATGAAATAAAACCGTATAGAACCAGAAGTTCTATAATAAACGGTTAGATTATCAAAAGTTTCAAATTATTTTCTATGAGAATAACTTATTCAGAAATTGTTTATCATACAACAATATTTTATGTCAAACAGGGAATAGCTCAAGAAGCTTTATTATTTGTAAAAGTGCGATATGCATACACTCCACCAAAGCGCACTGAGATATATGATTGAAATTACATCCTTAAAAGAATGACATGTGTTATGGCATTTTAGCCGATTGATAATATTTGAGAACATTATGGTGAAAACACGCCTGAAGCGTAATTATGCCTGAAGCATAATGACTATCGATTCCAAAAATAAATATCTCTTGAATGATTGAAATGATTCCTTTGAGGCTAAATACTCAAAGTAAGTAAAAGGGACATAGTCAAATGATGAGATATTCAGGTACCTGATGATAGAACATATAAAGAGATCTCTCCACGTTATATTGAGATGGAATCGATAAATAAGTCGACTGCATACCCTCTTATGAAATAAGATTGATGAAATCATAATTCTTTGGCCAAGTATGAAACCCTAATGTAGGGATTATTGTTCAAGGACCTGAAGTCCAAATGCTTAAATGTGTAAAGCCAGTAATTATATGTACAAATGAAAAATATTTCACAGTCGTAAAAGACGACTAGTTGCGCGCGAAATTTTTCATAGAACTGGCATGACATATGGTGGATAGACTATAGTCTAAATCACTAGCTTGAGCTCCTTGATATACCAATGAGTGAGATCAAAATGTATGATTCTCATCTCGGTACTTTGGGAGTATTCTTTGATGTACCAGTTGATCGCGGTACGTTGGGATTTCAAGTAAAATGATTGTAGATTATATGTCGAAATTGATATATATTTCAATGATTGATTATGCTCCTGCAAAATTAGAAATTGCAGTTTATAAAGTGCAAGAACATACATGTATAAATCATTGAAAGATTCAATATGCCCAGATTAGTATCACTATAGAATGATACAAATGACTCCATGATATAATATGTTGAAAGTGAAATTGGAGTGTACTATTTATGACATCTGGGAAATTGATTATTCACTAGAAGTGAATACGAAAATGAATATTCACCAGAAGTGAATTTGAAATTGATTATTCACTAGAAGTGAATTTGAAAATGAATATTTAATTATTCACTAGAAGTGAAAGATGCAATCTATGAAAGTGAATTATAGATTTGATTATTCACCAGAAGTGAATTCTAAATTTGATTATTCACCAGAAGTGAAAAATACAATGAAAAGATTCGTGATTGCACCAATATACATGTAATATTCCATGAAAGGAATAAATACGCGTTGCACTCTTTTTCCCTTAGCTGAGGTTTTGTCCCACAGGGTTTTCATAGCAAGTTTTTTAATGAGGCAACAGTTGAGGCGTATTGATGAAAATTAATGAGAATAATGCACTCTTTTTCCCTTCGCTGAGGTTTTGTCCCACAGGGTTTTCCTAGCAAGGTTTTTGAGGCATCATCATAGCTATCAACAAGCTATAATTCAGCAACACATTGTTATACTGGAATGATATCAACAAATGAAGAAAATCATACACATCTTATGAAGAATGTTATGATATCGACTACACACAAGAAGATTTTCATATATATTCCAGAAGAAAGATGATATCATTATTCAAAAGGTTCATGAATACTTGATTGCACACTTCAGGGGGAGAATCATGCTGTCATGCTGTACTCTTTTTCCTTCGTCAAGGTTTTGTCCCACAGGGTTTTCCTGACAAGGTTTTAACGAGGCAGCGGCTGTACTCTTTTTCCTTCGTTCAGATTTTGTCCCATTGGGTTTTACTGACAAGGTTTTAACGAGGCAGCACTGAAGCACTGAAGAACCTCAAAGATTCAATACATGATTTGTTCTACTTGAACATTAAGACTCAACGATTGACGATGGCCAATATCAGGGGGAGCAACTGTACTCTTTTTCCTTCGCTCAAGTTTTATCCCATTGGGTTTTCTTAGCAAGGTTTTAACGAGGCAGACAATTGCGTAATATGTCATTCAAGGGGGAGTGTTATAAATAATGTATATATGTGAATGACATTACCATTATATCCCTGTAAACTTTACAATATTACGATTGTGCCATTGTCCACTCCTATAAATAGGAGCCTATACTTACCAATTTATTACACCAATTCTTGAAGAGAAATTCTCTCCTCTAAACTCTCTCCATTTCTCTCTCTATGTTGTTCTTATGATTTCGATGATTTTATAACAGTTATGAAGACTTTTTATTTTTTGGCACCAACAATTCTAGGGTCTATATACGTTAAGGCGTGACTGACTTTTGAAGTTGTTCATATTTAAAATTTTAGCAATTTCAACTAATTGCTAAATTAGTCAAACATCAAGGCCTGTTCTCTTTGTTGTTTTCAGCCTATTTTGAGTTTTCGATTTTCGGAAATATCGAAAATGTGTTCATTTTGCCCATTTTTCAGAAATTCGTTTTCCAAAACAAACAAAAAAATGTAAAGGAAACTCAAAATGAGTTTATTGCATTTCGGATATTTTGTGTTAAAAAATCCAAAACGCGTTTTGAACTTTTTTTTTGGTAAATGTGAGACGCTTCCTTCACTTGAAATTTTTATATTATTTTGTCATTATATATAAATACATGTTAAATTTTTTTTTTTTTTTTTTAATGTGAGACACTTCCTTCTCTTGAAACTCTTATGTTATTTTGCCATTATATATAAATGTTCAAAAAAAAAAATTTATTTATTTATTTATTTATTTATTTTTTGTAAATGTGAGACACTTCCTTCACTTGAAATTCTTATATTATTTTGTCATTATATATAGATCCATGTTAAGATTTTTTTTTTTTTTTTTTTTTTTTTTTTTTTTTTTGAGACACTTTCTTCACTTGAAGTTCTTATATTATTTTGTCATTATATATATATATCCATATTAAGATTTTGTTGGTATGGGATTGAATTTTTGTTTAGCTAAACAATATTAATGATGAATTTATTGACATAGAGAACTAACTGATTTATTGACATTAAAATTAATGTAATTCAACAAATCAACTATTTTTTACATATAAAATATTACAAAATAAATATATCAGAAAATTACAAAGTAAAAGCATTTTTCAGTTTTCTATTTTTAAAAACAGTTTTTCAAATTCACAAAGAGAACATATTTTCAGCAATCCCAAAACAAACAACCAAAATCTAAAATTCAAAACAAAATCCAAAACTCAAAATTTAAAATAAAAACATAAAGAGAACGGCCCTTAAAATTTTGATGCTTATTTGAACTTCATTTTATTTTAACATGAATTAAAAGAAATGAACTAAACAAATCATCCTTGAATTGACATTCATTTAGTAAACAAAATAAATTGATTTATAAATCAGTTTATAAACTAAACAATTTTTCAAATCATTTTTTAACCAAGCACATTTTTTCTCTCAAATTTTCAATCGCTACTTTTTACCTCAAAATCATAAATAAACAGTTTATAAAGTCAAAAAATATTTTTTTTTCTTCTATTCATTACGTCGTTAGCCACAAGAAAAGAACAAAATCATTCAACCCCGAACTTCTCATGATGGTTGAGGAAATAATAGGGTATTAGGTATCTTGATGCCATGTCAAATAAAGTAATTGCTTAACATTTTAACCCGGTTGTCAAAGTTATTGTACGCATGTGACAAGCTTGTTTTTCATACTTGAATATCAACCACATCTAAAATAATATTTCTCGTGCCTCATGGCAGAGCAGATCAAGCTAAGAACTTGAAATTATTAAGAGGGTCATGCCCTTCAAAAAGTTTAAATCAAAATCCTCATAAATATTTGAGATGCCAATGAAGTGCCTAGCTACTCTATTGTTATAGGACATTGGGTGCAACTAAATCTCATATCGAATCTCTGTAGAAACCAAAACCATACCTAGACTCGTAATTTGAAAGATGATTAATTAGACAATACAGATTACAGCTCCATCAAATGGTAGTGCCATAGAAAACCACTCTCGAATACTTAGGTTGTGCAGTCTCAATCCTGCAGAGCTAGGTCCTTGTGAGTATAAACCACCCCTTTATCACCATTCACCACTTGTCCACTTCCTCTTCCAATCCTACATCAAAACATGACGATGGTGGTCAAATGTCTTGGAAATAAACTCAAAACCCTTAATGAGTTTGCAAAACAAAAAGTCCAACAAGTTTCATAAATATCTGAAAGCTCCAAACTAGAGGTTTTCAATGCTTCAAAAGATAATTGTTAGCTTAGATTTTGAAAGCCATTCAGGAACCTTGAGCCTTTAAAATCATGGTCTTTTGAGTTTTCAATTTCAACAATAAGGCGAATGATTAGTATTATGGAAGTGTTTCAGTGAATTAGTATTTACCCAAAATCCAACTCTTAGAAACACAACAGTGTCTCAATGATCATCTAGAAAAAATAAGGGTTCATCTGCCAATTGTCTGACAATTACATGCATGATATTGTTTTCCATTCATGTGTATATGATTTGAAACAAAAGTGCAATTATCCAACAGAAAGATATTCGCTAAATTCATGACAAAAGGAGAGAGATTACAAAGACATACCATCTTGTTGTAAGCAATCCTTCAACACCTACGGGGCCACGCGCATGAATCCGACTTGTACTAATCCCAACCTGTCATCAACAACAAATATATGATAGGATAACACTTGGATATCAGACTGAACCAAAATGTTAAATAGCATACCTCTGCACCAAGTCCAAAACGGAATCCATCACAAAATCTCGTACTTGCATTATGGAAAACAGCAGCGCTGGAAATGTCAATACTTGATGTTAAGTTCATTGAAGAGATTATGATATCCATGTTAAATTAACTCAATGTATTGGGTAGCATTTCAAATGGAATCGTCCAATGTAATATGACCAATTAGGAGACCAAGCACCTGTCAACTCCATTTAAAAATACTTCTGCAACTTTGCTTTCTTCTGTAATGATGCAATCAGTATGCGCACTGCGATTAAGAAGGAACATCAATTGACAACAAACACACAGATACAAATGAACACAACAGCAGAGAAATTCAAGAAGCTAACTTGCCTTCCATGCTGATGTATATGATCAATGGCAGCATATACATCATCAACAATTTCAAGAGTGCAAGCAAGAGAACTATATTCATGATGCAAAGAATGTGCCTCTGGAATTTTTAGTAAAGAGCTAGTTCGAGGTCCACCAAATATTGAAACACCTGAAGCAGATGAACATAATTATACTAGCCTTCAGAACAAAGTTTCTTTTGAAAATTTATAATACACAGTTCTTCTGAGGCTAATTTAAGTTGATTCTCAAACCAATTACCAAGCGACTCGATGTAATAGGCCCATCAGGTGACAACTTAGATGAGAAAATAAGCATTACTGAGCAATGCTGACCCTTGGGAAGTGATAAAACTCAGAATCTTTAAGGCAATTTACAGATCAAGACGTTTCCAGATACTGAGAGAGAGCAAATGGTGAATTATAATTTAGTTTTCAAAATGAGTTGATGCTTCATATTGTTTCATCTAATTTTACATTACAAACCATGTAACGTTTGGAGACATAAAATAAATGCACCCAAGTTTACATAATAGTGGTTGAACTTTCAAATGCACAACATGATAAAATAACATGCCAATTGTACCAGAATGTACATTTTTCTTCAAATATATTTAGAGTCGACAACATGAATTCTCTTCCATCATTCCCGTTGAGTGAATTGCCACACGAGATATGATCTACCCTTCTTCCCTTTAATTAAGTCATGTTATAATAAGATATATATGATTACATATTAACTGAATTTAAATTGTAAACCAAACATTAAAAAGCAGAACAGTGACAGCACACATAGAAGCATACAAGATTCACAAACTCACAAATTGAATGATTGTGTGGGAAGGGGGCGGGAGGTTAGGTTATGTTTGAGTGCATGGATTCAAGTTAAATTTAGCTATAGAACCCCAACCTTTGACTTGAAGTTCCATGATAAGGTCGTTCAGGGCACTGGTCTGTGCCAACTCCTTATGAACAAGAAGTGTTTCCTAACAAATAAAGAAAGCATCATTAAAAACGATCTTTTAACAATATAGGATCATAAATGAGAAGACAAAAATCATCTATAAACAACATGCCATTGCATTGCAGGCTGCAGGATAATCTGTTTTTGCATCCAAAACAATCCGCTTTGCCATATCCATATTGGCAGACTTGTCTACATATATGTGGCATATTCCATCTGGGATGAAAAGAACACAGCTTTACTAAATCTCCCAACATATGTAATGCATGAATGGCTCAATTACACTTTCTTTGTGGGATAATATAGAGAAAGTCATTTATAGTAAAGCATATGTACCAGCATGACCAAGAACTGGAATTTTTGTTGAAGCCTTGATTTGAGAAACAAGTTTATTGCTGCCTCTTGGAATCACAAGATCAATCATGTCATCCAGCTACAATCAAAATGTTAACCCCCAGTTTCAATTCATGTATCACACAACCACAATAATTAGATAAAAGCATTTCAGAATCATAATGGATATTCACAGTTCAAGCCACCTTGAGCAATTCAGGGATCTCTTCTCTAGAAGTCACCAATCCAATGAGTCCCTCGCCAACATTTTTTGGGATGGCGGAAGTGATTACCTAGGACAATAAAAAATGAGTGAGAACTTCATAATAACCATGATAAATAATGATATTAACTTTGGGAACTTCATAATAACCATGACAAATAATGATATTAACTTTGGTTTGTGAGGACTAAAAAAAACTAATAATTCACAAGATTAAACCTTGTGCAAAATTGCATTTGATCGCCTGGCCTCCTTTCCCCCTTTTAACAGAAGCCCATTCCCACTTCGGATTGCTAATGAAGATATCTGTTCCAGTCAATAGAATACCATAAGTTTTTACAGTTGAAGATACAAAAATGTTTGTCCACGGCTGTGGTAGAACAAATCAACACTTAAAATGTTGTTAACTAATGCTTTAAGCTAAAACATGGAACTTAGAGAAGAAATTCCATTGTATTCTGAAAAGAAATACGAAGGGGACAAAAAGAAAACATTATAAAATCCTTAACATGGCTGCATAGGGTATTGTCCAATCACGTTGCTAAAATGAAGATATCAAGGAAAGATAATGATGGCATCCCATGACTGCCATTTTGAGCTAGGTATATTGAAAGAATCACCAAAACAAACACAAAAAATCACATCATGTGGTGATTTTCAACATAGTTGCAAACACAGTTTTAATGCCATAAAAGTATGAGATCGGTCTATTGCATAACCACATTCTTTCTGATAGGAAAAAGGTCAATTAATTTACCTGAACTAGTGCATCAGGTCGAGACTCAAAGATAATCAAAAGAACGCCCAAGGGAGATGACGACTTCTCCAATACGAGTCCTTCTGAGAGCTGCACATTATTAGTCAATAACAATATTTATGCCCAAGAAATATTAATCATGGTTATAATATTTCAAGACATGTTTTCTATGCAGGGAACTTGAATTTGCACAAGAACGCACAGCTATCTCACGTGCTTTTGGAGCTCACCTTGCCTTGAGCTCTATCGAGCCAGAATGGAGTGTGTTGGCAATTTGTCTGAGCTAAAGCTTGGAGATGGCAAGCTCATGAGTTTATAATTGTTTTCATGTATTCTAAAATTGAGGACTAATATATGAAATTTCTCAAGCTCAAAGCTTGCATAGGGTCTCAAAATGCACTTAAATCAAAATCGAGATCCTCTTGAACTCCAATTTATATTTAGGCACCAATAGTTGGGCTTGGTCATGATTTATCCTGGTATATAATACTCAGGCAGGATATTGAGTTCTAAAATTGTCTGGTATTCTCCTTGAGCTCAGCTCATGCAAATAAACTTCTTCATACATACTTCTCCTAGAAGCTGAAGTAGTGTCCCATGTTTTGGATGGTGCATAGCTTAAAGTAAGAGCCATGTAGCAAATTCCTGACTAGGCAACACACCATTTCCTAATTTTTCCAATACTAGCAAGCAAAGGGAAAGTCCCTTAAAAGTCCGAACAGTTTATATGTACTCCACATTCTATTAATATTATCATCAATGCCAGTTTCCCTACCTCTGTTCTCTTTGCGACACGGCCAACTGGCTCCTCCATGTTTGCAAGCAAACGGATAGCATTTGCAAGACTTGAAACCTGTAATGACAAAAGCTATTTAGAGAAAGGAAGAGAGAAGGAATGAAAGACATTTTGTGATAACAATTCGTTCAAAAGATATTACACGCTTAATGCCTTAAAAAGAATCAGGTAGTGTCTTACCTTAGCAGGCTTCAAAGCTAGCCTAGATACCAAAGATTTTTCATACCCAGATTGCTGTGCCTCAGCAACATCAGCTTCATTCTCAGCAATAATTAGTTTCTCATTTGCTTCCAGTGCATCAGCGATATCCATCAGAATTTTACTCCTTTCTTCTGAGGATATGGCCTGAAGGGTAAAGAATTAAAAATTGATCAAATTTGTTCTGATACCCGAAATTCATCCTCAGATTGCTCCTCAATTTTTCTTACCTGCAAACGTCTAGAACTTTCCCTAGCTGCAACTGCCATCTCTCTAGAACCCACTTCTCCAAGTGACCCCCATTTATTAGCATCCTGATGAAATAGCGTACCAATTCGCTTCCCATTTAATACTTTCAAAATATTGTCCGCGGCAAAGCCACTACATCCATGGTAGGAAAGAGATGGGGGCGGAATGAGTTTAAATTCTACTAAAATGGAAGCACCAAAAAGCATAAAACAGCAACAAACACTTAATAACCAATAAGTTGTCAGCATCACACAACAGATTTAAAGGTATAAACTTCATAGAAGACATCAACCTGACAGAGGACTGAGAAAAGATTTTCATCATTTACCATCCATCTACAAACTCATGAGAAGCATATTAATATTCAGCCCCTGTTTTGTAACGAAGTCAAAGATTTTAATTCGAGTCAAAGTCAATAGTTAATTTCAACAACACATTTCGTGGATCCCACAACTTTTTAGCCACATATTTCATCAACTTTTATCAAAATTTACTAAAAATCTAATTTTAATCCCCACCAAACAGGGCCTGTTAGCTCCCCATTATTTTTAACTCATTTTTTTACAGTACTCAATTTTAACCATACATTTTTAACACTAAAATATTCTACACAAAAACACAATTTTTTTCTCTCATTTTCAACCACACAATATCCTATTAATCACTATTCTAAACTCTTTTTTGGCCAAATAATGGCAATCAAACATAGGCTTAATATTAATTTGATCCAAGTAGTAGGTTAATCTTTTTTTCTTTTTTAACTTCTGCAAACTATTTCATACTGCTTGCTCAAATTTTAGAAATCAGAAACATATTGAAATACTTTCTGAACATTGATACCATCATTTTGCAGCACCAAGTTTGGCATGGAATTAGAGAACAACAAATTCAGTGGTCCAGTGCTATAAAAGACTGCAGAAAACTAGTCTTGCTACAATCAATTACCTTTACTTAGTTGTACTGTTATTTACAATGTTACATGCAGTGAGTAATTTTGCTAAGTAATAGTGTAGGAAAAAACCAAGTTTGATTGGGATTAGTTTCCTATTTTAAGTCTATTTGCTTTTACTTATTTTAGCTGTAATAGGTTTTATCTCTTTTTATTCTTTTAGAATAGAAGTTATTTTCTTTATTAATTAGAATAAGATTTCTTCTTTGTTGTGGATTAGGATTTTAGTTTGTTCACAAAATATAGAAATTAAAGATTGAAATACAAGATAATGAAGTAACACTTCCCTTGATTTTGCTCCAAAAATTCTTCCACTTTCCTTTGCATTTCCAAGATTAAAGATATTTTTTTCCTGTAACTACAAAGACAGTTACAAAGACACTGTGCACTTTTTCAATCAATTCAATACAAGAGATTTCCGTACAAAGTTCTTAGCTTTTTCAAGAATTTTAATATTGCTTTCGCACCATATTGGTATCACGGCAAGGTTTTCCCTTGGTTGATGGCTACTTATGGTGGTAGTGGTATGCATCTTCGCGACGATGATCGGAGGATTGCAAAGCCAACCTTGGTCAATAATTTGGAACGAAAGATAGATATATTTAAAGACGCAGCTGACAAAAATTGGCAGTCTTTAACTGCTATGAATGTTGATTGTTTCAACAAGCTTAGAACAATGCGACAAGTGGCTAGAGAATATTCTCGAGCCTCAAATAAGTTTGAATACACAGGTTATGAATGAATTTTCGAAGGTCTATCAAGATGATTACAAGTTGACTACGACCAAATAGTAAATTTTGATACAAAGATTCATGCAATTGCGGAGAATAAAGAGATGAACATTTGGTCAATATGTGACATGAAAGAAATATTTGAATCTTTTTACCCGATCGATTGATTTTCTTTTCTTCAATAAAACTCAAGGATTAGTTTTCTTTAATTGGAGGGGATTGATGTAGGACAAAACTAAGTTTGATTGGGATTAATTTTCTATTTCGTAAAATATTAGTTCCATATTTTAAGTCTATTTGCTTTTATCTAGTTTAGTTGTAATAGGTTTTATCTCACTTCAAAAAAAAAAAAAAAAAAAGGAAGAAGAAGAAAGTTTTATCTCTTTTTATTTAGAGAAATAGAAGTTCTTTTCTTTATTGATTAGAATATGATTTCTTCTTTGTTTTATATTATGATTTTAGTTTACTTTCCTTATATTAGTATGATTAAGGAATAATTTTTCCTAAAAGTACAAAGGCATTATACACTTTTTCAATCAATTCATCAATTCAATACTAGAGATTATTCCTTACAAAGTTCTTAGTTGTTTAAAGTTTTATTCTTGTTCCAAGAATTCTAATATCGCTTCCGCACCAAATAGCCCAAACTGATTGGATTTGGGTCCATAATTGCTTTCACTTCCATTGCATGCTTTCACATAATATTGCCAAATCATTTTATTAGACTACAGATAAGAAATATCTTTTGACTTCTGTGAAGTTTCTAAACTCAGAAATGGCAAAGGCTTAAACACGGTTTATTCAAAAGAAGCATTAAGAATTCACAAAATCAGCAATAGTTTGTTGCGTGGATTAGAATTGATGTCTAATGCCTGTTCAGATCCAGATGTTTAAACTTTCTATGAGAAGGCAGTTTACCTGGTGATAACAACTGGGATCCCAGCATGAGCAGCATAAACAGCAGCTTTTACTTTGGCTGTCATGCCCCCTCTTCCCACCCTAGACTTGTCTCCAAAAGTTATTACTCGTTCATGTCTTTCCTTAATGTAAGTATGAATTAACGCGGAATTTGGATTGCTTGGAGGGCCACTGTAGAGACCGTCTACATCACTCAACAGAATAAGGAGGTCAGCTTTCAATTCCAGCGCTAGTAGAGCTGATAAACTGTCATTATCCCAAAATATT
Organism: Ligustrum vulgare; assembly: GCA_963555705.1. Taxonomy (NCBI): domain Eukaryota; kingdom Viridiplantae; phylum Streptophyta; class Magnoliopsida; order Lamiales; family Oleaceae; genus Ligustrum; species Ligustrum vulgare. Next base: position 37,267,159 of record OY743175.1, read on the forward strand.
CCAGAAGAGTCCTATACAGTTGCACAATGTAGTAGGGGGGAGTAATATGAGATGTTGTGCTAAAAAAAATCAAGAATATTGTAAAAAACACAGTGATAAGCCAATTAAAATTTAAAATTGTGTATGAAAAGAAAAGACCCCCAATGAGTCCTGAAAAATAGTAAAACATGATATATACAACCCCCATATTCCCACTTATTTATAAGGAAAAATAATTTAACATTTGTAAAAGTTTATACATACGAGTTCAAGCAGGCATTAAGGAAGCCTAGACTTGTAAGTGAAGTATGTGGAAAAGGAAAAAAAAAAAAAAATAAAGTAAAACTTGCACATATATGGAACCCATTCTCAGAAACCTCTCATGTGACCTAGATAGAAATGGCACTGACCTTGCCAACTTTACAATAAAAGCAACACAAAATAGTAAGCAACTGAACAGAGAATAATACCTCATAAGGAGCTTTCCTTGTACTGACAGCATCATTTTCATTAAATATAGGAATAACCTTTAGAGATGCTAAAGTTTTTACAGTCTCATTAAGTTGTCTCCTAAATTCCAGATCTCTAAAATCATTGTCAGTAACTAAAAGCTGTGCCGATGACATATCCAACTGCATATGAGAAACATAACAATCATGATCCAATGATAAGCATAAAATAACACATTCATTAAAGGAAGAGTCAAATTTTTAACTACCACAAGGAAGGGAACTTGTCAGGCTAATTATCATGATAAGGTACCTATGTTATGATTTTACCTGGCTGAACAAAGTATCATAGAGAGCCATGAGACCGTTCTGTCCAACAGCTGCACAAGCTTTCCCATCAAGTTCCAACTGTGGTTTTTGGAGGTCGGCAAAGCTGCAGAAAACCCAAATCAGGATTATTGTTAGCTCTATAACTGAAAATGATTCAACATTATTCATTGAAGGTCCATGATATATATTCTTTATTGGAACTTCCAGAATTGAAATTAAATGAAATCCAGATGCAAGATCCATCAAACGAATTGGCAACACAAGTGTAGTGATGCTTAAAAACCAAACAACATTTTCAGGGAACTGTCAAACCGGGGATGCAGATTTGTAAACAAACATACGAATATTCTTTTGTTTTCAAAGATTCCATCATACATTCCTTCTCAAGTTTCCAAACAAAAACTCCAAAACAGCAAAACCAATGCCAAAACCTGCTATTAACCAATCTCCTGTATCTTAGGCGTTGGCGGCCAACACCAACGGCACCTGATGTCACCAAAATAACCTCATATCCCTGGGAGTTTAGCTCTTGAATCTGCACTTCAATTGGAATTCAACAGTGTAAGCATTGGTAAAAGCCAGTTGAAGCATTAACTAGACGTAAAAGAAAATAATTGGGAACAGTCATCCAACTCACCTGCTCACAGAGTGCTCCTAATCTTCCAAGTGCTAATCTGCCATCAGCTCGAGTGACCACAGCAGTTCCTACCTTCAAAAGAATTAAGATTAACTATCAGAAAACGTCAAAAACTACGATATCGAGATATAGGATACACAAAGTAGGCCGAACTAAACCAAAAGAAAAGGTGAGACAGAAGAAATAAATGCTATTATTTAGGCCTAACAAATCTGTCTAGTCATAATATTGCATTTCTAAACGAAAAGCAGAAGTCGAGGAACAACTATTTTGATTAGAAAAGCAACTGTCTGTTTTTAGCATAAACAATTCCTTCTCACAACCCGACCTCTCTAAGCCCTAATTTGCAATATCTCTGACCTCAAACAGCAATTAAACATTTGAGGCCAACAAGAGTTTGCAAATTTCCATATGAAACATGAATACAAAATGCTTGTACGTCAAATCTCAAAAGCTTACACAAGAATCAATCAACATTTCAATCAAACTTCGAGTGCACTAGACATACAAATTATTCTCCCTTGAAACTGTTGTTACACCTTCTGCAGTTAGTCTCGTTATCTACTGATCCATTATATAATGTTGCCCATAATTATTGAATTCAAGTTAATTAACATAAAAACAAATGAAATGAAATAAATCCCGCGTACAGTTGAAGTAATGGAAAACTGAAGTTTGAATACTACAAATTTTAATCCGAATAAAGAAAAACACATAAATGGAAAATAAAAAAAAACGTGACCTTGATGATGACACGTTTAACGTCTTTGACAAATGCACGCGTGGAATCCACAGCCTCCATTGTTGAGCAACACTACACAGAAAGTAAATTATCGGTCTGGACTCCGATTATTATCCTGTATGTGGCGGAGGCAAAAAATAAATACACGGAATTGAACAAACAATAGGAATTTGTCGGGAGCGAAAAATACGAAGACCCCCGTGACTCCTCTTGGTTTTTATTGTAGGGTTTTTGTGGATAGATATAGATAATAATACACAAAATACGAAGCCGTTTGTATGTATTATAGTACCACTGGCATTGCTGAATCTGACTCTGATGAAGAGTAGACTGCAACTTATTTTATTTTTACTTGTTCCTTTGTTCTTATGAGCTTGAGCAATCAAAGGGCGCCACGTAGGACCAACCGGGTCCTAAAGCTGACGTGGCGATTATCTTCTTAAACAAAGGCGGGCCGAATTTTTTAACGCCCGAAATTGCTGTGTACATTGGTTTACTTTCTCCTTGCTTGGCACGTAATGAATTTTTTTCCTTCTCATTTGAATAAATAAATTGTTAGAAGCATGAAGCCTTCTCCGTGACGAGGCACAAAAATGACTAATTAGATATGAACTTCCTGTTCTCTTTATTGTTTCGAGGTCGTTTTCTTTTTTTATTTTCGAAAACGCTAAAAACGCGTTCTCTTTACCATTTTCGAAAACGCATTTTGAAAACAAAAAAAAAATTTGTACAAAAAACGCAAAACGCCCAAAATCTCGTTTTGGGCGTTTTGTGTGTATTTCGACAAAAAATGTCCAAAACGCAGAAAACGCGTTTTGAAATTATTATTATTATTTTTTAAAGAATTATCTTAACTTAGAACTAAACTTAATATAAAGTTTTTATTTTTTTTATTTTTTTATTACTTTTTTTAGAATTATCCTAACTTGAAACTAAGTCAAAATATTTTTTTATTTATTTATTATTTTTTATTATTATTTTTTTGAGAATTATCCTAACTTGGAACTAAGTTTAAATAAAATTTTATTGAATTCAATATCAACATTACAAAAAAAAATTAAGTGAGAATTCTTGTTATTATATTTCAAAAAATGCACTGATAAATGGATTCTGGTGGTTTTGAAAGAACTTGCATTTTCTGAATTTTAATAGAAGTAGAGCTTTTTCAAATCCCGAACCTGACCAAGCTGTGTTGATATAGACTCTTAATGCTCACATTAGTGTGTTGCATGTAACCATGTTTTTAGTGTATTGTGAAAGGAAATTTGAGTTTGAATTAGTAGTATTTTGCAAGCAAATTAATTAAAAATAGTTTAAGTAGTGTTCTGCAAAATTTTAAACAAAACGTGTTTTCCAGCTTTTCATTTTTAAAAACAGTTTTCAGAAATAACAAACCAAACGCGTTTTCAGCAAATTTGAAAACAAAAATGAAAACATGAAACACAAAATATTTTCGAAAATGAAAATACAAAATAAAATACAAACAGTACGTCACCGAAGTGTTGGATAAACGACATAAACCACAAAAATGTGTACATGCATCAGATTGTAGAGAGGAAACAGCAACAATGGGCAAAATTACTATTGAAAGTATAAGAAAACATAACTTTTAAATTATACTATCAACTTCTAAAATAAAATATATTAAGTGGAACTGTGGATATCATCCAATGAAAGACATGTAGCATCATCTTAAAGACGACATGTCATCCCCTATGTAGTCTTAGGTCCAGAGACTTTGCAAAGAGATCAGATAAATCAATTATTCATAAGATCTTGTGCGAAGGATATCTTGAAAGGGACGAAATTAATTAAATGTCTTTTTGAGTTTAAAGACTAATCCATTTGAAAATAAATTGCAACGGATCTTAGCACCTCATCAAGGCCAGAGATTGTTGACCTTGATATGGATCTTCGACTCAAGTGAAGGTGTCACTTCGACTATATCTACTTTGTCAACGACATAAAGTGTGAGTTTAAAATGACTAATTAACTGATTAGGATCTTATATTTATTTATCATTTTGAGGTACTTAAATTACTACTTGAGAGACCTGACGAGTCATATTCAACTCTAAGTGTACCAGAAATAAGTAAATTCAAGTTTGTTTTCTCCACATTAAATTCAACTATAAATGCTACTTTAAAGCTTTGTTAGATAAGAAAGCACTAAATATATTACTATTCCATTAACCAACAAGATAATGTCCAAAAAATAACAATTTTCCTTTACCACTAAAATGGCCTAGTTATTAGTCAACTTATAATGTTTGAGCCCCTATTTTAAAAATCAAACTAGTATCACACTCGTGGATCGCACGGAAGAACAATAAAAAATAATTTTACTATAAACATCATTACAAAATAGGAAAAAATTGAACACATAATTTATTTTGATTAATGATACAAACTATCAACGAATCCTCAAAATAGAAATAAATTACAATTCTCATCAATTTTGAAAACCTCTTTAAATAATACATTGTTTGTGCATGTTGTAGTTGCTCACACCGGTGTGATACAAGAAAATTGTTATGGACAAAACATATTTAAATAATTGCTCAAATTTAAATTAAATAATGCAATTTTTCAAATATATATTGTATAGAATAAATAAAAAAATTCGTCCAAATATTTTTTTACTAACGTGAATAGAAATAATAACCCTCAAAATATTATAATTTACATAAAATAAAGTAATTGTAACAAATTAAATATATGCGGTCATATATATAATATAAATAAATGTAACAAATTAAGTAATATTGACGATGCACGAAAGTAAAAATCAACCTCAAGATTTGTGGTACACGAACGTGATATTCAATTTAAGAGATCATTCACATGATTAATAATTTTTAAATGCGATACATTTAATTGAACATAATTAAATACATATTTAATTATATGTCAATAAAAAAATTATTAATAAAAATATAAATAATAATAATAATAATAATAATAATAATAATATTATTATTATTATTATTATTATTATTATTATTATTATTATTATTATTATTATTATTATTATTATATATAGTGAGTCTTTTTGTCTATATATTGTTAATAAAATTAAGAAATAAAGTTTCACCATTTTTTACGACATATAATTATTTTTTTAATATTTTAATAAAATTGTGAACTGTTGAATTATTTTATCATCTTTACAGAAAAACAAACCATGAATTAAATGTTTTAGAGATTGTACCATGAGCATATCAACTCCATTTCTGGAATTAAAATTCAATAAATGATTTTTTTTAAAATAAAACTTTTGAACTACAAAATTAGGCTCATACAATACATGTGCAAATATCAACTCCATTTCTAAATTTAACGTTCAATAAATGAATTTTTTTAAAAAAAAAAAAAAAATTTGAACTATAAAATTAAGCTCATACAATACATGTGCAAAACTCAACGTACATATTCTCCTTATGATCGACGTTTTTCTTTTCATATATTGTTATTCATCATATTCTTCTCAAAAAGAGGAGTAAGATAGACTTTTTTTGGTATAATAATTTGATTTTTTAAGCATTAATTATTAATTTCAAGTATTTTTCTAAAAAAATAATCATTAATTTTAATAAATATTGTTACATTAATTGATTCTTCTTTCTTCATCTGACAATTTCTTTATTCATATTGTTACATTATTATTTTACTAAAAATTACTGATCGATCAATTGTTTAATAGAAATTATATAAACTACTTGTTAAAATCTGTAATATATTTTTGCATATTTTAGTTATTTAACGAAAAATAAAAAAATGAATAGAATCAGTAAATAAATAAAAATGATGTGAAAATGATGAATGAATTAAAGAAATCTTAAGTTTGTAAAATTAACCCAACTTAATTGGATTTGCCTTAAAAATTCGTATATTTATTATTTATTTTAATTTGATGAGAAAAAATCGGGACAGGAATTAATTATCTATGACTAAAATGAACTTAGTTAACTAATTATAGATAATATTATAGTACTTAAATGATATAATTTAAAATGAATTAGATATTGAGGAAAAATAAAAAATATAAATTAAACTTTACCTTTAATTTTTTATATGATTTTACGGACAATATATTTACAATTTGCTCTCACTTGTTAGCTTACATTAAATTTCTCACTGTGATATTTAATCTGATACTCATATTACATATTTTTCGATTTCAAAATAATACAATAATTATTATAAGAATAACAATAAAATAGAAAAAAATTGATGTTATTAATAATATAGCACGAATGCCAATGTTATTAATGACACATGTAAAATAATAATTGCTAAAATATTTAATATATTATTTTTTAGCAAAAAATTTCCAAATTTAGAAAGTTTTTTTTTTCCAGGAAACTATGTGTGTATTTTGGTGACAGTTATTCTACTTTTATATATATTAAGATTGATTCTTCTTTCTTCATTCTGACAATTTCTTTATTCATATCGTTACATTATTATTTTACTAAAAATTACTGATCGATCAATTATTTAATAGAAATTATATAAACTAATTGTTAAAATCTGTAATATATTTTTGCATATTTTAATTATTTAAATTTATAACGAAAAATAAAAAAAATGAATAGAATCAGGAAATAAATAAAAATAATGTGAAAATGATGAATGAATTGAAGAAATCTTAAATTTGTAAAATTAACCCAACTTAATTGAATTTGCCTTAAAAATTCGTATAGTTATTATTTATTTTAATTTGATGAGAAAAAATCGAGACAGAAATTAATCATCTATAACTAATTATAGATAATATTATAGGATTTAAATGATATAATTTAAAATGAATTAGATATTGAGGAAAAATAAAAAAATATAAATTAAACTTTACCATTAATTTTTGATATGATTTCACGGAAAATATATTTACAATTTGCTCTCACTTGTTAGCTTGCATTAAATTTCTCATTGTGATCTTTAATTTGACACTCATATTACATATTTTTCGATTTCAAAATAATACAATAATTATTATAAGAATAACAATAAAATAGGAAAAAAATTTGATGTTATTAATAACATAGCACGAATGTCAATGCAATTAATGACATATGTAAAATAATAATTGCTAAAATATTTAATATAATATTTTTTAGCAAAAAGTTTCCAAGTTTAGAAAGTTTTTTTTTTTTTTTTTTGCAGAGTTATGTGTGTATTTTGATGACAGTTATTCAACTTTTATATATATATATATATATATATATATATATATATATATATATATATATATATATATATTAAGATATTAAAATAAGATTAAGATATTAAGATTTTTAAAATATTTAATCTCAACCATCCATTGTTAATCAAACTTATAATATTTGACTTTTCAAACAATTTTAAACCACACATTCTTTAAAAAATTACAAAAACTAAACAAAAACTTGGGCCAAACAGGGGCTGATTTGAATTTTGAGAAACGTGTTTGAGTTTTCCAAATCTCTCAGCTGTAATTGACTGTAGCCTCTACCAAATACATACCTAACCTAAGGGGCATAGATGAAGTTGACAGGAAAGATCCTAGCTGGTAAGATAGCAGTAGCCAAAACAAAGTGCAACTCATTTCGATGATACTTGGTAGAAGAAACAAACAAAAATGTCTTCAAGACAATATTTGTACATTTACAAAAAATATAATCTAAACAAAATCAAAATATTCTAACAATATTGTTTATCAATGTGACTCAAACAAACCTAACCCATGTTCTAAATCATGTTCAAATTCCTCAACTTTCATACACAACAAAAGACATAACCACTAACTTGGAGTTACCAACAATAGGTTTCAACTCCATTTCACAAACCCTACACCCCAGATGATAAAATTGTCACCCAAGAAACACCAAAACAAAATCAAGCTTTATGCAAAAAACCACATCTTGATGAAAATTGCCAGACCCATTTGCAGGACAAATGCAGAAACAACCACTATAGTAATTTCATTTCCCTTTATATAAGATCTGAGGTTCAAAGCAACAAAGCTGGCTGATGCACCGCCACCAAGTAATATGATAGTCCATCGAAGAAACTCAACTGGAATAACCAATAGGAACTGAACATATTCAAGGAAACAAGTCAGATCGTTGCATTACTAATTTAAATTAATGTTGGGAGGAGAAAACAGAATAACATAACCAAATAAAAACCTTCCATGAAAGAGCAAATTCATCATTAGATTCGTCAGTCAAAGTCGTGTAGCAATTGGTTCACATGAATGTCAAACATAAAGCAAGCAACCACGAATTCAAGAACAAAAAATCATGTGTGCATCAAGAAAAAATACCAAGCACCAATGATTTAAGATAACCTAGAGTGAATATTAAAATCTAGTTAAACAATTATCCATTTTGGGTAAGGTTAAAGAAGCCAAGTCTAAATCCTATAAGAGCTTGTTTGGGGAGATTTTTCCAAGTGAAATTCTTTTATGGGGAGTGTGTGTTTAAAAAGTTGAGAAAAGTTATGGGTTGCATAGAATGTGGTTGAAATGATTTTCAAAAAATCTTTCCCAAACAAGCTCTGAACTTGGATGAGTTGTGTGAATTCTCTTTTGCAACCTTCTCATACCATCTACATTTGTTCTCTGCCCCTTCTAACATATACCACTAAGATCATTTGACTCTTGTTAGTCTAGTGGATACATCTAGAGGTCTATGCAAATATACCCCAAATATACGTGGTTCTCCTGTCAATTTATCCTCATTTAGCATCAATCCTACTCGGCTTATAACTTCAATTTTTTATGTAATTCATTTTTATTGCCACCACATCCATGTCAGAGTTTTGCAATTTTTCATCCTGTGGACATTCTGTCATTTCACAACCAAACATTTAGGCTATGTTCAGCTGCTCATTGTCATTTATTTAATATTTCGAGGTAAGATTTGTGGTTAAAAATTAGAGAGAAAAAATGTATGGTTAAAAAATGATTTGGAAAATTGTGTTGTTTAAATTTTTAATTAAACTAGATACGCGAACAGAGGCTTAGTATTATAATATAACTGGTCTAACAGAACTCGCCTGTTAACTTGATAGGTACATCTCATTGACAAAAATCTTTATAGCACTCTCCATTTTGCTCAATTCACAGTAATTCTATGCATTACAACCTCTTCAGGTGATCAATCTTTTTAATAATTTAACTTAAATATATGAAATCAATCATTCATTGAGACTTGAGATAAGATCATCCTTTAATAAGATAATAAGATTCCTATAAATCCAACTAAATTGGTATTACATTTATTATGTCCTAATTATACTTCACCTAAAACCTCTCAATCTCAAATTTTAAAGTTGTGACATTTATTCAATCCCAGTATCACAACAAAACTATATAATTAGACAATAACACATATCAAGAGAGTTCAGCTTGGATAAATCCCATAAAAATCAAATTAAAAATCTCTATCAACTATGTAGCCTAGGCATTTTCATTTTCATTTCATTTGCAACACAGCCTGTGAAACATCCACATATTCATATTTTCAAATTGCACTGATCAGAATGAATAGACAGCAATATATAGCATATGATGAAAACCAGTAAGCTTATTTTCCTTCAAATTAGCTCCACAGGGTCCAATCTTATGAGAGAAAATGTTACGATAGATTTAAGGTGCATTAAATCATAATCCCTTCAGAAATCAGTTGAGTTCCTAGCAACGGCAGCTCAAAGAAGTACCTTCCAAAAAATGTTTTCTCACTGGTAGAGCATGTATTATGTATAACCATTTGACAAATAAAAACATATAGTTTGGTAGATTTTCTTGTTGCTAAGTTAGAAAAAAATCTTGAATTGAATGCCCCATGATTAATTCACTGGAAAAAACAAAGACAGAGCAGGCGCATAAACTTACAGAGCTTAGAATGAAAATGAAAAGGGAATATCCCCACAAGCACCAAAAGCATATAAGGCTTGCATTTGATCCCAGGTACTGTAGCAAAAAGTAATATGACAGCGGTACTATCAACGCATAACCATATATGGAGCCAGCTGCCACGTTTAAATAACTGACGTCGAAGGTCCATGAAGTACTGTGATCACTTCTATGCATTAGGTAGGTAGCACAATTTCCAAGGGAAGCAATTGCAAATACCAACGTAGTGGAGATCCAGACAAGTCCGTAGCTAAAATGGGGTTTAAAAAAAAAAAAGAGAAGTCAGAGAGGAAGCACAGCGATGCCAAAAGATGAAGTCATAAAGTGGACAGACACTGAAAATATATTACAGGAGAAACAGAATGAAAACCAGAATGGTATAGATTCTATCTGTGCAATTCATATCCAACGGATTTGAGATCATTATTGTTCCTTCTTCCTCTATTTCTTAAGCTTCTTGAAAACGTTTTTCAGTTAAATATTGATATTTTAGTTGTTTGTTTTAAAATTTCTGCCTAATAATCTTGTATAGTCAGATAGCCCTCTCTTGCATAGATTTTTAGAATAACTCTGGTTGTCAATAGCCAGGAGAAAATAGCCAAACTATATTACAGGGGAGGAAGGGAGAGAAAGAATAACATATTATGTGGACGTGGACTTAGAAAACCTCCAGCCAGCCCAAAATTGAGATTAAGGCTCTGTTTGGCAACATGGTAGCATTTATTAATTAGTTTATTTATGTTTTTGAGGTAAAATGTGCGGTTCAAAAGTGGATTAGAAAATTGGGTATTTTATAAATTGATTTATAAATTATAATGATTGTGTTAAAAAACAGAGGCTAAAATAACTCTCCCTCACATTGTACATCTTCTATTTCTTGAAGACTAAAGTGTCCATCCTTGCACAAAACACTTGAAAGCTAGGATACTCTGGTTTGCACAGCAGTAGAAAGAAGGACAGAAGTTACATATCTTTAAATCGAGAGTGGGGTTGTGGGAACAGCCATATGATGGAAAACGACTTTAACATTCAGTTCAGAGAGCACTTTTTCTTCGGGAATTCCTCATTCCCTTTCATGTGAATTCCTCAACAGCGAATTGATTCACATAATCTACCTACTAAATTGGAAAAGATGTCATTTAGTCATCACTTATTATTTCATCCTTAACCCACAAGGCCCAATCACTTCTTTACTCGTGGAAGTATGGAAATGTACTTCACTAATTACAGATGCCTCTTTAAAATTTATAATCACTTGGGAACATGAGAAAGATCATAGGCTTCGTCAAATAATTCTGGAAAGTAAAAAAACCAAATTTTCATCTTGATGAACAGTTATCATTGGCAGGTAATAGTTTCAAGATGTCTTCAGTAAGATGAAGTATTCAGCACTATTAGAAGTACTACAGAATTGGAAGCTAGTAATGGCCCATGGGTAAACATGACTACGACTGTTAGACCATATCAACAGTAATTATATTTTCACAAGTGAGAAACAGTACATTTAGACTCCCATTTGCTGCGCATTTTAGCTAAAAATTAAAAGGTGAAATTTCAAGAACTTGAGCTGAAAAAGTTCATTGAAGAGCAGATTATCCCCAATGTAAAATGTAATATATTTGGAAAGTGATCTGAGTAGACAATTTGCAGCTACTACCTAACTACAGTAGATTACTTATGAATACGTGGTTGGTTTGAGATGAACAAATGATAAAATCAACTTGTGTGCATCTGTAGCTGTTATGCAGTAATTGGATATCTACGAAGATCAGTCAGAAGATAAAAGAAGACTCTAAATTAGATGATGAGGAATTGAGCATTTAATGGGACTTATCACAGCATTCTTCTATGGATTTCTAAATTTGTACAGAAAGAAACCTATAGATTACCATGCAGAAGGCATAAAATTACCAAAATACCCCTTTTATATAATTTAACATGTAAGTCCTCAAAGCTTTATATTTCAAACTTTAAGCATAGAAAAATTTCAAAACAATTTTAATATATGATTTTATTTGATTTTTGTTCGCTCATAGTAGCACCATCCAATTTGGTATCAGAGCCATATGATAGATCTAAAAGATAAATATTATATGACAAAAAATAAAAACAAATACATGATACATACACTAGGATTTATAATCACACGAACATTAATATTGCATGATAATGATAAAATAGAAATCTTAAGGGCTTTAAAAGATTTAGATGAAGATATAAGAAAAGACATATATGATCTAATAAATTTCAATATTATAAAAGAATATTTTACAATAAATGACATATTAGATTTAATCCACAAAGACATATTAGAAGAACTATATAAAGATTATAGATATGGAATATCATAGAGCAGACCCTCTAGTAATCAAATATCTAGATATAGAAACAAATGAAAAATTAAATTTAATGATGGAACAAAGAAGAAATTTAAAGGATCAAATAAGAGAAGAAATGAATATAAAAAGAAAAGAATTCCTATGATTAAAATCATTAGAGAAAAAGAGAGAATATTATAATAGAATTTTAAAACAATTACCAAAAAATACAAATAATATTAGATAATAAAGAAAGAACTAATAAAGAGATATGTGATAAAACGGGACAAATAAAAGACTATATACAATATTATAGAGCACAACAAAGGAAACTAATAGTAAAATCAATTGAAGAATTTTGTAAATACGATATAATGACATATAAAGAAATAAAAAATGAGACTGAACTAATCTTAGAAATTGAGCATGCCAAAGGAAGATTTTAATGACGGAATTTCCAAAAAATAAAATTTGAAAAACACATAATAGAAAATATTAGACTACCAGATGGATCTTATCAAATAAAAGGAGTTAATACAACTATGTTTCAACCATTAAGCTCATGGGGAGAATCCGATGGATTTCTTAACATGCAGTTAAATTGAATAAGTGCATTTTTATGGCAAACATATAAAAACATAAATTTACAAGATAAAATAGCTATTGAAGAATTACAACAATTAAATATTCAATATAAAAATGTCAAAGAAAAATTACACAAAGTATCCAAAATAAATTAACAATACAATTTAAATAATTAAAAGACGTGATAAGTTATGTAAAAAACATAGATGAAGAAATCTTAAAAGAATTTCAAAGAAAATCAGGAGAATTAATTGGTCAAGATAAAATTGAAATGATCATAGAAAAAATAGAAAAATTAAATGAAAAGAAAAGAAAAAATGATAATGAAAGAATCAAAAAATTAGAAATAAAAATAGATGATATGTATGATATACTATTTAAGGTACAAAAACCCCAAACTACTAAACCAAGAGTACAAAATATCAATAAGTGAACGTTTTGAAGATCTAAAAATATTAATAAAATAATTAATTAGTGATGTTCCGAAGTTAAAAATGAATTAAAAGAAGCAAGAAATCACATAAATATATTAAAACTCGAAATTAGAGAGTTAAAAGAAAATAATAAAAATAGAGATAAGAAAATAGATAAAAAATCATAGAAAAAGAAATGTTTAAAGTAGGGGAAAAACACATTGAACAAGAAAAAATTGTAATAGAAGCAAGAAGTATGGATGATGAATTTAGAAAAAACATATTGCTAAATATATTAGAAGAAGAATTAGAGTTATAAAAATCTATAGAAAAAATGATAGGAAAACTTAAAGTTGAAGAAAAAAAGATAAAGACGAATGAAGAATTAGATTTACTAATAGAAAATTTTGACTAATTATGCCTAGATAATTTAAATGAACACCAAGTTTTAATGAATACTGGAGGAGCACCTAATCCAACTTCAATAGGAACTTCTAGACAAGAATTACTAGATCCGGATGAAAGTTACGCACCTTTATATAGTAAACTATATAGACAATATTATGATAGAACCAGGAATAGACAACCACCTAAAGGCTAAAGGAAATAAGTACAAAGATAGGTTTGAACCAAATGATAATTATGATAAACTTATTAATCATGGAGGAACAAAATTAGATTTAGATTGTAAAATAGATACCAAGAAATCCTTATTAACTTGGGCTGATTCAATGATATTATTTTTTTTATATAATAAAGATGATACAGGGGAAAGTACTGAAAGAAGAATAGACTTCCTAATGGCATCCTTTGAAGGAGAAATTGGTGGGAAGGAATTAGTAATGATACAAAAACATTAATAATAAGAAATGTTCAAACGAAAATAATAAAATCAGATAGAGAAGGTATACAAAGATTAGTAGAATACATTGCAGATGAATTTATAGGAGAAAATTGAATAAGTAATGCTGAACAAGAATCAATAAGAGAAAATGATAATGCTAGAGTCAAATTAATAAATTTAACAATTTGTGATATGTGTAAAATTAAAGAATATACTTGTGAATTTAAAGATTACTATTATGTCCAAGATATGTATTATAATAAATTACCAGGTTCATAGGGAATATATTTTAAGATAGAATTTGAAAAATCCGTAAGAGATATCCCTAGAATTCCTAGGTCATTAGGATCAAGAATAAAATTTATATTTGAAAGATTAGCATATATATGTCAACAAAGGCAATTATTGAAAAGATCAGAAAAATTGACTAAGATATGTTGTAAAGATGGAAAAACCTATACAATGGGGATGTAATCCTAAGAGAAGAAATACTGAGAGAAAATATAAAATTAGAAAGTCTAAAAAATTCAGAAATTTTAGGAAAAAATATATAAAACCAAGGAGAAGATATTATAAAAGAAAATATAATCCAAATAAAAAACAGAAAAATAAACCTTATAAAAAGGATAAAAGTCAATGCAAATGTTAGAATTATGGAGAAATAGGACATATAAACCCTGATTGTACCAAGAAGAAAGTTAAAATATTATAAAAGAAATATCAAGAAATAGAAAGTGAACTAAATGAAATATCTGATATTGAAGAATATTATGACCAAGAAGTTTACATGAGTGAAATAGATTCAGAAAGTAATGGATCAGAATCTGAATAGAGAAATAGAAGAGGTAGAAAACAATAATATAGATGTACAAGAATATGAAGGAATAGATGTTTATAGATTGAAAGTAACATTTGACAATAATAAGTTTAAAAAAATACAAAAATTATCCTTAGATTTGAAAATAGAAAAATGGGAAATCCTAGATACAATATGGAGAAGAGAAAGGATATCAATAAATGAATATCATAAAATTGAAAAAGCAATACATGTTAGAACAACTCAAGGAACACATCAATTAAATCTTTTAACAAAAAATACAATCACAGAATTATTAACAAAGATTAATAAAAAACAAAGTGAAAAGATTCAATATGTTTACTTGTGGGAATACAAATAATGTTTAAATCTTTATTCAGAGAAGGGATGAATTCACCTTTAACAGTAAGTTTACATGATGGAAAAATAATAAATTTGAAAGATAGTCATTTAGGAATGATAGAAGGAACCTTGAATATTAAAAACTAATATTTACATGTTACCCAAAATATTGTATCTCATTAAAAGATAAAAACTTTAATGAGGTTTTAGGACCACATTTCAAATTACACAGAGATAACATAATGCAACTAGGAGATCAAATTATAACCATAGAATATAGAGCATTATATACATTCACTAATTCTAATTATGGGTATTCACTAATTCTAATTATGGGAATATCTACTCTAAAAAACCATATTTTGAAGTACATAAAAAATGTAAAAATATTAGTAAAATTGTGGAACCAAACAAACCGATAAACTTAATCCCAGAAAATCATGAACTTTGCATAACAAAAATAAACCTGAAATCATAGAATTAAGAGAAGAAGAATACCCTGATAATAGAATAACATTTGAAGATGGAAGGTTAATTAGAAGATCAAGAAGTTAAATCTACCTAATAGAAGACAATTAAGAGAGACTAGTAATACAAGAGAGATAAAACTCCATAGAAATGCTGGAAATATACAAATAGGAGAATATTTCAATGTAAAAGAGCATATAAAAGGATCAAACATATTAATAGATACAAGAGCTAGTAAATGTCATATACCTTCAAATAAGAATAAATGATTGATAACTAATAGAACTGAACCATACAGATAAATGGAAGAAAAAATCAATTACACAAAAAATGAAATAAAAAATAAAAACATAAGATATAAAAAAGTCCTAAAAAAAGGAATAGAAATGAGTATAGAAAAATCAAAGAACAATTGGATAAAGTTTATGGAGAAAATCCATTATTATTTGGAAACCACATCACCCTATAGCCAAAATACAATTAACAGAAAATGTTATTATAAGAGTTAGACCAATGATGTATACTATACAAAATGCACAAGAATTTAAAACTCAAATAAAAGAATTGCTTGATCAAAAACTTATTAGACCTAGTAATGGACCTCATAGTAGTCCAGCTTTTATAGTAATGAAACATTCTGAACAAATAAGATAAAAAGCTAGAATGGTTATAATAAACCTTGCAAAAGGAAAACAATACTATTCCAAATTTGATTGTAAATCAAGATTTTGGCAAATCAAAATGGAAGAAGATGGTATTTAATAAACAGCATTTAGTACACCTCAAGGTAAGTATATGAATGGATGGTTATGCCATTTTGTTTAAAAAAATGCACCACAAATATATCAAAGAAAAATGTACAACGTATTTAGAAAATTCAATGAATTTTTAATTGTTTATGCTAATGATATATTGATATGTTATCATAATAAAGAGGTACATAGAAACCATTTAATAAAATTTATAAATGAATGCAAAAAAAAAAAAAGGAATTGTTCTTTCAAAAAAGAAAGCGATGATAGAAAAATAAGAAATTGACTTTCTTAGGCTATCAATAGATAAAAAAGGAATAAAATTACAAACTCATATATCAAAAAAGACAGAAAAATTTTCAGATAAATTAAAATCAAAAGAACAAATACAAATTTCTTAAGATGTTTAAATTATGCAGAAGGATTTATTGAAAATCTTTCGAAAAAGAGACAAAATCCAAATTTTACTCAGAAAAACAAATACTAAAGGATAGAGTAATGAACATACTGAAATTGTTAAATCACTCAAAGATAAATGTAAAAATTTACCAAAATTAAGATTACCATATGAAAAAGATAATTTAATAGTTAATATTGATGCCTCGGATAAATATTGAGCAGCAATATTAAAAACGGATCTTAATGAAATTTGCAGATATTCTAATAGAACCTTTAACCAAGTAGAAATAAATTATACTACCCATGAAAAAGAATTATTAGAAATTACTAGAGGAATAAAAAAGTTCTCATTGTTTTTATTATCTCAAAAATTCATTGTTGAAACTGACAATTCTCAAGTTGCCGGATTAGTCAAAAATAAATTAACATCAGAACCTCAATATAGAAGGTTCCATAGACGGCAGGCCTATTTAGCATTTTACAATTTTGATATAATTCATATTAAAGGAGTTAATAATTATCTTGCTGATTTTCTAAGTAGGAATATAGAATTTGCTGATAGATAATATCAAAAAATCTTTGATAGATGCTAGAGTGCGAATGAACTTCCTTATTGAGAAAGCTGAAGCTAAAGAGGATGGAATTGAGCAGATGGTAGAAAGCCTCCAACAAAATATTAAATTGTTAATGGATCTTTCTTTCACTCATGACAATTATATCAAACAATTGAGCGACAGAGTTAGTGAAATTGAATCACTATTCGAGTCGTTAAATATCAAACAGGTTTTACCAAAGATATCAACAGGTACAATACAAACAGGTACATCTTCTGGAAGCAGTGGTGGAACAAAAATAAAAATGGATGAACCAAGCCCAAAAAAGGTGATCATAAATAAAATTAGTACAAGAAAATTGACAATTAATGCCAAAGATAAACATAAAAAAGTAATTAAAATTCGTGCCGAAGAGAAGGATGATTCCCCTTTTTTACCAAAAGAAGACGAGTATAAAAATTTTGCCAAATCATGTATGAACTTGAGGAGTGTGATTGTTGCTACATTTCTTCTAGAGACCATGTATATCCACGATTGATTGTTACCAAGAGAGGTGATGCCAGTATGACAAAAATGGCAGTGAATTATGGATTTTTAGATCTTGTTTACCCCGGAAAAATCTAAAAGAAATTGAAAATTTTTATAACTTATTAAAAGGAGAAATTTCAAAATTTGCCCAAGGAAGATCCATTTACTTAAAATTTTATTTGATTAATCCAGAAGTTGATGGAAGGGTTTACTACCCTGCTGAACATATCATTACAATTGGTTATGTTGCAAGGAATTTCCAAATAAAAGAAGGAAAAAATACCAAGCCTGTATCAAACATCACAAGATCATGGTTCAGATCCCGAAGAGTATTGGGAATAAAAGTCCTTTACATCATTGCCAAAAATTTGTAAGAGAAAAAATTCAAGTGCTTATGTCAATACTCTTCTCATTAATGGAGGAAAGGAAAAATCAACCATCTTTAAAGAATGCATCAACAAGTTTGATAGACATCAGATTAATGGAAATTTTACAACTTTACAAGATGCGTGTATTACCAGGAATTGCCCCGTATGCCAACAAAAATGATGGACAACTGGAATCTACTCTTGAAAATGAAGAAGTTGACAAAGATGATAGAAATGGAATCTACTTTTGTAAAACGCCAAGACAGCATCATGTGAGAACCATGTGAAGGAGAAAATAATGGATGGACAGGTGTCCCTATGATGTAACTCAAAGTGTAAATTATTGAGTCTGGTTATTAAGTCTGTGATGTAAGCAATGACAAAATTGTGTCCTATGTAGTACTATAAGTAAAGACCTTCGAGCTAAGGGTAAGGCAGAGATCACTTGAGCACTCAATCTGTAAGAAAGCCAAAGAAATCTTCTGTTCTTGAAAAATTCTCGTACTAATCTTGTATCAATCTTCATCTTATCAATAAAATTCCAATCAATTTATCAAAAGATACGAGTTTCTAAAACTTCTGTTAATAGAATCATATTTCCTACAAGAAGATATATTATTAAGAAAACTCCATATACTCTGTCCGAAATATTTTCCATTTAAATGTTATACAATGAAGGCATGAAGTCAGGTGTGGCTAATAACTCATGAAAGCAGGAGGCCGTTTAAGGGTATGATTGCGAAAACCTGTAAGCCTGAAGGTCACTAACATCAGAAAGAAAATACAAAGGTACAAAGAACAGGAAAAGAGGTTAGTATTCTTAATATATATGTCTTTATGGAATTAGGAGGAAGAAGAAGTTTTGAAACAATTTGGTATTATGGAAGAATTTAGGATTATCAAATTTAATTATCAAAATAGTCCTTAAAAAAATGAAATCACAGCATAATTGAACTTTTACTCATGTATAAACAATCTAATAGACTCAATAATGAAATAAAAAAGTTATATCATGTTTATTAGCTATTTTTCCTAAATTAAAGGAATTATTTGGATTAGAAATTACAAAAATCAATTTTTTACTCTTGGCTTGATAGTGATAATACATAAATAAATAATGAATTGTATTTAGAACATGTATTTAGTAGTGATAATGATTATGATCCCATATTAGATTATGATAGTAATGGAAGAGATGAACCTATTTTTACTAGTTTTTAAAACTTTTGATAAAACATGGATGAAAGAAATTATGTCATGAAAAAATCCAGATCTAAGAGAGGTCCATATAAAGTTAAAAATAATATAATAAATAAAAAAGGAATTGAATATGAAAATGAAATTGATAAAATTGAATATCAAGAACAACTTTATGCATCACAAGAAATATTAAAAAGCTTTAAAGGAAGCTTAATGGAAAATTTTGCTAAAGGCATAGTTAGATCTATAGTAATTCAAGGAATTCGGGATATAATTGATAAATTAGAAAAAAGAAAAAAGAACATTCCAAACTAATTGATATTTATTCAGTTTTATATTAGTATATAAAATGTCAGGATATACCATTAAAGGATTGGATAATCTTTTAGAAAAAATGAATGAAATTGTATCTCATTTAAGGAATATGGATGAATCATCTGAAGAATATTATATGCTCTTAGAAAACTATGATCAACTTATGATAGATTATTCTAAGATAGCAGATTATAAAATGGAGATTCAAAAGAATACAAGATAAAATTAATTTCAAGATGCCTGGATTAACTATTGAAAGAGAAGTTGTAATTATTAGAAAAAGAATGGATGAAATAATTTTTCTTGTTAAAAATAATAAAATAAATCCAGAAAATATTAAAAATATTCTTGAAAGAATAAACTTATTAGAATCTAAACTCCAGAATATAAAAAATTGATTAAACAGATAAAAAGGAGGATATATTTGAAAAATTCATATAGAAAGGGTAAAATTGTCAAAATACTATTTACTATTTTGTGTATATTAGGCTTTCTGTACAACTATCTGTATAACTATCTGTACGAATAGCATAACCGTTCTTCTATATTATGCATCAATTTGCCAAATGTCAACAGCAGCTACTTGGAATGTTGTTTTCTTGTAAACTATTTTACTGTTAATATTGAGATTGAATACATCCTTTCAGCATCTCACTTTGAACAATATTGGTGAAAAAGAATTAATTAGAAAAGAAATACTTGAGGCTCATCAGTTTTGCATCATCACATAGTATGTGCGTAAGCACACTTCCATTTCAACTAAAAAGTCTTAAAGAAAAAATGTCAGAAATCAACTAGTTCAAGTTGTCCTGATTCCCTATCAAATAACATTCAGTTAACTAGTTCAATTTGCTATATTTCACGTCCAAATCTTCACACCATAAGTGAACACCTATGACAAGAAAAATTGATCTCCAAGCCAAAAGACAAGGATATAGAGAGCTGGAGAGTGAAGGAGAGGAGAAGTGTTGCCAGGGATTTTACATGTAATACTACATCATATACTCAGTTAAAAAGATATTTTCAACAAGTGATTTCAAATGAAGAAATGAAACAAAATTGACCATTCCAGCAATTTCAAAACAAAATCCACCTCAAAAAAAAAAAGCAACTTACAGGTCTGGGTTGGCATCAATCTTGCTGGAAAAATCTCCACTTATAGGATACAAAGAACTGATCAATCTGTTCAACACAATGTCTGTATCTACATTAAAATATTGTGCGTAAGAAGAGATACTAAACACTCCTTTCCAGTTGTTTGTAGACTGTTGTGCATCTCCATCTGCAGGAATTATCAGGTAGCGTGTAATTAGCTGTTTGAGCAAGAGTATTTGCTTTATTGATGGAATCATCTGGGTATTTTAATATGCATAAAAAAAGTTTGGTGATAATAAAAGACAACAATAGGAAATATTTCTACGCCTTCCCTTAATGTGAATATCAAATGTCTGGCTTACAGTGAACGTCCTTTGTTCATTAGGAAAGGGGAAGGTTAGAATCAAGAGTGCCTAAATATTGTACGGCAACAAGCATTCACGACAATATCAGGGGAAAGAAATATGTTTTTCCGTTATCTATCTTTTTCATTCCAAGAAATAAATGGCTGGTGAAACAAATAACAAGCAAAATGGCCTTTGATGTTAAGGAAATGAAGTTCAGTGACACTACGAATGTCATCCAGAGACAACCATCCCTTTGCCAGAAATTTTATGAAAATTTATCAACGGGACTTCATGTACTGTAAACAAGATTTTCTGATTAACGACTTTATGATCTTCCTTTACCGTTTTAAAATTTGTGATTACATAAAGATATTCGGCACTGGGTATATGGGAAGCAGAAGAAATGATGCATAACTCCCAGTGCATTATAAATGTCAATGAACAATGACAAGTCTGTTTCAAATGTGAAGTTTAATCTTTTTATCTTTAGTTGCCCAGAGCGTGCTTTGCTTGTAAAAACACCAAAAGCAGGAAGATTATGTTCCAAAACATGTACGAATCATGAATTCACAAATGAACTTCGAAAACAAACTAGTGCTCAATTCATAGCGAAGCCAAACAGGCAATATATCTATTAAACAAGTGAGAGAAGTACTAGATTCTGTTATTAAGTTCTCCATGTTCCCTACTAGGATATGTCATAAAATATGGATGATACTACATACCACTGGTACCACCGAGAGTTTGGTATCCCGTGCCCCTGCTTGCACCATTATTGGGAGGAAACATTTGCAAATTTGCACCAGGAACTGCACAAAATCCAACATTCCATTGAAAGGTGCGTTGTTTTAGTGAACAGAATGTGGAATTCTAAGAGAAAATATTCGATTCTCATTGATAATTCGAGAATATTACACAGCTATATATAGGGGAATACACAATTTACAAGGAAAGGTTCTGAGAGCTAGTTTCTTTTCTAAGAGCAATAGGAACATCTAAGCCTCTGTGTGTCAGCAGATTTTTGTTTATAAACAAGGGATTTGAGTTTTTTGAGGTAAAATATATAATTGAAAAGTGGTTTCGATAAATGAGTGCGATTAAAAAGGTGGTTTGGAGAAATGTGATTTTACCAAACACACTAAGTTATCAAAGGTCTCCATATTACTAAGATTGGAGAAGGTGTGATTTACCCGTATTTTCAATGTTGCTTATATTTGAATTAGACTCTTGGCAATCAATATGAGGCTCATTTTCAGTACCACTTTGAGGATTTCTCCTCCTAGAATAGACACGAAGCTGAGAAGCCCAGATTGATTTTTTTCAAGTAGATTCTCCCTCTGCCCCTGTTTCTTCCAATGGCATCATAATTCATAGCACTGTTCTCGACGAAATCAAGCTGCTTAGATTGTTCATGACCCAAGAAGTTGTTCGACAACATTTGGTGAAATAAGACTGAACTTCAAGAGTGACATCAGTATTCACAGAATTTTTTGGCAACAGGATCAAAACATTTGTATCCTTTTTGCATTGATGAATATCTACAAATACACATTTTAAAGCACATGGATCAAGTTTGTGCATGAATTGAAAAGAAGTAATGCATCCAAATATTTTTTGGTGGAAGTGATGTGAAATATTTAGGGGGTTTCATTCAATGTAGATTTTGAAAGACATTTAATGACTTTTTTTAATGGATTTTTTTAATAGATTTCATTCGAATTTATTAACTTTTATGAATTTGTATAGACTTTCAAAGATTTTTGCAGACTTCTCTTTAAAAGACTTTCATAAACTTTAAAAATTTTATAGATTTTTGTTTTTTCAATTGAAAATTTTGAATATTAATAGATTAATTTTCCTATGACGTGAATGTTAATTTTTAATAATAATCATATATCAAGTGAATCAAAAAACGCGGTTTAAGAGATAAACAGTTTTCATATAGAAAAACATTTTTGATAAAAATGAGAGATCACTTTTGATATCGATATAAAAATTGTACTATGTTTATAATTTTTTTTAAATATTTTTAATATACAATTTTTTATAGATTTTGATTGACTTTTAATTAATATTTTTTAATATACAAATCTTTCTAGAGAAAATTCTAGACTTACTTTGCTTAATTATTATTTGTTTTAATACAATTTAATTATTATTTTTCTATTAGATCTTATAAAAATTTTAATTGGATCTATTTTCATAGAAAAATTGAAGAAAATGATAAAAAAAAGAAGAGAGCCAAAATATAAAGAAAAAATATTAAAAGGAAAAAAATTAACAAGTTGAAGGGAATAAAAACAATGATTTATTTAGTCGTATGTTTAAGGTTTCTAAAAATAGCATAAAAGAAAGAAGAAAAATATAGAAGAAACAAAATTATAATGTAACAGAATTTTTTTATTAAAGTCTTTCAAAATCTTGGAGATTAATGAGAGACAAATATAAAGATTTTGTGGTTGTACTTTCTGTTTAGAAGTTACTACATAGAGGATTTCGTAGGAGTCTTTAAAAGTCGTTGCCATTTTAAATAACATATGACTTTTAAAGACTTTTAAAAATCTTTATGTAATATACCATGACTTTTATGGACTTTTAGAAAGTCCATTAAAATCTATAATAAATACCCCAAGATTTTTAAGAAGTCTCTAAAATCTAGATTGAATACCCCCAAACTTTTCAAATCCTTTAAAATCTTTAAAAGTCTTTCCAAATCTATATTAAATAAACCCCCCTTAGAATGAGGAATTTTTATTGAAAGAACGTCAAGAGGTTTTGAAATTTTAGTATCTTTGTTGGCATATGATTTATAAAATAAGTTGCCATTAAAACTGCTTCACCCCCAAAGATATTTAGGAACTCCATTTGTAAACATGATGGCCTTAGCATCTTTGAATGAGTTTGAAATTGAGTGAGAAATCATGGCATAAAAATTTTTAAAAACTTTTGAGGCCTCAGACTTTTCCTTTTTATAACGTAAACCCAACAGACTCTTGTGTGATCATCAATGAAGGTTATAAATCATACCAAGTTGTGTTAAACATTTGAGATGGCCCCCCCATTTAGACCAAGTTGTGTTTAACACACTTGAGAATCTGAAAATATCACCATGTAAAAGAGAAAAGGTTTTGACACTTTATTTGACTGGGGAGGAAAATGAACTCGGTGATGTTTAGATAACCAACAAAACTCATAATGAAAATATGAAGGATTATTATTCTTAAACAAAGCAGGATACAGTTTTTTCCAAATACGGAAAGGCAGGATAGGACTACCATATAAGATATTTTATTTTCAGGGGGGAGAAAGAAATTTCACTACTGATTGCAACTTGGGCACTTCGACTTTGAAAGGAATTATCCGTGAAATAGTAGAATCTATCCTCTTTAACCTTGCCAATCATCTTTCCCCATACACTTATTTATTGTTTTCCATCTTAAAATGTTAACAATGTTAAGAGGAGAAATTCACGCCCTTACATATTGATCTACATTTCAATGTGTAACCTATGTCGAATTTATCCCTTAACATATCCCTCAAGATGATGGCTCGTTTGAGTTGACCAATCTTGGAATCCATGTGCTCATTTAAATTTAGTCAAATTGAATTGTAAATTGGTCTTAATGGGCTCCAATACCATATCAGTAAGAAAAAATATTCGATTATCATTGAAAATTACAATGCTATACATAGGGGAATACACCATTTACAAGATAAGGGAAGTAAATGGTACGTAGCTAATCTATCCTTAAACTAGGGATTTATAACTGCATAAAAATCAAATTAGATAAAATTAAATCTTGTTGATTAAATCAGATAAGATCGATTGAATCAAATCAAATCATATGAAATCATATTTGAATCAATTCAAATCAGGTTAAACCAAATCTGGTTTTCCACGCAAAAAAAATGAATATTAAAAAATTATTATAAGATTTCCTACCCTCTTGGCTGGAGGGCTTCTTTTCCTCACTAACAACAGCCTGCACATTTATAAGAAATTTATTATAGAGAAGAATAAATAAATACACTAAAAACCTCTTCAGTTTATAACTAATTGCATTTGGTTTTCAAGCAAAGTATAATTAAATAATAATTTGTTTAACGGTAGAATTCCCGAGGAAAATTACGGAGCTTCTCAAACTGAAAAGGGAGAAAATCAAAAGAGGAGAGGAGAATTCAGATCAATTCATGTTGAAGGCGAACTAGTTGAATACACAAATTCTGTTTATGAGAGCTTCATTCCTGATGCTCAGTTACATGGAGATATTCAGAAAACTCAAAATTATGATGATAAATTGCTTCTCGTTCACTTAACAAAAGTAAATGCTCTAACCATAGTAAGGCAAGTCGGCATAATAAAATCACTTGGGCGCTGAATCTATTCACCTCAACAGCAAAATTAACCAAATTACAATTCTGAATAGGCTTAATGCATCCAATTTAATTTTAAAAAAAAAGATCTCTAAGCTCGTATGACTCTAACTCTCTAAGTAATCATCTAATACTCATTGAACGCGTCACCAAATATTTTCTGTCCCATGAATTGTATCCCAAATGTAGCATGAACTTGGAGGAGAAAAAAAAAAGTTAGAAGTCGTAACACTTCAATTCAGCTCCAGCCTCCACATTTTCAGAGCTTCTGTATCACTATAAGAACGCAAACTTCGCAATTGAATAATAAGATCGAAATGAAATCATAGATTTCATAACAAGGCCCTTTCCCAGAAAATTCGCGCAAAATTATGATCAGAAAAAAATAATAATAATAAATATATATATATATATATAAGGTATGGATTGGAGGCAAGCATATGAAATCATTTATTGTGCAGTAATTATTATAAAATGTGGAGAGGGTAGTGTACCGGTACTGTGCCAATCAAGTAGCTGGTGGGAAGATTGCTGAAAGACTCGTCCATCGGAATCAATTAAAAAAAAAATGTTTACGAAATTGATTTAGATGATCATTTAATCTGATTTACAGCAAATTTTGAGTTCTTTCTCCAATGGTTTATTCACTATTTCGAGAGGATACCTAAATTTCCACTTCTCCAATGCTTCGCAACTTGTTGGCAAGGAATACGTAAAGCGGCCAATGGAAGGACGGAGAAACCGACGGTACACACAGCGTTGTCCACTGTGCTAAGAATTTAGATTCTCTCCTTTAACTCACAAAGCCCCCAACCCCTTTTTTAAACACCCCCCAACCTCCCCACATTTTTTTCAAATCAAATTTATTCAATATTCAGTCTTAATCATTTATTTTAATTTAATTTATTATTTTTTACTTTTTAAATATTTTTTAATCATACATTTTTTCAAAAATATTATTCAAAATCATAATTTTTTTTCCAAAATAAGAACCAAACCCACACTAAATCTTTAATTTGATATTCAAATAATAATAAACAAAATTTCATCACTCACCAATCCAATATCAATTTTATAGACCACAGAAAAATTATAATAAAAAAATTATTATCTAACCACAAGTTTCTATCTCTTGAATTATTCCACAAAGAGTTGCAAAAACTGAAAAGACAAATTTCACAATATGACATTCTTTAATGTACTATTAATTGGCTCATCATATCTATATTTATAGGTAAGCATAACTCCAAAAATTATTATCTAACTACAAGTTTCTACCTTTTGAATTATCCCACAAAGAGTTGCAAAAAACTGAAAAGACAAATTTCACAATATGACATTTTTTAATGTACTATTAATTGGCTCATCATATCTATATTTATAGGTAAGCATAACTCCAAAAATATGTATAACTTGTGTTCCAAGATGTTTTCCTAGAAAAATATGTCCAGGGTGTGCCCCCGCGATCGCGTGACTTTGTGTTTCAACTTCTGCCTGTTTTACGTCCGATCACGCGATCACTCTCTTCATCATGCCTCTATCGAGTGATTCGTCTTTTAGCGACGCTTCAACCCTAATTTCTCGTGTTTCTTCCTTTTTTTTCTTGGGCCATCTTCACTAAGCCCTAATGGACTATTCAACATCGACCTAAACCCCATAATTTGAGTTAATATCCCAACAATCTTTCCCTTGACACAAATTATTCCAAACAAAAAAATCAAATCAATCATTGGGTAACATGCAAGCATTTTCCACTTTGATGATCTCATATTCCACCATATGAGTATAACCACTCAAAATTATCAACGAACTCCGAACTTTTTATCGGCCCATGTCGAAAACAAAATTGCTGAAAATTATAGTGCAACTCCCGTGTTTGATTCTTATTGGAAGCTCATCAGTCATCGATATAAATTAAACCACATATCTTGCATCTATACCAAATCAATGTTGTATGCAACACACATGTAATCGTGCCAGTAAGAACACATTCTCTATCATGACAACTGACGTTATGCCATAAGGATGTTTCATCTTACTCAGAGTATATCATCACAACCCTCCATCAAGAGAGTCGCACTGTCCTTTGAGTAGAGATGGCAAAGACAACTCGTCTAACCCACGAGCTTGGACACGAGCCAAGTAAGCGAACCTAGAAATGAGTCGAGCCATGCTCGTTTTTTCAAAGGCGGCTCATAATTTCTTTTTTACCAAAACTGTTATTTTTTGAATTAAAAAAATAAATTAAGGCTTGGCACACGAGCTCAAGTGCCAAGTCGAGCTTGGCCCTTGAAGGACGAGCCAAGTTTCTGCTCGGCTTGTCTTGTCTTAGGTGAGCAACGAGCCGAGTAGTAAGCTAAATGCTCATTGCCAACACTACCTTTGAGCAGTTAACCGAGTCCGTTTTACCTTTTGAAAAATTTCTTCTCAAGTGTCTGGATTGACCACGGTTCCAACAGGTCACCTTCTTCTTCATCTAGTTCCCCATGCATCTTCCACTTTTCAGTAATAAGTAAATTATTATCAGATGAATTATCGCATCTACCTAACATTCGTTCTTCAGATATCAACTTACTTGTAACTTCTGCAAAATTCATTGTATCTTCTAAATGTATTCTTAGGCTACCTTATTCGAAGAAACTGGAGTTGGGAGGATTTCTTCTTTTATGTGTGTAGTTAATACATAATCAATCCATTATTGCAGTGAAAAAAGAATAATAAACATCATTTGACAATTTAGGGTCCTTTTGGTTGCTAAAGTCAAAGAAATTGGAATTATAATGTGTATTATTTGGTTTTCTAGGTAAGATGTGTGGTTAAAAATTTGAGAGAGAAATTGTTGGTGGTTAAAAAGTAATTTGGAAAATTGTGCTATAATGGCAAATGTGCTTTAATCGAACGGACCCTTATCCAGATTTTAGAATCAAAATTAAAAAAAAAAAAATCAATTATAATCTGGCGTAAAAAATGCTTATCATACATTTGAAGTTAGAACTCAGAACAACATTTGATCATAAATGTCTAAGAAAAATTGAGATGTATCTAATCTAGGTTGCCTACTAAGGTATGATTATTCGAGTCACAAAAGATATCTTTATCTTTATCTTTATATATATTATAACAATAGAGTGATCAAATATAACACCACATAATTTCCCGCCTTTTTTATACTTTTCTAAAATGAAAATTCATGGTTTATAGAGATTAAAAAACGTGATTATATATATATATATATATATACACATTTCAAAATTGCTTTTATCTAGCTAATATAAACAGTAACTTTGAAAATGATTTTATCTCATTATTAATAATGTTATATATTCAGCTATTAATTAGTTGGTATTTTCAATATATGTTTATAATTTGGAATTATAATGTAGAATTTGAATATAAAATTATATTTATAAAGGAATGCAATCACGTACATTTTTAAACGATGGATTAATAATAATAACATAAGGAAAAATGTATTTTTTAAAAAATTTATTATAATAATTAAAACACTATTGAAAAGAATATAACTTAATTATGTTATGAAAAGAATATAATTAAAAATTTAAATTTGTAAAGTAGTATTACAAAGTAACATAATTAAAAATGTATGTTGTTTTAATTAATAATAATAATAATGTTGTAATAATAAAATAGTATTTAAAAGAATGTAATTTAATTATGTAATTAAAAAACAATATAATTAAATATGTGTATATATTGTTTTAATTAAATACATGTTATGCTAATAATAAAATAGTATTGAAAATATCATAATTAAAAATGTATGATGTTTTACCAAAGCTATAATAATTAATCAATATTGAAGATAACGTAATTGTTATAGAATTTATTAGTAAAATAAAACAGTATTAAAAAGCACATATAACATAATATACATTTGTAATTATGTTATATATGCTTTTTAATCATTTGACTAATCTTGTTTAACAAAAAAAAAAAAGTAAATATTGTTTTTTTTTTTTTTTTAAGTTTCAAATTCGGTAACATTTTGCAATAAAATGTTATTAGTCTATCTTTTTTTATTTTATTATTTGATATGATTGTATTATCAATATGCTTTCATAAATTTTCATCAAAATTATTATCATGGATAGAAACTCCATGCATCACAATAGAGAAAAAACTAGTTGTCTGTTGTTGAAATATACCTTCAAGAACATGCATTCTTTCATGGAAAATTATACAGAACATTTTGGGTGGCTATATTGCCACCACATTTTTAAATATCTTCTTTATTTACAAAATGGAAATAACTAAATTTGCATAAATAGCCTTTAATTTACTCTCACTTTTTTATTTTATTTTATTTTATGGACATCACACTTCTTCTCTACTCCATATCTTCATCTTATTTTTTTTGTTGAATAGCTCTCCCTTGTACATTTGTGCCTCTGGTTGGCTCTGTGAGGATGATTCTTCATCTGGAGATAGTGAAGAGCTACAGATAATTAACTGTCAAGAAAAGACAACAATCCGTATAGTTTCTCAATATCGTCGACCCCTTACGGTAGATAGGAGGACACGACTTGATTTCTTTCCCTTCTTCCCTGATTCATTCACCTTCGACATATATCTTCAACATGTTTTGCTCTAGATGTAACATTGGAAAAGGATAAGGAACCATCATTTCTCAATCCTACAAGAATCCATCAACAAGTTAAGTTAAAAATTTAATACATAAAACACCAATTCTTTTAAAGTCTACAATATAAATAATAACTTATGATTGGTATAATTTCCTACATCCTAAGTTAGAGGAGAGTCTATGGGCCGTTAAACTTTGGATCTTCCCTGATGGGACTTTTTGGTCCCCGATCTTATTACTTGACTTTCTTAGATCTCATATCTCACAAGCCCACAAGTTGGCCCATATGCTCGGGCTCCATTCCTAAATTATGGATGGGTCATGGCCGATCATATTTTCATCCCACTATGTATGAGTTCGTAGGTCGGTCTTCGTGCCCGGGTACATTCCCATGGTATGGTCGGGTATTACCCGATCATATACATATTTCACACCGTCAATGATCGATCAGGTCGGCTCTTCCTGGCCCTAGGCCCTTGCAAGCAGGCCTCAAGATCTCCTTCGACAATGGGCTTCGTCAATGGGCCACATTCTTGGGCCCTAAGACAGGACAAATTTCATAAGGAAACATCCTAAAAAAGGGGAGTTCAATCCTTATAAGGTTAGAACTCCTCCTAAAATGTAAGTTTATACAAAAAAGGACTCCTTCTCGCAATTAAAGAAGGTTATGGACTTTTCAGTCCTATAAATACAGCTCATTTGATCACGTATTATTCATTCATAATTCTTTACATATTTTCTAGCTATATATTTTCTCTCTACTCTTCTACAAAATACTAATTCTCACACCGGAGGGAGGACTGGGAGAACCCTCCTCGCCTTTTTGAAGGCCATCCAAGGCATTTCCATTCATCTTTTCTGGTGATCAAGCAACTCCAGATCTTGCCACGTCAAGATTAGGAATTTTTACAGTATCAATTGACGCCGTCTGTGGGAAGAGATACAATCAGTCATGGTTAATAGACGTCAAGCTCATCCCTCCACATCAACTAGACAACCTCTTTCATCCAATACCTCGGCTGAAGAGGAGAATCTTCCACCTCTTGAAGATGTTGGGGAAGAACAAGATCCAGAAGTTTCTCTAGACAATGAACCAGTTAGACAAGAAGATTTCAACGAACTCCGGCAGCAGCTTCGTGAACTCCGTCAAACTCTTCAGCAACAGAATGATCGTCAAGCATCACCCGACCTGAACACTCCGGGAAACGATTCCTAGGGAAGATCACAAGCCAGTTAATGTTGTAGGTGACAATTCCCCGAGAATCGGGGGTGCCCATCCCATGACTGAGGGATTTTCCAACATGACACAGCGGGAAATTTTCAGAATTATTCAGGAAGGAATTGCAGACGGAATAAGGCAAAACACGCAAGGTTGGACCTATTTCACGAGAAGAACCTCTTTCATCCCTGAAATAACGACGTTCCTCTTACCAGAAAGATTCAAATATCCTCAAATAAAAGAATACGATGGAACTACAGATCGTAACAACCACCTGAATACCTACACTGATATCATGGACATGCAGAATGCTCCTGATCAAATACTATGAAAGGCATTCCCACAAACTTTAACCAACTCTACCCGAGACTGGTTTTCTACAATACCATCAGGATCAATCTCTTCCTTCGCTGATCTTACTGAGAAATTCACGACCTTCTTTGCAAGCAGCAAAAGGATCAAGGAAACAGCCGCTTCCCTCATGCAATTGAGACAAGGACCTAATGAGACACTACGAGAGTTCATTACTCGTTTTAGTGCTAAAAGGCTTCAGATTCTCAATCTTCACATCTCATCGGAAACTTCTGCCCTAATCTTAGCCATTCGAGGTCAAGAATTCAAAATGTCCTTGTCTAAGAATCCACATACGAACGTGACCGAACTTCTCAGAAGGGCAAAAAAATACATAAATATGGAATAGACACTGTTGTCAATAAGGGCACAGGATCAAGTTCATGGAACAACAGTACAATTTTCGGAACCCGTCAAACAGGGGAACAAGATATCAAGGTAAAAAGATGGAAGGAATTCTTCCCGATCCAACACAAAGGGAAGAAGTTATGGACATCAGAATTTAACTCCATTAAATGCCCCTCAATCTCAGATTCTCATGGAAATCAAAGGTCGGGAAGATTTGCGCTGCTAAACCTATCAAGGGGAAGATCGATGAAAGAAATCGCAATAAATATTAAGACTTTCACAAAAGCCCAGGTCATACTACGGATGAGTACAGAATACTAAAACAAGAGATAGAAACCCTCATCAAAAGAGGCTTCCTAGGACATTACGTAAAATATGAAGACAAAGATCAGGGAAAAGGAGAGGAGAAGAATAGGTCCGCTGGCACCTTAAATTTTATTATCAGAGGTATAACTTCTAGAGGTGATTCAAATAACACAAGGAAAATTTATGCCCGGGCATTGGCTGGTCAGGAAGAAAGGTCAACAAGTCATGGCCATGAAATTTCAAACAGCATCAGTTTCAGTAACTCTGATATGGAAGGAATTTCATATCCACATGACGATGTCGTTGTAATTGGTGCCATAATCACAAATTTTGATGTAAGAAGAGTGTTTGTTGATAATGGAAGTGTATCCAATGTTCTTTCTTTGAAAACTTTCAACAAGATGGAACTTCCCAAGGAACGGTTTCGTCAGGTCATTACTACGTTAACTGGCTCTGGTGGAGAAACCGTAAGACCAGAAGGTTTAATTGACCTTCCTACTTCTCTTGGATTCGAAGAAAAGCTGGTGACTAGGATGACCCCGTTTCAGGTTGTAAAGACCCCTATGGCTTACAACGCTATCTTGGGAAGATCGTTCTTGAACAGCTTGAAAGCAATAGTGTCAACATATCACTTAACAATCAAGTTCCCAACTTCCGCAGGCATAGCAACAGTGCAGGATAATCAAGCAATGGCCAGATCTTGTTACATCAGCTGCATTGGAAAGGGTAAAACAGATCTGATGTCAATTAAACTTCCTGCGGAAGAGCGCATGTCGCCAGTGGAAGAATTGGAAGGAATTCCAATTTCAGAAGGAAAAAGTTTCACTATTGGGAAAGAACTCCCCAAACCAATAAAGGAAGAACTGTCACAATGCTTGATGAGAAACATTGACATATTTGCATGAAGCGCAGAAGATATGCCCGGGATTGACCCCGGACTTGTTGAACATAGGCTTAATGTCATGCCAGACAAGAAGCCTGTAAAACAACGAAGAAGGCAATTTGCTACTGAAAGAAGGCAAATAATAAATGAAGAAGTAGATAAGCTCTTGAAAGCAGGGTTCATCAAAGAAGTAAAGTATCCAGAATGGCTAGGCAATGTGGTATTGGTTAAGAAGCCAAATGGAAAATGGCGAATTTGCATAGATTTTACAAATTTAAACAAAGCATGTCCGGAAGACAGCTATCCTCTTCCCAGAATTGACAGATTGGTGGACTCCACATCAGGTTCCGAACTTTACAGCTTCCTCAACGCATTCTCAGGATATCATCAAATTCGTATGGCACAGGAAGATCAAGAGAAAACTTCCTTTATGGCTGATGAAGGGATATATTGCTATAAAGTCATGCTCTTTAGATTAAAGAATGTCGGGGCTACTTATCAAATATTAGTAAACATGGTCTTCTCCAAACACATTGGGCTAAACATCGAAGTTTATGTTGATGACATGGTCGTAAAGAGCTCGAGAAAGAAAGACCACATAGCTGACTTGGAAGACATCTTCTCGACACTCCGACAACAACTGACGAAGTTAAATCCCGCCAATTGCGCTTTCGGGGTAAGTTCGGGCAAATTTTTAGGATTCATGATCACTCAACGGGGCATTGAAGTTAACCCGGATAAAATGGTGGCCCTTACATCAATGGAATCTCCCAGGACCATCAGGGAAGTGTAGAAACTTACGAGTAGAGTAGCAGCATTGGGTAGTTTCATGTCCAGGGTAGCAGATAAATGTTTTCCCTTCTTCAAGACTCTCAGAGGAAACAAGGAGTTCAGATAGGATGAAGAATACGATGTCTCCTTCAAGAAGCTGAAGGAATATTTGGAAACTCCTCCAATATTGGTAAAACCAAATCAGGGAGAAAACATGTTCTTGTATCTAGATGTTTCAGATCATGCAGTAAGCGCCGTTTTAGTCAAAGAGGAGAGGAAGATCCAAAAACCCATATACTATGTTAGAAAGATGATGTTGGAAGCAGAAACCCGATATACACTCACAGAACAGCTCTCGGTTGCCCTGGTCATAGCAGCCAAAAAGTTAAGACCTTACTTCCAAGCCCATGCTATAACAGTCATCACGAACCAGCCTTTGAAATAGATCTTGTAGAAATCGGATGTCTTTGGTCATTTACTCAAATGGTTAATCGAGCTTGGGGAATATGACATCAAATACAGGCCTCGACCCTCAATAAAAGCACAGGCCTTGGAGGATTTAGTCGCCGAACTCTCTCCAAGACCTCGGGGGCCAACAAGTCATGACGGGAAGAGGCCACATGAACTTTGCAAGTTGATGGAGCATCGAGTGCTGTAGGCTTGGGGGACGGAATCATACTGAAAAAGGATGATGGCACAATGGAGATTCAGTGTGCAATTAGGTTCGACTTCCCGACACTAATAATGACGCAGAATATGAGGCTGTTATCGTCGGGCTTCAGGAAGCTCAACATTTAGAGGTCGAACATGTCAAGGTCTTGAGTGATTCAAAATTGGTGGTAGAGCAAGTGAATGGCACTTTTGAAGCAAAAGATGAAAAAATGTCATCTTACAGAATGATGGTTCTGGACTTACAAAGGAAGTTCAAATCTTGCAGCGTAGATAAAATATCAAGGTCCGCTAATCACAAAGCAGATGCCCTATCAAGACTAACTTTTTCCAACTTGGACCACTTGGAGAGAATTGTGTTCGTACGAACACTTCATGAGCCCAGTATCACACAACAACCTGATGTTATGGATATTTCAGAACATGAGCCTAGTTGGAAAGATCCAATCATCGAATACTTAACGTCGAGAAAGTTGTCAGATAATAAGGCAAAGCAAGAAGAGTCAAAGTAAGAGCCCCAAGGTATACCATATTACAGAATACCCTGTTCCTTCGAAGTTTGACACTTCCCTACCTCCGATGTCTAACTCCGAAAGAGGCAGCTCTTGCTATGGCCGAGGTTCACGAAAGAATTTGTGGAAGGCACCAGGGAACAAGAGCACTGGTTATGAAGTTAATGCGATACGGGTACTATTGGCCAACCATGAGGAAGGACACACTCAGCTACATGAAAATTTATGATAAGGGTCAAAGGTTTGCAGCCAGATTGCACCAACCAGCAAAAGAACTATCTTCAATTATATTCCCATACCCATTTGCACAATGGGGAATTGACATACTTGGGTCATTCCCCATAGCTCGTGGCCAAGCCAAGTTCCTAGAAATAGCTGTAGAATACTTCACAAAACGGCTAGAAGCATAAACTATGGTCGTAATCACAGAACAAAAGTTAGAGGCATTCGTTTGGAAGTCAATAATTTGCCGTTTTAGTCTTCCAAAGACATTAATCACTGATAATAGACGTCAGTTCGAGTGCCAAACCTTCAAACAATTCTGTAAGAATCTGGGAGTAGAACACAGGTTAACTTCCGTTTCACATCCACGGAGTAATGGGTTAGCTAAGGTTATAAATAGGCTCATCTTGCAAGATTTGAGGACTCGTCCCGATAGTGCCAAAGGTGATTGGAACGACCTCCTTCCGGAAATACTTTGGACGAACCGAACAACATTCAAGACAGTAACATGGGAAACTCCATTCATGCTAGCCTTTGGGATAGAAGCCGCTATTCCAGGGAAGTGATGATTCCCAGCTTCCGCGCAATGACTACAGAATCACCCGATCAATTTGATGGGCATAGAGAGTTTGGATCTTCTGGAAGAAGTCAGGGAAAGTGCCACCCTAAGAATAGCTGCTTATCAACAGGCCATGTCCAAGAAGTTTAATATCCGACTAAAAAAAGAGAGTTCAGGATGTGAGATTTCGTCCTACGTCGAAGTGAAGTCGCCGATCATCAGCCTGGGAATCTTGGACCTATTTGGGAAGGACCATACGAAGTCATTCGAAAGGTTGGAAAGGGCTCGTACAGCCTCCGAATAATGGATTCCAAGTCCCTTCCTCGACCATGGAATGTTGAGAATCTGAAGCCTTACTACAAGTAGTCACCTTTCCAGTAGCAACAAAGGTCGTCTAATTGTAGAAGAGTCGGGTCTGCGAACCCTTTCTTTCTCTTTATTTATTTTTCCCTGACTTGCACGTCCATCCATTTTCTTTAGTATGCTCGGGCCTACGCGCCCATTATACTTTCTTTCATAGTCAGGGAGGATACTCTCTTTCCTTACTCAGATTTTTTTCCCAATGGGTTTTTCTGGATAAGGTTTTAACGAGGCCCCTAGTTCAGTCCCCTTTAATAAAGGTATTTCTTCCGAAGAATAAGCATTAGAAATCAAGCACTGGAATAGCTTACAAGGTCGGCCAAATGACTTTACAAGCTATTCCCCTAAAAATAATTTACAATGTCTCATGGTAAGACGTTACAAATTATTTCCCAGCAATAATTTACAATGTCTCAGGCAAGGTGTTACAAATTTTTCCTTTACGAATAATTTACAATGTCTCATGGTGAGAAGTTACAAATTATTTTCCAACAATAATTTACAATATCTCATGGCAAGGCATTACAAATTATTCTTTTACGAATAATTTACAATGTCTCATGACAAGGCGTTACAAATTATTCCTTTACGAATAATTTACAATGTCTCATGGCAAGGCGTTACAAATTATTCCTTTACGAATAATTTACAATGTATAATGGTAAGACGTTACAAATTATTTCCCAACAATAATTTAAAATGTCTCATGATAAGGCGTTACAAATTATTCATCTTCGAATAATTTACAATGTCTCATGGTAAGACGTTACAAATTATTTCTCACAAATCTACAAAGTCAAGAGTTTAACCTCTTCTTTGTGTAAATTGCATACAAGGTCGGCCTTACTCGACCTTACAATTTATTTCTCACAAATCTACAAAGTCAAGAGTTTAACCTCTTCTTTGTGTAAATTGCATACAAGGTCGGCCTTACTCGATCTTACAAATTATTTGTCACAAATTTACAAAGTCAAGAGTATGACCTCTTCTTTGTGTAAATTGCATACAAGGTCGGCCTTACTCGACCTTATAAATTATTTCTCACAAATCTACAAAGTCAAGAGTTTGACCTCTTTTTGGTGCAAATTGAATACAAGGTTAGCCTTGCTCGACCTTATAAATAATTTTACATAATTACACAAGTCAAGGATTTGGCCCCTTTCGGGTACGAAAAAATCACAAGCTCGGCTTACATTCCCGACCTGACCTTCTATTCATTTAAACTACAAAGGCAAGGCCCTTTTTTTAAAATCATATAGAGGTCGGCCTACTTTCCCGACCTCCTAAACTATTTACGAATAAAACATAAGTAAAAAGCGCGCACTTGGCAGAAACTTGTAAATTCATTCACAAGAAAAAAATTACAAGTAGACCTCAGGGCATACCCCTGGTAGAATACAGGTTTTCAAAAATTGAGATGCAAAAAAAAAAAAAAAAAAAAAAGGTCAGGTCTCGGGCTCGGGCTCACTCCCATTCTTAGCGTCCTCGACCGCTTCACAGTTTTCTTCCTCCTCCTCAAACGGAGTAAGGTTAAGTTCATCAACGCCCAAGGGGAACTCCGCCATGGGACTAGTGTCAAGTTCGGGGGCTCTCAGAAGACACCAAGTCTCGCGCCTGCTTGATGGCTTGAGTGTAAGACTCAAGCGCATAATTTCCAAGGGCGAGCTTATTCTCTCTCGAGCCCTTGAAAGCCTCCACTGTTGAAACCTGTGCTTGGAGTTCTCTCTCCCGAGCTTTCTTCAATAGTTCAACTCTTTGGAAAAGCGAGCATTTTCTTCTCGGGCTTGCTCAGGCTCTTGAATCATGGATTCAAGTTCCACCTGGGTCTTTGCGAGGGCTTCCTCAGCAGTGGTAGCTCAGGTCACCTCGTACTGGACAGAGTGAACCAGCTGGCTTGC
The DNA here is from genome assembly GCA_963555705.1 of Ligustrum vulgare. Lineage (NCBI taxonomy): Eukaryota > Viridiplantae > Streptophyta > Magnoliopsida > Lamiales > Oleaceae > Ligustrum > Ligustrum vulgare. The sequence continues at coordinate 37,305,615 of OY743175.1, forward strand.
CGTCTCACCCCGCTCTATACTCTGAAGAGAGACCCATCGAGTTATGCTAAGCATCTGAAGATAAAGACAAAAAGTTAGGAAAAATTCTCGCAATAAAGGGGAATCTAAAAAGCACGAGTTTACACGATCCTTACCTGCAGAGCACCACTCATAATATGCTCAACCCCTTGCTCCAGACCTACCTCGTACTGGTATTTCTTCACCAAGTCCGGGTATAGAGAGTCCTACATCCTCCTCCTACAGTCAGCCAAAGTTGGGTTCTCTAGCTCGACCTCAGAGTCAGAGGGTGGGGGAGCTCGTCCTCTCTGCTGCCTATCCACCCTGGGGCGAGGAATATCTTCGTTGGTCTGGGAAATTTGTCTCGGACCTGAGGGTGCAGTCTTAGATATTTTTTGAGGTCGCCTCCGGGTGACCCCATCTACAACTCGCTTGGCCCGAGCACCCTAGGCCTTGGCCATTACTGCCTCCTTCAGTGCTTCTGAATCAAATGCCATTCCTGAAATTCAACAAGGTCGGGGAAAGTGAGATCTCAAAGAAAAAGTGGGTGCTAGAAGAGAAAGAAATACATTAAGAAAGTTTCTTTTGTTTACGTAATTGAGGAGGCCGAACCCTACCGAGCTGGAGGTCAAGACCGGCCTGGTCAAGAATGTCATCATTTAAAAGGTCATTGGCCTCTTCAGCCAATAACCCGAAGTCGCATACTTTCACCGAATTGGCCATGAGCTCCGTTATTGCCTCCTCACTTAAGTTACCTACCCTATTAAAACTATCAACATCTGGCCTTCTAAAGGTCGGCCAAAAGAGATTCTCTCCCTCTCTGGGTTTGATGAAGAAAATTTTTTCCTTCCAATATTTGATGGAAGAAGGAACCCAGGGAACCTCAAACCGACCCTTCCCGCATAAATACACAAAACTATTACACTGGGGCAAAAACTTAAGTTCTAAAAGGCATTTGCAAAGGTTGACTGTTGGTTCTATTCCTAGACTTCTACACAAAACATAAAAATATACAAGGATCCTCCACCCATTAGGAGCGAGTAGACCTGGCAATATGCTCGTTGTCAGCAAGAAGTCAACAAAAAAATGATGAAGGGGAAACCTAAGCCCGACCATTAAGGCCACGGTACACCACCATTTCTCCTTCCTGACAATGGTAAGAGTACTTTTCCTTATCCGGGACCTTAGCTGTATACCTCTCTTCTAGCCTATACCTCCTCATATCCACCCCGACCATGTGTTCTTTCAATTTATTATAATAAGTAGGAAGTTCAAGGTCGGCATGTCTCGGCTCCCTACCTACCCGAGGATTATCATCAACCTCTTCCCCACTGTCAGACTCACCTCCTCGAGGACTAGGCGGGGGCTGGTAGAAACCTAAAGGCTCGACCTCTAGGGGTTCGTCCAAGTTCTCTTCCTCCCTTAGGTCACCCACTATGACTTGCCTTACCATGACTCCAGAAATAAATAATAAAATTAAGAGTGGCCGGGAAAGGCTGAGCGTACCTAGGTGCTAAGAAGTTTTGTCGAGGAAGGGATCGTGCAAACTGCCTGAGGAGCTCCCTGATCTCTCAAAATTCACAAGTAAAAAGAATGAAATTATAGGGACCACATATATATAGGCAAAATTAGGCAAGAAAGATTTCAAAATCTCAACCCTCCCCCCTGCCACCTGTCATGTATCTAAGATATAACTATTCATTAAGCCTAAAGCATTAAAGTACATGAGTTGGAAAAATGCGTGACAACTGTCATGCGTCCAGATATCTTGTCCCGATCTGTGGCACCCGGGGGCCAATGATCAGTATAATTTCCTACCTCCTAAGTTAGAGGAGAGTCTATGGGCTATTCAACTCCGGATCTTCCCTGATAGGACTTTTTGGTCCCCTATCTTTACTTGACTTTCCTGGATCTCATATCTCACAAGCCCACAAGCTGGCCCGAGCATTCCTAAATTATGGACGGGTCATGGCCGATCATATTTCATCCCACTATGTATGGGTTCGTAGGTCGGTCTTCGTACCAAAGCACATTCCCATGGTATGGTCAGTCTTCACCAATATCTCTCTATACGAAATATCCCCGCAAGTGTACGGGTCGTGAGAAGTAATAAAGTGGACCTAGGAGTCCGGATTACCGTCCCACGAGGACTGCTTACTAAGTACCGAAATATTTTAGTTCTACACTTTATTTGAACGAACAAATGAATTTGATGTTTTAAACTAAAACTAAAGAATTAAACTAAAGAATTTAAAATTGGAGAATTGTTTTGTTTTCAAATACGATTGTAAAGTAGTTGGGATTTACGATTTCACCTAACCAATTAAATTAATTCCAATTCCAGTTTTATTTCCTAAATATGCATTCGGTCGAATTCACTAATTTAAATTGAAATTCCTCTCTCGAGTTTAAATCAACTCTACCTAAATAAGTCAACAATGTATCTCTACAGCGGGTCCAAATATTCCTTATCTAGATGCATTACACTCAAGAATTCACACACGACCGCAATAATTACAAGAGTAAATCTCTATCTCTCGTTCAATTACCGGATTTATTACCTAGATCTATGTTATTAACTCACCTCTCGAATTATGGAAATAACACATAAAATCATGAATAAGTGGCCAGTTCATTCACGCATTAAACGCAATAATAAATCAACACATGCATCAAAGCGTTAAAACAAGGAATATGAAATTAAAATAATATGACTAGGCTACATCGTTCATCCCAACGTTAAAATTAGTTACACATCATATTTAAATAGCAAAAACAAAGTATAATGACGTTCATTGAAAATAAAGAAGATTGGAAAAATTGCACCAATTATCAATTCTTCAAGTATCTTCAATTCACGTCCCTCTGCGATGCTTGAATCTCCAAGAATTTGAATTAAAATCTCTGTTGTTGCTTGTTCTATGGAGAGGCAAAAGTCTGATTTTCGTGCCTCATGTGTTGTATTTATAGGTTTTGGAGAAACCCTAGGTCAAAAAGCCCAAAGACTGTTAAAAATCGCGAGAAAAATCTTATCTGCGGCCCAGTTGGATAACCGCGCGATAGCGTGGTAGAAACCCTAGCGATCGCGTGGTAGACGTTAAAAACTCTCGGGTTAAGAATTTGCACCATCTCGCGATCGCTTGGTATGTAACCAGCGATCGCGACTTCGCTCTTTTCTCGGCTGTACAAGTTAGTCCCCCATCCTTTAATTGCAGCATTAGGCCTCCACTTTCAATTGTTGTGATTTAGTCCCCAAACCTTATCTTCTTCTCGATTTGCACATTCAAGCTCTTAATTCATTCAATTAGGTCCTCCAACCTCTGATTCGCTCATTTCGGCACATTGCATCTTTCCGGTTGACGTCACAAACTTATCAATTGCTCGTTTTAGCTCCAATCAACATCCAATTATGCATTTTTCTCATCAACTACTTCATTCTTCATCTTTTGGGATATTTTCTGCAAAGTAAACAGATAAACATAAATTAAATAGCATATATTCTAAAATGATATTAATTTATTCTAATTTAGACGTACAAATAAGTGTATAAAACACACTTATCAGTCGGGTATTACTCGATCATAAACATATTTCACCCTGTCAATGATTGATCAGGTCGACTCTTCCCGGCCTTAGGCCCTTGCAAGCAGGCCTCAAGATCTCCTTCGACTAGTGTTGGCAACGGGGCGGATCGGACCCCGATTCCCCCCGCGCCGAATTTTTTTTGCCCGATCCGGATCCACCCCGCGATCCGTCAAATTTCGGGTCGGGTCGGGGCCGATCGGTCCACCGATCCGTCAGAATTATTTTTTAATTTTTTTAAATTAAATCTTTTATAAAAAATTTAGAAATTTTATTTTTTTTATTAAATTTTATTTATTTTATTGAAACAAGACGTATAGAGGCCGATTCGTCGATTCAGCGGATCGAGTTTTTTTGCCATCACTTATTGGAATTCTTTCTCCAAATGAAGAACATGAAAAATGTGTTTTCTTTAAAATGCAAAGATTGCAGCTTATTCTCAGAAATTAAAGTTTGCTACAAAATTTACATATTAAATTTTTATACCTGATATATTAAAAAAAAGTCGGATCGCGGATCGGATCAGCCCCGATCCAAATCATCTCCGTGAATTTTCGGATCGGGGCAGATCACATAAGTTTCGATCCGTCGATCCACGGATCGGGATTTTTTTCGGATCGGATCGGGTCGACGGATCGACGGGGGGGATCGAACTTTTTTGCCATCTCTACCTTCAACAATGGGCTTCATCAATGGGCCACATTTTTGCTCCCCAAGACAGGACGAATTCCATAAGGAAACATCCTAAAAGGGAGGAGTTCAATCCTTATAAGGTTAGAACTCTTCCTAAAACGTAAGTTTATACAAAAAAGACTCTTTCTCGCAATTAAAGAAGGTTATGGGCTTTTCAGCCCGATAAATACAACTCCTTTGATCACGTATTATTCATTTATAATTCTTTACGTATTTTTCAATTATATATTTTCTCTCTGTTAGAAAATTTTATTACAGATAATAATTTATCTATAATCTAAATAATCATCATGTTGGAATTATCAAGAATTAAATAACTGAAGCGGAAGCGTACCTTAATCAAACGTGATTCACGATAAACGATTCGGTTGGTTGGATCTTCTAAATCAATACGTAGTCCTTATTATCTCTCTGATGATGGGATGTCAGACAAGATGAACAGTACGTAAGATTCAGGGACCATAACCGACTTTATAAACTGAATTGCCAATTAACCTAATCCGACCCATCATGAATTAGGTAATGACCTGGTATCTACACATAAAAGCCCATACATTTAATTAGATGCATTAAAGCCCGATATATCAAATTCTTATTAGATCACTTTAATTGGGCTTAACCAAATTGATAGCCTTTTATTCAATACACAATAATTCACATATAAGCCCACACGATTGATTAAAATCCTTACAATCTCCCACTTGGGCTATATGTGTAACCTTACAATTGTGTATCAATCATAACCTTATGAGTACTCAGAATTTTGCTATCATTACTGAATGCATCCCCAAACAATCCGGTCCATCAATTATATCAACATATGATCAAAGCGGCTTTCGCTACATTAATCGTAACTAAACCTTCAATGGTCACGTATATCGACATAACTGAATGACATGGATCAAGTATGGATGTGTAGCATGGAAATTACATGTAATGTGATCTTCAACATGCCTATTTCCAACTGGTCCGACTTAAGTGAGATCATCCTTAAACAAGTTCAGAGATAATAAACCTAAACCTTACAGCTGTAAATAACTTCAACTTTAAACTGTATCCAAAAGGACAATAATTGTGTCTAATGCACCCAAAATACAAACTCCCACTGAAACCGAATATCCTTAAGAAATACAACACCCATATGAGTATTGTGCTCATAAAAGACCTTGGGTTGTAATACTTTAGTAAGCGGATCCGCAATTATGGAGTTCCAATGTGCTCTTATTGACACGTGTCCACTCTGAACTGTATCCTTCACAACCAGGAACTTATGTCAATGTATTTTGACTTAGTTGAGTTCCTATTGTTACTGGAATATAAATCTGCTGAGTTATTGTCACAATATAACTTTAGTGGTCTTTCTATACCATACAGAATACGCAGCCCAGTGACAAAATTTCGCAGCTATATTCCATAATTAGATGCCCCCAAAATTGCTACAACAGTGCTGCCAAGTGAAAGAAGCTAAAGTGTCTGTTAAGCACTCCATCCGGAAATAGCTCCTCCAACCAGCAGATAAATGTAGCCTTATGTGGATCTTTTACTTTCTTGGCATCTAGTAAAAAATCGGAATCATAATACCATATGATCTCCAACTGATCTGATTTTCTGTATGTGAGCATGTAATCTTTTGTTCTCTTTAAATACCTTATAACACATGTTTGGCTGCTTTCCAAATGATCCATCCCAGGGTTACTTAAATATCTCCTTAGTATCCCAATAACGTATGCAATATCTGAACGCATACAAATTTGAGCATACATCAGATTTTCTATAGCTTCACTATATGGGATCCTCTGCATTTCTTTAACTTCAAGATAACTTTTCGGGCATTAGTCGAGACTAAATTTGTCTCCCTTAGCGATAGGGCTGTCCCCTGATTTACTGTCTTGCATGCCAAACCTCTTAAGTACTTTATCGATATAGCCCTTTTGTAACAATTCAAGAATACCTCGAGAACGATCCCGGTGTATCTGAATTCCTAATACAAAAGAGACGTCACCAAGATTTTTTTTTAATCTCAAAATTTTATGTGACATGCCTATATCATTAGTGGCAAGCAATAATCAACATATAAAACCAGGAAAATACACTTACTCCCACTGAACTTGTAATACAAACAACCATCAACAATATTAATCTCAAGACCAAATGAGATAATTGCTTGATGAAATTTGTATTACCCTTAACGGGAAGCTGGCTTGAGTACATAAATGGATTTCTTTAATTTGCAAACCATTTTCTTTGGGTCTACTGACACAAAGTTTACTGATTGCACCAAATAGATCGTCCCATCAATGTCGTCATTGAGAAACGCCACCTTAGTATCCATTTGATGTAACTCGAGGTCAAAATGTGCAACAACCTAACTTTTCTGAAAGAGTCTTTCATTGAAACCGAAGAGAAAGTCTCTTTATAATTAATGCCATCATTCTGTGTATAGCCTTTAGATACAAGACGAACCTTATATCTTTCCATATTACCTTTCGAATCCTTCTTGGTTTAAAAATCCATTTAAGACCAATGGGCTTCGTACCTTATGGTAATGGGACAAGATCTCAAACTTTATTGTCTTGCATATGCTTATACTCCTTGTTTATGGCATCAATCCACTTTTGAGAGTTAGAACCCTGGATGGCCTGATGGAAATTGATTGAACAATCTTTCACCATTCCATTATTTTCCTTATGTTCTTGGAAAAATACTATTTAAATTATCCGGAATAGCATTTTTTCCCTTTCTCTCGTGGATTTCCTTAATGGCTTTAGTTATTGAGGTTGTTGAGTTTGTACTTCTGAAATTTACCTTATTTTGGATGGGAGGTTCTTCAACATTGTCTAATTGAGGTTTCGGATATACTTCTTGATCAATGACATGCATAGAAACTTGCACATTGTCAAAAGCAATAGTAGGAATCGATACTGATCCTTCCTCAACTTATTCCTTAAAGACAATATCTTTAACCTTATTTCTCCCACAAACTCAACATCCTCAAAAATGTTGCATTTCCCGTTTCAAAATTGACCTAAGTGTGGGATTATAAAATCTAATAGCCCCTTAAACGCTCAGAATAACCAATAAAGTAGTTACTGACTGTTTTGGAGTCCAATTTCTTTATGTGGCCCATAAGGCCTTGCCTTAGCTGGACATCCCCAAATGTAGAAATACTTTAGACTAGGTTTTTCTGCCTGTCAAAAGTTCTTAAGGTATTTTAGCAGCTGCTTTAGTGGGTATTATGTATGATCTTTCTTTAAATGTCCAGATTTCTAACAAAAGAAACAGCCTTAATGTGTTTATGTGGTTTCTTTTGTTCTGAACCCTTAACAACTTTATTTTCTTTATTTGTTTTCTTGCCCTTATCTTTAGAGGTGTTTTCCAAGTGAACACTTTCTGTTCTGTCCTGCTTCAACTTTTCTTCCTCTTGCACACAAAATAGAATTAGCTCATTTAGAGTTCATTTCTCCCTTTAACAGTTATCACTGACCTTAAATTGACTGAATTGTGCAAGAAGCTTGCACACTATGAAATGAGCTCATTTAGAGTCCATTTCTACTTTGAAAGTTATAACTAACCTTAAATTAACTATATTGTGCAGGAAGCGATATCAATATCAAATTCACGAGCAAGTCATTAGACAAGTCGAGTTTTAGTTCCTTAAGTTTTGAAGCAGTGTGAGACATCTACATGATGTACTCCCTTATTTTCCCATTGCCTTTATACTTTATTGAAATCAAGCTCTGCATAAGCGTGCTTGTTTCATCCTTATCGTTTTTCGCAAAACATTTCTTAATTTCGACAAGAAATTCATTGGCATCACTTACCTCCTCAGATACTATGCCACAAAAGGCTTCCGGAATGCCGCACTTAATGATCATCTGACTCACGTAATTTAAGCAATCCCACTTCTCAAAGTTCCTCATTTGATTAGATGAACTTTCATCCGTAAGAGGAGTAGGTTACTCAATCCTTAGTACACGGTCTAGATCGATACAGCCAACGTAAAGTTAATGTTCTTGTTTTGATCCTTGAAGTTTATTCCATAAATACAGGGATTAAATTTGAGCTTGTAGATATACTACTAGCAGAATTTGAAACCGAATAGAGAACACTTAAACAAAATAGCTCACATAAATACCTTATTATGCAAATCATATTTTCAAATAATGGTAGGGCCCATCACAAGATACCTAGCACAACATCAATATTTAGTCTTTGGACAGAAATATTGACTTGTAAGTGGTACTCTTGGCGTAATAATCAAACACTGTCAGTAAGACATGTCAACCAACAAACATTTCTTTGGACCGATTTATTGATCACACGTAAAACCAAATAACCGTCACGTATTTATCACCACAAGCTCATGTGAAATTCGGGCCAAATATTGACCTTCCTTTGGGCCGATCAATATCCGCATGAAATAACACGCAAACACCTAATTTTCCCTTAGTGCAGTGATCAAACACTGGCAATAAGACATGTTAACCAATAAACCTTTCTTTGGACCGATTTATTGGTCACACGTTAAACCAAATAATTGTCACGTGTTTATCACAACAGGTGCATGTGAAATTCGAGCCAAATATTGACCTTCCTTTGGGCCGATCAATATCCGCAATGAATAACACACACAAATACCTTCTAATATTCAAAGTTAATTAATATCCACAACAGAGGTTGCTTTGGCAACATGTTGCTTCAACTAACTTACTTTCGAATATTATATCTCTCAAAAGATTCCGATGTACCAAGATTTGAAACTGAAATCCATTGATTTGCATCTATATTTGACTTTAGGATTTGAATTATAGAATTCAACACTTTAGAATAAAGCAATCCTTAAGTTGCGAGAGTCTAATTACAATATTCTTAAACTTTTGGTGGCCAATTCTGTAAAATTTTAAGCTTGAAGGGCTTAAATTACAATTTTCCCAAAACTTTATTGGCCAATTTTGAGAAATTCCAAACTTTAGGTCCCAATTTGAAATAAAATCAAACTTTAGAGGGCCAAAATAGGAAATTCCCAAACTTTAGTGACTAAATTAGAAAATTTTCAAAATGTAGGGACCAAATTAAAGAATATCAGAACTTTAGGTGCTGTATTAGAAAATTTTCAAACCTTAAGGGACTGAAAATGAAAATTCTCAAACTTTAAGGGACCAAATTAGAGAATTTTCAAGCTTTAGGGACCAATTTTGAAAATTCTCAAACATTAGGGGCTGAAATATTATACCTTCAACCTTAAAGGTACCAATTTTGAAAATTCAGGGGCTGAAATATAAAATCAGAAACTTTTATAATCCCAACTTTAATAAATTATAACCTTAGGGGCTTAATTATAAACTTCAGAACTTTAAGGGCCAACTTAAATAACCTCATAACTATAGGATCAATCTTTAATTCCTTAATAAGATTAGAGGACCTGATTGTGCAATAAACCCAAAATTATGAAATTGCACATTGAGTCCCCGAATTCATCAAATTTTCGCCAGAAGCCCCTGTCTCAAATCGATTTGCAGCTAGGGTTATGAAACCCTAACCGCCGCAGCCGCCCATCGCGCTCCTCCGCTTGCAGCGCCATTCCCGACGCTGCAATCCAGAAGCACAGCGTCGCTGTGTGCGACGCTGCAGCCCATCGCGCGCGACCCCAGCGTCGAACGCAGCGGCAGCCCGCCTCAAGTGCCAGCGACGGTGTGCCACCATCCATACATCTCGGTCCAAACTCAATCATAAATCCAGAACCGAACAACATTTTGCATCAAAAAACCAGATTCAAAATCTTAATCTATATACACACAGGAAACCAATTTCAACATCCAAACAACCATACATAAATCCCAAATCGAAACCAACAGATCCCTTCCAAATTTCGAAACATTCATATCCAACAAACCCAATTCAGATTTAAAACCCAGTCCAAAAATCCGATTTTCTTCACCTAATTTCAATATACATACACGCAGCAACCAAACCCATAATCCCAAGTTTCAGTGAATCCAAAATTGAAATCCAAAACCTCAAGTTCTGATTTCGCATATACATACAAGAACGAATATACATATATATGCAGGAACAAACCCATGTTTCTAAAATTTCAATTTTGTATTGTATGTATATCTTTCAATTACACGAAACCAGAAGGCGGCACGCAATTTGGTTTTACACATATGCGTACAAAATTGATCTGATAATTCAACACGATGTTGGCTCTGATACCACTTGTTAAAAAATTTTATTACAGATAATAATTTATCTATAATCTAAATAATCATCATGTTAGAATTATCAAGAATTAAATAACTGAAGCGGAAGCGTACCTTAATCAAACGTGATTCACGATAAACGATTCGATTGGTTGGATCTTCTAAATCGATACGTAGTTTTTATTATCTCTCTGATGATGGGATGTCAGACAAGATGAACAGTACGTAGGATTCAGGGACCATAACCGACTTTATAAACTGAATTGCCAATTAACCTAATCCGGCCCATCATGAATTAGGTTATGACCTGGTATCTACACATAAAAGCTCATACATTTAATTAGATGCATTAAAGTCCGATATATCAAATCCTTATTAGATCACTTTAATTGGGCTTAACCAAATTGACAGCCTTTTATTCAATACACAATAATTCACATATAAGCCCACACGATTGATTAAAATCCTTACACTCTCTACTCTTCTACAGAATACTAATTCTCACATCGAAGGGGCGACATAGAGAACCTTCCTCGCCTTTTTGCAAGTCATTCAAGGAGTTTTCATTCATCTTTTTCGGTGATCAAGCAACTCCAGATCTTGCTACGTCAAGGTTAGGGATTTTTACAGCATCAACTTACTTGTTGCATCAGAATCAATCTTGGGAAGATCTTGGGTTTCCTCTGTTTTCAAAGCTGGAGAATCACGATTCATGTCCAGCAACAATAGCCTTACAACAATTGAAAACGATTTCCTTTCCTCCAATTGTTTGAGGGCTTGACGATGTCATGGGAAGACTCGCCAAAGCTTTTCGAGGACAAACATAATGAAAAGAGCAATCAATTCATTCTGATGATGACACTAATAATGGGGTGAGCGGTTTACTTTGTTTTGTTTTTGTTTTTTATTTTATTGACTTTAATTTAATAAGAGGTATATTTGTATATTGATTGTGGTATATTTAAAAAAATTATATTTTTTGTTGTGTATTTAAAATGTAGTGTGTTGAATAAATAATGTGGTGGTAATATATTTACCCTAACATTTTTTGGCTAAGTTTCAAAACAATAAAAGTTTCGATAAAAACAGAAAATTTCAAAACAATTGCGTTCTCTTTGTGTTTCAGTTTCCCGTTTTCATTTTCGAAAATGTTTTCTGTTTTTCATTTTCTGTGACTTTTTTCGAAATTGCTGAAAACGCGTTTGGTTTGTTATTTCTGAAAACTGTTTTCGAAAATGAAAAGCTGAAAAACGCGTTCTGTTTAAAATTTTGAAGAAAATTATTTCATATTGTTTGTGAATATAAATGAAATAAAGATATCATATTTTGAGTTACACAACAAAAATAAATGAAATAACCCCTATCACACAATTTGGTTATACAAAAAAAGTTCAAAAATTCATGTTGCCCTTCTAAAGTAATCGTTCCACATTTGAGTAGTAATTTTCCCTTCTAAAGTAATCGTTCCATTTAATACTTTATATAAATACATCCTTCTAGTAAGCACTCATAACGTTTAAAATTTAAGTTTCAATAAATTTGCAAAAATCAATTTACGTTAATTAATTATACCCTTACAAAATAAGTGTCTACAATACAAAAGTAAAAAAGAAAGATTTAATAATTAAGCACATGATACATCATCAGAAAGATGGTTGAATTTGGAGTTCTATGCAAAAAACAGAGTGCAATTTGGAGTTGTACATCAAAAGTTATACATGTTTGAAGACAATGACCTATAAAGCAAATACGAAAAGGACTAAATTAAAAGAAAAGTAAAATTTGTGAACTAATGTGCAACAAAATCTGAAGTTGAGAGACCTAAGTTGCAAATAAATTAGGATATTTTCGAAAGAAATTTCAAAATTTGAGGATTAAAATGACAAGTTTTGAAAATCAGGGACCAATAATGTAATTAAAAATGATAAATTTTGACAAATTTCAAATTTTTTTGATTATTTTAATTTATTTTAATTTTATTTTTTTTTAAGTGGAAAACGCGAAAAACTCGCGTTTTCCACTTATAAGGCAAAAATTTCGGAAAACGCGGAAAACGTGATTTTCACGTTTTCCATTTCCTTTATAAATTTTGAAAACGTTTTCGAAAACGTTTTCCGAAAACGGCTCAAGAGAACGCGTTTTCCGCGTTTTCGAAAATGGAAAACGAAAAACGGTTGGAAAACGCCAAAGAGAACGCATCCTAAAAGTTTCGATAAAAACAGAAAATAAAAATAAGAAAAGATGTTAGATGCTAACTAAAAACATTGTGTATAAATAAGTGTTATTGTGATCAAAATATTAAATATCAATTTATTCAACATTTTTACATTATAATAAACCTATTTGAGACCATTATTTCAAAATATGTTGTTTGTAATAATAAATTTTGGAGAATGTGTAGTTAAAAAGTAGGTAATCTTTTTTTATTTATATATAAATTATTTTATTGATATAATGTGTGATTGAAAATAATTTTTAAAAATAACGATGTCTAAAATAATGTGTACCAAACAAGGACGATATATAATTTCATAAAAAGTTTATTCATATATGTTCTTTTCAACAATTTTAATTTTTCCTTTAATAATATAAATTACATCAATTACTTTCAAAATAATATTAATACTTAAAAAACATTACACATGTTTACTACTAGTTCTAGAAAAAAGGTAAAATTCAATTTTACTTCTGATTCTTTCCTCTTTAAAAATTCGCGCAACAATAATAATAGAATTATGCCAGCTGAATGAATGAAATATCTCTATAGAAAGAAAACATTGTCCAAGTGGATGTCAAAACCGGGTCTGTACACATTCAAGATGACACCAGTGCAGGGAGAGAGAAAAAAAATAAAAATTATATGCTCTTTTACTCTAGGTAATTACTACTCTCACAACCTAAAATATATTAATAAACACTGTTTCAAACTACAGAGTTCACTCCTCCAAAAAAAAAATAAAAATCATTACAGAGTTTACACTATCAAGTTACAGAAGTCACCCACAAAACTAACTTTAGGCAAGTGATCAAGTGGTTATAAGCCTACAAGTTCCATAAATCCTAAATGGCGGATGATACCGGTCTCACAAAACCATTCAAATTTGCTCAGTCAGAAACTCGGATCATTCCCAAAAGGATAATTGCACCGGAGATCAAATGCTGAAACTATATTGGAACTCACTTCAAACCGGCTAATCAAGGAGAGAGTGCTCAAGTGATTGTTATGGGATGCAAAAGAATACTAAATTCCTTTTGCTTCTGTTAAATAGCCAACATATGTTTGTAGAGTAGTGGAAAGATGAGAACCTTAATGACAGGAATCTTAACAATCATAGTAATTGTCGGAGCTGTTCTGTTTCCTTTTTAAGAGATTGAATTTCTTTCATAATCTCAGCCTGATTTTCCAGGATCAATCTCATGGCACTGGACATTTCCATCTGCACAATAATGTCGAAAAATTAGCGGAAGAAGGGAGAAAACGATTGAAGAAGAAAACACCCGACATATACCTCCTGCATATGGAACTGTCTTAGAATTTCTATGTGAACGTTCCGCATATCTTCATGTATGGATTTCTGAAACGAACCAAAATCTTCTTCAAGTGTGCGCTGGAAAAGCTGGAGCGTAAATGAGTTTTCCTTTTTAGAATCTGAAGGCAGTGTGGTCTCCTGCACTTGTGTTGCTCCACCCTGCATAAGATTGCAGGAAATTTAAGAATTGATCAGGAATTTACAGCGATTCGTCATTGAGAACATTTTCACTAGCCAGCATCCAGGTTCAGTGCACAATTTCTTCAGCAAAGAATCACGAACACAATAGAGTCTAGATGCTGAATCATTACAACAAATAGTTGCTGCAGCTAAAATAAAAAAACAGCGGGAATACAGCATACGATTGTTGCATACATTTGGAGATGGAAGAACACTACTACTTGAGAAAGATGACACATTGGGTCGTGACAACAAGCTATCCAAAATTTCTTCCCTCGTTTCTGCTCCTGTTTCGTTAGTTTTGGGTGATCCAAATGAAAGATCACTGAAGGACGTTGTAGCACCTATTCTCTCAGCATAACTAGAAAATCTTCTGGGAAGGGACAAAGATGAACCAAGGTAATCAAGTTTACCAGGTGCCGTAATGCCTTTTGTACCTAGAGGAGGAAACAAGTTAGAAGATCCTAATGAAGTTTCCAGGATGCACAAACTGAGCAGGATCAGACTTGGTGTTAATGGGCTAGTATTCTTACTAGTAGGGGGAGCAATATCTTGTAATCCAGACAACATTGATCCTGACAATAAACTACTGGATGCCAATGTCGCGAAACGAGGAGGCACGTTAACTGATTGACGGAAGTGCATCAATTTGTTTGATAATCGATCACCACCCCAAGCCTCTGGCGGAGTTATGGAAGAAGAGACGTCACCAAGCGTAGATGCAGGGGTGGATGTCAAATGTGAGAAGGTAGAAGGGATGTCATCCTGCATGAGCTGCAACTACATAAAAATGTGTCCCGCAGATGTCCTAAACAACTATTGAGAATAATGGTAACATCACAGTAAATAATTATTTTTTGCAACCATTAGTGTGAACAAAATCAGGATTAAACCGAACAGTCATCAATTATTCATGACCAATTATCCTTGTCTATCACAAGGAGAAGATTAGTAAATAAAAGTTTGAGGGTGTTGTCATTCTACTTTTGCCCAATGTTTCTCAGAAGAGTCAGAACTTACCTTTACAAGTATCCTTACACTTTTCACATGGGGATGCTCAACATAAAGGCTTCTTTTCAGACAGCTGATTTGAGTTTCCTAGATTGTCGCTACAGGCTTGATTATAATGAGAGCTTACGGAGATATTATGCTTTATGCATGTATAGGTTACTGGTTTCTGGCTGTATGAACGAAAAAAGCTTATTATAAATAGCACCTACTACAAGTTCTTACCCTTACTATTGGATGATTATAGCATCTCTGCATCTAGAGCTTGTTTGGTACCAAGCATTTTTTTTCAACTTTTCCCTCATTCATTTTCAACCACACATTTTTATGGGACTCATCACTTTTCAACAACTTTTTAATGAAACTTTGACACGAGACAACTTCTTACACTAAGGCCCTGTTTAATTGTACAAGATTTTCCATGGAAAATGTAAATATTTTCACACTTCCCTAATTTTCGGCTGTTTGATGGCATATATTTGGCTTGGAAAAGTTTTTCTCACTTTGTCCCACGCGCCCACATTTGCCACCTTTTGGAAGAAAATCTTTTCCCTTGCTTTACATTGGAAAATATTTGGCCATGCAAATGTTTGTATGTCAACGTGCTTTATTTAATATTTTCGTCTCATTTGGTCAGTTTTATTATTGTTAATTAACTTGTTTTTTTTCAAAAATAACATTATTATTATTTTTATTAAGTACAAATGTTTCGGAAAAAAAAATGGCAAAATTTTACTTTATTTGTCATAGAAAATAACGTTGCGTTTGATAGTGAAATTTGGGTGGAAAGAAAATGAGTTTCAGGGAATTGGAAGTTTAATTTGTTTGATTGGTTTAATTTTCTAAGTGAAAAAAATGGAAAATTTTCTAACTTTTGTTATTTGATTGACATTATTTTCCATGGCAAATAAAACAAAATTTAGTTATTTTAAGCAAAAAAAAAAAATCACTCATTTATTCTTAATAATAATAATGTTAATTTTTGAAAAAAATAAATCAATTAACAACAACAAAAATGATCAAATGTGACAAAAAACAGCCAAACAAGTTGCCAAGAAAATAAAACTTCATCTACATGTGGGAAAGTGTTTTTCTTCAAAATCAAGAAAACAACCTCATATGATTAAAAGTTGGAATTGGAATTGCCAAGAAAATCTTATTTATCAAACAACCAAAAGTAGGAAAATATTGAAAAGTTTTCCATGGAAAACTTGTGCTATCAAACATAGCCTTAATGTCAATCAAACAACAAAATTAGGAAGTTTTTCATCTTTTTCACCTCGAAAATAAATCCAATTAAACACTTCCAATTGATATTTTCCATGAAAATAATTTTCAGGCAAATTAATTTCTTGGAAAATATTTTCTTTCCACCAATTTTCCACCCTCGCAATCAAACACACCTTAAGTATATATCAAGCAACAAAAGTAAATCATTCAACTTTGATGCATTGATAAAATATATATATATATATATATATTTTAGAAAAGAAAAAATGCTGAAATGGTTAAGAAGCACACCTGCTTAGATGTTGAAGAAGATTTCCAGTCAAAAACTGGATGGCTATCATGACCACCACCTTCCTCTGAAACAGCAACAGTCCCAGAAAGGAACGAATTAGATGAACTGTAATCAAAATCTTTCTTTGAACCCTTGCTACTATCCCACAGCTGATCAAATGAATGAGTATTTGGTTGAACTTCCAATAGTGGAGAAAATATCTCCATGTCATCCTTGAAGTTATATCGACGAGGTGCAAGCAATCTTCCTAGTGATCCACTTGTCAGTGAGCTGCTCCGAATAGGTGTTTCTGCTGTAGCAGATAAACTGAGTGCATGGTGCAGACACAAAACTACCAACTGAAAAAGAAGATATATTTGCAAAACCTGACTGACTAGAATTTCGAGATCCAGAAACTGCAGCAGACATTGAAATGTTTGATGACGCCATTGAAGGAAGCGGGTCAGGCATAAGAATTGAGTCCCCAACATCACCTGCCATAAGAACAGTTTCATCTTTGCAGCTAGTTTCATTGAAAGTCATAGCTTTAGGTCTCTGCCAGCATAGACTTGTGATTGCCTGATGAAGATCAAATCATTATTCATATATACAGTGAAGTAGATAAAAATTTTGTGAAGCAGTTATAGTAATACCAAGAGAGATGGAAAAATGAGCTCAACCTTTGACTGGACCTGATAAACAGAAAAATGGACTGATGCACATATTGCAAGAGATTGATCAATTGCAACGCCTACTTAGTGAACAATCTTGCTTGCTAAGACTGATCACCAATAAATAATTATTAATCAAAAGGTGGGTTCACAGGGGGTTATTTTTCACTAGAGAGGTAGAAGAGGAACAGATGTTGGACAATGAATGATTTTGGATAAAGAAGAGAAGAAGAATAATTCAGATCCGCAGAATGCAGAGCTGAATGAATAGCAAAGTTCTAAAATACTTCTGTTACAGACAGAAAAACTAAAAATATATCTCTTGCTAAGTTTGAAGAATGCCAACAAGCACAAAAACGACAATACAACATAAGCATATGTTTGGCTCATGTTTTATAAACCGTTTATAAACACTCAAAACACTTTTTATCCACACATTTTTAGGGACCCATAAGTACCATCCACTTACCAGTTACCACTACTTATTTCTATGTATTTATAGTTAAACCTTTTGTAAACACACCTCAAACATGATTTAAATGTTTTCTTTTCAACAGCCAATTGTAAGATGTCCCACATATTAAACAAAATTCTTGAAAACTAGAAAAGGATCAAAAAGTGATACTGAGAGCAGGAATCACCTCAGAGTTTCCATATGCATGAAGAACCGTGATTGGTTGTGGCTTCCCCCGAACGTCGTAGAATGCAACCTGACCAGTGCTTGTACCGGCTGCAAGGGTTAATCCATCACCAGTGAATGCCAGTGACGAAAATGGAGCTTCATAAGGAATGCAAGAAGAAGGCTTCCTAGATCCCGAGTCAAAAGTATATAACTTCATATCCAGACCAACGCTAGCAATAATCTGCCAAAGTCTCATAAGAGTCAAATAAGACAAGAAAATGATACCTGGAATTTGACTTCAGTTAAGAGCTCTATATCTATGGATATAAATGGCGGTAAAGAATGTACAAAATATTCAAGCCAGCATATTAAAGAAGAGACCTTGTCATTTGATGGTGAAAAACAAACACTAGAAGTTGGCGCCGAATGCTGCCTCAGCCAAGAAACCTACAAAACGTGAAATGATACTTCGTAACCTCAAAACCTAAATGTAACATCATATTAGATGCAATAATAGGAAATCACATACATTTAGAATGTAAAGCAAATAAAGAATGTACTTCAATATGTAAATTCAAGTATTCAACCACGGTATTTTACTTAATGAAGGTTACAGTTCAGAAGAAAAAAAATGGACTGACAATTATTGAAGAAAAAAGGGTATGAATAACAATACTAGTATATTATGTTGGGTAATATGTTGTTATCTTAATCTTTAATGAAAACCATTGCAATAAACAATAATATGAAGATGTCAAGTGAAACTTATTTGCTTGTGTCAGCAGATGCCCATGCGATAGGAAAGCTTCAATCATTAAGCATTGTTTTATAAAGCCTCAACTGAGGCCTTGTGACGAGCCTCGTTCGAGGTTACCGTTGAAAGCCTAAACTGCTTACACCTTTATTAAATTATTAATTGAGAAGCATATCTATAGTTTCAAGGTATAGGCCAAAGTGTTCACTCGTTTATCTGGTCTTTTGGGCTTTTTTTAGCCTAGAACATTTTAAGGATTTTCTCGACCATTTTAAGCACGATCAAAGCCTAAAAACTAGAAGAATAAATATTGTAGTAGTGAGTAAGAAGCAACCACGCACTAGCCTCCTACAACTAAGTGCAATAAACACCTATACCAATTACCAAGTGAAGTTGCAACTTTTTGAAGGAAAGCAGATGATGACAATGGACCTATGACATGTAACTCACTCTTTTCTTTCATAAACATATTTCCTGTTTTTTTTTTTTTTTTTAAACAAGAAAAAACAATGGGAAGATACTGATAGTGATGAGGAAGATGACAAAGGAATCAAATATGTAATTATTCTTATAAATATATTATTAGTAGTTCTCATAAGTATGCTATTAGAAGAGCTGATATGGACAATACTTTTAGGCCATTTTTTAGTTGCAATGGTAGATTACGATTTTTGTTGAGTAATTACTAATTTGACAATTTATTATTTCCTATTTTACTGATATATTTTCGGTTTTTTGCAAGTTAGTCTTTTAATATTGTTATTTTTTGTATTATGCATTTCGAAAAGATGATTTGTAGTTTGCTACTAGAAAATTTAGGCAGTGTTTGGTAACTTGTTTATAAATAAGTTTATACACAACACAATTTCTCAAACTATTTTTTAACCACGGATTTTTCCAAATCAACCATATATTTTACCTCAAAAAAAGCGAATTATTTGTTTATAAATAATTAAAAAAAAACTTTTACCAAACAAAAGCTTAGTCTTTTTTAGATTTTTTTAATTTTTATTGGTTTTTGTTGAGGCTTTCGATGCCTCACTAGGTTAAACCTTGGTGCCAGATTGGGCCTTAAATATTGATGTCAATGCCATTATGTTATCCAATGTAACAGCAAAAAAAATTACCCTCAGCATAATTCATCTAATACAGTTTTCGTCATCCTTATTTTTAATTGAGAATATTTTGGTATTTTGGGATGTGCAACATGTGTCACACTCATGTAATGTTGGTTGACCATTGGACAATTACAACTTGAATCCACTATGTTTTTTGGAGAATGCTCAAGGGAAACTCAACAATAATTTTTTTATGTCAACCTCTGCATTATATTAATAATCTAAAGGCTAGAAAATTTCCCATCACTTTGTTGCAAGCAAAAGAAGAGTAAACTAAACAGGGAAAAAAGAAAAGAAATCCCATATTTCATAAACAAATCAAGAATAGACATTGCTTGAGTATGTTAACATAACATACAAGTAAGAAATCCTACTTCTTACTTTCAGTCACAGCCACACAATGACAGTCCAATAGAGTAAAGAATAACATGGGGAGATCTTGTTTTTTATCAAAACAAATTACCTAGTTACACTATATACCTTTGGGTTGCGACCAGTTGTATCCCACAGGTGGATAGACCCATCATCACCGGAAGTAACCAAAAGGTGCCTGCTCATCCAAGAATAATCAAGTGCCCCTAGAACCTGATCTTGTAATTATATGAAAAAGATCTAGAACATTAGAAATCAAACGTGTTCGCCACATACATCCAACCAAATAAATTGTAATTATACACGTATTTGCACAGCATGGGAGCTTGAAACAGAATAACTAACCTGTCCATTAGGATCCCTGAGCTCAGCAGCCTTTATGCCAGAAGCAAGGTTGTGAAGAATAAGATCTCCTTTACGACTAACTGAAGCTATGTGCTCATCTTTGCAGTTGTACATTGCGCCTGTTATTGTATCAGTATGACCTCTCAACCATTTAACACAGCGTTTCTTTTGCAAATCCCATATTCGTACAACTTGACCACTTCCACCAGAGCAAAGATATCGGGACCCTTTGTTACTGAAGCTGATAGTTGATATAGACTCATGTGGCTTATAAATTATACATGACAGAAGAAAAACAAGATTAGATACTTTTTCAAGAGAGACATAGTTATCTAAAATGTAAATTTGAGGCAATCAAATCAATCAATCATGAACTGTGACTCGGTAAAACATCAATTTATCGCGTAAGAGGCTCAACCACTCAACATACTGCGTGTAACTCTTAAGGCCGCTTCTTTTTGTTTTTGGCCAAAATACCTAGTAAACTACTTTATACTATGTAAAACTTTCCATATCCATTCATGTGCCTCGTTGACGTAATGTGGACAGGTATTACCTTGTTGATTAATGCCTCTCATTTGAACTTGGACTAGAAAAACTTGAAGCGTGTTTGGGTGCAACTTATAAGTGAGCTACATTATACCAAGTCAACTACATTATAATTGAAGCATGTTTAATCCACTTCATTTTGATTTTGATCAAAATACGAAGTCAACTACATTATACTGCGAATACTTTCGCCCTCAACTCGTGTGCCACATTGATGTAATGTTGATAGGTATTACCTTATTTAACCAAAACTCTAATTTGAAATTAGACTAGAAAAACTCGAAAGGTTATATGTGTTGACCATAGTGGCTTCAAATTAATTTTGGTTAATCTTTGCCTAATTAATTAGGTAAAGCAATTTGGTAATGGACCATTAAGAATTCTACCATACACATGGAGTCAAGAAATGTGGCTATGGTTCATTTTTTGTGTCCTATAAATAGGACTCTCCTCTTCCATTGAATTCATCCCAAATCACAAGTAGAAGAAGAAAACATTTATTGGTTTTCTCTTGTGATAATTTGTAGTTTGTGAGAAAGAGTGTTTGGTGAGGTAGAGATATTTGTATTCCACATTTGTCATATTAGTGGAAATTTGGAATCTCCCTCCGTGGACGTAGGCAATTTGCCGAACCACGTAAATCTTGTGTTGTTCTCTTTCTCTTTCGAATTCGTTATTTCTATTTTTGCATTGGTAGAACCGTCGGTTAATTCGCTTCCGCACAACAATTGGTATCAGAGCCTTGACTCTCTTAAAATTCTAAGTATGCTCTGTGGTTGCAGCACTGACTGATCTTCCACATCAGAAAAGATTTTTTGAGAACAGGGATCTTGGTATATATTTTTTTTGAAAAATGTCTAAAAATTCCTCGACTACACCGACGGAGACTGAGGACCCACCTCCAGCCATTTTAGATGGATCTTCAAGGCCCACTGTGTCTTCAACAAGAACAGTGGTAACTAATGCAAAAATAGACGTGGAAAAATTTGATGACACAAATAACTTTACTATGTGGCAATGTGAAGTTATGGATGCGCTATTTCAACAAGAGCTAGACATTGCTCTTGAAGAAGATAAGCCAGCTGACATGGATGATCTAGAATGGACAAGAATCAATCGGAGTGCCTGTGTGATCATCCGTTTGTGTCTCACCAGAGAGCAAAAGTTCTCATATATGATGGAGAAATCGGCAAGCAAATTATGGAAGGAGTTGGAGAAGCAGTTTATATCAAAAAGCTGCCAAAACAGACTCTATTTGAAGAAGAAGTTATTTCGCTTCCGATATCAACCTGGCACAACTATGTACAACCATATTACTGAGTTCAAGAAATTGGTAGCTGAGTTGATAAATCTTGAAGAATCTTTCAAGGATGAAGATAAGGCCATGAAATTACTTTTGATGAAGTATGTGCTGCTTTTTACAACAATGAGATCCGAAAGAAGGATCAAAAGGAACATGGAAGTTCAGCAGGAGAAGCCTATACTATAAGAGGTCGTGCTCAAAGTCGTAATCCCGGGAGAAGGGGCAGATCTCGTTCGAAGGGCAAGCCTGCTAAAGATGAATGTGCCTTCTGTCATGAAAAAGGTCATTGGAAGAAGGATTGTCCAAAGCTGAAGAACAAAGACAAGGTTAAAGGTATTGCTGGAGCTACTTCAGAAGCCAATATAGCCAAGTGTGAAGATGATGAGTCAGAATTTGTTCTAGCTAGTACATCAAGTATATCTCACTCAGACGAATGGATTATGGATTCGGGTTGCACTTATCACATGTGTCCCAACAGGGAGTGGTTCTTCAAACTCGAAGAACTAAATGGTGGTGTTGTTTACCTCGACAATGATGAGATCTTGCAAACAACAGGGATAGGTTCAATCCGTTTGAGATGTCATGATGGATCAACTAGAATTCTGACAGACGTAAGGTATGTACCAGATTTGAGTAAGAATCTCATCTCCATGGGAGCCTTAGAATCTAAAGGCATGTTCGTGACTATACGAGATGGAGTTCTGAAAATTGCTAAAGGCGCACTCGTGGTAATGAAAGGCATAAGGAGAAATAATTTGTATTACTTCCAAGGTAATACAGTTATTGGATTGGCGGCTACAGCATCAGGAGAAGACGAAGATTCAGAAATCACAAAACTTTGGCACATGCGGTTGGGACATGCTGGTGAAAAAGCTATGCAAACTCTGGTGAAGCAAGGCCTATTGAAAGGAGCAAAAACATACAAGATGGATTTTTGCAAACATTGTGTTTTGGGAAAACAGACAAAAGTAAAGTTTGGTACTGCAATCCATAATACAGAAGGTATTCTGGACTATGTTCACTCAGACGTGTGGGGACCTACAAGGACATCTTCCTTGGGAGGTATGCACTATTTTGTTACTTTTGTCGATGATTTTTCCAGAAGAGTTTGGGTGTATCTGATGAAGACAAAAGATGAAGTATTAGATCGTTTTCTTATATGGAAGAAGATGATGGAGACGCAGACGGGCAGAAAAATCAAACGACTCAGATCAGACAATGGTGGAGAATACAAGAGTGATCCGTTTCTTAAAATCTGCCAAGATGAAGGTATTATGCGACACTTCACAGTCAAAAATACACCACAGCAGAATGGGGTGGCTGAACGCATGAATCGAACATTGCTGGAGAAGGTTCGATGTATGTTGTCTAATGCTGGATTGGACAAGAAATTTTGGGCTGAGGCAGTAATATATGCGAGTCATCTCATTAATCGTTTACCATCTGCTGCCATTGGAAATAAGACACCTATGGAGGTTTGGTATGGAAAACCTGCTACTGACTATGATTCTTTACATGTTTTTGGTTCCACTGCATTCTACCATGTAAAAGAATCTAAGTTGGATCCAAGAGCTAAGAAAGCACTGTTTATGGGGATCAGCTCTGGAGTAAAGGGATATCGCTTATGGTGTCCTGATATGAAGAAGATAATTCTTAGCAGGGATGTCACTTTTGATGAATCTGCTATGTTGAAAAAGGTGACCGAGGGTGCTCAGCAGCAGGTGGAGCAAGTTCCGCAACAGGTGGAGTTTGATGCAACTTTGATTGACCCAGCAGGTGAAACTCCAATAGCAGAGGAGTATGTTGAAGAACAACAAGAAGAGGAGGTTTCAACCCAAGAACCTCCATCGCAACCGAGATCAATTGCAGTTGATAGGCCACGAAGAGAAATTCGAAAACCTGCTCGATTTGTTGATATGGTGGCCTATGCACTTCCAATTGTAGATGATGATGTTCCTTCTACTTACAAAGAAGCTGTCAGAAGTTCTGAAAATGATCAGTGGAAGGAAGCTATGGCAGATGAAATGCAGTCCCTTCAGAAGAACAAAACGTGGGAGCTAGCTCAACTTCCGAAGGATAAGAAGGCAATTGGGTGCAAATGGGTATTTACAAAGAAAGAAGGATTTCCTGACAAGAACGAGGTTCGCTTCAAGGCACGGTTGGTGGCTAAAGGCTACGCTCAGAAGGAAGGAATTGATTATAATGAAGTATTTTCTCCAGTTGTGAAACATTCTTCCATTCGTATTTTATTGGCCTTGGTAGTGCAGTTTGACTTGGAACTAGTTCAACTTGATGTGAAGACCGCCTTTCTGCACGGTGATTTGGAAGAGGAAATCTATATGACTCAGCCAGAAGGATTCAGGGTTGCTGGAAAAGAAAATTGGGTTTGTAAATTGAGCAAATCGCTATATGGACTTAAGCAGTCACCGAGGCAGTGGTATAAGCGATTTGACAAGTTTATGTTGGAGCAAAAGTACACACGAAGCAAGTTTGACCATTGTGTTTATTTTCACAAGCTAAAAGATGGATCTTTCATATATCTACTCTTGTATGTTGATGATATGCTGATTGCATCAAGGAGCCATGAATAAATTGACAGATTGAAGGCTCAGCTAAATCAAGAGTTCGAGATGAAAGATCTCGGTGAGGCAAAGAAGATTCTTGGCATGGAGATAAGCAGAGAAAGAAACAGAGGTAAGCTTTGCCTGACTCAAAAGCAGTATTTGAAGAAAGTATTACAACGTTTTGGTCTAGACAATCAGTCAAAACCTGTAAGTACTCCACTTGCCCCTCATTTCAAGCTTAGCTCTACGATGTCTTCCAACACCGACGCGGAACGAGAATACATGTCAAAAGCTCCTTATGAAAATACAGTTGGAAGTTTCATGTATGCAATGGTGTGTACAAGACTTGACATTTCACATGCAGTTGGAGTGGTGAGTAGGTATATGCATAGTCCTGGTAATGGACATTGGCAAGCTGTGAAATGGATTTTAAGTTATATTTTGAAAACCATTAATATTGGTTTAGTGTTTGAGCGGGATGATTCACTTGGTCATTGCGTAGTTGGATATGTTGATTCTGACTATGCTGGTGATTTGGATAAACGTCGATCAACGACTGGATATGTGTTTACTCTTGCAAAAGCTCCAGTCAGTTGGAAGTCCACTTTACAGTCTACAGTCGCTTTGTCTACGACAGAAGCAGAATATATGGCAGTTACAGAGGCTGCTAAAGAGACAATTTGGCTGCAGGGGTTACTTGGTGAATTGGGAGTCGTTCAGAAACAAATCACTGTGTATTGTGATAGCCAGAGTGCTATTCATTTGGCAAAGAATCAAGTCTACCATGCACGGACGAAGCACATCGATGTTAGATATCATTTTGTGCGGGAAATTGTTGAAGAAGGGGAGATCCTACTTCAAAAGATTCTAACAGCTGAAAATCCTGCAGATATGTTGACCAAAGTGGTAACAGCGATCAAGTTCAATCATTGTTTGGACTTGATTAACATCCTGCGAATTTAAACACCTACGAGGTGTGTGGTGCCAACAGGCACAATTGGAGACACTCTTTCTCATTTTGTTTGGAAGCAGTTCATTTGAATCAAGATTGAAGCCAAGGTGGAGATTGTTGACCATAGTGGCTTCAAATTAATTTTGGTTAATCTTTGCCTAATTAATTAGGTAAAGCAATTTGGTAATGGACCATTAAGAATTCTACCATACACATGGAGTCAAGAAATGTGGCTATGGTTCATTTTTTGTGTCCTATAAATAGGACTCTCCTCTTCCATTGAATTCATCCCAAATCACAAGTAGAAGAAAAAACATTTATTGGTTTTCTCTTGTGATAATTTGTAGTTTGTGAGAAAGAGTGTTTGGTGAGGTAGAGATATTTGTATTCCACATTTGTCATATTAGTGGAAATTTGGAATCTCCCTCCGTGGACGTAGGCAATTTGCCGAACCACGTAAATCTTGTGTTGTTCTCTTTCTCTTTCGAATTCGTTATTTCTATTTTTGCATTGGTCGAACCGTCGGTTAATTCGCTTCCGCACAACAATATGTGTTGGAATAATTGGTCAATTATTTATAATATGAATTGGAGAAGTCTCCAATTGGTGCAATGGTTGGTCACAACTTTTCAAATATTTTGATTCATATTGAAAAGTCATGATGTTTAGGATTGGATGTGACTATTCAAAGATTGAAAAATGAAAAGTTATAATCTTATGAATAGGTGCAATCTAAACCATTAAAAATGAAAAGGTATGATCTAATGGTTTAAACTAGTTTTGTCAAAAGATGCAACTTTTTGAAGGGACACTTGAAAATCTATAAATACGGACCTTATTTTCCATATTTCCTACTTCAAATCAATTCAATATAATTGATTTCTAATTCTTTCTTTCTCCAAATTCCGTCAAAATTATTTTCAAATTATTTTAAGTTTCGTATTCGATATTTATTATGCGATATCAATTCCGTTCTTGAAGAGTATAATCAAACGTTAGTTCGCCCGACAAAATTAATAATGTGCTATATTAATTTTGGAAGAAGCGTTGTATCTTGGGAGATGGACGTCCATTTGATCCTGTTAGCACCAATGCAATGGGCGAAATCCATCTTAAGGAGATTTGCATTTGCATACCTCACTTCATTTTATCTCCTTCTAATTTCTCCATGTTAGTAAGTCGAAATTATATGTGCATATCATGATTTCGGTAAGTCAAAATTTATTCGATATTTTGCAAGTGTAAGTCGTTATTTAATCGTCTTTGCATGCACGTATTTTTTCGTTAAAAGAATATAATTATGCACTAATTTTATCCAACAATATGATCATGTTTACTGCAATTGCTTTCCCTCTCAGGCACAAAACTTGGCCCTTGAACGTCTTATCAATCACAAACACGGAGGAGCCAAGTGGGAGCCAGTGGGGTCCAAGGCCCCCACTCAACTTTTGATATATATATTTTTTTTTAGACATGTTTATGCATGGGAACCAGCATGTTTGGGTGAAGATCAATTAATTCTGATTATTTTGCAGCTGCAGTTGCTATCTATATATAATATTTTCATTTTTATTAAAGATTTTTTACTTGCTCATAGTGAATCGATATGTTTATAAGCTTGAATAGTTGAATTATTATAGAAAGAAAAATTTGCATTCGGTCATTGTCTACTGCGTGCGTGTAGACTAGATTCATTTTACATAGAAGGACTAATAGGTAAATAATTTTCATAATCAGGCGTTGAAATTTCAAAATTCCGACAATTCTTGCATATTCACATTCACAGGGTTTAATCTATAATATCATATTGTTTGATTCTACAACATTGGCTACTGAAACGGGAAAAGGGTTAGAGAGGACTTTAGGGGTGGAGGAAGCCGAAGATGGTGCAGGCCATAGTAATGGTTTTCCTAGTGGTGATAGGGTATCCAAATTCTATTGTATTCTTCAATCATGTTCTTAATGTCCTCGTCGGATTTGATTGAAACTAACACATCCAAATCTTCGCTCTGTAACTTACATTCAATAGTTTTCCAGAAAATTAATAAAAAATATTACTCAAAGAACTGGTAATGACATCAGCATAGGAGGGGGATTCCGTGAAGGGGTCATGAGGAAATAACAGCGACAGTGGTGGTAATGGATGGCAGCGTCAAAAAACTTCCTAGTTAACTTGTGCCCCCACTGAAATTAGCTCCAGGTTCCGCACTGGTCACAAATAAAGCCAATAGAAATATCTCACATGATATATAGTGATTTTACTTTCTTTTTCCTAAACTAACCAGAATTGGCAATCATGCAAACTCGCATAACTGATCCATATATGGCAACACACTTGAAACTTGAAAGCAATTCCTAGCATTCCTCAAAGATTCTAATTTTCACTATAAAATATGACAGAAAGATTATTCTAGATGAGAAAATTTACCTCGATAGTTTCGCCAGTATCAGTTTCGACAGGGACAGTGCCCAAACTCTGTCCATTTTTCCTCCATAAAGATATTTTCTTATTCTCACCGGCACTCGCCACCACCAAATCTGCAAGAAAATCACAATAGCAATACACACCTCGTATATTAACGGAACTACATATAATTTTAGAAAAATACAAAGAGAAACAGTACTCACTGTTGTGGTTCCACTTGACGGAGTTAATGCGGAATCCCGGTGAGGGAGCGTATATGAGAACGCAGGGGTCTCGGGGCTCCACCGAGATGTCAAATAACTTCACAGTGTCGCCGCCGCTCGCGGCCAGCAACAACTTGTTTGAGTCCGTCGAATTCATAATTCCCGATCACACACAAAGTTCGTGTATATGTGTGTTTGATTGGAAGTTGAAGAAATGATTTCTTTACTGAAGGTGGGTGAGAAAATGGAGTTTTGCTTGCTTTTTGTTTGAGACAGAGTGAGAAGGGGAGGGGGTAAAGGAGGAAAAATTCAAAATAAGAGGGGGACGCCTTCAATTTTTGGTAAATTTTTTGAATTTTTTTTATGAGGAAAAAAAATTAGAGAGAGAAGATTTTGTAATATAAATGTGTTCGGTAAATAACATTGAAATTTTAATTTATATCCTATCTTTATAAATTGGAGAAAACTGAAGAAAGAGAAGAGAAGATAGGTCAATAAACTTATGTTTTATTAAAAACTATAATAACTAAGGTTACTGGGGTATAAATATCATTCATTAATAATATATTCCTCGTCCCGTGAAGATGAGTTTGCATTTTATTGGTCCGTCGCAAATTATAGATCACTTTTCTTATTGAAAGTCTAGATATTTTTAAATTTTTTAATATACATTTATTTAATATATCCATTGTTATCAATATATATATAAAATAATCATATTTATTATGTTATTTAATATATGGATATATTAGTAAAATAAAAAAAAATTATACTCTCAATTACATTAATTACATTTTCTTAATGTATGTGAAAAAATAAACAAATCTATTTTAGGAACAGGGAGTATTATTTATAATACTCCCCTCTTGAATTACACGTTACAAAATGTCAAAATATCTCCCTCATAAAAATATTATTTGATAAAAATTTAATGGGACAAAAATGTCAAATTAAAGAAAATGAGTATAGTTATTTTGGAGTATTAAAATAAGGCTCTATTTGATACACAAAGATTTTTCATGGCAAATACAAATTTCTTGAGATTTTCCTACTTTTGACATGTTTTCATGGCAAATACAAATTTCTTGGGATTTTCCTACTTTGTGAGAGAATATTTTCCAAGAAAACCAACAAATGTTATTTTAATATTTTCGTCACGTTTGGTCATTTTTACTATTATTAGTTGACTTATTTTTTCTCAGAAATTAATATTATTATTATCCAATACAAATGTGTGAAAAATTAAAAAAATAGCTGAATCTTGTTTTACTTGTCATGGAAAATAATATCAATCAAATAACAAAAACAAGACAAATTTATCACTTTTTTCACTTAAAAAATGAATCCAATCAAACAACCACAATCGATATTTTCCATGAAAATATTTTTAGGCAATTCAATTCACTTTAAAATATTTTCTTATCATCCATTTTTCATCTTTTCAATCAAACACAGCCTAAATAACATCTCATTAAGACTTTGTTTGTTTAAAGTTTTTGTTTAAAAATAGAGAATGTGATGTTTTCGAGATAAAATATGTGGTTAAAAAGTTGTGAGAGAAAACGTGTGTAATTAAAAAAATAGTTTGGTGTAATGCGTTGTATAAAAACAATTTACCAAACATAGGCTAAAACTTTGCCCGAAAAATTTAATACGACAAAACATAAGTGAAAGAAAAAGAGTACAGCTACTCTCCCCGATGTTGATCACCAAAAATCATTAAGTAGAAGCATTCAAATCCCGTGAACCAATTTCTCAAATGTAGACGTTGACAATATTTTTGTGAATAAACTAGTCATATTGTCACTTGAGCGAATTTGTTGAACATCGATATCACTGATATTCTAAAATATATATATATATATATATATATATATATATATATATATATATATGTATTAAAGTCTTTCTTTATTAATACATCACAACAGTTTCCTCATTGAAACTCTTACTAGTAAAACTCTGTAGGACAAAACATCAACTAAAGTAAAAAGAGTGCAAGTGCGTATTAACTCCTCTCATAGGAACATTACAATTATAATGATATTACATATTATTTCAACTGTTAATCGATGCAATATCGAATCTATTCACTATGCATATATAAATAGGTCATATCTCATAACATTTGTTCTTCAAATATAAATTAGATTATTTCTTTTAAGTTGAAGAATTGTATCATATTTACAATCATTTGAACGTGTCATATCGATGCATGTTTTATAATCACTATTTACTAATGCACTGAATTTATTTTCCAACTGTAGAAGTGATTCATCCATTTCGGTGAATAATCAAACATGATTCACTTTTGGTGAACAATTAATCATGATTGCATCTTAAAAATCAACTACTGGGATTTTCAAATATTATTCACAATAATGATACATTCTAATTTCAACATTTTGCCATATAGAGTCATATGTACCATTTTTCATGTGATCTAATTTTATAATCTCAATCACGTTCCATTCCAAAGTGATTATATTTTAGGCATATTAAATATTAAATGATTATACTTGTATATTTCAAACATCTTTCAAATGTAGATGTTGACAATATTTTTGTGAATAAACTAGTCATATTGTCACTTGAGCGAATTTGTTGAACATCGATATCACTGATATTCTAAAATATATATATATATATATATGTATTAAAGTCTTTCTTTATTAATACATCACAACAGTTTCCTCATTGAAACTCTTACTAGTAAAACTCTGTAGGACAAAACATCAACTAAAGTAAAAAGAGTGCAAGTGCGTATTAACTCCTCTCATAGGAACATTACAATTATAATGATATTACATATTATTTCAACTGTTAATCGATGCAATATCGAATCTATTCACTATGCATATATAAATAGGTCATATCTCATAACATTTGTTCTTCAAATATAAATTAGATTATTTCTTTTAAGTTGAAGAATTGTATCATATTTACAATCATTTGAACGTGTTATATCGATGCATGTTTTATAATTACTATTTACTAATGCACTGAATATATTTTCCAACTGTAAAAGTGATTCATCTAATCATGATTGCATCTTAAAAATCAACTCATTGGATTAAAAATCAACTACTGGGATTTTCAAATATTATTCACAATAATGATACATTCTAATTTCAACATTTTGCCATATAGAGTCATATGTACCATTTTTCATGTGATCTAATTTTATAATCTCAATCACGTTCCATTCCAAAGTGATTATATTTTAGGCATATTAAATATTAAATGATTATACTTGTATATTTCAAACATCTTTTATATTACAATTGCCAAATGATTGGAGTATAATTAATCATTTAAGAATATATTATTTCTTACAAATATAATCTGTAATTATTTCGCTTGAAATCCCAATGTACCACTGTCGAATTATATATCAAAGTATACTCTCAAAATACTAGGACGAGAATCAACAATTTTGATCGCAATCATTTAAAAACTTCGACTGCAATAAGTCGTATTTTATGACTATATTTTAGAGACATTTGTTTTGAAATCGATACCATCACGCTTTAGATGTGTTATAAATTTATCAATTCAACTAATTAATTTCTTCATATATGTTGAGAAATCTTATATTATATAAACCGAAAACCATGTTGTAACATCTCATCATTTGTGGATAATTATGATTACTGATTCAAACTCGACTACTTATTCTCAACATTCACTTATTTACATATCAGTGCGTTGTAGTAGAAAATATATCGCACTTTTTACAATTTTAAATGAAAACCATATGACTTCATAAGCCAATTGTAGGTTATCATTTGGCATGTTTATATATAAAAAATATTGCGACATGTGAAAACAATATTTTTTACTCAAGTTGTTCTCACATTTAATTTTGCTAAATAATTGGCAGTGCACTATACTATTACTATCTCAATCTACATAAAATTATTTAGGTTCGTTTGATAGGCAATTACTTTCCATGGAAAATGGAATTTTTCACTCAATTCTCACTTTTGGCTTGTTTGATTGATAATCTTTTTCATGGAATTGATTTTCCTTGCTTGGGTTATTTAACTTATTTTTTACCACTTTGTAAATTCAGTCCTTCAACTTTGTAAATCTTACAATTTAGCTAATTTTTCACCACTTTCATCTATTTTCATTTTATTTTTTATTTAAATAATTTATCTATTGAATTACATTTTTCACCTGTCAAATTATATGAAAAATATTATCACTCAAACACCAAAATATAAAATTTATTTTCTTTATATCCAAATTTCACCATCGCAATCAAGCACACAAACTTCTGATTCTTAGGAACATAAATTCATAAGAATTCAATTCCTTGAAATTCGTTTCTTTCCATCCAAATTTCACCATCATAATCAAACACACCCTTAGTGATTTTGGAATTTGGAATGTGAACTAACTTGTAACGACCCGGGTCCCACTTAAGGGCAGTCCCGGCCGTTAGATCAATGACATACTATCCTCACTGTACTAACATGGGTCCTTTCAACATACTTTGTCCTCACCGCACGCTCCTTGAGAAAGCTTCCTAGGGGTCAACCATCATAAAATTGCTCCAAGCAAAATACGCTTAACTGTGTAGTTTCTAGTGATGGACTTCCGGAAAAGAAGGTGCACTTTGTTGGTATGAGTAGTGCCTATTATTTCTTTTAAGCTTTTTTTGACCTGGGTGTTACAATCACCCCCGTTAGACTCACAATGTCCTCGTCGCTCTTAAACCATCCGAGGATCTGTTGCCAAACGTTGAGATTCTAGAGGTGGCTCTTACAAGTTCAAGAGGTGGTCCATGCTCTGAGGCGTAACACTTTGTCCTGCATAGCACTCAGTTCCGATTTTCGGTTGATACCATTTGTAACAACCCGAGTCCCACTTAACGGGTTGTCCCGATCGTTAGATCAACGACATACTGTCCTCATTATACCAACATGAGTCTTTTTAGCATGCTTTGTCATGACTCGCACGCTCCCCGATAAAACTTTCCAGGGAGTCACCCATCATAGAATTGATTCAAGCCAAACACGCTTAACTGTAGAATTTCTAGTGATGGACTTCCGGAAAAGAAGGTACACCTTTTTTGTATGAGTAGTACCTATCATTTCTTTTAAATTTTCCTGACCTGGGTGTTACATCACTGACATTTATCACTTTGCTCATACAATATAACTAGAGTAAATAATATCTTATACCCCATGTATACGTTTTCAATCACACGTGCAACCATTTATTATATCAAATTCTCAAAATTTCAATATAGTATTCATGAAGGGTGAGTGAGCCCAAAAAATTCACCTTTAAATTATTCAAGAAAAGAGAGTTTTAGGAACTCAATTCCATCTTTAGCTAGTGAGTTAAGAAGTTTGCATTTGAGAACAAGCATCGCGGATAATTTATTAGCCCGAAGAATCTTCTGGTTCTTCTCAACAATTCTCTTTATTTAACCAAAATGGTTCAACTAATCATACCAAATTATAAATATTAAATTTATCGAACTTATGGTTTAATTGTACTAATATTAGTACAATGTACCAACTGAGAAACACTATTCAAAACTTTGTAGGTTTATCTTTTATTAATATTGTTCTTTATAATTAAAACTTATAAAGTTGTGCTCTTCGTAATCAATAGCACAATATTCTTGTAGGACATTGGTACATATAAGGCTATGTTCAACTATATATTAAAATTCAAATTATAATGGGTATAATTTCTCATATCACTTTTTAACCTTACATTTTATCTCTCTAATTTTTAACTACACATCTTATCTAGAAAATTCAAATAAATCACATTATAATTCAAATTCCTTGATTTGACAACCGCCAAACGGACCCTAAATTTCTATTTTTCAAGAACATAATAAAATATTTTTCAATAATACCAATATATTTTATGTTTCTTCAATAACAATAAGTCCATATCCTTTTGGAATATTGAATTGTAATATCATACTCTTCAGGAATAAAAAATATTATACTAAATATTAATAATGTTGTGCTACTTCACGAGGAAAAAAATTAAGAATAAATTAAGTAATAATTTCTTTCTTTCTAGACAACAACAAAAATATATGAAGGCGATTTTACGATACCAATATCCCATTGTGTAGCACCAATAGAATAATGAGCTAAACATGAATGAAAGAAATTTATGCAGCAAATTGAATATAAATAGTGTTTAACGTGAATTCATAATTGTTGTATATCCACAAATATTAATGAGATTAATGTGATTAAGATATACAGTTGATAACTTTTACAAAAAGTCAATAATTTTTCAATCAATGATAAAAAAAATATATAAATTGGTTGAATACATACAACTTAACACATGGTTATTCACGAATATTAACTTGAATTATTTGAAAAATAATTATTGATCCATTAATAGTGATAAAAAAGAGATAAACTTGACTTAAAAAAAAAAAAAAAAAAAACCTCAATGCATGCACATTAAAAAATGTTGTAATTTTACTGTTATTTTTTCAAGTACAATAAGTAAATATTTTTCTAAAATATTGAAATTATAATTCACGCTCTTTATGAGTGAGTGATATTCTTCTAAAATATTAATGAATCATTTTCATTGAATTGTTTAATTTGTACTTTTATAGGATTACAACAGATATATATACTCTTCAAGAGTAATAGATACAATCTTCTTCTGTAATATTGACAGAATACAACTTCGTACTTCTTTTTGGAGTAACGACACAATATTAATGGTTGTAATAAATTTAAATAACTTTAAGTATTCTAAAAATATATATGATGTGTTTTTGTAATACCGTTTTTCATTTTTACGTGCACCTTTAAAATTTCCACGTAATATTTATGTTAAAGTTATTATACGTTTTAAATTGATAATTTAATGTCTATAAGTTGAATTATTTTGCAGTGGAAAGACTTGGACGCCATCTCGATCAATGTACCAATTAAAGAGTTTATATATTGTTTACGTGCAATTTTACATTTAAGCGTATATTTTAATTGTTAAATTTGCTAAATTCTATTTTTATCAAGTCGTAAGTGGCAAATTGCATTTAATTTGATATTGGGGTAAGTTTAGGGGCTACTAGGGAGTCAAATAGAGGTTTTGGACTTAAATTACTAAATTATGAGAGTTGGGGAATTGAGTTGCAAATTTTCAGAAGTTTATACATAAACCTAGCCTATTCACCTCAGACTCCTCTCTCGTTCGAGACCACTCTCCACGCCTGTCTCTCAGCTGCATCCCTCTCTCTACACTCCTTGCCTTTGCACCCGCCTCTTTCCCTCACTCGGCCTTCCTCTCGGTCGCGCCTCATCGCCGACGGTAAGCCCTCCCTTTCCCCTTTCCCCAACAGTGCACACACACGACACAACACACACGCACCCACTGCTTAACGCGCACACACGCGCACACAACAAACACATGTAATTATTGTAAGTATATATGGAGTTGTATGTATATATTGATGTCTGTATATGATTCTCAAGTGTAAATTTCAGAGTTTAAGTTTATATGGGTTAATTTTCAGTTTCAAAATTCATGAATTAGTTAGTGTAATTGAAATGTTTAGTTTCATTTTGATTTAGGAATGGTAATTTTCAAATTTTGGGGGGAAATTGTGTGAATGTGTATATCAACTTCAAATTTTGGAAATATGACATTAATCGATTAATTAATTGCTTCCGCTATAATTTTGGAATTTTGATGTTTTCAAAGGTGAAAAAGATTTTATGGTAAGTTTTAAATTTCGAAAACTATAAATTTGTTTAATTGAAGTTCATATTAAATTTTGGTAAGAACTATAAAATTTTGATTTGGGTAATGCATATACATACAAGTAAAATTCAGATTTTATAATGATTAAAATGGTAAATTGATATTTGGTAAAGTTTGAGTTAAGTTAAATATTTTAGTTTGAGTTTGAATTAAAATATGAGAGTTTCTAACGTGGATTGAAATTTATCTCTTATTTTCGAATATGGTTTTATGTGTTTTGGTTATAATGTAAAGTTACGCTTGGGTTAAATTGAAGTTTTAATCTCGGTTAATGTTTGATTATTATTAAAATGAATAACGAATGTGTTTGTGATCTGAAAGTTATACGTTTTGACAAATGAAAATAATTAGGATTTTTGGTATATTGACGTTACGGGAAACCAAGATACTTCCACACACAATTTAAGACGGTAAATACTAAGGACGTCAAGTAAGTAAACTTCCCCTTCTCTCAGCATAGTTGAATGTTCAATGTGCAATTATGTGCTTAATTGACATTTGTGTTAATTACGGAATTCTAATGCTTTTGGTTTACCATATGCAAGTACGTGTATTTAAGTAAATGTTCAAGTATGGACGTTATCATGTCATTGCATCATTAAGCATGCATTGACATCGAAATGGGGAAGTCAAATGTTTTAATGAAAAGAATGTCTCAAAGTGTAAATTTTGTCAAAAGTTATAAATCCCAAGTTTTTAAAGAAAGAATTGGTGTACTTCCATGTCATGAAAGATGCGAGTGGGAAATGGGGCGCGAGGGACCGGTGTACCTGAATGAAATGAGCCGCTTTGCAGTGGGATAAAACGAATGACCGCTTTGCGGTGGGAAAGTGAATGTTAAACCGCTTTGCGGTGGAAATGTGAATGTTAATCTGGTTCTAAATAAGAATTGCCCACTGTTATCTGATTGACTGGAAGATACACCAAGTGAGCTTACGGTGGAATGAAGTAAAAGTTTTGAAATGTTAAGTGAAAGCTTGAAAAGTTTGAAAGTTTTGAAAGGTTAAAGTGAATGGGGATATATATTTCAAAGTTTAAAACATTTTATGTCATAAGCATGCATTACTTGCATAAAGTTTACTTACTGAGCTTTAGCTCACTCCAAACCCTCCTCAATATTTCAGGTGATGAAAGTTAGATGATCTGAGGATAGAGCATTCGGTGGCAGACTCGCACAATACCACGATTTCTCATTTCAAATAAAGTTTGAATTGGAATTTCATAAATGTTTTTAGTTATTTTCATTAGTTCATTCTTTTAATTGTTTATTGGATTTAATTTTGATAAGTTATTTATCTCTTTAACAGTTTATCAATTCACCATTTAGTTAAATGAAGCTCATGGTTTAAATTTATTTATGTTGAGGAGTTTGGGATTAATTTTTGAATTATTGTAGAAGGTTGGATGTTGAATGAGTTGTGTTTGATGATTTACATTATTATGAGATTCCTTGATAAGTGTATTTTATACACTTATTTGTATGTCTAAATTAGGATTAAGTATTGTCGTTTGGGAATATTTGCTATTTAATTTATGTTTATTTGTTTGCTTTTCAGAAAATGTCCCAATTGAAGAAGAATGAAGCAATTAATGGAAAAATGACACGATTGGATGGTAATTGGAGCTAAATTGGACAAGTGAGGAGTTTGTGACAACAACCGGGAAACATGCTTGGTGCCAAAGTGATTAAATCAGAGGTTGGAGGACCTAATTGAATGAATTAAGAGCTTAAATGAGCAAATCGAGAAGAAGATAAAGTTTGGGGACTAAATTGCAACAATCGGAAGTTGAGGACTGAAGGTGCAATTAAAAGTCAAGGACCAACTTACACAGCCGGAAGAAAGATGAAGTCGCGATCGCGAGATGCTGCAAAATCTTAACCCGAGAGTTTTAGGGTTAAGCACGCGATCGCTAGGGTGTAAGCCACGCGATCGCGTGGCTTTCCGGCTGGGCCGACTATGGGCTTTTTCTCGCGATTTTTATCAGACTTTTCTTGTTTTGACCTAGGTTTTCTCCAAAACCTATATATACAACATAAGAGGCACGAAAACCAGACCTTTGCCTCTCCATAGAACAAGCCACAATAGAGAATTCAACATCAAATTCTTGGAGAATCAAGCATTGCAAAGGCGCGTGAATTGGAAACAGTTGAAGAATTGATAATTGGTGCAATCTTTCCATTCTTTATATTGTTTTTCAATGAACGTTTATTTTTACTGTTTTTGTTATTTCATGATGATGTGTAACTAATTTTAACGTTGGGATGAACGATGTAGCCTAGTTAATTATTTTAATGCAATATTCCTTGTTTTAACGCTTTAATGCATGTGTTGATTTATTATTGCGTTTAATGCGTGAATGAACTGGCCACTTATTCATGATTTCATGTGTTATTTCCATAATCCGAGAGGTGAGTTAATAACATAGATCTAGGTAATAAATCCGGTAATTGAACGAGAGATAATATACTCTTGTAATTATTGCGGTCGTGTGTGAATTCTTGTGTGTAATGCATCTAGTTAAGGAATATTCGGAACGCTGTAGAGATACAAGGTTGACTTATTTAGGTAGGATTGATTTAAACTCGAGAGAGGAATCTCAATTTAAATTAGTGAATTCGACCGAACACACAAATAGGAAATAAAACTGGAATTGGAATTGATTTAATTAGCTAGGTGAAGTCGTGAATCCCAACTACTTTACAATCTTATTTGAAAACAAAACAATTTCACAATTTAATTATTTAATTCATCTTCTTAGTTTTAATTTAAAACCACAAATTCTATTTCGTCTGTTCAAATAAAATTAGAACTAAAACATTTCGGTACTTAGTAAACAGTCCTCGTGGGAACGATAATCCGGACTCTAAGGTCCACTTTATTACTTGATTACGATGTCGTACACTTGCGATCTCAAATCTAACAACAAGTTTTTGACGCCGTTGCCGGGGACTGTTAATTAATATCGATACCCATTAGTTCTTATTTTACTTTGAACTTTATTTTGCTTATTTTTATTTTTATTTTTATTTTTTATTTTTATTTTTAGTTTTTGTTTCGATTTTTGTCTTTATAAATTAATGTTAAGAAGAACTAAATCTTTTGAATTGCTTCCTTTTGATACAGAGATTGAACGCACTTTTCGACAAAGGCGCAAACAACAGTTGGAAGCAGCTCAACACACAGATTTAGCAATGGCAGATAACCAAATTCAGCATAACCAGAACAATCTGCCAGCAGAAATTGTAGTTCAACAACAAAATCAACCGAACAATGGGAGGCGAGCATTAAGGGATTATATGATTCCTCCAGTGGGAAACATTGGAACTTGTATAGTGCCGCCTGCTATACCTGCCAACAACTTTGAGATCAAGACTTCCTTAATTTCTCTGATCCAAAACTCTGCCGTTTTTCATGGGCTGCTGTCTGAAGATCCACATGCACACTTGCGAACCTTTCAAGAGTTATGTGATATGCAGCGAATGAACGGGGTTCCGGGTGACGCTGTGAAGCTGAAATTATTTTCTTTCTCATTGGCAAACAAGGCAAAGGCATGGTTTTACACGCTGCCCCTCCATACAATCACTACTTGGGAAGTAATGAGTCAAAAATTTGTTGACAAGTTCTTTCCACCTGGCCGGATGTCAAAATTAAGGCGCGAAATCCTTTCGTTCAATCAACAGGCAGGAGAGTCTATTTTTGAAGCTTGGGAGAGGTTCAATGAGCTAGTTCGTCAATGTCCTACCCATGGAATAGCTGATTGGATCCTCATACAAACTTTCTACAACGGGTTGACAAATGACAACAAGAAGCATGCAGATTCAGCTGCAGGTGGATCTGTGATGGATTTGACTTACGAAGAAGCCTCCGAAATATTCGAGAAAATGGCAGCAAATAGTTATCAGTGGTACTCCGATCGCACCGCACAGAAATCTGGTGGAATAGCTGCGGTAAATGAAATTACAGCTATTAATGCTAAATTGGACGCACTGACGAAGAAATTTGACAGCATGAATCAGCAGCCAGTGCTTGCAGCTCAGGCAACCATAGTCTGTGATTACCGTTTTGAGAATCATGCACTATCAGAGTGTCCTATGGCATATCAAGGTCAACCGGATAAAGAGCACGCAAATTTTGTTGGGACCAATCGGAGGCAGCAAGGAGGTATGTACTCACAGACATACAACCCTGAATGGAGGAAGCATCCAAACTTTTCATGGGCTAACAATCAAAACACCCAACGACCACCAGGGTTTCAGCAACAACAACAACAGCAGCAACAACAAGTTCAGAAGACTTCTAGTGAAGAATTGATACTGCAGCTGCTGGAAAACCATCAAGCTGACATTAAAGAAATAAAAATTCAATTGGGACAGTTGGAAAACGCAAGTTCAGAAAGACAACAAGGTAAATTTTCCAGTAATACTGAAACAAACCCTCGTGAGCATGTTAATGCAATAACAACAAGGAGCGGGGTTCAGCTCTCTGAAGTGACTGAAGCAGAATATGAAAAGCATAGGAACAAAAAGGAAAATGTGGTGGAAGAAAAGAAAAGTGAAAAAGAACAGAGATCGACTCCTGAAGTTCATGAAAAGGTCGAAGAAGAAGTTCGAGTTCGACCACCAGTCAAAGCTTATGTGCCCCCAATTCCTTATCCACAACGATTGATAAAGCATAAGTTGGAGCAGCAGTTTGGAAAATTTTTGGAAATATTCAAGAAACTGCACATTAATATTCCTTTCGCTGAAGCATTGGTCCAAATGCCGCTCTACTTGAAATTTATGAAGGAGATGCTGTCAAACAAAAGAAAGTTGGTTGATTTTGAGACAGTAGCACTGAGTGAGGAGTGCAGCGCCATACTTTAAAAGAAGTTACCACAAAAATTGACCGATCCAGGGAGTTTTTCTATCCCTTGCACTATTGGTAATTTCAGTTTTGATAATGTTTTGTGTGATCTAGGGGCCAGTGTTAATTTAATGCCTCTATCTGTGTACAAGAAACTTGGTTTGGGGGAGCCTAAACCAACCAATATCACACTAAAGCTTGCCAACAGGTCTATACAGTATCCATATGGGATAGTGGAGAACGTGATTGTGAAGGTTGACAAATTTTTCTTCCCAGTTGACTTTGTAATTCTTGATATGGAAGAAGACACTCAGATACCTCTAATATTTGGAAGACCGTTCCTAGCTACTGGAAGAGTACTGATTGATATTGAAAAGGGAGAAATCATCTTTAGGGTCGAGAAGGAACAAGTCACGTTCAACATTAAGCCAAGACATGATCCAAAGATTCAAAATGAAAGTTGTTTTAAGGTGGATGAAGAGGTCAAGAAACCAAGTGGCTGCACGACGGATGGGATTAAGATTGAGGAGGCTTTAATCATAAAATATGAGTGTATGAAGGTAAATGATGGATGGAGGGACAAGAATGAAGAAAAGCCTAACATCCCGCAACAAGTGAAAAAGGAGGCCTTGGACTACAAGAGAGTGAGGAAAAGGATTGAGAAGTGCAAGGCAGGTAATTGCAAGTTGTGCAGGAACTCAAGAGGATCATTCAAGCCTCTATGATAAAGAAGTGCAAACAGTCGAGCTTTAGACTTAAAACGGAGCGCTTGTTGAGAGGCAACCCAACCTTTCTTCCCTTTTATTTATTATGCTTTCATAATTTATTTATTTATTTGCTGAATTTTAAATAAATGCATGATAGGTATCCTGTTTGAGTTCTTTTTACATGTTTGCATTTTAAAACTCTATTGCTTGTTGCATTATCTTTGCATATTTAGGTATATTTTTAATTTTGCATAATTTTGTTAAACTAAGCTTTTACTTGTCATCCCACATATTAAACACACTAGTTTAGATCATGAAGTGAAGGTTTGGAAAATCATTGCATCGATCATGAAGTGATTAGGGGGTAAAAATGATTTTAAAAACCGAAAAAATAGGAAAATTTCCATTACTGCCGGAAACTACGCGATCGCGGGCCTATCAGCTCTAGCGATCGCGAGTTTGCATTTAAAAATCAACAGGTTTTAAAACCTTGAACCACGCGATCGCTGGCACTCCAGCCAGGCGATCGCGTGGCTAATCTGGTACCAAATTCGGCAGTTTAAGTGCTTCACTTAATTCTTTCAATTTTAAACAACATGAATTTGTTTTCTCTCCTCTAATCACCTCATATTTGATCTTTCATCTATCATGCATGTAATCAACACTTCATTGCACCAAATTGATTGCTATTTTCACATCCAAATCAATGAAAGGTATGAAAGTCTTCACTTAAATCCATGTCTACTCAAAATTTTGAAATTTTCCTTGAGTCTTGGACTTTGAAATTGTGAATGGTGAAAAATGGGCTTAGGTTAGTGGTTGGAGATTGTGATTTGTGGTGTAGTTGACAAAAATTTTGGGTTCTTTCATGCCTTCAAACCTATGTATATCCATTGATTTTTGTAGTGCACATTTAGTGTTTGATGAAATGCCACAAAGAGATTTTTGTGCTAATTTGAGAAATCCTTCAGAGCATTTATCTTCATGATATGTTTATCATTGATTATGTGTGCTTAGTTCATGAATTAGTTCACTACATTGCATGAAAATCATGAAAACCAACATGGCATCATGACAGCCCCATTGCAAGGCAATTGCAGGCCATTGCACCCAGAAACTGTCTCACGTCACCTACTTCTCCACATTGTTGCATGACACTATTGACCTTCAAATGAGCTAAATTTTTAATATATTGTTGATCATGCTGTGAACTTTAAAGTATCAAAAGATGGCTCGGGAAAATTTATGTTTTTCTAGGCGACGTCAAGGCTTGAATGTGTGTGGTCGACCAATTTTGAAAATTCAAAATTTTGCTTTAACTTTAGTTTGGGGGTAAACATTAGGCAAGACACATCCGATCAAGTTGGGCAAGGCAAGAAATAGGGTCAAATTCATCCAACATCATTTCAAATTGAAGCATCAAGACTACAATGAGACATCTCATCTATACTTGGGAAGTTCTCGTTCTCTTTCTTTTGTCAAGTTTTGCATTATTCTTACTTATTTATGTGGCAAAACATTTAGGACAATGTTCATTTCTAGTTTGGGGGTGGATCTCATTATTTCCATATTATTACTTTTCATTCTATTTTATTGGGATTAAAAAAAAAAAAAAAAATTATTTGAAAACTTTGTTGACATGTTTATTGCCTAAGATATAGTATGAATCAATTTGTGTTTAAGCTTGAAAATTGGACATCATGAAAGCATGAACTTATTTTTGAACTAGTTATGTTTTGCTAGATTCATACTTATTGCGCACATAGCCAGTGTTAGGTAATTGTTTGTGTGAGGGATTTTGTTTAATACGTGTGGGGCAAATTTGTGCAATTTGAACTTAGGAATGTCTTAAAAAAAATCCCTGAACTTAGATTGTTAGACATCCCACCCCTAAATTAGAACCAATCATGCTAAAATGCAAGTTTGGGGGTAAAATGATTGGAATTTGTGTGTATTGACGAATTGGAAGTCTGTGAGTCTTGGTTTTGCACTTTAGTCATTACAGTTTGGTCAACGGGTATAAACCATTTCCAGCATAAAAACAGAAAAATGCTGAAGGTCTTATTCCGCTCTTCAAATGCCTTTTTGACTCGAGTAAGTAAGTCCGAGGGGTCTTTCAAACCTGGTGCCCTAAAGCCAACTGGCTTGGGAGTCATCGACCTAAAGCTCGCTACATGGGTCAATTAGAAAGCAAGTACGGAGAGTGGACTTACACATAAGACATTATAACATCTTTAACTTTTCTGTTTAAGCCTTTATGACTCGGGCAAGTACGTCTGAGGGGTTCTCTGAACCTGGTACCCTAAAGCCATCTGGTTTGGGAGTTACCGATCTGAAAGCCCGCTACAGGAGTCATATAGAAAGCCCGTATGAAAAGTTCTGCACAAAGATGGTAAAAGACAGGGACAATTAAAAGAAAAAGTCGTCCATAAAAAAAGAAATTTGCATGGTATAAGCTTTGTTGACTAAACTGTGGTGGTTGAGGTTGTAGAATTGGGGACTGCTTTCTTTTGATTAGTTGTGCATGCATATTTTTGATTTTGATTGCCTTGTGAGGAAAAAGCTAAGAATATTTTTAGAACCCACATAGATAAAAACCTGGGATGCGAGAGAAAAAGCAGAAAGTGGTGATCATCCATGAGCGTTGAAAGGAAATTTATTAGAAATCATAGATTGACCACATGGGATTCGGGCTGGATTATGCATAATGAGCCACACAGTGTTGAGTATATCTTTTGCATAAGTATGCCTTTGACATTGGCTATTCACACACACACACTTGAAACTCTGGCAGGATATAACTAGAAAATATTTTGCATTGTTGTTCATGACGCTTGCT
Source organism: Ligustrum vulgare (assembly GCA_963555705.1). NCBI lineage: Eukaryota > Viridiplantae > Streptophyta > Magnoliopsida > Lamiales > Oleaceae > Ligustrum > Ligustrum vulgare. The sequence goes on from OY743175.1 coordinate 37,350,347, forward strand.
GAAGCTTAAATTGGTTTGGACTTTGGAGGCATATGGTAAACATGTTGACACAACAAAAATATTTGTTCTCTTATTTCTTTGATTTTTGTAGTTTAGTTTACATTGTTCGAGGACGAACAATAATTCTAGTTTGGGGGTATGTGATAAGTGTATTTTATACACTTATTTGTATGTCTAAATTAGGATTAAGTATTGTCGTTTGGGAATATTTGCTATTTAATTTATGTTTATTTGTTTACTTTTCAGAAAATGTCCCAATTGAAGAAGAATGAAGCAATTAATGGAAAAATGACACGATTGGATGGTAATTGGAGCTAAATTGGACAAGTGAGGAGTTTGTGACAACAACCGGGAAACATGCTTGGTGCCAAAGTGATTAAATCAGAGGTTGGAGGACCTAATTGAATGAATTAAGAGCTTAAATGAGCAAATCAAGAAGAAGATAAAGTTTGGGGACTAAATTGCAACAATCGGAAGTTGAGGACTGAAGGTGCAATTAAAAGTCAAGGACCAACTTACACAGCCGGAAGAAAGATGAAGTCGCGATCGCGAGATGCTGCAAAATCTTAACCCGAGAGTTTTAGGGTTAAGCACGCGATCGCTAGGGTGTAAGCCACGCGATCGCGTGGCTTTCCGGCTGGGCCGACTGTGGGCTTTTTCTCGCGATTTTTATCAGACTTTTCTTGTTTTGACCTAGGTTTTCTCCAAAACCTATATATACAACATAAGAGGCACGAAAACCAGACCTTTGCCTCTCCATAGAACAAGCCACAATAGAGAATTCAATATCAAATTCTTGGAGAATCAAGCATTGCAAAGGCGCGTGAATTGGAAACAGTTGAAGAATTGATAATTGGTGCAATCTTTCCATTCTTTATATTGTTTTTCAATGAACGTTTATTTTTACTGTTTTTGTTATTTCATGATGATGTGTAACTAATTTTAACGTTGGGATGAACGATGTAGCCTAGTTAATTATTTTAATGCAATATTCCTTGTTTTAACGCTTTAATGCATGTGTTGATTTATTATTGTGTTTAATGCGTGAATGAACTGGCCACTTATTCATGATTTCATGTGTTATTTCCATAATCCGAGAGGTGAGTTAATAACATAGATCTAGGTAATAAATCCGGTAATTGAACGAGAGATAATATACTCTTGTAATTATTGCGGTCGTGTGTGAATTCTTGTGTGTAATGCATCTAGTTAAGGAATAGAGATACAATCGCTACAGGATCTCCAGACCCTACGAATTTCTACACATTTGATTCCGATATAATAATACAAATCTTCATAGTTTACAAAGTCATTTTTTAATGAATATCAATCAAATATACTTCGGGAATATTGATTTATATAAATTCATAATCTTATTTAGAAAGAAATAACAGAATATTCTTTAGAACTTCAAGACATACATGGTTTATACTTTTTCAAGAGTATTAATACAATATTTCTTTAGAATATTGTTAAATAAAGTCATGTTTCGCAAGATCGTCGACATGAAATTTGTTTAGGATATGAATGCTCATATATTATACTTTTTTAAAAAAAAAACATAATAATACAATATTATTTTCAAATATTGTAATGTGTGAACTTGTGCTTCTTCTGGTGCAAAAAATAATTCAATATCATTTTCAAATAATGTTATGTGGGAACTTCTGCTTCTTTTGGAATAAAAAATAATTCAAATATAGTATCCTTTTTCAAATGACGCTACAATATTCTCATGAAATATTGATTTAGATCTATTTATTTTAAAAATTATAATACAATATTTTTCTTGAATATTATTTAGAATGTTTCATTTTCAAGAAATATTATACAATGTTCTTTTGGAATCTTTTCCAAGAATAATAATACAACATTTTTCTGGAATATTATACTGTAATATTCTACGCAGGGGTAGGCATTTGGTGGTTCGGTTCGGTTATTTCAATAATCGGAATCGAACCATACTTTTCGGTTCTTGTAAAATGGAACCATTCGATTCCATTGAATCGCAAAAACCAAACAAGAATCAAACCATTCGGTTTTAGTTCTAATTCGATTTTACAATAATTATTATTTTTCGGAGGCCTTATCGAGGAGTATCAGACCTCAGAAGCGAGCCAATAACCTGAAATAAACTTCTACCGAATATACCAAGATCAAGGATTTCAAAAATCCTTTCATCCCCGAAAAAAGCATAGGATTCTCCATGAAATAGAAGATAATAAACCAAAATAAGAAACACATGGCCTAGAACTTGTGGGATGAATAATGAGTTTTAAATGCATTATTATTAATAGTTTTGTATTTGTATTTAAATATTTAATTAATTCCATTTTGATCATTTACAACTTCGCTTATTAATAAGTTAGTCTCATTCTATTTTTATTTACTAAGGTTATGTTTGATTCAACATGGAAAAGGCAAATGAAAATATTTTCCTTTTCCATGCAAATTTTCTTACCAAAATGGTAAGAAAATGTTTTCCAAGAAATCGACTATAGTTGTGCATTAGATGTTTGTACCAAGAAAATATTTTCTAAGCAAATTTTTTCAATCAAACACAAAAGGATGGAAAACTTTTTTCTTGATGTGACATTTTCCTCGAAAATATTTCTAATCAAACACACCCTAAGAATTTCAGTCCAATTGTGAAGTTAAATGTTACAATGAGGTAGAGACGTAACAAATTTCATAAAAAAAAAACTTCATCATTTTCACTTTACCTCAAAAAATTATAAATTCTTTTAATTTTTAGTTTTAGGACAAACAATTAAAATCATAAAAAAAATAAACAAAGATCAAAGACTTGGTTCTAACTTCAATTTTTTGGTTCTAAAAGAGGAATCGAGAACTAATTAGTTCTCGATTTCAAAACCGATTTCCTATTTTATTTTTTAAAAATCATACAGTTCCAATTTTTTTGGTTCGATTCTTTTCGATTATATAGGTTCCGATTTTTTTGCCCACCTCTAATTGTACGAAAAAATTGCATTCAAACAAATATTTATCTATCATAAATTAGTATAATCAAAACGATATGACCAAATCGTATAAATATCCCGTTTTGTTCTGTAATTCAAGTTAAAAGAATAAAAACTTTTTTGTTTTGAATAAGAAGAGAAAATTTTCATGTCAATTCAATTGATTGAAAGCTTTGTAACTTAAAAAAGAATCAATTTGTTTGTGCTCAATTGTCTAGAAACTTGTACAAATAACGTGTTATAATTTGGAGAGAAAAAAAGAAGAGAATACAGAAGTCAATAGACTTGTGTATTTTATAAGAACTTAAGCCACGTATTTATATTAAAGAACTAGGGATACAATAATAATAATAACTAAGGGGTATAAATGTGATTTACTTATCTCCTACTATATAAAAGGAGTTAAGTGTCAAAAAATTCCCCCCCAAATAATTCCCCCAATTGTCCGCCCCCGAAAAAAAAAAAAAAAAATTAATTTTTTTTTTTTAAAATGCCTTTTTTTTCCCTTTATTTAAATTTAAATATTAGATATAGATAAAATGTGCTCGATAAATTTGAAAAAATAATTTATAAACTTTTTTATAAATCACAAAAATTCTCAAATAGATCTGTTTGTAAAAAAAATTGTGTTTAAAATTTTTTTTTATTATTTTGATGTAAGATGTATCATTGAAAAATGGAGAGAATCTCCTAATAGTATATAAAAGGAGCTAAGTGTCAAAGATTTTCCCCCCAAAAGTCCCAAAAAAAATAAAATAAAATAATAATAATAATTAAAATTTGAGCAGCAAATTCAAATTCAAACCGCATTTACTTTTTTTCTTTTTTTTAAAGGCCTTTTTTTCCTTTATTTAAATTTAAATATTAGATACAGATAAACATGTGCTCGATAAATTCCCCCCAAAAGTCCCCCCCCCCCTAAAAAAAAATAAAATAAAATTTGAGCTGCCAGCGAAACTCAAATTCAAACCGCATTTACTTTTTTTTTTTTTTTTGAAAGGCCTTTTTTTTTCCTTTATTTAAATTTAAATATTAGATATAGATAAACATGTGCTCGATAAATTTAAAAAAATAATTTATAAACATTTTTATAAATCACAAAAATTCTCAAATAGATCTGTTTGTAAAAAAAATTGTGTTAAATTTTTTATTATTATTATTTTGATATAAGATGTATCATTGAAAAATGGAGAGAATCTCCTAATATATAAAAGGAGCTAAGTGTCAAAAATTTTGCCCCCAAAAAATTCCCCTTAAAAATCCCCAAAAAAAATAAAATAAAATAAAATTTGAGCTGCCAGCTTTCGCTGGCAGCAAATTCAAATTCAAATTCAAACCGCATTTTCTTTTTTTTTTATTTTTAAAAAGGACTTTTTTTTTCCTTTATTTAAATTTAAATATTAGATATAGATAAACATGTGTGCTCGATAAATTCCCCTCAAAAGTCCCCCCCCCCCTTCCCAAAAAAAAAAAAAAAATTAAAATTTGAGCTGCCAGCGAAATTCAAATTCAAACAGCATTTACTTTTTTTTTTTAAAGGCCTTTTTTTTTTCCTTTATTTAAATTTAAATATTAGATATAGATAAACATGTACTCGATAAATTTGAAAAAATAATTTATAAACATTTTTATAAATCACAAACATTCTCAAATAGATCTGTTTGCAAAAAAATTGTATTTAATTTTTTTTTTAATTTTTTTAATGTAAGATGTATCATTGAAAAATGGAGAGAAAATATGTGTGGTTCATAAATAATTTGGAAACTGTATTTTTTTTTTTGGACTTACCAAACAGAGGCTAAAAATTTTTACAACACACATCTCCTACTATATAAAAAGAGGATAGTGCAAAAAAATCCCCCCCCCAAATTTTTTCGCACTCAATTTTAGTTAAAAAGAAATTAATAAAAAAAATAATTCTAAAAACTTGGCCGCCAAGGCTGGCAGCCAATTCATTCAAAAACAAAAAAAAAGTGGCGGCTATCAGTCAGCCGCATTTACTTTAATTTTTTTATTTATTTTATTTTTTGCTTTTTTTTTGTTTTTTTAAAAAGGCATTTTTTCCTTTATTTAAATTTAAATATTAGATATAGATAAACATGTGCTCGATAAATTTGAAAAAATAATTTATAAACATTTTTATAAATCACAAAAATTCTCAAATAGATCTATTTGTAAAAAAAATTGTGTGTAAAATTTTATTTTTATTTTTTATTTATGTAAGATGTATCATTGAAAAATGGAGAGAAAAATATGTGTGGTTAATAAATAATTTGGAAACTGTATTTTTTTTTTTGGATTTACCAAACATAGGCTAAAATTTTTACAACACACATCTCCTACTATATAAAAAGAGGATAGTGCAAAAATATCCCCCCCCCCCCCCCCAAATTTTTTCGCCCTCAATTTTAGTTAAAAAGAAATTAATAAAAAAAATAATTCTAAAAACTTGGCCGCCAAGGCTGGCAGCCAATTCATTCAACAAAAAAAAAGGTGGCGGCTATCAGTCAGCCGCATTTACTTTAATTTATTTTTTGCTTTTTTTGTTTTTTTAAAAAGGCCTTTTTTTTTCCTTTATTTAAATTTAAGTATTAGATATAGATAAACATGTGCTCGATAAATTTGAAAAAATAATTTATAAACATTTTTATAAATCACAAAAATTCTCAAATAGATTTGTTTGTAAAAAAAAATTGTGTTTAAAATTTTTGATGTAAAATGTATCATTGAAAAATGGAGAGAAAATATGTGTGGTTAATAAATAATTTGGAAACTGTATTCTTTTTTGGATTTACCAAACAAAGGCTAAGAATTTTTACAACACACATCTCCTACTATATGAAAAGAGGATAGTGCAAACCCCCCCCCCCCAAATTTTTTCGCCCTCAGTTTTAGTTAAAAAGAAATTAATAAAAAAAAAATTCTAAAAACTTGGCCGCCAAGGCTGGCAGCCATTTCATTAAAAAAAAGTGGCGGCTATCAGTCAGCCGCATTTACTTACCTCCTTTTTTTTTGTTTATTTGTGTTAAAAACATGTGTTTTTGGATTTTCCAACAAAGGTTAAAAATTTTTACAACATACATTTATAATTATTGTGCTAAATTTTTTATTGAAAACAAAAAAAATAAATTTGTGAAATACAAAAGTCATATGCAGAAAATTGTGTGAATTTTCATTTTAATGAAGTTAAAAATAATGTATAAAAATTATTGAAATATACGATCATTTTTTATTTAAATATATAAATTGACATTTACTATCTAAATAAGTTTTCAATAATTTTGATTGATTATGTTGTTTTTTAAATTTGAATAATTATGGTAATAGAATAAATTTTAATAATTATGAATACAATTAATAAACTGATAGTTAACAAAAGAATAAAATCCAACTGTGAATAGAAAATTAAAATTCAATTAACAGAAATGAATTTAATTTAAATAAAAAACTCTATTTTATTTCATTTTATAAAAGAAAAAAGAATCTAATTTAATACAAAAATATTAAATTTTTTATTGTATGTGGTTGAAAATAAGTTTGAAAAAAATGATGTTTTGATTAATGTGTACCATTAAACAATATTGTCATTGTTATTTGTGTATTTTGATTATGATTACGAAAATACAAATAATCGTCATTTATTGTTTAAATAAATATAATAATTGATTTTTACTATTCAAAGAAGATATTATGTTATTTGTAAATTTTTATTGTTATTGTAATGTAATATCTTATCTCCTACTATATAAAAGGAGCTTAGTAACCCAAAAAAAGTTCCCGTCCAAGCTATGAAAGAAAAATAAAATAAATAAAAATATAAAGAATGAAAATTAACATTTTCAATGAAGTTAACAATAATGCATAAAAATTATTTAAATATATGATCGTTTATTATTTAAGTATACAAATTGCCATTTACTATCTAAATAATTTTTTAATAATTTAGATTGATTATGTTGTTTTTCAAATTTTAATAATTATGGTAATAGAATATTATTATTATTATTATAAGCATTTTATTTATTTGTTGTTCTTAAAATTATAAATCATATTTGTAATAGTTAGTATTAAAATTATATTTTGATTATTATCATTTTTATTACAAATCATATTTTATGAATTATTATATATCTTATATATTATTATTATTATTAAAATATACGTAAGCAATACATTAAAAAAATAAACTTAATCGAAAGTTAAAATATATTATGTTCGAAATCAAGCCTCAATTTGGAATTGTAGCGATTAATAAATTAGTTTATTTATAATTTTGAAGTAAAATGTGTGATTGAAAAGTGGAGATAGAAAAATTATGTGGTTAAAAATGATTTGAAAATTTGTGTGGTTTATAAATAATTACCAAACATAGGCCAAATTAACTAAAAAAATTGTTTTTTTCATTGTCATTAAAAATTTCATTGATATTCGCCCTTTTTTCTTATAAAAAAAGGAAAAACTTAAGAATATTTCTTATATGGGGCATTTTTATAAGTTTTTTACTTAGATTATTAAAAAAAAAAGTTTAAGTGACTAATCCAAAAAAAATATTTCTTAATAAATAATTTCATACTTGATTAATATTAATTAATAATGTGTTACGTTTGAAATGAAATGGATTAATATAGTATGAAAATAAATAAATAATCATTGAAGTTTTACTTCCTAATATGTCAATTAAATAAATAAAAATATTTTTTTAAAAGAGAACGAAAAAAATCCTATAAAGATCAGGATTTTCTAATTTTTTATTAGTTTTATATATATTGCATTTTTTATTTTGATTATTTTGATATAATTATATAATTAACATATTTTCATAATTTTTGATCGAAATCATTATCAAAAACATATATCCGTGCATCGCACGGGTGGAAAATCTAGTAACATATTATTTGCAACACCTACTATATATTATAAGACTGAGTCACTGAGGTGCTATACTAAAACATGATTCTCGTATGAACCCTAACCAGTCACCTGCTTGGGTCAGATTAATCCGTCTTATGAATGCCTTAATCATCGTTAATGTTGGGATTTTTTGGTCCCAATCAAACCTCGGGGGTAATGATAATAAACAGTGTCGGATTTTAAGTTTCGTAGGCCCTCGGCCCATGATCGAAGTATTGCCCAATCTCCACAATTAGGCAGCCCACGCGCTACGAGATTTACTACCCACGTCGAGGTTTTAATTGGGTCACGACCCTGTTGCTCGATGGGTAGGCTTCAAGATGACCCATTTAATTAGGGCTCCCTAATTAAACCCTAAACCTATTTCTACCCGACCCTTCCCTTTGGCTAAATAGAACACTCTCGGCTACTCTCTCCCTTCTATGTGTGAATCGCCCGACCCTCTCCCTTCTTCCTCTCTTGGTGATTGGAAGTGTGCCATCGTGGTGACCACCACCGTGTGCTCCGTGTGCGCCTCCTCCGTGTACGCCTCCTGCTTCTGTTGTTGCTTGTGGGTCTCTTAACTGAACTTGCTGTGTTCGGTTCCTTGCTGTGGACCGTGTTGTGCGTTCTTGCTGGTTCAGCCTTCTTGCGGTGCAGCCTTCTTGGCCCGTGGTTCCTAGGTGCAGTCTCTTGGCCCGTGGTTCGGTTCCTAGGTGCAGTCTCTTGGCTCTCTCCTTCGTGACCGTGTTCGGCAGTCTGGTTACTTGGTGCAGTTTCTTGGCCGAGTGTTGTTGTGGTCGGTTACTGCTGTGTTTGGTTCATTGTGGTGGCCGAGCCTTACTGTGGTTACCTTGTGTGGTTCCTTTGTGGTTCCTCTGTGTACCCTGCAGCCGATTTGTGTGGGAGGTGTGCGTTGGCAGTGGGTCTCTTGGCCGGTTTGGGGGGTTGTCTTGGAGTGTTCTCTAGGCGGGTAGTGGTGTTACCATTGTGGGGATTGGGCTGAAATTTGAGCCCTCGATTTCACCCTGTGCAGTCCGCTAATTTGCTGAAAAAGGGAGTTATCAATATCTGAATTATATTGTTTATGTATTGTGTCAATTACGTGCCAATTATATTATTATCTTCCGCTGTATTATTGACTAATCTCGATCACTTTGTGTCTTGCGAGGTTCGATCATTTCAACAGTTAAAGTCCACGATTTACACAGGACTTACTGACCGAAATCTTAACAATAACATTGAGGAAAATACGCGCATCTGTTTCGATTCCTCTGGTTGATCATTCTTATCTTGCGATATTTGAAAGAATCTTACGATATAAGTGCTGAACCATGCAAGAGGCTTACGATATTTTCCCAAATATATTAAAATTGAAAGAATCTATAGCTAGAATATTACAAGTCTCGACTGAGTGAGTCAATTTGCTTTGACGTGGAATTGCCTCATGTCAAATTCGATGACAAAATTTTCCGGCGGAGACGTTTCTTCATTGAGTTTGATTCTACATTAAAAGAATCTAAAACCCTCATGTAGGTTCTACGACAGCAAAAGCGATCATAGATTTTTTTGGAAGCTATTAGAGAAGTCGATCAGTATATTCTTGTACGTTATTACAGTTATTTGGATCAATTTATTTGTTTTTTCATTCATCTTGTACTTTCTTTCTTTTTTTGACAAATTCCTATATATAACTATAAACTCATCCACACCTCCTAGGAGAATCGAACCCAAGACCTCAATTTTGGTAAGGGATGTCCCCCCACTTGGACAGAGCCCTTGTTCTCCATTCATCCGGTACTTGCATAAACACTTGCTATAAGATTAATTCATATTATGTCACTGTGAGGGGGGTTTTTGGTGAACTTGTATCTTTGGCTCATGTGGGATAAATTATTTATAATAATCAAGTCAATTTTTATCTACATTGTAAATTTTGAAAAATTAATGTAATCTCGTTTTCACTGATATATCAAATATATTTCAAAAGTACAATTTATGCACTTATTCGATCTTCTATTCTTATTTATTTATTCTTAGATTGAGAGGATATCTACTTAATTTAGGTTAAATTATGTTAGTTGTAGGTATAACCTCACTTTGGATGAAATTGAAATGAAGCTGTGTAAAATTGAAGAATTAAGGACCAAAATAATCAAGTTTTGAAGTTGAGGACCTTCCATGCAAATAAAGAGGACAATGATGATTGCCTATGGTCGGTTCATAAAATAATAATAATAATACTAATAAGACGAAAGCCTATGTTCGGTAGTAGCATATTTTTGGTTTATAAACCAAGCCCTTATTGGTAAAAAATATTTGTTTATAAATAAAGAATGTGATATTTTTTAGGTAAGATGTAAATTAAAAGTGATTTGGAGAAATTTATATGATTAAAAAGTACTTTGACTATGTTTAAATTACAATTCAAACAACACAATTATTCAAATCATTTTTTAACAAAAAAAACTTCTCTCTCCTTATTAAAGAGCAGTTGAACGCACCCTAATTTGTAAACAACACAATTTCTCAAATTACTTTTAACAGTACACATTTTTTGAAATCACTCTTTAATTATACATTTTACGTAGAAAACACAAATAAACAAAATAAATTCTGAAAGACCACCGCCGAATAATGCCTACGATTCAAGTCTTTGTTTCGTAATTTTTTAACTACATATTCTACTTCAATATATATATATATGTATGTATATTGTTTTATAAACAAAGAAGTTTTACCAAACGGGCTAAAAAATGTGGAGGATCAAATTGCACAAAATTGGAAGAAATTCCAGATTTTGATTAGCTTTCTAATTATACTCAAATTTTACATGGGATTTTCATCATTCGTTTTTTGGGAACACACGATCTTAGAAAGAAAACACACACGAAACATCAATATAAAAGAACAAAAAGTTAAGGGCCGTTTGGTTTGTATTTCAATTTTTAGTTTTAAATTCATTTTTAATTTTCTTTTTTAAAAGTCTATTTTAGGATTGTTAAAAATGCGTTTTCTTTGTCATTCTGAAAATAACTTTTCAAAATAGAAAACTAGAAAACACGTTTAGTTTGAAATTTTGAAAAATTACTTTACGACATTTTATTATTAATGAATTTTGATTATTCATTGAAAATATAACAATTTTATATAAACTAGTATTAAGCACGTGCTTTGTTGCATAATTTTAAGTGTACAAATCACACAAGTAATAGAGTGGACAATGAGTCTGTGTATCGTACATGCTAGGTTATTTTAGTATTGACAATTTCACGGACAAAAATAACCTAGTTGTAATAGGAGTCAAAAAGTCAAAGTTGGTTATTTGGGTCGAAGAAATATATATAATATTGGAACAATGAGAAGAAGTCATCGAAAAGATGCTCGATTCCCGCTTGACTTACACTCGAGCTATGCTCGAGCAATACATATACAAAAACAATTCGATCGAATGACTTGACCTATTTTACGCGTTCTAAACAGTTTTCTTAACCCTAAGACTCCTACATCTACCCACTAGGCCACTACTATATATACCAGAACCTATTACATTTTTGGGTGATTGAATATGATTTTTACCTTGAGAAAACATTGAATTTAGATCTGCATACATCCTTTAATTCTCCAAATATTCAATCAAATTTTCTTTTGATTATTGAGTCAAGACTGTCATAGTCAATAGTACTAAAATACCAAACCTTAATCCATTCACAATAAAGCCTTCATAGTTTTTGAAGTTGGGAAGGAACAATTGGAGATCCAGTTGGTGTAGAATGAGGTGCATTTTTGAGAATTCACATGAAGAGAAAAAAGTCCAGAGTTATTGGAAGGTACATGGAGCACAACTGAAGATGGTCTTTAATGATTTACAAAATTGGGTGGGTGGGTGGGTCAGAGTCAACTAAGGATTAATGTGTCTGAACTAATTGTTATAATTAAAATTTTTTCTAGTGGATTTATTATTGACAAGTTTGCATAGAGATTGTTTCTTTTGAATTTTTGTTCAAGAGTTTTTTCCTTCATTATTAATCTCTGTGTAATTTATTATTTTGTATATTTATCTTTGTAGATTGGTATTGAATATTGCAATAAAAACATCTAGGGTTTAAAATTGGTAATTGAAATTAAATTCCTCGTTAATTACCTATTCACCCCCACTAGGTATATTTGGATCAACTTTTGTTATTTCAATTGGTATCAGAGTCTAATTTCGACCGTTAATCCAAATTAGTATAGATGAGTCAATCACTATCTGTTCTGCCTTACTTTGATGATAGCAACTATTCGTATTGAAAGGTTGTGATGAGAGCTTTCTTAAAATCCATAGACGAACATGTTTAGCGTAATGTCCTGCAGGGTTGGTAAGGATCGTCCGCTACAATAGAGGGTGTTGTTACTCCCACTAGTATAGCAAAAATGAATTTGATGGAGAAATTGAAAAAAAAGTTGGGACAAAAGAAGGGATTAATGAAGATTTTCACTCCCTAAACTAGAGATGGCAGAGTAACCCTACTTACCACGAATTCGACAGGACCTCAACCCTAATGCGACGAAAAAAAAACCTGTCCAGTAGATCAACAGATGTGTGTGGGGGTAGGATGATTCGAAAATAATTTTTAAAACTCAGAAATGCTCGCTAATAGTGATACATGTTCGTAAAGAGGGAGCCCAGATAATATCACGTTTAACAATCGAAATTATTGTCACTGATTCTGTAAAATTAATTGAAAACAAACTTCAAAGAGTCTACATATGCCAACTAGTAATCAATGAAAATTAGTTGGACATTATGTTATTTAGCCTCAGTTGTTTAATGCAATTATTACAATTTATAAATCAAGCCATTTTTTAATCACGCGTATTTTTTCTTTCCACCTTCAAACCACACATGTTATCTTAATTTAGATAAATAAGCCAATTCATAACGAAGGTCAAGAATTCTTTCTGTTATCACTTTAATGAAAAACTGTTAATGAAACACTAAGAGCATTTCTAATAAACTCTTTATATTTATGGGGGTATCCCCAACATGGAATTTGGTGGAATTTAGAATTCCATAACATTCCACGTATCCTCAACTTAAAATTTTATAGAATCCGTCAAAATACAAGGTCCTCAATTTGGATTTCAATTTATTTCACAAGATTCCGACGTCCTCAAAATTCTATAGATTTCGGTGAGTTTTTTATGTGAATGGAATTGAAATGATTGTAATTGATTTTAAAGCATAAATATGAGGGGAAAATTCTTCAACAAATCCGATCAAGACCTCTCGGATTTCCAATTCCACCAATTTTATGAATTAAAAAAAAAAAATACGAAACATACCCCCTTCTCTATCAAGCCCTACTCCAGCCCAATAATTCTTCTTCTCTTATCACAGACCCAGCAATTCTCCAATCTCCATATTGATCTCCCCTCTCTTGTACCGTCAACACCCAACGTCATTCATCAGTAGAAGAATTTTGGTAAGCTTTTTTATCAATAATTATACATATACTTCTCTGATTTATGGCACTCATTCCTTGAAGAATAGATATGTGTGATTAGAGAGGAAAGGGTCTGCTTGTATTTGTCCAATAATTATGCATATACTCAAATTCATTGATCTTGATCTTATGCCATCCCATGAAATTATATAGACTCATATAGTTCCTACTCTTTAAATTTTTTTTTTTTTTAATGTATAAATCGGAATTGGGCAGATTTTGCAAAAATACTGTGTTCGATACAACTATTCATTTTGATATGTATTTGCATCAATTGCTTGAATTGGATAACTATGAGAGCGAGTTAAACCTCTTTGTTTACGTGTTTGTTTTTCAATTTTATAGTTTTTGGTTATTTTTTGATTTATGATCATAATGGAAATGGAACCAAATCAAAAGAACTTTATATTTAATGGAACCAATTAAGAAGCACACATTCAGAAGAACTTTTCCCACCTCTCTTTTTTTTTTTCTGATCATAATGTTTGACCATGGATTTCATTGGAGCAAATATTTTGAACACATTTAGAAGAACAAGAAATGGAAAGGAGAGTATTTTGATATGTCAATAATGGCTTGTGTTCTTGTTGTATATGAATGAGTAGTCGCAGGTTGGCTTCTCACCTCAATTCAACATCCCTTTGTGTTATGACTTCATTAGAAAGAAAGAAAAAACACTTGGGATAATTTTTTATTAGAAAATTGAAGACATATTTGTACATTTGTACTTATTTTAAGGCGCTAAATTAGCTAGTGTTGGCATCAAAATATTTCGACAGTGGAGTGACCCAGGAAGAAGAAGAGTCCACTTTATCTCTCTAGGCTTTAATTTTAAAAAAAATGAAAAAATGATACTTGCACTCTAGTCCTTCTCTTAATGAATTAGCTAGTGTTGGCATCAAAACATTATGAATGATGTTTATGGTACGATTTTTATTCCCTGCTTGTCATTCTGTGTTTGATAGAGATATTTTTTTGGTAGTGATATTACAAATGGGTGATTCGCAAGGAAAAGGTAGGAATGTGTATAATTCTTGGAATGCAGAAGAGAGCTCTTTGTTGTTAGAACTTTTGGTTGATGCCTCTTATCATGGATGGCGTGATAGTTGTGGGTTGATAAGTAAACAAACCGTTGAAAAGAAAATACTTCCTATTTTAAACGAAAGGCTTGGATGTCAAAAGACATTCTCTATGTATCAAAGTCGATGAAAGCATTTTAAGCAAAGATATCAAAAATATGCCGATCTTATGCGATTTAGCTCAGGTTTTGGGTGGGACCCAATTACTAAAAAGTTCACTGCTAGTAATGATGTGTGGGACAGCTACTTTGAGGTAAGATTTGGTAAGTTTTATGAGATAAGATAATTTAAAATATTTACGAACAAACAATGATGTATTAATTATTGTGTGCTTCACCTTTGTAGTCTCATCCCCTCATAAGCACCTTTGAATTGATATCTTTGCTAACTATGATGATCTACGAATAGTAGTTGACAATGCAACTACTACAGGAAGAAACTCAATTGGTTTAGGTGACGAAATAGATGCAAGAACATATACAATTGAAGAGAATTTGCATGTCTCAATAGAAGACTATATACATTTGATGAGTTCATGAGGCATACATACCAAATCAGCAAGAACAATCAAACAATGCTCCATCATATGAAAATTACACTTCTTCCATACCTATGGAAACTGACAAAGAAGCTCCTTCAGGAAATAATGTACCTAAAAAGCGAACTAGAATTGAATATGAAGGAAGTTCTAAGTTAGCTAACTGTATGGCTCGAATTGATTTTCAAGGGAAGGTTGCTAGTGGCATGGATTCTATTTCAGAAAATTGCAACTGACATTCGAGGCATGCTAAGGTTGATGGAGAGAAGGGAAAGAGATAGAGAGAAACATGAAATAGAGAAAAAACAAGCAATGGAGAACAACAATTTATGGAATGCTATCAAAGAAACTCCAAATTTGGATGATCGCAGTCGCTACAAAGCTCCTGTGATTATTAATAAGTTTGGAATGAAAGATGCTTTTCTGAAAATGTCAGTTGAAGAGTGTCAAGAATGGATGAAATATAATGTGGAATAATATTATTTATTTAGAAAACTTTTAATTATTTTCCTTGTCAAGAACAATTTGATTTTTAAATTCATTGTTGAACCTCTAATTTTTAGTTTTTATGTAAAGCTTCTTTTTTTGAATTATGGTATGCATTTATTTGGATATATCTATTGCATATTTGTGTTTTGTGGATGTAATGAGACTATTTTATACATATAATGATCACGCAAGTGTTTTTCTAGGTTGGAAAAGAAATGGAAGATGTAACAAGACAAGAATTTGAAGATGAATTCCGAGAAATTATCAAATTAGTTTTATTGGCACTTCAAGCAGTACTTCAAGTCTTAAACGATTTATTGGTATTCATACATGGTGAAGAATATATTGAACGTCCTATTCGTAGATCAATAAGCACTGTTGGATATGATTATATTCATAGAATATTGAAACAAGATCCTAACCATTTTAGAGACATGCATATAATGTATCGTGATGTATTTATAAAGCTTTGTAACATCCTTAGAGAAAAAACACCTCTATGTGATACATGTTACATTTGTGTTGAAGAAATGCTTGCTACATTATTGCTCACGGTTGGTCAGAATAATTGTTAATGTGTTACTCGAAAGGCATTTGGTCGAGCACATTCTACTTCTAGAAAAAAAATTAACAAAGTATTGAAGGCTTTAAACTCAATTTCACCTGATATGATGGTCAAACCAGGAGCAGTTGTGCCAAGCAAAATAAGAGGAAGTACAAGATTTTATCCTTACTTTAAGGTAATTATTTAATCTTCTCCATACCTATTACTTATTAATATTAATATAAATTTATTGTGTAAAATATATTTTGGTCATTTAGGATTGTATTGGAGACATTGATGGTATACACATACCAGCTATGGTATGTGGGCGGGATGTAAGTTGCTATTGTAATCGGCATGGAACAATATCATAGAATGTATTGGCAACTTGTACTTTTGATTTGGAATCATTTATGTCCTTAGTAGATAGGAAGGTTCAGCTCATGATTCAAAACTTTTGAATGATGCATTAGTTAGAAGAAATGGGCTTAAAGTACCCCGAGGTACACGATGTTTTCTTTTTTGATTTGTAAGTTGCATTATAATTATATTTTTTGGGTATGATTTATCTTTTTCTTGACATGAGTTTGATGTGGTGCATGTACTCTATACTCAAGAAAAATATTTTTTGTGGATTGTGGATTTCCAAATCGTCATCAATTTTTGGCTCCATTTCGTGGTGTTCGATATCATCTCCAAGATTTTGGTGGCGAAGGTCGTCTTCCAAAAAATGCCCGTGAACTATTCAACCTACGTCATGCTTCATTGAGAAATATAATTGAGAGAATATTTGGCATGTTCAAATCACGATTTGCTATTTTTAAGTTGGCACCTCCATTTCCATTCAAAACGCAAGCAGAGTTAGTATTGGCTTGTACAGGATTACACAATTTTCTTCGCAAAGAGTGTCGTTCTTATGAATTCCCTATTGAACCAGATGATGAAGATTCATCTCCACCACTCGAAATTGAAGATGATGAAGACTTTTTTCAAACTCAAGAGGAACAAAGAAAGAATGCAAATGAATGGAAAAATGCTTTAGCTCAAGAAATGTGGAGAGATGCCTTAAATGCGGAGAATAGAGGTTGATTAAAAGTTATGAGTGTTCTTTCTCAAATTTAAAAGCTTTTGTCTTTTCAGTTAAAATACTATGGTGTTATTTTTATTATTTATTTATTTTATTTTATTTTTGTTCTAATCAATTAGAAGAGGTTATACATTTGTGATCTCTTAAAGAAATTATGCTAATTTATTTTTACTTTGTCTGAAGTTCACGTTCAAATTTCAAATTAATTAATTAATTAATTATCCGACATGAGATAATAGTAAATGAAAAAAATCCATTAAAAATTCTATATTGATGACATATTCAACAAATTCCACCAAAATCTAATGAAATCCACTAAAATATGTGGAATAGAATTTCATTCAAATCTAAGAGATTCTACGGAATTCTATTAAAATCCATAAATTCCATGAGAATCCATCAATCCAAAAAATTCCATAAAATTTCATGTTGGGGACACCTCCCTTAAAGATCATATTTTACATAATAGAGAGTATCTTTAAATTTAAAGATAATTTTTTTTACAAGTTCCAACAAACTCTTTATTTTACTTCTTCATAAAAACATTTATTATCTTCTTTATTTTAGTAAATATTTATTTTTTAAAAAGTGAATGACCAATGATATCAAATATGTAATAAAGAAAGTTAATGTAGGAACATTAAAAATTGGAACTTTTTGAATGCATATAATAATAGAGAGTGAGTAACTCTCTAAATTAAAATGTTAAAGTAGAGAACCTATTAAAGTGAAATTTTAAGAATTGACTCACCAAAATAAAAAGCATTTCAAGTTTAGATAGCCTATTGGAGATGCTAAAAAAATATCTATCTTTTACAATGGAGATTTTATGACCATGTCGGTCACTTTTCATTTCTCAAACGATATGGTCGTACGTATATGGGCGTGGTGATCGATCCAATGATTTAAATGTTGCTTACCGCAATTGTACGGATCGCACAAGTAATAAAATGAATATGAGTCCGAATATCGTTTCCACGAGGATTGCGTAAATTGTATTTTAGACTACAAACCTTAATCGGAACAAGAGAAACCTTTGATTTTAAGAATTTTAGATTAAAACTAAATTAAAAATTAAACTAAAAATGATGAGAAAAATTGATTTAAAACTATGAAAAACAAGCGCGTTAGAATTATGAATCCATTTTAACTAAAGCATTCATATTTTGACCAAATTATTTAAGTACATTTCATGGGTTTTGAAAATCCGTGTTTTAAAAGTTATTTAAAGCCTCTTTCGATCGATGCATAAAAACCTTTTTCTAAATGCAAATTGACTACATTTCTATGGCAATTCAACAAATAGAAAAACATTAAAGGATTTTTGAATGCTTTCAAGGATAACACAAAGTATAAGGGTATATTTCTATCCCCTATAGGACTTTGTGGCAATTGATACTAGTCAAATAATCTCCTACTCTTTCGAACATAGAAATTATCACAAATTCATACAACTAGTGATCAAGTAATTTCATGAAAAATAAAAACACACATCAATTACATCAAACCCATAAACTGCGTAAATGAAATTATAAGTTAAAACATGGAATCAAAAGCTAAAACTCCATTACAATTCTAACACTAAAAAGTCTAGCCTAAATACATGATAGAAAATAAAATACAAGAAAAGTAGTAGGATATCACTCGTTCATCTTCTTGCAATTATATCTTCAATCTTGATTTTGACGTTGCATAGATCCCCTAGCACTTCAACAGTGTTTTGGCATAAAATATGACAATTGGGAACTTGTTCATTATTTGTATAATTCGAGAAGTGACTGAAAATCACGTCCAAATTGGTTTCCAAAAGAGTTCCAACTGAACAAGGAAAATTACCTTTGCAGGGGATCTTTTTGTCACTGCATAGTATTCAGTATTTTGATCATATCTTTCTATTACCTTATCTAATTGAGGTGATTCAAAGTGCATTAGAAAGATAACTCAAATTTATACAATTATTCATGAAATATGATTTTCCCAACTCGAACTTTTAATACCCCGAAATTAAGTCTCAAAGTCCGACTAAAAATCTGCCCGAAAATCTTATGTTGTGAAATCAATTTATGGTAATATTCTTATCACATTTCATTCCTTTTTTACTTTTAATTGTATCCAATGACTCCTAGAAATCTTCAAGTATCGTATCACGGTCTTAATCAATCATTGAGTATTTGCAATTTGGTCCTTCTTTATTTGATTTGTATACTTTAGTCCTTGAACTTCTAATTTCTTCTAATTTAGTAATTTCTTTGAATTTTCTTTCAATTTGCACCATGATTGACTTCATCAACTTCTGATTTTCTCACTTTAGTACTTTTATCCTCCAATTGAATTGATTTTGCTCAAATTCATTTGTTTTCTCGACTTTGAAATTATTTCCGAAATATAAACAAATGATAGCAAAATGAATGGAAAATATTCTTAAAAAAAACAAATAAAATACTACTTTCAGAATAGAAATAAGTGTATAAAATACAGTTATCAAAACCCCCAAACTAGAATTATTATTGGTCATTGAACAAAATAAAACAAAGCTGTAAATAAAAATACAAATAACAAATATTTTTATTTTGATGACTTATTTACCACGAGTTTCAAGAATTCAAATTGACAATTCACTTTAGAAAAGAAAAATGAGCATAAAAATATTTTCATCCATCCGATGCTCGACTTTATTTTGTGTGTGTGTAAATAGCCAAAAATTAAATGTAAACTCATGTAAAAATAGACTTGACACAGTGTGATTTATCGTGCATAAATAGGCCCGAATCCCGCGTGGTCAAACAATGATTTGGTATGATTTTCCTTATAACTCACATGGATGATTACGACCTTACTGCTTTTCTCTCTATCCCAATTTTTTGCTATTTATATGGTTTATAATTATTCGTATACTGCATTTTTCCATAAATGGTAGTTAGGATTAGATAAGTATGCACAACAGATCAAAGGTAGTCAACTCCCTATCTCACACTCTAGTATCAGAAATCCCAGTCAAATAGGCGTATACCATGCAGTTTTATCTATCTTTCTTCTTTTATTTGGTCAACTTTTTCTTTTCATGTCCTTATCTTTTATCATCTTTCTACAATACTTTTCTTACTTGCTTTCTATATGACTTGTAGCAAGGTTTAGGTCGGTGACTTTCAAGCTAGATAAGCATCAGGTTTAGACAACCCCTCAAACTTAATTACCAAAGTCATAAATGCGACAAAGAAAAGTTAAAGATGTTTTAGTGTCTTATGTGTAAGTCCTCTCTCCTTTTTGTTTTCTAATTGATCCCTGTAACGAGCTTTGGGCTTATAGCTCCCAATTCAATTGAATTTAGGGTACAATGTTTGAAAGACCTTTAAAACTTACTTGTTCGAGTAAAAAAAAGGCTCCGAAGAGAGGAATAAGACTATTAGCTTTTTCTGTTTTTATGCTATTGCCAGTTTATACCTGTTGATCAAAACCCCCGCAACCAAAGATGCTAAATAAAGAACTTGAGACCCTCAATTCATCAATACCAACTTATACTAATCTTTCCACCTTAAACTACTTCTTGAGCAGTTTGATTCTACATTTAGGTCGGGATCTAAATTCTAAAAGGTTGGAATTTTTCATTTTATTTTATGTTCAAATTGCATAAATTTACCCCACATGTATCAAGTATATCCAACACAAGTTATTTTTCGACAATGGTTATGTGCTCAAGTTTTAATGAAGTCTTACATGGATGAATATTCAGAAAAAACTCAAATTCACATGTTGTCCAATTTCCTAACTAAAGCATAAAGTCAATTCAAATCATGTCATAAGTAATAAATAAATCAACAATTTTTCAATTTATTTAAGTTTTTATGATTTTTTTACCCCAGAATTGAATGAATGTGTAAATAAAGCATATGAATGAGATTCCCACCCCCAAACTAGAAATGTACATTGTCCTCAATATATTTCAAAAACAAAAATCAAATAAACACAAAATAACAAAGAGAGGTAAGGTACTTTTTGGGTTTGGAGAGGTGGTATTCATATTTTGAAGCTTTGATCTTCATATAGCTTGGATGATTCGGCCCTTTTCCAACTTTTTCATGTTTGGCCCAAGATGTTTTCATGTTTTGTTCCATGCAAAAGAGAGATAAACAACATTAAAATGCATAAATATTGCATAAGAACTGAAGCAAATCAACTAAACACGCCCAAACTAGGATATATCAAAAATTTGAATTTTTGGAACATGGTAGACCATTGATATTCAGCCTTTGACATTGCCTCGAAAAAGTGAAAATTTCTTTAGACATGTCCCGAGCATATGAAAGTACATAACTTGATCTACAACATATCAAAAATCCAATACATTTGGAGTTCATTTGGGTCATGAAAATGTATGGTGAAGTAGTTGACATGAAGCCGAATTTTGGTGCAGTGGTGCTGCGAGGCTTGCAGTGAGGTACAATGATGTTTATATTGAGTTCTATGCCTTAAACAAGTTTAAACTATAAATGAATGATGCACAAATGATATATAGCATTTTTTAAAGGTGATCATCCAAAAAAGAATTGCAAAAACTCAACAAAATATTTACTGTGACATTTCATCGAACACCTAGCATGCATATGAAGAAATCAAAAGAAATCATGGAGTTGGAGTTTTGAATTGAGCAAAAAAACTTCACATATAAACTCACAATTCAATACTCCAATTCTAGTATAAATCCCAGCACCAATTACTCACAATTTTGAATTCCACAAAAAGATATGAAGAACACCAAAAATCATGCATAATTTCATGAGAGTGTGAAAGTTGCATACCCTTGAAATGATTTTAACATGAAGTAAGTTATGAATTGGATCTAATATGAAGGAATGACTTTAGACTCAACGTTGGGTAATTTGGGGGAAGAGAAACAAGTTGGAATTGTTTAAAATGAAAGTTTTGCAAAATATAAAGCAAGCTGTCGAACTTCACAGATTTTGGCCACGCGATCGTGTGGTAGTAACATTGTGCGATCACACGGTTATTACTGGCAGTGATAAGAAATTTTCCATTTTGTTGAGTTTTGGAACCCGTTTTGACCCCTAAATCTCTTCTAATGCATGCAACCAACTTCTAAACTATGTTTACATGTCCTAAGCTAGGTCATCATGTTGAAGATTGTGATGTTAAATAACAAAACAAGTAAAAATGCAAGTAAATCCTAAGAATGCTTAAACATGAAAAATAGGGGCAATAAAATATTCAATGCAACTAACATGTCAAAATATGAATTCTAAACATGGTAGCAATCCTAAAATGCAATGTAAAGCAACTAAACAATAAAATAACTCAAAAGTAATAAATAAAATAACTAAAGAAAAGGGTTTGAGAAATTGGGTTTCCTCTCAACAAATGCTTCATTTATAGTCTAGAGCTAGAATTTTTGTCAATTGATTCACGAGCACCTAAAGAAAGCTTTTAATGTCTTGTCCATCTTCTTTCGATTGGCTTTGTTCCACTCTTCATTTAGTCTCCAAAACTAGAAATTGCCCCTCTCCATATTATAGGATATGTCCTTTTCATCCAATTCAAATTCAACTATGAAGACTTCCATCTCCTCATCAAGTTTAACAATGAAAACAATTTCTTGGCAATCAACAAAGAAAAAATAATGAAGATTGATTTTTTCCTCAATGATGGCCACATCTTTGTTTAGTTCCATTGTGATTAATATTTCATTTTCTTCAATTATATCTTCAATAGTCAATTTATACTTCGGTTGAATAACCGGTACTTCCTCAAACTCCATTGGCAATGGAAAGTCTTTCTTAAGAACTTTCTCTAGTGAATTATATCCCCACATTTTAAATTCACTCCAATACATGGAGTCTCTCAATAGCATATCACCTTCATCTAACTTGGCTAACTTCTGATAGTATTTTCAAATTACCATTTCACTCCATAGTGGAGGACCATCTGCCACAATAGCGATGTCCTCGTCTCAATCGTTTGGTACACACTCATCAAAGAGCATGTGACTTTTATCTAACGTGTCAATTGTTTGTTTTCAGCATTTCAAGTATTCTTTAAACACTATGAATTTCAATGTGACCCAAATATTGCTCGCATCCAAGTACTGTTCATTACAATATATTTTGTAGCAAAACTCACAACCTGAATATTCTCCAAACATGTCTTCATAGTCCATGTTGAGATCGTTCATTGCAAGCTAATGGTAGATTCAAATATACCTTGAAAGAAAAACCAAACATAGGAAGGCTTAAAATTGTGGTGGATAATCCAAATTAACAAAATAAAATAAAATAAAAAGTAAAAAGTCCGAGTTAGTGAAAGTAATCTAAATATAAATTTTAAAAAAATCCCTGACAAAGGCTCCAAAAACTTATTGCTTATCACAAATGTACGGATCACACAAGTAATAAAGTGAATATGAGTACGAATATCGTTCCCACGAGGATTGTGTAAATTATATTCTAGACTACGAACCTTAACCAGAACAAGAGAAAGCTTTGATTTTGAAAATTTTAGATTAAAACTAAATTAACAATTAAACTAAAAATGACGAGAAAAATTGATTTAAAACTATAAAAACAAACGTGTTAGAATTGTAAATCAATTTTAACTAAATCATCTATGTTTTGACCAAATCATTTAAGTACAATTCACGAGTTTTGAAAATCCGTGTTCCTAAAGTTATTTAAGTCCCATTTCAAGCGATTCATAAAAACCTTTTTCTAAATGCAAATTGAATATATTTCTATGACAATTCAACAAATTAAAAAGCATTAAAGGATTTGTGAACACTTTCAAGAATAACACAAAGTATAGAGGTATATTTCTATCCTCTATTGGATTTTATGGAAATTGATACTAGTCTAATAATCTCCTAACCTTTTGAACATAGAAAATTATTACAAAATCATACAACTAGTGATCAAGTAATTGCATCAAAAATAAAAAACACATTGTTAACTTATTTTAAGTAACGTTTATTGGCATTTTCTATTTTCCTACAGGTTTGTAATTTGATAAATTTAGTTTATTACTAAATATTTTTATTTATTAATTTATTAAGTTTTAATTAAATTACTTATTTTGACGTATTGTGAATATTTATCTCCTATATTGTTGAGATAATTATCTTGTGATAATTGATATTATTTGGAGATAAAAGTGTGATATGTATTGTGATAATGGTTAGAATTCTATCACTTATCACTTATGATAAGGGTCAAGAATTGTGATAATATTTTACTAGGCCTAGAATTTTATCTTTATCACTTATTATTTTTTTATAAGTATTAAGATAATATTTTAGGCTTGTTAAAATAATCCTATTGGCCGAGTATCTTCATGATTTCAATATTGGTGTCCAAGTTTATCTTTTATGGTAAGATTACATCAAGAAATATTGTGATTGACCGAAAATCTCCTTATGGCCGAGCATGATGATCTTGAAATATTGTGGTAGTTTCTTGATGATTTATTTCTTGATTAGGTAGAGTATCTTGATTCTTGCTATTCAAGTTTATCACTTCATATGGTAAGATCTTTTATTCCATAACAAATTGTGAATATCTTACCTTATCTTCACTTATGGTAAGATTTATTAATATCTTATCATTATCTCTAATTATCTTTCTTGATTGTATTACATGTAATAGAGATCTTTTGCAATAAGGAAACTTGGAGGACAAGTAACTTAATTGCATTTAAATAGAAGAAAACAAGACGTTTTCTTTAAGACATGTAGAATCAAACAAATTGGTGTGGTGCTTAAACATACACGTCCACTACAAGGAGTCAAGAAGCCTATTTCGTGTGGTGCACAAATATTAAAGGCTTCAATTGTGTTGTGACTTCGGTACTCCGGGAGGAGGAATCAATCACTCAGAGAAGGAAAAAATTTCAGAGTGAAGATCAAACGGGAGGTTTGGATCAAGATCGAACGGGAGTTCGAGGTTGCTGAAAAAGTGTTGCAGATTCAAAGAAAACTACTGAAGAGTGGTGGGACGCCTATTACATGCCATAGAAGTATCAGGGAGTGATCTATTTCTTGGATGTTTGATAAGTCTATGCGTAGATTTATCCTGTAGTTTAGATTGATCTGTATAAACTTATTCCTTATATAGTGATTGGTTTTTGTCCGCAGGATGCGGGCCATGGGTTTTCCTTGTTAGGATTTTTCTCACGTTAAGCTCAAATTATCGTGTTCTTGTCTATTTACGGCTTTGCATCATTTAGTAAATCTGTTCACGAATTAATATCCAGACGAATCTGGGTCACCAGGATTCATCTGGATCTACGCTAAAACAAAACTTCACATTTTCTGTCTAGATAAATTTCTGAAAATCGGTTTCATTCTATTTATAACAAGACTTCACATATGTCTGTTTATACTTTACTGTTCTGACAAAAATACGATAGCCAGATTCATCTAACTAATAACAGTATTGAAAAACAACAGGTTAATCTGTGACAGTCTGTTCGTTTAAATATTAAAGTTAGACAACTTTAAATTTTCACACATATCAATTGCATCAAACCCATAAACTGTGTAAATTAAATAATAGGTCAAAACATAGAATAAAAAACTAAACCTTCATCACAATTCTAACACTAAAAAGCCTAACCTAAATACATGATAGAAAATAAAACACAAGAAAAGTAGTAGGATATCACACATTTCATCTTATTGCAATTATATCTTCAATATTGATTTTGGCGTTGCATGGATCCCCTAACACTTCGACAAATTCTTGGCATGAAATATGACAATTGGGAACCCCTAATGTGTTTATACTGTTCATTATTTGTAGAAGTCGAAAAGTGGCTGAAAATCACGTCCAAATTGGCTTCCAAAAGTGTTCCAACTGAACAAGGAAAGTTACCTTCGCGGAATAGCTTTTTGTCATTACACATCATTTAGTATTTTGATCATATCATTCTATTACCTTATTCAATTGAGGTGATTCAAAGTACTTTAGAAAGATAACTTAAAGTACTACAATTATTCATGAAATAAAATTTTCCTAATTCGAAACGTTTACTGCCTCGAAATAAGGTCTCAAAGTCGACTAAAAACCTGCTCGAAAATCTTGTGTGATTGAAATCAATTTATGATAATATTCTTATCAAATTTCATTCCTTTTTGTCTTCTAATTGCATCAAATTGACTCCTAGCAATTTTCAGGTATCATATCATGGTCCGAATCAATCATTGAGTATTTGCAATTTGATCCTTCATTTGATTTTTATACATTAGTCATTAAACTTCTAATTTCTTCTAGTTTGGTTCTTTTTTTTACTTTTCTTTCAATCTGCACCATGATTGACTTCATCAACTTCTGATTTGCTCACTTTAGTGCTTTTATCATCCAATTGACTTGATTTTGCTCAAATTCCTTTGTTTTCTCGACTTTGGGACTATCTCTGAAATATAAACAAATAATAGCAAACTGAATAGCAAATATTCTCAAACAAACAAATAAAATCCTACTTTTAGGATATAAATAAGTGTATAAAGTACACTTATTAATCAACCAATGGTTCTTTAGATTTCATATTAATGATATTATTTTATTTTTCATGGATGAATAAAAGCAATTTTGTTCTAACAACTAAAAAGAAAAGTTATTCGAAGGCATAAGTAGCTAGCTCATCACATCTGGTTAGCTTTTGTGAGCTAATAAGCACAAATTTGTTTAAATTTTCTTTTTATATAACACAATCTTTCAAATCACATTTTAGTCACAAAAATTTTTCTCTTTACCTTTCAACAATATATTTTACCTCGAAAACAAAAAAAAAAAAAATTTAAACACAAAACTTTTAACAAACAAAACCTAAATGACTAGGATAAATTGTAAATGAAACTTGGAAAATCTGAGTCACACAACTTTCAAGTGTCAACACCTAGTCATTTTATGCTATTACTTCTCTCTTAGATTCCATTAATACAAAAATGATCTCGTGCCCTTGAATAGCACCATAATGGGACTGTCCATTAATAATCAATGTTCTAAAAAGTTCACATACTTTTACGCATGCTTGGCCTGACCACTTCGTCACGTTTTTTAACGATTGAGAAATTTTATTATAATAAAAGTTAAATTTATTAGTATGTGTCGCTACGATTTCAACTAATTGCTAATGAAAACGTGTTCATCTAACCATATCAATTATTTTAAGATTTTTTAGAAAAGACATTTAAAATCATTATTTTCGTTTTCAGCCCAAAATTTTATTTCATATATTTTGAGTCCAAATTATCGATCATCTTTAAATTAAATTTTTTATTTTAAATCCAATAACCCCATTTCTGATTTTAATATTTCCAATCATAACTCCCAACAAATTCAAATTCTTGAAACGTCCAAATTGTTAATGCCATTCAATGGCAGATTAATTCATCATCAACACATAGGAGTTATAGGCCTTCTTTCAACTTCAGCCATCTATAAATCATATGTATCCTCCCATCTCTTTAACCTCACACAACCTTGCCAAATTGTAGTAAGCTCCCTTTCCTTTCACCTCTACACACGAGCAATCCACACTCCAACACAAAACCAGTCTACATCATGTACAAACCACATCCACTGTCGAAGCCAACCATAACAAAAAAGCCTAACCGGCCAAGCACTGCCTAAATCATTATCCCAACCAAAATTAGCTGCCTTCGATCCACTACCACCTTCGGACAACGAGGTCGAACCCGTCCAGTTTCAAAACACACACACTGTCGCCCTACAACCTCTACCATCAAGCTATTACCGAGCATTTTCCTATGCCCAGCAAAATCCAGTCGAACCTCCAATCACAAGAAACAAACTGCCAACCATATCCTAGCCTCAGCACCATCCAAACAAGCCCAACTCCGTCGCAAGCCACCATCGACTACCATCTTAATCTCCAACCAAAATTTACTCAAAAATCAAACACAAACCAAGAATAAACCAATAAACTCAAATACTTACCTTGTTGCCGAAAATTTGGCCGGAAATCGCAATTCCCAATTTCTCCCAAGCCTCAATTTATCTCGATTTTCGGCACCAACAACAATCCAAATCTCGTGGCTTCCACACACCCACATCGCACTTCTCCTCACCGTGTAACACCGATGGCACCATCACTGACTGCACGGACGGTGTCGCTGGATCGAAAGCCCACTCTTCTCTCTTTATGTGTAATGCAAGTGAGAGAGAGAGAGAGAGAGAGAGAGAGAGATCAGTGATATTTTTTTTAAAAGCTTTATTTTGTACAAATTGCCCTTTACGTCCCAAGCTCTGTGAATCATTTAATTCAGTCCCAAGTTTTAAAAACAATTCGTTTAATCCGTGCAGTTTTAAAATAATTGGTCAGCCCATTGATTTCTGCAAAATTTAATTTAAGTCCCGAACTTTTTTAAAATTTATTTATGTTAAATTCTCAAATTAGTCCTCAATCTTTTATTCTATTTTAAACACTCAATTTCCCAAAATTACTAATTCAAAATTTATTTTCTTTGACTAGACAATACGAATGAAAAGCTAGAGATTTGAAGTTCCTCTGCTCGACTCGAACTCATTAGAATTTGAGGTAGATTCATTCTTAATAATTGATTTTAGCTATGATGTGCATGTGAAATGCGATTATGTGATTTATTCATAAGATAATATGAATTGAGATGAGATGAATTTATGATGTTATATGCGTTATAACTTACATGCATCACTGCATGTTGAGATGAGAAGATGTTACTTTTTCGTACTTATATGTTATATGAATTGATGATGTTATATGCGCTATAACATACATGCATCATTGCATGTTGAGACGAAACAATGCTATTTTTACGCACTTATGTGATATATGATATGATGTTATGCTAAGAAAATGTTTAGCATGATTTGCATGTTTATGTGTAATTTCATAATATAAAGTTAATTACTTTGTAATGAGTTTACTGAGTATTATTTGAAATATTCACTCTGTTATTAACAATTTTTACAGATTTCGAGAACGGTGACGAATGATGTACATGAGTGGCAAAAGAATAAATAAATGTTTTATTTCAAAGTTTAACCTTGTAGTTTCAAATTAATTTGAATTTCTGTTTTACTAACTGTTGGAAAATCTGAATTTATTACCGTTGGAGAATTTTAATAATAGTTTATGCGAAGTTTAAAATTTCTATTATTTTTCGCTCAATTGTCGTTTTGAAAGTTAGTTTGAGACGATGAAGTGACTTTCCGGGTGTTTAGAACTAGGGGCGTTACACGTTTCGTGATTTACTCGCGTTTCACTCGCGCATTGCAATGCCTTTTTTGCGTCTAAGCACACTTAAGCGTGATGTTAGAACTCATCGCTTCGTCGCGCTTCAGACTTTTTAGAACACTGTTAATGACGTACATTGCTCAATGCTCTCTTTCTTCTTAATAGCTGAAGACCTCACGAGTTCAAATTTTTTCATCCACTATTATAAAAGTTGTCTGCTATTGATAAAAATTAAACAGATTATGAACTTTTAGCAAACTTGTAGGAGGGTGATTAAATTTTAGGCTCCCTTCTTCGACAACATTGTAACACGTAAAAATTAGTTAATTTATTTTTTTGAGGTAAAAAGTGTGGTTAAAGTTTGAAAGAGAAAATATTTGTGGTTAAAATTATTTTGAGAAATTATGTGTTTATGAATTGTGATGATTGCTTTAAAAAACAAAGGCTTAGCCCCTATTTGGTACTCATTATTCAAAATGTCATTTTTAACTACAGATTCTTCCAATAAAATAATCTAAACGTAAATTCAAAAAGATTTCCTATTTTTAAACCACATATTCTTCAAAAATTTATTATTACAAATCATATTATTTGAAATAATGGGCCTCAAATATAGTTTAGGGTTAAGTACACAAATACAAAACTTTTAAGGACCTATTTTTAAATATCATGTATTTTAAAAGATATTTTAAGAATATAAAGAATATTTATCATAGTCAGGTAATCAAATATGCACAATACCTACCACGCATTTGCTTTCTCCACAGCATTCACTCAGCTCGGCCTTGAACTACACAGTATCAAAATTCGAGTCACAGAGGCGATGAGTGGAGCGATCCCATGTGGTTGGTTCTAAGGTCTCGAGCTCTCTCCACTGTTGAAAAAATCCTGAACGACATTAGAGCAAATGATGTTAAAGTAATTCCAGCCCCCAAACACGTCGATTTTTCCGATAACGTGGTTATCGCCGTCGGTCGGTCTGCAAGTCACGTGTGAAATATAGCCCAAGCCCTTATTTACAAGGTTAAGCAAAAGCAAAGAGGAGCGAAGATAATTTTGCTACCAAGTGTGGAAGGGAAAGAGGACAAGAACTGGATAGTTATTTACTCTAGTGCTTTAGTTATTCATGTTCTTTATGAGAAAGTGAGAGCTTATTACAACTTGAAAAAGCTTTGGTCGACTGGAACACCAATGAGGAACAGACCCACGATTTGGAGAAGGCTTTCATCAAGGTCCGTCCGAAGAATAAGTCAAAAGAAACCTTCACAAGCAAGTGCTTTATTTGGTCTTCAGTACGTAGAATATGTTGGATTGGAAATGGTGTTGAAATAAGTTAACTTCTACCAATTACTTGGGTGGTCTCAACATTCGTTTCGTGCATATAAGGAATCAAAATTATTTTACTTCAAATGTAGATAACATTGATATATTTGGATTCACAAAATCATATCTGGATGAATGAGAAATTAATGAATTAAAAAAAAAAAAAAACATTCACTCAGCTTGATTTTGAAAATAGGCTTTGTATTTGTTCATGTACAGTGACACAATTATTTTGACCCGCAACATATTGAACACGGTGATTTTTAATTCAAAATCAAAATCAATTTTCCATTCTAATTAATGAATTGTGACTAAATTATAAATAGTAATTAATTACAATTTCAACTTAACTGTAACTTAATTGTACATTTATAAGTCACTCGAAACTTTATTTTTCTTTTAAAATTAATTGAATTAGTTACAAGTTATAATTAATTATAATTGCAATTTAATTACATTCTATAATAAATTATAGTTTGTAATTAATTACAATTGTAACTTAATTTAAATTTTACAATCAATTAATATTGTAACTTAATTGTATATTATAAGTCATTCGGAATTTCATTTTTTTTAAAATTAATTGAATTAGTTACAAATTGTAATAATTACATTTTGTAATTAATTACAATTGTATATTTATTTCAATTTTGCTATAAATTACAATTGTAACTAATGAATTTGTAAATCATGATTTTTTTTTTGTTGCTAAAATTAATTGGATTAGTTGCACTAATAGCAATTTAATTACATCCTATAATCAGTTAGTTATTTCAATTTTACAATTGATTACAATTGTAACTAATGTTAATTGTATATTACGAATCACTCGAAATCTTATTTTTCTTTTAAAAATAATTGATTTAGTTACAAATTGTAATTAATTATAATTGCAACTTAATTATATTTTGTAATGAATTATACTTTGTAAGTTCTTAAAATTGTAACTTAGTTTCAATTTTGCAATTAAACCAAAGTTCTACCCTTAAAGTTTATACCAAGTCCCTTATTTCAATTTTGCAATTAATTACAATTGTAACCAATTAATTATTATTGTAACTTAATTGTATATTACAATTTATTCGAAATTTCATTTTTTTGTTTAATTGAATTCGTTACAAATTATAATTAATTATAATTGTAACTTTATTTCAATTTTTTAATATGTTATAAATGTAATTAATTGATCACTATTATAACTTAAATGTATATTACAAATCACTTGAAATTTTAATTTTCTTTTAAAGTTATTGAATCAATTACAAATTGTAATGAATTACGGATTGTAATTACAATTGTAACTTAATTATATTTTGTAAGGAATTACATTTTTTAATTAATTACAATTGTAACTTAATTTTAATTTTGTAATTAATTACAAATGTAACTAATTAATTACTATTGCAATTAAATTGTATATAACAAGTTACACGAAATTTCTTTTTTTCTTTTAAAATTAATTGAATTAGTTACTAATCATGATGAATTGCCGTTTGTAATTAATTAAAATTGTAATTTTATTTTATTTTATTTTTGTAAACAATTATAAATGTAACTAATTAATTACTATTGTAACTTAATTGTATACTACAACCTTGAAATCTCATTTTTCTTTGAACACTAGCACCACACTCTCAATACCGATACCAGCATCACTGTTGCCACCGTCTCAATACCAATACCAACACCACTATTGCCGCCGTCTCAAAAGTTGTACAACCGTCTCAACACCAAAACAACAATTACCCCAACCAAAGAAAAAATATCACCACCATCTCGACATCACAACAACGACAACTACCCCAACCAAAGAAAAAAATACCTAACAAGAGCAGCTAATTAACAGCTTTGACACGTCCACTGCATAGCCTTGACTTCATTTCTCACTGTGCAACTTCCTTTGTGTTCACCGACTATATGAGAGCAGCCATGAGAATCTCTTCCCTGTGCAAAGTTGGAATAATCTATGTTATGACACACAACTCGATTGGTCTTGGTGAATGTTCGCTCTGCAAGTGCACGGGTCGCGCAAGTAATAAAATGGACGTGAGTCCAAGTATCGATCCCACAAAGATTGTTTTAAATTGTATTTTAGACTACTACCTTAACCGAAACTAGAAAAACTTTGATTGAGTTGGGATTTTTGTTTTTGAAAATTAAAATAAAAATTAAACTAAAAAAATTTGACAAATTTAATTTTAAAACTTATAAAAATAAATGCGTTAGAATCATGAATCAATTTTGACTCTATCATCTATATTTTAAACAAATTATTTAAATACAATTCACGGTTTTTGAATTTTCATGTTCCAAATATAGTTAAAACTCCATTTCGGACAAGCATTAACACATATTCCTACGCACGACCCAACTATATTTCTATGTTGAATCCAAATGTGTAAGAAAGCATTAAAAGATTTGTGAATACTATAGCAGAAAACACAAAGCATAGGGGTATATTTCTATCCCCTATCGGACTTTGTAGCAATTGAAACAAGTCAAGTAAAATCCCAATCTTTCGAACTTAAGAAATCATAACATCAATCACATAATAATTTTCCAGAAAATTATAAGATAATAAAAGCACGAATCAATTGCATCAAAACCATATAATAGATTAAAACATGGAGCCAAGAAATTAAAACTTCATCACAATTTCAACACAATTAACCTAGCCTAGAAACATAATGGAAAATAAATAACAAGAGATATGAAAAGATATAACCGAATTCGTCTCCTTGCAATTGTATCTTCAATCATGATCTTGGTGTGGTATGGATCCCCTTGGAAATTCGATAGCTTTTAACATCAATTTCACTAGTTGGGAACCCCTAATTTCGTGCCTTATGTCTTGTATTTGTAAATAATCACGAAAATTAGGTTATTTGGGGAGAAAGAATGCTGAATTCCGCACAAAAAGCCCAACTGCGGCCCAGAAGTTCTATCGTGCGATTGCACTGTTCAAAAGTGCGCGATCGCACGACTCTGCAGGTTATCTTCAATCGCCAATTTTTCAAGTCATGTGGCTGCACGGTGTTGCAGTTGAAGGCAATTTCTGACTTTTGAAGTGGTACAAGTTGGTCCCTGTCTTTTAATTTCCCAGTTGGTCCTCCAACTTTCGATTGTTGCAATTTGTCCCTTGAACTTTTGATTTCTTCCAAATTTGATTTATTCTTCGAATATTCTTCTATTTGGCCCTTCAATTAACTGCATCAACTCTTGATTTGCACACTTTGACATTTTTATCATCCAATATGCTTGTTTTTATCCAATTTCTTTGTTTTCACGACTTTGGGGTTATTCCTGAAATATAAACAAGTATTATAAAATAAATAGCAAATATTCTTGAACAAACAATTAAAATCCTACTTTTAGGATAGAAATAAGTGTATAAAATACACTTATCAGTGAAGATGGATCGACTCATCAGCTTGCACTTGGCAAGTTTCATCTGGTAATAAGCTTGATGTGATTTTGACGGGAACGAGTTCTGAGTTTGAAATTGCAGCAAATGCAGCTGATGAACTCAAAAAGTGGCTAGTTAAGCGAGAAAGAAATGATAGTGTCTGAAAGGGCATAACGTAAGTTTGTAGAACAACAAATTCTATATGCCCAATACTTGCGCAACCACCATCTCCACCCTCCGATCATCGCCTTTACTCTTCTCCATTGCGACAGCCTCTTGATGTTTATGTTCGCACTCACAACACTTTGGTGGTTGGACCTTCATCTTCACCTCCTCCTATCTAGTTGATCTCAATCCTCTTCCTCATATGGACCCACCGTCATCTTAGTTTTCGAATTCCTCCATCCTAAAACGTCTATCCTCCTCCTACTCCACCCTGGAGCTGTGGACGGTCCATTTGGAGTGATTGTGAGTCGGAATTCCGAATGTGATGACTAGCCCCCGAATAATATGTATAATACTTGATTTTGAATAATATTTTTCAAATAACTGACTTTTCAACATATAAATTACAAAAACATGGTTTTGGGTAATTTTCCCTAGAGTTTAATGTACAACTAAGGGTGTAGACAGGCTGGGGTTTGGTCCCAACCATATTTGAAAAAATCCTGTGATAAACAAAATATGAATAAAAAAATTTAAAAGGTCGATCAACCTCTCAAATAAATCGACCCGTCCCATTTTGATCGTTAAACAAATGTAATCACCTTGTTAGCATTTGTAGATCAATTTAAGCCTCTGCTCGGATAAGACAGAGGTGTTTATAATCAGTTTTTTTTTTTTTTTTTTTTTTGCTGCAGATCTTGATGTGGATGTGGGGTTAAAAATTGAATAAAAAAAACATGTGTGATTAAAAAGTGGTATGACAAATTGGATCGATTGTAAACTCAATTATTCTCACTTTACCGAACAGAGGCTAAGGCCCTGTTCTCTTTACTGTTTTGAGGTCGTTTTCTGTTTTTATTTTCGAAAACACTAAAAACGCGTTCTCTTTACCATTTTCGAAAACGCATTTTGGAAAAAAAAAAATTGTACACAAAACGTAAAACGCCCAAAACCTCGTTTTGGACGTTTTGTGTGTATTTCAACAAAAAATGTTTAAAACGCGAAAAACTCGTTTTGGGAATTTTTTTTTCCTAGTTTGGAACTAAGCCTAAATAATTTTTTTTATTTTTTTTTTGAGAATTATCCTAATTTGGAACTAAGCTTAAATAAAGTTTTATTGAATTCAATATCAACATTACCAAAAAAAAAAAAAAAAAAAAAAATTAAGAGAAAATTCTTGTTATTATATTTCAATAAATGTCTTGATAAATGGACTCTTGTGATTTTGAAAGAACTTGCATTTTCTGGATTTTAATAGAACTAGTGCTTCATCAAATCTCGAACTTGACCAAGCTGTGTTAATATAGACTCTTAATGCTCACATTAATGTGTTGTATGTAACCATGTTTTCAGTATATTGTGAAATGAAATTTAAGTTTGAACCAATAGTTTTCTGTAAGCAAATTAATTAAAAATAGTTTAAATAGTATTCTGCAAAATTTCAAAAAGAACGTATTTTCCAGTTTTTCATTTTCAAAAACAGTTTTCAGAAATGACAAACCAAACGCGTTTTTAGCAAATTTGAAAACAAAAATAAAAACATGAAACACAAAATATTTTCGAACATAAAAATACAACATAAAATACAAACAGAACGTCATCTAACGTTTTATAACTGATGTGAGCATTCAAATCAGATGGTCAATGTGTATTCCAAGAACCACGAGCATGTCACTTCACGTTTTTAGAACTCGATGTCATATGTTGAAAATTTGGCTAGCAAGTTTTTTTTTTACGTAATGATTATAATTTATAAACAATATAATTTTTCAAACTATTTTTTAATCACACATTTTCTCTCTCCAATTTTCAATCACACATCTACCTAGAAAATACCAAAATAAACAAAAATAAATACTAGGAAAGTAGCCGAACACATTGTAAATTGCCTCAATAAGGATATTGTGCCATAATTGACATCATAATCTTTTCTCACATTATGTGTGAAATCGACATGTGGTACAAAAAAATAATTTTTGACACATGTCAATCCCACATACAAGGTGGATAAAGATTATGGACACCATATCCAGCATGTATATTGTGTATAGTTTAATGTGAAACTTTTGTAAAAACATGAATGTAATTTTTGAGTTATATCACGTCTAATTGAACATTTTAAATAACGTGCTTAAACAAAATATTCTCCCTAAATGGAGGCTATTAAAAACCTTAACTTGCTTGCTAATATTAGAACCCGATACCAACTTTGTTTGCATAGAATTAGATTACAAGTGACGATAGCTCACAAATGCGATGTATGTTTATGGACTCCAATCTCTAACACCTACCTCCGTTTGGTAAAGTGATGTTAAACCAATAATCTACACAATTTCTTAAACTATTTTTTAACAATACATATTTTCTCTCTCCAATTTTTAACTACATATCTTACCTCGAAAAATCAAATAAATTGATTTATAATCAAAAAGTTATATCCGATCAAAGGCTTAAGCGATCTAGGTTCCATGCAAATCCAATATATTTTCGAGTTATTGTTAATATTATTTTCAGTTACAATAGGATGTGATGTCACCAAAATATTTTCAGTAACAATAGGATGTGAAGTCACCAAAATATAATGTGTAACATGAATACTGTTTCAATATTTGTTAAGGAATAAAATTTCATATTGAATAAAGATGAAGATCAGTTTATAAGAGTTTGAGCTATTCATATTAATAAAATTACCTTTTAAGATAGATCTCCAGTCCTAAAATAATATTAAAGTCCATTAAGTTCCAACAAGTAATTTGGTCCGATTAAGACTAAAAAAAATGAGCACACGAATTTCAAAATTGTTCTGTTCAAACAAGTCACTAACTTGAGGTGACATATTAAGGGATAAAATTTCACATCAAATGAAGATGAAAACAATGATCAATTATTAAGGATTCAAACTACCCCTCTTAATAATGTTGAACTTTTAAAATGAACTTCAAATCATAAACAATCTTAATGTCATTGAACATTTGACAAACATAACATTCAAAATCAGAACAAAATTTTTGTGGGGTTTCAAATGACTTTTAGTTAGACACGATTAACAAATGAGAAATTCATTCTTTAATTACCCGAATATTACGATGATGCATCCTGCTTTTGTCTGTCCCTTCTTTAAGAAGTTCAACGCCCCATAGAATATTAACTGCACTATCTTTTTCAAATTTCACCCATCTCTTTTTCATTAAAAATAGTAAAGTGAAAACCTACTACTTAACATGTCCCCTTTTTTATCCGTTTCAATTAATCCATGTCAAAAGTTGAAAAGCATGATGCAATCTATAAATACAGACGACTCAGTTTGATTCCACCATTCTAGACAAATCCTAGAAAATTGAAGTCTCTCTCTCTCTCTCTCTCCAAACATTCAGTTATCATTATCTCGATAGAGAAGAGTATAACTGATATCGAATTTGCTAGATAAGGTTAGTATTACTCTATAGTCTATACTATTTGAAATAAATTGTTGTGTCTTGAAATTCATACGTCCAGTTATCTGGTTAGACGTGTATATGGATGAATCCATCCTAAGATTTTTGCTATGATGTAGCTCACTTCGTTTTTTCTATTTTTTTTTTTTTTTGTGGATAAAAACTCGAGTTAAAATTGTGCACATACTGTTAATATTATCAAAATCAAACTAGATCGACTGAAACAATCCAAAATAAATAAATAAATAAACTGCTTGGATTCTCCACAACTTTGGAGCAATTGAAAAAATTAAGGACAGTTGGTTTACACACATACACACACATATATATTTGAAAATTTTAACTTTTCCTTTGATGTATTTGATATTCGGTCTTGCGGATACCTAAAGTTGTGCATTCAATAAAATATGTGGTTAAAACATGCCCTTATTGTTCTTGGGATTACCAACAAAAAATATGAATAAGTCATTATTTTAAAAAAAATGCTAAAATCCCATGAGAGTAAGCCCGAGGTCATTTTATCCTCACCCTTATAAGAGGCAAAAATGCATGGTTTCTCCCTTCTCCATAGTTGGAATTGGAAATATGATAACGACAGTTCCATTCGTGCGCATAAAAATTGCTTTCGAAACACAAATTTCAGAGACAAACAAGAAGCATATATTATTCTTGAGGAGAGAATGTTTTCTCTCAAGCTTCACTCATAAATAAAAATCTCTGTAAATTCTCAGCCGTCCAAAGCGCAGCTTTTCTTCTCCTTTTTCTCCATCATCGTCACCAGATTCTTACCCAATTCACTTTCTTCATTTTCTTTCCCCAAGCCAAGAATCTCTTTCCCTCTTTCAGATTCCTTCTTTTCCATTTCTTTCTCTCTAAACTTTCCTTTATCAATGATGCCTTTGTCCTCCCCTGTTCCCTTTCTCTCTCTCTCTGTCTCATTTGCATCTCCTCTATTAGTCCCTTTCACCATTTTCAACCCTCCCTTTTGCCTTCCTCGGAAATCAGGAATACCTTCTTCTATACATATATTTCAACCCCCTCCAACCCATGTCTTCTTCAAACGTCAACCATCTCGCTCAACCGTGCATTTATGGTATGCCTTTCAACTTGTTTGTGTTAGAATAATTAGCATAATTAGTTTATTATAATTATAGTAGCTTTCCTAATTATAGCTTTCCTAGTTTAGATTGTATTATGTTTATATATAGTTTTGAGTATTATGATTAATTCAATACATATTTTCTTGACAATTGATTTTAGGGTTACTTCTCTTTCTTTCTTCTTCTTCTTTTCCTTTCTTTCTTTCTTCTTGATTAATTGGTTGAACATATATAAGAATATATATATGTGTCATTGAGTTTTCTACATGGTATCAGAGCCATTTAAATCAGATTGTTGTTGAAAAACGAAATAATTGTGCAATTTTTTTTTTCTTCCTCGCCTCAAAACCCTAAATCGTCACTGTTTTCACGATTTTCGAGGCACCTACAGTAGGTATTTTAGCGAACCAAGACCATATTCTGACTTAGAAGCCGTTGGCGCATCCATCGGAGCGGCGCGTGTGGTGTCACGCGCCGGTTTGAGGAGGCGCGTGAGACGGTTGGCCGGACACTGTGACGGCGCGTGGGGATGTTTCT
This sequence comes from Ligustrum vulgare, assembly GCA_963555705.1. NCBI lineage: Eukaryota > Viridiplantae > Streptophyta > Magnoliopsida > Lamiales > Oleaceae > Ligustrum > Ligustrum vulgare. The sequence goes on from OY743175.1 coordinate 37,389,649, forward strand.
GGAGACACGGCTGACTGAAAAGTGATCGACTTCTCATTTTCTACCTTTCCGTGGTGTTGGTTTGAATTTATCTGCTTGTTTTATAAACTGCTCCGCTTCACTTTGTTGGTTAGTATCGTTTTCTTTCGCTTATCATGGCATCTGATGATTCTCTTCAAGCTATTAATGTGCGTTTGGATGGTAAAAATTATGCTTACTGGAGTCATGTTATGAAACACTTTCTTAAGGGTAAAAAGATGTGGGGTTATGTAAGTGGAACAATTGACAAACCGGGAACCAATGATGCAAATTATGCAACTGTGTTAGATACCTGGGATTCAAACAATTCAAAAAATTCTTACGTGGATAAATAATTCCGTTGAACATAGTATTGGTACACAGTTGGCTAAGTGTGAAACATCAAAGGAGGTTTGGGACCATTTACAGAAGTTGTACACTAAATCTAATTTTGCAAAACGGTATCAGTTAGATATTGACATTCGGGCATTGCAACAAAAGAATATGAGCATTCTAGATTTTTATACAACTATGACATTAATTTGGGATGAGTTAGCTCTTACTGAACCAGCATGATTGAAAGCATGTGAGGATTATACTACCTATAGAGAGGAGCAACGACTAGTTCAGTTTTTGATGGCGCTTCGTAGTGATTTTGAGGGGCTCAGAGGTTCTATTTTGCATCGTACTCCCATTCCATCTGTTGATTCAGTTGTTAGTGAACTTGTTGCTGAGGAGACACGGTTGAAATCTCTTACTGAAGATGTATCTTTTTCACATTATGGGACTTCTGTTTTAGCTGTACCATCTACACAAAATCGAACCAAAGGACATGTACGGGTCCCAAATGATGTTTGTAGTTTTTGTAGACAAAAGGGACATTGGAAGGCTCAATGTCCTAAATTGTTGAAGTCACAGCAGCAGAGTTATTACTCATCACCGCAGCAGTCTTATAGATCTAATGCTCACACAGCAGCAGTTGTTCCATCTATTGGCTCCTCTATACTTGGACCACCACCCTCATCTGATTCCAGGTTGACTGATCTTAGTGAGCAGTTTCAGAAGTTTTTAGCCTCGCAGCGACATACCATGTCTGCCTCTACTCATGTAGGTTTGTCCTCTCAGAATTCCTCAGGTAAACCTTCCTCATGGATTTTTGACTCGGGTGCTTCCAAGCATATGTCTTCTAACTCATCACTTTTTGACTCTTTATATCCTTCTACGTCGTCTACATCTGTTATGACTGCTGATGGCTCCCCGTTGTCTTTAGCAGGCGTTGGTTCTGTTCATACTTCTAATCTATCTCTTTCAGATGTCTATTATGTTCCCGGTCTTACTTTAAATCTTATCTCTGTTGGTCAATTATGTGATTCTGGACATTCTGTTCACTTTACTTCTACTTCTTGTTATGTACAGGATCCACAGTCTCAGAAGCTGATTGGGATAGGCCATAGGCAGAGAGGAGGACTTTATGTTCTGGATAGTTTGACACCAACGCATGTTGCAGCCTCTAGTTTTGACTTATCATCGTTTCATTTGAATTCTTCTTCTTCTAATTTTTATTTATGGGATTCTCGCCTTGGACATGTGTCTGCTAGTCGTTTAAAATTTTTAGCTTCTAAAGGTTGTTTAGGAGACTTGAAACCTCATGACATTTCTGATTATAGTGGTTGCAAACTTGCTAAATTCTCTGCTTTACCTTTTCCTCGTAGTGTTTCTTCTTCTGTTGCATCATTTGATCTTGTGCACTCAGATGTGTGGGGCCCTGCTCCTGTTTCTACTAAAGGAGGGTCCCGATATTATGTTTCCTTTATTGATGATTGTAGTCGTTACTGTTGGGTGTATCTTACGAAGCGACGTTCTGAATTTCTTTCTATTTATCGTTCATTCAGAGCACTCATTAAAACTCAACATTCTGCTATCATTAAATGTTTTCGATGTGATTTGGGTGGGGAATATGTTTCTACTGATTTTCGTGAGTTGCTTGCTCTTGATGGTACAATCCATCAAACTTCATGTACTGATACTCCTCAACAGAATGGTGTTGCTGAACGTAAGCATAGACACATTATTGAAACTGCTCGTTCCCTTTTTTTATCTGCCAAGGTACCTAGTGAATTTTGGGGAGAGGCCGTTCTCACCGCTGTCTATTTGATTAATAGGATACCATCTTCTCACACATCTGGTTTGTCACCATTTCAATCTTTGTTTAGTTATTCTCCTGATTATTCTCTCTTAAAAGTCTTTGGGTGCACTTGTTTTGTTCTTCGTCCTACAGCAGAACGTAGTAAATTAACTCCACGTTCAGCTATTTGTGTCTTCTTAGGATATGGTGAGGGACAAAAAGGTTATCGATGTTTTGATCCTGTTAGTAACAAGTTATATGTTTCTCGTAATGTTGTGTTTCTTGAACACATTCCGTTCTTTACTATTACTGATAATACTTCTCACATGACTACATTAGATCTCATTTGTATTGATCCATTCACCGACGACATTGATAGACCACCTACACCCACTCCTACTATCTCTTCTCCATCTTCGTCACATGCTACAGGTACACATGCGCCATCTCAGAATGTCCTTCCTTCTCCTATTGCTCCCCAGGCACCATCTGAGGCTGAGAATCCGCTGTCTCCCCCTCCTCGATATCCTCAACGTATACGTAAGTCTACTCACTTACCTGATTTTGATTATTCTTGTTACTCTGAATCATTTTGTTGTTTCTTGTCTTCCATTCATAAGCTTTCTGAACCTTCCTCCTATAAAGAAGCAGCTTTAGATCCCCTTTGGCAACATGCTATGACTGATGAACTCTCTGCTCTACATAAGAAAGACACTTGGGAATTAGTTTCCTTACCACTGGGTAAACATGCTAGTGGATCTCGTTGGGTCTATAAAATTAAGACTAAATCTGATGGTTCAGTTGAGCGTTATAAGGCTCGATTGGTTGCTAAGGGATTTTCTCAACAGTATGGCTTGGATTATGAGGAGACATTTGCCCCTATTGCAAAAATGACTACTGTACGTACACTTATCACAGTTGCTTCTGTTCGTCAGTGGAGTCTCTCTCAAATGGATATTAAAAATGCCTTCTTGAATGGAAATCTTCAATAAGATGTTTATATGGTTCCTCCACCTGGTGTTCCTCATTCTCCTAGATTTGTTTGCAAACTCAAGAAAGCTTTATATGGTCTCAAACAAGCACCTCGTGCTTGGTTTGAGAGGTTCTCTACAGTTGTTCTCTCTCTTGGTTTTACATCTAGCCATCATGATTCCGCCTTGTTCTGCAGGTCTACTCCCGCTGGTCGTATCCTCCTTCTGTTGTATGTTGATGACATGATCATTACTGGTGATGATGTTGTGGGGATAACTGATCTAAAATCTGAATTGACTCGTCTTTTTGAAATGAAGGATTTGGGTCCCTTATCCTACTTTCTAGGGATTGAGGTTGCTTCTTCTCCTAGAGGTTATATGCTCTCTCAGTCTAAATATGCCTTAGATGTCATTGAGCGTGCTCGTCTTACTGATACTAAAACAGCTGATACTCCTATTGAGACTAATGTTCGTTACTCACCTTCTAATGGTGAACCATTAACAGATCCTGGTTTATATCGCACTATTGTTGGTTCTCTTGTTTATCTTACCATCACTAGGCCTGACATTACTTATGCTGTGCATGTTGTTAGTCAGTTTGTTTCAGCACCTACCATGGTTCACTGGGCAGCGGTTGTTCGGATCTTGCGCTATCTCCGTGGCTCTTGTTTTTAGAGTCTTTTATTCCCATCGACCTCCCCTTTAGAGCTTCGTGCTTACTCCGATGCAGATTGGGCTGGGAACCCAACTGATCGTAAGTCCACTACTGGTTTTTGTGTATTTTTGGGTGATTCTCTTATCTCTTGGAAAAGTAAGAAGCAATCAGTAGTTTCTCGCTCATCTACTGAAGCAGAATATCGTGCCATGGCCTCCACTACTACTGAGATTGTGTGGTTACGTTGGCTACTTGCAGATATGGGTGTTCACCTTTCCTCTCCCACCCCTTGTATTGTGACAATAAGAGTGCCATACAAATCTCACACAATTCTGTGTTCCATGAGCGCACGAAGCACATTGAGATTGACTGTCATCTTGTTCGTCATCATCTTCAGCATGAGACTATTGCCTTACCTTTTGTCTCCTCCTCGTTGCAGCTAGCAGACTTCTTCACAAAGTCCCATCCTACTCACCGCTTTCAATTCTTACTTGACAAACTCTCGCTGCTTTTTGCTATAACATCATGAGTTTGCGGGGATGTTAGAATAATTAGCATAATTAGTTTATTATAATTATAGTAGCTTTCCTAATTATAGCTTTCCTAGTTTAGATTGTATTATGTTTATATATAGTTTTGAGTATTATGATTAATTCAATACATATTTTCTTGACAATTGATTTTAGGGTTACCTCTCTTTCTTTCTTCTTCTTCTTTTCCTTTCTTTCTTTCTTCTTGATTAATTGGTTGAACATATATAAGAATATATATGTGTCATTGAGTTTTCTACAGTTTGTTTCACGTCTCTCTCTCTCTCTCTCGTTAGATAAGGATCGTGTGGTTTTGGAATTAGCAATGCCCATGTTATTGGGTGTTTTATTCGTGCTATATTTAACTGAACAGATATAGTGTAGATATTGAATTTGTTCACGTGGTTAAATTGATATGATACGATTGTGGGGTTTAAGCAGGGCATGTTGTTTCTTCATATGCAGAAAGGAAGTCAAGGATCATGAAATGGCTAAGCAAGCTTTTCAAAAGTGGGAGTAATAATAGAGGTGTTACAGCAGGTAGACAGCAACCTCAGTTTCTGGGGGAGGAAAATTTGTCTTCGCGTGCACCAGTTAGATCTTTGGTATCAATATCTCACATTTCTTTTTGATTTTCAATTTCTGTGGAAATTACAGATATTTTTTTTTTATGGTTGATAAAGCCTGTTAGATTTTTTAAGGCATAGTAGAGAATTAGAAAATTATTAGATGGATATTTCAGACTTCTGAAATGAGTAGAGCAATCTTAATAGGAAATATGTTGCAAGAATTAAGGACAAGCATATCAAAGTTTCCACAAATGTCTATTTACGAAAATGTGTCAATGCCTAATAGTTCCATAGAGAAGTAGAAGGAGCTCTTCATATGTTTGGGATACTTCTATTCTGTTGTACATAAACACAGAGCCATGACACGTTCACGAAATCACAATTTTTTTTCCTTAAATTCTCCAATTCGTGGTTATAGCAATGGAAATGAGGCTTAGAGTTAGAGGTTGATGCCTGAAACAAACTTATGGCTGATTTACCCTCATGCTAGCTTGATCATAGAAAATATGTTTCTAATTTACATGTAACAATTCGCGCATTCTTTGAATATGAAATACGTTTCAATCTCTTCAGGACGACCGTGCAAGGGCCAAAAGGGAAAAAGATGAATTAGATCGTGCAACTGCACTCTCTGTGAATGAAGATATAAGGAGACCAAACGGTACTTATTTCCCCCCTTTTCTAGTGTGGATTTTCTGGTTATGGACTTCAACATATTTCTAGTGTCGACAACCATTTTACAGGATACAGATGGAGAACTGATAATGATGAAGATCTAGCAAGGTCACTTCATGATCGTTTCAATACGTCATCATACCCTCCATTTGCCCCTAAAGACCCTCCATATGCCCCTCGAGATTATTATCGCAGGGTAAATAGGTACTAATTTATTTAATCTAATGTTTTTGGATAACTGATTCAGTTGTCCAAGTGTCATCCACTTGAAGGAAAATTTTACTCATATCTGCTACTAAGCATGTTGTTTTGTTTTGGTTATTTGAAAAAACACTTTATGGAAAGCCCAAGTCAATTAGGATTAACCAAGTTCAAAAGTTGAGTCACTACTTATCTTTTGCTGGTCAATGATAAACTACTAGCTATAATTATGTTCAATTATTTGTATAAGATGAATAATTGAATGCTCTGACATGTCTCTGAAGCATGATAGTTACACAGTGATGCAAATTTGCACCATTTAATCCAATTTGGTCTTCTGCTAGGAAAATCTGATCTATTTAATCCAATTTGGTCAATCTGATCAATTTAATCCAATTCGGTCTTCAGCTTCCAATATCTTTCATTGGATGATTTTGAAAATGAACTCATGCCATCAATGGCAAGCTTTAGCTTGGCAGGATATGACTAATCTTGTGTTCATAATGCTCCATCATTTGCAGAGTATGTGCCGGTTGCAACCGCGGAATTGGTTCTGGAAATTATTTGGGATGCATGGGGACTTTTTTCCATCCGGAATGCTTCCGTTGTTGTGCTTGTGGATACCCCATCACTGAACATGAGGTAGGCGTCCCTCGGGTTTGTAAGTATCACTTGTACAAATAGTTGAATTTCACCTCCAGCAGGATGGAAAGTCATTCTCTTATTCTTTTCGTGGTCGTGGTCGTGTTCATGTTAGAAAAATAATGGCACGTGATTTTTTTTCCCCCTCGCGTCTCATTGATTTTCTTTCTCGATTCAAGTTCTCTTTGTCAGGAAAGGACACATACCACAAGTCCTGCTTTAAAGAACTCACTCATCCCAAATGTGATGTCTGTCACCAATTTGTAAGGATGCAATTTGGCTGCAAACAAGACGTTTGATATTTTACAAGTATGATCCGTTTTGGACGCTAATAATCTAGTGTTGATATATTTACAGATTCCAACAAATGAAGCTGGCCTGATTGAGTACAGATGCCACCCTTATTGGTCTCAGAAATATTGTCCTTCACACGAACATGACAACACAGCTAGATGCTGTAGCTGTGAACGTTTGGAGGTATAAATTTTCCGACGTTGCTTCTTGTTACTCATTTCACTGAATCACTGCAACTGATTCTCCACCACATTCCTCGGCTTATACCTCGTTTTTTTTTCTTCAAGTCAAGGAAGACTAGATATGTATCACTGGGAGATGGACGAAGTATATGCTTAGAGTGCTTGGAATCAGCTATCATGGATACCGGTGACTGCCAACCACTTTACCATGGCATCAGAGATTACTATGAAGGAATGAACATGAGAATTAATCAGGAAATTCCTATGCTTCTTGTTGAAAGACAAGCACTTAATGAGGCCATTGAAGGGGAAAAACATGTATGGAAAGTTTCGATCTTGATTTATGTTCTCATTTGTGGAAATTTGTTTAATTTAGAAAATTTTGCAGGGTTTCCATCACATGCCCGAAACAAGGGGTTTATGCCTGTCCGAAGAGCAGACTGTTACAAGTGTAAGATCTTCTGCATCTCTCCATCTTCTTTTCCTCGTCATTTCCAGTTTAAGAAATCACAGTGCTACCTACCATTACCAATTCTATTTTTTCATGACCAATATCCAGATACTGAAGAGACCAAGAATCGGGGGTCGTGGACTGGTAGGAATGAGAACTCAACCACAGAAGTTGACTCGCAGATGTGATGTTACAGCCATTCTGGTTTTGTATGGCTTGCCAAGGTAACATTTGATCATAATTTCTATGGCATAGTTCGTTGGTCATGACAGTATTTCCTGCAGCCATTGTTTTGAAAACGATGTTACAGATAAGATCAATTCTTGCTGCAGGTTACTGACGGGGGCGATTCTTGCACACGAGCTTATGCACGGATGGTTACGTCTCAATGGTAATACATGTTAATCTCTGAAACTCTTTTTTGAACTCTTTTTCTCAAGGGAAATATTTGTATGGATAAACAACAGATGAAGATGACTTATTTTCTTCTATTAGTTAGTCTAACTGCACAACTTTCTTTCGATACAGGCTACTGTAATCTCAATCCCGAGGTTGAAGAAGGTATCTGCCAAGTGCTCTCATACATGTGGCTTGAGTCGGAAGTAATGCCGGGATCCAGAAATATTCCGTCTACATCCATTGCTTCTTCATCAACATGGTCGTATGGATCGACAAGTATGCCATCCACATCAGCTGCTGCATCATCATCATCATCGTCGTCTAAGAAAGGTTACAAGTCCACGGCAGAAAATAATCTGGGCGAGTTTTTTATGCAACAGATTGCGAATGATGCTTCTCCAGCTTATGGAGGAGGATTTAGATTGGCAATGGCAGCAGTAAATAAGTATGGTTTACGTAGTACTTTGAAACATATTCACTTGACAGGAACTTTTCCTCTGTAACTTCCTGTGTCGTGTTAACTTCTTGTAACACCAATCAGCCTTCTGCCTGTTGGTGAACTTGAAAACAGTTCCTCACGAGGATAGAGTTGAAAATGAAAAGGCTAGATTAGCTACCATAATTTTGTGGTACAAGTGCAAAAGTGACTATTTAAATAATGAGCATATGTTTCAATGAAATTACAAGACATTCCGTTCTATGAATTATTCCTTAATCCTTAAAAAAAAAAAGGTTGGATGCCAACCTTAAATGTCCCCACCACTCATGTCCTGAAGATTGACGGAGGATGTAGGATTTGAATACTACCCACTGGTGACAAAGTGTCGTCTAGCAAATTCGAATATGTGAGGATTCGAACCCGCGATCTCTGTGCTGCCAGCGTTTGTGGATCCCAACCTTTATGAATTATTTCTAATCGTAGAATCTTGACATCTAGGGTCATATAGACATATACAAAATGGGATAGATCCTCCATAAATAAATCTAGTTATATGTCAATAACATATTTGATACATTTGTATGGGACATTTTCCCCGTATATAGCAAATGGTAATCAAATAAAATTGGGAACTATGGTGGTGATACATATCAACACTTCTCATATAGTCATGCACTCCACCATTTGATAAATGATCCTATCTTTAGATAGCCAGATGCCAACTAGTCAATTTTCAGGAATATTTGAGAGAAGTTGCTTCAGTTTTTCATACGTCATGAAGACGATACCCACACCTGGTACAACCTTGTAATATTCTGGCAGAATCCCTCGATACAAACCTCGCAGGCCTTCCGTCCTGATTATATGCCTGAATGTACCAAAAAGACCCGTCTTATAAACAAGAGCCCTGCCACCAGCTCCTTCCAACTGCATTCGTCGCCTCACGAGATCCAGGGGAAATGTAACTGCAAAAGAATATGGCATGAGCTCATATAAAATCAGCTACACATTCTGGTTGTCAGTGTTTGAAGCTTATTTCTGTCCAATGATTAATACAACACAAAACATATCTCAACAGGATATCTTGGTTAGTAACAGATTAATTTAGAATAAATAGGTTTTTATAATTTAAACCTCAAAATTGCTACATTGAACTACCAGAAACCTGTTTCCATTATTACGCAAGACCTAAATGCAATAACATGCCGTTGCCTGTTTGGCCAAGCAAAAATGATACTAGAGAGATGACACAAGAAAAATTAGGAGGCCTAACAATGCTTTTCACAAGGCTGCCAGAATCTTAGATCTTGATTTTGCATGATAACTATAACTGGAATTTTGTAAAGAAAAGGTGTTTCAGAAAGTTCAATTTACTTTAATTGTAACTAAGTCATTTATGAACATCGTCTAGGACATTTTCATCTTCTTACAATATTAGGACAACACTGATGTTTTGAACTCCCATAAATAATTCATTTTCGTTTTGGAACATCAGCCTATTGTTCTTTAAAACTATTGCATTTTTCTCTTCATTGGCATTTACTTTCATCTTCTTCTCATTCTTAATGGGGTTTGATGCCGGGAGTGGGGTCGAGATTATAGGACTGACTTATTCGAGCCTAATTAGGTAAAAGAACTAGGAATAAATGCTCCAATGAGATCTTATACATTCAACTATAATCAGGGAACAACGGACGTATGAAGCCTAACCGAGAAGCATACCTCAAAGAGTACACCTCTCAAAATTTTGTAACTGCAGAACTTGACTCACAAAGAATTGGCCAGCCATAACAGAGCCAACTGTATATTTGGAGAGCCAAGTTATCCACAAATGCCGATTTATACCAACCAATATCCTTATAAAGTTTGTTAATAAGAGAAAAGGAAAAGATATTTTTTGACTTCCTTACAAAAAGTCCTGTATTCCAATATTAACATGTTGGGACCTCTGGCTCTAGTGGTCAGATAAATACTTTTGAGAAGCCTGCAATTCAACTTGCTTCTCTGCATCAAAAGTATTGAAGACAGCTACAGGCATTAAGATCCTTCACTACAATTGTCTAACGATATATAGTTGCAGAGATGACATTACATGGTATATCATACATGTTGATAGTTAGAGAGTTGCAGAAGTTGGGATTCTAATCTCCACTAAAAACAACACCTTGGGACAATATAAAAATGAAACCCTCTACTGTCTTCTAACTCCATTAGTCTGAAAATTGGTAATCTTTGATAAAACACAAGACCATACAAAACTTCAAATTTTTAGGAGTCATTTTATGCTAGTCATATTACTCACCTGTTGATGATGCAATGCCAGAAAGACTCCCACATGCAAGGCTGACCAAAACAGTTGAGTCCTTGGGTCTGTGCCACATACAAGTACAGGTAAGTTCCCCAAATTTTTCTACAAGTTCAATTTTTATTTCGTGAAGGAGCTCAACTCATAATCAAGTATTTGTTCATCATATCATTTCAAAGTCCATAAAGTAGGTGCATCGATCTATAGTGTCTTACCTGCGAGAGTGCCAATAAGATCTTATCGTCTCGTACGCTGAGAAGCTAATAGCCAAATTTGGGCCTACCCCCTGCATGGTTAGCCAAGCTACAATTACCCAACAAAGGAAAAGGATAATGGAGTCATTACGGAATCAAAAGACATTAAAAATTACCAACAAAGTTGCCCCAAGGCCTTTATAAAGGCCAGAGACTCCTTCCTCCTTGCTAATGGTATGTAAAGCATGAGATATTCCTCTGTAATAGATCACACTTGTCTGCACAATCAGAAAGAAGATTAAAAGAAAACTCCTCTAATATTGTGTTTATGGTGAATAGGGAGGAGACAAAAGGATTAACAAGGCAGATTATAAGGACAAATACATGGGGCTAATAGCTATCCACAATTCTTTTCTGGATAAAGGAAGAGAAAATCCATGAAACCATGAAATTTAAATAACTCCTATACCAATTAATTTAATAAAGGATGGAAAAGAAAAGACATGAAACCATGAAAAATAATTTATTCCTATAAGGGATCTGGATTTTGAAGTCGGTGACAAGGTTTTCTTAAAGGTAGTGCTGATGAAAGGATTACTTCGTTTTTAAAAAAGGGAAAGCCACGACCGAAATTTATAGGTCCTTTTGAGATACTTGAGAGAATTGACAACGTAGCCTATTGGTTGGCATTACCACCAGAACTGTGAGCGATAGAACCTTTTTCACAGTTCATGGGAAATTTTTTGATAGCAGTCATAGGAGAGTTTAGAAAGGATCTGATCGGTTTTCAAATCAAGAAAGGAAAGGAAGAATGTTCTTGGTAAGATAAAATTTATGACAACATTTTTCATCACTTCCTACCATCCCCATTTCCTTTCCTTTCCTCTCCTTTCCTTTCCTTCCTTTGACCTCAACACATGCACCACCTTCTCTATCTCTTTTCCTTTGCTTTCCTTCCCTTCCTGCTTAACTTCAAACAAATGGGGTCTTACGTAAAATAAAAGAGATCGTTTCCCATTGTAGAAGGGCTACAATCAAGTTCAGAACGACCGAAGAGAAATACATAATAGTTTAGTTAGATATCCCGAAGAACCGCCATGCAAAATCAATATTGAAGCTCCTTCCTCTCTCCTCCCATCCCTCTTTGTGTCTTCCAGTTCCTACTTCCTTTTCTCCCACGAGAAAGAAAATATTGCGAAAGCCAGGTCATACAAAAGACGAAGTTGTCATAGAAAAAATAAAGAGAGAATGAGAAATTGTCAGGAAATTTTAATCCACCTAATTTATTGAAATTCTATATTCCTATTTTACCTAATTATATCTTTAATTCCCCATCACTAGATGTAGAAGACTATTCAAGCCAGTAAACAACTGATTTTTGCTCCACATTCACTCCTCCAAGATGTATGAAATCCTTATTCCTGAAGACCCCATTTGAAATCCCATATTCATAATTATTCAAGCTGAGGATGCATAATTCTTAAATCTGCAGATTGCAAACAATTCCAATGTACAGTATAGAAACCATATAAGAATATATATGTAATCCCAATATAAAAAAGAATCAATATTGCAGAGCAGTGTCGATCTTATATCAATAAACTCTAAATGAACACATGGTGAACTGAGCCAATATAATAATGTAAAACGGAGTGACCACGTTTCAACATAAGAGCAAAAATGTCATGGTAAATCCCAGATATTCTTTGTTTACCTGGGCTGCAAGGCGTGTCCTTACTAGATCTAGAGGATACGTAACAGAAGCGGCAGTTATTCCAGCCAAACCACCACCTACAAGTCGTATAAAAAGGTCTGCACTCATGTTATCTCCTTGACTTTCAACTCCCAAAATGGACTGTAGCAACTGTCACATGAAAATGTAAAATATATACCTAAAAAACTGAATTATCAAAAACCTTTGGAAAATAAGAGTTCCTTCACAGGACGTTTATACCAACATTCTTGTAGTGTTCAAAAGCATAAAAGCTAAAGGAAGAATAGGGAAGACGATGGACGATTGTGACCAAATTTCCCTTCCAAAATGCACGAAATCCTTCCTCTCTAAGAATACGTGATGCTTCGTGCCATATGTTAGCCTTTCTTAAGCTAGCAGCATCAGAGTGCATTCCCTGAACCTTCAGAAAAAATGAATCCACAATCACTCGTGTCATCGACAATTCAATACAAAAGAAAATGTGGGAATTTCATCCAAAATAATTACACCTTAAGTGATTGAAACAGAGATATGCAATGCGCTATGCCACTACTAATCGCTAAGAGGACTTTGAAATAACATTTCAACTACCACCATCTTTCCCTCCATTCCTTCAAACATTTCAATTCGTTTAAACTTCTTCTTTGGTAATACTTTATGTTTATCTTCCTCTTAAGTAATACTTCATATTTATTTTGTTACTGAAATAAGTGAGGTTAAAAAAATGGTTTGGGGGAAATGTGTTGTTTATAAACTTGTTTATAATTTCATTTCACCTGGATAGGCATAACATCCCCAAATTCAATTCAACAAAGGTGTAAGAAAAATGGCAAGAAAACAACGTGCACTAAGTTATCCGATTGAAGACAAACAATCGTAACAATAAGTTTAAAGAACAGAAGATTTAAAAAATATATATATATATATATATATATAAATTACAGAGTATCCTAATGTTTTAGCATGAATAAAAACTCCAAGGAAAAAGAAATGCAAATATACCTGAAATAGAATTGTGAGGCGGGCGAGAGGAGCCGTACAAGTCTTGCTGACGGCGCCGGCTACTCCTCCGGAAAGAAGCTGCGATACGGTACCGATCTGCGACTGTTGCTTCTGCTTCGGCGGCTCCTCCACCACCGCGCCATGCCCCGCAGCAGTATTCAATCCTCCTCCTCCTTCCACCACCACACCGACTCTCGCTTCCGTCTGCATTTTAGAATCCCTTCTATTGGAAGTTGGAACAAAAAATTACGGGTTTGAAGTGTAATTTCCGCTCTTGTTTTTCTTGTGCGTGTTTTACGGTGTTGCACCGTCAATGCTTTGTAATGACTAACGACTGTGGCAGTTTCTATGAACAATACGCATGTTTTTCTTTGTTTATAATAAATAGAAGTCACGTGTTTAGGACAAAAGATGCAATATGACGTTGTACAACATTCCGTCCATGTCCATAAAGGTCTTGTCCGGCGAAATGGGGAAAAAAATACAATGCGTTCGGTAACTTTTGTTTATAATAAACAAAATTTTCAATATTAATTTTTAATCACATATCTTTTTTTTTTTTAATCACACATCTTATCAAGAAAATACAAATAACACCAATCATTATTATTTATAACAGTTACCGAACAGGGAATAACTGTTCTTTTACGCAATCATTACACAATCAATTTATAAACAACACAATTTTCTAAATCACTTTTAACCACACACATATTTTCTCTTCAATTTTCAGACACACATTTTACCTAGAAATCATAAAAAAAAAAATGGTCAAAGGAAGCCGTCGAACACTCTGTAAAATTTAATATATACAATTTTTCATACAATTTTTTAATCATACACATTTTCTCTCTCCAAACTTTAACCTCATACTTTACTTAGAAAATACAAATAAATCAACATTATAATTTAAATTCCTTCTTCAAAGCCCCTGAACAAGGCCAAAGTTATAATTTTTTTTTCCAACCCAAATCAGATCAGCTATCCCAAATTCCTATCATTTGACTGTCCCTCCAATTAAAATATGAGAAATGCGCCCTCAGGGCATATCTCTTAGCGGTAAAAGGGAAGATGGTTGAAAGACCAGCTTCGCTTGGTCAGGGGTTCGAATCCGACCCTTACCAAGTTAAAAGGTAAGCCCTCATCCTGCACTCTGAGAGGTATAACCTGCGATTTACATCATTTACCAAGGCCCAGTGTAGGGCAGGTAGGGCCCCCTAAGGTTGAGGTTCAACCTTTTTTTTTTTTTTTTTTTAAATATGAGAAATGATTTCATACATAATATCATATCCATAATGTACATAATGCCTAATAAGGACAAAATAGTAAATAGTATTTGACAATTTTATCCTCGTCATTAATTTTATAAGGTATGTCCTCTGGTTGATCTATTCCTTATATTTTCGACTTGTGATTCTAATGATTCTATCCTTTCATTTAATTTTTTTCCTAATAATTTCAATTTCTCTTTCAATAATTAATTTATGCATTTTTATCTCGTATTATCTTGAATCTTTTTATATAAATCCATTTTATAGTCTGCTCTATTAGAATAATCTATCATGTGTTGATTATAATAATCTAAGAGTATATAATATTCTTCAGATGATTCATCCATATTTCTTAGTTTAGATATAATCTCATTCATTTTTTCTAATAATTTTTCTAAAAGTTTATTCAATCCTTCAATAGTATATCATGGCATTCCATATATTGAAATCAAACTGTAAACACAGAAATGTAAAGTCGTTATAAAACAATCTATAAAGTTTCAAGTAATTTTTCAAATTTTATTAGTGTTTGAGAATTGATAATATCTATATCAGCAATGATATCCATATTAGGTTCAAATGGTATATTATATTTTGGAATGTTTTTCTAATTTATCTTGAATATCTTGTATTACTATAGATCTTACAATGCCTCTAACAAAATTCTGAATTTTCTATCATATTTTCTTTAGAACTTCTTAATATTTCTTGTGATGCATAAAGTTGTTCTTGATATCCAGTTTTATCAATTTCATTTTCATATTCATATTCAATACCTTTTTTATTTTTGATATTCTTTTTAACTTTATATGAACTCCTCTTAGATCTGAATTTTCCATGATATAATTTCTTTCATTCATGATGATCAAAAATTTCGATTAAAAGTCTCAAAAATTAGTAAAGAAAGATTCATTTCTTCCATCACTATTATAATCTAATATGAGATCATAATCATTATCACTAATAAATAAATGTTCTAAATATAATTCATTATTTATTTTAGTATTATCACTATCAAGTCGATGTAAATGATTGATTTTGTAATTTCTAATCAAAATAATTCCTTTAATTTAGGAAAACTAGCTAATAAACATGACATATGAAAATGATATAATTTTTTTATTTCATTATTGGGTCTAGTAAATTATTTATGCATAAATAAAGGTTCAATTATGTTGTGATATTCATTTTTATAATGACTATTTTTATAATTAAAATTGATCATCCTAAATTCATCCATGATAACAGCTTGTTTTAAAAGTTCTTCTTCCTCCTAATTTCATAAAAACAGAATATTAAGAATACTAACATCTTTTCCTGTTCTTTGTATCTTTGTATTTTCCTTTTAATCTTAGTGACCTTCAGACTTACAAGTTTCTGCTATCATACCCTTCAATGGCCTCTTGCCTTCACGGGTTATTAGCCACACCTAACTTCATGCATTCACTGTATAACATTTTAATGGAAAATATTTCGGACATAGTGTAGGGAGTTTTCTTAATAATATATCTTCTTGTAGGAAATAAGATTCAGAAGACAGAAATTTAGAAACTCATATTTTTTGATAAATCGATTTGGAATTTTATTGATATGATGAGGATTGATACAAGATGGGTATGAAAACTTTTCAAGGATAGAAGATTTCTTTGACTTTCTCACAGACTGAGTACTCAAGTGATCTCTGTCTTTTCCTAGCCCGGAGGCTTCTATTTATAATACTATATAGGATACAATTACATCATTGCTTACATCATAGACTCAATAATTTTGAATTTTAAGTTACATCACAGAGACACCTGACCCCCTATTATTTCACCTTCACATGGTGTTGCCTTGGCACGTTATATCTCCTTTAATAAAGCAGATTTCAGCTGTTCATCTTTTTTGTTGGCATAAATGGCAGTTTTTGACAATGCACGCCTCTTGTAAAGTTGTAAAACTTCCATTGATCTGATGTATGTCAAACTTGTTGATATACTCTTTCAAAATTGTTGACTTTCCCTTTCCTCCATCAGTGAGGAGAGTCCATTCTTCATATTGACATATGCATTTGCATTTTTTGTCATAAGGATATTTTAATGTTATAAAGGACTTTTATTCTTAACATCCTACGCGACTTGAACAATGATCTTGTGATATTTGGTGCAAGCTTGGTATTCTTTCCAACTTCTATTTGAAAATTCCTCGTAACATAACCTGTTGACCACAAAATTCGGCTGGACCTTGGACCAACAGGTCTCAGCTCCTCCCTCTTGAACACGTGGTTCTCCTGCGCACTGTGACAAACAATCAGTTTGCAAAGGGGGCCGAGGTGGCTCCCGTTTGCACTCCGATGCCAAAGTCAGTACTCATTTTTAGGTAAATATGTGTTGGGTGCGGGAGATATAAATGTGTAGAAGAGAGAAAAGGGAGTCAGAGAAATGTATATTGATAAAGGTATTAAATTGCTAACCTCTAACTTGGAGACAATCGTGCTTCATTTATAGAGAAACTTCTTGTCTCGGATCAAGACACGTGGCATACTTTACACTTGTCATCACCCTAGCTCATGGAGGTGACAACCTTGCTTTTCAACCGTAATCATTGCTACATTTCGTAGGGGATGGGCGCCTGTTACGTCTTGGTAAAGGCAGTGTCCCATCACTGACTCCATCTCTCTTCTGGTCAACGCCATAAAACGTCCTGGCTGAGTATAAAGCACATCGGCTAGGCGTTAACTAGGTCGGCTAAAGAGGTTTTCTTGACGTACCACTTCGAAATTCATCCCAAGGTGATATTTTAGGCCTTAGCTGTGGGTCAAGGTCTGTTGGGCCACTATTGGGCCTTCGCTGGTGGATCACTGTACCTTTCTTTGGGCCCGGATTTAACACTAGTCCCTCAAATCCGAAGGGATCATTCATGGTCGTGTAGGATTTGCCATGATTTCACAACATTAACTTTTTAGGGAGTCAATAATGAAATTCCTTATGTTAGGTTCGGATCCATATTATAGCCGATCTTCTGCCTCGGATTTTCCCTCCTAAATGGGGCCGGGATCATACTAGCGCGTTTCTTAGGCGGCACATTTAATTCAGAGGGGCTATTGGTACCTATTTCCAAGAAATATATATATAAAATGGGAGGGGAGTAGCATTTCGCAGCGCGTGGTATTCACTGTGGTAGCTGAATGGTTTTGTCCCTCCCTTTGACGGCTGGCGCTTTGACTAGCCCATTCTCCAAGAAGCATGAGTTAACCACATTAATCATACGGCTCACAAAAATCAAGGAATCTAGATCGTTGGGATCCTTATAAATCCTTCTTCATTTTATTATTTCCCATTTTACCACTTTCTAAGAGTCTTTGCAGCAATACTCTGGCGAAAGCTTGTTCCGTTTTTCTCTTTCCTACAAGTTTCGAGTCTTCTCCTCAAGGGTTTTCTACCCAGCGTCCGCCTTTACTGTTTCAAAGTTTCTTTACTGGTGAGTTCTTCATTCCCAGTGCACAATTTCAAGCATTCGTCATCTGAAGGTAAACCTCTTGGTCTCTGTATATGCGAGACTTTTCTATTTTTAGTTTCTCATTGTGGGTTTGAAAATTTTGTTTTTGCACCTTGTTTTTCTTTTGTTGAGTCTGACCCACCTTTAAAACAAAATAAAAAATGAGAAGAGTTGGGGGAACAGGTTCACAGGAAATGTTAGCAATGGCGGTTCCCGTCAGAGGTTTCTGCCCCATCTCTTTATCGGTTTTTAGTTCCCGCTTCTTTAGGGAGCATATTAAGAGGAGAAATAGGAAAAACAGTGGCATAATCTATTTGAGTGATTCTGACAACGAAGAAGATAAACATCAGACTTACATGACTCATCTGTCATCCGAGGAGGAGGCATCTTTGGTAGAGTTTCGGAGCAAACGAGACAGGGATCTGAGGAGAGAAGAGGCGTCCGGCTCTTCTTCTGGTCACTAGGACCTTGGCTTAATCGTTAGAGTAGCGTTTAGGGAACATAGGGAAGAATTGGGTTTTTCTGCAGAGGAGGTTGCCCAAGTAGAGGAGTGGGTTGACCAGGTTAACAAGGTTTCAGGTTACCACGTCGATCCTGATCCAAACCCCAAGTCATGGGAGAGCAGTGAGGTCGCCACCGAAATTAGAAGGGTTGATTTAGCCAGGGCTTCGGAAAAATTCAGGCTACCAGAAGGGGTCCAATTGGTGCATCCTACATCATCTTGCCGACCTTGCAGCCCTCCTCTGGGCCAGACGGCCATATGCTACGATGCCCTTTCTTGCAGGATGAGGCTTCCCCTGCACCCCTTCTTCAGGGCGTTACTTAGGAGCTACAACCTGTGCCCCTACCAGCTGGCCCCCAATTTCTGGACACAGGCTGTGGGCACTTGGTTGGTGTGGCAAGAGGTCAACCCTGATCATCCCATCTCACTGTACATCATTCGCACTCTCTATACTTTGAAGAAATCAGTTAGAAGGGAGAGAGACGTGAGGTCGGACGTCAAGGATTGGTACTACTTGTCTCCCAGGGGCTCCTATCCTCCCGTTATCACCGGTCACCCCACCTCAATAAAGAACTGGAGGAACCAGTGGTTCTGGGTCACTAGGGAGTAGCAAAGTTCTCCTGTGGATCCCAGTCCCGAAATTACAGTTCCCCGAACTCTTTCCCTAACTAGTGAGTCTTGCACTTGTTTTAGAGTCTTTAAGTGTCACGTGTCGTCTGCTCTGCTAATTCTCACTTACTTTTCTTGGATGTTTACTAACATGTCACCGGTACATGGCAGGAGACACTTTTGCTCGCCTCCTCCCCGACGCAGACCTAGAGGCCGTGAGACGTTTGTTTGCATACAAGGGGAGTTTCCAAGGGGTCATTCAGCAAAACAAGCTGTTTGTTAAACATGGTCTTATGCGAGCCATGGGTACGTTCGTTTCCCTACTACTGCTTTATCTTACACTTTTTCTGCTCGTAGCCTCATTTTTTTTGCTAGGTTCCAAGGAATTTCCAAAGATCTTTTTAAAGGGTCTTATGGCTAAGAAGATCCCTCCTGCTCTGCGCCATGGCAGTGAGATTGAAAGAAATCAGAAAGCGGTCCTGGCCAACCTACAAGTTGGGGTGGCGAAGGAAGCGTCTGAGAAGTCTACTGCCCAACTTCAGGGCCCTCTTCCAGCTCTTCTGCCACCTCCCACTCTACTGCCAGTGGGTCCTCAACGGCCCAACATTGAGGGAGAGGCAGATCCTGAGAGAGGCATTGCCAAGGGGAAGGGGAAGAGGTCGGACAGAGGCGGATCTAAGAGGGGCAAGGAGACTAAGGATGTTTCAGTGCCACCTTCATTGTCCGAGAACATATAGGAGCAAGCACCTGAGGACGAGCTCGCCCCCTTAAAGAGGCTCAGAAGAGGTAAAGGCAAGGAGTCCACTTCCGCACCTCCGCCACCAATGATCGAGGAATTGGAGGACGAGCCACCTGTGCCCATCTCAGGCTTGGCTTATGAAGTGACACCAGAGGGGGCGGAAGAGCTCAAGCATATTAAAACCAGCATCCTCCCCAGAGACGTCACTTTCAACCCTTCATTGTTTGATTCCCCCAGTTCTCCTCCAGCCCGGGCTGCATTTATCACTGAACAATTTTGGACGGAGGGTTGGTCTGACTTCTCCTCAAGCACCAGTCCATCCCGGAAGCTGCTCCCCGCCAAGGCCATGAATGTCAGGGCACTGGCCCTCATTGACGAGGTGGAATCGTCCGTGGAGGAGGCGCTGAGGGACAAGAAGAATGCCGAGACTGCGCTCCGGCATGCTGACAATATGCTCAAGGAGATCAATGACCTCAAGGCCCAGCTGCTCATAGCTCGTAAATCTTCCTCAGAAGAGAGGGCTAATGCGAAGCGCCTCCAGGAGGATAATGACAAACTGAAGCATGACCTCCAGGCCTCTGAGTCAGACGTGGCGGTCTTGTGCAAGAAATTGGATGATTCCAACCGTGCACAGTCTATCGCCTTTGAGGCCCTGGCCGCCGCTAATGCAGCCAAGTTGAAGCTAGAAGCTGAGGTGGCAGTGGTAAATGAAAAACTGGGGAGGGAGTTGGAGGCTAAGGCAAAAGCAGAAGAGGACCTTACCTCGCTGGAAAAGCACATGCAAACGAGGATCACTGAAGTCCTGGAGCAGACTGTCGCGACACGGGTGGAGAATGCTTTAAACACTAGAGTGTCGGAAGCTGTCCAGAACTTCAAGGACACCTTTGAAGAGACCCCTGAGTACGAGGCTATGCAGCAGATTTTTGGGAACTTAGGGGCCAGGATGGCCTTGGGGGACGTGAAGGAAGTTTTTTCAATTTTGGACCTGTCCTCCATTGAAGCATTCTACCCCGAGCCTCAAGATACTCCTGCAGATCCTTTAGGTGCATCCAGCAAGGGCTCTCCAGAAGGCGTTCCTCTACAATGATCATCTTTCATCTTTGCCTTGTTGTTAGTTAGTTAGTGTGTTTGTTTTTGTTTTCTTCTTTTGTTTTTTTGTTTTTTTTTTGTAAGTGCCCCGGCACCTGATATTGTAAATGTAACATTTATTTGATTTGTAAATGCCTCATTTTTATGAATGGAATAGTTTATTCATATTTCGGCGCTACAACGTTTCTAACTGCTTAAGCATGAGTATTTCCAAGTGCGAATGCTTCGTAATTGTGTGATGATATGTGGGAAATTGTAAATGTCTGTAAATGTCTAGTCCCTCAGATCTAACTAGCTTAAAGCGTTCACGTTTGCTGGTTAGATCTAATTTTGACCAACTTTTGAGCAGTTTTACCTTATATTCAGTAACACCTATACTTACAACTTTGCATGAACTTCTGTTAATGGCGTGAATACTTTCAATCCATACGCCGTGGTCATGGTGTAAATTCGCAAGATTCATTCGTTTTTAACGAAGTGCGCATGTGTTTTTGCAACAAAAATAATATAGGGACTTTTACGCTTGATTACACAGTATTTAGTACACATATGTCTTGCGAATTCTTTGTCTAAGTGTATGTATGAAAGTATCAACAACTTTGCGGAAACGTTTAATATTTCGCACGAGAGAGCGCTCCGTATGTACGAACTAACTTAACGCTTTAAGAACTTTGGTTTATATGACAATGTCTGAGGCATTTATGCTTACCAGCTGGATTTGATTTTGACAATTATTTGAACGTTTCTCAAATCAACTTTTGTAGGACCTATGCAAGCGAGTTTGTATGGATTTCTTTTTATGGTGCCAACACACTCAATTTTTTACGCAGTGATCGTCGTGTGGGCTTTATAAGAGTCCCTTGTTTTCAAAATTTTTTTATGCATAGCGTGGACGTATGGTGTCATGACCAAAATAATTTTGGAACTTGCATTTATCCATTGTGTTTGTCTAATATAGAAATTGGCGTAATTTTCAACGCAGCTCACCCATGATTTTATGAAATCATATGATAATGTTGCAATCATAGAGGAGGAATTTAGTTTTATTGAAAATAACGGTGAAGGTGGTCCGTGTTCCTGTTTCTTTGATGATTGTCAATCCTTTCTTTAGTCGAATTTTTCCATGGAGCTCTCCTATCAGCTCGGTTGAATTTCGGGCCACCGGTTTTTTGGGTTCTCCCTGTGTCGGGGGAGAAGTCACTTCCTCTTCTCCCTTGCACCTTCTGGTCAGCTAACATGTGGATTTCCCTGCAATCCTCTGTTGCGTGACCGTAATATCTGTGGTAGGCGCAGTAATCCCCAATCATGGGCTGTTTCCCGTTTCGGCCACTTTCCATCCTTCCTTGAGAAGTGGGGGGATTTTGGGGAAGAGTATTGGAATGCAAGTGAGGGATAGCATCTGTGATTTCTGCTGCAAAGCTAGATCCTGTTCCTGGAAACGGCGCGGTACACCACCTCGGCTACCGCCAACCTTATCCTTGTTTCCTCCTTTCTTGAGGTTTGCTTCACTGGAATATCCAAGGTTGTATCTCCCTTGAGGGTGATTATCTCTGGCCCTAACCATTTCTTCTGATACAATCTCCTCCTTCATCAGGTCTACCAGGGCGTTGTAATCCCTTGGTTTCCTGCTCCGGACATCCCTCCAGAACATGCTGGTCATATCTAGCCCTCCTTTTAAAGCGGAAAACATCTCCGCTTCTGTGATATTTTCACAGATGTGCATCTCTTCAGTAAACCTAGCTAGGTAACTTTTCAGAGACTCGTCCCTTCCTTGTCTCAGATCCTGAAGGCGTTGGAGCGGGAGCTGGCCAGGCCTGGACGAAACAAAGCCATTTTTAAAAGCCGTTTTCATATCTCTCCAACTGTGGATGCTGCCAGAAGGGAGTTTTTTATACCTTCATATGACACTTCCCTCAAGGGTTAAAGCAAAGGCTTTACATTTCAGTGCCGGGGTGGCTCCGGCTATTTCCATGCTAGCGCGGTAATTTAACAGGTGATCATCAGGATCACCTCGGCCAGAGTATTTTGCTATTTCTGGCATCTCGAAGTCATGAGGTACGGGGCATCTACAGAGGCCCTCTGTGAAGGGACTTACTTCCTCTACGTCATCCAACTCGTAAGAGGGCAGTTCACTGTTTTCATCGTGACCGGAATACATTGGATCATGGTATTGGTCGTAGAGCGGCGGAGCATACTCTTGCCTTTGTGGTGGCAAAACACGGCCGTAGTTTGGCCTTTTGTGGGTTGGTAGCTCGTTGCGAGATTTTGTTCGAACTGCTTCGGCTCTTCTTTCCTGCCTATTCCTAGGCTCATGTGCTGATGCCAACCTTTCTGCTCCCGTACCATGTTGGTCCCTATACATTTGACCCTGTGACAAGGCTTCTTCAGTGCGTCGCTCCCGCCTATTTCTAGGCTCCGCGGCATTGTGCCCACCTGGGTCCGTTTGCCCCCGTCGTTGGCCCCTGAATAACCCTCCTATTCGGCTGAAGACACTGCCGAATTTTGCAGGAGAAGCCTCCCTGTGTCTAGCTGGGAGTGAGTTTTGTTCTTCATGTGCTTCATGCTCCGGTCTTCCTCGTAGAAGGGCTCGGATTCCACCTCGGCATATGCCTGTGGATCTTGATAATAATACGAGGCAGTGGCCGCCTCGGATGGTGAATAATGTGGCTATGGGTATTGCTGAGGCATCACGGGTTCGTTCATAACATAACCTCGGCCATAAAGGCATTCATTGCAGCAGTCTGTTCTATCTGCTGCCTCTGCATCTCCAGCATTTGGGCCGCCATGCGAGTCATGTCTCGCATCATGCTGCAGTTACGGTGCCGACGTAGTGGGTTAGGTTGTGCCGCCCCCTCATTGGTGTTCTCATGTGGTTCTTGAGGAGCCTCCCCCTCACCGTGCTGGTCATTTCTTCCCCTACGGGGGTTAACATCTTCATCGCTTTCATTCATGTTTCAGAGGAATTTTTGGTCTTAGTTCACCTTTCAAGGATAGATAGACTTTTATCTCATTGTTCCAAGCCTTTTTCAAGGTTGTTAAACTTATATTTCAAAGTTTTAAGCCTTTTTTCAAGGTTGTTAAACTTATGTTTCAAAGTTTTAAGTCTTTTTCAGGGTTAACGAACTTGTCTTTCAAAGTTTTTTAGTCTTTTTCAAGGCTAACCAGCTTATCCTTCAAAGCTCTTACCTTTTTCAAGGCCAACCAGATTATCTTTCAAAGCTCCTTCCTTTTTCAAGGCCAACCAGCTTATCTTTCAAAGCTCTTGCCTTTTTCAAGGCCAACCAACTTATCTTTCAAAGCTCTTACCTTTTTCAAGGCCAACCAGCTTATCTTTCAAAGTTCTTGCCTTTTTCAAGGCCAACCAGCTTATCTTTCAAAGCTCTTTGCAGTTATCCGCTCTTTCGTAAGAGGTTATTCGTCCTTTTTCAGGACTACCTTTCTATGTGTGGCTTTTTACCATGTGTTTTCATGGTTAGCAGTATGGTTTCCCACAGATGACTCCAAAATGTTGACCACAAAATCCGGCTGGACCTTGGACCAACACGTCTCATCTCCTCCCTCTTGAACACGTGGTTCTCCTGCGCACTGTGACAAACAATCAGTTTGCAAAGGAAGCCGAGGTGGCTCCCGTTTGCACTCCGATGCCAAAGTCAGTACTCATTTTTAGGTAAATATGTGTTGGGTGCGGGAGATATAAATGTGTAGAAGAGAGAAAAGGGAGTGAGAGAAATGTATATTGATAAAGGTATTAAATTGCTAACCTCTAACTTGGAGACAATCGTGCTTCATTTATAGAGGAACTTCTTGTCTCGGATCAAGACACGTGGCATACTTTACACTTGTCATCACCCTAGCTCATGGAGGTGACAACCTTGCTTTTCAACCGTAATCATTGCTACATTTCGTAGGGGATGGGCGCCTGTTACGTCTTGGTAAAGGCAGTGTCCCATCACTGACTCCATCTCTCTTCTGGTCAACGCCATAAAGCGCCTTGGCTGAGTATAAATCACATTGGCTAGGCGTTAACCAGGTCGGCTAAAGAGGTTTGCTTGACGTACCACCTCGGCATTCATCCCAAGGTGATATTTTAGGCCTTAGCTGTGGGTCAAGGTCCGTTGGGCCACTATTGGGCCTTCGCTGGTGGATCACTGTACCTTTATTATGGCCCGGATTCAACATAACCAATTGTAATGATATGTTCAACAAGGCAGTAAACCCTTCCATCAACTTCTGGACCGATCGAATAAAATTTTAAGTAAATGGATCTTCCTTGGGCAAATTTTAAATTTTCTCCTTTTAATAAATCATTAAATTTTTCAATTTATTTCAGATCTTTTCCAGGGTAGATAAGATCTAAAAATCCATAATCCGCTGCCATTTTTATCATACTAGGATCACCTCCTTGGGTAACAATCAATCGTGGATATATATGTTATCCAAAAGAAATGTAATAACAATCACATTCCTGAGGCTCATATATAATTTTTGCAAAATTTTTATATTCGTCTTCTTTTGGTAAAAAAGGAGAATCATCTTCCTCCTCAGCACGAATTTTGATTATTTTTGTATTTTCATCATTGGAATTAATTGTTAATCTTCTCGGAATTGGTTTCATTTATGATCACCTTTTTTGGGCTTGATTCATCTCATTTTATGTTTCGTCCATCACTACTTTCAGAAGATGTACCTGTTTGTACTTTTGATATAACCTGTTTGGTATCAACCTGTTTGGTAATCGATTCAAACTGAGATACAATCTCAATTATGTTATCGTTCAATTCCATGGTATAATTGTAATGAGAAATTGAGATCCATCAACTACCTGAAACTTTCTTGGAGAGTCTCTCCAAGTTGCTCAATTCAAAGTTTTATATTTTCAGATTCCTCAACGAGGGAGTTCATTCGTTCTTTGGTGTCTATTAGGAATTTTTTGATATTATTCATCTACAAATTCAATATTCTTGCTTAAAAAATCTGTAAGAAAATTATTGACACCTTTAATATGGACTATATCAAAATTAAAAAATGTCAAATAGGCTTGCCATCTATGAAGTCTCATGTATTTAGGTTCAGGTAGTAATTTTTTTTTACTAATCCTGCAACTTGAGAATTATCAGTTTCAACAGTAAATTTTTTAGATAATAAAAATAATGAGAACTTTTTTATTCCTCTGATAATTACTAGTAATTCTTTTTCATAAGTGGTATAATTTATTTCTGTTTGCTTAAATGTTCCACTAGATTATCTATATATTTAATTCAAATCTGTTTTTAATATTACTGCCTAATATTTATCTGAGGCATCACTATTAATAATTAGATTATCCTTTTCATATTGTAATCTTAATTTTGGTAAATTTTTGCATTCTTCTTTAAGTGATTTAACAATTTCTGTGTGTTCATTATTTTATCCTTTAGTATTTATTTTTCTGAGTAAAATCTATATTTTATGTCTCTTCTTCAAAAGATTTTCAGTAAATCCTTCTGCATAATTTAAACATCCTAAGAACTTTGTACTTGTTCTTTTTATGCTAATTTATCTGGAAATTTTTATATCTTTTTAGATATATGGTTTGTAATTTTATTCTTTTTTTTATCTATTGATAATCCAAGAAAGTCAATTTCTTATTTTTCTATTATAGTTTTTTTTTTTTTTTTGAAAGAACAATTCCTTCTTTTTGTATTCATTTATGAATTTCATTAAATGGTTTCTATGTTCTTCTTTATTATTAGAACATATCAATATATCATCAACATAGACAATTAAAAATTCATTAAATTTGCTAAATATGTTGTCCATCTTTATTTGATATATGTGTGGTGCATTTTTTAAACCAAATGACATAACCATCCATTCGTACTTACCTTGAGGTTTACTAAATGCTATATATTGAATACTATCTTTTTCATTTTCACTTGTCAAAATCCTGATTTACAATTAAATTTAGAATATTATTATTTTCCTTTTGCAAGGTTTATTAATACTTCTTTATTTGGTAAAAAGTATCCATCAAATTTGGTATGTTTGTTTAATTCTTTATAATTTATCACCATTATGGTTTTTTCTCTTATTTGTTTAGAATGTTTCATTACCATAAAGGTTGGACTACTATGAGGTTCATTACTAGACCTAATGTGTTTTTGATCAATCAATTCTTTTATTTGGGTTTTGAATTCTTGTGAATATTGTATAGTATACATCATTGGTCTTACTCTTATGATGACATTTTCTGTTAATTTTATTTTGGCTCTGGGGTGATTTTTTTCCAGAATAATAATTAATTTTCTCCAATTTTTTCCCCCAATTGTTCAATGACATTTTCTATAGTTGTTTCTACTCCTGTCTTTAGGACTTTTTTATATCTTATACTTTTATTTTTTATTTCATTTTGTGTAATTGGTTTTCTCTCTCATCTATCACGATGGTGGGCTGACTGGACTCTGTAAGGTTTAAATTCTCTTGGTATTTTTAATAAATGGGCACAAGGTATTTGTAACATTATCATGTAATTATTTTGTTTGTAATATTGAAATTGTTGGACAAAGTCATTTCCTAATAATATATCACATTCTAATTTATCATAATTATACATTTTGTTTATTATAATTTGTTTTCTTCCAAGCATTATATCAACTTTATCAGCACTATTAATTATATGAGTACCTTCTCCTGTTACTCTTGTTATTTTTATCTTATTATTAGTATTCTATGATTTAATTAAGAAAGGTTTAATTATTGATATATCACTTCATGTATCAATTAATGCACTTGTATATAACAGCCAATGGAAAGCTTATTTGATTATTCATTTATTCAACTTCTCTACATAATATGGTTTGACCATTATGGGTTATGTATAATTCTTCTCGTTTTATACTATAGTCTTCTAATCCATTTAGGAAACTCATTCCTAATAATATATGAGGGTTTATCATACTGTTATCTATATGACATGGCACTAAGAGATTAATCCCTCATATCTTTATTGGTACTTTTACTTCAAGTTCAGTAGTATGTAATTGTCCATCAAAATTCACATATCTATATGGATTAGTTCTATGAGATATTAATAATTTATTCCTATTTGAGGCTATATGACATTCACTAGCTCCTATATCAATTAATATATTTGATCATTTCACATGTTCTTTTCCGTTGAAATGTTCAATTTCTACTTTCATATTTCCAGCATTTCTGTGAAGTTTTATCTCTTTATATTACTAGTTTCCCTTAACTGTTTTTTATTAGGTAAACTTGTTGATCTTCTAATTATTTTTTTATTTTCAAATGTTATTTTATTATTAGGATATTCTTCATCTCTTAATTCTATTAATACAGGTTTATTTTTTGTTATAGTAAGTACATAGTCTTATGGGATTAAATTTATTTGTTTATTTGGTTCCACAATTTTACTAATATTTTTGCATTCTTTATGAACTTCATTATATGGTTTTTTAGAGGAAATATTTCCATGATTAGAATTAGAAAATGTGTATAACACTCTATATTCTATAGTCATGATTTGATCTCCTGCTTATATTAAATCATTTCTATGTAACTTGAAATGTAGTTATAAAATTTCATTAAAGTTTCTATCTTTCAATGAGATATAATAATTTGGATAACATGTAAATATTAGTTTCTGATCTGCTATATTTCCTTCTATTGTTCCTAAATAACTATCTTTCAAATTTATTAATCTTTCATAATCTAAACTCACAGTCAAAGTTGAATCTATTCCTTTCCTAAATAAGGATTTAAACATTATTTGTATTCCCGTAAGATAAACATATTGAATATTTTCACTTTTTTTTTTATTAATTTTTGTTAATAATTCTGTAATTGTATTTTTTTGTTAAAAGGTTCAATTTATGGGTTCTTTGAGTTGTTCTGATATCTATTGCTTTTTCAGTCTTATGATATTCATTTGTTGCTATCCTTTCTCTTCTCCATATCTTGTCCAATATTTTCTATTTCCCTATTTTCAAATATAAAGATAATTTTTGTATTTTCTTAAACTTATTATTATCAAAAATTACTTTTAATCCATAACCATCTATTCCTTCATATTCTTGTTTATCTATATTATTCTTGTTTTCTATTTCTCTATTCAGATTCATTACTTTATAAATCCGTTTCACTTACATATATTTCGTGATCATAATATTCTTCAATATCAGATATTTCACTTAATTTGCTTTCTATTTCTAGATATTTTTTTGCAATATTTTGACTTTTTCTAGATATTTTTTTGCAAACATTGGCTTTTATCATTTTTATAAGGTTTATTTTTCTGTTTTTTATTTGGATTATATTTTCTTTTATAATACATTCTCCTAGGTTTTATATATCTTTTCTTAAAGTTTCTAATTTTTTTTTGAACTTTTTATTTTTATATTTTCTCTTGGTACTTCTTCTCTCAAGATTACATCCCCATTGTATAGGTTTGTTCATATTTTCACAACATATTCTAGTTATTTTTCCAGATTTTTTTAATAATTGTCTTTGTTGACATATGTATGCAAGTCTTTCAAATAGAAATTTTATTCTTAATCATAAAGTTCTAGGTGTTTCAGGGTTATCTCCAACAAAATTTTCAAATTCTATTTTAAAATATATTCACCATGAATCGGATAATTTGTTATAATACATTTCTTTGTATATTTCTTGATTTTCATTACTATAAAACTGAACATAATAGTAATTTTTAAATTTACATGTATATTCTTTGATTTTACACATATCACATATTGTTAAATTTATCAATTTCATTCTAGCATTATCTTTTTCTACTCTTGCTTCTCCTTTAACATTTCTTATCCAATTTTCTCCTAAAAATTCATCCGCAATATATTCTACTAACATTTCTATGCCTTCTCTATCTGATTTTATTTTTCTGTTTGTACATTTCTTCTTATTAATGTTGTTGTATCACTATCTATTCATTCTCACCAATTCATAACATTTCCTTCAAAAGATGCTGTTAAGAAATCTATTTTTCTTTCAGTATTTTCCCATGTGTCATCTTTATTGTATAAAAATAATAATAATATCATTGAATCTGCCAAAGTTAATAAAGCTTTATTAGTATCTATTTTACAATCCAAATCTAGTTTTGTTCCTCTATGATTAATAGGTTTATTATAATTATCATTTGGTTTAAATTTATCTCTGTATTTATTTCCTTTAAGTGGTTGTCTATCCCTAATTCTATCATAATATTGTTTATGTGATTTAAATATAAAGGTGCATAACTTTCATCTGGACTGGTAATTCTTGTTTGGAAGTTCCTATTGGAGCTGGGCTAGGTGCTCCTCCAATATTCATTAAAACTTGGTATTCATTTAAATTTTCTAGGCTTAATTAGTCAAAATTTTCTATAAGCAAGTATAATTCTTCATTCATCTTTGTCTTGTTTTTCTTCAGTTTATTTTCGACTTTTAGTTTTCCTAAAGTTTTTTCTATGAATTTTTGTAACTCTAGTTCTTCTAGTATCTTTGGTAATATGTTTTTTCTATATTCATCATCCATACTTGATAGAGCGCGTAATTGCTATTTAATTCGTGATATTTCCTCCTACTCCATTGATTTTAAATGCATAAATTGTGGATATTAATGATATTTTATGTTTTGTGGATTAGGTGGAGAATTTAGATTAAATTCGATTCAATATCACAAATTGGAAAGGAGAAGTTTGGAACTCAAAAGTATACAAATAGATAAGGACTTTGCATAAGGCGTGAGCACGCCTTATTGATTCTGAAATACAGCAACATCAAAAAAAAATTAATGGGTTGCACTACCTTGGATTAAGCCTAGCAGCCACAAGACTTCTTTGAGAATAAAACAAGAGCTCGAGACAGGAGAAAAGGGGAGGAAATCAGCAAGAGAACAGAAGGGGAAGGCACTTCTTGGGAAAAAAGAGGTCTTGGTCGCAACAGGAAGAAGAAAAAGCAAATCAATCTCAAGAATTCCAGCAAAACACATTTTTTATGCCCTCTCCTCAAGTTTGACTTTTTATTTTTGTTTATTATTTTTTAATTTTTAATTAACAATGTTTATGGAGAACTAATTTATTATTTCAGTTCAAGGATAATTGAAGTTTTGATTTTACAAAAAATTGTGAGATCTAATTAATTTAATTGTTCTTTTATTTGTTTTCTATTTATATATCTTTTGTTTGCATCAAAGTTGTTGTTTTGATTTATTAATACAAAGTGCACATTGTTTTAATTGTCAAAACGATACTTAGCCAATTAGGAATCTAAATCCGTAATTGTTTAGGGTTTCTAATACAAGTGACAAATAACATAGTTGATTATAGACTGATTTTTGACTCATATTATGAAGATATATAACCTAACTTAAATGAATCACACGTATGAATTTGTTGGTTAGAATTGGTCGTCTCTCTAGAAATTAATGCTATTGGTAAATCAAATCTTACGATCGTATCTAGGGTTGTTTATTGATTAGAGAAATAATCAACGAGCATCTCTTGATTAACGATAAAGTAAGGAGAGATATGTTGTTAGATCGTATCAATGACCATAACCAATTTAGAAAATGAGTAAATGACTTTATTTTCACATCCATGATCAATTATGTGAATCAATACTGAGATTATATCTTGGGCTGGATATTTATTTAATTTGATATTTTCATCATTTTAATTTCACAATTGTTTATTTACAATTTGATTTTACATTCTAAATCCAAAACCCCCTTGTTTTTAATTCATTGTTTTAATTTTCTTGAGGAATTAAATCTAACCAATCTCTGTGGATTCGACCTTGCTCACCACTATTACAATTTATTTTTATAAGAGCAAGAAAATATTATTATTTGTTGGATTCGACACCCATCAAAATTTTGGCACCGTTTCCAGGGATTAGTGTCAAATAGATTTAATTTTTCATTTTCATTTCTATTTTATTCATTTTATGCTCAATTGATTCATCATCCAGTGATTTGATCTCCATCATGGATACTAACACTCAACAATTTGGATTCAGAAAAGACACCTCTATGAAAATGGTAAATGAGGCAAATGTATCTTCTCTTGAAAATCAAATAGCGAATCTAACCTCTCTTGTTCAACAAATAGCTGTAGCAAATATGCAACAGGTTAAAGAATGTGGAATTTGTGCTGCCACTAGTCATCCAACTGACATATGTCCTACTCTTCAAGAAGATTCATTTGAGCAAGCTAATGCGGTGGGAAGATTTCCAGACCCACCTCAAACAAAGTATGATCCATATTCAAACCGTTACAACCCAAGATGGAGGGATCATACGAACATCAGTTATCAAACAAGATCACAATTCCAACAGTTCCAGCAATTTCAGCCTAGACAGCATACTCCTCAACCACAACAATTTTCTTCAAGTTCAAGTATGTTTTTAGAAGAAATTGTTAAATCACTTGCAATTAATACACAACAACTTCAACAGGAGACAAGGGCGAGGATTAAGAACTTGGAGAATCAAGAGAGTCAATTGGCATCAACTGTGAGCAGATTGGAATCTCAAGGTAAGTTGTCTTCCCAAACCATTGTTAATCCACTTTTGGGAATTAACAGAAAAAACTTGCCATTGCCCATGGATTCAAATTTTCGAATGGTCATTCAATCCGAGGAGGCATCAACTGATGGATATGAGCTTGAAGAGAATGATAATTTAATCACACAAGAATCACATGGGGAAATGAAAATTAATGAGGAAGAGATCAAATCAAATTTTCTCAACTTCATTGATTGTCCAATAATTGATTTTGTGATTAAGCCATTTGAGGAGGTGCAAGTCTACATTGTTGAGTTTGAATTGGATGGAATAGGCAAGCTCCATGACATTGAAATTGGTAAAGTGCAAGTGTTTTGAACAAATGAAGAGTGGAGAAAAGTCAAAATAAGCAAAATGTGCAAGGCATCAAAAGCTATATTTAGAATGACATGAAGTGCTTACGAGGAGAGTCGAGCTAATGACTTTAAAATAAGCGCTTCCGGGGGGCAACCCGAATTTTTCTTTAATTTTAGCAATCATTTTTTTTATATTTTTTATATTTTTATTTATTTACTATTATTTAATTTTGTGATATCCATAATTTCTGAAGTGAAATTGACCATGTTTTGATTTTTGAGCAGGTATGAATCTTCATTAGAACATGGGCACGCTCTATGAAGAAAGCAATGGATTGAAAGAATTTTGGAATAAGGTGTGTCCACGCCTTATTCAATCTGCTTCTTAGATTTAAAGAAAAGGCTCCTATTTCACACAAAGAGAGAGAGAGAGAGAGAGAGAGATTCAGAAATTGTCACAGCTCATCTCCCTCTCTCAACCATTAACCCTTCTCTCAACCAGCCGCCGCCACCACCTCCTCCTCCTCAACCTTCAATAGCCTACCCAACCACCACCATCTTCTACCTCCACAAACCTCTACCACCGCCTGTTTCGCACTCAACCAATGTCCACCACCCCCTCTCTTTTCCCTCATCTCCTTCACTCACTCGTAGCCTCCATCTTCTCCCAAAGAATCACCGCCAATCCCTTTCTTCCATCTTCATACCACCATTCAGCCCGACTGCCACACCATCACCATTCCTCTCCCTTTCTTCGCCTGCAGTCGTCGACAGTCACGCACCTCTCTCTTTTTCAAGTTCAACAGCCCGTCCCCCTCTCCCTTCTATAACACAAACAACAAGCCCCATTCCATTTTTGCTCCGCAATAAGAAAAAATCAAATTTGGGCATTATGGCAGGATATAAGTACTCACAGCACTCGTGCAGACTTCAAGAAATCTATCCAGCCAACCCTCATTGCAGAATCCCGAACAACTCCAGTTGATTTCCAGTCCCCTACGTGCAAACGAGAGTTTCTTTCAGGGGAGTTCTCTATTCTTTTTATTTATAGTTTTTACTTGTTACATTGAGGACAATGTACGGGTTAAGTGTGGGGGAGGATTTGAATGTACTTTGCTTGGTTTGTGAAATTTGATTCATTTTGAATTTTGATGTGTGCTTTTTCTTAGTTTTTGAAAGTGATTCATTTTATTTGCATCTCAATTTTCATTATATTCCATGTTTGCTCTACTTTTCATGGAAATTTTTGAAAATTCTCTGATATGATCCGGACCAGGCATCGAAGGGTGAAGTCGAGCCATCGACAATATGACAGTGATCTACGTGCAAAATGGAGCAAGTTCCATGTTGGGGTCGAGCCGAGAAGAGGGACGGATCAGGCCAAATCAAGTGATCAAAGTTATTTGTGCAGAAAAGTCATTACGGCCGTAATGAAGATCCTTCACGGCCGTAAAAGCTATTATCACGACTGGAACCAATTCTCGGGGAAAAATGAAGAATTTCGGCAGAACAAGGCTTACGGCCGTAACTTCCAGACTTACGGCCGTAACATCCAAGCCGGAGGCATTTCACGGCCATAATCAATGTGTCACGACCGTAACTATTGGTGCAGTTTTGGACCTGAGAGGCCTTTACGGTCGTAAAGTTATTCTTCACGACCGTAACTGGGTAGCGGCCAGATTTTTGCGGGATTTTTAATTATTTTGTTTCCTTTCTGGTTTTTAAGTTATTTTCCTATTATAGTATTTTAGCTTAATTAAAATTCTATTTTGAGTCGATTAGTGGCTAGGTTATTTTTCTTATTTATATTCCTTTTTCATGATTGTAAAGAACAGTTTGAGTTTATGAATTAAATTGAGAGAGGATTCTTCAAAATTGAAAGGTTGAGTTATTCCCTTTTTCTTGAACTTATCAAAGATCCAATCTTTATGGCGTTCACCCAACAAACTTATCAAGGAATTGACAACTCTTGTGGCGTTCACCTATCTTGGTTCTTCAATCCGCATCGTCATTAATTGCGTAGTGATTGTCGGGTCAAGGTTTTATCGTCGATCTATCTTTAATTCCGTTGTTTATTTCCTCGTGTTCTTGTTTATTTTCTTGTTTGATCTGATTTAAATCTTTCCTAGGTTTTAATTTCGTTATTCCGCGTTGTTCGACGAGATTTCCCGATTGGGATCTCATCATTCTCTCCTTAATTCTAGATTTTGCCAATGCTTGTCCCTTTATGATCTGAATTATTGTGAATTATCGAGATGAATTGAGGCACAATGGGGAATTGCAAGAGTAGTGGGATTTTTGTTTATTGCACTAGATTGATTGCTCTTTATGGTGGATTGAATGAAGGGTGTGTGGAACTTGATGCATATTAACCCCATTTTGTGAACTTTTGAGCCTCTTAAGCATTTACATATAAAATTACGCCATGCTCTATTCCTTTGATTGTGTGATTGTCAAGTGTAGTTGATTTCTTCTAGAACTTGCTCTGTTATGCACGTTGAGATGCCTCTTGGTAATTGAATGCACTAAATAAGTAAGTGCACCTAGGTGAAGCCAAATTTAGATTTCTTAAAATTCCTACCTTGAAATATACCCCTAGAAAGCCACTTTTGAGCCATAGCCTTTTTGTTGAAAATTAACCACAATACAAGTCATGAGAACTCCTATTCTTCGCTAATATTCCATTCTCTTGAACCTTGCATTGAAGCCTTGAAGGAATATATAGGCTTATTCACTTGAGCTTCAATTTATTTTGTTTTGAGACTAAAAGACATTGAGAATCAAAGACCTATGATGTAAGTCTTCTCTTTCTTTTGAGAAGTGGTAATGTGAAAGAAATGTTAGGGATAAAGTGGTCGAGTTGCAAACTATTCCTAATCAAGTCAAACCAAAGTTGATATGATGTAACACCACCCTGATTAACCTAAATCCACTCTTTTTGGCATCTATCCTTGGTCACTAAATTTTGAGTTCAAGACTAGGACTGAGCAATGACCTATATATCATGAATGGATGGGAGCAACACATAAACCGTAATTCGTGAGCTTTTGAGCCTATGAGCTACTTTCACTCTTAATATTAAGCTTTATTCTTTGATGTGTGTTCTACATGGTTAGTTTGTTCTTGGATGTGCTCTCTTGTGCATGCCATTGTAGTTTCTTGACTCAAGTGCAAAATGTTGGAAAGGCATTAGGTGAAATCCAATTTGACCTTCTAAAAGGGCCTACCATGAAACATGTACCAATAGAAGCCTCTTTGAGCCTTAGTCTATCTTTGGAATTTTATTACCATGCTACAAGCCATGGATACCTGTTCTTTCATGCTACCTCTATCTTGAACCCACAAGAGAGGAATTTCACAAGCTTGTATTGGTTGAGAAGTATGAGACGGACTAAGCTTCAGAAAAATGGGTGCTTTTACTTTGTGCTAATCAAGGATTAAGTGATAATGGGGTCAAGAAGAAATCAAGTTGTACAAAAACAAAATTAAAAAAAGTAAAATAATAAAAATAATAATTCGGTTAAGAGAATAAATCCCAAGTGCATAATAATAATCAAGGGCTGAATCGATTGGATACTAGGAAATTGTGGAAAATCACATTGAAAGGTGGAGGAAGAGATTATCGTTTTGAACCAAATCGGCTTGTGAACTCTCCTCTCAACTTAGTCTAAATATTTTCCTTTTATTCTACCTGACCCAAAGCCCCGTTACAACCAAGTAAAGACATTTACTTTGCACTTGTGTTATTGTTAGCTCCGGTTATAACATCTTAGCAATTTGTGGCAATGAATTCTCCATCCAGTGAGCTGAGTGAAAATTCTCACCCTTATACACTTTGTGCGAAGAGAGAAATACTTTGTGAGGTTGTTAACTCCCATTACATATACTTATGAGTGGTTTGAATTGCTTGGTCTATATTTCGTGTCCTCGGGTTGATCGAAATTAACACCCATGTTGTAATTCATTGATAGATATTGAGAGCATAATCACGAGAGTTGAAAGGATATGAACTACACTGGGTTATGGAGTGATTAGATTGAAGTACATGAATTCTAAGTAAGCTCTTGTGAAGAAATTTGTATAATTCCTTTGATGAAAATAGCCAAAAATATGTCATTTTTATCCCACCTTACCCAAGCCCCATTTCAACAAGTGTTAAGACCCTTACTTTGTATTCGAAACCATTGGTAGGTCCGATGTAATATATTAGCACGCCTATGACAAGAAATTTCTATGCCTTGACTTGAGAGTACATATATACTTTACATCCTAAACACTTTGAGGGTGTTGTATGAGCTTAATGTGAGGTGTTAAATCCCACCACATGTGGATTTTTTTGTTGAAGTGACTAGCCTTGTGTTGGATTGTGGATGGATAGGTGGAGATAGAAGAATGAATAATGATGACAACAATTCATTAACTTGAGCTAGTTTATGCTTGAGGACAAGCATTGTCTAAGTGTGGGCGGATTTGATAGGGCGCGTAATTGCTATTTAATTCGTGATATTTCCTCTTACTCCCTTGATTTTAAATGCTTAAATTGTGGATATTAATGATATTTTATGTTTTGTGGATTAGATGGAGAATTGAGATTAAATTCGACTCAATATCACAAATTGGAAGGGAGAAGTTTGGAACTCAAAAGTACACAATCAGAGAAAGACTTTGCATAAGGCGTGGGTACGCCTTATTGCTTCTGAAAGACAGCAACATAAAAAAAAATTAATGGGCTGCACTACCTTGGATTAAGCCCAGCAACCACAAGACTTCTTTGGGAATAAAACAAGGGCTCGACACAGGAGAAAAGGGGAGGAAATCAGCAAGAGAATAGAAGGGGGGAGGCACTTCTTGGGAAAAAAGAGGTCTCGGCCGCAACAGGAAGAAGAAAAAGCAAATCAACCTCAAAAATTCTAGCAAAACACATATTTTTATGCCCTCTCCTCAGGTTTGACTTTTTATTTTTGTTTATTATTTTTTAGTTTTTAATTAACAATGTTTATGGAGAACTAATTTATTATTCCATTTCAAGGATAATTGAAGTTTTGATTCTACAAAAGTTGTGGGATCTAATTAATTTAATTGTTCTTTTATTTTTTTTTTCTATTTATATATCTTTTGTTTGCATCAAAGTTGTTGTTTTGATTTATTAATACAAAGTGCACGCTGTTTTAATTGTCAAAACGATACTTAGCTAATTAGGAATCTAAATCCGTAATTGTTTAGGTTTTCTAATACAAGTGGCAAATAATATAGTTGATTATAGACTGATTTTTGACTCATGTTACGAAGATATATAACATAACTTAAATGAATCACACGTGTGGATTTGTTGGTTAGAATTGGTCGTCTCTCTAGAAATTAATGCTATTGGTAAACTAAATCTTACGATCGTATCTAGTGTTATTTATTGATTAGGGAAATAATCAACGAGCGTCTCTTGATTAACGATAAATTAAGGAGAGATAGGTTGTTAGATCGTATCAATCACCATAACCAATTTAGAAAATGAGTAAATGATTTTATTTTCGCATCCATGATCAATTCTGTGAATCAATATTGAGATTATACCTTTGGCTGAATATTTATTTAATTTGATATTTTCATCATTTTAATTTCGCAATTGTTTATTTACAATTTGATTTTACATTCTAAATCCAAAACCCCCCTTGTTTTTAATTAATTGTTTTAATTTTCTTGAGAAATTAAATCTAATCAATCTCTATGGATTCGACCTTACTCACCACTATTACAATTTATTTTTATAAGAGGGAGAAAATATTATTATTTGTTGGATTCGACACCCATCAAATTTTTGGTACTTCATGCTTCTATTACAATTTTTCCTTATTCAATGTGTTTCTTTCCTATTCTAGACATTTATTTTTCTATAAGTTTTTTTGTCTATCTTCTTATCCTTATTTTTATTATTTTCTTTTAACTTTCTAATATCAAGTTTTAGTATATTTATATCATTTCTTGCTTCTTGTAATTCATTTTTTTACTTCTTGAACATCACTTATTAATGATTTTATTAATATTTTCATATCTTCAATATATTCACATATCAACATTTTATATTCTTGATTTAGTAGTCTGGGTTTTTTGTACCTTAAATAATTTATCATATATATCATCTATTTTTGTTTCTAATTTTTTTGATTCTTTCTTCTTTTGATATGATTCTTTCATTAACATTATTTCTTATTTTTTCATTTACCTTTTCTATTTTTTATATAATTATTCCAATTTTATCTTGATTAATTAATGCTCCTGATTTTCTTTGAAATTCTTTTAAAACTCTTCATCTATGTTTTTAACATCTCTTATCATATCTTTTAATTATTTGAATTGTATTGTTAATTTGTTTAGGATATTTTGTAATTTTTCTTTGACATTCTTATCTTGTATATTTATATGTTGTAATTCTTCAATGGCCATTTTATCTTGTGGATTTATATTTTTATATGTTTGCCATAGAAAGACACTTATCCAATTTAATTGCATATTAAGAAATCCATCGGATTCTCCCCGTGAACTTAATGGTTGAAACATGGTTGTATTTGCTCCTTTTAGATAAGATCCTATTGGAAGGTTAAGATTTTCTATTATTCATTTTTCAAATTTTATCTCTGAAAATTCTGCCATTAATTTCTGCCTTTGATATGTTCAATTTTTATAATAAGTTCTATTTCATATTTATTTCTTTATATATCATTATATTGTATTCACAAAATTCTTTAATTGATCTTAGCATTAATTTTCTTTGTTGTGTTCTATAATATTTTGTGTAGTCTCCTATTTTTCTCGTTTTATCACGTTTTCTTTATTAGTTATTTCTTTATTTTCTAGAATCATTTGAATTTAGGCAATTGTTTTAAAATTTTATTATAATATTCTCTCTTTTTCTCTAGTGATTTTAATCTTAGGGTTTCTTGTCTTCTTATATTTCTTTCTTTTCTTATCTGATCCATTAAATATCTTCATTTTTCAATTAATAAATCTAATTTTTCACTTGTTTCCATGTCTAGATATTTAACTCACTTGGGTCAGCTCTATGGTAATCATTTTCTATAGTCTTTATATAATTCTTCTGATATGTCTTTGTGTAATAAATTTTAATATTTCGTTTACTATAAAATTTTCTTTTATGATATTAAAATTTATTAGATCATATATATCTCTTCTTATATCTTTATCTAAATCTTTTAATGGTGGCTATATTACCACTACAAAACTTATTTTGTACACCACATTTTTAAAAATAGTCCTTATTTACAAATATAGACATTGATAAAATGACATAAACAACCTTTAAAATTTATCTGACCAATTTTTTTTTAGAAAATCTCTTCCTAATTTCTAGCTACACTACAACCTTTCTACTCCTCCTCCTCAAGTGTCATCATCTAGACATTGATAAAATGACATAAACAATCTTTTAAATTTATCTAACCAATTGTTTTTTAGAAAATCTCTTCCTAATTTCTACCTACACCACAACCTTTCTCCTCCTCCTCAAGTGTGGCGCCCCGAGTTCTAAATACTCAAAACGCCACTTCATCGTCTTAAAAACTCAATTTCACAAGAATATTCATTTAGCGGAAAATAACTGAAATTTTAAATATTATTCCAATCATTCATAAGATTAAAATTCAAATCCTCCATAGTCGGTAAAATAAAATTTTGACTTAAAATAAACAGAAATTTTAATATTTAAAATAACATTTAATTATTTCTTTGCCACTTGTGTCCATCACTCGCCACCGCTTCCGAAGTCTGCAAAAATTGTTAATAACGGGGTGAGTATTTCTAAGAAATACTCAACAAACTCATAACCGAATAATTCACTTAATCCATAAATTTGCACATAAACATGTAATCATGCTAACATATTTCTCTCATAACATCATAACATATCACATATTCACATAAGTGCGGAAAGTAGCCTTGTCTTGTCTTAATTCAACATGCAATTATGCATGGAAGTTATAGCGCATATAACATTTCTTCTTCATACACCATTTTCGGGAGAGCATTTGCCCGTCTTACCCCTCATGGTTAATCACATGAACATAACATCATATATGATTTACATAATTCCAGATTCACATGCAAATCATAACTAAATAAATTATAGAGTATGAGTCTACCTCAAAGCTTAACGAGTATATGTATCGAGCGGGAAAAACTTCAAGTCTCTAATCGTCCGTTCGCGTCGTCTAGCCAAAGAAAATAAATTTAAATTAGAAATTTTGGAAAATTTAGTATTTAAAAATAAAATAAAAGATTTGGGTCTAATTTGACAATTTAACATAATTAAATTTTTAAAAAGGTTTAGGGCTTAATTAAATTTAAGAAACAAAAAGGGTTGTCTTAAATATTTTAAAATTGTAGTGGCTAAAATAATTGTATTTGAAGCTTGGGGACTGAAGATAACTATTTAAAATAAGGGGGGTTGCACTTAAAACACTTTTGAAAAATAAGGGACTAAAGGGGCAATTTTGCAAAAATCAAAACTTTAATAAAAAAAATCACTCCTCTCTCTCTCTCTTCATTTCGCAACCGAGAGAGAGAGGTGGGGGCGACGTGCGATGGGCGACTCCACGTCGCCCATCTCCGATCTGGCGCCGCTGCAGGCGCTTACCCCGGTGATTGGCCGGCGGTGTCACCGCCTTCACGTGGCGGTGATGATGTAGGTGGAGAGGTGGAGAATAGAAGGAGAATTGGGTGGAAATTGTGGTTCGAGACCTCGGCTGGCGGCTAAAAATTGGAGTTTCATTTTCTTATCAATGCCCAGTCGAGGTAAGTATCAGTTCTCTTGGCTTGTTTTTCTTGGTTCTTGTGGTGTTTGGGTGTTGATGGGTGTGTCCTTGTGGAAATTTAGAGATGGCAGTGGCAATTGACGGTTGTGGACAACGTGTGGTGGCGTTTTGGTGGAGTCGGATGATTGCAGACTATAGGAGTGAAACGGGTTTCGATCTGTGTGTTTTTCTTGCAGATTGTTTGTGAGGACGGTTGAGGTGGCTTCGGTGTGACGACCCGAATTCTCGACCATTCGAGTGCCACTAAAAGTGACTCATATCATATTATCGAGACTTAAATAGTAATGTAAAATTATTCAAAAGAATAATTAGAATCCCATAATTTTATTTGTGAATAAAAATAGAACATAATTTTCTTACATAAAGTTCAACATAATTATCTCATCAATCTTAACCACTTTTGCCACTTCCATGTTGACCGCCTCGAACCTTCAATTATCTGAAAATGGTAAATATCGTGGAGTGAGATTTATAAAATCCCAGTAAGTATACCAAGCATAAATTTTCTTTTGAAAGCATATGGATCATTTTCATCATAACATAGGATAGGATCGAAATACTCATAAACATAGGGAGACACAAGAATTTTACCGAACTTAAATGGCAAGAATTCTTATGTGTAGCGCTACTAAACTCCGGTCCCCTTAGCATAATCATAAACATATCATATGGAACCCATAACAATCTTGTGAGATTGATTTCATAGCAATGATCCAAACATTTGCATAAAAACATAAGGTGTATTTACCTTTCATAAAAACATACTTACTTTTCATAAAAACATAAGATATACTTACTTGTCATAAAAACATACTTACTTTTCATAAAAACATAAGGTGTATTTACCTTTCATAAAAACATACTTACTTTTCATAAAAACATAAGATATACTTACTTGTCATAAAAACATACTTACTTTTCATAAAAACATAAGGTGTATTTACCTTTCATAAAAACATACTTACTTTTCATAAAAACATAAGATATACTTACATTTCATAACAACATACTTAATTTTCATAAAAACATAAGATATACTTACATTTCATAACAACATACTTAATTTTCATAAAAACATAAGATATACTTACATTTCATAACAACATACTTAATTTTCATAAAAACATAAGATATACTTACATTTCATAACAACATACTTAATTTTCATAAAAACATAAGATATACTTACCTTTTAAAAGATTAAAATGAAGTGTAGTAGTAAATGGACCAAAACTTTCTTGACTACCTTGAATTTCTCTTACTTGTGGATTTTGTCAAGAGGTTGGAAATAAGTGTATATGTGTAGAGTTGTGTGTAAAAGAGATGGGTTTAAATAGATGTATAAAGTTGGCATATTGTAAACATAATCATTCAATTCTATTAATTTTAACACATCCTTTTCTTAAAGTAAAGCACCATTCATATACTTTTCCATATTTATACAAATAATATGCTCTTCATGATTATATATAATGGAGTCTATCAATCATTCATATATTTTTCCATATTTATACAAATATTATGCTCTTCATGATTATATATAATGGAGTATATAAATCATTCATATACTTTTCCATTTTTTATACAAATATTATGCTCTTCATGATTACATATAATGGAGTCTTATCAATCATTCATATACTTTTCCATATTTATACAAATATTATGCTCTTCATGATTATATATAATGGAGTATATAAATCATTCATATACTTTTCCATATTTATACAAATATTATACTCTTCATGATTATATATAATGGAGTATATAAATCATTCATATACTTTTCCATTTTTTATACAAATATTATGCTCTTCATGATTACATATAATGGAACCTCTCATGCTTGCATATATTTTCTTAATTTAAATAATAAAAGTAATTTTTGTATAAATAAATATTGGGATAACATTGAATTAAGTATTTGGACTTAATATACTTTAAATCAAGAAAATGGAGATATTTTTAGAAATTCGGAATTTAATTTAAAATCGAACGATCTCGATTATTTCTTGACTTGGCTATACGAATACGTCGCTGCGTTAACTTAATAAAAATGGGTGAAATAGTAGCGACACGATTTTCTATTAAAATAATTATTAATCGCGTAAAAATTCTTGGTTGCTACATTCGGGCATGGTGGTTGGGTGATTGGTTCGTGGCTGCCGTTATGGAGAGTTCGAAATTGGATTAGGTGATGTTGAATTGGGGATGATGGTGTAGGCAACGCTGCAGGTGGTGTCCGGTGGTGGAAGCAGCGATGATGAAGATGGTGATTCTATGTGTGTTTGATAGTGATGGAGCTGATTTGGTTGAACTGGTGATGATGCTAGCAGTGTTGATTTGGAAGTTTATGCAGGTGATCCTCATGGAGGTTCGTGGGCTGTGGATTGGTAATGATACTGAGGAATTCGGGCCTC
The DNA here is from genome assembly GCA_963555705.1 of Ligustrum vulgare. Taxonomy (NCBI): domain Eukaryota; kingdom Viridiplantae; phylum Streptophyta; class Magnoliopsida; order Lamiales; family Oleaceae; genus Ligustrum; species Ligustrum vulgare. Next base: position 37,433,781 of record OY743175.1, read on the forward strand.
AGGTCGGTGACAATAGTGGTGAAAGACAACCAGTGATTGAGGGTATAATTTCTGTGAATGGTGGCTGATTGAAATCGAAGCTGAAAGATTCAAGCCTCTGGTTGGTGACGATTGCAGAAAATTGAAATGAGTAGAAGGGGATTCTTACCTAAATTCTGCAGGTGATTGTGGGGGGGAAGGAAAATGTGGGTGAAGAAGGTAATCTATAAGCAAATTCTGGGAAGCTCAAGCAGGTGGTAACTCCTGTGATGATGATGATGGAGAAATTTATTTGCCATTGAATGGCAATGAATTGTGAAACGGTTGAGAAATCTGAAGGGATGAATTTGGCTGGGTGTAACATAATTTGTATTGATAATGGTAAAATAAGAAATTTAGGAATTTAAAATAAATAACTGGGTTCAAAATGAAATAATAATTTGGACGTTTTTTTTTTTGTTTTGAAATATACTGATTTTGGACAAGTTTAAAATTATAAATCGGATTAAAAGATTTAAACGAATCTAAATTTCTTTCTTGAAATCTTAAAATAATTTAATCGGCTAGACGAACACGTTTTTCTTAAAATGGATGAAATCGTAGCGACAAATATTAATAAATTTTTACTTTTATTGTTATAAAATTTCCTCGGTCGCTACATCAAGTGTCATCATCTTCGTCGTAAAAAGTTGTTTCTTAAAAATAATTAATGACTACAAAAAAAAGCAATAAATTCAAATTCTTAAGAATCATAAAATCCTTAAAAATTATCGATGACAAGAATTTTGCAAATGATTTTATAATCTAAATCATGTTTATCAATGGATATTCATAACTAGGAATCATGACAAAACATTTGAGGCAAACAACATATCCAAACCCGCGTTTATCACCGGATGATTTCATATCCTCCACCAGAATGTTTCTCGCAGATCGCGATACATTTTCGTCCCTCCTGGATGAGCTGCATATGGGGCTGAATGGGCTTCATCCAATATTTCATTTCTGATCTGATCGTCTTTTGGTACACAGAGACGACCTTTGAACATAAGTGCATTGTCAGGGGCAATCTCGAAATCTATCCTCTTATCAGTCCCTACTTCAGATCTTATCTTTTCCAAGAATTTATCACCAACTTGAGCTGTCACTACTCGTTCTCTCAAATCTGGCTTAACAATCAAGTTTGCAAGTTTACTAGAATTTTGGGTTGATGGGACTTGTACTTCGATCCTCATATTCTGAAAATCTCGAATCAGTTGTTCTTGCATTGTTCCCAAGAATGATAATTGTCCAGCATCCTTTCTACTCAGCACATCTGCAACCTTGTTGGCTTTACCCGGGTGGTAAAGAATAGTGCAGTCATAATCCTTCACCAACTCAAGCCATCGGCGCTGTCTCATATTCAGCTCCTTCTGAGTAAAGAAATATTTGAGACTCTTATGATTGGTGTAAATCTCGCATTTACTCCCGTATAGATAGTGTCGCCAAATCTTCAAAGCATGCACTACGGCTGCTAGCTCCAAATCATGCGTTGGGTAATTTATCTCATATGGTTTCAATTGCCTTGAAGCGTAGGCAACCACTTTACCTTTCTGCATTAGGACACATCCCAATCCATGTTTGGAGGCATCACTGTAAATAACAAAACCGTCAGTTCCATCGGGTACCGTCAATACTGATGCTGAAACCAGTCTATTCTTCAACTCCTGGAAACTTCGCTCACATTGTTCAGTCCATTGAAATTTAACACCTTTTCGCGTCAACTTAGTCATGGGACCAGCTATCTTAGAGAAACCTTCTATGAACCGTCGGTAATAACCCGCCAATCCTAAAAAGCTCCTCACATCTCTAGCACTTGCTGGTGTAACCCAATCAGTCACTGTCTCAACCTTAGATGGATCAACTTCAATTCCTTTGACCGTGACAATGTGACCCAGAAAACCTATCTTCTCCAGCCAGAATTCACACTTCTTGAATTTGGCATACATTTTTTTTGCTCTTAATGTCTCCAGTACAATCCTCAGATGTTCCTTATGCTGTTCAGAATCTTTGGAGTAAACTAAAATGTCATCAATGAAGACAATGACGAATTTATCCAAATATTGGTGGAAAACTCTATTCATCAAGTCCATAAATACTGCAGGTGCATTCGTGAGACCGAACGACATCACTGTGAACTCATAATGTCCATATCGTGTTCTGAATGCTGTCTTTGGCACATTAGACGGCTTAATCTTTAGTTGATGGTAGCCGGACCTCAAGTCCATTTTTGAGAAAACAGCAGCTCCTTTCAGTTGATAAAACAAGTCTTCAATCCGAGGTAATGGATACTTATTCTTTATCGTCAACTTGTTGAGTTCTCAATAATCGATGCACATTCTCATACTGCCATCCTTCTTCTTTACAAACAGAACAGGGGCTCCCCATGGAGACACGCTGGGCCTGATGAAACCCTTCTCTAGTAGTTCCTCCAGCTGGACTTTCAATTCCTGCAACTCTTTCGGTGCCATACGATACGGAGCTTTAGAAACAGGAGCAGCTCCTGGCACTAAGTCGATAACGAACTCCACTTGCCTATCAGGCGGAATGCCGGGTAGGTCATTAGGAAAAACATCGCCATAATCACACACAACTGGCACTAACTCCAAGGTAACTTCTTTAGTCGGTTGGTCTTGAAGGCTAACCAGATAGCCCTGACAATTTCTTTTGCTTAGAAGTCTTTCTGCCTGAAGAGCCGAAATAAGGCGAGGAAGTGCCTTAATCTTCGACCCATAGAATCTGAATACTTCTTTGCCATTCTTCCGAAATACGACTTCCTTCTCATGGCACAAAATAGCAGCACGATTGATACTCAACCAGTCCATTCCTAGGATAATATCGAAATCTCTCATCGGAATTATGTTCAGATCTGCTTCAAGTATTTGGCCATCAAAATCTATTTTTACCGTCTTAACCATCTTATCAGTCTCCATAGTTCCTCCCGATGGTAAACTAACCTCAAGTATACTACCAGTTTTCTCTCCAACTAAATCCAGTCTAGATAGGCATGCATCAGAAATAAAAGAATGTGTAGCACCCGAATCAATCATGATATAAACAGGAATACCGGAAACAGTTAGTATACCTGCGATCACGTCGGAATCTTCGGCAGCATCCATGGCAAACACTCTGGCCTTTCCCTTCATATTCTGATCCACGTTCTTCTTTTGATCGGTGCCCTGTGCTGGTGGATTGCGACAATCAAAGGAAAGATGACCTGGTTGGCCACATTTGTAGCACACTCCTTTGCCCATCAAACACTCTCCTTTGTGCATTCTCAAACACTTCGGACAAGGTGACATGTTTCCAGTTGCTTGATCCTTAGCGGGTCCTGAGTTCATCTTCTTGTTGGGCACATAGTTCCTGTTCTGGTTCTGATTCGGGCCATTCCACTTTCTCTTACCCTGAAATCTGGCATTCCTCTGACTTCCCTCAGTACCAAACTTTATTCCAGCATAAGCCACCGCTTGAGCTTTCTTCACAACCTCTCTATATGTGGGCAATTCGTGAGAACCAACGATTTGTCGAATCTCCGATCGTAGACCTCTCTCAAAACGACGGGCCTTTTTAGCCTCAGTCTCCACCAGATGTGGAGCATAGCGTGACAACTCCTCAAACTTCTTCTCATATTCTGTTATATCCATATCTCCTTGTACAAGGCGTAGAAACTCCGTCTCTTTATGATCTCGAAGAGCTTGGGGGAAAACCTTATCTTTGATCTCAGCCTTAAATTCCTCCCATGTCAAGGCTGCTTGCTCTTCCTCAGTCCTGGTACGCGATGCTGATTCCCACCAAAATCCAGCTCTTCCGACTAGCATAAACTCAGCACAAATAATTTTCCTGTCCTCAGGGCAGGATATGTGCCTAAATATCTTCTCGATGGTTAGCAGCCACTCTTCCACGGCTAGTGGGCCATTTCCGCCATCAGAAGTAGGCGGACGGTACCTTCTGAATTGCTCAATGATGGGTACCGCGGGAGCAGCTGGGGCTTACCTCATGTCTTGAACGGCCCTGAGTAAGTCTCTGATAGCAGTGGACTGAGCCGTGGCTCCCTCTTCTAGGGCAGGATGCTCAGCCACATCTCTGTTTCCGCGCCTAGACATTTTCCTTAAAAAAATGAAACAAAAAAATATTTTTAAGTTCTCAATTCATAACCCATCATCACGATAATGTACTCAACTCAAGAAAAATTGATGGAAAATATCTTTTATTCATAACTTAAAATTTCCTTCAAGTGAGGATACATCAAATCAAGAGAATAACTGGAAATGGAAAATGCTAACGCTGACAACTATACTATTCCATTCTACTCATTGAGCCAACCATTTCCTCCAGACGGTGGTGCAGCTGGCGGGGAACCATAATTGAACCATGGCGAGTACCCCGGTGAACTAGGGGTATAATCATAAATTCCTGACTCCGCGTCAGATACCACTAAAGGTTCATCCTCCTCATCGTCGTCAGAGATGACAATTACTTCTAGCGCGGGCGCTCGCTGGGACGGAGTCATCGTCATCAGAAATAATAATCAATTCTGGCTCTGGCGCTGGGGCAAGGCCTCTAAAGCGGTCCCAATGCTCCAAGAACTCGATACACATTCTCGAAAAACTTACGTCATCACCGAGACGTCCTTTTACATCATTGTAAAACTGAGTTGCTTGCTGTTGTTGATCTATAGGAAATGTCGACAACAAATGATTGATGGACTGAGTGTCCGTCGTCCTAAAACCACCGGCTATGGCCCTTCGACGTAAGGAACAGTACCCGAATATATGATCAGACAATGTGGTATGTGGTTCCGCTCGGAAGGACAAGTAAGCTGAAAACTCATTTCTTGGTTCATTCTGTTGACCCTTTCTAAAATGTGCCATATCTAAAGAAAATATCAATTATGCAAGGTCCAGATTAGGGTTCTTATAATATCATCTTCTAAATTCGAGGACGGAAATTTGTTATGAAAAACATTTCTTAAATTATGCTTCTTCTTCTTATTTCCCATTATGCTCGAACTCGTATTCTTTTACTTATTTCGGAATATAGTTTCTTTCTTCTTCATCTAAATTTCATAAGATATGCAACAATTTTCCGAAATAAACATAACAGTAATCATGAACCTCATAATAAAATTCTTTACCTTCGGAATCGGCGGAGAGAATGATGACAGTGGCAAAATTTTGAAAACCTCCTTTGAATTTTTTTTTTTTTTTTTGCAAGTCTACAGAAACGTAGACCTTGCTCTGATACCATTTCTGTGGCGCCCCGAGTTCTAAATACTCAAAACGCCACTTCATCGTCTTAAAAACTCAATTTCACAAGAATATTCATTTAGCGGAAAATAACTGAAATTTTAAATATTATTCCAATCATTCATAAGATTAAAATTCAAATCCTCCATAGTCGGTAAAATAAAATTTTGACTTAAAATAAACAGAAATTTTAATATTTAAAATAACATTTAATTATTTCTTTGCCACTTGTGTCCATCACTCGCCACCGCTTCCGAAGTCTACAAAAATTGTTAATAACGGGGTGAGTATTTCTAAGAAATACTCAGCAAACTCATAACCGAATAATTCACTTAATCCATAAATTTGCACATAAACATGTAATCATGCTAACATATTTCTCTCATAACATCATAACATATCACATATTCACATAAGTGCGGAAAGTAGCTTTGTCTTGTCTTAATTCAACATGCAATTATGCATGGAAGTTATAGCGCATATAACATTTCTTCTTCATACACCATTTTCGGGAGAGCATTTGCCCGTCTTACCCCTCATGGTTAATCACATGAACATAACATCATATATGATTTACATAATTCCAGATTCACATGTAAATCATAGCTAAATAAATTATAGAGTATGAGTCTACCTCAAAGCTTAACGAGTATATGTATCGAGCGGGAAAAACTTCAAGTCTCTAATCGTCCGTTCGCGTCGTCTAGCCAAAGAAAATAAATTTAAATTAGAAATTTTGGAAAATTTAGTATTTAAAAATAAAATAAAAGATTTGGGTCTAATTTGACAATTTAACATAATTAAATTTTTAAAAAGGTTTAGGGCTTAATTAAATTTAAGAAACAAAAAGGGTTGTCTTAAATATTTTAAAATTGTAGTGGCTAAAATAATTGTATTTGAAGCTTGGGGACTGAAGATAACTATTTAAAATAAGGGGGGTTGCACTTAAAACACTTTTGAAAAATAAGGGACTAAAGGGGCAATTTTGCAAAAATCAAAACTTTAATAAAAAAAATCACTCCTCTCTCTCTCTCTTCATTTCGCAACCGAGAGAGAGAGGTGGGGGCGACGTGCGATGGGCGACTCCACGTCGTCCATCTCCGATCTGGCGCCGCTGCAGGCGCTTACCCCGGCGATTGGCCGGCGGTGTCACCGCCTTCACGTGGCGGTGATGATGTAGGCGGAGAGGTGGAGAATAGAAGGAGAATTGGGTGGAAATTGTGGTTCGAGACCTCGGCTGGCGGCTAAAAATTGGAGTTTCATTTTCTGATCAATGCCCAGTCGAGGTAAGTATCAGTTCTCTTGGCTTGTTTTTCTTGGTTCTTGTGGTGTTTGGGTGTTGATGGGTGTGGCCTTATGGAAATTTAGAGATGGCAGTGGCGATTGACGGTTGTGGACAACGTGTGGTGGCGTTTTGGTGGAGTCGGATGATTGCAGACTATAGGAGTGAAACGGGTTTCGATCTGTGTGTTTTTCTTGCAGATTGTTTGTGAGGACGGTTGAGGTGGCTTCGGGCATGGTGGTTGGGTGATTGGTTCGTGGCTGCCGGTTATGGAGAGTTCGAAATTGGATTAGGTGATGTTGAATTGGGGATGATGGTGTAGGCAGCGCTGCAGGTGGTGTCCGGTGGTGGAAGCAGCGATGATGAAGATGGTGATTCTATGTGTGTTTGATAGTGATGGAGCTGATTTGGTTGAACTGGTGATGATGCTAGCAGTGTTGATTTGGAAGTTTATGCAGGTGATCCTCATGGAGGTTCGTGGGCTGTGGATTGGTAATGATACTGAGGAATTCGGGCCTCAGGTCGGTGACAATAGTGGTGAAAGACAACCAGTGATTGAGGGTATAATTTCTGTGAATGGTGGCTGATTGAAATCGAAGCTGAAAGATTCAAGCCTCTGGTTGGTGACGATTGCAGAAAATTGAAATGAGTAGAAGGGGATTCTTACCTAAATTCTGCAGGTGATTGTGGGGGGGAAGGAAAATGTGGGTGAAGAAGGTAATCTATAAGCAAATTCTGGGAAGCTCAAGCAGGTGGTAACTCCTGTGATGATGATGATGGAGAAATTTATTTGCCATTGAATGGCAATGAATTGTGAAACGGTTGAGAAATCTGAAGGGATGAATTTGGCTGGGTGTAACATAATTTGTATTGATAATGGTAAAATAAGAAATTTAGGAATTTAAAATAAATAACTGGGTTCAAAATGAAATAATAATTTGGACGTTTTTTTTTTTTGTTTTGAAATATACTGATTTTGGACAAGTTTAAAATTATAAATCGGATTAAAAGATTTAAACGAATCTAAATTTCTTTCTTGAAATCTTAAAATAATTTAATCGGCTAGACGAACACGTTTTTCTTAAAATGGATGAAATCGTAGCGACAAATATTAATAAATTTTTACTTTTATTGTTATAAAATTTCCTCGGTCGCTACATCAAGTGTCATCATCTTCGTCGTAAAAAGTTGTTTCTTAAAAATAATTAATGACTACAAAAAAAAGCAATAAATTCAAATTCTTAAGAATCATAAAATCCTTAAAAATTATCGATGACAAGAATTTTGCAAATGATTTTATAATCTAAATCATGTTTATCAATGGATATTCATAACTAGGAATCATGACAAAACATTTGAGGCAAACAACATATCCAAACCCGCGTTTATCACCGGATGATTTCATAACTACAAGAATTTTGTGACTTCATTTCTTACGAAAAGTTTCTCCAAAATGCGAAAGGAACATCATTATTGAAAAAGGGATAAATTCACGAGAGCATTTATTCTTCTAGGGTTTCAATTCTTTTCTTCAACAATCCGTCAGATTCATTGTTTGGATTCTTGAAGGGAGATTCTGATTTTGGGGGGTTATTTGGTTATAAAATTTAAATATTGATATCAAAGAAGTTGATGATCTAATGGAGTCTAATGGTGGGAGTAAGCCTAAAGGTAAATTCTTGAACATGCCGATGCACCATTGTTTCATTACTTTCGAATGAATATGTCGATTTTAATATGGAAAAATGAAATTGATTTTCTCTCTCCATTATTTTGGGATTTTGAAACCTGTTGTTGAAATTAAAGCTTCGATGATCATGGAAAATTCCGTCATTGAGAGGAGAGAGGAGGAAGATTTTCCATAATTGAGATGAAGATAGATGGAATGCAATCTAATGTAGTGCACATTGTACTTCATCTTTCTTTTTTAATTTCTTAATTGAATTACAATGTGCATTTTTGTAAATTTATGGCGGTGTATTTATTAAAATTTTGTTTTATTTGTTGTGTATTTATAATGTGGTGTAATAAGTAAATAATTGGTAATATAATTAGCCTATATAGCTCTTAAGATTTCTTTTTTATAATTATCAGGTAGTATTAATGTATGTATAATTATAAATCTAGGTGTATGTATTCTTTAATCATTTTTATATTTTGTTATATAATATTTATCTTTTTGATCTGCCATATGTCTCTGATACAAATAGAGGGGTGCTACTACGAGCAAACAAAAATCATATATTAAATCAAATAAGATCCTATATTAAAAATGTCTTGAAATTTTCTATACTTTAAAGTTTGAAATAAAAAGCTTTGGAGACTAGTATGTTAAAATATATAAAAGGGGGTATTTTGGTAAATTATCCATTATGTGTGGTTTTGTACCTTTCCTTTATTTACAAGTAGATTAATTTTTTAAAATAAAATAGATCATCAAATTAATTCAACTAAAAAATTTGAGAATTAAATTAACTCTGTCTATTAATAGAATTGTCTCTTCCTCTACCCTCCTCATTCAATTCTAGGATCCTACCTCTGATTCAATGATACACGACCACTTTTGATTCAGTAACCCACCTTCTTCTAGAACTTCAATTGAATCCCAATCAACATCATATTAGCTAGTGATGCTGAGATCCTCATTGTTCTGTATTGTGATACCATATTGTGTGGTTCCCTTTACATATTTGCATAATTTCTTTAACATTCAGTGGTTTCTTGCAAGAATTGACGTAGTCTGTTTATGCAAAAGCTCAGGTCTATCTAGTATGAGCAAGATATTGCAATGCATCCACACAACTTCTATATAAAGTAGGATGGTTCGACTTGTTTCCTTGATACTTAGAAATCAATTTCCCGGATGACATAGGTGTGGAAATATCTTTGAGAGTATCAAATCCAAATATTTTCAGTATGTCCAAAGCATATCTATTCTGATTGATGGATAGGCCAAATTCATTTCTAAATACTTCTATTCCCAAAAATCTTTTCAACTGTCTCATATCTTTAAGAGCAAATATGTTGTTGAGTTTATTGATAAACGATTGCAATTCATTGCCTGTGACTAGGATATCATCTACATAGACCAAAATGTAGATGACATAGTCTTTATCCTACCTGAAAAACAAAGAGTTATCAGCCTTTGATTGAGTGAATTTCCAGTCAACTAAAGTTGTCTTAAGCTTATCAATCCATGCCCTCGGGGCTTGTTTCAAGCCATAGATAGCTTTCTATAATTTACAAACAAAATGTGGATTAGTCTTGTCCTCAAAACCTTCAGGCTGTTGTATGAAAACATCTTCTTCTAGCATTCCATTGAGGAAGGCATTACTCATGTCTACCTATCTGATTTCCCAACATCTGTGTACTGCTATAGTTAAGATGATTTTGAGAGTTGAAGCCTTAATAACAGGGCTGAATTTCTCTGAGAAATCAACTCCTTGTGCTTGTAGGAAACCTTTGGCAACAAGCCTTGCCTTATGTCTTTCAATTTCACCATTATCATTATATATTATCTTGAAGACCCGCTTCCAGCCTATCACTTTATGAGTTGAGCTTGGAGACACTAGAATCCAAGTTTTGTTTCTCTGAAGTGCTTCAAATTCATCCTTCATAGCTTGTCTCCAACTTTTAATAATCAAGGTTTCTTTCACAGTTCTAGGTTTAGAGAGTTCGTCAGATAAAACCTTAGGTTTGAAGATCCCATTTTTTCCTCTGGTAATCATGGAGTGACCTGTAGCTCTTACTTCAGTTTCATTAGTAGGATTGTCAAAAGTAGCTTCATTATTATCATCACAGTCATCAAACCTTTGTTCAGCCAAATCTTGAGAGTTATCCATTATGTTTAGTTGCTGTGGACTGCCACTAGAGTGTATTGATTGTAGGGAGCTTGGTGGGTCAGTTCTATCAACACTTTAGGATGATGATGAAATAAGATCAGTGTTTCTGGAATGTGATGTGAGTTACTGGTAGCTGGTTCAACAAGAACATGAGATGTGGGAACTTGATCCAAGGAAGTGAATAATGGATGATTTCATGATTAGTAGAGTTAGTATGTTTATTTAAAAAACTAGACTTAAAGGGAAAATCATCTTCACTGAAAATGACATGTCTAGAAATGAATATGCTGCCAGTAGGACTTAGACACTTATATCCCTTGTAAGATCCACTAAATCCTAAATTGACACACCTCTGAGAGTGAAAGGACAGCTTGTATTTATTGTAAGGTCTAAGGTAGGGATAACATGCACAACCAAACACTCTCAACTGATCATAGTCGACATTGGTTTGAAAAAGAGCTTGAAGTGGTGATTTGAGTTGAAGGACTGGAGTAGGTAATTTATTTATTAGATTGTTTGTTTCCTGGAAGGCTTCTACCCAATAATGTAAATGTATGTGGGCTTGAGCAAGTAAGGATAAACTTGTTTCCATAATGTGTCTTTGTTTTCGTTCAGCCCTTCCATTTTGGGCAGAAGTGTAGAGACAGGAAAATCTAAGTTCAATTCCATTTGCCTTCTTGAATTTTTCAAACACTCTATAAATAGTCATCAATTGGAATGAAATGTCACACCAAACATCAGCAAGAAAACATTAAAGAAATTATGGTTTTATTCCTCCAAAATTATAGAATTTTAAAGTTAAGATTATTTTTGAACTTTTGTTAGGCTCAAAGACTTGTTAAAATAATAACATGTTCTTAATGTCCTAAGTATATTTTTCAAGATCAAAGTATTGTAAAACCTTGTAGAAATTCCCAAAAATCAAGATTGAAGGTGCTGAACCGACTACATGTATCCATACTTGAAGCATGAAGATGAACATGTATTGAAGTATCTATAATACTGTAAACAGAATGTACGAAACTTCTTTTATGCACTTCTTGATCGAGGTGAATGAGATGTGTTTATTTGGTTATTTGATATGCGTTGAGAATATTTACGTGAGTTATGTTATTTCATTGAGTATTACATATATTACTTCAAAATTGTTATTATATCATCGCTAACATTATCTTGACACTAACATCTATTCACTTGTATAACATAAAAGAGATAATTAAAGTTATCATCCCTAACATTATCTTGGCGTTAACATTTATTTATCCGCTTGTTTTAACCTAAATGACTAACAAAGTTTATCATCGCTAAAATAGTATTATTTGGATACCTTGAATAATCATTGTCCTTGTTTATGTGGTCTTAAATTCATTAATTTGTATTAAAAATGATAATATGAAGATAACAGATCTTGACATGTCATCTACTTATAAAAGATTGGCCTTATGTATCGATACATTGAAGTCTTCTGTTTTCTTTTAGGTATCGATACATTAAGTATGTATATATATCGATACATTTAAAGATATTTCGTCACAAGTTAAAACTTTATTCAATATTATTTGAATAAACATTTGTTCCTATTAATGTTATTTAAACATATATATATTGTAAGCAACACTTGTTTATGTGGTCTTAAATTCATTAATTTGTATTAAAAATGATAATATGAAGATAACAGATCTTGACATGTCATCTACTTATAAAAGATTGGCCTTATGTATCGATACATTGAAGTCTTCTGTTTTCCTTTAGGTATCGATACATTAAGTATGTATATGTATCGATACATTTAAAGATATTTCGTCACAAGTTAAAACTTTATTCAATATTATTTGAATAAACATTTGTTCCTATTAATGTTATTTAAACATATATATATTGTAAGCAACACTTGTACTTGATCATGTGATCTTAAATGCTACTTCGTGACACATTTAAAGTTATTTCATTACATTAAAAGAATTTTCATGCTTTTCTTATGCATGGCATGTGAAGGATTTTCTTGCAGGATATTACAGTTATATTGTATCCTGCTTGTTAATACAGCTATGACGCTTGTCTTGATATACATGTCATGAAGTTAAGTAACTGGATCACGATGTGATTACACTTGTTATCAGAGATTAATTTTCCCGCTTATTATTTGAGATTAATTTTCTGCTTGTTATTAAGGATTAAATCCCATGCTTGTTATCTAGGATTACATTACCTGCTTGTTATATGCGCGCTCGTGATAGTAGTTGATTTGTAATATGTGTCTATTAAAAGTCACGTTTTCTTGAAAATACATGAATTTTTACTAGTCTTGGATATATGAGTTTGACTTTACTTGGATATATGCAAAACATGCATTTACATTAATCTTGAATATATGAGTTTGACTTGACTTGAATATATGGTTAACTTATCTATGTGCAATGCTCACTGGGAAAACACATCTTCAATCCACGACATCTAACCTTTGAAGTAAACATAGAATTAAAAAAGATTGACGCGAAATCTGGCATGAAAGTTGTAGGAAATCTGGTAGACAACGAAAAAAATTACGATTATAACATCAAAATACAAACCTTAATAGATCTAAAGAAACATTCCACCATTCAATCGAGAGTATAGAGAACATTGATGGTGAACAAAATATAATTCAGTATAAAAGATACGAGTTTTTATGAGAGCAATCAAAAAACAACAGGAAGGCACTCAAACTAAAAAAAAAAAAAAAACCAATAGCTAAAGAGAATGAATCAAGAAACTTGCAATAATAACTATTGGCATTAGAAACTTCGTCTATCTTCCGTTGATCCCATTTTCAATCCCCATCGACTCCTTTCCCGAAAACCTCTGTGGTAGTGAATTGATTACACGAGGTGCTAAGAATTGAAGGACCGGAAAAAAGGCAAAGACAGAGCAAGAAGTATGAGTGAAGATATGATTTCTGCAGTGTGAAGGTACAATAGAGATTTATTTACAGTTCATCAGCTAAAGTCAATATGACGTCATTTTTTGTTCCATTTATTGTACAAAGAGGACGATAGTTTGAAAAGTGTAATCAGAAGTCACTCTTTTTAATGTCTAGGATATTATCTTCATTAGAGATTTTTTTTTTTTTCTTTTTAAAAAAGGGGATCATAGGGGAGGGGAGGAAATATAGGGGATGAGACAGGATTCGAACCCGATATCGGGTAGGAAAAAGTAGAGCAACTCGACCACTTTTGCACGATCTTGAATCCTTCATTAGAAAAAATTACTATATGATACTCTATTAAGCCTATGTTACATCAATTATAATTTAGATTATTTTTTTTAAAAGTTAAAGTTAACAAAATTTCAATTACATATTTTATGGATCTCACAATTTTTCAAATATATATTTCTTTAACTTCTATCAAAATCTGCTCAAAATCTTTATCAAACAGGGACTAATAAAATTATGAAAGGAGGTCATTTCACCTGACATATAGATCTATCATTGTAATATAGATAAATAATATTATTCCATTTTTAAATTCCCTCATTCTCATGTGCCTAGGAGAAAACATTCCAATCTATTTACAACTTGTTTGAGTCCCATTTTTCATAAAACTAATTTTTCTAAATGTGCTTCCCACATTTTAATATGATAAAAGGTTATATATTTTAGGTCTTCTTTATTTTGTTGTTTAAAATTATTTTATAATATCTGAAAATATTTATTCTAAAAATTATTTTCTTAAAATATTTACTCCTCGAAAATTAGTATATCTACCATTTGTGAATTCTTACTTAGCAAAAAAAATCATAAATGTTCATCCAAGAGAAATAAATTATGTAGAATATAATAATTCTAATTTAGATACACAAATAACTTTTTACTCAAATTTACAAATTACAATACTTAATCACAATCTCTCTTCGCTCTTTCATTTTCTATTTACATATAAAACAATTAATTGCAAATTCCATTCCATCTCACTCATAAATAATAAATCTACCAAAAGTACAACAAATAAAATAATAATAATTATCAAAGATTAAAATCATCATTCAAACATATAATTTTAACTATCAAAATGTAAATATAAAGAATTGAAAGTATTCTAATCAAATATGCAACTAAAATATAATACCTAATCACAAATTTTCTTCCAATTCAATAACAAATGATAAACCTGTTGAAAAATAAATAAAATAGAATCATGAATTAAAAACAAACCATAAAAAAAAAAAAAAATCTTCTCATATATGCATCAATACTTACCCTTTGTTTGGTAAAATCTATATTTTATTATATTTTATAATGAAAAAGTTCCCACCAAAAGCCTCCTCTTTTTTTTTTTTTTTTTTTTAACAGTACACGACACATGTTGTTTTCCAAGCAACATTAATGGTGTCAGCTGAATCATTTAAATTTTTTTTTATTCTTTCATTTCATTTCATTTTTTTTTAATCTATGTTTGACAAACATGTTTAAAAATAAGATTTTTTAAATATAATTTTTCAAATTACTTTTTCATCATACATTTTCTCCCTTCACTTTTTAACCACACATATTATCTAGAATATATAAAAAATCATGTTTTTAAACACAAAACTTTTAACAAATAGAATCTTAGCCTCTGTTTGTTAAAATTTTGATGTTTAAAAACATATTTTTTTATATTTTCTAGGTAGGATGTATGGTTGAAAAGTGAAGAGAGAAAATATGTGTGATTAAAAGATGATTTGAGAAATTGTGATGTTTAAAAACTTGTTTTTTTGGCTTTTGCCAAACAGAGGCTTAACTTTTTTTTGCCTTGCTATGTATGTTTTTGTAATTTGGTCTTTTTTAATGTGCCATTCTTATCTTCTATTTTGTCATAATAATTTTTAATACACGTACAAATATTAAATTTTGATCACACATTTTATAAAATATTCACAAAGTACATTATTTGAAATAATAAATTTTTCAGAATGTAAGGTTAAAAGTAGATGTTTTTTTTTAGTTTGTATGTAGATTATTTTTTTGGTAAAATGTGGCAAAAATGAGTTTTTTTTTAAAAAGTAATGTTTTGAATAAGTGTAGAGAAAATGTGTGATTAAAAAATGGAGAGAAAATATGTGTAATTAAAAATTAGTTCAAGAAATTATGTTGTTCATAAATTGATTTATAAATTGTAATGATTGCATTAAAGAACAAAAAACTTATATTTGTTTAATTTATGCAATGTCTATTTTATCTTAATATTCATTATTCAAAATATCATTTATCACACATTCTATAAAAAATTTACAAGCCACGTTATTTGAAATGACAGATATCTAACATGGGGCTAATAATAACATGACACATTATTTTAAATAATGAAATTTGAAATAGTAATTTTTTTCAGAATGTAAAGTTAAAAGTAGATAATTTTTTAAATTTATTTGAAGATTATTTTATTGGTAAAATGTAGCAAAAATGAGTTTTGAAAAAATTATGTTTTGAATAAGTGGAGAGAAAATGTGCTTGGTTAAAAAGTAGTTTAAGAAATTATATTGTTTATAAATTGATTTATAAATTGTAATAATTGCATTAAAAAAACATAAGCTTATATCTATACTTACTATATTTTAAAACAACAAAGTCTGACCAGCAGTTGACTTCAATTTCCTGACCAAACATTTTTTTTTTTTAAAAAAAAAAACTTTGCATAGCACACATGTGTACTCATTAATTGCTTGGAAAGCAATTTGTGTCAGCCCTTTTTTTGTCTTGTTATTTCATTTCATTTATTTTTCTTTTTAACTTTTTTGTCTTGCTATGTATGTTTATTTTTGTAATTTGATCTTTTGTAGTGTGTCATTCTTATCTTTATTTTGTCATAATAATTTTCAATAAGTGCAGAAAAAAGTGCGATTAAAAGTAGGAAGAAAATGTCTGTGATTAAAAAAAGTAATTTGATAAATTATGTTGTTTATAAATAGATTATAAATTTTAATAATTTCATTAAAAAATATAAGCTTATATTTATCTAATTTATGCAATGTCTATTTCATCTTGATGTTTATTATTCAAAATATCATTTACTATACATTTTACAAAAATTTAAAAACCACATTATTTGAAATGACAGATATCGAACATGGGGCTAATAATAACGCGACACATTATTTCAAGTAATGAGGTTTGAAATAATAATTTTTTTTCAAAATGTAAGGTTAAAACTAGAGAAATTTTTTTGTTTAGTTTATTTTGTAGATTGTTTTAGTGGTAAAATGTGACAAAATGAGTTTTGAAAAAAAAAATGAAGTTTTAAATAAGTGAAGAGAAAATGTGTGTGGGTAAATAATAGTTTAAGAAATTATGTTGTTTATAAATTGATTTATAAATTGTAATAATTGCAATAAAAGACATAAACTTATATTTATCTAATTTATGCAATGTCTATTTCATCTTGATATTCATTATTCAAAGTATCATTTCCCACACATTCTGCCTTTGTTTGATACCCATTAAATTTTAATATATTTTTTCGCTTTTTCACTTTTAACCACACATTTTTCAATAAAATAATATTATACTTTTCTCCAGTGTTCTAAAAAGCGTAAAACGTGACGAAGTGGCGAGATCGAACATCAATCTTAAGCACATCTAGGTGCGAAAAAAGTGCAGCAATGCTCGAGCGAAGCGTGGGTAAAGCGTGACGAAGCGGCGAGACTAATTTTCAAGTCTAAACGCATATAAGCGTAAACGTAAGTGAGCTTTTTAGAATACTACTTTCTCTCTATCATTTTAAACTACACGTTCTCCCAAAAATCACTATTCCAAAATACATTTTTTCCAAATAATTTGATTATAATGAGGCTCTACAAATTTTTTATAAACCACATTATTTGAAATGACAGGTCTTAAACAACAGGCTAATAATAACATGACACATTATTTCAAATAATGAGGTTTGAAATAATAATTTTTTTCAAAATTTAAGTTTAAAATAGAGAATTTTTTTAGTTTATTTGTAGATTATTTTGTTGGTAAAATGTGGCAGAAAATGAGTTTTGAAAAAAATGACGTTGTTTATAAATTGTAATGATTGTATTAAAAATGGAAGCTTATATTTATCTAATTTTACGCAATGTCTATTTCATCTTGGTATTCATGATTCAAAATATCATTTTTAGAAAAAAAATATTTTCTGTTTATTTTACACCAATAAAATAATCTACACATGAACTAAAAAGAATTGTCTACTTTTAAACTTACATTCTGAAAAAAATACTATTATAAACCTAATTATTTGAAATAATGTATCATGTTATTATTAGCCCCTGTTTAAGACTTGTCATTTCAAATAATGTGATTTGTAACATTTTTGGAGAACGTATGGTTAAAAAGTAGAATTTTTAAATTTACGTAGATTAGAAATAATGATGACAACATTACAGAAAGATCAAATTACAAAAAATACAAAAAATGAAAAAAAAAAAAAAATTAAAGAATAGGAACAAAAGGAAAAAAAATAAAAAAGTTAAAGATGGTGTTAGCTGCTCTTCAGCAGCTGACACCAAGCAATTATGAGAAAAAGATTATGTTAATTATGTATAAGTATTAAAATTTTAAAAATACTTATCGAAATTGATATTTTTAAATAACTTTTCTGCATTGCATGGAAGAAATGCTAGTTTGTATATAAATTTTGTTTATAAAAGGCCACGTGGTGACATCTCATTAAACATTTTTTTGAAAAATCAACAATTTTGATTGATCAAAAATTTCAACCCATCAGTTTTGACTTTTCAAAAAATTAGACCAACAAAATATTGTAACATCCCTATTTATAAACTGTTTACCAAACAGAGGCTTTAGTCATAGATTCTCTTTTATCTCCTCAAATAAACAATATACTTTCCCAAAGCAAAAATTCCAAACAATAATAATAATTCTCAGGTAATATAATCTCGTAAGGGTACAAAATTCTTGACAAGTACTAGTTTGATCGTGAGAGTAACGTCCTAAGTTCTAAGTTGAATTTTATTAATTCGGTGCAAATTCAAATGCAAGCAAAACAAAGAAACTTGTTATCTGTTTATGTGAACTACTAATATTTATCACAACGATTATCTAAATTACACATGAACACTATGTGTAAAAAGAGTGTGTTAAGAATCTGATTCTATCCATTATTCTCTCGTGTCAATTTTCGACCTTTGTTATTTAGTATAATTTGTATAAAATTGACAGTCGATAATCTAATTTTATTCAACTCTATTTCCCGAGGTAAGCTAAACATATTTCTAATCACGATGTAAAATATCTGTATCTTGAATTCATATGCAAAGTAATATATACATTAAATTATACGATTACCTATTTGATTGCAGATGTGATAAACTATTATTCTTAATGTTTACTGATTATTGTCTTGATGATTGCAATGTTCTAGACCTATTTTGAATATTTCAAATAAATAAATAAATAAATAAATAAATAAATAATAATAATAATAATAATAATAATAATAATAATAATAATAATAATAATAATAATAATAATAAGCAACATATTATCTAAATATTGACCAGATATTCAAATAATCAATTGGAATGAATACCAATCAATAACACAAATCATTTAAATAATTGATTTTTGAATTAAAATGGTGAAATAAAAGGTTTTGTCTTTAACCCAAAATTAACGTATTTAACCTAGCATGTCAATAAGGAAAATAAAACAAACAAATTCATTACCGGAAAATATCTAATTGTAAGGAGCAAAATTAGAATCACTTTCTTGCTTTGAATACTCAATCCCAAGATTTGAATATTCAATATATCATGATGTTAGTTTTCATTAATCTCATCCCAACGTCCCAACCTTATTCTCCATGTTGTAGAATCAAAAACATCGAAATTAGAGGTCCAAACTAGGTTAAAATATTTGGCAAATTGCTTTCCAAAACTTGAATGACATAAAAAAAGAAACAAAAGTTTCACCCAATTTAGTATCAACACATCGTATTTATGTTCTGCTTTTACTAAACATACCCCCTGCAATCGCATGAGCTATTGCACTGCGATCACATGTCTCGATCTTTTAGTTCTGTACAGTTCGATCTTTGGTTTCTATTCTTCAATCGTCTCATATCCATTGTTCTTGCAGTTCAACCCATGATCTTCCATATATTGTCTAGTTGGTTTCTTCTCTCAAAATTAAGCATAAACTCCATCATTTTAGTTCGATTTTCATTTATTTTATCCAATTCACATTCAATCGAGTTTTAT
Source organism: Ligustrum vulgare (assembly GCA_963555705.1). Taxonomy (NCBI): domain Eukaryota; kingdom Viridiplantae; phylum Streptophyta; class Magnoliopsida; order Lamiales; family Oleaceae; genus Ligustrum; species Ligustrum vulgare. Next base: position 37,453,394 of record OY743175.1, read on the forward strand.
CATTTTAGTTCGATTTTCATTTATTTTATCCAATTCACGTTCAATCGAGTTTTATCAAAATAAATAATATTTACACGAGATTGAACAGTAATTATATTCATATTTAACTACACAAAATGTACTTATCAAAGTTATAATCAAATGCAATTTTTTTTTTTTTTTTTTTTTTTTTTTTTTTTTTTTTTACACTCCCGTTCTATGACACTATTATTACAATTTATAAATTAATTTATAAACAACATAATTTTCTAAATCACTTTTTAATCACATACATTTTCTTTCTTCACTTTTTAACACACATTTTACCTTAAAAAATTAATTTATAATCGTGAATAGTGTTACTGAACAGAACCTTAATATTAAGGTTTAAAGACAAGTTAATCGTTTTATGTAATTTCATTATCATTAAACTGCGTATATTAATATTAGTCAACTTATTGATCTCTACTATTTCAAGTAATTATATATATGCAATATTATTGTAATTTTTTTAGTTATATATAAAAATGATTTTATTAATTGTATACTAATAATCAATAATATTTGTGTTTATTGAAAATCAATTTACTTTATTTTTTGGAAAAAATAATATTAACTAATAATAGTCGTATTTAGTGTAAATCAATTGAATGTTAAGGATATTTCTAAACATGAAAGCATAAAGTTAAAATGAAAAATTGAAATTTTTCCACACATTTACACTTTTTATATATTGTGGATTAATAAAATATTGGAGATTGTATGACTATAAGAATGAATAAGGAATCATAAAAAGATTTCTAAGGATAATATAGTCCAAAAATAATTTTTTTCTTTAAGGAACTTTTAGAATAGTATAATATAGATATAAAGATCGTTTGATAACGAATGTGGAATTTATGTGGAAATAAAATGAATTTTAAGGAATTTAATTCTTGGGAACTTAGGGCCCGTTCTCTTTACTGTTTTGAGCTTGTTTTGAGTTTTCGATTTTTGGAAATATCGAAAACGCGTTCACTTCGCCCATTTTCAGAAACGCGTTTTCCAAAACACAAAAAAAAATATATATATATATATAAAGGAAACTCAAAATGATTTTATTGCGTTTTGGATATTTTGTATTAAAAAGTCCAAAACGACCAAAACGCGCGTTTTGAATTTTTTTATTTTTTTGTAAATGTAAGATACTTCCTTCACTTGAAGTTCTTATATTATTTTGTCATTATATCATGTTAAGATATATTTTTTTTCTTTTTTTTTTTTTTTGTAATTTTTTTATTTATTATTATCATTATTTTTTTAAATGTAAGACACTTCTTTCACTTGAAGTTCTTATGTTATTTTGTCATTATATATAGATCCATGTTAAGATTTTTTTTTTGTAAATTATTTTTATTTTTACTTTTTTGTAAAAGTGAGACACTTCCTTCACTTGAAGTTTTTATATTATTTTTTCATTATATATATATATATATATATATATATATATATATATATATATATATATATATATATATATATATAGATCAATGTTAAGCCCTTGTTTGAGCCCCATTATTTCAATTTATAATTTGGATTTTAAAAATTTAATGGTTAAAAAGTGGTTTGAAAAGTAAAAAATTGTGGTCTTGACTTTTTTGGATGGTTGAAATTGATTACTGTAGAAAAAATTTGTAAAAATAATGAGAAATAATGGAGCTCAAACAAGGGCTAAGTTTTTTTTCTTGTAAGTTTTTTATTTTTATTTTGTAAAAGTAAGACACTTCCTTCATTTGAAGTTCTTATATTATTTTGATATTATATAGATCCATGTTAAGATTTTTTTTTTTTTTTTTTTTGGTAATTTTTTATTTATTATTATTATTTTTTTGTAAATGTGAGACACTTTCTTCACTTGAAATTCTTATATTATTTTGCCATTATATATAGATCCATGTTAAGATTTTATTGGCATGAGGTTAAATTTTTGTTTAGTTGAAACAATATTAATGATGAATTTATTGACATAGAGAATTAACTGATTTATTAACATTAAAATTAATGTAATTCAACAAATCAACCATTTTTTACATATAAAATATTACAAAATAAATATATCAAAAAATTACAAAGTAAACGCATTTTTCAATTTTCTATTTTTGAAAACAGTTTTCCAAAATCACAAAGAGAACATGTTTTCAGTAATCCCAAAACAAACAACCAAAATCCAAAATTCAAAACAAAATCCAAAATCGAAACACAAAGAGAACGACTCCTTATTTTTCTGGGAATTGAAAGTTTAATATATTTTATTGGTTTAATTTTCTAGATGGAAAAAGTGGAAAATTTTTCAAGTTTTGTTGTTTGATTGACACTGATTTCCATGAAAAATAAAGAAAGATTTTGCTATTTTAATCAAATTTTTTTTAATTTTTTCACACATTTGTACTTAATAATAATAATAATAATAATAATGTTAATTTTTAGAAAAAAAATAAATTAATTAACAATAACAAAAATGATCAAACGAGTCGAAAATGATTTTCCACCTAAGGTGGAAAACCAATTCCCACCAAAATTGCAAACGAGGAAAATCAACCTCATGTGAACAAAGATGGAATTCCATGGAAAACTTAATCAGTCAAACAATCAAAAAAGTTAGAAAATGACAAAAAAAATTCTAGTTCCATGGAAGACTGTGGTTATCATCAAACACTACCTAAGTGGTGGAGGACGAAGAAATTTTGAGTTAGGGGGCAAAATCATTGTAAATATATGGTCTTTAGATGATCTATGTATATTTTCAAATATATAATTTTTGCGTTTTGAATTATATGATAATCCTATTGAGCTAATTCGAATTGTGTGAAACTTATTGTAACGACATAAAAAAACTTATGTCACATGTAACAAAAATAATGACGTCATACCCAATGTAAAATTTTCTAATAAAATGATATAAATTGTAGTGAGAAAGAAATTTTTCGCGTGAAAATAATAAAAGTCAAATAAATAATTGCAAAAATTATAAAGAAAATATGAGTTAAATGTCTCTATTCGAGAAGCACGTTCCTATTTTCTATGGCCGTTTGGACCACAGAATAAATTTACAATATAGTTTTCGAAAAGAAGTTAGAGATGACATCGGCGATTTATGGATTTGGCTAGTAAACGATCATCGGCGAATTTTTCAAGTTAACTCATCAACAAACTCTAGATTGGAACTGCCTACTTCAACGCGCATTAACTTTTGCTAGGTTGGCCGTTTCATGTGCCTTCAATGATGCTGAAAATTAGGTCGTGAGCACTTCAAAATGGTATAAAAAATATAACTTCTCGACTTTGTTTGGTACCCTGTAATAATCTTGAAACTTGAGATAAAAATATGAAAAATCATTAACTTTTCAAATTGAAAGGATACATGAATTGATGTCATGTTTTTAGACATATATCTAGCTTAGTCTCAATGACTCTAATTACAATCATTTCTTAATCTGCAAAACAATCTATATATGTTTTCAATTACCTACTTGATTAGGATAACAATTAACTTGATTTTCTGTCGTTTTCTTCAAAATAAATAAATAATAAACTTTTAAAGTTGGGGGTCAATTGACCCCATGCCCCCTCCCTCCACTACAACAAAGTTAGCCGTTTATGACGTGCATTAAAGGCCGTAAAATCGTTTTTACAGCGTGCAACCGTACGCCGTTAAAGGTCACACCGTAAAATTTTACGATGTGCAAATTCACACGCTGTAAAATTAAGTTTTTACGACATGCATCATTGCACGTTGTATACATTTACGGCGTACGGCTTTGCATATATGTTTACGGCGTGCGCATTGCACACCATGACTACAATTAGAAAAAGGTATAATTTTTTCAGGATGTTACAACAAATACTTCTCTTGGGATATCAAAATGTCAATGGATTTCATAGAACCTTTATGTTGGAAACACAATAACAGTACTGACATGTATCAGTATTAGAGAACTATTTGTAAGCCAGTATACCAAACTTCCCTAGAAAGAATGAGAACAGAGATCAGGTCCAAACTATGTGCGAAGGATGGAAAATGTGACGATAATTTGGAGATAGAAACACGCCCATATGCACCTGCTTTTACACAAAACAAAGGTTATAGATAGAAACAATCCCATATGTAAAAATTTAGAACCAAAACGATAAGAAGGGAGCCCAATTGTTAAAGGAATTGTACTGGAAATGCCTTCATCATCCCCAGACCTGAACGTAGATATTTGGGATGTCTCCTCCCTCTCAGATTATAACATGTTAAGCACACAAACTGTCAAAAGAAATGGAGACAACTAGCAATTTTGCATAATTCAAACTCCATGTACCTCCTTAAAAGTAGAAATGCACTGACGAAGTGCAGCACCAGCCTTAACTTGATGTTCCTCCTGAAAAATAAATAATAAATAATAAATAAATAAACGTGAAAAACTTGTCTTCTTGCATTCATAGTCAAAACCATAACATAAATGTGAAGAACAAAAACCCAACATCAATTACTAGAATGGAAAAACAATCAATTCTCTCATCTTTAACACCACGAAAAAAGTACATACATGGATCAAGAACATAGAATAGATTCTGGAAAAAGAAGGAAAGAAGAGAAAAAAAAGTCCTCCGAACACTGTTTACAAGTGATATCATGTACTTGGAAAAAGAATGGGATGAAACAAGAAATGCTCACCTAAAAAGAAGTTCGATGAATATGGAACTGGACGTCCATTCGATTGCAGATCTGGCTATGAGTTTTGTTAGGAAAGGCGTGGATCGCGATGGTCAACAAGTATAGTGGAATTGAGAAAATGCGGTTAAAATGGAACACAAGTATTTACGTGGTTCACCAATAATGGCTACGTCCACGGGCAAGTATAGGAGGATTTCACTATAGTAGGAGAATTACAACAACCTTCTCTCTAAATACAAGGAGATAACAATATTTAACCTCTCTTGTAATAGGAGAAAACAAAGTAGGAAATTACTTAGGAGAAAACAATTTTGATCTCTCTAATTTTCTCTCTACTCACAAATATTTTTCTCTACTATTTTCACTCTCTATTTTCCTCTCTACTTGGTGCATTTTCCATTGAGGTTTTGCCCTCTATTTATAGGGAAAGTTTGGACAAAAAATCAACAATGGAAGGAATAAAATAGGTATGAACATATGAGGATTGTAGGCTAATGGTGGCTTACCAAATAGGTGTGAACATAGACTAAATTGTTGGCTAATGGTGGCTTACCAAATTCAACAAAAATGTCTTTATTTTCCACATTTCTCCCACTTAAAGTCACTTTTGTTGCAACCTGCCATCCTTCCCACACTTGCCATTCTCATGCTGCTTATGCTTCTGCTAGGCCGATAGAGGATCGGCTCCATGTGAACTTATCAGTGTTGATCGGCTTTGTGAACATATCCGCTAGGTTGTCCTCCGTATGGATCTTCTGGATATCCACACTTCCTTCTTCCACCTTCTCTCGTACAAAGTGATATTGTACTCTAATATGTTTTGTCCTTGAATGAAATGCTGGATTCTTTGCTAAGTGCAAAGCACTCTGACTATCACAAAATAGAGAAATCTTCTCTTGTTTGTGTCCGAGTTCTTCCATTAACATTTGCAACCATATTGCCTCTTTGCTAGCTTGTGTAGCCGCCACATATTCTGCTTCCGTCGTAGAAGTAGCCACGATAGACTGCAGTTTTGAACCCCAGCTTACAGCTCCTCCAGCAAGAGTAAACACATATCCAGTGGTGGACTTGCTTTTATCAGGATCACCTGCATAATCTGAATCTACATAGCCTCTAACATTAAATTCTGATCCTCCATAGCATAATGCAACATTTGAGGTACCCTTGACATATATTAGGATCCTCTTCACCATATTCCAATGCTCTCTACCAGGATTTGCCATATATCGGCTGACCGCTCCCACTGCTTGTGCAATGTCTGGTCTTGTACAAATCATAGCAAACATTAGGCTACCCACTGCTGATGCATACGGTACTCGAGACATCTCCATCCTCTCTGCTTCACTGCTAGGACTCATACTTGAGGATAACTTGAAATTAATAAGAAGAGGGGTAGAAATTGGCTTACAATCTTGCATATTGAAGCGTCGCAAGATTTTCTTCAAGTAGTTCTTCTGACTAAGCCAAATCTTCCTATTATTTCTGTCTCGGTGAATTTGCATCCCTAGAATCTTGTTTGCGGTTCCCAAGTCCTTCATTTCAAACTCCCTAGCCAACTGTGCCTTCAAATCTTTAAGACAATCTTTGTTGGGGCCTGCTACCAACATGTCGTCAACATACAACAGCAAGATAATGAAATTACCATCACCAAATCTCTTGCAATAAGCACAAGGATCTGCACTAAGTCTGTTGTATCCAAGGCTCATAATGAAGGAATCAAATCTCTTATACCAACACCTCGGCGCCTGTTTGAGACCGTATAGAGATTTGTTCAACCTGCAAACCAAGTTCTCTTTTCCTTTTTCTTCAAAACCTTCTGGTTGGAGCATATAAATTTCTTCTTCAAGCTCACCATGAAGAAATGCAGTTTTCACATCTAACTGCTCCAGGTGCAAGTCTAATGTAGCACACATCGCCAATAATACTCGAACTGTCGTGAGTCGAACAACAGGAGAGAATATTTCGTTGAAGTCAATGCCTTCTTTCTGAGCATATCCCTTTACCACCAGTCTAGCACGATACCGCTCCCCTTGGTTATTTCCATCACGTTTGATCTTGTAGACCCATTTATTTCCAATGGCTTTTCTTCCTTGTGGTAGCGAAACAAGATCCCATGTCTTGTTTTTATGAAGAGCCTCAATTTCTTCCTGCATAGCTTCCATCCACTGCGAAACTTCTTGACTATTTAAAGCCTCATGGAAAGTTGATGGCTCTCCATCCTCCGTCAGTAGACAGTATGCAACATTGCTCTCCATAATGTACTCAGAGTGCCAAGCTGGTTCTCTCCTCTCCCGAGTTGATCGTCTGATTTCAGGAACTGTAAACTCAGCTTGTTCTCCTTCTTCATGCTCCGGTACTGCTTCAGAAGAATCCCAGACTTCTTGTTCTTCTCTATTTTCAACTTCAACTTCAACCGTAGTAGTTTCTGGCTCTTTTAAAGTGCTATCATTTTCTTGTACCTTGCCTTCCGTGAATATCACGTCTCTGCTGATTATCACCTTGTGGGCAGTGGGATCCCACAGGCGGTACCCCTTGATTCCATCAGCATACCCCAAGAAAATGCATTTTCTGGATTTTGAATCCAGCTTTGATGTTTCCTGGGCATTGTACATAACGTACACAGGACTTCCAAAAACATGTAAGTGAGAATAATCAGCTGGCTTCCCTGTCCACATCTCCATCGGCGTCTTCAGATCAATCACGGTTGATGGTGACCGGTTGATCACATAACAGGCGGTTTTGACTGCTTCAGCCCAAAATGATTTAGCTAACCCCGCAGTTCTCAACATTGCTCTTGTTCTTTCTAACAATGTTCTGTTCATCCGCTCTGCCACTCCATTTTGTTGTGGAGTATATGCCGTCGTGAAATGTCTTTTAATACCTTCTTGTTCACAAAAAGTATTAAATTCATTACCAGTATATTCTCCTCCATTGTCCGTCCTCAAACACTTGATCTTCTTCTCAGATTCAAGTTCTACCCGCGCTTTGTAGATTTTGAAGACTTCGAACACATCAGCCTTCTTCTTGATTGGATACACCCAACATCTCCTGGAGTAATCATCAATAAATGATACAAAATATTTTGCACCTCCTAGGGACATAACCGGTGCTTGCCAAACATCAGAATGAACCAATTCCAAGATAGCTTTACTTCTAGTAGTAGAAGTGCCAAACTTCAATCTGTGCTGCTTACTAGTGACACAATGCTCACAAAAGGGTAATGATACCTTTTTGAGCCCTGGAAGAAGATCTTGTTCAGAGAGAATTTTCAAACCACGTTCAGACATGTGGCCAAGTTTGCGGTGCCACATCATTGTTAATTCTTCTGCTGAACCTGCCGATGCAACAGATGCTTCTCCTTCTTGTAGAGTATCTCCTTTAAGCATGTACAGATTTGCAGCTATCTTTTCTGCTTTCATCACTACAAGCGCGCCTTTGACTATTTTCATAGTCCCAGCTTGAACATGAGTTTTGCACCCAATGCTATCTAGTTGTCCCAAAGACAATAGATTTTTCTTCAAGCCCTTTACGTGCCGAACCTCCTTGATAGTGCAAATTGTACCATCATACATTTTTAATTTGATAGTACCAATACCAACGATCTCCAAAGCATGATCATTTCCCATAAACACTGAACCTCCCGAGATGTGTTCATATTGATGGAACCATTCTCTCCTTGGTGTCATGTGCCATGTCGCTCCTGAATCGATGAGCCAGACATCGGTGAAATGCTTTCTGCCTTCAACAACAGTCGTTGCCTCGCTGTATAAAATTTCGCCATCATATGAGGTGCTTGCTACACAACCCTGAGCTTTTGGTATCTCATGTGCCTTCCCTTTTTAAGTGCCCTTTCTTGCCACAGTAATGACACTTGGCATTCTTCTTACTTCTGGATTTAGATCTACCTTGGGTATGACTCCCACTGGGGCCACGTTCCGTTGATCTCCCTCTCATCATCGTCAAGGCTTCCGCCTGCTGTGAACTAGATAGTCTGTCCTCCTTGTTCTTGCGCCGACTTTCCTCTTCAAGAACCGCAGCTGCAATATCATCGAAGACTAGATCTTCTATGTTGTTAGTTAAGTTGATGATGAGTTGATCATATGAATCTGGTAGACTTTGAAGTAGAATTTCAGCACGTTCGCCTGCCTCTATTTTATGGCCCATTGATGTGAGCTGTGAAAATAGAGTGTTGAGGGTGTTGATGTGGTCTGTCACTGTAGTTGACTCCATCATCCGAAGGGTGTAAAGCCGTCTCTTTAGGAAAATTTTGTTGTGTAATGATTTGGCCTCGTAGAGCTTCGTTAGGGTGTCCCATATCTCATTTGCTGTTTTCTTTTCCGCCACACTTGACAATACTCCATCAGCAAGTGCTAAGTGTAGATTAGCAATTGCATTGCTATCCATCTCGTTCCACTTGTCATCGTCAGTGATATCCGCGGGTCTCTCTCCAATTGCCGCCAAACAGTTATCTTTTCTCAAAACTGCTTTTATTCTCATTTTCCATAACGAGAAATTGTTCCCATTGAACTTTTCAACCTCATACTTTGCTGCCATTTTTATTCACGACTTGGTAATAATACCGAGTGATAGTGAACACCAACCCTACGCAAAACAATCTCAAGAAATCTTTTCTGATGTGGAAGATCAGACAAAGCTGCAACCACAGAGCATACTAAGAATTTCAAAAGATGTAACCAGGCTCTGATACCACTTGTTAGGAAAGGCGTGGATCGCGATGGTCAACAAGTATAGTGGAATTGAGAAAATGCGGTTAAAATGGAACACAAGTATTTACGTGGTTCACCAATAATGGCTACGTCCACGGGCAAGTATAGGAGAATTTCACTATAGTAGGAGAATTACAACAACCTTCTCTCTAAATACAAGGAGATAACAATATTTAACCTCTCTTGTAATAGGAGAAAACAAAGTAGGAAATTACTTAGGAGAAAACAATTTTGATCTCTCTAATTTTCTCTCTACTCACAAATGTTTTTCTCTACTATTTTCACTCTCTATTTTCCTCTCTACTTGGTGCATTTTCCATTGAGGTTTTGCCCTCTATTTATAGGGAAAGTTTGGACAAAAAATCAACAATGGAAGGAATAAAATAGGTGTGAACATATGAGGATTGTAGGCTAATGGTGGCTTACCAAATAGGTGTGAACATAGACTAAATTGTTGGCTAATGGTGGCTTACCAAATTCAACAAAAATGTCTTTATTTTCCACAAGTTTGTCAATAGTTCGCGAGAGATTGAAGAATTTTTGATGAAGAATCAAGCACAAATGAATTTCTGAGAAGGGTTAGATTCAAAAACACCCAGAAGAGAGAGGTCACGCCCTAATCTTGTTTCTGGTGCGTAAAGAATTAGGCTTTTTTTTAGGTGATTATTTACTGCGTGCTTAAGCACGCTGTGTTTGGTGGAGGTCTTTTACGTCGTGCATGAAAGCACGTTGTGTTCGGTTGTATTTTTCTTATTCAATAATGCTACAAGTACTGCGAAATTGTACCGCGAATTGTACCGCATACTCACACATGGAGGGAAGGGTGAACTAGTCATTTCACTTTCATGTGTCTGTGCGGTACACTTTGCGGTACGTTTTCGCGATAACTTTAGCATTTTTCTACCCTATATGCACGCTGTAAATTCATGTCGTAAAATGTCACTTTTGTTGTAGTACTCCCCCCGTTCACCGGTGGATATAAACTAGTGGGGCTAATGCGTGTTGCACATTAAGTACCTAATGTTAAAAATTTATGTACGTATAATTGAGCTAAACTAATTTGTAAACATGAAAGATCAATATCAATTTATAACTTGACTTCGATTAAATTCAATTCAATTCTTTCTTTCAAAATTTTTGTGGCATGTGCAACCCTTGACTTTAAAAAATGTATACTGAATTGGCTCAAAAAGTAAATACATTTGGCATTTGCAGAAGTATTGGATAAAAAGTATTTTTTACAAAACGTTTATTCCTGGCAAATGTATCTTTTCATTCCCTAAACTTTAATACTGATCGATGCGATACTTTACAAATCACACAGTTTGATTCAGCATCGATTGCTGATCAATTCATCAAATGATATAATTCAAGAAAACATTTCTCAAAAATCTGTTCATCTTCATTCAGCAACTTTCTCCAGATGTAATTAGCAACATTTTAAGTACTATATATATACTTCAATTAGAACAACATTGTCTCCTGTTCGAGTTGCCGGAGTAATCCGCAATCTTAATGGCGGTGCTCTGACCAGGAATATTAGCAGCAGCAGCCTCCTGAGCCACCAAGGCTTTTCTGCTTATAATCTGATAAATGTCCAACATAATTGTATGGAAAGCTTTCTCCACATTATGTGCTTCGAGCGCCGATGTCTCGAGGAATGATAACCCTTCTTTCTCCGCCAAGAGTTGAGCTTCGTGCTCGTCGATGGCTCTGAGGTGATTGAGGTCCGATTTGTTGCCGGCCATCATTATGACTATGTTGGAGTCGGCATGGTCCCTCAATTCACGCAGCCAACGTTGGACATTCTCGAAGGTTTGTCTCTTGGTTATGTCGTACACCACCAGCGCCCCAACAGCACCTCGGTAGTATGCGCTAGTGATAGCACGGTATCTTTCTTGACCGGCTGTGTCCCATATCTGCGCCTTCACCGTCTTGCCTTCCACCTGCACCACCAAACATATTGCAGTTTGACATGAAATTAGCAAGAAGATTAGCCTTTTAATCTGGAAAATCACATAAAAATGAAGAAAATGAAAACTGATTGATTACCAGATAGGTATTCATGAATTTTTTTTTTTTTTTTAAACAAGCTGACACATTTAAAAATTTTACACAATACAAATCAAAACCAACCTGCAGAGTCCTTGTTGCAAATTCGACACCAATGGTGGATTTCGACTCCAAACAGAACTCATTTCGCGTAAATCTGGAAAGAATATTGGATTTTCCTACACCGGAATCTCCAATCAAAACAATCTTGAATAAGTAATCATACTCATTATCAACTTTATATGCCATTGTTTCTTCCCTCTATATACAAAACAAGCCTACATAAATCAAATCAAGATTCATAATTAGTGAAGATAAGAATGATAATAATGCATTTTTTCCCCTCATTGAAGGAAACACATGATATGAATGCACAGGAAAAAAAAAATGATACTCACCACTAAAAGATGGAGATATTGTTAATCATGGTGGCTAATTTGGAACAAGAATTCTTAATATTCGGAAACCCAAAAATGGAAAAAGAACGAGAATGCGGAACAGAAATAAAATGAAAAAGCTCTTTGAACCTTAAAATAGAGCTGCTAATCTTGTGGCTAATGAACATTCTGAGAGTGGCACATACTGCTACTACATTGGATTATTACATGTTCCCGCGTGTTTAACGGCACAGAACGAGCAGACCCGCTACCGTTCTACATTGGCCAATTCATTTGCATGATATTTTTGTCTAGTTAAAGTTATTCTGGAAAACATGTTTGAAAATTTTTGAACGGGAAAAAGTACCTAAAAATATTACTTTTTAAACCTAACAAACTTAAATACTATTATTATTATTATTATTATTATTATTATTATTATTATTTTTTCAATCAGGTGTTAGATATTAATAAATAAATATTCTATTATATATAATATAAAAATAATTATTAGTTATATTTTAAATTAAAACTAATATAATTTTAAATATAAAATGGCTTTTGCACACTTATTTGCAAGTTTGACGTTTTGACATCCACGCTCCAACTTGAGGGGAAGTCTTAAATATGAAATGAAAATAAATTTATTTTGCATTAATTCAATTCCTTGTATTACTGTTGATATTCAAATTGATATTATAAATTAGGAAACTATATATTTTGATTTTATTTTTACTTAGGATTTTCCTATAAATAGGGTTGATTATATTGAGTTATACACAACATCAACATCAATATATCAATTCCGCTTTTATATTTTTAACATGGTATCAGAGCTAAATTCAATCATGGTCTAAATTCCTGTTGAATTCCGCTTCCGACGAGCGGCCTTTGCCGCTCGTCCGACCAAATTGCTATTCATCCGGTCAAATTGTTATTTTACCGTGGGGGTAAATAACACAAATAGTCACAAACCTTTGGTTTCTTGCGAAAATGATCCCCAACGTTTAGATTTTTACATTTATACCCTCAGAATCACCAAACGTTGCGAAAATGGTCTCTACCTTTAAATTCCGTTAGTTTTTACCGTTAAAAACGTTTAAATATGACAAATGGTCCATAATCTGAGTTTTTTACTATAATAGTCCCTAACATATTAAGGTCACGTTTGACATTTTTAGTTTGTAACCTCCAAATGTTTGACGTATTTAGTCCCTAACATATTAACCCCCTATACGTTTGGCATTTTTAACCTCTAACATATTAAACCCCTATTTGAGACCAATTATTTTAAATAATATGATTTGTAATTGTAATTTTTTGAAGAATTTGTTATTAAAAAAATTGAATTTATTTTTATATTATTTTATTGATAGAATGTGTGGTTAAAAACGAGTTTAAAAAAATAAAATTTATTCTAAATTTCTAAATTGCACAATAAAATATTTAACAAAAATTCACCGCTTCAACCTAGTGGTAAAAAAAAAAAAAATAATGAATCCATGGAATATAAACAAACAAATACATTGGTCATTATTTTAGGAATTAAATAAAAAATATGTTTTCTTCAATTTTATTTTCGATTTTGAGAACTGATCAATATCGATTTTTAAAATTTCATTTTTTTCAAAACTCATTTTCTTCCACACTTTATATATATATTTGTTTTAATTTATGCATAAATTTTTTAAAAAAAAATCTTACGTTTTAACAAAAATTCTCCAAACTTACTTTTCAAATCGACCGATTCTCAAAATCGAAAGTAAAACTGATAAAAACATATTTGTCATATTTGTTATTCAATTTCTAAAATGATGTCCAATGTATTTGTTTGTTTATATTCCATAATTTTTTTTAACAATAGGCGGAAATGTTAATGCGGTGAATTATTGTTAAATATTTTACTGTGCACTTTAAAAATCTAGAATAGACTTTATTTTTTAAAATTCATTTTCAACCATACATTCTATCCATAAAATAATCTACAAATAAATTCAATTTTTTTTTTTTTTAATACTTTTTAACCACAAATTCTTTAAAAAATTACAATTACAAATCACATTATTTGAAATAATTGGTCTCAAATAGAGATTTAATATGTTAGGGGTTGAATACGCCAAATGTATAGGGGCTTAATATGTTAATGACTAAATATGTCAAACGTTTGGAGGTTACAAACTAAATATACCAAACATGACCTTAATATGTTAGAAACTATTAACGCAAGAAATTCGAAGGTTAGGGATCATTTGTTCTATTTAAATGTTTTTAGCGATAAAAACTAACAGAATCTAACGGTAGGGACCATTTTCGCAACGTTTGGTGATTCTGATGGTATAAATGTAAAAATCTAAACGTTGGGGATCATTTTCGCAAGAAACTTAAAGATTGAGGATTATTTGTGTTGTTTACCATTTATCGTGTGTTCCACAAATCTCTACCCTGTGCCCAAGACGCCACTTACCAATCAAGAACATGGGTCCTACTGTTGTGGCTGGATCAAGTTTTGAAACGGTGTCAAATGGGGACTTTGAAGCTTCTGCAACTGGTCCGTTTACGAACATTTATGGGATAATGCAATAGGTTGCCATAGGAGACATTGCCATGGGATGAACCATCTGCTCCATTATCTATCACATTTTAAAATTAATAAACTTAGAATTTTTTTTATTTTTTATTTTTTAAATCAGGTGTTAACTAGTAATTAATAAATATAAGAAAAAATATATTACCACCACAATATTTAATTTCTACACCAAATTATAACTACAAAACATTTAAAATATAAATTTTATAAATACAATATAATAAATGCTATAAATATTATACTATTTAGTGAATGACATTCATACCCCTGTAATCCTAGGGATAATTACTTTGTATATCCCTTTCTTCCCCGATATATATGGGGCTCTAATTCTTAATAAAACATAAGTTTATTTGCCTCTTCATTTTCTTCTCTCTTTCTTTCTATTTCATAACACGTTATCAGCACAATTCTCTAAAATTATTAGAAGGTAATTTTTTTTAGCTATAATCATCTGTCATGTGTATCAAAATTAATTTGATAACACATAAATTTTTTTTAACTGCATCGCAACGAGGTCAAGCTTGTTCAATTTGGAATCTGATTCTTAGAGCTAGATTTTTTTTAATCCAAATCATTACTATTCCAAATCAGTTTATAATCTGAATCCAATTGAATTTAAAATCTGAATTCAATTCATTCTCAAATCACAATCATTCATTGGGTTGCGTGATTGTATGGTTAATTGTTGAATTGCGTCCATATTTCCAATTGATTCTTCTATTTTTTCCAAATTCAATTAATGTTTTCGAATTACATAAATTTTGTGCCATATTTTTATGTTTAGTTGATGTGTTATTCACATATGTATTTTACATATTATGCGCGTTTAATGAATTACGTTGTTACTCCTGAAGTAGCGCAACTGTATAATTAATATTCCAGAAGAATATTAATATGTGTGTTTAATTTATATATTATTGTTGAATTTTTTTTTTTCATTAAGTTGTTGCTTTTGAAGTAGCGCAACTGTATAATTAATATTCCAGAAGAATATTAATATGACTATTATAAATAATTTGTTGTTGCTCCTGAAGTAGCGCAACTGTATATAATTAATATTTCAGAAGAATATTAATATGACTATCATGAATAGTTTGTTGTTGCTCCTGAAGTAGTACAACTTTATAATATTCAAGAAAGACTATTATTTGCTCCAGAAGAGTATAAATTATAATTGTCAATATTCCAGAAGAATATTTGACCTATTATTGAAGAAATAATAGAAAAATACAACATGCTCCCGAAGTAGCATATATATCGAAGAATATGTCATAATATTTATCCCTGAAGGAAAACATACAACTTATGTGATGTTGATGCTTTGATTTATTATGTGGTTTAATCACATTCTTCGAAATTAATTGTATTTTTTATTTATTTATTGTGTAATTATACAAATGGCCAACATCACTAAACTCGAGTTTGTTGCACTCGACATATCTGGCAAAAATTATTTATCATGGGTCTTAGATGCTGATATTCACCTTGTCTCGAAAGGTCTGGGAGAGACAATAAAAGAAGGAAACAAAGAATCCCTACAGGATCGTGCAAAAACACTCATATTCCTTCGTCACCATCTTCATGATGGATTGAAAGTTGAATATCTCAATGTGAAAGATCAACAATTCTCTAGAAAAACTTGACTGAAAGGTTTGACCATCAGAGGACTGTAGTTCTCCATAAAGCCCGCTATGAGTGGATGCATATCCGTTTGCAGGATTTCAAAACGGTCAGTGAGTACAATTCTGAATTGTTCAGAATAAGTTCTAAGTTAAACTTGTGTGGAGAAAAAATCACTGATCAAGATATGTTGGAAAAAACTTTTTCCACTTTCCATGCCTCAAATGTGCTCCTGCAGCAGCAATATCGTGAGCGTGGTTTTAAAAGGTACTCAGAACTTATATCATGTCTGCTTGTAGCTGAACAAAATAATGAATTGCTGCTGAAAAATCATGGGTTACATCCAACTGGTTCTGTACCATTGCTTGAAGCAAATGGTATCGTATTTCCTGAAGCAAATGCAATATCAAGACATGAACGTGGACGTGGACGCGGACGCGAACATGGACGTGGAAGAAACCATGGACGAAATTTTTAGTAAAACAATCAGCAACAAGGGAACAATTTTAAAAGGCATAAAGCAAACGAAAATAGCATATCAAGAAAGGAGCATGAAGAAATTTGCTGTAGATGTGGAATGAAAGGGCATTGGGTACGTACCTTTCGTACGAAAAAACATCTTGTGGATCTTTATCAAAAACCAGTCAAGGGAAGAGAAAAAGTAGAGACAAATTTCGCTGATTATGATGGTCCAATTGATGTGACTCATTTGGACGCCTCTGACTTCTTTGCTGACCCAAATGGCAATATCGATCATTTAATTGGAGGCGGTGTACTTGAGAATATTGATTAGTCTAATTTTCAGTATCTAAATTGTTCTTTTTCTTTAAAAGTTAGTATGAATTATGTTTTTACTTATTTTTTTTAAGTTAGAGACATTTACATTATTAAGCATTTTTAGTTGATTAAAAATGTCGCTAAATTTCTTTTTATGAAATCAAAGTTTTAGAATATTTATTTTGTTTTTTTATAAATTCAGGATGAATGACCAGGATATCTGTTTAGTCGATAGTGCAACTAAACATACTATTCTTCAAGACAAAAAGTATTTCTTGAACTTAACATTATCAGAGAATAATGTTAATACAATATCAGGTGCATCAAAAATCGTTGAAGGCTCCGGAAGAGTTTGTATTATTTTATCAAATAATACAAAATTATATATTGACAATGCACTTTATTCTAGCAAATTCAGAAGAAATTTGCTTAGTTTTAAAGATATTCGCTGCAATGGATATCACATTGAGACGATGCATGAAAATAATGCAGAATATCTTTGCATAACTTCTTTTATATATGGCCAGAAGCAGATAAAAAAAAACTTCCGGCACTCCCTTGTGGCATGTATTATACATCTTTAAAGATGATTGAATAAAATATTATCACGAACCCGAAGTTCGTTGATCCAAAAAGTTTTATACTTTGGCATGATAGACTTGGACATCCAGGAACAATAATGATGCGCCGAATAATTAACAACTCACACGGACATCCTCTAAAGAACCAGAAGATTCTTTTACCTAATGATTATCCATGTGCTGCTTGTTCGCAAGGCAAGTTGGTCATTAGACCTTCAACTACAAAAGTCAGCATTAAATCTCCAACTTTCTTGAAAAGATTTCATGGAGATATATTTGGGTCAATACACCTACCATGTGGACCATTTCGATATTTTATGGTTTTAATTGATTCATCTACTAGATCGTCCCATGTTTGCCTACTTTCCACTAGGAATGTAGGCTTTGCTAGACTACCTGCTCAAATTATAAAATTACGAGCTCAATTCCCTGATTACTCAATCAAGAAAATTTGTCTTGATAATGTTGGTGAGTTTAGATCACAGATATTCAATGATTATTGTATGTCAATTGGAATTGAGGTTGAACATTCGTTGCTCATGTCCATACACAAAATGGATTAGCTGAGTCGTTTATCAAATGTCTACAATTAATTGCTAGATCATTACTCATGAAAACAAAACTTCCAACTTCTGTTTGGGGTAATGTCATTTTACATGCTGCATCATTGGTTCGTTTAAGACCAACTGCGTATTATCAATATTCTCCTTTGCAACTTGCAATTGGTCATGAGCCTAATATTTCTCACTTACGAGTTTTTGGTTGTGACATCCAAGTCCCAATTTTACCCCAACAACGTACCAAAATGGGTCCCCAACGAAGACTTGGAATTTATGTTGGTTTTGATTCACCATCAATAATAAGGTATCTTGAACCTTTAAAGGGTGATCTATTCATTGCACGTTTTGCAGATTGTCATTTTGACGAAATGACTTTTCCAACCTTGGGAGAAACAAAACTACATCCTGAAAAACATGATAAAATTTCGTGGAATGAAACAACTTTGTCTCACTTTCATCCCCGCAGCAATCAATGTGAGCAAGAGGTTGGAAAAATCATTCATTTGCAAAAAGTTGCAAATCAATTACCAGATGTATTTGTTGACACAAGAAAAGTGACAAAGTCACATATACCAGCAGAAAATATTCCTGCACAAATTGATGTCCCTGAAGGACAATCTGCTGTAGCAAATGAATCTCAAATACGCCAGAAGCGTGGTCGACCAGTTGGTGCTAAAGACTCTGTACCTCGAAAAAGAAAAGTACAAGAGAAAAACCGACCAAAAACTTTAGAAGAAGTAGTATTTGAAAAGATTGATCAATCGGATATTGAGAATGTGGTTCCTGCAGAACCACAAGTATCCGAAAATAATGAGATTTCAATAAACTATTTAGTATCTCATAAACTATAAGAAAGAAATACTATTGTCATAGATGACATTTTCGCCTTTAATGTGGCTCTTGAAATAATGAAAGATGAGGATCCTGAACCACTGTTTGTGAAAGACTGTCAGCATAGAAATGATTGGCCAAAATGGAAAGAAGCCATACATGTGGAGTTAAATTCCTTAGAGAAACGAAAAGTATTCGGACCTGTAGTTCGAACACCTGAAAATGTAATCTCTGTAGGATACAAATGGATTTTTGTAAGGAAAATGAATGAAAATAATGAGATTACAAGATACAAAGCTCGACTTGTAGCTCAAGGTTTCTCTCAAAGACCAGGAATTGATTATGAGGAAACGTATTCTCCCGTAATGGACACTATCACTTTTAGATTATTAATTAGTTTGATTGTGTCACAAATACTTGATATGTGCCTTATGGATGTAGTAACTGCCTATCTATATGGTTCACTTGATAGTGACATATACATTAAAGTCCCTGAAGGACTCAAAATCTCAGAAGCAAATAATACATGCCTGAGAACTATGTTCTCTATTAAATTGCAAAGATCATTATATGGATTGAAACAATCCGGACGCATGTGGTATAATCTCCTTAGCGAATATTTGTTGAAGGAGGGTTATAAAAATGATGACATTTGTCCCTGTGTTTTCATAAAGAAAACAAATAGTGGATTTGCAATTATTGCAGTATATGTGGATGATTTAAATCTGATTGGAACTCCTGAAGAGCTCAATAAACCTACATATTATTTAAAGAATGAATTTGAGATGAAAGATTTGGGAAAAACTAAGTTTTGTCTTGGGTTGCAAATTGAACATTTCTCAGATGGATTATTTGTTCATCAATCTTCTTATACAGAAAAAGTTTTAAATCATTTTTATATGGACAAAGCACATCCATTGGCATCCCCTATGGTTGTTCGATCACTTGATGTGAAAATAGATCCATTTCATCCACCTGAAGATGGAGAAAAAATTCTTGGTCCTGAAGTACCATATCTTAGTACAATTGGAGCGCTAACATATCTTGCAAATTGTACTCGACCTGACATAGCTTTTTCTGTAAATCTCCTTGCAAGATATAGCTCTACACCAACTCAAAGACATTCGAATGGTGTTAAACACATTTTTCGATACCTAAAGGGTACTGATAAGTGTGTTTTACACACTTATTTAGTTCCTAAATTAGCAATTTAATTGACAAATTGAGCAAATATCTACTTATAAAATGTGTTTATCTTGTACAATTAGGTACAAACTCAAGTGGAAAGAAAATAGATAAGATTGAAGGGCAATTGAGCGAAAAGAAGAGCAATTTAGATGTCCAATGACCTAATAGAAAGAAATCAAAAGCTTGGGGACTCAATTGCAACATCTCAGAAAGATGGAGGACCTACTTTGCAAATATTTCAGGGGCATATTTGTAATAAAAGTCAAAATTCGAGGACTAAATTGAAGAAGACCAGAAGTTGGAGGACCCAATTGCAAATCATGGAAAGACGGAGCTGCAGGTGAACCACGCGATCGCGTGGATCTATCATGTCGCGTTCGCGAACTAGGCCACAGACCCAACCTGAGAGATTTCAGCCTAACCACGCGATCGCGAGGCACTCAGCCACGTGATCGCGTATGCAACTTTCTGGCCAATATCGGATTTTATTTTCTGTTTTTGTTATTTTCAATTAAAGGCGTGTTTGGCTATGATTGTACGCGTTTTTTTGGACTTTTAGGTCTAATTTATGGGAGTATATATACTCCCATTTCTTAACACCCAAAAGACAATTCCTCCTCCCCAAACCCTAGCCTATTTTTCTCTCTTTTCTTCTTTTCTTTTCTTTTCTTTTCTTTGTTTTTGTTTTGTTTGTAATTTAGTTTGTAGATTATTCTTGATTTCAAAGTTTTAGTCACCATTGAAGCAAGGAAGCAAGAAGTGAGGTGAAGATTCAAAACAAAGTTCAAGGAATTTTGGGGCAAAAACTCAAGGGAAGTGATTCATTTCATTATCTTGTATTTTTAATCTTTGATTTCTATATTTTGTGATGTATTTTTTGTAAACCTCAACTTTTGTACAATATTTATACAATGGGCTAGTTGTTTTATGTTGGGATGATTGATGTAGCTTAACTTCATTTAAGTAATTTTAATGTTTGTTTATTAATGTTGAGCTTATTTCATGTGTGTTTGTTATTGAGATTATTCCATGTGTTTGATTGATCACCAAATATATGTTTTGTGAAGTGTATGATAATCGAGAGATATTATGTATTTTAGACCAAATAACAAATGCTCTAGGTTCTTGTTAAGGATAGAGATATATCTTAAACCCTAGATGATCAATTGAGCAATTTTCACAAAGAGTTAATGCAATTGATTGGGCTTTAATCGACATTATAGTAGGTTAAACCAAACGATTATGGTTAATTTCACTCGAGAGAGGTAATTAGCTAAGTTTGGAAAATCGGGTCTAACATAGTAAATGAATAATTTATTAATTTGCATGTGTTGAGAAATTACTTAAGCAAGAGTTAAGTGAAATCATGAATCCCAACTATTTTATCTTCCATTTTCCTTATTTTAATTCGGTTTAGAATTATTTTCGTTAATTTAGAATTTACAAAAATCCAACTTTTAATTGTGTGTTTCTTTTTATTGTTTGAATTTAATTAATTAAAGTTATATAATTTAAAGTAAACATTCTTCGTGCGATCGACAATCCGAACTCAAAAAATCCACTTTATTACTTGTACGCGACCCGTGCGCTTGCGGTACACTATTTTGAAAGAACAGGTACTATTGATATGAGATTATTTTATTCTCAAAATTGGGATCTTCTTTAGTGGGATATGCAGATGCAGGTTATCTCTCTGATCCACATAAAGCTAAATCGCAAACAGGATATTTGTTTACACGTGGAGGAACAGCTATATCATGGATATCCGTGAAGCAAACCTTGACAGCAAAATCCTCAAATCATTCAGAAATTATTGCAATCCACGAGGAAAGTTGAGAATGTGTATGGTTGAGGAACATGACCTATCATATCCAAGCATCATGCGGATTAACTTCAACTAGAGACAGCCCAATAATTTTGTATGAAGACAATGCAGTTTGTATTGCACAACTCAAAGGAGGCTTCATCAAAGGAGACAGACCGAAGCCTATCTCTCCAAAATTCTTCTACACGCATGAGCTTCAGAAAACTGGGGATATTGATGTTCAACAAATTCGCTCGAGTGACAATGTAGCTGATTTATTTACAAAGACATTGTCAACATCCACATTCAAGAAATTGGTTCATGAGATTGGAATGCGTCGACTCAAAGATTTACAGTGATCAGTATGAGGGGGAGTAGCTGTACTCTTTTTCCTTCACCCAAGTTTTGTCTTACTGGGTTTTCTTGACAAGGTTTTGACGAGTCAGCATTTATTGTAATACTCCAAAATAACTGTACTATTTTTTCTTCGTTTGATTTTTTTCCCATTGCGTTTTTATCAAACAAGGTTTTAATGAGGCAGATATTTTGTAATATGTCATTCAAGGGGGAGTATTATACTATTTAGTGAATGACATTCATACCCCTATAATCTTAGGGATAATTACTTTGTATATCTCTTTTTCCCCTATATATATGAGACTTTAATTCTTAATAAAACACAAGTTTATTTGCCTCTTTATTTTCTGCTTTCTTTCTCTCTATTTCATAACATTTACCAATATGTCGCTAAAATATAACTAAATTAAAGAAAAGGAAAATTCTTTATCTTTGTAAGTATACCACGACCATTCCTCCCTTCTCCAACAATCTCCCCGCCCTCACCTCCCCCTCTACCGTTTTTATCTGCACATGTATTCCTTTTCAAAAGACATAAATACTGCCATCTTCTTCAGGTAATGACAAAAACCCACCAAAAATTTTCATGGTTTTTTGGAGTAGGCTTGCTTACCTCTCAATTCCTAAAAATAGCTTCTGTAGCTTTGACATTTTGGTATGGTGGGACTCTAATGTACAAGGGATTATTAAGAGCAAAGGATCTGTTTATGGTTTTCTTCATTTTTATGATCACATGCAAGAATGTAGCAGATGCAGGAGTTATTGTACCTGTATCCATTCAAATTTACTTGGTATTTGAAAAAGGAAAATTATAAATAACAAGAAGAAGAATATGCTTTAGAAAATTAAATATAAAGAAGAGAAGGAAATGATTTGAGAGATTGTGGTGTGCATAAAAATTAGTGAAATAAAATTATAAGGTTATTTATGTAATTTTATGTATGCCTATTTTTGTAAATAAAGAAAAAATTTAAATTTGTGATGTAGGAAGTACTTTTAGTGATGATAATATAGTCACCCTAAATATAATGTTGTATAATATAAAAATAATTATCAATTATAAATTAAATTAAAACTAATATAATATTTAAATAAATAAAATCATCCCATCACAACTCTCACCCCCCCCCCCACACACCCCTCCCCCACCAATCTCATCCTACCCCAAAAATGATTTTTCTTCTTCTACTTTTCTCCACCACACCCTACCCACCCCCACTCACCCCACCCATCCCCCACCTAACCCACAAAAAGGATGTTTTTTTTCCTTTTCTCTCTCTCGATGTTTTCCCACTCTAGCCTACCCTGCTACCCCACTTCACCTCACTCGCAAAGTCATAATTGGTCACATAAAATCACTAATCACAATTACAAATTTAATCGCAAATTTCACCATAACTGATGCAAACCACGTAGCAATTGTAGCTACGCAACCCACAAATTATTGGAATCGACCCAAGAACGCCAAAGAATCACGATTTCGAGATTGATTCAAATTAATTGAACCAAACAACCAACACAATCAATAGATATGCTGACCTCTTGATCACAATGAAAATAAATCTCACCCAAGATTTGAACAAACAAGATTAACTCGCAAGTTCGGATTTTATTCAGTAAAGAATAAGGTTTGAAAGCAAATTGCCTCTCAATAATAATATCAAAGTTGTGTGTTTTTAATAATGAAAATTACATCCCTATAAATAGTGTCAAAACCTAGGTTAAGAGTTTTAATTATACTAGGAAACAACTAGCTAAAAATAAGGAAATAAATAAAACCCTAAAATTTACGCGTATAGGCTTTTACGGCCGTGACTAACTCACTTACGGCTGTAACCTTGTTACTGATTCACTCTTACGGCCGTGACAATATGACTTACGGCCGTAAGTCCAAAAACGTCCAAATTCCAGTTTTAAGCAGTGACTCCATTACGGCCGTGATACTCAACCTTTACGACCGTAATCCCTTATGTCTCGCAAAATCAATTTCAGCAATGAGTTGGTTACGGCCGTGAGGAAATATATGTTACGACCGTAACATTGAAATTTCACAATTTTCTTCGACGCATTGAATGAGGTTGATCCACTCGTCGTTTTGGCTCGGTCCCAACATGGAACTTGCTTCTTTCGATGACACGAACATTGTTTTGGCCATTGTTCCTTGAACTAGCTTGTCCATTGCTTCGTTGGCCTTCTTTTTTTGCAGGCGAGTCATTGGTCCTCCTTTGATCTTCAATGGATCTTTGTGCGGACTTGTATTCGTGGTCTGGATCACATCATCCCCTCCCTCTTCGAAAGGAATCGACCTCGAATCTGTACCTGCATCAAACGGAGATAGATCAGAAACATTAAATGAAGCCGAAACATTATACTCACCAGGAAGATCGAGTTTATAGGCATTGTTGTTGATCCTTTCAATCACTTGGAATGGACCATCCCCTCGCGGTTGTAACTTTGACTTGCGTTGTTCTGGAACCGCTCCTTTCTCAAATGTACCCAAACCCAATCACCGGGTTCAAATATGACGCCCTTTCTTTCTTTGTTAGCCTGCGAAGCATAATGTCCATTTTTCTTTTCAATCGCCAATATCACCTTGTCGTGGAGTAATTTAACCATCTCAGTCTTTTTCTTTCCATCTAAGCTACTACGTTCATTCACAGGTAAAGGAATTAAATCCAATAGTGTTAGCGGATTAAAACCATAAACAATTTCAAATTTTGAACAAGAAGTAGTAGAATGTATAGCCCTATTATATGCAAATTCAATAAATGGTAAACACTCTTCCCAATTTTTCAAATTTTTATTGATTATGGTGCGCAACAATTGAATTATTGTCCTATTTACTACTTCGGTCTGTCCATCGGTCTGTGGGTGACAAGTTGTAGAAAAAAGTAGTTTTGTTCCACAAGACTCTCCAAAAATGACTAAGGAATTTAACATCCCTATCCGAGACAATACTCTTAGGAACCCCATGTAAGAGCACGACTTCCCGAAAGAAAATTTCAGCTATGTTAGTAGCATCATCAGTTTTGTGGCATGGTATGAAATGTGCCATTTTACTAAACCGATCTACTACCACAAAAATTGAATCTCTTCCCTTCTTAGTCCTAGGTAATCCCAAAACAAAATCCATAGAGATATCGACCCAAGGTTCACTAGGGACGGGTAAAGGCATATATAACCCATGTGGTTTAATCCTAGATTTAGCCTTCTTACAAGTAATGCATCTATTACAAACCCAAACCACATCAATTTTCATCTTAGGCCAATAGAAATGTTCACTTAGGATTTCAATGGTCTTTTTAACCCCAAAATGACCCATTAAGCCTCCACTATGAGTCTCTCTCACAAGTAACTCCCTCATTGAATACCTAGGGACACACAATTTATTTTCTCGAAATAAATAATCATCATGTTTAAAGAACCTATCCACAACCCCTTTACCACATGATTCATAAATATTAGAAAAGTCCAGGTCATTAGCATACATGTCCTTAATGTATTCAAATCCAAGCAATTTAGAATTTAAAAAATTTAAAAGAACAATACCTTCGAGACAATGCATCCGCCACCACATTTTCCTTACCTTGTTTGTACCGGATGACATAAGGAAATGTTTTGATGAACTCTACCCACCTTGCATGTCTCTTACTCAATTTAGCTTGACCCCTCAAATCCTTCAAGGACTCATGATCAGTGTGTATCACGAACTCCCGTGGCCACAAGTAATGTTGCCATGTCTCCAAAGCGCGCACAAGTGAGTATAACTCCTTGTCATATGTGGGGTAATTAAGAGTAGCCCCCTTTAGCTTTTCTCTAAAATAGGCGATTGGGCTTTGATCTGTTATGTTATTGATGGCCATACAATCGACACACATTCTCCAAGTCTCGTCCTTTTTGGGTACAAGTAACACGGGGACGGCACATGGACTCATACTTTCCCTTATATACCCTTTACTCATCAAGTCCTCCACTCGCCTTTGAAGCTCCTTCGTCTCCTCGGGGTTACTTCGATAAGAGGGGCGATTTGGAATGACTGCTCCCGGTACAAAATCAATTTGATGTTTAATACCTTGAATGGGTGTTAACCCACTAGGTATGTCATCTGGAAACACATCCTCAAATTCCTGCAATAAAGAAATAGCCAAACTAGGGAGGGATTTGTTAGTTTCATCAAAGGCAAGGAATGAATCCTTGTACAATAAAAGGACCATTGGTCGTTTTTCCATAAATGCTTTCTTGACTTCACTCCTTTTTGCGTAGAAACTCATTTTTCTTTCTTTTCTAGCACTCTTCGCTCCCTCTCCTTTTTCTGAGGTATGTACCCCAACACTCCTTTTTTCTCTCGCCTCTCCTTTTTCTAGAGTCGTAGCTCCAACTCTCTTTTCCTCTCATTTTTCTGAGGTCGTGGCCTCAACTCTCTTTCTCTCATTTTCCCTCACTCTTTTTTCTTCATCATTTTTCAATTTTATTTGATCTTCATACACTTGTGAAAGCTGTCAATGGTGCAAGTGTAATGGTTTTTCCCCTTTGGTAAAGCTATACCTATTTTTATACCCATCATGCATTACATTCCTATCATATTGCCAAAGTCTTCCCAACAAAATATGCCTGGCATGCATAGGAACCACATCACACATAACATCATCCACGTAGCTACCAATAGAAAAACTCACCAACACCCTCCTATTCATCTTAATTTCTCCACTATCATTTAACCATTGAAGCCCATAAGGTTTAGAATGTTTTAATAAAGGTAATCCTAATTTTTCAACAAGTATAGTACTAGCAACGTTAGTGCAACTACCACCATCAATAATCATACTACATACCTTATTATTAATACGACATCGTGTATGGAATATGTTCTCCCGTTGTTGTTCCAAATCATCCGTGTTAATTTGAGCACTAAGAGCTCGCCTTACCACTAATAACTCGCCATGCTCCTCGGATAATATATCCTCATCATCACATATTTCCTCCAATGCCGGCATATCGCTATAATCCTCTTCCTCACTATCACTCTCCATGGTTCCATCCTTCCGTACAAGTACCACTCGCCTATTAGGACATTGAGATGCCACATGTCCTCTCCCCAAACATTTGAAGCATTGAATGTCTCTACTCCTAGATGGTTGAGGTTCCCCTTTAGGTGCGAGTTTACTAGCTTGTTCCTCCTTCCCTTTTGGTGCCTCAAACTTCCCTTTTGGTACTTCAAACTTCCCTTTTGAAACAACCCCATCTCCTTTACTTTCCCACTTCGGCTTCCAAGAAGAAATAGAACCTGATGGATACCTTGCTGTTCACTTTTTCTTTAATTGCTTCTCCACCTTTATAGCCATGTGCAACATATCCTCCATCTCCAAATAATGTTGTAGTTCAACCACATTAGCTATATCCCTATTCAACCCATTCAAAAATCGAGTCATCGTAGCCTCCCTATCCTATTATACATTAGCTCTAATCATCAACATCTCCATCTCCTTATGATAATCCTCCACACTCTTTGATCCTTGTAATAGACTTTGTAATTTTTGATGAAGCTCCCGATGGTAATGACTAGGAACGAACCTCTTTCTCATGATAGCTTTTAATTCATCCCAAGTACTAATGGGTCTCTCGCGATTCCTCCTCCTAGAAGTCACCAATTGATCCCACCAAGTAATAGCGTAATCGGAGAATTCAAGTACAACTACCTTAACCTTTTTCTCTTCCGAATAAGTGTAGCAATTGAAAACTAATTCCATCTTCTTTTCCCATTCTAGGTATGCTTCCGGATCACTCCTACCCTTGAATGACGGAATTGTCATTTTGATGTTGCTCATACTACCATCCATTCTATCGCCACCAAGATCCCTATCCCTTCTTCCATGCCTAACTACTCTATCCACAATTGCCCCATCGTCAAAATCACTACCTTCTTCATTCTCATCGACCCCCTCTACTCTACGACCTTGCCCACCTTGCCTGCGGGCATTAGGCACTTCCCGAGGTTTCTCAAGCCTTTCTAACCTACCTAACACATCCCCAAACAACCGCTCAAACCGTTGTACCATCTCCTCCGTCATGTTGGCTCGATCGTTATTTTTTGTAGTAGAAGATTGTTCAGACATCCTAAAACTAAATATTATATGCCTCACGTGTATTTCGCTCGTGTATCACTCAATTTTGGCTTTTTCCCTCTATTGATCTCACCTCTCTAGCCTTTTTTCCACTCAATGGCTTTCACCCCAATTGCTTCAAAGAACGAATCCGAACTCAAACAAGTTTAAACTTGAATGACTCAAACCGAATGCGAGTGAGAATTTATCAACTTGTTGGAAAAACTCAAAGAAGACCTTGAAAGAATGTAATCTGACTCTATAAAGGACTCGACACTTTTATGGAAACTAAGATTGTTTCAAGAAAATAATTCTTGAAATCAAATATCAACTATTTTTATTGGACTGAGAATTTTCGTTTTTTTTCCCTCTCGAAAATTCAACTATGAGACTAACGAAACAAACGGAATTTAATTTGGATACCAAACGAAGGGAACAACGACTTTTGAATTTTTTTGTGACACTTTTTTTGGATTGAAGACTCAAGAACTTGAAGAACACGAAGAACAAAATTAAGGAACTCAAGAAACAAAATAAAGATATAACCTTGATTTTTGGAGCCTAAGCTCTGATACCAAATGATGCAAACCACGTAACAATTGTAGCTACGCAACCCACAAATTATTGGAATCGACCCAAGAACGCCAAAGAATCACGATTTCGAGATTGATTCAAATTAATTGAACCAAGCAACCAATACAATCAATAGATATGATGACCTCTTGATCACAATGAAAATAAATCTCACCCAAGATTTGAACAAACAAGATTAACTCCCAAGTTCGGATTTTATTCAGTAAAGAATAAGGTTTGAAAGCAAATTGCCTCTCAATAATAATATCAAAGTTGTGTGTTTTTAATAATGAAAATTACATCCCTATAAATAGGGTCAAAACCTAGGTTTAGAGTTTTAATTATACTAGGAAACAACTAGCTAAAAATAAGGAAATAAATAAAACCCTAAAATTTACGCGTATAGGCTTTTACGGCCGTGACTAACTCACTTACGGTCGTAACCTTGTTACTGATTCACTCTTACGGCCGTGACAATATGACTTACAACCGTAAGTCCAAAAACGTCCAAATTCCAGTTTTAAGCAGTGACTCCATTACGGCCGTGATACTCAACCTTTACGGCCGTAATCCCTTATGTCTCGAAAAATCAATTTCAGCAGTGAGTTGGTTACGGCCGTGAGGAGATATATGTTACGGCCGTAACATTGAAATTTCACAATTTTCTTCGACGCATTGAATGAGGTTGATCCACTCGTCATTTTGGCTCGGTCCCAACATGGAACTTGCTTCTTTCGATGACACAAACATTTTTTTGGCCATTGTTCCTTGAACTAGCTTGTCCATTGCTTCGTTGGCCCTCTTTGTTTGCAGGCGAGTCATTGGTCCTCCTTTGATCTTCAATGGATCTTTGTCTGGGCTTCCACCCCACCCAACATGCACAAAGTCACATTTGGTCATACAAAATCACAATTACAAATTTAGTTGCAAATTTTACTCCACCCCACCTCACCCAAGATGCAAATTCACATTTGGTCACATAAAGTCACAATTGGTCACACAGAGTCGCAATTAGGTCATACAAGGCCACAGTTAGGTCACACAAGGTCACATTTTGGTCACAGTTCAATCACGTAAAGTCACACAAGGTCACAATTCGCTCACACAAAGTTACAGTCGATCACATCACGTCCTCGTCCAATGGTCACACAAAGTCATAGTTGGTCATAATCTTTAATATAATTGGTCACAATCATCTATAATTGATCACATAATATTTATTTATTGGTTACAACTTGCGCATTTCTTGATTACGATTAGTTAATATTTTTTGTCACAATTACGTAATAAATTGATCACATTTTGTTCTCGTCACAAGACCAAAGTCACAATTAGTCAATATTTTGATCATAATTACCTAATAATTGATCCCATATTATTTATTGTTGGTCCCAACTTATTCATTTTCTTGGTCACGGTTTGTCAATATTTTTTGGCATAAGTACCAAATAATTGATCACACTCCGTACTCGTCACAAGTCGTACAAAGTCACATTTAATTAATAATTTGGTCATAATTATCTAATAATTCGTCTTTCAAAGATATAAATCAAAACTATGTAATCAAGCACATGAGACGCAAAGAAGATCATGAAAGAATTGAAGATATTCGAAGATCAAAATTGAAGTTGAAAAGCATGACATGAAGATCAAGAATTCAAGCATACAAGATTAGAGTTCAAGTTTAAGAGTTGATTTAACCTATGTAAAGGTATAACACTCTCAATCTTTAGCGATGAAACTCAATGAGCTCGAAAATGATTTTATGCATCAAGAAACTTACTTGAAAATTCATCACTTTCATAAAATATTTTTAAAAGCTGTTTGATCTTAAATCATAACATGAAATAGTTTTTGGAAAAATAAAATTTTTGACATAAAAACAAAAATTCAAAATTTTCATATTTCGGTCGACCGAAATATACTTGATCGACCGAGACTCAGGTCAACCGAAAAATCTGATCAACCGAAAGTTTAAACGGCTATAATGCAATGGCTATTTTTTTAACTTTCGGTCGACCGAAAGTGTGAATCGGTCGACCGAAACTGGCTGAAGCTCACATTCTTGATCTATAAATAGCAATCTCATTTGCATTCAAAGCAACAACATAGAAAAGATTTTATACAAACTTTCTTGTGAAAATTCATTGTTCTTACTTGGTTTATATTCATCTATTTTTAATATAAAACTTTGATTGATCTAAACTTTGTTTTATCAAATTCATCAAAGTTTTTGGAAGAAAGTTTTGTGAAGATTCTTGGTTTTATATTGTTTAAACTTCTTCAACATCTTCACACTATATTGGAATTGAAGTGTAAGTCTCTCTTTGTTCTAAACTTGTTTTAATCTTTTAAAAGAGAGAAATTCCAATTAAGGAACTTTGATTATTTGTGCTACATCTTTCATTATCATTTGATTCATCAAAGTTCCATTGCCTAAACACTTTAAGCTTAACTCATTTTTAATTATTCAAGTGTGGCATCTCTTGGTACTTAATTTGATTCAATATTTTAACAAGAGATCATTTGAAAATTTTTGTTTGATTGCATTGAACTTTTCATTATCATTTGCATCAAAGTTTTTCTCTAACACTCGAGCTTAATTCATTGCTATCTATTGAAGTGTTAGCCTAACTCTCTCGGTACTTAATTTGAGTATATGATTTGTCAAGAGAGTTATTTCAATTGTAAATTCAATTCATTATATCTTGTGGTTTCGAGAGCCTTGTGAAAACTCGATTGTAAAGGATAGGTGCTCCTTGTTGTAAAGTCACCTAAGGATTCGATACTCCTTGTTGTAAGTTATCAATATAGTGGATTTGGCCTTGCTCGTGACGGAGAGCTCGGTAACGGGGGACGTAGATCACGTTGGTTGATTGAACCTCCATAAATCGCGTTTGCATTCTCTTATCCCTTTTACTTACTTACATTGCACGCACTCTATTCTATCAATTTATATTGTGCAACACTATATCTAAGTGCTATACTTGCTTATCAATTAAGTTTACACATATATAGCACACTACATTGATAGTTTAGTTACTTGTAACACTAAGTGCTCATACTTGTATATATTGGTTTTTAAGTTTGAGATTATTTATTGAAAAAGTTTTATAAACCAATTCACCCCCCTCTTGGTTAGTTTACTCTTGGGTTAACACTCACCTCACAGTACCACTACCTCATCCACCACACAACATACTTCCACCACCACCATACATAAAAGCACCACCTCACACCAGATCACCACAGCCTCCCCACCACCAAAGCACCACAGACTCACCACCACCACTGCCACCTGTACCCCCTCACCAATACCATAACAAACAAAAATTATTCCAAAAATTCAAAAGAAAAATAGATTGGAAGAGAGGCAGTGGCGCAAGGCTCGTGGTGGCGGGATTCGATTCCCTTTATCTTCACACTCCTTGTTGTCTTACCATCGCCATCTCCCAGACGGTTTTTGCTGTACTTTCCCTCCGAATCTTCGATCAGTCCAGCATGTTCGTCGCGATTTGCTTGTTGATAGTCGTTGGCGCTGTCACTGGGCGACGGTCTCGCTACTGCCGCCTGTATCACGAGATCCGGAGGCGGAGGACTTCGCGAGCCACCTATTGCAGAGGCTCCAGTGGCGAGTGTTTCGCTGACAGTGGTAACTTTAAGTGGAGTGGCGAGAGAGAGAGAGAGATTAGTTCCGACTGGACATGAAATGAGAGGAAGAGAGAGAAAGTTAGGTAAGGTTTAGATTTTTTAGTTAATTAAATACTTAATTAATAAATATTAATTAGGTAATTAACACATGATTTTTATAAAAGTAAACTTCATCATCTTAGTTTTAAAATGTGATCTTTAAGTATAGGGGTTGGTGTAATTTCCCCACTTTATTATCCAATAGTCCCAAACAATAGCCCAAATCCATACTAAATAAATCCAACCCACTATTTTCAGTATCTATATCTATATATCTATATAATATATTAAAGTAGCTGAATTAATGGTAGTCAACTACACAGTTTCCCTCCAAAATTCTTGTACTATGTACAGATTTTATTTATTTATTTTTTCCCAATTTTTGGGGACTTCAATATTTATCATGTTCACACTGCTTATATCTCCCACCCAATAACCAACTTCAAAACTCACTTAAAAAATATTTGGGCCTTCAATATTTATTTATTATTTTCAAAATCTCTGACGTCTACTTACAGTATTCAATATTTATTATGTTTACATGGCTTCTATTTCCCGCCGCGTAATTAAACTAGAAAGCCAATTATTATTATTATTATTATTATTATTATTATTATTATTATTATTATTATTATTATTATTATTTTCTTTTTCGTTTTTTTCAGAATTTGTTACTTTTTTCCCTTTTTTCAAAATCTATTTATTCATTTTTGTTTTCTATATCCTTTTTTTCTCCATTTCCCGATGTACAACCTCTTTCATTTCTGCTATATATAATTATTATGAAGATATACACAATAATAAAAGATTCAATTAAAGGGTTATTTCTTTGAAAAAATGTGTACTGTTTAACATGACCCCTCCACTCTACCTTTTATTTATCACGTTTTATGATTCAAAATTTCTGGTGCGGTGATAATACTTATTAGTTATTAGTTATTAATATTACAAACCAGTTGAAAATAAAAAATTGTAAATTATTTTTTAAAAAAGTAAAAAGGATTAGCACTATTCTCTTCTTCAAGACCTGTGATATTTTGAATCGTTGAACATAGATTTGAGTTTTTAACAAAAAAGAAAAAAATATTAAAACAATAATATTTTAGAAAAAATTTCGAAAACAATATAGAATGCAAAATTATTTTGGACTAATAATGGATTTTCAAGATGATTGTTAAGAGATTTTCCAGGAAAGCACATATTTCTTCCTCATCACAACAACGATACACCAAAATATGAGGATTTGTTAATAGTCTATTTATATTATGTTCTACATTTCTTTGTTAGGGTTGCAATGTGTTAACTAATGTTGGGCTATTTAGAATAGTTTTGTGTTGGATAGATATGTTAATGGTTTCGGCCGTTGAGTGAAGAAAAAACAAATTATTCATGGGTCAGTATGTATATTTGATGAAATTGTCTATCACATTGTATAAAAAATAATAAAAACAAGAAACTAGAATTATTATTTTTTAAAATTTGCTTTTACCGAGAAGTTGTTTTTTATTTTTTATGATATAAGAACGATAATTTGTTTGGTTTTACTTATTTATATTTAGCTTTTTTGTGTCGAAACCTCTCTTTTCATAAAAAAAAAAATGTGTTCTTTTAATGTTTTCAATCTTACAAATAAATATTTGTGTTCAGTTATACAAATCCAAAATAAAAACTCCAGTTAAAAATTATGTTGAGATTTTATTACTAGATAATACTCTCTCCGTCCTACAAAGATAGTCCACTATTTCTTTTTTCGTCCGTCCCAAAAAGATAGTCTACTTTATTTTTTGAGAGTGAAATTAATATTTTATATTCCATTTTATCCTTAATCTATGAGAAAATGAGTAGAGGACTATCTTTATGGGACGGAGGGAGTACTAAATTATAAATCACATCATACGTAAAAAATTTTTATAAATAATCTTATTTTTGGTTATTTAGTACATCTAAAAATTGGAGTTCTTTTTATAGCGTATTATTAAATTATTAAATATTTTTATAGATAATTACATTTATTACGTAATTAATTTTTTATAATAATTGTGATATTTTATTGGTCTTAATTTTATAGATAAATATTTGGTTCAGTCATACAGATCCAATGTCAAATTCTCAATTAAAATTATATCAAAAATTTATACACATTCATATTTTTATAAATCACGTTGTATTGAGATTTTTATAAGTAAATCCTATTTTTTAATTATTTATTACATATAAATATTAAAGTTCTTTCCTATATTGCTTTATTTATCAAAATTATTTCAATGACAATTACATTTAATTCTTAATTAATTTTTTATTTCAAAAAGTCTCATATCACATTTTTTAACATTAACGGTTAACAAATTTATTTATATTGTTTGAAATGATATAGTTATTAATGGTTTTTGTCGTAATTGTTATTTTTAAAATTTCAAAAAGTAATTAACCATGTCAAAGATATTCTTTGCTATATTTTAATTCAAATTTTATGATATTTTTCACAACAATATATAAATTGTCTCCCAATTTACTTAACTAAAATTTGAGATGATCAATAATAAATTATAATTTTAATCAGAAAATAATTACGTTGTATAAATATTGAAAACCTAAAATATCATAAATTTGATGCAATATCTTTGTCAACCTCGCAAATTTTTATTTATTTATTTATTTATTTATTATTATTATTATTATTATTATTATACATGTTGTTTTTCATTGTCAATGGTCAAAATATTGAATTTTATCTTTTATATGCATGGTCTTTATTATTAACTTTTTCATCTATTGTTTGAATGTTCAAAGTATATGAATATTGGAGATCCTACTTTTGAATGTTCAGAGTACATGAATATTGGAGATCCTACTTTTAAGTGTTCATTTTGCAAGGCGAGTTTTTGGTTCGAGGAGAGAGTGAATAATCGTTACAAAACTTGACGATCATATTCTATAAGGTCAAATTCTATCTAACAGTAATGCAGGATACAAGTTCTTTATTACAATAATATCGTTAAGCCATTCGAATTCTAGGATACTTATTAGATTTCAAAAAAGACAATTTTCATTGATGGTATCATATGCCATGACTGTCAACAAGAGTCAGGCACAATCATTTTCGCATGTATAACTTCTCCCTAAAAAGTTGATGTTTATACATGAAACTAATATATGATGAACTTATCTCTTATTTGTGAATGTTATTTATTTTGTTCAATGATTCATTTAATTTCGAATAAGATTATTTTTATCTAGACATTTCTTTCCGTGCATCGCACGGGATGATTCACTAGTCTATCATAAAACCTCTACTTCTAAAACCATTCAAAATTATGGTTTCAAAATTTGGGATTGAAGATTAAGGATTTAAAATTTACAAACCCCCAAAATTCCATTACCCCCTATTTCTTTTTAAAAATAAAAAATAAAAAATAAATAAATAAATAAATAAACAAACAAACTATCAATACTACCCATATAAATCAGCCCCTAATTTGGCCACATACTCCAGCATCTAAATCTTCAGCTGTCACTATTTCTTGGAGTATTTTGTAGCCTTCTATTCGTATTCCATTTCTCTATCAAATCGACCTTGATGATCAGACAATTCTCATATCTACTGGATTTACATCTCTTTACGCGGACTGTATATTTTAGTGTTAAGGGTTCCGCTGGTTGCAGTTCTTGGAATTATATATTCAATTAATCCTTCATTACAACATCAATCCAAGATGACTATTAAAACTGGAAGACATGTTGAACAACTTGTGTGTCAACTCTACATGACTGGCTTCTGCACATCTATTTGCAAGTTGATTGTTGTTCTTGACATCCACACTCCAACTTGAAGGTGAGTGTCAAATGTGAAACGAAAATAAATATATTTTGCATTAATTTAGTTTCATACATTAATTCTACTGATATTTAAATTGATATTATAGATTAGGAAACTATATATTTTGATTTCATTTTTACCTTATTGAGTTATACACAACAAAAATAACAACAACAACAATAATATTAATATATTAATTTCGCTTTTATATTTCTATAGAGAAGCTTATTTCTAATAATATGACCAATTCATACACATGCAACTCAAAAAAGAAAAAGAAGAGAAAAATATTACTTGACAACTGATTAGAAAACTTGATTCCATCGTATAGCTATAATAAATTTTTATTTATTTTTTCATAGCATCATAGAGAGACGGTACGGTGTATTTTTTTTTTTTTTTTTCAGAGTGTTTCTTTAAAATAGTTCACCCCTAAATCCCGCTTAGACCAAAAATGGATTATATCAACAATTTTAATTGTCTAATAATATGAAACAAGAATACAAAATTCAAGGAGTCAATATTCTTTTGGAAGCATCTCTTCAATTTTTCAATCATGTCTGGTCCTTTCCCCACGTTGCGCCATAGCTAACGTTAATCTCTTCTAGGCTGCTGGATCTTAGTCACGTGAATGAATTTTTAGTTGGTCATATTGTTCTAGTACTAGTATAGTATATATATAAATACGTATGTTCTACTTCTCGGAAATTGAACCTAGCAAAACTAATACTAACATAAATGTATATGCATATTAAGCTCTTAGTATTTTTTCTGATCATCATCGGCATGCCTTGTGATGAGAAAGGAAGCCTTCATGCAGTATTTACCATGACAAATCAACCAAGAAAGAATTACACCAACTCGATCGTGTAAGGATTTTAATCAATCGTGTGAGCTTATATGTGAATTATTATGTATTGAATCGAAGACTATCAAATTTGGTTAATCCCTTTTAAAGTGATCTAATAAGGATTTGATATATCGGGCTTTTATGCATTTAATTAATGTATGGTCTTTTATGTGTAGATAACGTGCCATTACCTAATTTCATGATGGGCCGAATTAGGTTAACATGCAATTCAATATATAAAGTCGGTTATAGTTCCTGAATCATACATATTATTTATTCTGTCTGACATCTCATCACCAGAGAGAAAATAGAGACTACGTATTGATTTAGAAGATCCAACGGTCGAATCATTCATCGTGAATCATGTTTGATTAAGATACGATTCCGCTTCAGTTATTTAATTCTTGATAATTCAATATGTTGATTTTGGATCATAGATAAATAATTATCTGTGACAAATATTTCTAACAAGTGGTATCAGAGCCAATCATCACATTGGATTACCAGATGGGTTTTAAACTGTTGATTTATGATTTCCAAGATGTATGCATATATCCTTCTCTCTGCCGTAAGGTTACAAATCTGTTTTGTGAAATTTTATATAATGATTTCGCTGTTGAGCATAAGGTATGGATTCAGTATTTTGGATTTGGATTCACTTAAAATTGGGTAAATGTATATATGGATGATTTTGAATCTGATTTTTTTCTTGAGTTGGATATATAGATATAGAATCTGTGCATAAATGCTTTTCGAAATTTGGTGTGGATCTGTTGGTTTCGATTTGGGATTTATGTATGGTTGGTGTGGTTGAAATCGGATTCTTGTATGTATATTGTATGGATTTTTCAATCTGGTTTGCGATGTATAATCTGTGCGGATCGAGAGGTGTTTCCCGTGGTACAACTGCCGCACGCAGGCTGCCATTGCTATGCGCGACGCTGAGGTAACAGGCGATGGAGGAGACTGCATTCGCGGCGTCAGCGAGCGCCGCTCGATGGGGATGAAACCGCCCCGGTAGTGGGCCGCGTTCCCCGGATATGGAGGGGGCATCAGAGATGACTAGGGAAAGCGGCGTAGGCGTGGCGGCTAGTGTTTAAACCCTAGAAGCATTTCAGCTTAGGGAAAGGGGCTTCAGTTCGGAAATTTGAAGC
Source organism: Ligustrum vulgare (assembly GCA_963555705.1). Classification (NCBI taxonomy): domain Eukaryota; kingdom Viridiplantae; phylum Streptophyta; class Magnoliopsida; order Lamiales; family Oleaceae; genus Ligustrum; species Ligustrum vulgare. Next base: position 37,491,721 of record OY743175.1, read on the forward strand.
ATTCAAGGACCTCATTGCAATTTTGGACTTTTTATCTAATTGCACCTCAAGTCCTTCCTGTTTGTTTTGAATTAAAGTTTAAATCCTCAAATTTTGGATTTTATAAATATTAGCCTCTAAAGTTACAAAACCATTTAAGTTGAGCCTTTTAAAGTTCCTGATTTTCTAATCCAGTCCCTAAAGTTTGGAAATCTTCTAAATTGATCCTTAAAGTTTGAGAATTTTCTAATTCAATCCATAAAGCTTGAAAATTCTCTAACGCAGTCCCCTAATGTTTGAAAATTTTCAAATTTGGTCCCTAATGTTTGAAAATTTTCATATTCAGTCCCTAAAGTTTGAAAATTTTCATTTTCAGTCCATAAAGTTTGAAAATTTTCTAATTTAGTCCTTAAAGTTTTCAAATTCACTATTTTGTACCTCTAAATTTTGATTTTCTTTCCAATTAGGACCTAAAGTTTGGAATTTCTCTAAATTGGCCAATAAAGTTTTGGGAAAATTGTAATTTAAGTCCTTCAAACTTAAAATTTTCACAATTGGCCCCCAAAAGTTTAAGAATATTGCAATTGACTCTTCCAATTTAAGGATTGCTTTATTCTAAAGTTTTGAATTCTATAATTCAAATCCTAAAGTCAAAATATATGCAAATCAGTGATTTCAGTTTCAAATCTTGGTACATCGGAATCTTTTGAGAGATATAATATTCGAAAGTAAGTTAGTTGAAGCAACATGTTGCCAAAGCAACCTCTCTTTTGGATATTAATTAACTTAGAATATTAGAAGGTATTTGTGTGTGTGTATTATTCATTGAGGATGTTGATCGGCCCAAAGGAAGGTCAATGTTTGGCTCGAACTTCACATGCACCTGTGGTGATGAATACATGGAAATTATTTGGTTTAACATGTGATCAATAAATCGGTTCAAAGAAAGGTTTATTGGTTAACATGTCTTATTACCAGTATTTGATCACTACACTAAGGGAAAATTAGGTGTTTGTGTGTTATTCATGCGGATATTGATCGGCCCAAAGGGAGGTCAATATTTGCCTCAAATTTCACATGAACTTGTGGTGATAAAAAGGTGACGGTTATTTGGTTTAACGTGTGATCAATAAATCGGTCCAAAGAAAGGTTTATTGGTTGACATGTCTTACTGTCAGTATTTGATCACTACACCAAGAGTACCACTTACAAGTCAATATTTCTGTCCAAAGACTAAATATTGATGTTGTGCTAGGTATCTTGTGATGGGCCCTACCATTATTTGAAAGTATGATTTGCATAATAAGGTACTTATGTGAGCTATTTTGTTTAAGTGTTCTCTATTCGGTTTCAGATTCTACTAGTAGTATATCTACAAGGTCAAATTTAATCCATGTGTTTATGGAACAACTTCAAGTATTGGACAGAGAACATTAATATTGTTCTTGACTGCATGGATCTAGACCGTGCATTAAGGATTGAGCAACCTGCTCCTCTAACAGATGAAAGTTCATATAATCACAGTAGGAACTTTGAAAAGTGAGATTGTTCATGTCGCATGAGTCTAATGATCATTAAGCGCGGCATTTCGGAAGCCTTTGGTGGCACAGTATCTGAGGAGGTAAATGATGCCAATGAGTTCCTTGCCGAAATTAAGAAACGTTTTGGGAAAAACGATAAGGCTGAAACAATCACGCTTATGCAAAACTTGATTTCAATAAAGTATAAAGGCAATGTGAACATAAGGGAGTACATCATGTAGATGTCTCACATTGCTAACTACTTCAAAACTTAAGGCACTAAAACTTGACTTGTCTGATGACTTGCTCGTGCATTTGGTATTGATATAGCTTCCTGCACAATTCAGTTAATTTTTGGTCAGTTATAACTGTCAAAGGAGAAATGGACTCTCAATGAGCTCATTTCATAGTGTGCAAGCTTATTGCACAATTCAGTTAATTTAAGGTCAGTTGTAACTATCACAGGGAGAAATGAACTCTAAATGAGCTCTTTCTATTTTGTGTGCAAGAGGAAGAAAAGTTGAAGCAAGACAGAACTGAAAGTGTTCACTTGGAAAACACCTCTAAAGATAAGGGAAAGTAAACAAATAAAGAACATAAAGTTGCTATGGGTCTAAAATAAAAGAAACCACATAAAGATATTGAGAGTTGTTTCTTTTGCCAGAAATCTAGACATTTAAAGAAAGATCGTACATAGTACCAACTAAAGCTACTGCTAAAATACCTTAAGAGCTTTTGACAGGCAGAAAACCTAGTTTAAAGCATTTCCACATTTGGGGATGTCCAGCTAAGGCTAGGCCTTATAGGCCACGTAAAGAAATTGGACTCCAAAACAGTAAGCAGCCACTTTAGGGTTATTCTGAGCGATCGAGGGACCATAAATTTTATGATCCCACACTTGAGTCAGTTTTTGAAATGGGAACTGCAACATTTTTTTGAGGATGTTGAGTTTGGGGGGAGAAATAAGGTTAAAATATTGTCTTTAAGGAAGAAGTTGAGCAAGGATCGGTTTCGATTCCTACTATTGCTTTTGATGATGTGCAAGTTTCTATACACGTCATTGATCAAGAAGTATATTCGAAACCTCAACTAGACAATGTTGAAGAACCTCCCATCTAAAAAAAGGTAAATTTCAGAAATAAAAACTCAACAACCTCAATAACTAAAGCCATTAAGGAAATCCACGAGAGAAAGGAAAAATGCTATTCCGGATAATTTAAATAGTATTTCTCCAGGAACATAAGGAAAATAATGGAATGGTGGAAGATGGTTCAATCAATTTCCATCAAGGCTATGCAGGGTTCTAACTCTCAAAAGTGGATTGATGACATAAATAAAGAGTATAAGTAAGTGCAAGACAATAAAGTTTGGGATCTTGTCCCATTACCAGAAGGTGCGAACCCCATTGGTCTTAAATGGATTTTTTAAAACGAGAGGGATTCGATAAGTAATGTGAAAAGATATAAGGTTCGTCTTGTATATAAGGATCTTACACAGAATGATGGCATTGACTATAAAGATACTTTTTCTTCGGTTTCGATGAAAGTCTCTTTCAGGAAAGTTAGGTTGTTGCACATTTTGACCTCGAGTTACATCAAATGGATACTAAGGTGGCGTTTCTCAATGGCGACATTGATGTAGCGATCTATATGGTGTAATCAGAAAACTTTGTGTCAGTGGACCCAAAGAATATGATTTTCAAATTAAAGAAATCCATTTGTGTGCTCAAGCCAGCTTCCCGTTAAGGGTAATACAAATTTCATCAAGTAATTATCTCATTTAGATTTGAGATTAATGTTGTTGATGATTGTGCATATTACAAGTTAAGTGGAAGTAATTATATTTTCCTGGTTTTATATGTTAATTATTGCTTGCCACCAATGATATATGCATGTCACATAAAATTATGAGATTTTTGTCAAGGAATTTTGAGATTAAAAATCTTGGTGACGTCTCTTTTGTATTAGGAATTTAGATACACCAGGATTGCTCTCGGAGTATTCTTGGATTGTCACAAAAGGGCTATATCGATAAAGTACTTAAGAGTTTTGGCATACAAGACAGTAAATCAGGGGACACCCCTATCGTTAATGGAGACAAATTAGTCTCAACTAATTCCCAAAAAGTGATCTTAAAGTTAGAGAAATGTAGAGGCTCCCATATAGTTAAGCTGTAGGGAATCTGATGTATACTCAAGTTTGTCTGCGTTCGGATATTGCTTACATTATTGGGATACTAAGGAGATATTTAAGTAACTCTGGGATGGATCATTTGGAAAGCAGCCAAATATAGGTTATAAGGTATTTAAAGAGAACAAAATATTACATGCTCATACAGAAAATCGGATCAGTTGGAGATCATATAGTATTATGATTCCGATTTTGCTAGATCCCAAAACAGTAGGAGATCCATGTCAGGCTACATCTATCTGCTAGTTGGAGGAGCTATTTCCCGAAGGAGTGCCTAGCAGACACTTATAGCTTATTCCACCATGACAACAGAATTTGTAGCATTTTCAGGCATCTAATTATGGAATATAGCTTTGAAATTTTGTCATTGGGCTGCTTATTTTGTACGGTATAGAAAGACCACTAAAGTTATATTGTGACATAACTCAGCAGATTTATATTCCAGTAACAACAGAAGCTCAACTAAGTCAAAATATATTGACATAAGTTCCTGGTTGTGAAGGATACAGTTCAGAGTGGACAAGTGTCAATAAGAGCACATTGGGACAAACTCCATAATTGCATATTCGCTTACTAAAGTATTACCACCCAAGGTCTTTCATGAGCACATTGCTCATATGGGTTCTGTATTTCTTAAGGATATTTGGTTTCAGTGGGAGTTTGTATTTTGGGTGCTTTAGACACATTTACAGTCTTTTTGGATACGGTTTAAAGTTAAAGTTATTTACATCTGTAAGGTTTCAGGTTTATTATCTCTGAATTCGTTTGAGGATGATCACACTAAAGTTAGTCCAGTTGGAAATAGGCATGTTAAAGATCACATTACATGTAATTTCCATGCTACACATCCATACTTGATTCATGTCATTCAGTTATGTCGATATACGTGACCATTGATGGGTTTAGTTACGATAAATGTAGCGAAAGCCGCTTTGATCCTATATTGATATGATTGATGGACTGGATTGTTTGGGGGATGCATTCAGTAATGATAGCAAAATTCTGAGTACTCATAAGGTTATGATTGATACACAATTGTAAGATTACACATATAGCCCAAGTGGGAGATTGTAAGGATTTTAATCAATCGTGTGGGCTTATATGTGAATTATTGTGTATTGAATCAAAGGCTATCAAATTTGGTTAAGTCCTTTTAAAGTGATCTAATAAGGATTTGATATATCAGACTTTTATGCATCTAATTAATGTATGGACTTTTATGTATAGATATTAGGCCATTACCTAATTTCATGATGGGCCGAATTAGGTTAACAGGCAATTCAGTATATAAAGTCGGTTATGGTCTCTGAATCATACGTATTGTTCATTCTGTCTGACATCCCATCATTAGAGAGAAAATAAGGACTACATATTGATTTAGAAGATCCAACCATTGAATCGTTCATCGTGAATCATGTTTGATTAAGGTACGCTTCCGCTTCAATTATTTAATTCTTGATAATTCAATATGATGATTTTGGATCATAGATAAATAATTATCTGTGACAAATATTTCTAACAGATCGACCCCAATTTACTCGATTCTCGATTATTTGTCCATTAATACTAATATTTTCATATGTATTTTTATAGATTATTTGAAGATGTTTTCGACCTTAGGATTGGTTTGCACTTGCTGCGGCCACGACCATAGTAGTGGTGATCGGTGCAGAGACTCGTGGAAGGGGACTTGCTCTAAGCTCAAATGTCTTCCATGGAAACATCATTGAATATTTGTGTGAATTCAGTTGATTAATTACTTGATCTAGCAAGTGCATGAAGATGGTGTTACATATAAATAAGGAAGCTATACTTCTTTACGTCTTAACAATAATAAAAAATTGTGACCTTAATTTGTAGCATATGATAATATGTTTGATTTAATAATATTTAAAATGTGTACTATATTTTAACAACTAAATGGATTATTAGTAAAAATTAGTTCTTTGTTAAGAATTCTACTAAATAAATCACCATCACGTTTTGTCAAACAACATTACATGTAACGACTTGATCCTCATCAGGGGCGGTGCCAGCTCCAAAATTTGGGATGGGCCATCCTTAATCTAGATTTTTTTTTTTTTCCTTTAAGCTTTTATAAAGAAAATTTCCGAACTGGGGTGACAGATGTCTTAAGTTGGAATGTTGGGATCGTGATAGAAACTCGTGAGGGATAAGATGTGCTAATGCTCTCCATAGCAGATAACATAAGTTAACCCTTGAGCACAGAAGCCGAGTTGTTTTATTATCAATCTCAACACTCTGAATGAATAGCGTGGGTACTCCATCTATAGTTTATTGAGAGAAAAAGAGCGGACCTCATTGAAGATAAGAGCGAGGCACAAAATTAATTATGTACTTCAAATCCACTCGATTAAAATAATATCCAACTTTATGTTTTTCTAAGATGATGATAATGCCCATGAGAAGATCTTTAATGGATGAACTCACTCACTATCGATAGGTGTGTACATTAACGCTCAATTTTCTTTCTCTTGACCTAATTTTGGATAGTGGGATTGCTATGATAGTTCCCGAATCTCATCATGAAAATAAGAATGTGGAGATCAGTATGATTTCATTACACAAAACAAAAGAAATGATAGTGATAATTATTCCCCTTAATTTGTTTCTACTTCTAGAATTGTCAATCACGTTATGATAGCTCTTCTAACTTAATTATTACACGCACGTAAATATTTTTAAATCATTCATAATTTTGCATCACACAAGGTTGTCTCCAATAGTTATCTCAGTGTCAGCGTTGTTCCTTCAATTAAAAATATGTTAAAAAGTCAATTTACACCTCGATTCGAGTTCAGTTAGCACTCTAAAACAAACACCAAACTTCAAACTCGACCCTCATTTGGTTGCCTCACTATTACTCTAACTCACGCAAGGATTAAGTGAGATGAACACAATATCAAATGAAGAAGAATGTCAAAAGAAGAAACTAGCAATGGAAGACTTCGAAGACTACAAGATGTCGTTGGCTGCCTCTTTCTTGTTCTTAACTCTATTGCAATTCAAACTCCAAGGCCAATTAATATATATATATATATATATATATATATATATATATATATATATATATATATATATATCAATTGAGAGAAGATGTTGGCTCGAAGTGGACAGACATCTTATAAGATTGACCATTTTGACTACGTAGGTGGTTGTCTAGTTGAGTGCAAATTCCGCATAAAGCAAAATTCTAAAACGCACAATTAATTGATGAGATATTTCATCAAGACATTTTGAGTGAAATTCCTATCCCTACATTTAAAATAGCATATATTCAATAATGTGATGTCATTAATTGCTACTTGTCGTGATTTCATTCATAATAATATAAATAAAATTAAATAAATAATGTGATTATTGGTGCTTTGAAATGGTTGGAATTGTAACAAACTACATGGGCCCATGGAAGCATAGAAATTAGCCATTATCCCAAATCAAAGTTCATTGCTTTATATTCCTAAGTATTGATTTTTTGAATTCGACCCTTTTTCCCACACATGCCAAATCTAATCAAAATATTCTCTCTACGTTTATGCACGAGCAGGAATCTTCAAAGGAAATATACGGAAGAACAAAACCAATATCTTCTTTATAGAATGCATGGTATCTTCTTCAATATCCAAAGAGATTTGGCCTAACTGTTTGAAGTTTGAACCAAAAAATATAATAAAATAAAATATTTCGTGCTTATCCGAATGAACCAAGTTGTGTGGGAGAGATAGAGAAGGCATATGACGGACCCACAAGAAGATAATAATTCTAGTCTCTAGATAAGTTCCATTCTCACTATATTATTATGCCCATGTTTGGTATAGGTTCAAAGTGAATTTTTAGTAAATTTTGATAAAAATTGATGAGATATGTTGTTGAAAATTGTAAGTCTCATAAAATATATGATTAAAATTAATTGTTGTCTTTAACTGAAAATTAAAATAAAATTTTATTCAGAATTAAACATGCCCCTACCCAATATTTATCTCAAGGAAGATGTAGGATGAGGCTACGATTATTATTTTTTTTGGATTGTAAGAGGCTACGATTAATATCACCTCTAGTGGAGATGCTTCAAGGAACAACATTGTTTAGTTAGCCTTTGTTTAGTAAAATGTTTTTAATTAGCTTGGTAACATTGTAGTGGTTATAAAGCTGATTTATTTATAATTTTTGAGGTAAAATATGTGTGACTTAAAAGTGGAGAGAGAAAATGTGTGCGATTAAAAAGTGGTATGAAAAATTGTGTGACTTATAAACCAGTTTATAAACTGTTTACCAATCGGATGCTTAAAATAAAGAATTTGATGTTTTGAAGGTAAAATATGTGATTAAAAAGTAATTTTGAGAAATATGTATGTTAAAAGTGGTTTGAGAAATTGTGTGATTTATAAACTATAAATCATTTACCAAACGTAAGCTTAAAATGAAGAATGTGATATTTTCGAGGTAAAATATGTAATTGAAAAATGATTTGAAGAAATATATTATTTATAAATATAAACTAGTTAACAAACAGAGGCTATATTCAGTGACCATGATTAATATATTATGGCTAAATATATTCACACCACATTTTTTAATATGTGCACCACATTTTAATTGCATGAAATGTTCATAATCTTTAGTCAATATCATAACTATGTCCTCAACTTTTTTTCATTGTATTCTTATTTTGCGTCTATCATTAATTACTGCATCTTATCTCTCCTATCGGGCTCTATAAAAAAATTCATTAAGATGAAATAAAAGGATTTATTTATCCCTCATATATTTAATAAGTAAGAAAAATCAAAATTATAATTAAATACCTGTCCATCGTTTTAAAGCAAGTTAACAACAAAATTTTAGATGAAAATCATTGATGAGTAAAAAATTTGTTAATTGCTGAAAATTTAAGATAAGAATGTGGCAAAAACATTAAGAACATAAATATATCAATCTATAAAAATTATAGACCAATAATACAATTAAAATGTGGTGTTTTTATAAGAAATTGTGGTGTTAATATAATTACTCATAGATTATTTCTTAAAATCAATCATATATCATTGTCACATTTTCCAGATTTATATGCATTTCAATTTCGTCCTTATTTGGTTTTCATTAAAATTTTCTCATTTTTCTATCGTATCAATCTCTAACATTCATTAAAAATTAAGCTCACAACAATATTTGACTTTTTTATTAAATAACAACCATCATTTCTTTTAAAAATCACTATTCATTTTTAAAAAAACTCATTTTAAACAATACCAAACACACTCCTAAAATTTCCTCATTTTTCTATTGTATCAATCTCTAAAATTCATTAAAAATTAAAATCACAATATTTGACTTTTTTGATTAAATCACAATCATTATTTTTCTTAAAAATCATTATTCATTTTTAAAAAAAAAAAAACTTATTTTAAACAATATCAAATACACTCGAATCACTGAAAAATTAACAATATTCTCAGTGTCGCCCCGAGGGCACATCTCCCAAGTAACAAAGGGGAGGGCTGGTAAGGCTCAAGCCTCAACGAAGCGATATGCAGTGTTCGAATCATGAAATATTAGATTTGTGTCTTGTCGTTAGCGGGAGTTACCCAAACTTTGGGCTTACCATCAAATTCTCCACCTTGACTCTAAAAGGCATAATCTGCGATTAACCTCTTCAATTAATGACTCAGAACGGGATCGATTCGGACCTTCAATGTGTAGATTACACCTTTTTTAACAATACTCTCAGTGTCATCGCATAGACCATTTATAAATAGCATTATTCATTTCAAAATTTTAAGATCTATAATACAAATCATAAAGGTTAGACTTTAGAGACAAGATAAGCGCAAATTGAATAGTAAAATACCCGTACGAGCCACTTTTTATAAGCTTAACGCGAGCCAACCCTCGATTGGCTCACGAGCTTGCCCATAAATTGTGAGTGAAATTCAACTTTTTAACTAAAAAAAAAAAAAAAAAAAAAAAAAAAAAAAAAAAAAAAAAAAAAAAACTGAAGAGCTGCACAAGAGGCTCAGCTCTCACGGTAGACCGAGTCGAAATTGATGTTGGGTAATTCAATGATTCAATAAAGATTATTTTATTTTATTTTTTTAAAGGTCGAATATAATTTAAAATATTGTTTAAAAATTTGCATGATTAAAATGTTTAAAAAAAAAAAATGCGAAGGAAAGTGTTCGAGTGGACTTTATAACTCAAATTATAATGGACACATTTTATTTATTCAATTTTTAATCACAAGTCTTATCCAGAAAATCGAAATAATATACATTATAATTTAAATTATATTTATTTCAGTCGTCAAGTTCTCCTCCGTTTGGTAACGGAATCTTTTTTGTTTAGAGCATCCACAATGTATATGTTAACTTTTGTTAATTAAGTACTGCCACATAGACAATTTAGTAGATGTTAAATGTCACATCTACATGTTAACTTTAGCTATTATTTGAGTCTCACATTGGATGTGTTAAATTTACCTATTAGGATTTAGCTCAAGATCATACGGACCAAAATTTTAAAATGTAAAGCATGATTCAGTTCGATTAAAATAAAATTAATCGAAGAACAAAGATTTTTTTTTAATAAAAACAAAATTATTATCAAGGGTATTATGGTTTAGAAATATTTTTCTCTAGTTGGCTCTTCTATATATTTCCTTATTTTTATTATTATAAATTATTATTGAAAATATTATGATAAAAAATATTTTCTTTAGCTAACCCTTGTACGGATAGTATAGTATATAGTTATAGATTTATTATATATTACAACTTATTTTATTTAAATTCATGGACAAACAAATGTTCATTGAAGAAAGAAATAAAATACAAAATATAATAAATAAATAAATAAAATGGAGAAAATGGAAACTTTTTGATAAAGAAATCAACTTAATTTTTCTATAATAAAATGGAAATATGAACTATGTTAGCAAAAAATATAAAAAAATATACGTATTAAATTTTTCTCTTTCCTATTTCTTTCTCCTATTTGCCATGTCATCAGTTAAAATATTTGTTAACTTTAACAAACAAGTTAATAAGAACTTAAAAAGATTCCTTTAACAATCAAGTTAACATGTCAATGTAGATATAAAATTACCTATTAATTAACACATGACACTAACAAGTACTTTAACACATCCATTGTGGATGCTCTTATAAATATGTTTATAAACAACACAATTTTTTAAATTACTTTTTAACCACACACATTTTCTCTCTCCAATTTTCAATCATTACTTTTTACATTAATGTCATAAATAAACAAGTTTATAAACCAAACAGTGTTACCAAACGGAGGCAGACATTTTTACAATGTGTTCAATGACTAGGCAGCCAATTTTTTTTGTTTATTTTGGTATTTTTTAGGTAGATGTGTAGTTGAAAAATAGTGAGAGAAAATGTATGTGATTAAAAAATAGTTTGAAAAATTATGTTATTTATAAATTTATTTATAAATTATACTACATCCGTCTCAAAAAGATAGTCCTACGATTATTTTGATACGGATTAAGAAATAGGAGTTAATATAGTTAGGGTATTAAATTTTATCAATATTTTTCATTTATACTATTTATCCTTTATTTATTGTTTTAAGTTGACTCACTTTGTTTCCAACAAAAAATTGAAGATGCAATAGTTAAATAGTTGATGTGCATTGTACCAAGATACATTAAATAAGAGTACATGTGGAAATGAAAAATTTAATGTATGCTTAATATGAAAACAAGACTATTTTTTTGGAACAGACAACAATAGTACACATGACGATCTTTTTAGGACGGAATGAGTATTTATTGCGTAAAAGAATGATGTGTTTTGGCCACCGGAGTTAGTAGATTGGACATAGACGAATACAATCTTTATCGGGGGGTGGGCCCTAGTGACCATTTCATTTCATTGTATACTGAAAACTTCACGTGCTCTATCGCTATATATCCCTTCTTCGGTTTGTGCTTTCTAACAGTCCTATCTATTTCAAGATCTTGGTTTCCGCGTCGGTCATAGGTCGTTTAAGGAAAGGCAATCTAATCGATATATCCGAGGTTATTTTGTTCGTTGGCTGGTAAAGAAAGCATAATACCCTATGGAGAAGGCAAAGCAAGCCAACGTTACTATGGATGATCTCTTTGGTCCCCAGTTCTCTTCAAAATCTTCATCCTCGTCCACTACCCTCTTCGGATCTATTTTTGGTCCACCTCCGCCGGTATTCTTCTCTTATTCATGCCTTAATTTGTTGCATAACATTGGAGTAATTTTTGAAAATTTTGTCGATAGGCACACGGGAAAAATCCCTCTCATTCCGACGCTTCAGGATCATCAAGAAAAAAAGATTTCGAACCTGATGAGAAGCAGAAAAGCAGGGGAGAATTCAAGAACTCAACTGACGAGAATGGAACAAATATAGAACCGTGTTACTTTAACTCTTCCATATATTATGGCGGTCAACAAATGTATTCTCCAGCAAGCAGCCAGAATAACAATTCTAAGAATATAGTAAGTACATATACAATACATATCCGTGTATGTTAATAAAGAATATTATTGTTCAGATAGTTATCTTTTCTTTGTTTCATCAGTTGAAGAAAGATGGAGGAGACGTTGATTCAAATGAAAACGGTTCTCACATGGCTTCAAGAGGAAATTGGTGGCAGGGTAAGATTGGTGTCTGTCTGAGTTAATTATACAAACACCTTCTTATTAAGTTCAAAAATTCTAATTTGTGAGAACTATATATGTATGTATGTATGTATGTATATTTTTTTCTGCAGGATCTCTATATTACTGATGCCTTTACTATTGCAAATTCTGCTTTAAAAGATCAGGTATTTAAATAAGAATTTTATTATATATTTGTCTGAGCATTTTCCCAGTCTTTTACTCCTGTCATGACTCATGAGGTCACATTTTTGGTTAACTTTCTTTGCTAATTTTGCAGGATTATGAGACTCTTTTACCTTCTTCTCAAGGAATAATCTGTGGACTCTGTGAAGTGTGAACTTTGCAGCATTTTGTTTCCCTCTTTATCATTTTGTTTATCTGGTTCTGTAAATGAACTTGGCAAGTTTTGTACATGAAGTGATCACCATTTTTAGGACAATCTGAAATCCTGAGGCTTCTCTATGTTCTTTTTGCATACAACCCTATCTACACTGCCTATATACCCAACTTAATGCAGAATTTCTTTTTTTCGGTTCCAAATATTAATCTTCAATGCCCCCCCTTTAAGTTGATGATAGATATAGTAGTGATGGCAAAATAATTTGACTCGATCCTAATGGGGCAAAAATTAATCACCCGCAGGGCGACTCTGGGATCAGGGTTTTTTGTTTAGAATATTTTGTGTTTGGGAGGGAGGGTGGGGGGGCGCTAACAAAAATTCACTGGGTGGGGCGGATAGGGAGTACTCTGCTCGAATTCGCCCTACCGTCATTCATAGACTAGCGTATCAACATATCTCTTCTATAATCATACAAAATGTACTCTTAGCGCATGTTTGTCATGTTAGTTTTGTCTCTCCTGACAACATTTGGTGCCAGTGGCGGACGCAGACATTTTATACTGCTGGGGCACAAATGGATCTGTGCTTTTGCTGATGGTTTTTATGGTGGTTCGAGGGCAGCGCTCCCGAAAATTTTTTTTAAATGAAGAAGACCAAAAGAATGAAAAAGTACTTGAAATTTATTACAACTGTTTTTTACGCATTTTTATATTTTGATAACGTTGCATAATTACATCATTGTCAATATTGTCAAGTACATCCTTCTCAATATATGCAATTAAACTAATAAATTAACAATTACAAATCAATACATCAAAATCTAAATCTCAAGTCCTCAATCCTACACATACACTAATACACAAACACAATTACAAAAGAGCAAATAAATTAACAATTAACAAATACAATAATCAAATAAAATTTCAAGGAATCAAGCTTATGTTCACAGTTCAATAATCAACTAAAATGTGAAAAGGAAATAAAAATAGTCAGACTCGGTGAAATAGTGAGAAATTGAGAATGTGAGATACTAACCGGCCCGTCGAACAGGAGTTACTGGACGACAGTCACACGACTCACACCACCAGTGTCCGTCGGCGTCCAGTGCTGCTGCAGTGCTGTGATGCGGAGTGCTGCTGTGCCTGTCCTGCCTTGCTTCTGCTGCCTGCTGCTGCCTGTAATCTTCAGCTGGCCTGCTCCGGCGACTAGTTGTCCGGCGGTGACGTCGAAGGTGCTTGGTGGCTGGTGCGGTGTAGGCAGTGGTGGAGGTAAAGGTAAGAACGGAAGGAAGAAGGGCTTTATCTGGGTTTGTGTTTGAAAGAGCTGCAGCAGTTCGGTTTTGACAAAAAAAAAAATTATATATGTCAGATTTCTACTGGTGCACGTGCCACAGCGAGCCCCACTGTGGGTCCGCCCCTGTTTGGTGCGCTTGGCTTGTTGTACAAGTTTAGGTTTTCCATTTCAACCAGAAATAGTTGCAGAAAACTTTTCATGACAATCACAAATGGTGGTCGAGTTGAGAAGCAACCGTCTAGGAGCTTATTGGAAGTGTGATCCCCAAATTGTAAGAGTTCAAACTTGGAGGGCCAACTTATGGCAACCAATGAACCTTGAGGACCTCATGTGCAATTTTGGCTAAATAAAGTCTTTATCCCTTTGTTTGGGCAGAAGGCTGAAGTTCACGACTCTCTCTCTCTCTCTCTATTTGAAGATTTTTACGCACATATTTCTCTGGTTGCTTCTAGTCGCGATTTCTTCTCGGTTTTAGTCTCATTTGTGCACCAAAATTTGTATCTACTTAGATTAGTGATTGGGTTATTGTGTAGATTATTTTGTGGGCATTTTTATGCGTGATTGGTGCGATTTATTCAGAAAAATAGGGGCTGTATAGTGCATGTATTCTTGGGCTGAAATTGGTTCGTGGTTTTTGTAATCTTTGACAATCTTAGAAGGTTATTTGCTAGTGCAAAATGGTTCGATCCTGAGCCCCCAGATGTAGGTGTTATACACCTAACTGTTTCACTAAATCAAGGTTATTTCGTTCTTTGATTTTCGTTTATTTCGATTCTTGATTGTTTAATGTATGTTATTCGCGTTAGTTACGTGAAATAGGCTCGATTCTAACCTAACATAGTTGCACGGTGAAAATAGCAAGCATATTGTCCAATTTGGTATACGAAAAGCAGAACAAGATGTTCACCATTTATTACAACACTAGATCATACATTACAGTTTACATGTTATTACATAGATGACATATACGACTGCACGTAATGCATATATGGCTAGTAATCTTCAGTCCTCGGGACTTCATGGCAGAGTGTACGCTGCAAAAAAAGGGAAAAAACTTTGTCAAACAAACAATGAAACAAAGCAGCAGAAAGATCTGAATACAAGATTTTTTTAATAAAAATGCTAGAAATGACTTACTCCCACACTTATAACCCACAGGGCGATCAGCAATGTTGCATCGCTTGGGAATTGTTATGGCAATTTCTGGTTTGACGCCGGAACTTTTAGCAGTATCAGAGAGCATAACAGCGCAAAGGCAATTGGGGTTCTGTCCCAAAGTCTTCACCTGAGCGCAGCATTTGCTGGAAACAGGAGCAGTCTCATCCTTCGCTGCAGATGCACATGGAATAAGCTTCAGAGCTTCCATGTTGGGATTTGCTTTCCCGCATTCACCAGCTCCGTATGCTCCGTTGAAGCTGGCAATTGCCAGAACAGTGAGGACTCCCACGATGTAAAACAGCTTCATTTCCATTTTGGTTCTGATTTCTCCACTTAACTCCGTTGTGTTTTATAGTGATCGCGGAGCTTAACGGGATCAGCTGGAAGCTGACTCAAAATCCATTAACAACTTGTAATGGAGACGGCAATTTTTGAAATGCTGCACTGAGAAATTAAAAAAACTTTGTTTTATCTTTATATGCAATCAGAATTTAGAATCGCCCTCTCACCAACCCCATTACCCCAATAACGATTTCTTATAATTAGTAGTGCGTGCTGGCTGCAACCCCAACTAGAAATTGGATAATAAAAAAAACTGAGTTATGAAACATGTAAACTCAAGATTAAGGTTAAGGTATAGTTGGGGGTGCTAAATCGCCTCCATTTTAATCGATTCATCCATTATGACGAGAAAAGAAGAGCGAAATTGGGGCTGGAAAGTTTCGAACCCAGGTTTGTTTGTGGACGGTGTGTTGGAGTTTGTATAGAAATATAAAGAGTTTTGGATGAAGTTTATCCCACATAAGATAGAAATGAATATATAAACCACTTTATAAGTGTAAAAATTATACACTTATCAAATTGGACAAAAGACCAACCTATTGGACTTTGGGCCTAATCCATGTAATTTGAGCTTGTTTGGACTATATATATATATATATAATTTTTGCATTTTATTTATTTGGTTGATCTAATAATAGAAATTCGGTTTCAAGTTAGCAGTTATGTCCAAATTCGATTTTGATAAGATTTGAAAGGAATAGTTGTGTCTGATCAACACAACTTTATATTACATAACCATATTCTTGGAGGTCTATAAATACATAAACAGGAATTAAGTTTAAAATTTTTTTTTCTGGATTCTATCCTTCAAATTCTGAGAGAAAATTCACTGAGTAAATTCGTCAGGGCCAAGAATTTGGGTGCTAGATTATTGATTACAGATTGTTGAATCCTGGTAGCAGACGCTCATCGAACTGCAAGCACACGAGTAGGGGCGAAATTCTGCTATAGGACATAGCCAATCGCTAGCCTCAATCTGCATGCAAGTCAGTCTTTTATTATTATTATTCATCTTGTTAATTGTTTCATTTCACTTCATTTCTTATTAGTATTACAGATTGTTTCCAACACGGTGAAATCTTGACCCAAACTTCATGACGCGAGTATCGACAATGGAAAAGAAAGAACCAAGACTTTCGAAATGTTACAAGGATTTATCCAGTTTACTATATAAGTTTTCGATTGTGAACGCCACAAAGATTATCAATTTTTGATAAATTCGGGATGAACGCCATAAGACCGTCAATCTTGATAAGTTCGGAATGAACGCCACAAGACTGTCAATCTTAATAAGTTCAAGTTTATAATGTGAATCTACACATTTACCAATTGAAAAACAATTAATCTATTTTATTAAAATTCAAGTCTAACTATTATAATGAAAAAATAACATATAAATATAAAAATGACCTAACAATTAACCCTAACCGCTAATGGGTCCAAAACAGAGTTAAGAAATATTTAAAATGAAAAATAACCTAAAAAACGCGAAAATCCTAATTTCAGACCCCCGCGAGCAAATCACCAGTTACAGCAGTGAGTGATCCCTGTTACGACCATTATTTTAAGCAGAATGTGATTTATGGCCGTGCATAAACTTGTTCATTTTTCGATGTAGATTGTTGTTGCATCGTCCGTATCTTGATATCTTATTTGACCTCCAGTCTCGGATCACATCATATTAGCTATTTACAATGAACTTGGTGACTTGTTTATAAACGCATTTTCTCAAATCAATTTTAAATCGTACACTTTTTTTTAAATAATTTTTTAACAATATATTTTACCTCGAAAATATCAAATTCTTTGTTTTTTTTTTTTTTAAAAAAAAAAAATTACTACTTTGATCATGATCACAATCTTTTGACCCAGCCATGTTGCTTTAACAGAGCCGTTTTGGGTCTATTACATATCAAATTCAACCTAGAAATGTAGACAGAGTCATGTCGCGCAGCCAGCACAAACTGGTATTGGAGTGGTCTGGCGCTGGTAAATATTCTAGGCATCACCGGCTTAGTTTGTTAACGATTTGACAAAAATTTTGATACCTAGCATGTGTAATAATCTCCTTCTTTCGCATATGACACAACTTTAACATCAATATATATCCATAATTTTACCACCTCCGGATCCACCGTGTGGCGAGCTAGCGCGGCCCCCGGTGGATCCACTGGCAGTGTCCTAGGTTTTTAATTTTTTTATCCTTTTTCGATTTTTTTCCCCTGATCTATGTTCATTGGTTTTGAAGGGAGACTGGATTTTTCAAATCAATGGTTAAAACTACCTTTCGATGTTGGAATCTTGTTCTCATGTACGTATTCTATTGTAATCTTCTTAAATTTCTTCTTTAATTAATCTAAGTAGTCAGTAGTGCCAACTCCGTTTCGAAGGATTCCCAGCTTTGGGTCCACGAATCCTCTATTGAAATTTAAGGGTGATTAATGTGTGAATTGGAATTAGTCTCCAATAAGTGTGTTGATTGGGCGCGACTCTTCAAAAAGTAAAATGTGTATAATAAAGAATCATGACTTTTGATAAGATGCAATCTACACCATCAATCATGAAATTGTGCGATCTAATGGTTGACACAAATTTCTGCCAAAAGATGCAACCATTCGAAGAGACACATTAAAATCTATAAATTGGACCCTCCTAATTCTATTTTATTCACTCAAAATCAATTCCATATAATTGATTTCTAATTCTTTCTTTCTCAAAATTATGTCAAACTAATTTTAATAATTGATATCTATTACTCGATATCTATTTTGTTTTTGAAGAGTATAGTCAAGCGTTGGTTTCCCAGACAAAATTAATATCGTTGATGTGATCCGGACCAGGCATCGAAGGGAGAAATCGAGCCATCGGCAATATGACAATGATCTACGTGCAAAACGGAGCAAGTTCCGTATTGGGATCGAGCCAAGAAGATGGACGGATCAAACCGAGCCGAGAAAACGAAGTAATTTGGGCAGAAAAGCTATTACGGCCGTAAAAGAGGACCTTCACGGCCGTAACCAATATATTCACGCCCGTAAATACTACCATCACGGTCGTAACCAGCTATCGGAAAAAAAGGAAGAAATTAAGCAGAACAAGACTTACGGCCGTAAGCCTGGAAGTTACGACCGTAAAAGGGGCATTTCACAGCCGTAAGAGATTCGTCACGGCCGTAACCAATAAGACAGATTTTGTTCAGAAGGGCCATTACGGCCGTAAGAAAGTTCCTCACGGCTGTAAATGGGGAGCGGGCCAGATTTTCCGGATTTTATAATTATTTTATTTCCTTTTTGGTTTTTAGGTTATTTTTCTAATTTAGTATTTTAGTTTAATTAGAATTCTATTTTGAGTAAATTAGAGGCTAGGTTATTTGCTTATTTATATTCTTTCCATTCATTGTAAAAACAGAAGTTTGATTTTGAGATTAATAATATTTGAGAGGGGATTCTCCAAAATTGAAAGGTCGAGTTATTCCCTTTATTTCGAACTTATCAAAGATTTGTTCTTTGTGGCGTTCAACCAACGAACTTATCAAGGAATTGACATCCCTCGTGGCGTTCACCAATCTTGGTTCTTCAATCTGCATCGTCATTAATTGCGTCGTGATTGTCGGGTCAAGGTTTTACCGTCAAATCTATCTTTTAACTTCCGTTTATTTATTCGTGT
This sequence comes from Ligustrum vulgare, assembly GCA_963555705.1. Taxonomy (NCBI): domain Eukaryota; kingdom Viridiplantae; phylum Streptophyta; class Magnoliopsida; order Lamiales; family Oleaceae; genus Ligustrum; species Ligustrum vulgare. Next base: position 37,510,892 of record OY743175.1, read on the forward strand.
TCTTGTTATTTTCGTGTCAGATCTAATTTAGATCTTTCCTAGGGTTTTAGATTTCGTTATTCCGCGTTTTCGACGAGATTCCCCGACCAGGATCACATCATCTGGTATCAGAGCTTGGATCTATTTCAGATTCTTGCGTTTCTTGATTTTCTTGACTTTTTTCGTGTTCTTCGCGTTATTCGTGTCAGTCATGATTTTCTTCAGTTTGATCCATAAGAGTTAGTCCCAAAAATTCAAAAGTATTTTTCTTCTTCGTTTTTCGTCCAAATCCAGTTCTGTTTTTTCTGCCATACTCGTAATCAAATTCTCTGGCAGATTAAAAAAATCAAAAATTCCCAAATATTCCCCAAATATTCCGAGTTTCATTGTTCGTACCTTAAATAGAAGGAATGAACAAGGTAATAATGATATAGCAGCAATGAGGGCACAATTTGAGAGGTTTATGGCACAGATGGAGAATAGAGGTGCAGAGCGTGAACAAAGACCTCGGGATCAATCTCATGATGGTTCTCGGGTTAGGAGAGGTAATAGGCGTGAGATTGGTATGGGTGATGAGGATATGGGAAGTGAAAGTGGAAGTATATCCTTGGGAAGTGTGCGAAGGAGGGATAGATGAGATAAGTATGAGAGGAGGCAGGATAGGGAGCGTCGTGATGCTAGGAGGAATCGTGGGGGTAGAGATGTTGTTGATTAGAGGTGTCAATCCGGGTGGTCCGGGCCGGGTCGGTCCGTCAACATATGAGCCCGATAACGGCCCGCGTTAAAAAAAGCCCGCCCGCTGCGGGTTCCGGGTCGACCCACAAATTTCGAACTACAACTCAGGCCCGCCCGCTAGCCCATACGGGTCGAGCCCATGCGGGTTGTAGGTCGCGGTTCGTTCCGATTTGGCCAGTATGAATAAAAATATAGAATTTTTCATATTTATAATATATATATTTTTTGTTAAATTTATAAATATGAGATGAACAAAATGATAAATTCATATTTATACCATAATGTTTATATAGAATTTACATTTATATTTTATGTTACATGAATTACTTCTAAATTTACAAACTTAAATAAAATATAAACAAATAACAACTAAATGCTAAATGCATTTCTAATTATTACTATCAAAAAACATTACGTTTCTTACCTATTAGGGAGAAAATTAATATTTAGCTTTAGAAATTGTACTAGTACTAGAGTTTGTAGAAGAATGGAGATTTTCAATACTATGATATTTAATATTTTTTTTTTAATTTCACGGGCCAGCGGGTTAACAGCGGCCCGCGAATGTTTGGCCCGCGAAACCCGCGGTTCACACCTTCTTGACCTATGAACCGCCCGCACGGGTCACGGGTCGGCCCGCGGTCCCGGGTCGATTCGGGCCGATTTTCACGGATCTGGTCGGCCCGCCCGTCTTGACACCTCTATTGTTCCAGGGTAGGAGTGATCCGGAGGTGTACTTGGATTGGGAGACAAAGGTCGAACGGCTATTTGATTGTCACAATTATTCAGAAAAAAAGAAGGTGAAATTAGCCGTGATTGAATTCACCGATTACGCCAATATTTGGTGGGATCAATTAGTGTCGAGTAGGATGAGGAACCTAGAGGAGCTGGTGGAGACTTGGGGTGAATTAAAAACCATAATGAGGAAGCGGTTTGTGCCGACTCATTATTATACGAATATTTATCGGAGGCTGCAGGGTATGACTCAGGGGTCGAGGAATGTAGAAGATTATCATAAGGATATGGAGGTGGCGATGATTCGGGCTAACGTGGTGGAGGATCGAGAAGCTACGATGGCTAGGTTTCTGAGTGGGCTGAATAGAGATATTGCCAATGTCATTGAGCTGTAACATTATGTGGAGCTGGAAGATATGGTGCATATGGCCATGAAGGTGGAAAGGCAGCTAAGGCGAAAGGGGGCAGCAAGACACTCACCATCTTATCCTACATCACAACCGAAACAGGAATCCAACGTTGAACATAACCCGAAAGGGAAGAGGAGCCTACAACGAAAGGTAAAAATATTTCTGAATCTCAAACTACTCGGGATAGAAATATTAAATGTTTTAAGTGCTTGGGTATGGGTCATATAGCATCCCAGTGTCCAAATAGGAAGCTAATGATCTTGCGTGATAATGGCGAAATTAGTTCCGAGGACGAATTTAAGGGAATGCCTAAGTTAGTAGATGTTGGGGCTAGTAGTAGTAGTGATGAGGAAGGGCTGACCTATGCTGTTAAAGATTCACTTGTTAATCGGCGTGTCCTTAGTATTAGGGTCAGGGTGGATGAAATTGGTGAGCAAATGGATAATCTCTTTCATACTAGATGCCTAGTGGGTAAAAAGGTTTGTGGTATGGTGATTGACGGGAGAATTTGTACTAATGTGGTTAGTACAATGTTGGTTGAGAAATTGGGTTTGAGTTTGATAAAACATCCGAACCCTTATAAATTGCAATGGCTGACCGAGTCGGGAGAAATTAAGGTAAATAAGCAGACTAGGGTCAATTTCGCCATCAGGGGTTATAAAGATGAGGTGGTTTGTGACGTGGTACCTATGCATGTTGGCCATATTTTGTTGGGGAGACCCTGGCAACATGATAGGAGGGTAGTGCACGATGGGTTTAAAAATCGATATTCTTTCGTCAAGGGTGGAAAAAGGATCACTCTTGCTCTGCTATCACCTAAAGAGGTCCAAGAGGACCAATTGAAAATAAAGAGCAAGTTTGAGAGGAAAAATAAGAGCGTTGAGGCCACGACCTCAGAAAAAGGAGAGGATGTGAAAATTGAAAACAAGAGAGTTGAGGCCACGACCTCAGAAAAAGGTGAGCTTGAGAGTGAAAAGAAAAAGAAACGAGAGTCCACCATAAAAATGAGTTTATTTGCTAACACGTCCCTCCCCAGTTCTACGAAATCTGTTTTGTAGGGACATAAATCAAGCCATGGATTTAAGACGGGGCAGAAATTTATTGGCCAAAATAAGCATCCCAAGAGTCTAAAGGATTGCATGAAGCTTAAAAATGATCATCGAGCCCAGGAAAGCAGGAGAAATTTGAAAATCCGACCAAAAATGGATTCGAGGTCGAATTCTTTTCAAGAGAGGGAGTATGATGTGATCCGGACCAGGTATCGAAGGGTGAAGTCGAGCCATCGGTAATATGACAATGATCTACGTGCAAAACGGAGCAAGTTCCGTGTTGGGATCGAGCCAAGAAGAGGGACGGATCAAGCCGAGCCGAGAAAACGAAGTAATTTGGGTAGAAAAGCTATTACGGCCGTAAAAGAGGACCTTCACGGCCGTAACCAATATATTCACGCCCGTAAATATTACCATCACGGCCGTAACCAGCTATCGGGAAAAAAGGAAGAAATTAAGCAGAACAAGACTTACGACCGTAAGCCTAGAAGTTACGGCCGTAAGAGATTCGTCACGGCCGTAAGAAAGTTCCTCACGGCCGTAAATGGGGAGCAGGCCAGATTTTCCGGATTTTATAATTATTTCATTTCCTTTTTTGGTTTTTAGGTTATTTTCCTAATTTAGTATTTTAGTTTAATTAGAATTCTATTTTGAGTAAATTAGAGGCTAGGTTATTTGCTTATTTATATTCTTTCCATTCATTGTAAAAACAGAAGTTTGTTTTTGAGATTAATAATATTTGAGAGAGGATTCTCCAAAATTGAAAGGTCGAGTTATTCCCTTTATTTCGAACTTATCAAAGATCTGTTCTTTGTGGCGTTCACCCAACGAACTTATCAAGGAATTGACATCCCTCGTGGCGTTCACCAATCTTGTTTTTTCAATCTGCATCATCATTAATTGCATCGTGATTGTCGAGTCAAGGTTTTACCGTCAAATCTATCTTTTAATTTCCGTTTATTTATTCGTGTTCTTTTTATTTTCGTGTTAGATCTGATTTAGATCTTTCCTAGGATTTTAGATTTCGTTATTCCGCGTTTTCGACGAGATTCCCCGACCGGGATCACATCAATCGTGCTATATTAATTTTGGAAGAAGCGTTGTATCTTGGGAGAAGAACGTCCATTTAATCCTGTTCGTACCAGTGCAGGTGACGAAATCCGTTTTAAGGAGATTTGCATTCGCATACCTTGCTTCATTTATTTCCTTCTAATTGCTCCATGTTAGTAAGTCGAAATTATATGTGCATATCATGATTTCGGTAAGTCAAAATTTATTCGATATTTTGCAAGTGTAAGTCGTTATTTAATCTTCTTTGGATGCACATATTTTTTTAGTTAAAAGAATATAATTATGCACTACTTTTAATATAATTATGCACTACTTTTATCCAACAATCTTAAGACGGATTTTGGTATTGTGTAGATTTATATTCTTTTCTGGTAGATAGAGAGAAGTGTGAAATCTCAAGTTTGGGACTATGTTAAGTTTATGCATGTCTAAAAGTGGAAAGTATATAAGTTTTATTGCTTATGTTATGTACATTGATACAATTTTGTTGTATACTAATTATGTAGACTCGCTTATCTTGTTGAATATTATGTTACTATTTGTTTGTATAATTATCATTCATCTTAAATGATAATTTGAAAAGGACAATGGTCTATTTCATGGAAAACCTCACTTAATTTGATAAAATTGTGATATGGTACTTGTGCAAATTAGAAGATAATATTATATTCATGTTACTTATAATTGCATAATAAGTCTATTTATTCAATATGAGGATTGCTTCTGTAAAATGAAGAATGTGAATAGCGTTGATGAATATTAAGATTAGTTTGAACTAGGTATCGTGGGGGTCGAACAATTCATTCTCAACATAAACTTGGATATATCCAAATCTTTATGGGGATAGCAAGCTGGTCTATAAGTCGAAATCTTAAAATTACCTTTTGTGAAAATGTGGAAAGGTCGAAAGTCCTCAATATACAAGAATGATATATTAAATGTCATGGACCTTAAACAAAAAGTGGTTATTATTGACCGTCTTAAATATGAAAGTACATGAGCTTTCATTGATGTTTCTATCCATTTATATGTTGACTAGAAGTGAGTGGAAAAATAAAATTAAAAACTTGATGAACTTTAAGTTGTAGCCTAACCCAATATTTTGGGGGTATGACGATTGTTTGTATAACATTCTCAATTAAAGTTCGAATGCAATCCAAGATTTGTGGGGGGATGTTGTTGCTTTCTTCAAATTAGAATATTTTTGATATTCGAAAATATTTGAAATGATAAACTACACTGCAATGAATGCCTTGTTAAAATTAATATGCACATGATGTTGAAAATTGTATATCCAATGCAAGGATTCAAAATCTACTAGTAAATATATTTTACTATTGATGGTGTAGTTATTTTGTGAAAATACTTAATACAACTTAAGAGTTGAAAGAGATTTGATGCAAACCACGTAGCAATTGTAGCTACGCAACCCACAAATTATTGGAATCGACCCAAGAACGCCAAGAACCTCGATTTATGGATCCAATTAAAATTAATTGAACCAAGCAACCAATACAATCACTGGGATATATTGACCTCTTGATCACAAACAATAATAATTCTCACCGAGATTTGAACAAACAAGAATTAACTCGCAAGTTCGGATTTTATTCAATAAAGAATAAGAATGTGAAAGCAATTTGCCTCTCAATTAATATATCAAAGTTGTGTATTGAATAATGAAAATTACATCCCTATAAATAGGGTCAAAACTAGGTTTAAGAATTCTAATTAAATAAGGAAACAACTACCTAAAATTATGGAAATAAAATAACCTAAAATTTCACGCGTTTATAGTGTTACGGTCGTGACTAAATCCCTTACGGCCGTAACCCTGTTTCTGAATCACTCTTACGGCCGTGACATATGACTTACGATCGTAAGTCCAAAAACGTACAATTCCAATTTTAAGCAGCAACTCCTTTACGGCCGTAATATTAACCTTTACGGTCGTGATACTCAATCTTTACGGCCGTGATTGTTTATGTCTCGCAAAATCAATTTCAGCAGAAAGTTGGTTACGGCCGTGAGGATTTGTATGTTACGGCCGTAACATTGAAATTTCACAATTTTCTTCGTCGGCTTGAATGAGGTTGATCCACTCGTCGTCTCGACTAGCTTCCAACATGGAAATTGTTCATTTTCCTATGTCGAATGTTGTTGCGTCGTCGTGACTTGACTTCTCCTTTGAGCTCCTATCCCGGATCACATCTCCTATCCCGGATCACATCAAGATTAGTGCTTTCAATAAAGTTAAAACGAAACATGATGGCTTGAAACGTTTTTGAAGGATATTAAAATTGATGACATTTGTGTCTGTTATATCATTTGATTGAGGTTGCTAGTTACAAATCACATGGTACAAAGTGTCATGTATAGTGGTAAGCCTCGATATATATCAGTGGAAGATTGCTCTCATTTTAAACAATAATGATTGTTTTATCGAAGGATAACCTATTAGATCCGTTTATAAATGAGATATTTTGAGAGTAGATTGTGCATTGAGGGAAATGGGTGTAAAGCCTAAACTAATGAGTCAGCTTAATGGAAACCTAACCTCGCGACTAGAGATCCCACGGACAAGGTTCAATAGGAAACTAACTATGATTGACGCGATTAAAAGTACTTCGGAGTTTAAATTCTTTCCCAATTATATGATGCAAAAATGCTACCTACAAAGAAAGTTAAGGATAAGCTTTGCTTTTAATGATAACTATATCTTGTAATTCGTACAAGTGAGGTACTGTAGGATATTCTTTATAGAATATCACCTATGTTAGTGAGAACGTGGCTGGTTCTTTGAGAATTTTACTTAGGCGAATTCTCAAAAAGCACTCGTAGAACCCAAGTTGTCCAGGGCCGAAATAATGAACACAATAGAAGACCAAGCTTGATATGAGAGATGATGTGTTTGGTTTATTGTCTGGGCTCACAATAAAGGCTGATAGTTCAAAACGTTGCGTTCACTGATTAGCCAAGTGAGTTTGATAGGTTCTTTGAGAATTTTACTTAGGCGAATTCTCTAAAAGCACTCGCAGAACCCAAGTTGTCCAGGGCCGAAATAATGAACACAATAGAAGACCAAGCTTGATATGAGAGATGATGTGTTTGGTTTATTGTCTGGGCTCACAATAAAGGCTGACAGTTCAAAACGTTGCGTTCACTGATTAGCCAAGTGAGTTTGATAGGTTCTTACTATGGAAGGTTCAAAGCGAAAGCTACCTATCTTGATACGTTATCTTTCAAATTGTATTCTTCTTAATCTTCCTTATTCTGAGTCGACTTCTTCTATTCATGTGAGGGATTGTTGGAATTTAATGGTGATTAATGTGTTAATTGGAATAAGTCTCCAATAGGTGTGTTGATTGTAGGGTTGTCAAACGGGTCGAGCCGGGCCGGCTCGGCCTGTTTGACGCCGGCTCGTAGCGGTCCACAAGCTGGCAAACGGGCCAGCTCGTGGCTCATCCCCACGAGCCGGACTTGGGCCGGCTCGTTGGTCCTTTTAATTTTTTTTTCAAACAGGTAAGTGGTAACGAGTAATGACTGAAATAATTGAAATTTGAAATATAAAAAACTTAAATAAACATTCTCCTTTAATCCGGGCTTGGGACCGGCTACATTTAATTTCTTGTAGGCGGAGTTAAAATTTTACACAAACAAAATGTTACGTGTACAATTTTTTATTTGAATTTGAAAAAAAAGAATTCAAAATACAGAAAAAGAAAAATGCATATATTATTTATAGCATAATACATAATTGTAAGCATAATAATTAATAATACAAAATAATTTACTCACCAATACGATTGTTCTCTGAATTCCTCTGCCAGAATTTCACTTATCCTATTTTGTAACATTTTCTCTGCAAACTGTCAATCCTTCAAGCACATTAAGGCCTCCAGTATGTCTTCTTTAAGCCTTGACCTATATTCAGATAACACTCTTCCACCTGCACTAAAAGCAGCCTCTGATGCTATAGTTAATACCGGAGGTGCTAGTAGATCTCGTGCAATCATAGAAACACTGGGTATTGATGCTCGTTTAGTCTCCACCACTTAAGAATATCAAAATTATTTCTCTCGTCCTCGTCTAACATGCTAAGAAGGTCGTGTGAAAAATACCTAGTTAACTCACTTGGAGTTTCATCTGAACTATTAAATATACTAGAAGAATTAGAACCACTAGCATGTGTACTAGAAGTTCCCTTCATAGTCATAAGGTAAGAAAGTAAATCACTGTCTTTATTTTGTATCACACTACTGGTGGGAGCTGTTCTTCTAACATTTTTGCCTGATTTTTAGGCATTGAGTTCGTACATTTTACATAAACATTTTTCTAAGTCTGTACATGTCAATGGAGTATCAAAAGTTAATTTATTTGATATTGCATTTATAGTGTGTTTAGTTCCCTCTAAATTTATTCTAGGTCCATAATCGTTGCTAATGGAAATAAAGTGGGTACATTTTCCCAATATTTTCTAAACTTAGTCTCCATTGATGTAATGATTTGCTTAAAAATAGAAAATGTTTTGTACTTGTTAAAATTATTAGCAATGCAATAAAAATTCTTCAACACTAAAGGACTAGTGGGATAATAAACCCCAGATAATTCATTTGTAGCATCGTAAAAGGGTTTCAAAAACTTTTTAACATGAAAAACAAGTTCCCAATCATCAGCCCCCAAATCAAAAGTTGGGCCATGTGAGTGCCGATCGTTGTAATATTCACATATTAAATTCTCGTAACCTTGACAAGGTTCAATCATTAAATAAGTTAAGTTCCATCTATGTCCTATATCTGTAACAAATGATCGTGCTGGAATACCATTTTCTACACAATGTGCATCAAAAGCTTGTTTTCTAGAAGGTGCTATCATGATGAAATTACAAGTACATCTAATTTTTTCCAATTTATTTTCTATATGCTTAAGACCATTTTGAACTATTAAATTAAAAATGTGACACACACAACGAACATGAAACAAGACTCCATCAAATTCAGGTTTCATGTAGTTAGCTAATCTATCTATCACTCCTTTATTAACAGAAGCATTATCTAATGTAAAACTACGAACTTTACTATAACAGTTAAATTCTCTAAGAATTGCAAGTAGTACATTGAAAATATTTGTTGCATTATGTGGGTAATCAATAACTTTAAATGCCATAATTCTTTTGTTCATTAACCAAGTATCATCAATGTAATGACAAGTAACAGTTACATAACCTCTATGATTATTGCCAGTCCACAAGTCCGAAGTAAATGATAAGTTACCATTATATTTATTTAAAGCATCTATAAAATTTTGTTTTCTCTCGCAATATTTATTAATGCAATCAGCTCGTAAAGTATTTCTAGAAACATGTTTGTACCTGGGTTGGAGATACTTTTGAATGAATTCCATGAATTGTGAACTTTCTACAATTGAAAGCGGGAACTCACCACTCGATACGAACATGACCATCCCTTCTCGACGCGTTAGTTCTTGGTTGAAGACCCAATTGGTTAGACTCGATTGACCAAACTGTAGAGTTGATTGGTTTGCTTCAACAGATCCCGATTTTCGACATACTTTAGAGTGTCTCTTGAGGTGTGTTGTGCCCCCACCCTTCTTCCAAGAGAAAAGTCCTTCGCCATTTTTACATCGTGCTTTGACTATTGATTTCCCATTTTCGTCGATGGCCGTTGTATTAATCAATTCGAAAAAATTCCAGCAGTCCGATTTTGTCGCCCTTTTTTGATTTTTGCTGGACCCTGCCGTCTGATAGCGGAGCCGGATCTATATGTAACAGAAACATCTTCATCAGCAATGTCATCCAAATTAAGAGGAGTTCTAGTATTTATATCATCAATCTCATTTTCCAAATCCACCAGATTTTCAAGAATTAGATTTCGTTGAGACCGAAAAATTCATCAACAAATTGGTTAGAAAAATAACCATGAGATTGTGAGTGTGCCACTAGAAATAATGAATTTGGAAATTTGAAATTGGAGATCGAAATGAAATATTGAATTTGAGACAATAATACAATATTGAATATTGTATATGAAAACGAAATATTATAGGCTTATCAGTTATAGCACTATAAATTAGAATATGACTAGAAAGTAGAAATGTAGAAGTAGAATATTGCAATTGAAATTTGAGAGTTGAGAGAAATTGTGATAGAAATTAAGAAAAATGTGTGTATATTTATAGGTGTAAAAAAAATACAAAGTAACACAAACGGTCACAATTTGTGACCGGTTGTCTAAACGGTCACAAATTGTGACCGTTTGGGACGAGCCTGCTCGCGAACCGGCCCGTCTGAATCGTAACAAACGAGCCTTTACGGGACGCAATGGGACGGCTCGTGAGCCGGCCCATTTAGGCCCTGTTTCTCAGTCCGTTTCTTGGCCCGTTTCTCAGTCTGTTGGACTAGTCCCCGAGCTTCACGAGCCGAACCCGAACTGTCCAATACCCAATTTTTTTATCGGTCCAAGCCCAAATCCTTTTTTTTACGAGCTGAACCGAACTTTTAACAAACCGAATTGAGCCAAACTCACAAACTCCCGAACTGTTCAGCCCGTTTTCCACCCCTAGTTAATTGGGTGCGACTCTTCAAAAAGTAAAAGGTGTATAATTAAAAATCATGACTTTTGATAAGATGCAATCTACACCATCAATCAGGATATGGTGCTATCTAATGGTTGACATGAATTTATGTCAAAAGATGCGGCTATTCGAAGAGACATTAAAATCTATAAATTGGAATTTGGACCCTCCTAATTCCATTTTATTCACTCAAAATCAATTTATTATAATTGATTTCTAATTCTTTCTTTCTCCAAATTCTGTCAAAATAATTTCCAAATTTTTTTGAGTTTCATATTTGATATGTATTACTCGATGTCTATTCCGTTCTTGAAGAGTATAGTCAAAAGTTGGTTCGCAGACAAAATTAATACCGTGCTATATTAATTTTGGAAAAAGCGTTGTACCTTGGGAGATGGACGTTCATTTGATCCTGTTAGCTCCAGTGCAGGTGGCGAAATCCGTCTTAAGGAGATTTGCATTCGTATACGTCGCTTCATTTTATCTTCTTCTAATTTCTCCATGTTAGTAAGTTGAAATTAAATGTGCATATCATGATTTTGGTACATCAAAATTTATTCGATATTTTGCAAGTGTAAGTCGTTATTTAATCTTCTTTGCATGCACGTGTTTTTTCGTTAAAAGAATATAATTATGCACTACTTTTATCCAACATCCTCATGTCTTCTTCGCCCAATTTCAAGTAATCATTTTCTTCCTCGATAATACGTGTTTATAACTTTATATATACCTAGAAGTGTTGCTTGCGGGTCAGTCTGTTTTCTTGTGCAGTTGCAAAAAAAATGGGGAGATGTTAGGGATAACAAATTACAGTGGCAAACTTTCATTTGAGGCTAATAATTGAACAGGTTTTTGGAGATTGATAACAAAGCTTGGTAAAGACTCGAGGAAACTTCTGGATCTTCACAAATCACAACCAAAGCATCATGTTGGAGAGGTAAGTTCCTTCTTTACTTCTTTTTTTTTTTGGTGGAAATTGGTGCATAAATTATATTTCTATTGACATTCAAATTACGGGAATAATTTTATCGAAATCACGATATGTGAATGAAAATGAGTAAATTAAAGTCTCACTGAAGTATTCTAAGAAGTTTGATATTTACTCATCAATTATTCTCATTCTTTGTCTATTCCCCCAGGCAGAAGTAACTTCCAGGTACATAATTTTCCATTTTTCCTCATGTCTCTCTCTTATATTCTATTCTGTGCAGACTATTTGAGCATGGATGTACTTGTAAATCGAGAGTTTAGGCTTGGCTTGTGTTGATTTAACCGTTCACCTTATTGCATGAACTTGTAGGGAAATCCATGTTAAAGGGGTGTTTCTTTTTCTACTTGAATTTGCATTGTGAAGTGAACAAAGCATAAATGCACAATTACTTAGTGCATTTACATATTGGTTGAAAAATTTTAAAATTTTTGTTAATAAATAATATAAAAGATCTCGTTAGTGCGATCTTCAACGGTCGCTCTAGCTGGATATAAATTCTGGATTCGTCCTTGACCTCATCTATATCATTGTTTGTCACAATGGGGGTGGGGTCACTGGCCCGCTGGTTATTGTCTAGTCCATTGTGCAAATGTCTAATTCAAAAAATAATGTGTTTGGCACAACACATGTTAGGTATACAAGAACAAAAATTCTTCTAGTACAAATTTAACAAGTAGGGTGACGAAATTGTAAATGTTGATGCGATGAGTGAAATAAGGAGATTATGCTACACGTGCTATGTGTCAATGTTTATGTTAACCTATTTATACAAATAGCAATACTGAGATTGTTCTGTTATCTACATACCAATTATCTACTGTGTTAAGCATAAACAATGCTAACTAGAATCAGTCTAATAGACGTTTTTAACTGTTTACGAATCAAAATGCATTCCAATTTTATTGAATAAAATAATAATTAAAGGTGGACATTGATGTGGATAGCTTTTCCCATTTTGCATATTTAGATTATGAAACATGCCACCATAAGGAAGTGAACACTGCTTTCTTACTCTTCACAGGGAGGGAAGGTCGTTATGTCAGTGGCTAAATTTAACTCAATTATTCTATTTGAACAATATCCTTAACAATAAGATTGACAAAAACTCTCACACATCACATATGCAGGGGCGGAACTATGCTTTGGCATTAGTCCACTCAAGCCAACTACAAAATTCTGAAAATTTTGATTTTTTTTTTTTTTTTTTTTTTTGGGGTAGTATTATTTTAAATTTTGAAGTTCATTTGAACTCTCAATTTCAGTTCATTTGGGCTTTGATTGATGCTTATTAATTGTTTTGAGTGTGTTAATTAATTTAGGCTGTATTCGGCGGCCTCATTTGCATTATAATTTGTTTTATTCTAGGTAAAATGTGTGATTAATAATTGGAGAGAGAAATTGTGAGTAGTTAAGAGCTTGTTTGTTAAAGTTAAAATTTTTACCACAACTTTTCAAATTCAATTTCAACCATTCATTCTTAGTCAAGCCCACCATTTTTTACTTTTCAAATATTTTTAAACCACACATCCATCAAAAAATCAAAAAAAATTACAAAAATCAAAATTTTTCACATTACCAAACAGGCTCTAAAAAGTGGTTTTAAAAATTGTGTAATTTAAATTTAGATTTAAAATGGCTTAAAGTACAATTGCTGAACACAGCCTAAGTTATTTAGGTTTTATTTAGAATTTTTTGTGGTAGTTAATTTTTTTATTATAGAAGTACTTATTTGGATTTTTTTGCGCTACACTGGAAATAGCTTATTTAGGTTTTATTGACATTGAAGTATAATTATTTTGTTATATTTACGAATTTGAAGTCTAAATCATTCTTACCTTTGGCTTGAAAAAAAAAAAATTCGGGGGCTCCGCCCCCGAACCCCCAGGAGGGGGGACCCCCCTCCACCCCCCATTTTTTATCTAGCCTACTACATTTTTAAATCCTAGTTCCGCCCCTGCACATATGGTGTGTGGGGTACACACCACGCGTGAACCCCCATACATCACATATGAGAACTTTTGTCTAGTTTATTAATAAGCGTGCATTGTGAGAATAAACTTTTTGAATTTAACTAACAATGTGTTTAGTAACTTGTAAACTGTCTATAAATAAATCAATTTATAAGAACATCTCCAATGGTGGTTCAAAAATATGAGGTTTTAATTAACATCTCCAAATTCACTTTTCCATTTTCATTTACAGCCCGGTGAATCTAAATAAGAAATTTGCTCAATAATTAGATACAAATTATAATATTTAAATCATTTTTTGCATTTTTTTTAGCGTGTAATTTTTTTATGTTAATTTATTTTTGATTAGTGTGTATATTAGATATTATGAGCAAGCCGATCTAAAAAATTCGAAATATGGTTAAGAAAACAAAAATATAAAAATGTGCAAATGAACATAAAAAAATTCAAATTATAATGTAAATTAATATAGTATAGTAGAATTAAATTGTATGTCTAGACTTTTCGATTAATAGCTATTTTCGTTGGAATTTGTTTCATATAAAGATATAAAACAAAATGTAAATTTACATTTATTTATTTATTTATTTTACATATTTGGCCTAGGTAATTTTCACATCTCATTTACATCTACCTATCGGAGATGATTTCAGTCAACTTAAGGATGCAAATTACAAAATTGCTATTGTACACACCATCATTGGAGAAAATCAAAACAACACAATTTTCCAAACTACTTTTTAACCATATATTTTACCTCAAACAAAAATAACAACATACTATTTATAAATAGAATGCTAGCAACCGATCGAACATGCCCTTATTAACCACTTTTTAACTACTCAAATCACTTTTCAATCACATATTATACCTAGAAAACACAACATTCTTTATTCATAAACAACTTTGAGCTGTCAAACTCATAATCACTCAAAATCAAGATAGAAAGTTCACATAGAATCTTAATGAAAGAAATCTGCTTTGCAACTGGTGATTTACATGCAACACGTTGGATTTATACGATGCTGTAAACAAATCAGCATTCCATAAAACGATCAAGAAAATAAAATAGCTCAATAATAAATCGAGGAACATGTATGTAATCCATGTAATACAGATTTTTTTTTGTACGACTTCTGTAAGGAACCAATTTCTTTTGTGATTCTCTCCCTTTCCACCTAAAAGAAACCGAAAGTTAACTTATCCATGGCTAAGGATTTTACCGCTCTATGTGCTGTGACCTAGACTCCTTCTGTGTGGAATATGGTTCCTTCCCTTCGATGCTCAAACAAGATGTCCCTTCAGTACTTCTGTTAGAAGTAGATCCCGTGCCTTCAAGAATACTGCCAGAACTTTTCACCTTTGCATCACCACCAAGATAATTAGTCAAGACTTTTTTAACCCCTAAGCCACGACGTGGAGGCTTGTTACAATTTCCACTGAGAAATGGAGTTCTTTCCCCTCCTGCAGGGCTTATCAGTGGCGCAGGGGAAAGGCTCGGTGTCGCAAATGCTGATCTGTAAGGAGTGCCTGAGACTGGCACCAAATACGGGATTGAGACCCTTTTATGAGCTATTACACTGACTTTAGGTACTGATGAGAGTTTATCAGACTGCTTGGTGAGGTCATCGACGTAAAGTAGATCATCAATACGTGCCACGATATTGAAAGCCAGACTTTCCAAGACCCTTGAGTAGCTCTCCAAAATCGACTTCCCAACATCCTAGGGAGTTTTCAAAGTAGACAAATCAGTTCACATTGATAGAATACTGTAAAAGAAAGGCATTTTGATGAATAGAATATTCGGTACAAGTGGTAGTGGTATATAGGAACCTTGTTGCACTGTATTTTGCTTGCGTCCAACGTCGTTTGTGTTAGGCCTGGGAATCGTTGCTTCAAGCATAGCAGGAGACTTTCAGCTCTTTCTACAAGCAATTCCCTCTTATCTCCATCTATCATAAGATCCTTGACCATCTCCCAAGAAGATTTGGCAGTAGAACGGTTTGGATTAGCAGGGGGTCTCTGGTGAAGCCTTCTACGCCATACATATATTGATGCTTCCACCCGGTTCGCTATCTCTAAAGCAACATGTTCAGACGATAGATCAAGGCAATCGAGCAAGCACTCTGACGAGAAATGTTCTGAAGTGATGTACCGATAGATGACATCCCCTAAGCAGGCTCTCCCATTCTAGAACATAAACAGACCATTTATGGTCTAGATTAAAATCATATCTGGATAAATAGAGGACAAAAAATAACGAGAATTCTCGTAAATCCTATTTCTATTGCAGGATAGTGAAGTATGAATACTGCCAAAGAATAAGAACTTGAAAGAACTACACATATAACAACTTGAAGCCAAAAGCATAGTAACTAAGGGCTTCTCGCAGGAATAGCAACACAGTAGCAATACAGAATTGGTAGCCGTAACTGCACGTTAAGTTGAAGTGCAATCGTCAATGTGGTGAAAAACATGAAACATATGGCCTGAATTCAAGGATGTCCAACCTTTGGAAGAGTTTCTAAGTACGATTCTGGAACTTCCATCTCAGCCAAGGTAATGCTGTTAATAGCCATAGCAGCTTTAAGAATCTGACTTGTGCATTCGCGTTTGTGGTTTAATTGCCTTCTAGTGTTCTCAGGAAGGCCGTCAGAAGGGACCCGTGGTACAGGTAACCACCATTTGTCCTCCTGCCTCTGAACGGATTTGTGAATTGAAGCTGATCCACCAGCCTCTGGTGCTACTATGCCTTGATCAACATACCAAAATTCTGTATGAGTAAAACCATCTAGTATTTCCTGAAAGATCAGAATATACTGCATTAGAAGGAGATTCAGACTAGAAAAGAAGCTACCAAACCACACAAATTTAACCCTCACGAGTAGCAAGTTATCAAGTTTGCGAAGAGCTGGGAGATTAATAAATAGATCCGATCTTGAACGGCAAGCCATCACCTGAGAGAAAGAAAGGAGAATTATGGCATGCTTAGACATTAGAAAATAATTTTAGTCACATATTTCAATGCAAGTTCCATAACAACAGGGGATGAATTAGAGAGTTAAGGATCAAAATCAAGGGTGAAAGTGAAGGAAACTTAGGATAAAGGATCAAAATCAAGGGTGAAAGTGAAGTGAACTTAGGAAATATACAACAATGAGACATAAAACCTCGTGATTTTTAAACCATTCAATGAAGCATACCACAAGTGAAGACAACAGTAATAATATGAATACATATGAAGCATAGATTTTACCATTCAAATTTTCAATTGCTAGTGGATTTCGAAGACAAGAGAACTACCTCAAGCTTATTGCCATCAGGAAATGTTTGCCACGACGGTATCAATTCGACAATGTGATCACATACACAAAGAAGCCATTCCATTTCTCTTCTCCACATTGATTTCTTTTCGGAAGGCAATGGTTCCAACCTCCACAATTGTCCAAATACAGTGGCTATTAAAAAAAAAGGTTTCAAATGAAGTCATTAAATCATAGCACACAACCTCAGAGGATTAATTGTAAACCTTAAACAAAACAAAATATAAAAAACCGGAATAATCTGACTCGAGTCGACCCAAAAAATAGACTCATTCAATTCAAAAATGAAACAAATCTCATCGAAGGATAAAGATTAAAGCTATTTCTGAAGCTGGATAGAGTGCAGGGAGTGGATTATACCAGATAGATTGGTGATGGCATTCGAAATGGCCAATGCTGAGCAAACCCCTTTACCACTTCCAGACATGTCTTCACCAAGCAACAATTTTGCAAACCTCTCTTTCATCATCTCCGTTTCTATTTAATTCCATATAAGAGGCTCAACTCATAAGTATGCAATTTTAGGCAAAAGATCACCAAATTAACTACTTAATTTCATTTCATTACTTTCCTTTTCCTCCTTTACATGGGGGAACAAGGGGTACA
This sequence comes from Ligustrum vulgare, assembly GCA_963555705.1. Taxonomy (NCBI): domain Eukaryota; kingdom Viridiplantae; phylum Streptophyta; class Magnoliopsida; order Lamiales; family Oleaceae; genus Ligustrum; species Ligustrum vulgare. The sequence continues at coordinate 37,528,355 of OY743175.1, forward strand.
GATAATTCAAATTTGTTCGCCGATGGACTAGAACTTGATCATTTGTGCAAACAAAGCAGAAATTCAAATCCCTCAATAAAAGAAAAGAGATCGAAAATGAAAAACACCAAAGTTTACCTGACAATTTTGAACCCTGCTTCTTTGAATTGGAATTTTCATCACCAACAGCATTCAAATGGGATTCTCTTTTTTCTTCAGAAACGTCATTTTTCAAACATGGGGTCGTCAGCTGTGCCTTTCTTATAGGCCAACCCAAAGGAGCCGAAGATGTTCGAGAACTCGATCTGCTATCAGAGCTCGTGCCACTGCTGCTGCTTCTAGACTCACTGACAGAGCCACTACTCGTTGACTCGGACCCCTCTTTCTTCTCGGTCTTCACAGCTACACCTTCCATTAAAACAACAAAATCCCAAAACCCCAAAAAAAAAAAAAAAATTCTAGTAACAAGAAGATTGACTCGGATGATCTTTTTCTTTTTGTAAAATGGGTTTATCAATGGCCATCAAAATTTCAACTTCAAAGATCTATTTTTTACAGGTTCTTGATTGTTAAATAAATAAATAAGACAAAAAACCCAAATAACAAAACAAAAGAAGTTAAGGTTTGAGTTTGCCCGTTGCGGCAACATAATTGGTTTTCTGGCAGAATGATTATATTCTCTGATACTCTCTTGGTTCTCTCTGTTTGTGTATGGGGATGGCGATGGGGATGGCGATGGGGGGACTGGAATTTGATTTTTAAAATTTTAAGCCAACTGCCAAGTGCCAAAGAGGCTAACGTCTATTTCTGAACTTTGGAAGTCTCAATGTACATTCAAAATAGCTTAACTTTACGGGTTAACACTACTTTTTCAATCTCATGTTGCTTTTATCGGGATTTCAATAGAATTTTTTTTTTTTTTAATAGTAAAGAACATATTTTATTAATAGTAAGTATTTATAAATTTGTGTTCGGCAGCACAATGCCGCCATTTATTTTGTTTTTTTTTGGTATTTTCAATATAAATGTGTGGTCGAAAATTGAAGAGATAAAATATGTGTGATTAAAAAGTAGTTTGAGAAATTATGTTATTTATAAATTTGTTTATAAATTATAATCATTGCATAAAAGAATAGAGAAGAGTAAATTTTTTATAAGCTCCAACAAATTCTTTATTTTTTATTATTTATTTTACTTTTTCATAAAAAAACTTATTATCTTTTTATTTTTAGTTAATATTTATTTTTTTAAAGTGAATGACCAATGATTTCAAATATATATAAAAAAAGTTAGTGTAGGAATATTGAAAATTAAAACTTTTTGAATGCATTCTATTTGAGTGAAATTTTAAAGGTTGACTGTTGTTGTAAAATCGCAAGTATACGATATCGCAATCAAATAATAAAGTAACTTTTGAGTCGAGTTATCGTTCTCATGATTACTGTTTACTAAGTACCGAAATATTTTAGTTCTAAACTTTATTTGAACAGAAAAAGAGAATTTGAAATTGTAAACTAAAACTAATAAATTAAACTGAAGAATTAAATTAGCGAGATTGCTTTTGTCTTTAAAACTGATTGTAAAGTGGTTGGGATTCAAGAGTTCACCTAACCAATTAAATCAATTCAAATTCCATATTTTATTTTCTAAATATGTGTTCGATCGAATTCACTAATTCAAATTAAAATTCCTCTCTCGAGTTTAAATCAATCCTACCTAAATAAGTCAACAGTGTATCTCTACAGAGGGTCCGAATATTCCTTATTTAGATGCATTACACACAATAATTCACACACGACCGCAATAATTACAAGAGTATATCTCTATCTCTCATTCAATTACCGGATTTATTACCTAGATCTATGTTATTAACTCACCTCTCGGATTATGGAAATAACACATAAAATCATGAATAAGTGGCCAATTCATTCACGCATTAAACGTAATAATAAATCAACGCATGCATTGAATCGTTAAAACAAGGAATATGGAATTAAAATAATTAACTAGGCTACATCGTTCATCCCAACGTTAAAATTAGTTACACATCATGATTGAAGAACAAAAATAATAAAATAAAACGTTCATTGAAAACAAGAAGAAAGGAAAGCATGCACCAAGTCTCAATTCTTCTATTATCTTCAATTCACGTCCCTCTACAATGCTTGAATCTCCAAAGATTTGATGATGAAATCTCTATTGTTGCTTGTTTTATGGAGAGGCAAATATCCTATTTTCGTGCCTAATGAGTTGTATTTATAGGTTTTGGAGAAAACCTAGGTTAAAAAGCCCAAAACCTATTAAAAATCGCGAAAGAAATCTGATCTGCGGCCCAATCGAAGAAGCTCGCGATTGCGCAGGCGTATGGTTGGCGATCGCGTGGAAGACCCTTTTACTCTCGGGTTAAGATTTTGCACCATCTCGCGATCGCTTGGTACATATCCAGCAATCGCGACTTCATCTTTCTTTCGGCTGTGTAAGTTGGTCCCTGACTTTTAATTGCACCTTCAATCCTCAACTTTCAATTATTGCAATTTAATCCACAAACTTTATCTTCTTCTCGATTTGCTCATTCAAGCTCTTAATTCATTCAATTAGGTCCTCCAACCTCTGATTTGTTCACTTGAGCACCATGGACCTTCCCGGTTGATGTCACATATCTCTCACTTGTTCAATTAAGCTCCAATTAACATTCAATATTTTCGTTTTTTCCATTAATTGCTTCATTCTTCTTCGATTGGGACATTTTCTGAAAAGTAAACAAATAAACACAAATTAAGGAGCGTATATTCTAAAACGACAATAATTTCTTCTAATTTAGACATATTTACACACTTATCATTGACTCTCCAAAATAAAGACTATATCAAGTTTAGAGAACCTATTGAAAATGCTCTTAGGACTAATCAACCGGCAAAAATATTGAACTTGGGAATTAAAGTTTTCAACATCTATAAGGTTTCTCTCTCTCTCTCTCTCTTTTTTATAGGTGCATATAGCCCGAACCTCATTATTCAAAATTCATTTTTTCTCAAACTCATTTTATCTATATATTATTATATTAATAAAATAATTTATACATGTTTTTTGATACACGTTTTTTAAAAAATTACTAAATTATAATTCATATATTGAAAAAAAGGGACTCAAACAGGCTGAGTAAAAAATCAATTCTCTATCGATTAATCAAGAATTTATTAATTCATAATTTGTTCGTTATTTTCTTAACTAATTTATATTGTTTTAATTTTTTTCTTTTTACGGACTAACAATTCAATGTATTTGTTTAATCAATTAAAGCTTGATTGATAAGCAGAGTGAAATTTGAGTGAAAAGAAAACGAATTTCAGATAATTGAATTCCTTGGAGTTGATTTCCTAAGAATTTGAAGTTTAATGTGTTTGATTAGCTTAATTTTGGAGGTGAAATAAGTAGAGAATTTTAAGTTTTGTTGTTTAATTATTATTTTTATGGGCAAATAAAGCAAAATTTAGCTATTTTAGGATCCGTTCGGTTTCTTTTAATTTACCAAATTAATTGGTTAAAAGACAAAAAAAACAATAAATTTAATTTACACAATTTCTCAAATTAATTTTTAACCATCCATATTTTCTCTCTCCAATTATACAATTTTTCAAACTAATTTTTAACTCCACATCTTACTTAGAAAACACAAATAAATCCAACACAAAATTTAATTTGACACAATTTTCTACCGAACACGGTCTTAATCAATTTTTTTTATTTTTTATTTTACTTTTTAGCACATTTGTACTTGATAATAATAATGTTAATTTTTGAAAGAAAAAAAAAAGTCAATAAACAACAACAAAAATGATCAAAGTGACGTTTAGTGTTTGCCATGTAAAGTAGGAAATCATTTATCACCTTAATCTTGAAAATTGGTTTTCCACCAAAACAAGGCAAAGTGCAAAAGTATGAAATGATTTTCCAAGGAAAAATTAGTGTATCAAACGACAATAAAATGTGAAAAATTGGAAAAGATTTTCCAAGTTCCATGACAAATGAGAATATCAAACACTACCTAAAATTCATGAATTCTTTCAAAAATCACTATTCAAGGTACAAATTATTTTGTTTTACATGAGACTCTTATCTCCTTTTCATACTTTTCTAAAGAATCAATTTATTGACACTCAGTATATTTTGATGTACATATTTTCGCTCATATCGCACTTTAGATTTCTTTTAATCCTCTTTTTTTCCTGCGTACGTGTCTTCTGAGTCTACGAAGAGCCTTTCAAGTAACTTTATTCAAGCTTACTAAGAAGTATGATTGAGGAGGAATTCCTTACTCCCAAACCTAACTCAGAACTTGCCACTGGTCGAGCATTACGAATACTTGACCTAGCAAAAACGCTATTTAACTTGACAATAGACAATTGTCATACAAATCTACACATAACAATGACTTCATCTTAAAGATGTAAAAGAAATCAATAATTACAGATGAAATGTGTGATATATTGTGCGAGTACAACAAAGATAATCCATAAAATGCTCAAATTTTATTAATTTTTCATGTATTAAACTATGGAGGATCTACAATATGTATATTGGAATGTAATAAATGGGATAGATTAACTACTGAAATGATTTTAAAATTGTGTATTTCCAATTTTTTGGTGAGGTCAACCACTTCGATGATGGATATTTAATTCATTGCACATCTTGTGAATGCCCCAGCGCCTCATAGGTTTCTTTCCACCTCTTTTAATGTGGTCTCCAATTTCGCATAATTTAATTGAAATTCAAAATGAAACCTCGATTACGATTCTAGGATTTCTATAATTCTACTCATAGAAGTTCCATTAAGCGATAAAATAGATGGAGAATATAACGAGATTGGATACGGAACGTTAGGCCTAGTTTGAAAACTTTTTTATTTTTTTATTTTGAGATTTAATTATCATTATTAACCTTAATAATAGCATCGAAACAATTAGTCCTTAGACCTATTGAAATGTTAGGCCTATTTACTTTCTATTTTTAAAATTCTTTTATTTATTTTTTTCCTTTTTGTATTAGATTGGCTTCATTCACCTTAATAATAACATCGAAATCCTTAGACCTAGAGAAATAATTGGAATTATTCACAGTCTTAACAAAGAGTGGGTGAAATTTTAGAATTAGAAGATGCATTTAATCACAATTCTTGTGATGGTTTGTCTATAATAATTGTCTACATTAAGACCTAACCCAACCCAACCCGACCTAACCCAACCCAACAAATTTTTTTAAAAAATAGGACTATTTAAATTTCAAGAATCTCAAGCACATTTTATAATTTGAATGAAATTCAAATATAGTTTGAACATATTTTAATTTTATTAGCAAGTATTCAATTTATTATATTTGAGCTTATTGTATTATATATAATTGATTTGATTTAATAGTTGATTTATGGACTTAATTTTTAAAATTTCAAGATTTTTTGCTAATTGGATCAAAGCTCAAACCATCCAACCCGACCGAAACTTGATTGGGTTGGGTTGGGTTTGAACTCATGCTTGGGTTGGGTTGAGTTGATTTTTTATCAACCCGACAGTAGTGGGTTGGGTTCGGGTTGGACAAAAAAAAGACCCAACCCAACCTACGCCCACCCCTATTCGCGAGGACTCGATCTCGTTAGGAGCGCTCTGCCACAAATAATCGAGTTCGGGAAGGGACCAAAAACTTGCCAATTAATTAAAAATAAATAAACAAATAAAAAAGGAAACATTTAAAAAAAATATGTAAATGGGGAAATATTGGGGCGGAGGGTTGCCCCTAGACCCGCAAAGTGGTGAGGCTTGCGGATCCGTCAAATTGTCATCCCTACTAACTAAGGTCACTAGTCCTTTAATGGCGAGTTTATTGTAAAATATATTGGTCTTAGATCGAAATTTAACAGTCGAAATTTGTTTATAAACAAAGAATGTTGATGTTGAAAATGGGTTTCGAAAAGTAGGGGTGAGCAAAATAACCGACCAAACCAGAATCAAAACAAACCAAGTGGTTTGATTCGGTTCTACATTGAAAAAATATTTTTTTGGTTCTCGTAAAGATTTTAACCCAGAAATTTTAACAAAAATACAAAGTTTATTCCAAAAACTCAAAGTTTACAGAACTCACTGTAAGGATTTTACATGAAACCAGTAACAAATCACAAAGAACACAAATGATACTTTTTGAAGACAAACTGCGTACAAAAATCCCTCAAAATACATAGCATATCAAACTCACAAAGAACTCTCAAATATTCTCTCCTACTATATCACGAAGTTTTACAACAAAGAAGAAAAGATCACAAATCATTTCTTCATATCAGAGAGTTTAGAGAGAGATGAATTGCCTAATCAAAGATGAAGAAAAAGAGAGAAAAGTCTGGTTTCCAGAATAATCCTTTTTCAGCCTCTTCATTGTTAGCCCAAGAGTAACTAACAAAGAGGGGAGTGAATTGATTTATAAAACTTTTTCGATAAATAATCTCAATTTTAAAATCAATAAGTACAAGTATGAGCACTTAGTATTGCAAGTTACTTAACTATCAATATAGTGTGCTATAATGTACTATAAATGTGTAAACTTAATTGATAAAGAAAGTATAACACTTAGATATAGTGTTGCACAATATAAATTGATAGAATAGAGTAAGTGCAATGTAAGTAAGTAAAAGGGATAAGATGATGCAAACGTTATTTATAGAGATTCAATCAACCAACGTGATCTACGTCCTCCATTACCAAGCTCTCCGTCATGAGCAAGGTCAAATCTACTATAAGGCTGCGTTTGATTCGCCATATTTTCCATGAAAAATATGATTTTTCAATTGATTTTCCAACTTTGCGCTGTTTGGTTGCCTAAGTTTTCCACGGAATTCATTTTTCCACTTGACTCGAAATTCGGTATTTTCCTTGTTTTGGATGAATTCGTTTTCCAAGGGGGGAGGGGGTTTTATTTTTCATGAAAAATCTTATACCATTTTTGTTACGTTTGATCATTTTTGTTGTTGTTAATTGATTTATTTTTTTCCCAAAAACTAACATTATTATTACTAAGTACAAACTTGTTAAAAAATGAAAAGAAAAAAAATATTATAATAGCTAAATTTTACTTTATTTTCCATGAAAAATAATGTCAATCAAACAACAAAAGTTGGAAAATTCTCCACTTTTTCTACCTAGAAAATTAAACCAATCAAACACATTAAACTTTCAATTCTCAGAAATTTAATTCCCTAGAATTCAATTCCTTGGAATTCATTTTCTTTCCACTCAAATTCCACACTCGCTATCAAACGCAGCCTAATAGTAACTTACAACAAGGAGTACCAAATCCTTAAGTGACTTACAACAATGAGCAATTATCCTTAGGTGACTTACAACAAGGAGCTCAGATCCTTAAGTGACTTACAACAAGGAGCTCAGATCCTTAAGTGACTTACAACATGGAGCACTTATCCTTAACAACAATCGAGTTTTCACAAGGCTCTTGAAACCGTAAGACAACAAATGATAAGTTAACAATTGTGGAAAAATCTCTTAAAAAAATGATATAATCGAATCAAGTATATAGAGAGTTTTGGATAACACTTCGATAGATGACAATGAATTTAGCTCAATTGTTTTGTTGAAAAGTCTTTAATAAATATGATGTGAAATATGTAGGATTTTGAATCAAAACTTTCAGCCAAATAATCTCTCTTAACAAGTAATACAAGTTAAGTATGAAGAGAGATTTTCACTTTAATAAAAGTGCTTGGTAAATAAGAACTTTTGTAAGTAAAAATGATAATAATCAAGCTAGAAAAGTTTTCTTACCCACTTGGAATCTTTGATGAGATAGATATAAATATTCAATAGATCAAGTTAAGTATCAAGAGATGTCAACACTTGAATAATTAACAATAAGTTAAGCTCAAAATGTTTACACAATGGAACATTGATAAATCAAATGATAATGAAAATTATAACACAAATTATCAAAATTCTTCAATAGAAATTCTCTCTTTAAAAGATTAAAACAAGTTTAGAACAAAAAGAGACTTACACTTCTATTTCAATATATAATGTGAAGATGTTGAAAATGTTTAAACAATATAAAACCAAGAATCTTTACAAAACTTTCTTCCAAATAATTTGATGAATTTGATAAAACAAAGTTCAGATCAATCAAAGTTTTCTAATAAAAATAGATGAATATAAATCAAGTAAGAATAATGAATTTTCACAAGAAAGTTTCTCTAAAATCTCTTCTTAATTGTTTAAAATGAATACAAGAGAGAAGGCTATTTATAGAGCAAATTTCGCACATACAGTCTTTCGCGGTCAACCTATTCAGCCATGCGGTCGATCTCAATATAACCGTTGCGTGAAAATAGCCTTTGGAGTTCAAAATAGAACAACGCGGTCGACCTTTCTTTACTTGTGGTCGACCTCAAAGTTACATGCGGTTAGGGCTGTAAATTTAATATGCTAAACCGAATTGAAACCGTTAGTTTGGGTCCATGTGGATCCGTCAACGTTTTGGTTTTGACCCAAACCGAACCACTTTCAAATGGTTTGATTTAAGTTTCACTTTTCATAACCTGTTTCAAACCGCCAACTCGTAAAATTCATTTTTGTCATTTTGATTCTTGTATGATTTGTCATTTTGTTGGGAAAATTTTTTTAGTACTGTTGTCATGCTATATTGCTGTGGACAATAGACATTTCAAACATTTTAATTCTGCCTTCATTTTGAATGAAGGTGTATGAATATAATTAAGTTGAAAATATTTTATTCTTTTCACTATTTTCTAGATTTAGTAAAAAGAGGAAATTCAATTTCAAATTTGACACACATTTTTATTAATCCAAACCAAAATTTTTTTCGACCGTAATTTTCTTGATGTTTGGTTTCTAATTAATTTGTAATTTATTTATGAACTTCATCAAAGTATGTTACTATGTTATACTAGTGAAAAACCTCTTAACAAGATTTTATATGATTTCAATGACTAGCTGCGGTTTAATTTTTTTTTGATTAATTTCATGTGTAAACCGTGGTTTGAACCCGCACCAAACCGCAAAAAATGGTTTGGTTTGATTTGTTTTAGGATATTAAATGGTTTGGTTTGGGTTGGAAAAATGTCAAATCATTTTAAATGGTTTTGTTTGAAAATTTCTCAAAAATCGGCCAAACCGAATCGTTTACACCCCTACATGCAGTCGACATCTCTTGAGATGCGATCGACCTCACTTAACAGCATTTCAAAAATATGATTTTTCAAATGTTTTGATCAAAGTTGATTTTGAAAATGATATTTTAATGACTCTTAAAATGTTACTTGAGCTTATGAAGTGCATTGCCAACTATTAATGCATTAACCTTACATATGTTGAGAAGCGATTGTAAATGCTCAGTTTCTTTGTAAGCTTCATTTCTCAATCTTCATACTATCATGCTTCATTTTTTGAATATCGCATCTTGTGTTTTTTATCTTTTATCTTCGAGAGATTTTGTACTTTGAAGATTATCATTACACGAAACACTTGAAGCACACTTTTTAATAACACAATATAATCTTGTTTGTTATGATCAAAACAATAAGGTTAAGTTAACCATAGGTCAACATTCATCTGTCATATAGGCGTCTTTTGATCCAACAGCCTTGTACGCTCCAGGTGGTTAATCTAACGGCTGGAACAGAATCAGTTGTTACAAGAAAAATGCATTTTGGTTATGCGATATAGGCTCGGGTTATGGGTTGTACAGTGAAGTCCATCAACTTGTGAGAATTGGGCTTCAAATTCGGTAAACTCAAAAATGGGCTTTTAATTCTGGGCTACTTATTGGACCAATTACTTCAACAATTCTTCCCCTTAATTAGTGCAGTCAGCATTCTCATTTGGTTTCCTGCAAAGATGCGAAGGAGAAATATCAAATTCAACAATATTAAGTAGTCTAAGTGCATCTTTAAATTTAGCTATAAGGATCACTTTGGTTCCAACATCTACCAGGTTGAGTTGAGTGGGAATTTTTACAAATTTCACAAAGCCTTTTTCAATAATATCCCTTCTAAAATGAAATTTTACATCAATGTGTTTTGATCTGTTATGAAAAACATGATTTTTACTAAGATATAAGGCACTTTGACTATCAGTGCAAATTTCAACTTTAGGCTCATTTAAACAACCAATTTCACTAGGTAATCCCTTTAGCCACATGCATTTTTTTACTACATCTGTTGCAGCAATATAGTCTACCTCAGTTGAAGAAAGGGCAACTAATTTCTGTAGTTGTGCTTTCCAACTGATGCAGGAAGCATTTAAAGTAAAAAAGTAGGTTGAAGTAGATTTTCTGTTGTCAACATTTCCAACAAAATCAGAATCTACGAAGCTTTTAAGTTTAAAATCATTTGTAGATTTAGAATACATAAGACTCAAGTTTAAAGTTCCTTTCAGATATTTCAGTAAGGATTTCAGAGCTTCCCAGTGTGGTTCACTTGGATTGCTCATAAATCTGCTTAAGACACTAACAGAAAAGGCAATGTCTGGTCTGATTGAGACCATGAGGTACATCACAGATCCTACTGCATTGGAGTAGGGCACACTGTTCATCCTGTGAACCTCCTCTACAGACCTTGGAGACTTATCACTGGATAATTTAAAGTGACTAGGTAGAGGAAGTGAAACAAGTTTTGAATAAAAAAGATATAACTTTTTCAATGTAACTCTTTTGATTCAAAAATAATTTTCCTTCATTTCTGTTTTTAAAGATATCAATTCCAAGTATTTTTCTAGTTGGACCAAGGTCTTTCATTTCAAATTCAACTTTCAAATTTTCTTTAAGACAAGAAATGTCTTGCAGATTCCTGCCAGCAATTAACATGTCATCCACATACAGCAGTAAGTACATAGAAGCAGATTTATCAATCTTAAAAAAAAAACAGGGATCATATTGGCTTTTCTGAAAATTCAAACTTTGGATGTGAATCAAATCTCTTATACCACTGTCTAAGTGCTTGCTTTAGTCCATAAAGTGAATTCTGAAGTAGGCACACTAGATCAATTTTGTTTTTCTTTTCAAAACTTTTTGGTTGAGCCATGTAAATAGTTTCACAAGCAGGCCATATAGAAAAGCAGTTTTGACATCCATTTGTTCAAGTTCTAAATCATTTTGAGCAACTAAAGCAAATAATATTATGATAGATGTATATTTCACAACAGGGGAAAAGATTTCAGTGTAATATATCCCTTCCTTTTGAGAGAACCATTTTGCAACTAACCTATCTTTATATCTAGGTTTACCCCCTTCAGAATCCCCATTTTTTATTTTAAAAATCCACTTACAATCAATTAATTTCTTATCATGAGGTTTTTCAACTAAAGTCCAGGTTTTATTTTTTATTAAGGAACTCATTTCTTCTTTCATGGCTACAAGCCATAGATTTCTATCTTTAGATTCTATTGCTTCTTCAAATGAGCAAGGTTCAGAATTTAAAGTAGTAGACAAAGTAGAGGCAGAGAAATATTCAGTGTCATCAACCTAGCTGGAGGTCTAATATTTCTCCTAGTTCTATCCCCAGCTAATTGGTAATCACTAAGATCGGGTTCATTATTTTCATTGGGCAAAGTAGGTGAAGTGGGTGCAGAAATTTCAGTAGGCATATGTTGGGGTTTCTTAAGCTGAATGTAAGTATCATCAAAGTTCACTTCAGTAGTTACAAAATCCTTTTCACAAAGTGGATTTTCATATTTTTTAAATTTGCAAGGAAAAATATTTTTATTAAAGACAACTGACCTGCTTAAAATCACTTTAAAATCTTTCTGTTCTTTAACTCACATCCTGTGGCTCTTTACCCTTTCCCCTTAACCAATAAAAACACATTTTAAAGATTTGAAATCAAGTTTGGACTAAGACTGATGTGCATAAGCTGCACAACCAAAAACTTTAAGAAATGAGTAATCAAGAACTGTATCATTCCAAATCTGATCTGGAATGCTATACTTCACTACACTTGAAGGACATTTATTTATTAAAAATGATGCAGTCTTTACTGCTTTCCCCTGAAATTTTTTTGGTAAATTTGACTGAATTAACATACACCTTGTTCTTTCCAACAAGGTTCTGTTCATCCTTTCAGTAACCTCATTTTGATGTGGGCTGTATGAAACAGTCCTATGTCTGAGAATACCTTGGTGTTTAAAAAAATGATCAAATTCAAAATTGCAGAACTCCAATCCATTATCTGTTCTGATAGTTTTGACCCTTTTATTTTTCAAATTTTCAAACAAGGTAATCCAGTTTTTAAAAATAGAGACAATTTGGTCTTTGAATTTCAACAAATGAACCCAAGACTTTCTGGAATGGTCATCAACAATAAGCAAAAAATATTTATAACCAGAAACAGTATTAATAGGGACAGGACCCCCACAAATCTGCATGCAAATATTCAAGAATGTCTTTTGATTTATGTGTCCCTTTACCAAAGATGAGACTTTTTGTTTTCCTAAAGTACATTCTTTACAGAATGGAAGTTTTTGTAAATTTTCTTTACCAAAAACACCATTTTTCTCTAATATTTTAAGTCTATTTTCTCCTACATGACCTAACCTTTTATGCCAAAGTTAAGACAAGTCATTATTCAAATTTTCAACAGTAAAAGAGGTAGGAGAATAGGACTGCATAGAGAGAATGTATATACCATTGGGCTTGGTTGTACTAGCAATCAACAAATTATTTCTCAAGATTTTAGTGTATCCATTACTGACTCTAATATCATAACCTTCATCATCTAATATTCCTAAGGAGATGAAATTTCTCCTTAAATCAGGGAAATATCTAGTTTGATTTAAGGTCAAGGTATTATTATCACTAAGTTTTAATACCACTTTCTCAACCCCCTTAATTTCACAAGATACATCATTGCCAAGTTTCACAAAACCAGTAGCATGCATAGAGGAATTATTAAACAAATCCCTTTAAGGGCACATATAAAATGTACAGCCAGAGTCAAGAATCCTTTCATCTTTCATTTTTGAAGAATTGGTAACATAGACAACCCCACTACTATTCTATATATCCATAATTTTTTGTTGATTATTCTTACTATCCCTTATTTTCTTAAAGCATTCATTAACTAGATGGCCCACTTTCCACAGTAATAACATTTCCTAGTATCATCAAACTTCTTATCAAACTTATTATTATCATACCTTTTAACCTCAAATCTGTTATGATCAATCCTTTTATTATCAAACCTATTATGATCAAATCTTTTATCTCTAGGTTTGTTAGGTATATATTTCTTATTCTAATATTCTTTGGTCTGCCTAGGATTATTTCTATTATAGTTCTAGGTTTTATTGTTGTTACCCCTAAATGAAGTCTTGCCTCTAGTGAATGTGGACTCTATATTATAGGTCTCCTTAAGTTCAGATTTGGACTCAAGTTCTTTATTTTTAAGGGATGTATGAATTATTTCAACAGTTAATTTTTGACCCCAATATTCTAAAGCATTTCTAATAACTTTGTATTTTTCTCCCATGACATTTAATAGGCAGACAACTTTTTGATCTTCAGTAGTTTTTTCACCAACATTTAAAAGATCTTGTATTATTCTATTAAATCTGTCTATGTTTTCTTCAACACCCAGGGAATGATCAAATTTATAGCTAAAGAATTGTTTTCACAAAAACATTTATTTGGAAGAGAAACAATGAGAAAAAGCTCTTCTTTCTAGTTTATCTCATAGGTCAGCAGCAGTTTTAGTTTCTCCTACTTTTCTAATCACAGTGTCAGAGAGATGAAGAAACAGTGTACTCCAGACTAATTCATCCAATTCAGTTCTTCTTTCTTCAGTTAAGTTTTCAGGCCAGGTTTCATTAATTGCCTTAGCACATTTTAATTGGAGTAGAAGGGCTTTTATTTTCTGACGCCATAGACTAAAATCCCCTTTCCCATTCCAAATTTCAACCTCAACTTTTGCAGTAGCCATTTGAAAAAGATTTTGGGAGAAAAGAAAAGATCCAAATTACGGAGACCAACAAATGACAAATAATACAGTCAAAATATTGCAGTAAAATGCAAACTAAAGATTACAAAGATCAAGTTACACAAAGTAGTCACAGCACAAAGCAGAAATACCAATTATAGTTCACAAAGTATACAGAAGCACAAAGTACAGATTAAAATAAAACGAGATCAAGAAAGAATATCTTTCTTTTCCTTAGCCCTACTTAGGTCAGCCCTAAACTCCCTCAGGTTCCTAGATTCTCTAAAGGAATCCTGGAAAAAGGAAAGTAAAGAGGTCCAAGAAGAGCTTCAACAGAGGAAAAACAAAAATATTAAAAGAAAAAGGTTCAAAAAACCCTTATTGAAGGATTTCACCTAATTGATGCGAAAGAATTATCAGCGCTTCAGTTCCTTTCAGGAATTTTTCAGAAAAGGTAGATGCGATTGCCAATCTTTCAGATCCAAGTGTAAAGTATCAGAAAATCAACATATCCGTAAGCCAAATTTGCAGATCTTAAGGAAACTCAAAGGTGTCATGGAGAGTCAACCCTGAGTTTTCAGATTTTTGGTTTTTTTACAAAGATTTTATAGTTTTGAGAGAAAAAAAATTTGAGATCCTCAAAAAACCCCAAAAAATTTATTCGAGTATTAGAAAACTCTAAGCCTCTGATACCACTGTAAAGATTTGAACCTAGAAATTTTAACAAAAACACAAAGTTTATTTCAAAAACTCAAAGTTTTTAGAATTCACTGTAAGGATTTTACATGAAACCAGTAACGAATCACAAAGAACACAAATGATAATTTTTGCAAACAAACTATATACAAAAATCCCTCAAAATACAGAGCAAATAAAACTCACAAAGAACTCTCAAATATTCTCTCCTACTATATCATGAAGATTTGCAACAAAGAGGAAAAGATTACAAAGCATTTCTTCAAATCAGAGAGTTTAGAGAGAGAGAGAGAGAGAGAGAGAGAGATGAATTGCCTAATCAGAGACGAAGAAAGAGAGAGAAAAGTTTGGTTTCTAGAATATTCTTTTTTTAGCCTCTTCATCAGTCATATATGCGTCTTTTGATCCAATGGCCTTGTACGCTCTAGGTGGTTGATCTAACGGATGGAACCGAATCAGTTGTTACAAGAAAGTCGCATTTTGGTTATGCGATATGGGCTCGGGTTATGGGTTGTACAGTGAAGTCCATCAACTTGTGAGAGTTGGGCTTCAAATCTGGTAAACTCAAAAATGGGCTTTTAATTCTGGGCTGCTTATTGGATCAATTACTTCAACAGAGCTAACGACTTAGATTTAGGAATAAAACCCGGTAATTGAAAGAATAAAGTTAATCATTACAACCTGCTGTCTAGAAATACGGTTAAGTAGGTAGAGTTGATTTAAACTTGAGAGAGGAATTCCATATGTATTAGTGAACTCGATCGATCACATTATTAGATTAAAACTTGAATGGTGGAGTTAAAAGTATTGACTATGTGAAATCATGAAATCCCAACTTCTCATTCATATATTTCAAAAACACTCTCTGTTTTATTGTTTAATTGCTTTTTGTTTAATCATTTAGTTTACCACATAATCTCACTCTTTTATCATTCAAATAAAGCGAGAATTAGAATAACTTCGGTAATTGATCATAATCCTTGTGGTACGATAATTCGGACTTTTATGTCAACTTTATTATTTGAATGCGATATTGTACACTTGCGATTAGCACACATCAGTTACTATTGCACATAGTGGACGAGTTGATCTTTTAGCCCCTGAAGCAAGCAATTACCGAACTGGGTGAACACTTTCTTGCGTTGATTTGCTTTTTGGTTATGTTTATTTCATTTTATTCATGATTATATATTTAGGTTTAGGTTAGAATTCCAACAAAGTTATTTAGGAAAATGTTATATTTATAAACTTGTTTATAAACAAATTACCAAACACAATGTAAGTCATGATGGAAGTATATTGGATTGTGAATATTATCATTATTATTATTATTATTATAGTCACATGGACGAATCTAATTGTGTACTAAGTGCTAAGATGTGTTTATTAAATGATTTAGTTTCTTCTTAATTATCATACGAATATATGATTATCAGCTAATGAAGATCTAATAACATCATTTAGACCTCTTAATCATATGTCGAAGCTATGGCAGTAATAGAAGGGCCTGTATTTGCCAAAATGATGGAATACTAGGTGCTGAAGGTGCAATGTAAATTGCTGAGGGCATGAGGCTTGTTCACAGTTTTCGACTTTTATTGGACATTGTAGTCTTGCTTCTAAACTAGTATTTTTCACCCGTGCGATGCACAAGAATATGTTTGTAATAGTAACTTCGATCAAAATTTATGAAAATATGTTAATTATATAATATTATCAAATAAAAATATAATACAATAATATTTTAATACAAAATATTATCGAATTCAAAACTTTAAAAAAGACAAAACTAATCAAAATAGAAAATGCAACATCTACGAAATTAATCAAATTTAGGAAATCCTGATCTTTATATGATTTTTCTTTTAAAAATTATTTTTATTTATTATTTGTTTGTTTGTTTGTTTGACTTTTTTCTTCTAAATAAGTTATTTTTAACCTATTTTTTATATGTTAAATTATTTTATTTTGAAATATAATATAATATTATAAATAAAATTAACAGTCATATATATATATCTCTCCAAATGAGTAAATGTTGCTTGATTTCTAAAATAATTTTTTTAGAAAAATGTGTAATGTTTGAAACAATTATTAATTTTTTAATTTGAATTGGCTCGACCTGATTCAATCTTCGTTTCTGGATATGTTGCCTTTTTTCGAATCGAACCGATTTTAAGTTTTCTGAATACTGAGTATTATATAACCTAAATGATATAATTTAAAATAAATGAGATATTAAGGAAAAGTAAAAAATATATATAATAAACTTTTACATTTCATCTTTGTGACTTTTTATGGACAAAGTGTTTATAGTTTGTTCTCATTTATTATCTTGTATTAAACTTCTCGTTAATTGTCATTGCATATGACGCAATCAAAGTAAATTTTTAATAACAAAAAAAAAAAAATTGTTAATTTGATTTCAAACAATATATTAACTTTTGATGACATTTATTTTTTAATGTATTGCTTAGATATAATTTTATAATTTTATAGAATTTTTAATAGTGTTTTCCAAATTAAAACATTGTATTGCACAAATAATAATAATAATTAATTTGATTTCAAACAATATATTAACTTTTGATGACATTTATTTTTTAATGTATTGCTTAGATATAATTTTATAATTTTATAGAATTTTTAATAGTGTTTTCCAAATTAAAACATTGTATTGCACAAATAATAATAATAATAATAATAATAATAATAATAAGAATAATAATAATAATAATGAACATTGTATTTCAAAAAAATATATATAAAATATTCAATTAAGTATGAAATTAGTCGATCTGAAAGAAAATTATATTCAATCAAGTATGAGATTATTTGATTTGGAAGAAAATTTCTGAATTGGTCATTTAGTTTTTTTCCCCCTATATATTCTAATTGAAACTTATAAAAAAATACACAACAGAAGTAATGTTCTTAAGTTCTTTAAACCAGAACATTTTTCGTTCTTTAAATTAAAATATTTTCGGGTTATTTAAATATTTTTCAACACATTTTATAATATAATTTTATATATTTCTGGAAATAATTTAATATTACTTTACCAAATTAGTTACACTATGATTCAGAAGAATATTTTTAACAAAATTTCTAAATTACGAATTTTGAATAATTTTTTATAACAATCGAAAATTATCTTTTTATTTTTTAAATTAGATTTATAATGCTTTTGATTTAAATTTTCCACGTTATTTCACAAAAAAAAAAAAAAGAATGAAGCATCTATGTTTAACAATTAAAAATACATTTATTTTTTTCAAGAAAAATTAAAAAATAATTTCAAATTGTCATTTTTTTGAATTGGACCGAAACATCTCTGTTTGACAAAATATTTTTAAATAACACATTTTTAATCACATATATTTTTCTTTCAATTTTTCAACCAATAATTTTTACCTCGAAAACATCATATTCTTTGTTTTTTTTTAAAAAAATTAAATTAAATTAACTGCCACAAAAGTTTAATTTAAATTTGTAATTATTACACTTTGGAGTTTGGATTGTTCAATCATTACATTTTGAAATGGTTTTAATTTCCATTACACTTTAATGAGTCCAAGAACTTTCCAAATTTAGGAAGTAATTTTAGGCGGGAAAGTGTGTGTGTATTTTTTGTGACGACTACTTTATTTTTATATATAGATAGATTACACTTTGGAATTTAGATTGTTGAATCATTACATTTTGAAATGATTCTAATTCCCATTACATTTTAATGAGTTCAAGAACTTTCCAAATTTAGGAAGTAATTTTAGGTAGGAAAGTGTGTGTGTATTTTTGGTGACGACTGCTTTGTTTTTATATATAGAAGATAGATGTTGGTTTTGGTTCATATTAGTTTATTTTGCCTTTGTTTGAGCTCCATTATTTTAGAAATAGATTTTGTAAGAGTAATTTTTAGGAGAACGTATAGTTTAAAAGTGGGAATTTTTTTGAATTTATGTTTAAATTATTTTATTGGAGAATATGTGATTGAAAATGAGTTTTGAAAATAAAGCGGCTCATGTGTAGCACTTATTAATACACATTGTCTCTGGAGTATCGATTTCTCCTTGAAAACAATTTGGAGACATTTACTGCCTCAGATTATCGAAACGGGATTTGAATCCAAATGATCATAACAATAAAAAACAAGAATATAAATGATATTCAAGCTCAACGATTTCAAGACGTGCCTGTAAGATGATTTTGCTCCCTTCAATGGTACTTTAAGGTAGTCAGTAACTATCTTCCAAACACTATTATCTTCAAAAAAGGAACAATTTTCTTCTCTTTATGGAAGTAATACAACAATTAGTAAGAGTTTTGACGAACCCTTGGTAAAGTTTTTTGTTCATAAACAAAGAATTTGTTATTTTCGAAGTGAAATATGCGATTGAAAAGTGATTTGAACAAATATGTGCGATTAAAAAATGGTCTGAGAAAATGTATTGTCTATAAACTTATTTATTTATAAACCAGTTGCCAAACGGATTTTATTAAAATATTGAAGCGGGATACACATGGAAGTACAATTCAAAGCTAATAGCAATTTTTAGTTGTGTGATTTTTCTTACAAAAAGGTATGTTATTTATAGATTGTTCGTGAACATTAAAGTTGTCTACAAGCTGCTTCATCAGAATGGTGACTATTTTGACCATTTCTCAAATGAATAGAGGTGTTTGTCCAGACAAAAAATAGACATCTATTACAGTGGATCACCAACGTTTGTTACAGAAAAACACACGTCGAGTACAAATGTCTACTACACAAACAAACGTTGATCACACTAGAAAAATTGTGTTCAAATAGCAAATGGTTCGAGTTTTAAAGCTCAACAATAGAATATTTTAATTTAGTACCAAAAAAAAAAAAAAAAGAAAGAAAGAAATGTTGATTAGTTGTAATTTGGCACAATTTTTTTTATTTTTTTATATATTTTATGTTCAAAAAGATATATTGAAGATTCTGAACCGCATAGATTGAAGGTGATGGTGCACGCACAATTTGAACCAAATGATATCTAGATCCTCTCCATTTCCATAAAATTTGGCGTCGTTTATGGCTCAAATTCAAAAGCCAAATTTCCACCTTATAAACCAAACAATATTTCCATTAGTTCTACAAATATTAACTAAATTCCCCCACAATTTCGTGTTTCGAATGGGTGAGTCCGAATCCAAATATTTCATTACATTTCAAATAATCCTCAACAAATAAATATACCATATTAATCATCTCACATAATAGAACATTAAAATATTTCATTAAATTTTAAACAGAAATGCAAGGATTAACGACTAGTGAATCATAACCTTTCATTTGAATCAATCAAATAGGAGTCATGCAACATCAAATCAACGTTGTTTATAAATAGTGTCAAACCAACTTCTCTTTACTATCTCCACTTTTGACTTTGTTTGCAACTTTGCATCATGCATTTATGTGAAGCAGATTTGTTCTCTGACCGTTGTTGCCCATCGCCAATGAATTTTCATTGGCGCCCACCACGGGCAACAAAATCAATATGCGCAAACGGTTTGTTTGAAAAGTTAAAGTCGGAAACTTCGAAGTTCAAACAATAAGAGGCTGTTTGGTCTATAGAATTTTTTTACCAAAACTTTTTGAACTCAATCTTAATCATCTATTCTTGATTAAGCCCATACTTTTTTTACTTTTCAAACATTTTTAAACTACATATATTCATAAAAAAAAAAAAAATCACAAAAATAAAATTTTTTCCATGACTGTGTTTGATCCATCTCTCATTCAAATTTCAATGAAAAAAAAAATCAATCTTAAAGCTAAATATATCACGTAAATTTTTATTTTCTGACTGTTCATATATTTTAACTAATAAAATTACCTTATTTTTAGTAATATAAAATATAAAATTGTTTTATATTTTAAAAATTATTATTATAATTTTTGTTTGAAAAAAAAAATGATATGTAAGAAGGTCTCCACACAGTTCGAGTTCCGTCTTTCGTCATCCCCTATATATCTTTTGATGAAGTTCAAATCAAAAAAATTCAAACTTTGTCTTTGGTGGAAGAAAGCAGTACAAAAAAATCCATCTCCATCTACCTTTCTTTATCTGCCCCTTTTTTGTATATGAATTCAAAATTCTGTAGGACAATTGTGATATCCATCCAACATGAAAAAGAAGCAAATGTTTCAAATGAGATGCCCCGTTTTTGAATTCATTGGCTTAAGAAGTTAAAGTAAAAGCAAAATGCGTCTTCAGTTCAATTTTTAAAAGGGAAAAATTGAGTTCTCTTTCGCATACAAATTTTGGCAAAATTCTTGTCAGCTTTAACGGAAAAAAAAAGAGAATAGTAGAACGTGTATATATCTGTCTTTTTCAATTGTTTCATCTGATTTTGGCTAGGAATTTAAATAATGAAAATTACACAATACCCTAAATTTCAACTCCATGTTTCAAAATTCAGGTGAATTAAGCATATGTTCTTTAATGCAATCATTACAATTTATAAATTAATTTATAAATAATACAATTTCTTAAATCACTTTTAGTCATACACATATTTCTCTCCACTTCTTAACCATATGTTTTCACATTTTACTTCATAAACATAAAGAAATTAATTTATAATTGTTATAGTGTTGTCAAACAGAGCTTAAATTTTTTTTTATATTAATAAAAATATTATTAGATTAGAATAGATTTCACCCCCAACCCCACCCATGAACCCTACCCAAAACCTAGATCTCCTCCTTCTCATACAACGACTCCTATTGTCGTGCGCCGCAAGGGCGACGCCCTAGGCACATGCATGAATTTTACAATTCATTTATCTAGGCAGTGGTGTTGTGGTGCGGTTGGTGATTTGGGGCGCCTGTTTTGTGTTTGTGGTGTTTAGTTGTGGTGCAGTGGTGGTGTACAGTCATTGGTTGCGGGGGTGACTAATCTGTGTGTATGTTTGCAGATCTGTTAATGTGTGGTGGTGGTGGTGGTAGTTAACAACTGGTGCGATCTACAAAATTTGTTGGTGTGATTCTAATGGTGTAGGGGATGGCAGTGGTGCAGTAGTGGTTGGGATGCCGACTATAATTTTAAGATTGCAGGTGGCGGCCAAGTGAAGTGCTTGTGGTTGTGGGTGAAGTGCTCGACTAGCTAAGAATTTATGATAGGTGGTGGCGATAGATTGCAAGTGAAGTGCTTGTGGTTATAGGTGAAGTGGTGGTGGTGGTAGTAGTGATCGTGGTGGCGACGGTGGTCAGTGGTGTTGGCAGTGGCGGTAGTGGTGTTGGCGACGTCTGACCAAATAAACATGTAATTTGTGAATAGTAATAATATGTGATCTAAAAAAATTTGAGAGCGTGATTAAATTTGTAATTGTGACTGTGAGCAATTAATTTGAAATTTGTGACCCTAAAATAACTTGTGACATATAAAATTCAAGATTTGTGATCAAAAAATAAGATATGACCTGTAAAAACTCGTAATTTGTGAACGAAAGATAAGTTGTAACCCCAAGAAATCTATAAATTGTGACCGAAAATTAATCATGACCGATTATTTTCATAATTTGTGAAAACAAATAAATTGTGACTTATATAATTTGTGATTTGTGTCCAAGAATAAGTTATGACCTATAAGATTTGTGATCGAAAAATAAGTTATGACTATATATATATATATATATATATATATATATATATATATGGTCTGCTAAGTATCGGTGCTTAGCTAAGCACCAATAACATGACACGTTAATTACTAACAAGTTTAATTATTTTATGGGACCCACCATTAACTTTCATCACATTAATTCACACTTAGAAAAAAAAATGTTTGTCTTGTTTATTAACTTGGTGGTACCACCATTAACTTACAACAACCTACACTATCAAAGTTTTGTTTGATGACGAACGTGTAATATCCGACAACAAACCCAAACACAAAGACTATATAAATAACACAATAGAGACTAGCATTTAAATCTGCAGGAATTGAATACTAGAAGTTTTTATGCAAGAGAACAAATGAACTTTTAATGCAAGAATATCAAAACAAGTAGAGAAAAGAGGAGAAATTCAAGTGTAACGAATCAATCAACTTTGAATCCTTTATATAGAGCATCAAGAGGTGTATTATGAATAGATACAACCTTTATAAATGATACAACTCTTCATGGTTTAGTCTTTTCATGAAAATTTATGTACAATACCAAAAGGTGCAAGAAAAATCAATTTAAAATTCTGCCCATCGGTCATTTCGGACAACCAAGTGATTTCGGACAACAAAGCGATCGCTTGGTTTTAAGTTTTTTCGAATATTTAACAAAGATGTTTTACTTGTGATCGTTTGGTTTTAAAACCATGAGATCGCTTGGGCAAATTTTCAACACTGAATTTTTCATTCCATTTTTCTTCATTTCAACCACCATTGCATGCTATCATTTAGAAAATCCTCCAACAATACGTACACCGTTGAAGAAAATTCGTTGCTTAAGCGATTCCATTAATTGAGATTAGTTCCTTATATTTTTTACACAGCATTCAAGTGATGCTTAACAACAAGTGAAAACAACAGAATACAAGAGCTGATACTAAACCAACCAATAATTCTTGAACGAACAAGTTCTAGATTTGGGAAAACAGATGGTTTAGCCAATTGAATAAGTGAAACTTTTCTACATAGAAACAAAAATTTAACAAAACGTTATGTCATCAAATTGAAGGAAAGATAGAGGCCATTATTAATCTTCATGGTGGATCAATGGATAAAAATGATTAAATTTGTTAGTAATTGGCATGCTATGTCATCGGTTCTTAGCATAAGTTTGTGATTAGGTAAGATAATACATTTTTACTTTCTTAAGTTTCTAATTCTGCTCGTCTGATTTCCTATTTATCTTGCTCTTTATCTCTTACTCATTGTTAGTTGATGGATCGGTACTGAAATACACTTCATACTGTTTGAATAGAAAGTCTTCAATCTATTTAAATTGTTACATGGCATGTAAGTCATACTATGTTTTTGTTACAGGTTTTCAATTTCTTTGGAATAGGAAAGCACAAAGATTGCAATGGAAGACCTCTTTTTATTTGTTGTGATGAGTGGAGATATTTGCTCTCATATTGTTTAGTTGCATCCATGTTATATGTACGGCTTAACCTTAGGAGCACCCTGGTCACAAATGACTTATTGCTTTCATTCTATTCTTGAGATTGAAAGTTGGTGTTCTTATAAACATCAATGCGTCTTTCCATAAGTTATTATATTTTTTCCATTCATTCTTTTATAACTTTACTACAAACATGTCTATATAAGTTTTTTAAATTTTTGCTAGTTTGAGGAACTCAAGTTTCATTTGGGCAAAATAGTTTAGTAAGAGCAAAGACATGAAAAAAAAAATCTACAGAAAATATCCTACTTATATCCGTTTGAGGACTTCTAATTTTCATCATGAACTAAACGTTTCTTATTGATTTTTTCTCTCATTGTTGGTGTAAGTTCCATCATATCAAGATGATGTGTCTATGACTCTTATTGAAGAGGAGCTTCGACATCCTTGGTATAACATCTACAATAAACTTTCTTCCTTCCCCGTAAAGGCTAGTGATCTCAATAATAATTGGTTTTTTTGCTACCATTTATATTGATACTATTTGCTGCATATTTGCATTATCTGAGAAGATTGATTAATAATGAGAATAAATCTGTTAGGTTTCGAATCAAACATGCAAGAGAAAATAAACAACTTGAAATAATAGTCCTGATCAATCTTGCACTTAGATGAAGGTTGTGATAGATAATACACTTTTGATGAATCTTGTGAATCTGAATACTGGTGCAGGATGTAGAATTCTTGTTATCACAGCCATCCTATCTTCTAATCTCTGACAGTAATTCACACAACAAGCTAGGATCATGAAAGATTGTGTTAGCAATTAAAAGGTGACTACTAAGATCTCTTGTAATTATCCTAGTAAGGTTCAAGCGTAACCCCTAATTAGGTTAAGATAGCAGGATTTGGGCCAACCTAAGTTTAGCTAAATCATTCAGGAATTGGAGGAGACAACATTATCTTAGTGACTGCAGGAGTAGTGCAGGAAGTCTAGTGGAGTTGGCTAGACGACATCTAACTATAACATTATTGTCTGTAGTAGAGGTAACTGACTTGGTCAATGAGTTTTTACCTACGTTAGGTTTCTCCGCCATCATATATTATGTTATTTATTGCTTACAATATTACAAATGCAGTACTCAAACTTAGGATAATTTGAATTGTATGATTAATCATCTAGAAACAATTAATAAGTGAAGTGTTTCTTTTAAATTGTATTAATTTTGCACTAAGGTCGAACTATCTGGGTAATCTAAAACTTTCACCAACTATTTCCAAACAAAGTATATATCATAATAAATAAAGTCTCATACAAACTAGATCTAATCACTCATACATCTAATACCAATAAATTCAGTATGATCATCATACTTGTATTGGGACAACTTTTTTGTCAGAGTATCTGTTACATTATTGTCTGTCGGGATTCGTTATATCCGTTTGTCATTTCTTTTTATGATCTTCCTTATGATATGATATAGCCTTAATACATGCTTGGATCTCTGATGAGACTTGGGTTCCTTTGCTTGTACAATGACTCTATTGTTATCAAAACATAAAGTTATTGGATTAACAATGCTAGAAAACCACTCCTAGTTTAGTTATGAACTTTCTAATCCAGACAACTTCCTTAATTGCTTCTAAAGCATCTATGTATTTGAATTCTATAGTTGAATTAGCAGTAGTGCCTTGTTTAAAACTTTTCCAACCGACCACTCCACCATTTAGAGTAAACATGTATCCGGACTTGGATTTACATTCATCTTTATCGGACTAAAAATTGGCATCATTGTATCCTTGAACTGACAGTTCATCCCCTTCATATACCAGGAACATAATTTTAGTCCTTATGTACTTAAAAATGTTCTAGACCGTGATCAAATGTTTCTCACCAGGGTCGCTTGGAATCTGCTAGTGACACGCAAAGCATATGAAACATTCGGTCTTGTACATAGCATTGCGTACATGATAGAATACATTGCAGACGCATAAGATATTCTATCCATGCTACCTCTCTCATTTTATATTTTAGGACACGTTCCATTTGAGAGATTAATTCCATGTCCTATAGGACAATCCTCTCTTTGATTCTTCCATGTTAAATATTCTCAAGATTTTTTCTATGAACGAGGACTGAAATAGGCCAAGTATTTTTTTGCATCTATCCCTATAGGTCTTAATCTCTATGAATTTATTAATTGAAGCATGGAAATATCATTTCCTAATAATAATAGTCATCTACATACAAAATTAAAAACACGATCTTACTCTGTTTATTTTTTCTTATACACACGCGGTTCATTTTTATTCTCAATAAAATCAAATATTTTGATTGTCTCGTTAAAACGAAGATTCCAGCTCTGTGAAGCTTGCTTTAATCTATATATGGATTTTGTAGGTTGCATTCTTGTTTTTGTTCTTTGAATTCAAAACTCTCGGGTTGTGCCATTATACATCTTCATTGAGATTCCTATTAAGAAAATAGTTTTGACATCCATTTTCCAAATTTCATAATCGTAGTATGCTGCTATTGCACGTAGAATTCGAATAGATTTAGACATGGTGACTGGTGAAAAGGTTTCATCAAAGTAAATTCCTTCTCTTTGCTTATAGCCCTATGCTACCAATATTGCCTTATATCTATGAACATGACCATCCATGTCTACCTTCTTTTGTAAACCCCTCTACAATCTATGGGCCTTACCCCATCAGGTAGGTTAATCTAGGTCCAAACCTTATTTTCATACATGGAGTTCATTCTGGATTCCATGGCTTCCTTATATCCCATTGTGTCAACACAAGACTTTGATTCTGCATAAGTTGAGGGTTCTTCTACCTCAATTAGCAAACTTTGTTTGGTAATCATGAGATCAAATCTCTTGGGAAGACAAATAATCTTATTTGACTTGCACAGAGTAGGTGTGTCCTTAGGGTCAGGCGACTCCCCATTACTATTATGTCTCATCAATTTCAAATTTAGCTAGTGGTTCATCTAATCAATTTACCTCTTCTATAATTTCTTGAAATTCTTCAAGTTCTATTTTTCTCCCATTGCTCTCTCTTCGAACGAACTTTTTCTCTAATAATATAGCATGTTTCGATATGTAACTTTCATCTCGATGGGATTGTAGAAATATTATCCAACTGTCTACTTTGGATACCCTACAAAGAGGCATTTATCGAATTTAGAGTCTAACACATCCGAATATGCACTCTTCACATAAGCGTCACAAGCCTAAATCTTTAAATACAAAAGATTAGGTATTTTCCTATTCCATATCTCATGTGGAGTCATATCAACCAATTTAAATGAGATACGATTTAGTGTGTGGAATGCAGTGTTATGTTGTGGTGTATATGGCGGATTCCATTACGAGAGAATGTCATTCTCTTTATGAAAACTTAAAAATGTACCCTTCAAGTATTCTCTATCTCGATCAGATCGAAGTGTGAGAATACTCTTACCATTTTATCTTTTCGCTTCTTGCTTGAGTTCCTTAAACTTCTCAAGGGCTTCATACTTGAACTTCATCAAATAGATGAATCCATAGCTAGAATGGTCATATGTGAATGTGATGAATTAGGAAAAACCACCCCTGACATATGTTGACATTAGTCAAAATACATCAATATGGATGAGATCCAAAATGTCTATAGAGCTTTCTCCCTTTCCAGTAAAGGGAGACTTGGTCATTTTGCCTAAAAGGTATGATTCGAATTTGTCAAATGATTCAAAATTATTTATGTACAAGTATCCATATTGATGTGACCAAATCTACAATGCCAAATGTATGAATTATTAATATTATCTATCTTAAGCCTTTTGCTTTCTATCCTCATTATAGCGCATTGCATGTCTAAAATATAGATGCCCTTAATTACCTTTTCACGACCATAAATAAATCATTAAGATAAAAAGAATAACGTTTATTCTTAATCTCAATGAAAAATCGTCAATGTCCAAACATAAAAAAGAAATAATATTCTTAGTAATAGATGGAATAAAATAATAGTCTTTTAATTCCAAAATAATACCCGAGGGGAACGATAAAAAATAGGTCCCTACAGCTATTGCTACAACTTTTGCTCCATTTTCAACTCGTAGGTACATGTCCCCTTTTAGCAGTTTTCTGCTATTCTTTAGTTCCTGCATATTTGTACAATATGGAATTCGCATCTAGTACCCAATACCCAAGAATCTAAAGGAGTAGATATAAAAACCTGGGTAAAATAATTACCTAAAGTGGAAGCTTCATTAGACTTCTTTCCTTTCAAAGTGGCAAGTTAAGCCATGTAGTTCCTTTCTGATACTCTTTGCTTCCATATGAAAACAAGGATCATCAGACTTGAATTTTCCTTTGTCTAATTTAACTATTTTGCAGTGGACTTGACCTTCTTGGATCCTTTCTTAAAGGTCCAGTTGGACTTCCTCTTAGTGCACTTAGAGTTGTGAATAGTTGAGGTATGTCCTTTACCTTTATTAATGTTGGGTACAACAGTTTTCAGCATGTTCAGCAACTCAGGTAGGGTACATTAAATCCTACTTATATTGAAGTTTATAATAAATTGTGAGTAGATGTAAGGTAAAGACTGTAGAACTAAGATAATACTTTGCTCGTGATCCATGGAAAAAACTCAACTAACCTAATTTTTCAATTAAAACCAATCATCTTCAGCACATGACCATTGACTGAAGATCTTTCTGCCAACACACCTCTAAATAGCTTTTTGGATGTCTCATATAGTTCAGTGCGTGACTGTTGATCCTAAAACTCCTTGATATAAAATATAATGTATGAGCATCTGCTTTTGCAACTCAGGTGACATAGCTGCAAGCATCACACGTGTTGCAGTATTATCTTCATCACTATGTTGATTATAAACTTGCACTTTCTCCGGTATATCCTCCTCAGTGGGAGCTTCCGACATTAGATGTTCAATGACATATCCAATATTTTCATGTTTGAGAATAATTCTCTCGTTGTGATGCCAATCCAAAAAGCTTGGTCTGATGAGCTTGTTAGCATCATTCTTAAACTCATATAATTACTTATTATTCAAAACTGAAATGACATTGACAATAATTAAATGAAAAAAATTAATTTAGTTTGGACTTTATTAAATTAATATGTATTCTCATTGTTTAATTTGACTTAATGATTTAATTAGTAGAATCTATATGATTCTCAGAGGGTTAAAATCTTTTTAATTTTATTAGAACCTTGAATGACTCAACAAGTCCTGATAAAACTTCAGGGTAGACACTCTTATCAATCACATCTCTATATGATTCCTAGATCATCAAGCAGACAATTCTTTGTCATGCACATCTTATGTGTTTACTTGACCGTGCCTCAAAGATTTCATCACCTTGAGTGACTCAATAAGAGATAAATTTTGGTTAAATTCTACCCATTGTTCAGAAACATAAATGTCTCACATCTTGACTTTGCTTATATGATATTATATACTGTGAACTATTAAGTGAGGTGAACTCAATTTTTTATAAATAAGTATAAATGGAAAAGTATAATTATTTTAAAAAATCTCCACTCACTGAGCTATCAAATTATTATTCCCCCACGATTTTTCTTAATTGGTAACAATTGAGTTCTAGAAGCCTGAAGAGCCTGTTGATTTTAGAGCCACGTCAGTAAAACGTGTAGGCTATTGCTTCATTCAAAATTGAACATTTTAATATCAACTTGGGCCCACATTCGTTTCTAAAATAAAATTATTTTTCATTATTTAGTAGATGATTGGTAGTATTTTACAGTCAGTCTTGACTAGAGATGGCAACGGGGCGGATCGGGGTCCGATCCGCCCCGCCCCGAGATTTTTTTACCCGATCCGGATCCGCCCCGCGATCCGTCAAATTTCGGGTCGGGTCGGGGCGGATCGGTCCACCGATCCGTGGACTGATCCGCCAAAAAAAATTTTTTTTTTTTTTTTTATTTTTTTTATTTTTTTAAATATATTTTAAATTAAATCTTTTATAAAAAATTTAGAAAATTTATTTTTTTATTAAATTTTATTTATTTTATTGAAACGAGACGTATAGAGGCCGATTCGCCGATTCAATGGATCGAGTTTTTTTACCATCACTTATTGTAATTCTTTCTTCAAATGAAGAACATGAAAAATGTATTTTCTTTAAAATGCAAAGATTGCAGGTTATTCCCAAAAATTAAAGTTTGCTACAAAATTTATAATATTAGATTTTTATACATGATAAAAAAATTATATTAAAAAAAAATTTCGGATCGCGGATCGGGGCGGATCGGATCCAAATCCGCTCCGTGAATTTTCGGATCGGGGCGGATCACAAAAATTTCGATCCGTCGATCCATGGATCGGGATTTTTTCGGATCGGATCGGATCGGATCGGGTCGACGGATCGACGGGGCGGATCGGATTTTTTTGCCATCTCTAGTCTTGACGGTGGATCTGGCGTCTAGCTGACATGCATTATCGGCGCACTTGAGATACTATTTTTTTTAATATATTTTGATAAAAGTTGATGAAATGTGATTAAAAAATCGTGAGATACATAAAATATATAGTTAAAAATTTAATTATTGATTTTAATTTAGCTTAAAATTAGTATCAAACAAGTATGTTTCATCATGATTAAACACACATTCCATCCCCCAGCCTTGAGTGACTCAACAAGCCCACATTGATGACGGGTTCTGATTTTTCATCATACAATGGATAATACTTTGTATCAAACAATTAATACGAATTTAATATTTAAATTGAAGGGTTTTTCTATGTCTCATCAATCCTATGTATATTAATTAATATCAACCATACAATTAATCATATAAATAATATTGTGGATGACTATGGATGATATCTATCTAGTCTTCTCGAGCCATGAAGAAGACTAGTTGATATATTTTCCAGAGAATATTGCATTCGTTCATCGAATGCTAAATGCAATAATCACCATTTGCTCCAACAAGTATCGTATACACTACGCAAACCTATAACAAATGGACTCCTAGTCCCATATAAATTAAATAATAGGCACAATGTCTTTGTTTGGTAACACTGTTTTATTTATAAAGTGATTTATTTTTTATTTTGAGGTAAAAAATACTGGTTGAAAATTGAAGATTGAAAATGTTTGTGGTTAAAAGTGGTTTGAAAAGTGTATAATTTATAAACCGGTTTATAAACCAATTTATTTTCTTTACCAAATAAATGTTACATATTTTACCTTAAAAATATCTCATTTTTGTTTATAAGCAAAATAAAAAAACTTTTACCAAACAATAAGGAATGTTTCAAATTTACGTGCCAAATATTTGATTGTGTGAATGTGTGATTGAAAATGAATATGAAAATTAAAGAGTTTTGTTGTAAAATGAGAAAAAGGCTAGCATTCGTTCACGACTCAAACCAAGTTTAAAAAAAAGAATAATGTTTTTAGTATAAAATGTGTGATTGAAAAATAATTTTGAAAATTGTGTGTGATTACCCTTCGTTTAGTAACACTATTTGCTTTATAAACTTGTTTATTTATGATTTTGAGGTAAAAAATAATGGATGAAAATTGGAAAGAGAAAATGTGTATGTGGTTAAAAAGTGAATTGAGAAATTGTGTTGTTTATAAACATATTTATAAATAAAAAATATTCCGTTACCAAACGAAAAACATGGTTCGAGGAAATGTGAGGAAACTATTTGGCAACTTTTCTTTGTTTTTATAAATAGAGAACTTTTTATTTTCGTGATAAGATATGTTGTTAAAAATGATTTAAAAAATGCGTTAATAATTTATTTATGAACAAGTTCACCAAATGATGACTTGTTTAAGTAACAGTTTGGTAAATAAAATAAACTGATTTATAAATTAATTTATAAACTAACGACAAGAATTCATTAATCATTTATGCCTACCTAACTTAGCAATAAAGTCTTTAGGAGAAGAAGGTGGAGGAGGAAAACACTTAGGCTGCGTTTAATTCGCCATATTTTTCATGATTTTTCAACTTTGTGCTGTTTGGTTACCTAAGTTTTCCATGGAATTCATTTTTCCACTTGCCTCGAAATTCGGTATTTTCCTTATTTTGGATGAATTCGTTTTCCAAGGGGGAGGAGATTTTATTTTCTATGAAAAATCTTATACCATTTTTGTTATGTTTGATCATTTTTGTTATTGTTAATTGATTTATTTTTTTCCCAAAAATTAACATTATTATTACTAAGTACAAACTTGTTAAAAAATGAAAAAATAAATAAAAAATATTATAATAGCTAAATTTTACTTTATTTTCCATGGAAAATAATGTCAATCAAACAATAAAAGTTGGAAAATTCTCTACTTTTCTACCTAGAAAATTAAACCAATTAAACACATTAAACTTTCAATTTCCAAGAATTTAATTCCCTAGAATTCAAATAACTGAAATTTATTTTCTTTTCACTCAAATTCTACACTTGCTATCAAACACAGTCCTAAATAATAAAGTCCTTTATCTAGAGATGTCAAAAAAATCCGAACCGAACCTGCCCCGCGGGTCGGCGGGGCGGGTATGTGGCGACTTCCCACGACCTGAGTGGGTCTCGGGGTGGGTACGGATTTGGTTGTCCCGACCCAAACCCGCTCCGATTAAATAAATTAATAAAAATTAATAAGGAAAAAAAATAAAAAAATACCGAAAAAAAAAAAAAAAATTTAAACAGGGCGGGTAGGTTAACCCGAACCCGTCCCGAACCCGAAATTCGCGAGTCACGGGACAGGTTTGGAATTGAAAAATTCTCACGGGTCGGGGCTCGTTGCCATCACTACTTTTATCCTTGTCCTTATCCTTATCAAACAAGGTCAGCTGTGTTTGGAGACAAGAACATGGGACCCTCACGTTCGCATTGTACAAACGTTTCTCGAATCACGCAGAAATAGAACTTTCAGCAAAAGGGCAAATTTTCTTATAATCAAACGCCTTCTCTGATAGGCCGTTTCATCCATCATTCTATCCATCAACTTTCAAAAAGTTTTTCTGGTGATCGTGTACGACTGGTATGAAATATTGCAAAGTGTTATGGGTTGTGCTTACCTATATTATGTTTTATGATTTTGATTTGTTTCTGATTATAGAGTCTCTTATGTTAATCACTTTGCTGTTATATTGTGAATTTGATTTAATATTTGTTCTTCTAGGATCATTTTCTCGAGTAATAATACCTATTAAAACCCAGTATTCTTCTTTTTTTTTTCTAAAAAAAAAAAAATTATAAGATGCATGATTTTTATGAGAGTAATGAGCATATCCTAAAAGCATAATCTAATGCAAAATTTATATAATTGGTTGGATACAGTGAGCAATGATTTTGAATGTTGGTTTGTGAAGATTAATCTCCTTTACCAATATCAGATGCGGCCTGACTCGCCTGAGGGAAAATGTATCAACAAGTATATGCCACCATAATCTGCTCATCTAAAAGTCGGTTGTTCAGCATTCATATAAGCCAATTTAATTGACCTTGAATGTGGTTACTTACAATGTGAATACATATAAACTTGTGCAGGCATTTTTCATGGGGTTTATCCTCTCTCTACACGCAGGCTCGCTCTTTTCATGAACAAATTGGCGCACAATTTTTTCTAATTCATTTTGGGGGATTGCTATTCACATATATAGGAGCAGGTGTTATCTATTTTCAATGCCAGGATCGACTTTCAGTACCTAGTGCTGTTGATGTCTGAATGTGTGGGCCCGGTCATAGTTGCGACCAAATACTAGTAAAGAAATTCATCTCTTGGACCTGAAGAAGAAGGGAATCTTCTGTTATTGCAAGAATATTTGAAGTTTTTTGCACTATTCCGGACTAAAATAATTAATATACACGAAGATGTGGTCTTTTTATCTACTTGCAAACAAATTTTTGAAACCGGATGAAGGAAATAATGAAGGATCAGCTGAAAATCATTTGAAAATCGACGAACACTACCAAATCAAACAGTCATCGAGTAAAGATGAAAGCTATGGTACAATTTTTTCATGTTTCATTGAAGTAAGTCTCATTTACCAATAGCCTTCCATTTCAAAGTTATTTTCACCAGATGCTCCTTCGCTCACGTACAGATGCACTACTTGAAGTTTTATCTTGGACTTTATTGTATATACTTTGATTCTGTCTAAACCAGTTGAAGTATATTTATGATTCTAGGTGCCTCATATAAACCAACAACGCACGTGGGACTGTGGCCTTGCTTGTGTTCTAATGGTTTTGAGAACTCTTGGCATCTATGAATGCAATATTCAGGAACTGGGGGAGCTGTGCTCCACGACAAGGTACTTTATTCTTCTGGAAGCTCTAAAGCTATAATTATACTAATTTGGATATAAAATTCCCTTGTTCTGTTTTACAGAGTGGATTCTATCTTTTTTTGCCTTATTCCTTATTTCTTTAATCTTTAAAACTTTCAATGGGGAACTATGTGACACTGAAGAAAATCCCAGGCATGAGCATGACATTGAGGAAGTTTTATACAGTGAGAAGTTTTTTTTTTTTTTTTTAATATCCCATTATATGGCAGATGGTTTTTAAGAAACTTCAATGATGTAAGCTTTTTTTGGTACTCGTGTTAAGATTGAGTACTTGGATAAATTTTATAATATAAATCTAGAGCACGTGAAGTAATGACATAAAAATCCTTGTTACATGCATGATGAATCTGGTTTTCTTGCTTAAAAAGCTAATCACGATAAACAAAGAATAATCAGTAACATATTCACTTGGATATGTTTTTGGGGATCCAAGCGATGTTGCTCTGGTTTTGAAATCTAAACACGGTGACATGTTATCTTAATTTTTAGTTTGGAGAATATATAAAGGATACACTCTAGAATTTTTCCCTTATTCATCCATGTCTATCACCATGGGACTCAGTTGGCCTGTCTCAATTGATCCGAGTATTAAGGGAGTTTGATAGCTACCCATTTTCTTGGTGGAAAGTTTTTGAAATTGTCAATTTCTTTTTTAATTTTTTAGAATGTGTATGCTACACTTTAACAATAAATGCAAGCAAGTTTGTCTTGAAAAGATTTTATCTAGATTCTTTTGAACATAGCATGTCCCAACTCCCAATCAGGTTCTCTTGGAATATTTTTGTTCAAACTAGGACCTTCCTCTCTAGCACAGCGTGCAAATCAATGCAAATATTGCATGCAAAAACTCAATAGGTTTGAGCCCTCGACCCCTTAGTTTAAATCTTCATATATGAAAAAATTGCTCTTACTAATGTAATAGCAAAATAATATTAATAAGAATAAACATGGCTTGAAAAGGCAGAAACGGGTATTAAAGCATTTTTCTTTCGTGAGGCGAGACGATGCATAAGTCTCAAGGCACTTTGAGGCGTAAATCTCATCGTGAACCAAAAAATTTAGTAAATACATAAAAATACATAAAATTAAACACACAATAACATGAACTAAATTCCAGTCTCCAAAACAACAAATTACTTACAGTATCAATGCAAATAAGTACATAATAGATAAAAAAGACAAGTAACAACTCAAATTAAACAAAGTATATGTTTTTTTCTTTTTCACTTTTGTTTTATGATTAGTTTGAATTGTTACTTTTAGGTAAGCAATTAAATAATTAATTTAGGTTTCTTAAAGATCTGACTAAATTAGTCATGCAAATTAAGTGCAAAACTGATTTCCAAAGTATGTTTTTAAATATGAAATTTTAGGTTTTAAAAAGTTGGTGGTAGGCATTTGTGAGGTACACGCCTCGTAATGAATGAGGTATGTGCCTTGAGGCTTAAACCTACTCACTCATCCCTAAAAAATAAGGGTATTGAGGCGTTTTTCCAATGTCTCAGCCTGAGGTGAGCCTTAGAGATAGCAAAAAAATTTGACCCGTCAAACCTGACGGGTACCCAACCCTAATGGGGCGGGTGTGGTATGGGATGGAAAAACCCGAGTGGTTGGCTGCTCCGTCCTGAATAATTATCTCGACAAAATATTATGAGAAAAAAGAAGGAAAAAAATAATAAATTGGCCCCTCCCCTCCCCGCCCCGCCCCGCCCCGCCCCGAAACTCACGGGACGTGGCATGGGCAGGGGGACTCGACCTGAACCTGCCCATTGCCATCCCTAGTGGGCCTCAAGGCAGAACTTTTTTTAAAACAATGAGAATAAACAAGTTTGTACGCTTGCTACAGTGTCATGCGTGTAAATGCTAGGTATTTTTTCGTTTCCTTAACTCTTTTGTGCTTGTAATTTCTCTATGGAAAATGGCAGCAAGCTTATCTTTTACAGGCTACTGATAAGCTGCATGTGAATTTTTTGTAGTTCTAATGATGGTGATGACGAAGTCATACAAAACATTTGCTAATGTGAAACATTTTTTGATAGCCTTTTTCATGCTTTATATGTTGCAGTATTTGGACGGTTGATTTAGCCTATTTGCTGCAGAAGTTTTCTGTAAAATTTTCCTACTGTACAGTAACCTTAGGTGCCAACCCAAATTTTTCTGTGGAGACATTTTACAAGGTGAGGTCCTATTTCATCAATGGTATAATTTATCTGTTTGCTTTGTGAGTTATGTTTTCCTTTTAATGCACTTAACATTTGAACATCTTGGTGCCGTATCAACTCATTAGATGACATTGTACTTGTAATCGTAAAGCCTGGAGCCTTTGTATCCAATTTTTTATCTGGCATCCGACGTGCTTGGTTTGCCAGTAGGTGCATAAATGTTGCATATGTTAGATAAAAGGTTCTTGATGGGTACAAAAAAATTAGGAAATTTTAGAAGTATGTAAGCTTTTGTTCTTTTGGTACGTATTTCTTTCATAAGGATGAGTTGAAATGAGGTAGTAGTTTGGCGGTTTATAGAGTATTTTTCAGTGAATAACACCACATGAAAAAATTAATCCACTGCAAGGAGTTGGCATTTAAGCATTGAGGAGCTGATTATTTATATGTTCTCTGCCATTTCATAATTTTTTCCGTCTCAAATCATCATGTCCTTTCTCTGAAATCAAGCTTTGTAAATTGTTGTGATCCTTTAGTTTCGAGTTGTTTCTGCTAGAGATTTGCACTAGTCTTTCACCAATTATCTTATTTATATATGGTGAATTTTAATACCAAATAATAGCATATTGCAGGACCAATTGCCTAATGATCTAGTTCGAGTAAATATGTTATTTCAAGAAGCTCGAGAAGCTGGAATCAATATAGAGGTAATCTATGACCTATGGTCGGCCCTTGATTCTTTAATATGTGAGTTCTCTTACGTGGTTTCGGCCACTGGTCCAGGCTATGTTGTTGCATGCCACTGCATGTGAACTAGATTTTTGTTGGAATCTCTCTAGGTTAGCATTGAAAACCTGTAACTACAGTAACAATATAAGCATGAATGTTAAACACTTTTTGTTTATAAACAATATTCTATGTATACTAGCTAACTTTTCACCCATCTTGTTAGTAAGAACAATTCATTCGCGAAAGAATACGTCAATCGTTTATAAAGACCTTATGGCATTCGAAAGAAGTTCGGAGTTCCCTTGATAAAATTTAAAGGTCAATACAGGACAGACCACGTGTTTGGGAGATTCTAGGGTGGAGTTTAGATGACTAATTTTTGACATCATATAAAATTTATCATCAAATAGTCACTCAGGTAAACGTAGAATCTTGTTTGCCATGTAAATTAATATTAACATTTTTTTGATAAAATCGGGAATCACTTGGAATGGAAGGTGCAAGGAAGGTAGTTAAGAATTGACTGCATAGGGCATTCTGAAACATGAGGAATATGGTATTGTTTCTAACATCAATTTTGACTTTCAGTTGACCAACAAGTGAAATTGTGATGCCTCATACTAAAGTATAATTTCCTTATGTTTTATTTTTATTTAAATGGTTAAATACTCACTGCTTATGAAATTAATATGCTACTTGGTGTGAAATTATTCTTTTTAATAACAAGTTTTATGATCAACAGAGTTGGTCTGTGTCTTACAATTAACTTTTGAGATTACTATTAACCCTTTTTTATGATGCCAAAATTACCATATTGTTAATGTCAATCATTTTCACCCTTCTTATGATAATCCTACAGTTTTTAATAAAAAGAAGCACGTCACCTGGAGGGGTGGGGGGGTGGGGAGTGTGGGAGTTCTAATGGGGACAATTCAGGAATATTAAGACAAGTTACATAAGTTCTGTACGCTGCTTAAGGAAACTTGGGAGAGGGGTCCACCCATGTAATAATGTATATTTGGGTATGACGACATAATGTGTGGTTGTTAGTCTCTTTATGATATCGTACTCTGAACTCTATGGTTCACAATGCCTTACCCATGTTAACATGAGAGAGCACATGATGTGTGCTTAGTTCTATGAAATGGATGATGGTCTCTATAAGTAGCAACCTAACATAAGCTTGTTTTCTATTTTTGTCAATAATATGTGGTGTGGAAGCAATTGTAAAATTCTTGTAATAAGAATTATGTAAAAAAGTGTACATATCAAAGCGTCGAGACTTTTTTCCAAAATCTAGGATATGGGAACACGGCTAAAAGCCTAAAAGGGACACAAAATTTTGACATTGGTGCATGAATACGTCTTATAATCTTCAAATTACTTTAGAAATTTATTTATTGGTAATTATAGATACATTTCTTGGAGATATAAATGATTTTCGTTTGATTCAAATAATATAAAGTATCATCTTTTAGTTTAAAGGATTTGAGAAAGATCTCATATCCGTAAATCCTATTAAAATGAGGCTCTGTTCTGTAATATTATAGCAATTATAAATTGATTTGTTTATGTTTTCTAGGTAAAATGTATGGTTGAAAAAGTAAAGAGAAAATGTGCGTGATTAAAAAATGGTTTGAGAAATTGTGTTTTTATGAATTGATTTATGAATTGTAATTTTTGCGTTAAAGAACATGGGCTAAAAATGCTTTCTGTCATAAATTTTTTTGGAGTAATCCTGTGAGCATATTCACTTTTCCAGTCATATAAGGTTCTCTATTGTCAGATACATGTTCTTCAATTTTATAGTGTCCTAATATTACTTTATTAATTACATAGACAATACCTATATGAAAGTTAAAAACTAGGCCATTTTGATCATTTATGTTTGGCACATTTGATGTTTAGATTCACATGTACATGTACATGATCGTAGTAAAGCAATGTATCTGTCCTTCATGTTAATGGAATATGCATCAAATTTACTTCTACGAACCTTTGAGAACCTTCTCTCTGTTTTGACTTCTGGATTTTGGTTATTAAAACACTTTGTACCTTGAGAAACTTTATAATTGCTTTTCCTTTTCTTTTAAATGCTTCTTTAATATTTTTCGCTAGTTATATTTTTTGCCTGGAGTGGCCAACTATTCCTCCCTTCCCTGTGGTTTGAATCCTAAATAATATTTTATGCATGAGTTAGATTATATATTATTTTAATAGAAGATTTGCGTGGTTTAAACTACAACTTTCACTTATTCTCTCATTCATTTGTTAAATTATATCTTTACTGTCTCAATTAAGACACAATTTCTCTTCTTTACAGTGTCGATCTGTTAGTGCAGACGAAATTTCTGAGCTTATCTTAACTGGAAAATATATTGCTATTTCTTTAGTTGATCAGTACAAACTAAGGTGTGTTTATTATATCTATTTTCCAACTAGAGAGGCCGTTTTATTTCTAGTTTATTATTTTTTGTTGAAATATGTGCAATCTTCAATTATGGATTCCAAATATATTAAAAAAACTCTTTGTTATTAAACGCACAATTGTGTGCCTATGTTTATCAAATTTAAAATGTTCCCAATTTTCATTGGATGCAGTCATTCTTGGCTAGAGGATTTTTACATCTCTGACTTCTACAGTGGCTGCCCTGGCTACACCGGTGAGGAACGAAGTTTTCTTGTATTGTTTTGCTCTTAAATCAAATGGTTACTTGATTGTGCGAAGTCCAATGTCCGTGTCTGTGTTCTTGTTATCTCTGGGATGTTGTGTCATCTTTGGTTTAAATTTCCTAGTTTCTTATTTATCTTCCCCTAACTTGGATTATTGCCGTCTCAGGTCATTATGTCATTATATGTGGTTATGATGCCGTTACAAATGAGTTTGAGATCCGAGATCCCTCAAGTTCAAGGTTCTATATGACACCTGCATTTGCTGCATGAATTCAAAAATTAATGCTCATATACGTTATAAAGCCTGCCGTTCATATCGAACCGCATGTCAAATCAAGATTTTCTTTGGGAGAGTGGAACAACCCCCATTTTTATTTGCTTGTATGGTCGAATAAATAAGCCTTGAACACATCTGACCAGTTCCTAATGGTCATCTCCACTGGACCTATGGTTATTTTTCAAGTCAACTTGTCCAGTGTCTTTTTAATGTGTATATATACACATGTTGACGCTCAATTAACCCTATAAGTTTTGCAGGAAATTTGACAGGGTCACATCATGGTGTTTAGAAGAATCCCGCAAATCCTTTGGTACTGATGAGGATATTCTTCTGGTAATTTTTCAAAACGCATGGCTTATTTATTTACTCGTGATTACGTAATAAAAGTGTTTTTAGAATTTATATAATTGTTATGGAATTTAAAGAAAGAAATACAAAAATATTAATAAAATAAAAGTTACCGAAAACGTGTTTAAACGCCTCTCTTTAAGAGACTCGTTTGATCATGTTCTACCTCCATTGAATGCATGGACAAGTTCTCGGAACGAACTTTGAGAATATGAGATACCTTTTTTTGTTCAACCCGTGAAATTTTAAAGTAGCCGAACGGTTAAGAAAAAAGGTTTTAAGTGGCTTACTTTAGCATGCCATAACTTTATCCTCGGATAATCATTTCTCGCGTGATAAATTGCATGTGAAAGTTGTAGGATCTATACACCATGAATAACTTGATTCAATTTAACAATCCACCAAGAATGCCAAGAACATCAACCAATCCGAATTCCAACCGATATGTAAGCTTACCACCTCCGATTTGAAAATTAAGAACAAACACTTTTCCTTCTCGACAAGCTCTCACTCTTGATGTTAAAAGCCCCAAATATTATTAACAAAATCAAGCCTAATTGAAGACAAGAAGAAGACGAATATTTTGGTGTAAAAGCGAAGAACAAAATCTGTATCTAAGAGAGAGAGAGAGAGAGTGCCGAGAATCACTTTCAAAAAGAAATAATGTTGCACCCTTTTTACCAAGAATCAACCCCTTTTAGTAAAAAAAAAAAAAAAAAAAAATGCCCAAGTCCAAAAATAACTTGTAAAAAATCATTTTAACAAATTTACACAACAACTAACAAAAATATGGTTTCCAATCGGTTTTATGTTTGTAAGTCTTTTATTTATTTTTTCCCCTATTACATTTAATTTAGTAATCTTCGAAATACCACACAAGTTTATGTTAAATGAGATAACATTTCTAAAGGCTTGTTTGTTTGATTTTAAGCTAATAATCCAACATTCATTCACTTTGGCTTAAACCAAATTTTCACCTAATCTAGAAATACTTTCATCTAAGCCGAAATTCCTCTTGGAAGCTTTCATTCTTCCAAAACTTTTGATTTGACGGTTTAGGTTTGTGCAAAGATGACATCTCCTTTTGCATTGCACTTTGCCTCTCTTTAGGTTCTCTATAACTTGTAGGTTCCCTACTACCTGTTATAAAAGAAAACTCTTTTAGACTCATGGAATAAAAGGTTCCCCACTACCTGTCATAAAAGAAAACTCTTTTAGACTCATGGAATAAAAACTAGAATTAGGATTTACTTGCCCCCTTTCTCCATCCATGACTAATAGATAGTCATGCAAGCTTTGTTGAGTAGCTTCTTGTTGAATTCCTTCATTTTCTGCAATTTCTCCACCATTTTCTTGTTGAATTTCCTCAACAACTGATTCAAAATCACTATGTTGAAGTTGATTTCTAACTCCAGATGTTTGACCACTTGTTCCTTGGTCACTTGAGTTCATTTCAAACTCCTTACCCTCCAAAAACTCATTTTCAAGTGAATTTGGAGCTAAACCTGTAGTTTCGTTAGTAAAAACAGTAATACAAGGATATTTAGTTATTTCCTTCATGGGCTAACATTTTGTCCCTCAATTCAATTGAGTGTTATCAATTTGAACTGTTGTGTGAGCATGAATGATCTTGTACTATCGTTGTGCCAAGCATGTAATATAAGTCTATTTCTCAATATTCCTTAAATCACAATGTCATTATCTTTTCATACTAAAATAGTATCATTCTTTGTTTCATAATGAAAACCAGAAATATGCAATGTTCTCAAAGAAATAAGATTTTTAGATAAAGCAGGTACATGCCTCACCCCAGTTAGAAATCTAACTACTCCATTATACAACTTGACCACAGAACAGGTCTCACTATTCCCCAAAAACATTTCCCTCTATCTCCTTATAGGTCTTAAACCAAGCCTTATGGGAGGTCATATGACCCGAATCAAGAATGCAATCTTGATTCCACTCATCTAATGTCGCATTTAACACCCTCAATTGATCATCATCATGCCCAAAAGCAGTATTACTTTAAGCTACATCCCGCAGCCCCTCTTTCTTCCTAGCCACGTGGCAATTTTTCTTAAAGTGTCCCATTTTAACACAGTGATAGCACCTATCTTCATCTCTACTACAACCATTGCCTTTCCACTGTTGCTTATCTTTATTCTTGTTAAAGTTCATAGCATTTGACTCTTTCTTATGAAAATTACTTTTAACAAAATAAGCAGTTTCATTATGGACAGCTTTCCCCTTCAAACTGACCTCTAAAGCTTTAGACCTAATCGAAGTAGTGATATTTGCAAGAGTGATGGTATCTCTTTCATATTTAATCACATTTTTAATTTCTTTGAAAGATTTTGGAAGAGAATTTACCAAAATTACAGCTAATTGATTGTCTTCGATTTTTTGTCCTTTGTTCGTTAGATCTAAAGTCGTTGTAGAAAGCACATTTAAATTTGTTTCAAGGTCTTTGGAGGGGTCTATTTTGAAATCAAAGATTCTTTTTAAGAGAAAAATCTTATTAGGAACAGTTTTAGCAGCATAAATTTCATTTAATTTATTCCAGATTTTTAGATCTAAAGTCGTTGTAGAAAGCACATTTAAATTTGTTTCAAGGTCTTTGGAGGGGTCTATTTTGAAATCAAAGATTCTTTTTAAGAGAAAAATCTTATTAGGAACAGTTTTAGCAGCATAAATTTCATTTAATTTATTCCAGATTTTTAAAGCCATTTTAGAATCGTTTACCTGCCTCAGAATGTTAACCGAGAGATGAAGAATCAGAGTGCTATATGTCACTTCTTGAATTTCAGCTACATCATCAACTTTGGCTAATAGTGCTTCAGGCCATTTGGATTGATCCTTCAATGCCTTTGCAACCCTTTGTTGCACCAATGTTGCTTTCATTTTCTGTTTCAAAAGGGAGAAATCCCCTTTGCCATCGAACTTCTCCAGTTCGACCGTAGTTCCCATCCTTGAAACCATTGTTCAAAAAACACTGTTGCTCATCGAAATGATACTTACCACTACCCTTTTAAATTCTCTGCAAGTAAAATAACCACAGCAACAAATCGGTATACAATTGCAGAATTTAATACCCAAGATCAACACCTAATCTTATAAAATTGCATACCCTCAAGATCAACACCTAATCTTGTAAATTTGAATTCACCCAAGATTTACACCAAATCTTGT
Organism: Ligustrum vulgare; assembly: GCA_963555705.1. Taxonomy (NCBI): domain Eukaryota; kingdom Viridiplantae; phylum Streptophyta; class Magnoliopsida; order Lamiales; family Oleaceae; genus Ligustrum; species Ligustrum vulgare. The sequence goes on from OY743175.1 coordinate 37,571,828, forward strand.
AAAAATTATCCCTGTGATTCTTATTTTCACATCAAGAAGACCTCCTATCAAACCCAAGATTAACACCTAATCTTGTAAAATTATTACACCCAAGATTAAAATATAATCTTGTAAAACTTGAACCTCAAGGATCCTCAACTTCTAGCTCTTCCCCGTTTTGTTCATAAAACCTCGAGCTCAGAAATTATTCTAAATATTCGTACAACTACAATAGGAGTCTTCAATGCACCGTTCAATTTCAAAAAATCAAACTAAAAATAATGCAAAATACCATTTGTAAACCTCAACTCAAGATGTGAATTGAATTTGGTGAAATGAACTTTGAATATGGACTCTGCAGGTCCTGTAGAACAATCTGTCCAAAATTTGTCATCGGAGCCGCGCCGGAAAACACCGCCACCGAAAAATCCTAAAACTCATAGGAAGATGCTCCACTGCCTCGCGAAGCCAACAATGCAATCTGGAATTTGAAATTATAGCTCTGGTTCGCTTTTTAGATTTTCGGCCAAATCCGTCGCCGGTTGCTGCCCACACTCCGGTCGAACAACCTCCTTGACAACGCGGTCCTTGTGGTGGTCTTAGTTCTCCGGTTGGTTGGCTGGACAGAATGGGTCAGTGACCTTCTCTTGCTTCGGTCGGATCTCTTATCTCGATCCTTGCACAAATTTTCTTCACCGGCTTCGTGGTTTCGGACTCTGCCTTCACATAGTCACCAGTTTCAATCACAGCTCTGCCTTGCTCCGGTCGGTTTCTTCCAATTTTTGGACGGTGACTCAATTTTGCTTCAACAAGTTGTCATGTTTTCAGCCTCGGTTTCCACATAGCTTCTTGTCTTCGGTCACAGCCCTTCAATAGATTTTTTCACCGCTTCTTGGCAATTCTCCACCAAGCTCTGATACCACTGTTGGATCTATACACCTTGAATAACTTGATTCAATTCAACAATCATCCAAGAATGTCAATAACATCAACCAATCTGAATTCCAACCAATATGTAAGCTTATCACCTCTAATTTGAAAAGCCCCAAATAAATTATCAACAAAACCAATCCGAATTCCAACGGTGCAAACTATTTTGCGATTGGAGATTCCTACTCGCCGGAATTTGAAATTATAGCTCTGGTTTGCCTTTTAGATTTTCGGCCAAATCCGTCATCGGTTGCCGCCCACACTCCGGTTGAACAACCTCCTTGACAACGCGGTACTTGTGGTGGTCTTAGTTCTCCGGTTGGTTGGCTGGACAGAATGGGTCAGTGACCTTCTCTTGCTTCGGTCGGATCTCTTATCTCGATCCTTGCACAAATTTTCTTCACCGGCTTCGTGGTTTCGGACTCTGCCTTCACATAGTCACCAGTTTCAATCACAGCTCTGCCTTGCTCCGGTCGGTTTCTTCCAATTTTTGGACAGTGACTCAGTTTTGCTTCAACAAGTTGTCACATTTTCAGCCTCGGTTTCCCCATAGTTTCTTGTCTTCGGTCACAGCCCTTCAACAGATTTTTTCACTGCTTCTTGGCAATTCTCCACCAAGCTCTGATACCACTGTTGGATCTATACACCTTGAATAACTTGATTCAATTCAACAATCCACCAAGAATGTCAAGAACATCAACCAATCCGAATTCCAACTAATATGTAAGCTTATCACCTCTGATTTGAAAAGCCCCAAATATATCATCAACAAAATCAAGCCTAATTGAAGACAAGAAGAAGATGAATATTTTGGTGTAAAAGTGAAGAACAAAATATGTTTTCGAAGAGAGAGAGAGTGTCGAGAGTCACGTTCAAAAAGAAATAATGTTGCACCCTTTTTACAAAAAATCAACACCTTTTAGTTAAAAAAAAAAAAACTCAAGTTCAAAAATAACTTGTAAAAAATCGTTTTAACAAATTTACACAACAACTAACAAAAATATGGTTTCCAATCGATTTTATGGTTGTAAGCCCTTTATTTATTTTTGTCCCGATTACATTTAGTAATCTTCGAAATGCGACACAAGTTTATGTTAAACAAGATAGTATTTCTAATAGCTTTATTGTATGGTTTTAAGCCAATAATCCGACAAAAGTAAAGTAATTTGAAATGGTATGAAGAACTCTAGATTTCAACCTCATTTACTACCTCGAATTCAAGCCCAAACATGGTTCCCTGGAACTAAAAATGTAAAGTTTTCAAGCATGAGGTGTCTACATAGATTCACACTGCTGTACTTCTAGCTTTTACACATCCTATCTATGTTGTACAGCTCCTTCCTGCATGCTAAGTAATCATTTTGAAGATATAATCCAGTCACTCCTTAACCACAAAGAAAGGTGGAGATCTTCTACGAACCAAAATTGCAGTGAAACAACTTCGAACATTCTTTTATTGAATATAACACCAATTGAATTGTCCTCTCCTTTCGTTCATAGCAACTGGGAAGATTGCGCTTTTGCTGAAAGTAAATCTATAAATTTATGAGCAAATGGACTAATGAAATTTTTGTCCTAATTGCAGATATCTTTGGAGAAAAGAGAAAATCAACAGAACACCTCAGAACAGATATCTTTCTGTCAATGTTAAACTTGTGCGATCTGAGAACCCCTTTTACCGCATTTGTTGCACATGTCTACATTTTGCTCATTCATATAAAGTCGTCCAAAAAGAACATAATCACTGTAATTGGATGATTGTACTGTTCGGCAACATTGTATCGATTATAAATTAGTTTATTTATGTTTTTGAGGTAAAATATATGTTTAAAAAGCAGAGAGAGAAAATGTGTGGTTAAAAAGTGATTTTAAAAGTTGTGTCGTTTATAAATTGACGATCTATAACATGTAATGATTGCATTAAAGAATAAAAGCAATATTTTTTTATTTTTTTAGATTCACTTTTGTGGAGAAAATTTAAGTGCTAACAAAGCTACTATGGTACTTAAGTCTGGGCCATGTTTTGTTTAGCTAAAAAGATTAATAAAAGTTAAAGCTAAAATTAACAAATAATTTTAACCACAAATTTACGTAGAAACGTTGGTTTGAGCTGGTCTTTCCTCCTCTTTTTTTTTTTTTTTTTTTTTTTTTTTTTTTTTGATATATAAAGGCTTTCAATCAAGAGCTTGCTGTTATGTCTTATCACACCACCCTGCACTCGAATTGTGTCTCACCGCCTTCCTTAACTGGATTTCATTGGATGGGAAGTTGGACTGATTAGATCAGTCTATCATGATTCTTAGATCGTATCATACGGTTTAAGTTGTTATTGCTTGCAACATAGGTGATCATTACTTTCTTCTTATTAGTTAGCATGACGTTGATGTCAAATGTGACATTTCAATCTCTTATTAGTTGTCATGGGAGATACTGATGTTATTAAGAAACATTCCTCTAATGTAGATAATTTTAGATAGCGATTTTTGTCTTATGGTAAAACCATACCTTACCTTATAATCAATGATTTTTGATTATCAAGTCTTTAATCGTTTTCAAGTTTGTTCACATTCTGTTCGAGGTGGACTCTTGAGATCAGTTAGTCAACCCACACATACTCTTCACATTTTTTTTAAAATTTTTTTTAAATATAATTAGTTAAATGAACTAATGTAAAAAGTTACCCTTTTTTTTTTTAAAGACTTTTATTTATTTTTTATTTTTTAGCTATGTTACCCTTGGAAGGATACAACTTGTTTGAAAGAAAGTGTGTACTTTCCAAATTTCGATTCCATGAAAGTTGTCAATATCTAGATTGAAAATTACTGGAATATTCGGCAAAAGCATTTTTCCATGATTTTGGAACTCAACAAAGAACACGAGCATGATGTGTAAACCTTGAAAAAGAAGAGTGGATAGATACCCGTCATTATTTTGAAAGGATATGGCCTTTGATAATCGCATCAAAGTTTGTGCAGAATTGGTTACATATGGAAGTTTGTGGACTTTCACGAGATATTAATATTCCTAGTCATATTATATGTTGACTAGAGATTGAATAAGTTATTTATTCAATAAATGTGATTAATTATATAATCATCAAATTTTAAAAGAGTTGATGAATTCTAAGTTCGAGCCTAACCCAAGATTTGTGGGGGGTAATGTTACTACTTGTACATGCATTCCTAATTGAGGAATTTTGGGGGTAACTTTAAAAGTTGCATTCTTTATACTTTTTATAAGTCAGAAAAATTTTCTATGAAGATTGAAAGGTAGAAATCCCTTATACCAATTTTAGAAGTATAAGAATGGCTCATAATAACCAAAAATGGTTGAAATTGGAACAAGACTGTTTATTGCATGTATATCGATATGCAATAATTAATAATAAGTATTAAATATTTGAAGAATATTCGTAAGTTGTAATGATAATGATTCAATGACTTAAATTGAATATCATTACCAAAGATTGGAGAATCCACTGGTTAAGAAACCTTGACGATTTGATGAAAATGACTTGTAATTAGAAATTTAATAAGCCTAGGGACTTGAGTTGCAATTTTTACATTAAGGATTTAATTGCATATTGAGTACTCAAGGTCTTAGAATTTGCAACTTTGGCCTTAAAAGTTTTCCAAAATTATTGATCTAGTCCTTCAAGTTCTGGACTTCAAAACCTAAGTCCTTAAGGTTCTCGATTTTAAGATTTAATCCATATAGTGTTGGATTTCAAATCTTATCTCAATCGTGTCGAGTTGTTGTTCGAGTATATATCAACACTTGAACTTGGGACTACCCGTGATATGTTGGGGTGACCTTACTTTCTTCAAATTATAATAACGAGATTTTGATCATTGTTGAACTGCATTATTCCCGAGAAAATTTGTTGGTACCATATTGTGACATGGATGTCCATTGCAAGGTTTATATCCACTAGTAAATGTGTTTACTATGCTAGTGCGGTATTTGAAAATGTTTGAAATCATTATGAATTTGAAGATGAATTTTTGGAACTCGAGCTTTAGATAAAGTGAGAAATAAGTATTTTATTTCAAGAAATTTTGGAAGTTTATTTATGGAAGTTTATTTATTCGATATCCTAGACTTGTGGGGGTTGCGAATAACTTTAATGAAGCTTCAACTAAAGCGAGAGAAGTATGTTGGCTTCAGAGTTCCAAAAGTGACAAGTCTATACTTGCTTCATTGATTGATTGTTTCTTAAATGGTATAGATCGTCTTGTATTGCAGTTGATCTCAAATGGTATTATTTTGTGAATCCACTATATTGAAAAGCTTACCAAGAGATCATTAAACTTCTGATTGAAGGGGATGGGATTAAAGTCAACTACGCATGTAATCTTTGTAATAATAATTCAACCATGCTGACTGGAGATCCCAAGAACTTGGTTCAATGAGACAACTAAGTTACGAAGATTCAGTTAAGCACTTAGGATTAAATTCCTACCCATTCCTATGCACAAACCAAAGTACTTTCTGCAGAGTATCTAGGTTAAGCTTAGCTTTTAATGATTCCTATATCTTGGATAAACCAAGTGGGGTGGGGCAGACTACTCCTAATAGGGGATCACCTATATAAATGAGAAGTAGGGCCGCTTCTAAGAGAATATTTCAAGGCTTGAATTCTTTAAACACTTATGAAACCAAGAGTTGTTCAGGGCCAAAATGAACACAACCGTGAAAATCGAAAGTGTTAGGGAAGATATTGTGCGAGTACTATTATCTTGGTTTACGCCAATGGCTGAATAGTTCAAGACATCATGTTCACTGATTAGCTAAGTAAATCCGATAGTATTTCACTAAGGTAGGTTCAAAGCTAAAAGCTACCTCTCCTGATGTAATAGCTTTCCGTTTGTACTCTCTTCAGTGTCTGCATAGTATTTGCATTAATTTTCATTCATGTGGGGGATTGTTGAAAAAATTGATTTTGACCAATTTATTTGATTATTTAAGTGGAACCATTAGTTGTAAATGGAAAATTAAGCCGCTTAAAAATGTGACATTGTTGGAAAATTAATAGAATATTATAAAATATTATAGAATTAATTTAAATGAAAAGATGTGTCTTTTCATATAAAAGATTGTGACTTTTGAAATTATTATTTTTCAATAGTTGTGTCTCTTCAATTAGAGACAAATTTGAAAATATGTGTCTCTTGAAAGGGTTGTGTCTTTTGGAACACAACTTTCCAACTATTATAAATAGATCCTATACGCTTGGATTTTAATTCATTCATCAATTGAATCATTTATCAATTCATTCACTTTTCATTTCATATTTGCATTATGATATGCACGTTCACTTCCAAAATAATTTTGCATCTATTTGGAGTCAAGTTTCATGTGAAGAGAGTTTAAAGCATAAGTAAGGTTCGTTGTTCTTCGTAATTTGAAATACTTTTATTGCGGGACGTAGTTGTTGTATCTTGGGAGACGAATGTTTGAAAACCGTTAGCACCCGTGCGGGGTATTATCGTCTTAAGGACAAAGAGTCCAACTCTTGCCTCGACCAAATTCTTATTCATGCATTTTTTGTTTTTTACTTCATATATTCGATTTTGGTAAGTCGGAATTCTGTCCAACTTTATGCATGTAAAATGTACGTTATTAGAATATAATTATGCACGTTAACTTTTTACCAACATTTTTTTTGAGTTTTCTATTTCAGTGTTAGTTTTGATATTGTTGAAAACGTGTTCTTTTTGTAATTTTGAAAAATTGTTTTCCAAAACAAAAATAGAAAAATGCATATACTTTGAAATTTTGAGAATTAGATTACATAGGACTGTTTCATTATTTAGAGCTTCTACATCCCTATCATCTTTTACCCTTTTCGACTCCAACAGAGATATTAGATCAACATGTCGTTCTTCACAATCCTCGGAGTTGCGATGTGCTCCCGACATCATCAACATCGATATCCATATTAATTACCGAGAGGTCTAGAGTTCAAATCTATAATCCATATGCACAAAACTCTTCTTTATGCACAAACTTTCTTTCATGATTCATAATTTATCAAATGCCATTGCATTTTCAAAACAACATCTATCAAATGCCATTGCATTTCCAAAACATGAACCGGATGTAATTTCATCATATCATGTTATCACATTATATCATATAATAAAGTATATCGAATATTCAGTTCATTAATCCAATTATTCAAGTAACCATATTCAACTCATATATAATGAATCATATATTTCACATAAACATACTTGACTCACTTATAATGACTCATGCATATAAACATATTCAACTTACATATAAAATATTCTACTAATTTATTATTCAACTAATCCAAGTAAATACATTCATCATGAATCAACCAATTCAAATAGCATATCTGACTCACTTATAATTACTCATGCGTATAAACATATTCAACTTACATATAAAATATTCCATTCACTTATAATCAAGTAATTCAACCAAACGTAATCCACTCATTTATAATTCAGCTAATCCAAGTAAATACATTCATTATGAATCAACTAATTCAAATAGCATATCCAACTCACATCATAAATTAAATATTTCAAATAAACATATTCGACTAACATTAATAATCAATTAAACATATCCCACTCATAGTTTAATGAATGAATATATCCATAACGGCTCCTAGAATAGTATTCTCTTCGAATGGAAGTCTTTCGACTAACTGTGGATGGAGTACGTGGAAAAATAAATACATAACTCTCGTACATAAATTTGCATGAGTTGTGCCACATATCAATGGAAAGATAATCGAATCAGAAGTTCAATGAGTTTTATGGATTGTAAATCGGAGTTGTAAATCAAAAGTTATAGCTGAATGAAGTTCGGTTGTCACGCTGTCCGATTGGTATCGACACAAAAGTGTCAGAAAGCAATTTTTCATCATTTTAAGAACACGTGAACATGGTGTTGACACCAAATGTTCGGGTATCGACACCAAACATATTTTCAAAATCTAAAATATCATTTTCTTGATTGCTTTGATCCAAAATCATATATTTTGATAAGAGACTTTGATAAAACATGTTTACCAATGAAAATAATGAATTATAACTGATTGAAACATAATTTTGGCATGAAATCCTTACCTAGGGTTTTGAAGTTGAAGAACCATTTTGTCAGTATTTCTTCTCTTGTTTTTCGGTTGTGAGATTCTAATGCGAAAGCTTGGCTATTTATAGGAGTAATTGGTTGCATGGAATTGAAGGAAGATCTTGGCAATAGGAGATTACCACCTTTCTTAATGACTAAGGTTTTGACGACTCTTATCTTCAACAAGCAGGAGGTGGAAGATAATTCTTAGGCAAGCATGTGCTCTACAATATGGATAGGGTGACTAATGAAGTAAAGGATTCAGCTGTGGCAATTCCTAAGTTGACACCTCGTGCTTGGAAATTTAGAAATTCCAGTTGGAGAGCCATGTTTGAGCTAAGATTGGAGGTATCATGCATTTTTCGGTGTAAGAAATGGACAACCGAGAAGGAAGTTATGACTTGTCGAAGTAGGCTACTTAAAACAATTTTTCTTTACCATTCGATAAAGTACTAACTTTAAAAATTCACCGGTGGCTATCCATTGGTCGAACTAAGAAACGAATTTCAAATTCATGAAGCTTATTTTGAGAACTTATCCGTAGATATATCACATGTATTAAAAGGAGATCCAAAAGAATCGAAAAAGTACATTTTGTTATTTTTTTATTGTTTTGTGTCTTGTATTTATTTATTTGTCAAAGCCCATTAGGGATTAAAATTAAAACTCTTTCCTTATTACTTTTTGGTTTTGTTCTCCTGCCAGATATCTGGCAGGAGAAGGTGCTAGACATAGACACAAGGGGGTGGACCCCACAACATGTGGGGTCCACCCCCTTGTGTCTATGTCTGGCAGGAGAAGGTGCCAGATGTCTGGCAGGAGAACAATTCTATATTACTTTTATGTTTTGGTAGATCTCGAATAAAGATTTGTGAGTTTTATCGAAATTACATTAGAATATGTGCCCTGACCATTATATTGACCTCCATTTTGTCCTCTGCCTTGATTGATATTAATTACCTCTACAAGATCCAAAACTTCCACCATAGCCACGACCTCTACTTCCATAAGAACTGGCACTTCTACCACGACCAATCACATCATAATTTACAATATCCTGTAGTATCTGACCTCCTTCTTTGAGAGAGTATAAGGGATATGGTATGGCCTCTTTAATGGTGGTATCTTCACTCCAGCTTTTCACATAAGCCTTCACATTTATCAATTTCTTTTAGTTAGCAAATTTGTAGTTTATCTCTAACTATTTCTCTATCCACTTCCCTTATCTTGACAAATGGCTGGAGCACTTAAATTATTCCAATCAATTACATAAAATCCACGCCCTTTGCTAAGGAGAAAGTAACTAGCAAACTGCAAAAGTTCATCCATTTTATTTATTCACACGGCCACGACCACTGCATGTACATATATTAGACGGAAAATATTTTGGCAAGTTGTTGATTTTGATGATTGTGCATTGGAACTTTAGATACGACTCCACTCTAACAATTTTTCGTAAAGTTTAAGGTAGTATCACCTCCAGTACGCCAATTTGTAAGGCTTTTGAGTTTAATTTTATGCTAGCACGATAGCATGTCAATTACTTATATTTGAATGAAATGCCTTGGTTAATATATGTAAATTAATTGTTGGCATGATATGACTATATTTATATTGGGAATATGTTGGGTGATTGAAGGTAATCACTTAGTATGTTGTGATTGAAGACCTATCACCTATGATTGAATGTAATCTCGGTAAAATTATTAGATAGGCCGAGTTTACATTTCTCCCTGAGAAGAAAGTTGGTTTTTGGCACACATTTAATTGTTGGTATATATTATCTCAATTAACGTGTGCGCTACTGAGTATTTCTTCGGAATGCTCATTATCTAAAATACTTTTCTCTCTTAAAATATTTATTTGAAATGCTCATTATTTTAGATATTTTAAGCTTTCTCTTACATTATTTTTACAATCTTCCTAACGGACATTTCCTAGCATATATATTCACTTATAAGTTACATTATGTTAGTGATATTGCAATATAAATACAAAAATATTACAATAATAATAATGATGGATACAATAATCGTAACCAATTAGACTGAAGCGCGGATATCTCATTTTCTTTAAGGAGATTCAAGTCCTCTGCGGTGTTGGAAAAACATCAATCACCGGTGCAACCAGAAATCTCTGACTTGTCCCCTCCAGGATACAACAGCCCAACTTAAATGTTGTGTGATTAAATCCTTATTTTGCACTAAAGAATTAACCCAAAGCTCTCTCTTACAAGAACACCCTTCTATTGGCCAAAATTAAAACTCACTAAAATATATATATATATATATATATATATATATATATATATATATATATATATATATATATATATATATATATATATATATATTGCATTAGATAAACCGTACGTGTATGTATATCGTTCTTCTTTTTTCATTCCATTGAAAATTGTTTGTGATTAGGTAGAGAATTTATAGGAAAATTTGAATGAAATGAACCAATCATATGAAACCAAGTTGGTGTGTACGTGTATCACTTTGATCAAAATAAATAAATTCCACCAATCATTTTTCTACAACTTCTTGTATATGTGTGATCATATAAGGATAGGTTCCATGCAACCAATCAAAATAAAGCAACAAATTTACATGTGAGGATTATTATTTACCAATCAAATTCCAACACTAGTTATAATATTAATTAATAAATGTAACAACACATTATTGTTTGTGAAAATTCTCTACTACCTGCCAAGTGAGATTGGATAGTTGCAAAGTTTATCTGATTAACTCATTGTATGTATTCTCAAAAAAATTATTCTAACCTATTTTCCACCATTTTCTCCAGAAGGATTACCTCTGAAATTACATTATATGGAGGGGAAAGAATGGTTATTCCAAAGGCCAAATAATAATAGCAAAAAATGTACGTCTTAGAAGGAATCACTCCTTGTATACCGTCAATGGAACTGCAAGCTTGTGATGTATATAATTGTTCACAAAACACAAGTAATTCATAATTTTCATTTTTTATGAGGATTTTTTTTTCAGGGTCATTTGGCGAGTTCTTGACCCTTCAGTAGCAGTAGAGGTTTGCAATCTCACCTCATGGGATTGCCATCTACTTGCTTATATAAAATGCTCCAATGAGAGCAAATACCTTTTTACCAATGATCAATGACACAAGATTTATATTTGAGATATCAATAATTATCTAGATATAAATACGTATACGTATATGTACTTTTAATAGAAATTGAACCTTTAACTACAGACCTTCAATAGAAGAACACTTAGATCTTTGAATGTATCTTTAATACTATAAATGCTAATTTGTGTATAATGAAATCTATTACGTGCAGCAACTATTACACATAAATATTTCTTCATATTCTACACATTTTATAATTAATAAATAAATAGATTATAGTAAACATCAAAACCCAGTCGAAGGATGAATTAATCTATTTGTATATAACAGTGTCCAAATTTGTTTATCAATTAATCATGTGTTGGCGGGCTTGTAGTGGTTGATTTTGGAGATGATGTGATAGGTAAGTTATTAGTTGAAGTTTGCCAAATCGTGCATCTGTAATTCAATCAGTAAACTGATTTGTACGAGTAGCATGATTCTTCGAAGGATAGGTTGCTTGAACATACACAAAGATGAATTAAAAAAACATGTTTTTAAACAACGTAATTTCTCGAACCACTTTTTAATTTCATACATTCTCTCTCTACTTTTGAACCACATATTTTACCTTGAAAACATAAAAAAATTATTAAACACAAAATATAAAAACAGATGTATGTGTGTGTGTGTATCTTTTTTTTTTTTTTTTCATTTTGTAAGGATAAATAGCACAAAAGGTCTATATATAGCGTTTGCACTTCTTGTGAAAATCGTCCTCAACGTTTCAATTTTGGTATTTACACCATCAAAATCACATTTCTTTGCTAAAATAGTCCTTCCGGCAAGTACCGTTAAATTCAGCCGTTAGAAAATATGGGTAATTTGACCATTTCGTCCCTAACGTTTAGAAGCTTTGTGAAATACATCCTCATCCTTTCATTTTTTTTATTTTTGCAAAACATCCCTAAATCACTCAATTATTGCTTAATACATTATTTTTATTATTTTTTCCATATAAAATAACAACTTTACCCTCCCCTTTAAATAAATAAAAAAAAGTAAAAATTAATTACTCAACAATTTTTTTTTAAACAAAGGTACAAATGAGTCATAATTGAACAATTAAAATAATAATAATAATAAAATATAATAAAAATAGTAAAAAGATATTTACATATTTTAATTTAAGATAATATAAATGTATTAAAAAAATTATTAATTTAATAAAATCATTTACTTCATTATTTAAAATAACTTTGAAATTCAAAAGACTTTTCTAACTAACCTTTATTCATTGTGATAGTTTCCACATAAAATTTAAATTTATCATAGAATCCTACAAATTTTGAATTCAATTGTCATTAATCCAAATTGATTATTCGATCAATAATAATTTATATATTGTTTAATTAGGATTTGATCTATTATATCAATAACAGATAAATTCAAATTATATATGAAAATTATCGTAATGTAAAGTTTGAAGAAAGACCCATTAGAAAGTCTTTTAAATTTCAAAGTTACATTAAATAATAAAGTAAATAATTTTGCTAATACATTTATATGATCTTAAATTAGAATATGTAAATACCTTATTGCTATATCTGTTTTTATTATTTTTGTAGTTGTTCGATTATAACTCATTTGCACTTTTTGAAAATTTTGATGTTGTGAGTACAATTAAGTTTTACATTTCTTTTTTTTATTATTATTTAAAGATGGAGGGTGAATTTGTCATTTTATATGGAAAAATAATGAAAATAATGTATTTAAAATTAACTAAGTGATTTATGGATGTTTTGCCCAAAAAATGAAATGATGACAATGTATTCCACAAAGGTTCTAAACGTTAGGGACAAAATGTGCAAATTATTCATTTTTTCTCTCTACTAAATTTAACGATGCTGACGGAAGGACTATTTTCGCAAAGAAAGGCAATTTTAAGGGTGTAAGTACTAAATTTAAAACGTTGAGTATGATTTTTACAAGAAGTGCAAACGTTAGAGACCTTTTGTGTTGTTTACCATTTTTTTATTTATTATTTATAGTGTGTTTGGTAACCCGTTTATAAATAACAATATTGCAATATCTTATTGATCTATTTTTCTAAAAAATAAATAATGATTGGCAGTTGAAAATCTTTTACTTTTTAAAAAATGATCCATTAATATTTTTCACGCGATTAATTATAAACAAAATTTGAATATATGGAAGTTAATCCATAATGGACCTGATGACAAAATCTCCAAATGATGTCAAGATAATGGTGGATATTTAGATGTGCCAAATTGATCGAATAAATTTGAACATATGTAAGTTAATCCAGAATTGCTTCACTCACCAAGATAATAAAATCCAAGTCTTACTCCATTAAACAAAATTGTTTATTTTTCAAATGATACGAAAAACATGAAAAAACGAAAAGACATGAAAAAAAAAATGGAGATTGTAAGGTGCCCAAGTGGGCACATTATCGTGGCCATTGGGGCACGTTTTGGCCCCCTATTTGGGGGTGTCAAGCGGGATCTACCAAGCTCCGTTGAACATTCAATATCCACTTGTTACTTGACAAGTGGGTACTATTTATGGTGTCCACTTAGGACACTATAGATCTTATGTGAAAAACAATGTTAAAGAGCAGAGATTACTGAAAGCAGCTGTGGAAGTTCAACGACTATTCTTTTTTTTTTTTTTTAAAGTTCAATAACAGTCTACAAATAATTTTAAAAATTTCACAAAACTTTTAATAATACTAGTCTTTTACACTTGTATTATTTTTTATTTTTATCGAAAAGGACATAAATAAGAATAATTCTATTTAGTACCGTTGATGCCAGAACATCAATTTAGCCTCTATTTGGAAAATGTGTTTTTAAACATGTCGTTAACAACATAATTCTTCAAATCATTTTTTAACTACACATATTTTCTCTCTCCACTTTTCAACAACATATTTTACTTAAAAAACATAAAAAAATATTTTTAAATACAAATCTTTTAACAACCAGAGCCTTATGAGACATTATGTAATTTGCTCAATTAAAAGAGGAATTATGAGATTCATGTTGTTGATATGGAAAACTTTATCAAGGCCTAGTCAGGAATATTTGGATTCAGCCCGTCCAAAGAAGCCTCAAATAAATTGGGGTTAGCTCAATTTAGATCCCTCAAGCTGCGCAATGAGCTTCATTGATAATTCACCGTTTTTCGATCTGCGACTTCAACGTTACCATCTGGGAAAAATTTCTTAAGGTCGGTAAAATATTCACCCCGATAAATACTTAACCTTGGAAAACTTTATTGAGGGCATGAAATAACTTGCTCAACACAAGTGGGTCACCTAGGGCGGCACAATTCAGTGAAATTGCCTGCAACACGGTGCCTGCCATGTACAGTGTTGAGTGCATTTTACATGCATATTTCATACATTTATGGCAGTACTTTTTAAGTAATTTGGACAAATACCTACTTAATTGTACATATTTTGTGGTTATATATGTTTAACATTCAATTTCATGGGATAAAGTATAAGAAAGAAGCTAAATAAAAGCTTAATTGAAGAAATTGGAGGAAAGAGAACCAAAACATGCAAAGTAAAGAAGAGACCAAGGTGTTAGCTTTCAGAAGTTCAGGACCAGACTTACAATTAGAAGAGGGACCATAATGCACAACTTCAAAAGCTGAGGGACCTCAAATGCAATTTTGCAAGGACCAGTTTGAAAGAAATCGAAAAATTTGGGGACTAAGTTGATCGACATTAAAAGTTGGAGGACTTCAAGTGCAATTTATTGAAGGACCAAGCTACAAAACCATGCCCAGCTGAACCACGCAGACGCGTGGATCGAACCAGGAGCGCTCACGACTCATGCCAAAAATTTAACCCGAGATTTTTCATGTCAACCGCGTGATCGCGTGGTCAAAATTTCTAAAAAAAATCTGGGCCAAACAAGGTTGACCCCGTTCGGCCCAAATGCTGTTGAACGCGGATCTACACGTTTTTGAGCAATTTTAAAGCATTTTGGCTACGGTTTTGACCATCTTCTTGCCTTTTCTTCCAATTTTACACATTTCTCTCTCAAATTTTCTCTCAATTTCTTGATATTTCTCTTGTAATTATTTATTTTGGTTATTGAATGTTGATTAAGGGAAGAAATACTTACAATATTGTGGAAGAACATTGATGTTTTGAAGTTACAATCATTGTTGAAGTGAAGTTTTTATTGTGAATCTTCATATTTCTTCATATATTTGAATCCATTGTTGAAATGATGTATTTAATTTTGAGTTTTATTGTTATTTCACTATAGGCTAAGTTATTTTGTATTGGGATGATTGATGAAACTTGACTAGCTTAGTTGATATTAATGCTTGTATTGAGAATTTAAGCTATTTATTATCTTGTGCATTTATTGTTGTATTTATTGACTTACATTTATTGTGGCCAAATTTATGCTTGGATTTCATGGGATGTGCAATTATTGAGAAATTGTTGTATATTCTAGATCAATACAATATTTGCTCTAGGTTCTTGTTAAGGATAGAGATATACTTTAAACCCTAGATGACCCATTGAGTTATTTTCACAAAGGTTTAATGTAATTGGTGTGTTTTTAATCGACATAGAGATATAATAGGTTAATTCCACAGAATAGGGTTGATTTCACTCGAGAGAGGTAATTGACTAAACTTGAAAAATCAGAACTAACATGATTAGTAAATCACATTTCAATTTGCATGTTGAGAATTCAATTAAGTGGTGGTCAAGTGGAATCAAGAATCCCAACACTCCTTTATCATCAAGTTATCACCATTTTCTACTTATTTAGTTACAATTGCGATTTTAATTTAAGTACTAGAACATTTCCAAAACCAAACTTTATTGTATGTGTTATTGTTGAAATTGATTAAATTGGAGTGTAATTGAAATAGACAATTCCTGTGGGATCGATAAATCGGACTCATTTAGTCCACTATTACTTGTATGTGATACGTACACTTGCGGTGTGTTTATAGCGAACATACAGTTTCAGATAATGTTACAAACAATGGGCCCACTATCACGTGAATTTTGCTTAAACAACAAGTTATCAACGTCATTTGTCTTGATTACTGTGACAATCCCTTTATTTTATTCTTTTATCTACAGTAAACCCTAAATATTTGTCTATAAATGGAAAGGTTTTATTTTTTTGTAAGACATGCAAAATTGGGAACAAATATGCCGTCAAAATAATTCCAAAAAGTGATTTTTCCTTTTGTATCTTTCTCAACGAATACTTACTCAAATATATTTGAAATATCGACCTAAGTTGACAAGGAAGTTGCCACGTGTCACCGACAATTTTTGACGTCAACAATTTGGCACTAGAAGAGGGCCTCCCCCTGAAAAACGAGGTTCTCCATTGATCTAGCTTACATTACATTGCCTTTTCAAAAGCTTAAATAAAACAGTTTTGTTCCCAACAATTTGCTTGACCAAATCATCCAAAAATGAGTCAAGATTCCAGTAATGCAAGAATTGGAAGCCATGATATCGAAGTATCTCCTCATTTCAGGAAAAACCAAGGAGAAACCTCCAAGGAAGTCAAGGATCCTCGTTTTGACATAATTATGGATAGATTGGACCATTTTTCCAATACGATGGCTCGTCTAGAACAGAATCAACAGACGACTTTACCCGCCAAAACTGAACTTGAGGTACAATCCCCATTACACAGTGAAAAACAAACAAGGAGGGCCTTGAGTTTTGAAGAAGATTTCTCCAAAGAATCTAATGGAAAAAGAAGGGATTCTCCTAAAAGAACCTATTCCACCAAAAAAGGAGGAAGTGTATTCGATCGTCTTGGCGAACCAAGTCAGCAACTTTAAAAAACTTCCTTTACCAGAACGGAGATCTTCCATGACAAAGAAAAAAATCCCCCCAAGAAATGGATAAAATAGAAGCCTTAAAACAACAAATTGCGAAGCTGGAATCCAAAGGTAAAAACATAACACAAGGAATAGATAAGAGCATTCCATCTCCTTTCTCCAAAGAGGTTCTAGCTGAAATGTTACCGAACAAATTCAAAATGCCCATTCTCGCGGGCTACGAAGGGAACATAGATCCAGCGGGGAGTATTTATAAATACACCTCTTGGATGGAACTTCAAGGGGCCAGTTATGCTATTTATGCAAAGCTTTCCCTTTGACCTTCGGAGATCGAGCTCAAAGATTGTTTAGGAAACTCCCTCAAGGTTCTGTAAAAAATTGGGAGAGTCTCGCCAAAATGTTCTTGAACCAATTCATGGGAGCCAGAATGAGGACGACCCTAAAGGAACGCCTTGTTTCCATCAAATAAGGATCAACTAAATCATTAAAAAGTTACCTTGGAAGATTTAATAAACAAAAGGTGGAAATGGAAAAAAGTATCTGATGACGCTGCGCTCATGGCTGCCTTATCCGGCCTGCATCCAAAAACACGTTTTTGGTGGTCAGTACACGAGGAGGGCCCAACATCATACCATGACTTCCTAAGCAAAGCTGAGAAATACATCAGCACTGAAGATGCAACGTATGATGAAGTAATGGAGAGTAAACCGTCAAAAGAAGAAGAAAATCCCCCAAGGAAGGATAAAACTCCAGATCGGAGAAGAGAAAGGAAAAACCGACCTAGGCCTTACCCAGAAAGATTTTAGGATTACACTTTACTAAATACCTCCTTAGAAAATGTGTGTTTTCAAATAAAAGATAAAGACCTCCTGAAGAGACCACCCCCACTGAAGGCGACCTCGGCAAATCTCAATCAGCAAAAATACTGCCGATTTCACCTGTTTGAGGGACACGATACCAATGAATGCAGAAAGTTGAAAGAAGAAATTGAAAACCTCATTAGACGAGGTTATTTATGAAAGTTCGTTTCCAAACCAATAGAGGCAGGGAAACGAGGATGATCACCACCCCAACCTCAAGGAAAGTAAGGAGAGGATTAAGAACGGAGATCAAGATGATGGCGGGACTTGAGAGGAACTCACAATTTCAAAGGCTCGAGGAGGGAAAGAAAAAGGATGGCAAGAGAAGGCCACTCATATTCAAGCAATGAGGCCCGATCTTGGAACATAACAGAGAATGAGATATCAGAGAGCATCACCTTTCATAAGTCAGATACGAGCCACGTCCTCCAACCACACAGTGACGCTCTTGTGATAATAATGCATGTAGCCGGAATACAAATTCACCGTACTTTGGTGGATAATGGAAGTTCAGTAAATGTGTTGTATCTTAGGACCTATGACTTAATGGGGTTCAGTAGAGATCTACTGCAGCCTCATCACAAACCATTACAAGGTTTTTGGGAGATTCAGTATATGCAATTGGGTAGATTGCATTGATGGTGGAGCTTGGTGAACCACCATGTCAAAGAAGGACAATCGCCTACTTCATTGTGGTGGATTTGCCCACCAATTACAATGCGATTTTAGGAAGGCCAATTCTACACAAACTAAAAGCTGCAAACTCAATTTACCATTACATGATGAAAATACGGTCTAAGAGCAAGATATTGATCCTAGGAATGAAAATTGCCTAAGGAAATCGGAGCTCATGGAAGAATTGGAAGCAATGTTCCCATGGCCAACAAAACCAGATTAAAAGCTCTTCATTGGAAAGGAACTCAAAGAGCCCTCAAAACTGACCTAAAGATTTTTCTTGCAGAAAATTTCAATGTGTTCGCCTGGAGTCACTCCAACATGAAAGGAATAGATCCGAACATGGCGTTCCATAAGCTCAAGATAGATCCCCAAAGTCCCACTTAAACAACAAAAAGGCCTTTGAATCTAGAACGATATGCGGCTCTGGAAAAAGAGGTAGATAAGCTCTTGAGTAACGGGTTTATCATGGAATCTCAATGTCCCAGATCCAACCCAGTACTTATAAAGAAAAAAAACGGTACCTGGAGAGTATGTGTAGATTTCACCGACCTGAATAAAGCTTTCCCAAAGGATAGTTTTCCCCTATCCAAAATTGATCAAATGGTAGACGCCACTGCTGGACAAGAGCTTCTAAGCTTCATGGACACTTATTCCAGGTACAATCAAATCCCAACGGATCCAGAAGATGAAGAACGTACTTCTTTTATAATAGACAGAGGTCTGTATTGCTACAAAGTAATACCTTTTCCCTTAAAAACGCAGGAGCCACCTAGTAAAGGTTGGTAAACCACATGTTTGCAGACCTAATTGGTAAAAAAATGGAAGTATATGTAGATGATAAGCTGGTGAAAAACATTACGTATTTCGACCCCATCAAAAACCTCCAGGAGACTTTCTAAATATTAAAGAAGTTCAAAATGAAGTTGAATCCAGCTAAGTGCGCTTTTGGTGTTAGCTTAGGGAAATTCCTAAGATACATGGTCAACCAACGGGGGATTGAATCAAACCCTGAAAAGATCAAAAGCGGTGCTAGAAATGAAAGCACCAACAAAAGTCAAAGAAATTCACAGTCTGACAAGGAGAATAGCCGCCCTCAGTAGATTCGTCTCAAAATCAACTAACCAGTGTAAACCATTCTTTGACGCTCTGCAATGAGGGAAATATTTTCAATGGACTGAAACATGCCAAAGTGCTTTTGAAAAATTAAAGGAGCACCTTTCAAAAGCACCTCAGTTGTCCAAACCAAAGGAAGATGAACACCTATATTCATATCTCGCCGTGTCACCACACTCCGTGAGTTCGGTACTCGTAAGGGAAGAAGAAAAGATCCATCTACCTGTTTACTATACCAACCAAGCTCTACAGGCCGTAGAATTAAACTATTCACCAACGGAAAAGTTAGCATATGCACTAACTACGACCTCCAGGAAATTATGACCATACTTCTTGCAACACCTCGTGCATGTTCTCACAAATTACCCCCTCAGACAGGTCTTTCAAAAAACTGAATCTTCTAGAAGGATGGTAAAATGGGCAATAGAAATAGGGCAGTTTGAGATTCATTATAAACCGTGGATTGCGATCAAGGGACAAGCCCTAGCTGATTTCATTGCAGAATTCAACCCCGAAATTCAACAGGACGAAACAAATCACAGTGACATCTGGGAACTCCGCGTAGATGGTTCTTCAACTGACCTACATGCAGGAGCTGGTATCGTCCCTAAGAGCCCTGAAAAGCAGACTTTTTTCCATGCTCTTTATTTTGATTTCAAAGCATCTAACAATGAAACAGAATATGAAGCCGTCGTTGCAGGGCTGCAAATGGGAAAGGAACGAATTGTTTTACACAGCGATTTGAAACTCTTGGTTAATCAACTACAAGGGACCTATCAAATGACCAGTATGTGAAGGTCGTCCAAAGAGAGCTAAATTCGTTTTTGAGTTTCAAAATAGTACAAATTCCGCGATCTCAAAACAGGCATGCAAATGCATTTGCCAAATTTGCGACAATCAAGGGAGTTCATGAGCTGGATAGCATCTCGGTAGGAAGGATGCAATTTGCTTCTATCGAGTTACTCCAGATGACACTCATGGCTATTGACACAAAACCGTGCTGGATAAATGAAATTTATTAATTTTTTAAGGATGGTAGTTGCCATACGGACCAAAACTTAGCAAGAAAATTGAGAATCAGATCTGCCAGTTTCACGATAATTGACGGATTCATATGCAAAAGAAGCTTCACTATTCCACTACTAAGATGCCTCA
The DNA here is from genome assembly GCA_963555705.1 of Ligustrum vulgare. Taxonomy (NCBI): domain Eukaryota; kingdom Viridiplantae; phylum Streptophyta; class Magnoliopsida; order Lamiales; family Oleaceae; genus Ligustrum; species Ligustrum vulgare. The sequence goes on from OY743175.1 coordinate 37,592,617, forward strand.
CCGAAGAAGAAGCTCTTAAAACATTAACAGAGGTCCACGAAGAAGTTTGAGGGAATCATACTGGGGACAAGCTTTAGCCCACAAGATAATTAGGCAAGGATATTTCTGGCTTACGTTAAAGAAAGATACCATGGAGTTCTCTAAGAAATGCGATAAGTGTCAAAGATATGCTCCCCTATACAAAACCCCACCAGAAGAACTGAGCTCAATAATCAGCACTTGGCATTTTGCAAAATGGGGAATTGACTTGATAGGTCCCATGCCAACTGGAAAAGCAGGATTAAAATTTACAATCGTGGCCGTAGATTACTTCAGAAAATGGGTAAAGGCAGAACCACTAGCCAAAATAACCAAGGAAAAAGACAACAGACTTCATTTGGAAATCTATTGTTTGCCGATTTGGAATTCCCTACTCAATCGTCAAGGATAATGGTAAACAATTCGATAATAGGAGGCTCAGGGAATTTTGTGAAGGGCTAAACATAAGAAAACACTTCTCAACGCCTAACTGCCCTCAAGAGAACGACCAGGTCGAAGCTATCAACAAAATTATCAAACACACTTTGAAGGCCAAACTAGAAAAACTCAAAGGAACTTGGGCAGAAGAATTACCTAGTGCACTATGGTCCTACCGAACTACGACTAGAGCAAGTACGGGAGAGACCCCTTTTTCCATGGCATTCCAAACAAAAGCAATTATTCCAGATGAAGTCAAAGTACCGACCTACAAAACCTTACACTTTGATGAAGGATAGAACAGTATCTCTCTCACAACAGAATTGGACTTTTTGGATGAAAAAAGAGAAATGGCCTACCTCCGGAACGCTGTTTACAAACAAAGAAGTGAGAAATATTACAACAGAAAGGCTTGAAGAAGGTACTTCGAAGCAGGAGACCTAGTCTTAAGAAAGGTCTTCCTAGCCACCAAAGAACCCAACGTCGGATACCAAGTAACCAAGGTGCTGAAAAACGAAGCTTACGAACTTCAAACTTTGGATAGAGCTCCAATTTTACATTCATGGAATGCTAAGCACCTAAAAATCTATTACCAATAGAGTTGTGAAGTCTTTTGTGAACCAAATTTTTGTATGCCAAGTTTTATCGAAATGAGATAACATCGTTTTGTTATCTATATGTATCAATGACCCAACCTCAGCCACCTGGGGGTAAAAAGACTGACCACGGCCAAAAACCCCTCGTCAAAATACCTAAGTTCGGTTACTGACCTTAGAAGTTTCGAGTTAGGTCACGACCTTAAAACTCAGCAAGGGAACAAAAAACCCGATCACGATCTGGTAAAAATAGCTCAACTAGTAAGCCCAGTAAATCCCTACGGGTGGATAAGAGCTCAAAATTGTCCATAAGTTCCCAAATAGGAACAGACTCCCAAGTGGTGTAAGTGCTACACATTTGGATGAAAAACCTGATCTCATGAGAACATCAGGTGAAAAACATGGGCTCCAACTTGGGTACTACGAAAAAGTCTTTAATTAGCGTTGAGTTCAGATTAATGAGCTCAACAAAACTATATCTTTATCAAGTTCAAATTAACGATGTTAACAAAGTTATTATGACCTCAGAAGTCAAGTCATATTCATTTTGTCGTTGTAACCGATCTTAAGATTGGCCACAAAATTCAACATCACTTTCAAAAAGACTATTAGAATTATTTAACGTAGAAATCAATAAACAAAAGTCAATAGGTAAGAACTACGATCAAAAGGGTTATTCATTACAAAGAACTTGAAGGTTACAAAGAGCCTCCGAGGGTAAGTAAAGCAAAAAAGAAAAAAAGAAAATCAAGTGTGAGCACCATTTGAAGGAGCTCCGGTATGCGAGCTGGATGTCCTTAGTACACACTCTTTCTCCTCCAATTGTTTGAGGTCCTCCTTCAACCAATTGAGGTCATAGTCCAAGGACTTCTCTGTGATCTCTCCGATCACAGTCTTAATGCCCAAAAAATATATCTTAGACTCTATCGCTTCAAACTCGGTCACTCGGAGGAAGGCTTGAAGGCAGTAATTGCTTTGGCCGAGGCAGACTTGGCATCCTTTTTAGAGATGTCCTCTCTTCTCTCGCCTCCTTCAGCTAAATCTTCATGGCCTTAGACTTGTCATTCGCTTCTTCGAGATCCTTAAGAAGACCCTTAACTCTCTGATCAAGGTACGCATTCGTTCCTTCTGCTTCCTTCAACTTCTATTCAAGGGAGGTGATAAGTGTATTTTATACACTTATTAATATGCCAAAAGTAGGATTTTAAAAGTTTTTTTTTAGAATATTCGTTATTCATTTGGTTTATATTTCAAAAAACTACCAAAAATTGAGAAATGGTTGTAAATGAAGCAAATATTGAGGAATTGGATGATTAGTGGAGCTAATTTGTGAACATGAAGAAGTGCAAAGAGTCTATTGAGAAGAACAAGGAAGAAAATAGAAGAAATCGGAAGTATAGAGGCCAAATTGCCACAACTAGAAGTTGGAGGACTTGGATGCAAATAAAGTAGTAAGACCAACTTAAACAAAAATCAAAAGTGAAAAATTGCGCTGCAGCGGAGAACTGCGTGGCCACCAGATGCAAGAGGCTTGGAAGAGTGAGAAATTCAAATTAAACAGAACCTTATTTGGCATAACTGCGCAAACACCAGACGCATAGCCACGCGGCCGCGCAGCTTTTTTAGCCCAGCAACCTGTTCGGTCCATGCGTGGATTTTCGTGGATTATTCTCCCATTTTCACCTAGATCTATATATACCTCTTGTCATGCACGAATTAGGTGTCCCCAATATTGTTTTCAAGAGTGCTTCCATGCAACTTTGCTGCTCAACCAAGGAGGGATCAACGCGAGGCCAACGAGAAGATTGAAGACACGAGAACAAGAAGATGAACGGGGTTATCTCTTTTCATATTTCTTGTAATTTATTCTCAATCATGTATTTAGGCTAGACGTTTATTGTTGAGAATTGTGATGAAGCCTTATTATTTTGATTATATGTTTTGACTATTGTTTAAATTATACAATTCATGGTTTTGAGTAATTAAAGTGCGTTTTTTTATTTTATGCAAATTTTTGGCCAATTTTTATATAACCAAGTGGCGTTTTTTTTTTAAAAATTGAGAGAATAGGAGAACGTTAGACATGTTTAATTATCGCTAGGTCCGATAGGGGGATAGAGATATACCTCTATGTTTAGTGTTATTCTTTAAAAGTGTTCACAAAACTAAAATGCTTTTCCAGTGTAAATTCGTCATAGAAATATAGTCGGGTTACAATTTAGAAAAAGGTTTTTAATGCACCCTCAAGAGAGGACTTAAATAACGTTTGGAACACGGATTTTCAAATCACCATGAATTGTGGTTAAACAAGTAAGTCAAAGCATAAATGATAGATGTAAGATGGATTCCCAATTTCCAACGCCCTTGTTTTTATTGATTTTAATTAAATTTTTCATTGCTTTCTTAGTTAATTTCTAGTTTAAAATTCATTCCACAAATCACCTTGAATTTCTCGTTCCGGTTAAGGAATTCAACCTAAAATACAAGTTACTCAATCCCTTGGGTATGGTATCCAGACTTTTGGTCCACTTTATTACTTGTGCGATCCGTACACTTGCGGTTTCACAACATGCGGTTATTCTAGAGCTGGCATCTTCAACAAATTTTTGGGCATCATGGCGAAGTTTTTGCTCCAACTCCACCTCATTGGTCTTCAGTTCTACTTCCGCAATCAGTTTCTTCTCTCTTTTTGCCCCCCTCCTTAGATGGAGTCCGGTATTATATATTTGTATGGTAGCCAGTTGACAGTTTACAACGGCAGTGGCAACTAAATCTACAGGCTGCATCTCCTCCATGTATTTTCTTTGCCTTGGAGTCCAGGACTTTCCTATAAGACGGCATACCTGCTAAACTTCAGTAGGGTGCTTAGGATCATTTGGTGGGGACTTGCTCCTGTGGAAATCCCTCAAAGGTTTAGGTCGAAGTTTCTTCATCCTTACAAACTCCAACTCTCTTTCTTCAGTGGACCCAAAGAAGGGATCCTCTTCCATCTCCTCTTCTCCTAATTTGGAGGACGGTAATAATTGCGAAGGGATGGATTGAGTTAGCTTCACCAATTGCAGCACTTGTTTCAATAATAACCCCCATTAGCAGTTCCTCCTCCTGCACTTCCTCTGGAACCTCCTCCAAGACCATTGGCCTTTTGGCCAACCTCACCGCTGTAACTCCACTAGTCTCTGGAGCCTTTCATTTTTCACTACTTGCGGCCTCAATGATGATCGGTTCACGACCTGAGGCTATGATCTCGATTTTCTCTTCCTGAATCGCAGCTCGCAAACTCCTCATTGATTGTTTTCTCTTCTCTGAGAAAAGACAAAACCAAAGTCAAGTTATGGAATAAAAGATCAAATCATGAGATAAAAGCTGCCAATTTCAAATCAAAGTGCAGTAATACTTACTTTTTTCTTTTCTGATTGGAACGAACTCCGGCTTCTCAGAAAGGAGTCTTGCCTTATACAACTTCTCGTCCACTATCAGATTTTTGCACTCCCTCCACCAATCAGCATACTCACGGGCTTTTTTTGGCACTTTGGATGGACTCCTGAGTGTGGTTGAACCTCTTGTAGTTTGCACAACAAGAAAGGTTAATAGAGTTAAGAAGGTGGATAAAAAATTAAGATCAAAGGAACAACACTTACTTAAGGTGTGATTTCTGAAAGCTTCCATCAATGGTCACTTCGGGAGTTGGGTCATCCTTGACGTATTACGAGTCACCAGTCACCCAAAACCAATTGATCTTCCAGTCCTTAACGGACTCCGGGAAACCCTTTATCAAATTCCCTCCTTATTTTGGGCGAGCACTGGTATAATAAAATCCAGAGTTCTTACCATCGTGTTTAAACCTGTACATGGAGTGGAATTCCTCTACACTCAACTCTCCAAACCCCAGTTCATCCCACAATATTATCGTCCCCACTAAAATCCCCCAGCCATTGGGAGTAAGCTGAAATGGAGCTATTCTCCAGGAACTAAGAAATTTTCTTATTATTGGAGGAGAAGGGAAGTCTCATGACGGCTTCTAACATCTCTTTATCGGCCGCTATGTGACCTACAGGCGAATCACATGACCTATCATCTGAAAGTGGAATCCCCAATTTCAACTCTTCTGAGATCCTATATTTCTTCCTCCAAAGGTTCAGGTTTTTTCCGTCACCAGAGTAATATACCTCTTTGCATCCCACTCCGGTCTATCCCTCATAATGGCCATCACCCCATCTAAAAAAATTGGAGGCCTATTCTCCCCAATCTTAATCGAAGCTAAAGTGACCTCCTCCCCAGAAGAATTCACCGCCATCAGCGGAGAACCCTTATGGTTTCTTTGGGAAGTTCACTAAAATCTACGCTAGTTCCTGCTTCCTCACTCATGACTACCCAAAATATGAAGAAAATGTATCAAATTTTTACAGAAAGGGAGGAAGAATCGATGAAGGAAAACCTTTAAAAGTTCTCTTAAAGCAAAGATCAGCAGAGATAGCTTAGAAAAGGAAAAAGAAACAAGAGGGAGTTCGCGTTCTTATTCCTTAACGGAAAAGAAAAATCGCTGAAGTCGCTTCTCACCGGAAAGAATGGAGTAGTGCTAGGGAAGGATTCATACAATCTCCGGAAAGTAAAAGAAGAAAAGTGGATACCTCTTTGGGTTTTTAACCCCTACCGTTAGATTTCATCTAACGGATATAATTCAAAATAATAATAATAGTAAAAAAAAAAAAAATATGTATGTGTGTGTGTGTGTGTGTGTGTCTATATATATATATATCTTCTTATGGAAGTGAACGATCTTCATTCAAATACTATGATTCCAAAAGAATTCCATGGGATCTTCAAACCAGAAGTCTTGAATGGGATATCCTTAAGGCTAATAAACCTGATCCAATGCCTGTTCATGATACTCCAAATCAGATTTTATCTTTTCCTGATGGAACTGTTAAGATGATTTTTGGAGAATCATCAACTTCTTCAAATTTCTCAAGATCTGCTTCAACTAGATCTTTTCAAAAATCTTTTCAATCTGGTAGATTTTTCACCTCTTCTGATAGGTTTAAAGATGTTAATTTTAAACATATCATTCCAAATCTACAATATTCTGAAGAATCAGAACAAGGTTCTCCAACAGCATCTGATATGTTGCTTCCTTCAGAAGATATTCCTCTTCAAAGAAAGAAACCTCTTCATAAAAGAAGTTTATCTTCTCAACTCAATGTTATTTCTTCTAGTATTGATAGAAGAAAAGAATTCAAAAATGATCAAACTCCTGGTGTAAAAAATTTTAGAAAAATTTTAGGAAAATGTTTTCAAAAGAAGAAATTGAATCTTATTGGGATGAATTCTTTGCTCAACCTGAAGATTTAATACTCTGTTCTCTTTACTGTTTTGAGGTCGTTTTCTATTTTTATTTTCGAAAACACTAAAAACGCGTTCTCTTTGCCATTTTCGAAAACGCTTTTGGAAAAAAAAAATTGTACACAAAACGCAAACGTCCAAAACCTCGTTTTGGACATTTTTAAGTGTATTTCAAAAAAAAAAATGATCAAAACACGGAACAATTTCACAAATATTGTTCTTCATTCTATGTGTTCTCAGTTAACCAGAATTGAGGTTAATTTTGGAACTGAAACCTCAAAACCCCTTAACGTGTGTTCAGCATTTAGGGATCAATCTACATGCTCATCAAAATATTAAGGTAAAAAACCTTTACTTTTTCAACCTATCGAGTAAAATCTTTCTCCTAAGTTAGGAAGAAGTTCTTTGACTTCCAAATTAGAAGTTCTTAAAGAACTTACAAAATATTTTCAAAACTTGGTGCATAAAAAAATATCAACACTATTGATATTTTTTATCTTGAAAATCAATTTATTGAAGAAGGACCTCTTCAAGTTAACAAATTAAAAAATTTCAATTCTTTTCCCACATTTTATCCGCGACCTTCTCAACCAGATTTACTTTTAGAAGAAACTTCTTTTAAGAGAAATTTTTTTGATACTTATTCCGGTGAAGAAATTGTCGAATGAAATTTGGATGGGATGACTAAATTTCAGATTATTCAAACTATTGGAAAAAATGTCTATATGTTTTCATGCATACAAATGCAAAAATATTGACGAAGTAAGTGCCTGAAATAATTTGATTATAGGATTTACTGGTCAACTCAAAGGTTGGTGCACTAATTAGTTTTCAAATGACGAAAGAAATGAAGTCCTTAATGCTACCAAAAGGGAAGGAGAACAAATTGTTCATGATTATTTCATGACACTCATTTTCGCCATTATCAAACATTTTGTTGGTACTCCGACTCTTCTCCAAGATAGGTCATCAAAAATTCTAATGAATTTAACTTGTCTAAAATTACATGACTTTAGATGGTACAATGATATTTTCCTTTCTAGAGTTATGTTACGCGAAGACTGCAATCAAGATTTTTGGAAAGAAAGATTTCTTTCAGGACTTCCAAACTCTTTGCAGAAAATGTTCGCAATTCAATTAAAGCTCAAAATTCTGATTCAATTACTTATTCTACTCTAACTTATGGTGAAATTATTAATTTCATTAATAAGGAAGGTCTTGCTCTTTGCAATGATATCAAACTCAAAGCTAAACTCAAATCTGAAAGATATAGGACTATAAATGAGTTAGGATCATTTTGCGAGCAATATGATTTTGAAAAAATTTCTCCTCCATCTTCAAAAATCAAAAGAAAAAATTTTCATTTTCTTAGAAAAAGAAATTTTCAAAAGAAATTTACTTCTTATCCCCTTCCTCAATTTCTAAAATCTACTCAAAAAACTTTTTGAAGAAAATTTCAATCAAAGCCAAAGAAATTTCAAAATACTTCCAAAGTTACTTGTTACAAATGTCATCAAACAGGACATTTACATTATTCGAATAAATGACCTATGAAGGAAAAATTAATAATCTTCAAATTGATGAAGATATTAAATTTGAACTTCCCAATTTACTCAATTCCTGTTCAGAAAAAAATTCATATTCTGAATTAGAACGGGTTTATCAGCATCAAGAAGATTCTGATAACTAATCTAATTCTTCCTCCTCCTCTTAAAATAGTCATGATAAAGAAGTTTGTGATTGCAAAACCATAAATGTCTTGACTAAAGAAGAATAACTTATTCAAGAAATAATTGAGAAGATTGATAACCCTCAATTAAAGAAAAAGTTCTCTTCACTTCTTTCTTCTTCTTCTTCAAAAACCCTTCCTGAACCATTTAGTATGAAAGAAATACTAAAAAGGTTTAGTCAAGAAATAGCGTCAAAATCCTCTAGTTCTGATTTAAAATCAGAAGACAAAGAAATGAAAACTCAAATTTCTAATCTTGAACGCCAAGTCAAAGACATCAAACTTGAAGTTACTCTTTTAAAGAATACCTCATCAAAAATTCAAAATGATTCATCTTCCTCTTCTTCTTCTTCTTCAGATGAATATGATTCCAGCTCTGTCAAAGAGAGAAAGTATATTGAAAAATATGATCATCCTGAATGATTTAATGATTCTAATTTTCCTCTTACATATGAAGAGAAAATTAATGTTGTTAATCATGTTCAACTTCAAAAGTGGTATTAATCCCTATAAAAATACTTTGAAAAAAATTACTGAACGTCTCTATGGCGCTAGTGGTAAAAAATTAAATATTCAATATAAATTTTCAAAAGCTCATGTTTGCAATTCAAATATTTTTTTAAAAAATATTTTTTATTTGGTTAAGGATTTAGATCAATAAGTTATTCTTAGCACTCCTTTCATTGTTCAAATTTATCCATTTTCAAGCAAACGAAAAGGGTCTTAAAACAAATATTTTTGGACAAGATTTGTTTTTCAAATTTACAAATCCTCCTCCTTTCAAAGATGTTAATGCTCTTAAGAAAGCATCAATTTCTCGAATTGTCAACAATGTTAATTTCAAAAAACATGTTCTTTTTCTCAAAGAAGAAATCAAAATTCAACGAATAACTGATCAACTTCAAAATTCTTCAAACAAAGAAAAAATTTCTCAATTCCTTCAAAAATTTGAAATGGAAGTATGTTCTACTATTCCTAATGCATCTTGGAATAGAAAGAAGCATATTGTCTCTCTTCCATATAATTCTTATTTTCATGAATCAAAAATTACCATTAAACCAAGACCTATTCAAATGAACAAAGAACTCCTTGATTATTGTACCAAGGAAATTCATGATTTACTGTCAAAAGGACTTATTCGTCATAGTAAATCTCCCTGGAATTGTTCTGTGTTCTATGTTCTCAATCAAGCAGAGATTGAACGTGGTGCTCCAAGACTTGTTATCAATTATAAGCCTCTCAATTCTGCTTTTCAGTGGATAAGATATCCACTTCCTCAAAAGAAGGATATCCTCAATCGACTCCTTAAAGTAGTTATCTTCTCAAAATTTGATATGAAATCTGGCTTTTGGAAGATTCAAGTCAAAGAGGAAGATAGATACAAAACTGCATTCAATGTTCCATTTGGAGAATACGAATGGAATGTGATGAGAACCGAGAAAGTCAAACATCGATGCACGTTCCTGTGGAACCCATGACGAGATCCGATACCATAAGGTTCACGATTCTATGCCAAATAATGTGAATAAGTCAAGAATCAAGTTGGAGCAAAAAATAAAAAGAAATTGGACTCTGTCAATTTCAGTCGACCGAAACTCTGCAGAGATTTTGGGGTACAGCCTCAGTCACGTTCGGTTGAGGATTGGTCGACTGAAAATGGTTCGGTCGACCGAAACACCCTGTTTCAGAAAAAATGAGGTCTTTCTTGCAATTTCCGAATTTACTCATTTTACCCAAATTTTGTACATTAAATACTCTTTTCATTTCAAACCCTAGGTTTAACTTGTGATGTTCATTGTGAATGCTCATCTTGAGAGGCTCCTTTGAGGTAAGGTTAAACCTTCTTTGATCTTGTATCTTCTTGAAAATTAATCAACTACATTTTGAGTATATTATTCTTGTGTTGTTGTTTATTTTCGCCACCTTGAAATTTGTTTAATCTTTATCCATTGGGCTTGGTTCTTTAACCTAAGAATTTTGGGTAGAATTTAAAATTGGGTTAAGGTGTCTTCATATCGATTTTAGCTTTCTTGGGTCGATTCCAATTAGTTGTGGGAATTTTTGGTTAATATACCAAGGGGGTTCACATCAGAATGTTATGCCATTTGGTCTAATAAATGCCCAAAAAATCATGATTTCAATCCTTATCAAAATTTTATTATTGTTTACATTGACAATGTTCTTCTTTACTCTAAAAGTTTAGAGCAACATTTCAAACATTTAAATATATTTTTCAATATCGTCAAAATTAATGGTTTAGCAGTTTCTGCAAAGAAAATCGTTTTATGTCAAACAAGTATTCATTTTCTTGGACATACGATTTTTCAAGAAACTATTATACCAATTCAAAGAATTTTGGATTTTACTGACAAATTTTCAGATCAAATTATTGACAAGACTAGTCTTCAAAGATTTCTTGAATGTGTTAATTACTTATCCGACTTTATTCAAAATATCAGGATTCTCTGTGCCCCTCTTTTCGAAAGTCTTAAAAATAATCCAAAACCATGGGACCCTGAGTGTACCTTAGCTGTTCAAAAGGTCAAAAGTATCCCATGTCTCTCTATTATTGATCTAGATGTCAATCTTATCGTTGAAACATATGCGTCAGACATAGGATTTGGTGGAGTCTTAAAGTAGATTCCAAAATGGTCAAATCAAGAACAGCTGGTCCGTTACTATTTCGAGGTTTGGACTGGAGCTCAAATTAACTATTCAACAATCGAAAAAGAAATTCTTTCAATATTCCTTGTGTGTCAAAATCTCAAGATGGTTTAATAAATAAATCATTTATTTTAAAAACTGATTGTAAAGCATCCAAGGACATTTTACAAAAGGACGTCAAAAATCTTGTTTCAAAACATATTTTTGCAAGATGGCAAGCTATTTTGTCATGTTTTGATTTTGAAATTCTATATATACAAGGTAAGAATAACGTTTTGGCAGACTTCCTCACAAGAGAGTTTTTTACAAAAAGGAGAGAAATTTCGAGTGAATGTAAGGCCACCCCAAAAGAGAATTCAAAATAAGAGTACCGACATAGATTGGTACAACAAGGTTCTTTAAGACATGGGTACTTCCTCAAAAAATAAAAATAAGGGCAAGAAAACTACGTTTCCTTCAATAGAAAATTCTGTTCAAAATTGCAGCAAAATTTCTTCATCTTCAAACACTCTCTCTCTTTCTACTGCAAACAGCTTCTCGGTTCTTTGCAAAATTCCCCAAACTCCAGATAAACCAAAACCTTCAAATTTCAAGAAAGCAGTTCAAACTGGTTCTGGCAAGCTCCTAGAAATCAATAAAAATCCGTTTCAATATTTCATAAAAAATGACTGCTATTATGTTTTCAATATGAAACCCGCTTGGGTTGAAAAATATTCTGATCTAAACGAATGTTTATCAGATATTTTTCCTCCAAATTTCCAATTCTTACCTTCTACCCTTCAAAAATCTCGTGAGTTCTACGAAAAGATCCTTCTCAAAACGGGATCTACAATTATAACTCACACTCAAAATAAGTAAAATCCTCAGCATATTGATTTTTCAAAAATCTCAATTTGTAAGGTATTGTCTTATGATGACTGCGGACAAAAACCTTGGATGGAGAAAAAGATGAACCTTGCAAAATGTGAAAATTTCTCCTCTCATTTTAACTATTTGGATTATCAAGATGCCTAGTTTAATGTCCTCTTTTTTAGACCAGTTAAACATATTTGGTTTATCATTTTCCATCAAAATTGTCAAAATATTTTTCCAAAATGGTTTCAAAATTGGTTCAAATATTTTGGACTTAAAGAGAATATTCTTCCCAGTCTCTCTCTTTAAGGCTTGAATCATTTCAAAAATGAGGCAAAATCTTTTTCTTAAGCCTCAAGAAAATATTTTATTTCAATTTGTTTCAATCTTCAAAGTCCCATGAATTCTCTTCTGGGACTATCTCCTTATTCAAGATCCAAAGAATTCTTTTAGTCCGAAAAGGGTTGTTAGGAGATTTAAAGTTAAATGGTGGTCAAAATTTCATGAAATAAATTGCTATCCCAAGGCAGTTCAATCTTGGATTAATTAAAAAATTAAAGAAGGACAACCTTCTAAGAAGCTTCAAGACGCTCATACTGATTTTCTTGCTGAAAAGAGTAGGTTATTAGCACTTCTTGTAAAATGTACCAGTCCTGAAGAAATGGCGATTTTAGCGGAAAAATTACTGCTCTTGCTGAAAATGCTTCTTCAGTTCAAGAATCTTCTGAGACCAGTTCAGAAGCGGAATTTGACGATGACTTCTATCAAAATGAAGATGATTTCTATGGAATTGATTTAGATGAATCTCTTCTAGAAGATCTTCAAAGGACCAAATGACTATATGAACGAAGTTTTCTTGACAATTTCAGGGAATACCGAGTTCTACGTTCAAAAGAAATGCTTTTCAATCTATGCCAGCTCAAAAGAAATCTCAATATATGTTGAATCTGAAGATATCTTTTCAAGCTTTCAGTGCAAGTGGGAGATAAGATATTTTTCAATCAACGTCTTTCAAAATCCAATCAACTATTCAAGATTCCTACTTTTGGAAAAGTAGTCGACATAATATTGTTCAATCAAAGACTTTCTCTCTACAATTTACTTTTAAAGATTCTTTCAATGTATTTTTTGTATAATAAATTTCAAGTTTCATTTCATTGCAAGGCAGAGTTAGAAGAGTGATAAATTCTTTACACGTTCAAATTACCTTGTACTCAAATCTTTCAATATTCAATAAAATATCTGAGTTTCTTAATACTTCAATTTTTTATCGTACAAAGTATCATACATGATACTTATGATACTTTCAAATTTTTGGTATCATAATTTGAAACTTTATCAAATTTTTATGATACTTTGGACGAAATTATAGTTTGACAACTTGAAACTTTACGCTTTGATTATGATACTTTGTCTTAAACATAAAATCAAACAGTTTTCATGCATTATTCTCACATTTTCATGTATAATCCACTAACCACCACTAGTCCACCATCATTCCCAAACACAAGCACAATAATTTGACACACCATCGAACCACCACCACCACCACTTAAAACCAGGGCCAAAAACCATCGAACCACCACCATTCAGGCATCGTCGTAGCCAGTAGACCACTCGATGCAGCGGCACCTTGAAATCGCCGGTGTCAGCGACAATCGGAGCAGGGGCGGGATTTTGAAATTTCATCATAATTCTGAAAATTCTTGGTGGTCAGTATGAGAATCGTTGAATCATTAATGAGCTTCAGATTGAGAATCGTTTGAATCATTAACATGGGTCTGATTGCAAAATCTTCAAATAGATAAATGGAGCATGAATGAAAAAAGAAAAGATTGATGCGAATGATTCAAACGATTGGTGGTGGTGGTGGTCCGGTGGTGGCTGTGGGGAGTTGGTGTGACTTTGGGAGGAAGAAGAAGATCAGTCCCCTGGGAGGAAGGAGGAGATGACACCATGGAAGCATAGGACAGAGAGCAGGGAAGAAGATGGCGTATAAACGTATTTTTTAGTTAATTTCAATTTCAACGTGTTCTTGAATTTGATGTTGTTTTTACAGTGTCCAATGCAATTAAACCTTTCTTCAATATAGACCTTAGGGGACAATTGTTGATATAGAAAACTTTATCAAGGTCCAATCCGAAATATTTGGATTCAGCTCGTCCAAAGAAGTCTCAAATAAATTGGGCTTAGCTCAATTTAGATCTCTAAAGGTGCGCAATGAGCTTCATTGATAATTCACTGTTCTCCAATCTGCGACTTCCACTGTTACCATCTGGGAAAAATTTCTTGAGGTCGGTAAAATATTTACCCCGGTAAATACTAAACCTCAGAAAAATTTATTGAGGGCATGAAATAACTTGCTCAATGCAAGTGGGTCACCTAGGGTGGCACAATTTAGTGAAATTGACTGCAATACGGTGCTTGCCATGTACAGTTTCTGATAATGTTGAAAATAATGGGTCCACTATCACGTGGATTTTGCTTGAACAACAAGTTATCAACGTCATTTGTCTTGATTACTGTGACAATCCCTTTATTTTATTCTTTTATCTACAGTAAACCCTAAATATTTTTCTTGAAATGGAAAGGGTTTACTTCATTGTAAGACATGCAAAATTGGGAACAAATATACTGTCAAAATAATTCCAACAAGAAACTTTTTCTTCTGTATCTTTGTCAACGAATACTTACTCAAATATACTTGAAATATCGACATAAGTTGACAAGAAAGTTGCCACGTGACGTCGACAATTTTTTAACGTAACACATGTAATTGTCTCTCATTTAAAAATACTTAGCCCCTATTTGGGCCTATTATTTGGGAAATAATAAGGGTTTGAATAGTATTTTTGGAAGAATGTGTGGTTCAAAAATATTTGAAAATTAAAATATTGTGAACTTGATTAAAATGAATGGTTGAGATTAAATATTTTAAAACTTAATTTTAAAAAATGGGGGGCAAATACAGGCTTAGTGCTACCTAGAATGGTGTTATAATGTCAATGACTGTAAATAACATTACTCAGTTAAAAAATATAAAAATTAGGGACAAAGGACAATTGTAGATCCATAGTCCCAAATGTTTAAAATATTCGTACTAGAAGGACGAACTGGAGAAAATATTGACAATTTGTTTTAGCATTCGTTTGATAAACAAAATAAATTGATTTTGTAAATCAGTTTATAAATTATACAATTGTCAAATCATTTTTTAACTATATATATTTTTTCTTTAATTTTCAACAAATACTTTTTACCTTAAAATCATAAATAAATTAATTTATAAATTAAATAGTGTTACCAAAGAAAGGTTGATCAATATATTGTTTTTCCATTTTTACGGCCAATTGATGTAAAGTTGACGATTCCCAATTGTTTGTCCTTTTGGTTCGAGTGTTTGAAATGTTTTTGAAACCTTGGCTGCAAGCCATCCCAAAGATTACTATTTTGTGTGATACATATGGCAACACCACGAGATATGCCAAATGTATTACAGAGGTGGTCTCAACCGCCACTGTCACCGTTCCATTTCTTGCATAGTGTAGTAGTTTATTAAGATTTGTTTGGGATTACTATTTTATTTATAAATTAATTAATTTATGATTTTGAAATAAAAAGTAATGCTTGAAAATTGAAGAGAAAAAATGGGTGTGGTTAAAAAATGATTTGAAAAATTGTACAGTTTATAAATTGGTTTATTATGAACCACCAAACGACATGTTAAGTAAAATATGTGATTGAAAAGTGATTTAAAAATATGTATTATTAAAAAGTAGCTTGAAATTTGTATTATTTTGTCTTTGTTTGGCAAAAGTGTTTAAAAACATTTTTTTTTTACATAATTTCACAAACCACCTTTTAATCATTCTTATTTTCTTACTCCATTTACAATCACATGTTTTACCTAAATAATATAAAAACATGTTTTTAAACACAATTTTAACACAAAAAACCTTTATAAATTGATTTATAAATCAAACACCGTATATTGCCCTTCTTTGAGCCTTTGCTTGTCATTATTTTAATGAAAAAATATTTTGAATAGTAATTGATAACATTATATGATTAAAATGAGAGAAAATTTTGAGTTCACATGTAAAATATATATATATATTTCTTTAATTTGTAATTAAAATTAAGTATTTAAAAAATATAAGTTTAAAAAATGACAATTAAACATATATATATATTTTTACTTTTAATCACATATTCTCGATATATTTTTATCTGTCTCTCTTTTTTCCCCCATAAATATGTGTTTTTGGCCAAATTCCCCATTCCCCTCCCTCCCTCCCTCTTTGCAAATTCAAATCCAAAATTCATTTGATTTTTGAAATTGTAGGTTGAAACTGAAATAACATTCTTCTCACTTCTCTGTCTTCTATCCATCCCATCCCTTTCACCTTTTCTCTCTCTTCTTTTCCTTTCTTTCCTTTCCTTTCCTTTCCTTTGAGTCTGGGTCCCTCACTCTGCCATGCCTGCAAAATACTACCCACTTCACACTTATTATTGTATCTTCCTCAACCAGCAATCATAACTCAAAACCTTCTATTAATTTTCTGTCTATTGTCTCATTTTTTTTTGCTCCTAAAATGGCTGATGGGCTTCAAGGACCAGAGTTTTGGTTGCCTTCGGAGTTCCTCGCAGATGAGGATCCTGTCATGGAGAAGGAGAAATTCAACAAGAAAACTGAGTTAGTTTCCGAGTACTGCTTCCCCACTGAATTTCCCTACGATTTCGGAAGCTATGGTGTAGGCTCTCCGGTAACAAAGAGCGATGATGAAGAGTTGCTAGCCGCGTTAACTCGATCCTCTTTCTACCATCATCTCAAACCCACCAAGCCACAAAATCTTGAGGTGCCATTTCTCTCTCTCTCTCTCTCTCTCTGTTTGCCTTGCTTTTTGCATCTTCTTATATATTTCTTGTTTGTATGTTCGCTTTTGTAGAAGGTGCGATTGATGTCCGGTTCCCCACAGTCAACGCTTGCCCATGTGGGGAGCTGGTCTGGTCGTAGCAACGGCAGCCCTAATAGTCCATTTCAGGTGCCGTCCCCTCCGACGACGCCGTTTGAGATTAAGAACAAGCCATGGGACCTTATTTACCAGCCCGCCGTTCAACTGCCAAAACACAAGCTAAGTGGCTGTGGCCTTCCGGGCCCACCTAGAAGCCTCGGTCAACTTCAATCTCCTGCGCAAAATCCAAACTCCCCTGTTTTCTACAACACCCATGTAAACAGTTTCTTCATCTTTAATCTTATCGTATTATTTTCATGCTTCATTTTTATGAGCTAATTTTACTTTCTTTTCATATTTTACAGTTCCAGAAAGTGAGGGCGGAGCGTTTGATTAACCAAACGAATACAGGTTGTGGAATGTGGTACAGCCAGCACCAAGTGGGTCAAAACAGGGGTGGGAGACTAGTAGGAGGAACGGGTCAAGCTGCATACCAGACCCGTCCTGTCCAAAAGTTTAGCGATTCGGGTACTGGGGGTGTGTCTTTTGGTAGGCATGTCGGTGGAGATAGGGCTGTGCCAGGCGGTGGCGGTGTGAAAAGGGGTTGTGCTGGTACAGGGGTCTTTTTGCCTCGGAGGTACGGGAGTAATAATGACAAGAACGCGTTCCCTTCAGATTCACGCAAGAAGCTAGGTACTTTTACAGCTAATCAGTCTCTTAATTTCCCCGAAATTGCTAATTCCTTTTTTGGAACTGTTTGAATTGTGAATTCGTCATATTTTGGGCCTGTTTTGAATTTTTGTCATTTTTGGCTCCCTCTTTTGTCTGATTATTATACAGAAATCAACTTCATTAATTTTGTGGTCCAAAATGGAAATTTCAAATTTTAATCCGAGGTAACAGCGGGGTTAATAATTTCATACGAGGTTTCACTGTCTCTGACTTTGGCGACATGCTTTTATTCTATTGGCTGATTCAGGAGACAAATTTCCCCATAATAATGAAATTCTTTTCTTTAATAATTCCTTTTTTAAAATACTAAAAATGGGATTTGCAAATCATTTGAGCATTTTTATCGATCAACAATCTTGTCCGCCAAATCCTTATCTACAAGTCAAAAGGGAACAAATTGTGGTTGCTTTATGGATTTTTACCATGCGATTCTGCTTGGAACGAATTTTCTTTATTATTCAAATTCCGGAAGTACATTGTTTTTTTTTATACAAAGTTGGGAACTTTGAGGAGTGAGACTCGAACCCAGGATCAAATCCTGGCAAGGGTGACTCAAGTATTAGAGCCAACCTGTGGTCTGAGAAGTACATTGATTTGATTCGGAGAAATTGCTTCAGTATACAAATAACGTTGTATTTGACATTCTGTGCACAGTTAGTCCGACTGCTTTGCTTCCTGAAATAGTTGTCCATGCCTTCCACAAGAACTTTGTTGACGTAAATTCTCAATCTCTGCCCGGGTACAACACGGTCTTAATCCCGGATTATGGTATACATTACCGACCATTTATCTAACATCTTTTTTACATTTTTGGCGTTGTTTGTTACTTAGATTGTTAAATTAGATTGTTGAATTGTGCAGACACCTTGATGGCTCGAAGGAACGAGTTATTGGTACGACGCCAACTTGCTTTAAGTTCCTCGACTCGAAGCACATACCCTCCTCAGGATTGGACCTTTTGAGTTTGGGTATTTTCCGTTGATTTTTGTGCTAAGAGAAAGGCTAGTAAAGTTATGGTAGTACAAGGAAATGTGTACGTTTTAATGACATGATGATATAGAATTTTATAGAAAAAAATGCAATATAGTTAGAGTGAGGAGCGGAGGGTGGTTTTTGAGTGTAGCAAATTGTTGAATAAGTAGTGGATGTATGGCTTATGTTTGGATTGGAATTGAAGGGAAAATCCACAACCCTCCGTTATTTAATTGTTAAAATCCTTTGTCTAATAAAAACTATTAGTTTCCTTATAAATTTACAAGTTGGCGTTTTTTTCGTCATCCATCTGTATTGATGGACGAATTAATCTGTTTGTAAATAGAGTTTGTCTAGATTTGTTTACCAATGGTGTTTTGGAATATTTGTGATTGTTGATTTTGAAGATGATATGACGGGTAAATTAATGAATATTTGTCGGCAAATGTCTATGCATAAATGGCATAACTCGACACTATTATTGAGAATTTACTTATTCACGTATAGTGAAATTTAAAATATATTCAATTTCCTAATGAGAATATTCTATTTGTTTAGATAGAAATAGTGATAAAAATATAACATTTGAATGGTTCTTATATACTATTTTTAGAATTTTCACTTGTCATGATTTCTTCGTACCTCAAAGTTGTTTAATTGTCCATCCTCCAATTGATTGGTGATCCACAAAAGAGAATAAGAATGAACATTTTTTTTCTCTTTCTTGTGCAAGATTATAATGAGTATTGAATGGTTATTTTTCAAATTCTAATTGTGTACTAAGAAGATATTTAAGTGGGCTTGATCCATCATTTAAATATAATTCGGTCCATATTATTTATTTAAAGAGAAAATTATACAAAGTCCTACATTTTAAGTTCTTCAAAAATCAAATTTACAATTTCTTTATTCAAAAATCAAGTGGTAATTCAATTTCTTTAAATCAGTAATTTTAATATTAAATGAAATTATTTCATTATCACCCACACCCACCCAATAAACCTAATTCATTTCCCATCGATTTCCATACCCATCATAGCATACGATGAAGGTGGTGGCCGTAAGCATGGGTAGTGGAAGGAAATGCAAGGCGGAGGTGATGGTATAGTGATGGGGTGCCTTGCAGCGTTGCCATTATTGTGCAGTCATCCGCGCAAGAGCCTTCTTCACGAGGCAACGCTTGGGCGCAACAAAGGCGTGGGTGGCCGCGCGCCGGATCGTGTCACTGTTGCAATGGTGTTGTACAAATGGTATGTCACGTCTTCCTATTTGAATTTGTGGTTCAATGGTTTTTGGGTTGTAGTGCGGTATTTAGTTTGTGGTACGATGGTGTTGTCGATTGGGGATTTGTGTCCTGCGATAGGTGTGGTGATGATGGCAAATATGTGCGCGGAAGTACATGGCCGGTGGTGAGGAGATATAGGTTGGTGCATGTGATGGGTTCAGGGATGTCAACGAGCTGAGCCGAGCAGGCTCGTGAGCCGAAGATCAAGGCTCGAACTTGGCTCAAGCTTTTTTGGGTCGAGCTTTTTTTGGCCCAGGCCGAGCCGAGCTAAAGCTCGTCCCCAAAAATAAGGCTCGACTAAAGCTTTAGCTTGAGCTTTTTCCGAGTCGAGCCTAGCCAAGTATCGAGCTTTTACTTCTTTTTTTTTTTTTTTTTATAGCAAAAATTCATAAAATTTTTATTGAAAATGTGTATATATAGCAAGTTGAGCCGATCTCGTGGTCGAAATTCATTGTTCAAACTCCCATCGAGCTTTTTTAGAGGGTTTTTTTTTGCTCGAGTCGAGCCGAACCAAAGCCCGTCTCTAAAAAAAAAGCTCGGCTCGAGCTTTGGCTCAAAATCTCGAGCCGCGAGCCCGAGCCGACGAGCCGTTTTGCCATCCCTAGAAGGGTTGTGGAAATGGCGATGTGATAGTGGCGTCGCCCACTTTCTTCTTTTCCTTAGTCATCGGCGATTTTGGGGAGAAGGTTATAAGTTGTGTGGCGGTGAGCAGATTAGGGCTGTCAAAGTTTGATGCAGCAAGTTGTTGGGTTTCTGGAAGAAGATGAGCGTTGCTGGGAGAGATTTGAGGATTTTGGGCATCTCACCTCGTCCCTTCACAGCTTCATCCCCATTTAAGCGGGGATGGTAAATATTCAACGGATTTTGGGAACAAGGATGGGGATGGTAATAAATTGTGAATATTAAATAATTTTGTGACCTAGTCCAGTCCCTATTTGGTAAGAATTAAAATTTAGATATTAATTTAAGTCAAAGTTAACATTTAATTTTAATCATACATTTCATAGGATCCACAAATTTTCAATTGTACATTTTATCAAAATCACTTAAAATTCTAGTTTAATCCCTACAAACATGGCATATTAAAATGTGCGATTTGTGACCTCCGTTTGGTAAATGGTTTATAAACCGCACAATTTCTCAAATTACATTTTAATCACGCATATTTTTTTTCCACTTTTAATTTCAATCACACATCTTATTTCAAAATCATAAATAAACCAGTTTATAAACCGCTTCAGTATTACCAAACAGAGGCATAATATTTAATTGTCACCTACAAATAGTATTTTTGTGTCTGCAACTTGCGAGTGTGATTTGTGACTAAGGCTATATTTGATTGGGAAGATGGAAATGAGTGATAAGAAAATATTTTTCAGGGAATTGATTTAGCTGAAAATTATTTTTCGTAGAAAATATCAATTGAAAATATTTGATTGGATTCATTTTTTAGGTGAAAAAAGTAGGGAATTTTCTAAGTTTTATTATTTGATTGACATTATTTTTCATGTTAAACAAGTCAAAATTTATCTATTTTAATCAATTTTTTAACTCATTTTTTACTTGATAAATATAATTTTATTTTTTGAAAAAAAGTCAATTAACAACAACAAAATGATCAAAATGATGTATAAGATTTTCTGTCTATCATGGAAAATAAAAAAATCACCAAAAGAAAAGGAAAATCTTTTCCACCAAAATCAAGAAAATAAGCGCGTGAGGCAGGTAGCGTGGAAAATTCAAGAAAAAAATTTCCATGGAAAATTTTTACAATCAAACAAGGAAAACTAGTAGGAAAACCTTTTCATTGTCCTTGGAAAATCTCGCTCTATCAAGCATGCCCTAATATATAATCTTCATCATAAATTGTGTGTACTATAAACCTAATATGTTTAATTGACGCGTGCACACACATATATTTCAATATTTTATGTCACGAAATGTGATCACCTAATTTTTTTACTTTTTAAATATATTCTTTTTTTTTAGAAATTTGTTATTTTTGAAATATTTAAGGGTGTGTTTGATTAGGCTTTGAAAGGAAAAGGAAAATGAATTTCGTGAAAATCCTTTTTTCACCCACCTTGATGGGAATTCAATTTCCTCGTTTTCGAGGATAATAAGTCCTTTTTGAACTTGGGCGAAAAACAAATTTCATGGAACACTTTGCAATTAAACACGAAAGATATAAAATGAGGATGATTATTATTTTTCTTTTCCTTTTTCTTTTCCTTTCCCTTTTCCTTTTTCACTCCCAATCAAACACGTGATTTTTTCTTATTGTCAGTGGGTTTAGATAAACCCCTCTTGTAAGGGTGAAAATGTATTGAAACGAGTTACTCTAGTGTTTGATAAAAGATGCAAAAGGAAAAAGAAAATATTTTCTTTTTTCATCAAAATTTTCACACTTCAACTCGTGAGAAACAATTTTCTTGTAAATTTGTCAAAACAAGTTTTAAATGATTATACCCAGAAAATATTTTTCATAACAAAATCCTCAATCAAATAAGAAAAATGTAAAATATTTTCCTTAATTTGACATTTTTCGTAGGAAATGTTCTTTGTCAAATACACCATAAAATCTTTTTCTTCTGGTAAATGCCTTATAGGAGTACGGTTTTGATCTAGTGCAAACCAGTGGGGGCCCAGTACTTGTGTCTTGTTGGCACAATAGTGTGTGCCCTGATTGGCACTAGATCAATTTTGGTAAGGAGTATAGAAGAAGGGTTAATTGCACTATATACTACATTTTTAGGACTAAATGCAAAATTACTACTCAAGAAAGAAAATTTGAAATATACGGTACTCTTCTTCCTCCCAAAGGCATTGTCTTCTTCCTAACTCCAAAACGGCACATCACCGCTGCCGCCACCTCTGACCACCATAACCCCGACCATGACCATGACCATGACCATGACCACCACCACCACAACATCGACCGGACCACCAGAATAACCACAACCAGATTTGTATTCTTCTCTTGCGTTGTCGTATTGTTGTCGAGTTTTCTTCTTCCTCTTCTCCGTCGTGTGCAGCGACGGGAGGCAGTGGATCTTGACTCTTCCTCGCACTAATTTTTTTCTTCCGCTGCATCGATGGTCGAAGCAAATCTATTTGCATTGAGTGTTCGGCGGTCGTGTTGGTTATTTGAAGGTGGTGCGGTGGACGTGAGAAAGTGGTTGTTGCAGTGCAGGGTTGCTGGTGTTTGGTGGTGGGGCGGGTGATTTGAAGGTTCTGCGGTGGATGTGAGGTTGTGGTGGTGAGGTGTTGCTGATGCGTGGTGGTGGAGGTGTTGCTGATGCGTGGTGGTGATGTTGCGGTTTCTGTGAATCTATAGTGGTGGAGTGTGGTCGTGGTGTTGTGGTTGTGATATGGTGGCGGTGGTTCAGTGTTCGAAGGGGGGTGGTGGTGGTGGTGGTCAATGGTTATGTCTTTGAGACAGTATCGTAAAAAAAGTATAAAGTTTCAAACTGTGATACTACAATTTCGTCCAAAGTATCATAAACATTTGATGAAGTTTCAGGTTATGATATCAAAAATTCAAAGTATCATGTTGTGAAAGATACTTTTAGAGTATCAAAATATGATATTTAGATAAAACAATATTTTTTCAAAAAAAAAAATAATGAAGTATTTTTCATTGATTATTTCAAATGAAGCAAGTTTTAATTATGATACCAAAAGTTGGATATTTTTGCAAATGTCCCCTAGAAGAATCTCAAAGAAAGCATGCCTTCACTATAAACAAATTCTAAATATACATTGGTTTTTCTACAAATTTATCGAAGGGACCAAGGGAAATTAGTACATTTAATCCCTAAACATTTGTCTTGATGCAATGAGTTCCTAACTTTTTCATTTTTGGCTTAGTAGTCTTAAACGCTACGTTGCACTTGTTGGGGGCAACAAGCCTCGTTGAATGGTTTCTTTTCATTAGACCGTTAAATTTTGAATAATTCTAGGAATACATTTTTAATTTATATTTTTGGATGACATTGTGACATGACAAACATATATTGGATGGCATAAATAACTTCCCCACCACTTACTTTTTCACCACCCATTGTATGTGCGTCATTATCGCAATGTCATTCAAAAACATCAATTATAAATATCTCCCTTGAATTACTCTTAAATTTTTTTAAAATACTAAATTTCCCTTATACATAATTGGCGCAATTTGTCTCTAAACGTTGGTATTTCTACACAATAAGTTCTTAACCATTCAATTTTGGCGTTGAAGTTCCTTAATGTTACATTCTTTATCGTCATTACATAAGTCCTTTTGGGTGACTTCCCTCCATTTCAGTTTTAAAAATTCAATTTTTTTATAAGAAATATAAAAAATACCCTTATATTAATAAACAAAAAAAAAATAATTAATGAAAATAAAAAAATAAAATAAGATTATTATGGAAATTAAACATAAACAACATATTCTGATGAAATTAATACATTTCATATTATCTAATAACACCAATTTGTCAAACTCAGCCCGGCCAGTCCGAACGAAAAACCTGATAATCGTACTAGTGATTCGCAAAATCTGGTTTGAATCAAACTTATTAAAAAATTCGATAAATTCTCAAATTACTTTTCAACTACAAACTTTACCTTGAAAATATAACATTTTTTTTTTCCAAAAAGAGACTTAATTGTTTGATTAAAATTTTTTTGAATTTTAGTGCATGTTGTGGTGTTAATATAATTACCCTATTTCTTATCCATTTCCAATAATGCAATAATTCCTTTGAAATTATTTTTATTTTAAAAATCCTCTGAACATCATTGTAAATAATTCTCTTTTCATAAAATATTAAGGATAGATAAATATATTTTTTTTTCTAGAAGAAATGTTCGATTCATATGGACAACTCGATTCTACTTAAAAAAAAAAAAAAAAAAACCCTCATTGAAAGAATCTATATAAATATATTTTATCTATCAATAATATTCTAATTATTTTAAATAACTTTATTTTCGTAAAATATTAATAATAGAAAGAATTACTTTTCTAGAAGAAATGCTCGAATAACATGGACAACCCATTTCTTCCAAAAAAAAAAAAAAAAAAAACCTCATTGAAAGAATCTACACAAAAAATATTTTCATCAATTATTAATATATTTATTGGATAAAAAAAATTATGAATAGATTCATCTACAATAATGAAACAAAAAAATATTTAATAAAAAAGTTGAAACAATTTTAAAGGAAGTGGCAAATGAGATACCTTTTTAATAGTTCTATGTCATTTGAGGAATTATTGAAATAGTATAGTGGCAATGGAAGTTCTAATTTTAAAGTGCAATGACATATTAGATATAATTTAAAGTTCAATAATATTTGAGATAAGTTTGCAATAGTACAGTGGCAATGGGGGATTTAACTCATATACTATATAGTTGAAAAGTGATTGAAAAATATGAAAAAATGGAAGGTTCCAGAAAAATGTGTGATTAAAAATGGATGTAAAGAAACATTGAAAAAAAAATATTATTTGGACCAAACAATGGCTTTAAGGTGGAATTAATGGAAAATTTTTAATATGACTTGTGAAGCTAAAGAAGCCTCTGTTCGGTAAACCAAGATTTTTGGATTTTTTTTGGTTTTTAAATCAATTTTTAAACTACATAATTTTCTGAATCAATCTTTAATCCTACACATTTTCTCTCTCAACTTTTTAACTATTCATTTACTTAAAAAATAATAAAAGAACAGTTTTTTTTAGCAAAAGCTGCCGAATAGTGGCACATTTAGAGATTTCAACAGCAAAATTGAAATCATCCAAAAAGGATATGTTACGCCAAATTGAAACCATCGAAAAAGGACCTATTAAAAATTTTAAAGGTGTAATGAAAGCAACCTTTCAAAATGACTTATTGCTTCAAAGAGTACAACATTTAGTCAAAGAGTGCAACATTTAAAATCGGTGCATAAAAAATGAATGTGTAAGAAAAAAATTGATAAAAAATTAAAAAATATAGAGGTCCTTCCAAGATAAGAGTTTATTGGACGCGAAGGAGTTTAAGATAGGGACGTGGGGCAATGGCTGTCTGTACGACGTAGTATCAATGTTTTGTTGTCTATTTTGTCTTTTTCGATTTGGAACTTGAGTTTTCCCGGTTCTTTTTCAGATTTCAAAGTGAAAGAGTGGCAAACATTTTCGGTAGTTGTGATTTTGGTTTATGATGGTGGGGTCTATGTTATCTTTAGTAGTCTATTCCTTCTCGGTCAACTCAGAACTTTTTGTTTAAAAATACTCATACGCTATTATAAAAAAGAAAAAAAAAATAGTTTTACAACCATGCACAGACACATTAATCATTATATTATTTAAAAAGAATTTTTGTAATTTTAAATAGTAATTTTTAGGAGATTATGTAGTTAAAAAGTAGAGAATTTTTTTTAAATTTTTGTTTAATATTATTTTATTGATAAATATATGCTTGAAAAAGCGAGAGAAAATCATGATTTCAAAAATCAAATAGCGGCTTAATTAACAAAGATATAATGTGTTGAAACAAAAATCTTTATAATATACTCCCTCCATCCCAATTGTATAGACCGTCTTTCTTTTTTTGTTTGTCCCAATTATATAGATTTGTTTCTTTATTTCGAGATGTTTATTTTGTATGTTTACCAATGTACCCCTGTTTATTCCTATTTATTACTTCCAATATAATAGTTTTGATATTAAATAAGGGTAAGTTGAAAATCTTCTTTACAAAAATTAGAGGCCGTTCTCTTTGTATTTCAATTTTAAATTTCGAGTTTTGAATTTTGGATTTTGGCTGTTTGTTTTGAGATTACTGAAAACATGTTCTCTTTATAATTTTGAAAAACTATTTTCAAAAATAGAAAATTGAAAAATGCCTTTACTTTGTAATTTTCTGATATATTTATTTTGTAATATTTTATATGTAAAAAATATTTGATTTGTTGAATTACATTAATATTATTTCAGCTAAACAAAAATCCAACCCCTTACTAACAAAATTTTAACATATTGACAAAATAACATAAAAACTTCAAGTGAAGGAAGTGTCTAAAAAAAAAAAATCTTAACATGGATCTATATATAATGACAAAATAACATAAGAACTTTAAGTGAAGGAAGTATGTCACATTTACAAAAAAAATAAAAATAAAATATGTGAATGCAAAATCTGGATAAATGTGACCCATTTATTGCCTTATATATGTGTGTGTAATGGTTGATATTTTTTTAATTAATTTTAATTTTATTATTAACACTAATACTGAATGAGTTAAATTAATATTTTTAGTTATCAGTATTAAAATTATGATTTTACTATTATGATTTTATTTTATTTTTTGAATATTATAAATTTCTTGTGTAGTCATCAATATAAAAATTGTGTTTTAATTATTAATAATCAAATCATTTATTATCTTTAATATTAAAAATTATAATTTCTGAAAGTACATCAAAGATTAAATGTAAAAGTCTTATTTTGTACATTTTAATTTTTCCACATGTCACACTATCTCAAATTTGTTTTATTTAAACTTTCAAAAAGTATTGTATTTAAGAAATAATATTTATAATTTCTTAACTAAATTTAATTTGGTCATAAATAATTAGTTTCAATTCGAATTGACACCCATATTACTCAATTTGTTCATTTATTGTTTTATTTATTTATTCATTTTTCTCATTTATTTATGTTTAATATTATAAGCTTAAATAATAAAAATATGCAAAATACATATCACCGACTTTAACAATTAATTTAACTAATTTTTATCAAAATAAAAATAAGGGTAAACAGTAGGGGTGGACGTGGTTCGGTTTGGTTCTGGTTTCAAAAGAACCAAACCAAACTATAAACCGATGATTTTTTATTAATGGAACCAATTGGTTTTTTTTAAAGATATGGAATCAAACCAAAACCAAACCGCTCGGTACTGGTTTGGTTCTAGGACTATTACTTGAGTTTTAAATAATAAATGTAAATTAAAACATGTTTATATCCGCTTTTTCATTAGAATCCATCTACATCATTACTAAATAGAAAATGAAATTTTTAGTTAACAAAACAAAAATTTAGAAAAAGTAGTATGTTATTATAAGTCAAAGAATAAGAAACTTTCCTGAAGGAAGCTCGTCGACCCGTTGAAACTTAGAGTGCCGTTTAGACTTATAGTTGCATGTTACGGTAAAGTTGAGTCTCATTATACTGTAGCACCGTGTGAGTTAGGGATGAAATTTGCAATTTGAGTTTGAGATAACTCTTGAGAATTGATGAATTGAGCCGATGTTTATACATACATAAATTTTAAAAAATAAACATCAATGTCGTCGATGGTGAATAAGGAGTGCGCTGATTGTTGTATTATAGGAGTGCAAGTAAAACAGTGTGAATGTCTGTCTATAATTGAAAAGAAGAAAAACGAATTAAAATTAAAATTTAGATTTATGATTTAAAATATTTGTCTAATAGGAAATGAGATAAAATGTTTGTTAAATAACATTTTTGTACATTTCACATTTATAATTTCATATTTGAATTTTTTGGTGAGATGAATATCCACTAATTTGTAAAAAAATATATAGTTATAAAAATGGAGTTTGGTTCTTGGTTCTGGAAAGAGAATTAGAACCAGAACCGAAACCAAATGGTTCTTGATTCTAAGAACCAAACCATTATTTTTTTATATAGAACCGAACCAAACCGCTTGGTTTGATCTGGTCGTGTTCGGTTATTTTGTCCACCCCTAGTAAATAGCACAAATGGTCCTAAACGTTTAGATTCTTGTGAAAATGGTCCCCAACATTTAGATTTTGGCATTTATACCCTCAGAATCACTAAACGTTGCGAAATTGGTACATACCGTTAAATTCCGTTAGTTTCCACCATTAAAAATGTGTAAATAGTACAAATGATCTCTAAATTTTGAGTTTCTTGCGATAATAGTGATGAGTTTCGAAGCGCGGAAGAAACGCCGGAAAGTTCCGAACTCAAGTTGTGGTTGGATGGATGAATCATGACCCGATATTCATGATGCGATGACTCGACGATGCGGAATAAAGAACCACGACTTTCGAAACGCCACAAGGATTTGTCCAATCTCCCTGATTAGTTTCTGGATTTGAACGCCACAAATATTCTAGCAAATATTTGATAAGTTCGATATTTGAACGCCACAAGAAATATTCTTGATAAGTTCGAAAAATATAGGAATTCACCTATAACTTTTATTGAATCATAAAAAAAAACCTTTTTATATCAAAATCAAATCTGAATTACAATGAATGGAAAAAGCGTATAAATAAGTAAACAAAAACCCTAGCCACTAATTGACTCAAAATAGAATTCTAATTAGACTAAAATTTTAAAATAGGCAAACAAATAATTAAAAACAAAATTTAACCTAAAAATACGCAAAAACCCTAATTCCCATCTGCATAATTGACTTGCTGTTTTGAAGCCCCAAATGATGGAATTTGACCATAAAATCAGTCGGCTCAAGGGCTTTAGCCCATGAGGTTTGCTTAGTGGTCCATTTCTACTCGAAAAACACATATTATGCATCTAATTCCGATATGGTTGACTGGATTGCACTTTTATTTGGCTTGAATATTTAACTTTTTCCGTCAAGTCTGCTATGACACCGATTGTCGAGGGTCCGGAATACATCATACCCTCCTTCTTTAGGATGATTCGTCCCGAATCATAGCTTTGTTCCAGTTGTTTCACTTCACCTCCTGGATCAAACGGAAAATTTCTCTTGCCATTGCACATGATCAACCAAAAATATTCTGCAACGGGGGTCACGTGAATGACTTGAAGTTGAAACACCTTTGGACATTGGTGGTGTTGTCCAAATTTCCACGTACCATTAACCTGCAAGAAAGAATTAAATAGAACGGGGAGGGAAATGTTAGGTTCATGAGGTACAAGGTATGGATCCTTGTATTCATGAATTATCACCGTCAATTCCACCTTTTGAATCACGAGGCCCTTCTCTTCACCTCGTTCTCCTTTTGCAACTTCTTGCTCGCCCCTCTCTATCTCTTTTTCTCTGAAGCTCGGTTACTTCCTCTAACTCAAGATTTTCTTGCTCATCCACCTCTTCAATTTTTTTTTTCTTTCAAATTCAACCACATCTTCTACCTCCACATTCGTATAACCATGTTCGCACACTACCTCATCACTATCCAAATGTGGATCTACCAATTCAAAACCCAAATTTTGAACTTCTACCCCAACTTCTAATTCCTCATCAAATCTTGGAGTTTGTTCACCTAACTCCACTTTTTCAACTCCTACCACAAAGTTCAGGGTCTGTTCAACTGAATCATGTCTCAAGCCTCCCTCCTTCTTTTCAACTTTCATATCCCGAGGCTCAATATGATTTTCACTCTCTTCTAACCATCTAATTACCGCTTTTCGTTTCTCCTCCTTCCTTTGTAATTTAGCCAATTAATTTTTTTTGCCTCCCGTTCACAACTCAATTTTTCTTCGATATTTGAACGCCACAAGAAATATTCTTGATAAGTTCGAAAAATATAGGAATCCACCTATAACTTTTATTGAATCCTCAATAAAAACTGTTTGTATCAAAATCAAATCTGAATTACAATGAATGGAAAAAGCGTATAAATAAGCAAACAAAAACCCTAGCCACTAATTGACTCAAAATAGAATTCTAATTAGACGAAAATTTTAAAATAGGCAAAAAAATAATTAAAAACAAAATTTAACCTAAAAATACTCAAAAACCCTAATTCCCATCTGCATAATTGACTTGCTGTTTTGAAGCCCCAAATGATGGAATTTGGCCATAAAATCAGTCGGCTCAAGGGCTTTAGCCCATGAGGTTTGCTTAGTGGCCCATTTCTACTCGAAAAACACATATTATGCATCTAATTCCGATATGGTTGACTGGATTGCACTTTTATTTGGCTTGAATATTTAACTTTTTCCGTCAAGCCTGCTATGACTCCGATTGTCGAGGGTCCGGAATACATCAAATAGTATCTAACATATGAAAGTCATGTTTGACATATTTAGTTTGTATGGTAAACAACACTTATGATCCCCAACCTTTGGGTTTCTTACGAAAATGGTCCTCAACGTTTAGATTTTGGCATTTATACCCTCAGAATCACCAAACGTTGCGAAAATGGTCCCTAATATGTTAAACCCCTATTTCAGACCAATTATTTCAAATAATGTGATTTTTAATTGTAATTTTTTTTTTGAAGAATTTGTGATTAAAAAGTAAAAATAAAAAAAATTGAACTTAGTTGCAAATTATTTTATTGACGGAATGTATAGTTGAAAACGAGTTTTAAATAAACAAAGTTTATTCTGGATTACTGTAGTGTACAATAAAATATTTAACAAAAATTTACTCCATTCATAGTTCAACCAACTGGTAAAAACAATAATAAATTCATGGAATATAAACATAAAAATACATTGGATATCATTTTAGGAATTGAATAACAAATATTTTTTTATCAATTCTATTTTCGATTTTGAGAACCGATTAATATCGATTTTCAAAATTTCATTTATTCAGAACTCGTTTTCTTCTACACATTCTATTAATATATATATTTTTTAATTTATGAATAAATTAAAAAAATATTACTTTTTATGAATAAATTAAAAAAAAAATCTTACTTTTTAACCCAAATTATCCAAACTTAATTTTCAAATCGATCGATTCTCAAAATCGAAAGTCAAAAATCGAAATCGAAATTAGAACTGATAAAAATATATTTGTTATTCAATTATTAAGATGATATCCATATTATTTGTTTATTTATATTCCATAAATTTATTATTATTTTACGAATAGGTTGAAATGTTAATGGGATGAATTTTTGTTAAATATTTTTTTTGTACATTTTAGAAATTCAGAATAAATTTTATTTTTTTAAAACTCGTTTTCAACTACACATTCTATCAATAAAATAATTTACAAATAAATTCAATTTTTTTTTTTTTTTTTTTTTTTTTTTTTTTTTTTAACTCAAATTCTTTAAAAAAATTACAATTACAAATTACATTATTTGAAATAATTGGTCTGAAATAGGAGCTTAATATATTAGGGACCAAATACACCTAACGTATAAGGATTTAATATGTTAGGAACTAAATACGCCAAACGTTTGGATGTTACAAACTAAATATGTCAAACGTGACTTTAATATGTTAGGGACTATTATCGCAAGAAACTTAGAGATTAGGGACCATTTGTGCTATTTAAATATTTTTAACGGTGGAAACTAACGAAATCTAACAGTAGGAACCATTTTCGCAACGTTTAGTGATTTTGGGGGTATAATTTTGAGGGTATAAATGCCAAAATCTAGTTTGTAACCTCCAAACGTTTTGCGTATTTAGTCCATAACATATTAAATCCCTATGTGTTTAGCGTATTTAGTTCATAACATATTAAGCCCCTATTTTAGACCAATTATCTCAAATAATGTGGTTTGTAATTGTAATTTTTGAAGAATTTGTGGTTAAAAAGTAAAAAAAAATAATTGAATTTATTTATAGATTATTTTATTGATATAATGTGTGGTTGAAAACGAGTTTTAAAAAAATAAAATTTATTCTGGGTTTTTAAAGTGCACAATAAAATATTTAACAAAAATTCACCGCATTAACATTTCAACATATTGGTAAAATAATAATAAATTCATGGAACATAAACAAACAAATACATTGGACATCATCTTAAGAATTGAATAACAAATATATTTTTATCAGTTTTATTTTCGATTTCGATTTCGATTTTGAGAATCGATCGATTTGAAAATTAAGTTGGATAATTTGGGTTAAAAAATATGATTTCTTTTTTTTTTAATTTATGCATAAATTAAATTTTTTTTAATAGAATGTGTGGAAAAAACGAGTTAAAAATGAAAATTTGAAAATCGATATTAATCGGTTCTCAAAATCGAAAATCGAAAATAGAACTGATAAAAATATATTTGTTATTCAATTCCTAAAATGATGCCCAATATATTTTTATGTTTATGTTCCATGAATTTATTATTTTTTTTTACCAATAGGTTGAACTCTGAATGGAGTGAATTTTTGTTAAATATTTTATTGTGTACTATAGAAATTCAGAATAATTTTTTTTTTATTTAAAACTCGTTTTCAACTATACATTCCATTAATAAAATAATCTACAAATAAGTTCAAATTTTTTTTTTAATCACAAATTCTTAAAAAAAAAAAAAAATTACAATTAAAAACCACATTATTTGGAATAATTGGTTTGAAATAGGGGTTTAATATGTTAGAGACTAAATACGCCAAATGTATAGGGACTTAATAGGTTAGAGACTAAGTACGCCAAACGTTTGGAGGTTACAAACTAAATTTGCCAAATATGACTTTAATATCTTTGGTACTATTATGGCAAGAAATCCAAAGGTTAGATACCATTTGTGCTATTTACACGTTTTTAACGTTGAAAATTAACGGAATCTAATGGTAGGGACCATTTTCGCAACGTTTGGTAATTCTGAGGGTATAAATGCCAAAATCTAAATGTTGGAGACCATTTTCGCAAGAAACCCAAATGTTGGGGACCATATGTGTTGTTTACCCTAAAAATAAAGGTACGTTAGCAAACTTATAATATTTCAAAATTGGGTGTGGTGAAATACATTTATTTAAAACGTATAAAATAGTTTTTTTCGGTAACGTAACACTTTGACTGCTCGGTGAAAAATGAAAATTCAAGTTGTATTGGAAATTATTGAATAACTTTTGAATATTTTGATAGTTCGTATCTATAATTTTGTAATTTTTTTAAAATTCTCTTATTATGGTGATTTCACGTCATAGATCGGTTTATACGAAATTTAACTATTTGATTTTGATATTTTTATTTTTATTTTTATTTTAATAAAGTTCTAAGTGTATATTACATATATATCTATTATTTATACTTATTACAAATTTTATTTAAATGTAATTTTTCTTTTCAATTTTAAGTTTTAAATCAATTCAAATTACAATATTTAAAGAAATTCCTGAAACGATAAACATAAGAACCGTAAAAAAAATAAAAAAAGTTAAAGTATTTTTAATGTACATTTTTTTATAATTAATTGTATTCCTTCGTTTCTCATTTTAATTAAATATTCATTTCATATTTTAACATATAAATTTAATATATGTGAGTAATAAATGACCGTACATTACACGGGTATAATACTAGTATAATTTTTAAACATATTTACAAACCACTTTTTGATGTTTAACGAACACATCAAACTGATTTTTTTTCATCTATCTTTGTTGATGTCATTTCAACTTGAAAATTTGGAAAAGCGTTTTAAATTTATACTAAGGCTCTGTTTGATGCACTCTTACTTTTTAAGGAAAATGAAATCATTTTCCTACTTTCACATTTTATTTTGTTTGATTGCAAAAAGTAGGCATGGAAAATATCAAAATCGCTCTGTTGTCCGACGTGGACAACATTGTCCACCTTCTAATGAGGGTGTACGAAGTGGACAACATCGGACACTTGGTACACCCTCATTGGAAGGTGTAACATAGCTCACGTCAGACAATGGAGCAATTTCGTGGAAAATATTTTTCTCACAATTCACTCACGCGCTGTTTTTCAAGATTTGGCTGGAAAATAATTTTTCATCATTTGGTTGAGAAAATATTTTCTTGGTTACATGGAAAGTTATGTTCGTCACGTTTGATTAATTTTGTTATTGTTATTTGACTTATTTTTTTTTTAAAAAATAACATTATCGTTATCAAGTACAAATGTGTTGAAAAAATTAAATTTTTTTTTGATTAAAATAGCAAGAATTTACTTTATTTTCTATGGAAAATAATGTCAATAAAAAATGAAACTTGAAAAATTTCTCGTTTTTTTCATCTAGAAAATTAAACTAATCAAATACTTTCAATTAATTTTTCACAAAATATTTTTCAGGCAAAATTAATTTCTTGAAAAATATTTTCTTTTCACCTATTTTTCATTCTCGCAAATAAACACACCCTAATAGCTTGTTTCATAGGTATTCTCTTTCCATGGAACCTGAAATTTCCATATCCTTTTTTCACTGGTCATGTTAGATTGTCAAAATTTTTTGAAGAATTTTTTTTCCACCTTGGTGGCCGTGGCACGTGATGGTCTTTCCCAGGTTGTTGATGAAATGGATTACCATGGGCTGTGTGGATTTTTTTTTTTTCCATCTTGTGTGAAAATTGTTTGGTCTCCCCAACCCCCTCAATTTCATATCAATTTCATATTTTTTTCTTAATTGAGGCATTGTTCGTACAGACAAATAAATTTTTTGACTCTGTTTGTTATAGTTTTTTTTTTTTTAAAACTTGTTTTTTTTATGTTTTCTAAGTAAAAATTGTGATTGAAAAGTGGAGAAAGAAAACATATGTTGTTAAAAAGCAGTTTGGAGAATTGAGATGTTAAACATGATTACCAAACAGAGGCTAAAATAACTCAATTTTACCCAATGTCCCATGAAAAATAATATTAATCAAATTACAAAATTCAAAAAAAAATCCCATTTTTCAACCTAAAAAATAAATCTAATTAGACACATTCAATTAATATTTTTTATGAAAATCATTTACATGGAATTCAATTCTTTGGAAAATATTTTATTTCCACCCATTTTTCATTATCGAACCTAAACGGACGGACTCTAACATGAAATAAGATGAAGTCGAAATTGACTTTTTGTGAGAACCTCCGGTGGCTCCCCGAGCAGCAATGGAAAAGAGTCCAACACGCCAAACCTAAAACCCTTTTCCATACTTTTTCTTTAATTATTTTGACATTTCGCAATTGTAAGTCCGAGATACGTTAACACTGATTTTTTCAACATTTCATAAATGGTATCAACCAAAATTAATACCCATAGATCAGAAACATTTTTGCATCGGTTATATAAGGCAACATAATTATTAATTTTTCCCTTGCATGTCAAATTTATAAGTTTATAAATAAAATTCTGGCAATTATAATCTTGTCTGAAATGTTGTAACACATCTAGGTTCAAAACATCAACTTCTGTGACTTTAAAATCCTCGAGTTTAGGAAAGGGGTATATTGTCATCTCACCTGACCTCTTTGAATACCAGCACGAGTCCTCTTCAAAACTTGCAATTTTAAGCTCAATTTCTTGAAGAATCACATAATAAATAGCAAGTAGAGTAATAATTTCCTTCAGCTGGAGCCAGTGGCCAGAAATTTTTTTCCAGCTCCGACGAAAATCAATAAAAAAATTTCAACACGGGCGGACATTAGTTAAATAATTGTATTCTTCGAGTCGCGTTCCAAAAAAATACCAAAAAATTCAACTATATTTTTTTCTCGGGCAGATCCAGCATAGGCGAGTGCGGGAACTCTCCATGTTGTCCATCTGCCCCTTGCTGGAGCTAGGAACTTCTGAATAGCACACAAGTCGACAACCATTCTTGACTTTCTTAGCTGCTTCTCTAATAGCATTGCTAGGTGGATAATGGATTCAACATCGAAAGACGTTAACGCAGTCAACTATCAACTTCCAATTGCATGATAAAAAAAACTGTATCTGACCTGCAGGAATGAACGCGAAATAAAATCGAGGTGATTTTGTGCCGAGGTGATTTAATTGACTGACCTCAACTTGAAGAGAGAGGTGATTCGGTAAAACCAAGGTGATTTCGAGCCGAGGTGATTTAAGTGACCGACCTCAACTTGAAGAGAGAGGTGATTCTGTAAAATCGAGGTGATGTTGACCGAGGTGACTATCAGGCGAGGTGAGAATGGCGACACTGCTGAAGCGTCAAATTATCCGTATTATGTGTCAGTAATCATGATTATCTGTAATGTGTCGTGTGATCATTTGTTGTCATGTTATCAGCAATGTCATTAGTCAATATCAATCACATACTGCCGATGTGATATGTTGTAATAATTATGTTTTGTCTCCTCTCCTACTATAAATAAGAGACATAAATGCTCTTTGCAAGGAATGAAAAAAGAAAAACCTCTCAAAACTCTTGACATTTGATTTCGTTGATTCGACCTGGTTTTCAGATCAGTATCGAACTGGACGTGAATTTATGCTATTATGACTTCAGTTCGCATTTGATCTGTTACCCTTTTTATTACATTTGTTATCCATAGTTTGTCACAATATTGGTCAGGAAAGATAAGAGCTGTATACTTAGCCAAATTTTCAACAAATATATTGTTCACTTGTAAACTTTAAAAATCCCACTATCTTTATTTTTTCACAAAAAGAGACGTCAACAAATTGACGCTAGAAGTCATCACACGCATCATATTAATGATTTACACAGGGATGTTCGCGGATTTGGAATGTCTGCCCTTCCACGACCCCCAAGTCCCAACAGACGCAAACATGAAAGTGGTCCTTGATCGGCTTGAACGGATGCAAAGGGATATGGAAGAAATGAGGAGGAATCAAAATCGAGGTCGCCGTCAGGAAGAAGGCGAGGTCCAGTCGCAACTACAAATATCAACGGACCCTCCCGGTATGAGGAACAACAAAATGAATACTCGGACTATACTAGGAGTGCAGTCAGTGAAAGCACACCTCAAATACGAGGTCATAAATTGCACGATTGGAGGGGACAGATAGATGGGAGTGAATGCAATAAAGCGGGGACATATCCTGAAAAAAGGATTGAAAGAGAAGGAGAGAGTAGAGTTGCCCGGACAAGGGGAGATGGGTATAAGTCCCCGACAAAGAAAGTGAACTTCGAAAACTAGCAAGCTGATAGTTCAACCCTCCATTTAAATCAGCCACCAACTCCTTCGTCGAGCAGACCAAATCAAATCGAAGTTGAACAGTTAAAGAAGAGGTTGTCTGACCTAGAAGTGAAACAGGAAGGGCTAGGGTCGACAGAACCATCTACCAAGAGAACGTCGCCTTTCACGGAGGTCATAATATTAGAACCATTACTTGGAAAGATGAAAATGGCACACCTTACCGAGTACAATGGGAAAACTTACTAGGTATCAAACTTGGACCAATACATGTCCTGGATGGAACTTCAAGGAGCAAGCGATGCTATAACATGTAGGCCGTTTCCTTTAACTTTGGGAGATAGAGCTCAACGGTGGTTCCGCAACATATCTCAACATTCAATCTCTAGTTGGTCTCAGCTGAGTGATCAGTTCCTGAAACAATTTATGGGATCGAAAATTCTGACCACCCCGAAAGAAAGTTTGGTGACAATCAAACAGGAGAAAGAGGAGTCATTAAAGAACTATTTGAGCCGTTTCAATAAACAAATCATGGAAATTGAAAAAATATCCGATGACGTGCTGTTGATGGAAATTCTGTCAGGTTTGCAAATACAGACTCGTTTCTGGTGGTCAGTGCATGAGGGCGGGCCTCGAACGTACCAAGACTTTTTGAATAGGATGAAAATTTTTTATCAATGCAGAAGAAGCCTCAAGGCCCAAAGATACTCATCATGAGTCAATCAGAGGGTCGGATAAGAAGGAATATAAGGAGGAAAAGAAAGAGTTTAAAAAGAACACCTTTGGGAAGAAGCGAGAATATAAACCAACGGATAGATTCCGTCCTTATAATTCATAGCAGAAAGGTGAGATCACCCCATTAAACGCATCGGTGGAGGTCATTTTCATGAATGTGAAGGATAAAGGGATCATTCCCCCGACGAGGCCAATAAAGCAGAACCCAAGCAATTTGGATCCGTCCTGATATTGCTTATATTACAGGTTAGTAGGACACACTACTGACGAATGTCGGAATCTAAGATTTGAAATTGACAAATTGATAAAAAGAGGAAGCCTGCGGGAATATTCCGCTGAGCCACAAGATTTGAGGAAGCAATTTGTACAACGGGAAAAGTATGTGGTCCATCGTAAAATAGATTCCCATGGGGCAAACCGACCTGATGAATTTCGTACAATTGTGAGTGGAAACCAAGTTCAAGTCAGATCCAAAAGAAAGAGAAGGGAGTATGCTCGGGAGGCGCGAAACAATTACCAAATCTGCAGCCATGAAATAACTCCAAACAATTCGGAGTCATTTAGTTTCTGTGAGGAAGATGCAAGAGGCGTACTCCAACCGCATTCAGATGCTCTGATGATCACAATGCCCGTGTGTGGGATAAAAATCCACAAAACCTTGGTGGATGATGGCAGCGTCGTGAATGTATTATATTGGAGGACATTTGAAAAAATGGGAATTGACCCACGCAACTTACGGCTAAGAAGGACAAAAATTCAAGGCTTCACGGGTGACTACATCTGTCCTAGAGGCGAAATCTCCTTATGGGTGGAATTGGGGACAGGATCCTGCTAGAGACGCGTTATTACTGGTTTTGTAGTAGTAGATGTCATGACAAATTACAATGCCAACTTGGGGAGGCCAATCCTCCACGAGTTGAAAGCGGCGGCATCTATTTACCATTATTTCCTGAAATTTCCTACACCTAACGGGGTTGCCACCATAAGGGGGGATCAAAGAGCTGCCAGGGAGTGCAATTTAGGTTTTGCTTCCAACAACATCCAAAAGGTGAAGAATGGAGAATCAATTGCAAGACCAAATGAAGAGGATGAGCCGATAACGGAGCTACAAACTTTGGATCCAAGAGGAAGTCAGGAGGGCAGTCAATCTGGTCCTGTGGAGGAACTAGATATTGTGAAGGTTGATGAGGAAAAGCCTGAAGTAGAATTCAGAATAGGACGCAAACTGCTCGAGCCAATAAGGTCAAACCTGATTAGTTTTTTGAAAGATAACTCTGATGTATTCGCATGGACTCATTCTGATATGGAAGGGATCGATCTTAAGCGTGCTTGCCATCATCTACATGTAAGCCCTTATTTCAAACCAAAAATACAAAAAAGAAGACCTCTCAATCCTGAACGATATGAAGCGTTGGCTTGAGAGGTAGTAAAATTACTCAGTACTGGCTTCATTAGGGAATCATTTTATCCCGTCTGGATATCAAATCCTGTGCTGGTAAAAAAGAGTAACGGGACATGGAGGCTATGTATAGACTTTTTAGATCTGAACAAAGCTTGCCCAAAGGATAGTTTCCCTCTTCCGAGAATAGATCAAATGGTGGATGCCACAGCAGGATATCAGCTCCTTAGTTTCATGGTTGCTTATTCGGGATACAACCAAATCCTAATGAACAAAGCTGATGAAGAGCACACTTCATTCATGACCGATAGAGGACTTCACTGCTACGAAATGATGCCATTTGGTCTTAAGTACGCCGGAGCAACGTATCAAAGGTTGGTAAATGAAATGTTCAAGGATCAAATTGGGAAAACGATGGAGGTCTATGTTGACGATATGCTTGTGAGTTGTACTTTGGACAAAGATCATATCCAACACCTGGATGAGATGTTCCAAATATTGAGAGATTATCAGATGAAATTGAATCCGAAGAAATGCTCCTTCGGAGCTGGATCCGGTAAATTCCTTGGTTACTTAATGAATCAAAGAGGGATTGAAGTTAACCCTGACAAAATACAAGCACTAATGAAGATGAGAGAGCCGAGAAAGGTGATGGAGGTCCAGAGTTTGACCAGGAGTGTAACACCCCAAGTTTAAAAATCTAAAACCTAGGCGTGTTAACTTCCATTCACATTATATGCGGAAATAAATCGTTTAAACATTAAAATTTTGACCAGGAGTGTGTTTTGTGTGTAAAGCCATGAGTGACAGCGTGATTGAGTGTCTATGTGTGTGGGTGCGCAGTGATAGGGAGGAGGAGGAGTCACCGTGGTTGTGGGGGAGGTGTGTGGTCGCCGGTTGTAGCTCGTCGGCGATGGTGGGGGAAAGAGGCAGAGAGAGGACGAGCGGCCGAGAGTGAGAGGAAAGGAGAGAGGGCGAGAGGAAGAGAGATGAGTCTGAGTAGGTTTAGGTTAGAATTAGGATTTAATCTTTTGAATTTTGCAAATTACTCCCTCAAGTCTTCTCCTTTGTCTAATGAAGCCCATAAGTTTTACTTACCCTCCAAATGTCACTAAACTTTCTCCCAAATTCAACTTAATGTATTTTGGCCATTTACAAAATTAAATAAATTGAAATAAGCATCTTTAGCAATTAAAATAAACACTTAGACACATAATTGCACGTAACAATTTATAAACTTTTTAATTGGCACATTGATCGAGACGACGTCAAAGTCCTTCCACTGCAAAATAATTCAAATTATAGACATTAAAGATCATAAATTTATAATTTATAATAACATTCACATGAATATTACGTGAAATTTAAAATTGCACGTAAAAATAAAAAGCGGTCTTACAATTCCTTACCCCTAAAAAGAAATTTCGTCCTCGAAATTAAAACTTGCCAAAAATGTGTGGATACTTGGCATGCATTTCATCCTCGCGTTCCCAAGTAGCCTCTTCTACTGCATGATTCCTCCAAAGAACTTTAACTAGAGTTATCTTCTTTCTCCTAAGTTCCTTATCTGCCTTCATTAGGATCCTCACAGGTGTTTCCTCATAAGTTAGATCTTCACGAAGATCCAACGACTCATAACTGAGGATATGAGAGGGATCTGAAATGTACTTCCTCAACATCGAGACATGAAACACGTTGTGGACATCGGATAGTGCTGGTGGTAATGCAACCCGATATGCGAGGTCACCCACCCTTTCAAGTATTTCAAAGGGGCCAACAAATCGCGGACTTAACTTTCCTTTCTTCCCGAATCTCATAACTCCTTTCATAGGAGCTACCTTCAAAAAGATCATATCTCCTGTGGCAAATTCCGAAGGTTTTCGCCTTCTGTCCGCATAGCTTTTCTGTCTACTCTGTGCATTTTTCATCCGTTGACGAATCTTTTCAACAACTTCTGCTATTTGTTGTATTATTTCTAGACCCAATAATTTTCTTTCTCCGACTTCATCCCAATGAACTGGCGATCTACATTCCTTCCCGTACAGTGCCTCATATGGAGCTATGTGGATAAAATCTTGATAACTATTGTTATAGGAGAACTCAACCAATGGAAGGAATTCGCCCCAAGTACCTTGAAAATCAATAATACAAGCTCTTAATATGTCTTCAAAGTTT
This sequence comes from Ligustrum vulgare, assembly GCA_963555705.1. Lineage (NCBI taxonomy): Eukaryota > Viridiplantae > Streptophyta > Magnoliopsida > Lamiales > Oleaceae > Ligustrum > Ligustrum vulgare. The sequence goes on from OY743175.1 coordinate 37,634,279, forward strand.
GAATCGTTCTCTCTAACGTCCATCTGTCTATGGATGAAAGGTTGCACTGGATTTCAATTGAGTACCCATGGCCTTTTGTAGACTTTTCAAGAATGTGGAAGTAAAGTTTCGATCGCAATCACACATAATGGATAAGGGAATTTCATGAAGTCTTACAATTTCTATCATATATAACTTCGCATGCTTCTCCATATTATACGTAGTCTTCACTGGCAGGAAGTATGCCAACTTAGTAAGACGATCAACAATCACCCATATAGAATTTTTAATCCCTATTCATCTTAGGTAAGCCAACAACAAAATTCATGCCTATTCGTTTTCACTTCCTCTCTGGAATCATAAAAGGCTGTAATAAACTTGAAGGTTATTGATGTTTGGCCCTGATTTTCTAACCAGTAAGACAATTCTGAGCATAATCTGCCATGTCCCGACTCATACCAATCCACCAGAAAATGTTATCCTCAAATCTCGAGACATCTTAGAACTTCCGGTGTGAATTGATTAAGGAGTGTTGTGAGCTTCTTTCAGGATTTCTTGTTTCAACTCCTTATTTTCAGGGATCACTAATCTACTACCGTGCCAAAGAGCACCATCTGTAGTGATAATAAATCAATGCGTTTTCCCTCAGTAACCTCAGTATGAACTTTGATTATTCGGGGGTCTTCAGACTGCTAGGTCTTGACTTTCTCAAGCAACGTTGATTCCAAAGTCATGTTGGAGAGATACCCAACTTGCCTTTTGAAACTATTTCTAACTTAAACCTTTGGATGTCATTAAGCAATTGTTTTTGAATAAATTGTAAGGCATCTATTATTCTATGACTACCTCATTAGCACTGCCAGGATGACAATAAATAACACAGTCACAATCCTTGACAAGTTCCAACCATCTGAATTGTCTCATGATCAATTCCTCCTAAGTGAAGGAGTATTTGAAGCTTTTATTGATCTCACATCCAATCTCGTAAAGATAGTACCTCCGGGTCTTTAAAACAATTGTGACAGCTGCCAACTCGAGGTCATGAGTGGGAAAATTCTTTCCATACTCTTGTAGTTGTCTTGAAGTATAGGCAATCATCTCGCCACGTTACATAATAACATGACCAAGCCCCTTTCAATTAAGCATTTATGTAAATGACGAACCTTTCATTACCCTGTGGAATTGTTAGGATTATCACAGTTGTCTACCATGTCAACCACTCTTCAAAGCACTGCTCAATCTGAACTCCATTGAAATTTTGTAAAATTCTGGTTAACTTAGCCAAGGTTAGGCAATCTTGGAAAAATCCTTCCAAAAATCTTCGATAGTAACCAGTTAATCCAAGGAAACTACTAACTTCCTTAATATTAGAGGGTGTAGGCCAGTTTTGAACTCAATCTTTCTTGAGTTAACTTCAATACCTTACCTTTATGATATGCCCCAAGAATGGCACTCTATCCAATCAGAACTTACACTTCTTAACTTAGCAGAAAGTTTCTCCTCTAAGTTTCTGAAGCATGATTCTTAAATGCTTTTCACGTTATTCTTCGGACCTCGAATAGATCACTATGTCATTAACGAAGACTATGACAAATTGATCCAGATGTTCCTTAAAGACTCGATGCATTAAGTTCATAAATGCCACAAGAGCATTCGTTAACCCAACCAGTATCACTAAGAACTCATACTGCCCGTATCTAGTATGGAAAGTTGTCTTAGGAATGTCCTCTTCCTTGATTCTCAACTAATGGTAACCAGATCGCAGATCGATCTTAGAAAAATACCCAACACCTTGAAGCCGATCAAACAGATCCTTAATTTTTGGCAATGCATATTTATTCTTTATTGTCACTTTGTTCAATTCTCTGTTTTCTACACAAAGTCTCGTAGAACCATCTCTCTTCTTTACGTATATAGCACAGGAGCAACCATGGCGAAAAGCTAGTTCGAACAAAACCTTTGTCCATGAGATTCAATACATGCTCTTTGAGCTCTTTAAGTTCTACAAGAGTCATCTGATAATGTGCCTTGGATATTGGAGCTACCCAGGCACGTGATCGATGACGAATTCAATTTCTCTTTCAGGTAATAGACCATAAAGATCGTCTGGTAACATATTCAGATATTCTCGAACAATTGAAGTTTGTTCAAGAGAAGTGTCCATCTTATGTACCTCGACTACTGCAGCCAGGTAAGCCCTACAACCCATATTCATAAATGACGAACTTTCATCGCTGATACTATCGAAATAGAAAGTTTCACCTTTACTTCAACAAAGCGTAAAGGGTTTTATTTGACGGTTTAAATACCACCTTAACGTAGCCATTGATTGAAACCTTATACCATAATAATCATTCCATTCCTAGTATGACATCAAGTTTATGGTATTCAGTGTTATGAGATCTATCATCTACTCCTTTCCATTCACCATGATTGGGAAATTTCTCAACACATAACTTTAGTTCAACAGTTCTTCAAATGGCGTTGACAATATAAACTTGATCTCCAGCTACTGAGATGGGTAAATCAATTTTCTTGTAATTGTGGGACTATCAAATGAGTGGGTAGTCCCGAGATCAAACATTGAAAATTTGAGGTTGTCTAAATTTTAATAAACAGACTGTCACAGATTAGTCTGGACAGTAACCAGTTAACAGTAAATCGTTAAGTTGTGTTTAGCGCAGTACCAGATGAATCTTGCTAATGCAGATCCGTCTGGATAGTAAAACGTAAATAACCAGAATAAATTGTGCGGAATAGTAAATGGACAAGAACACAATAATTTTAGATTAACGTGGGAAAAACCCTAACAGGGAAAACCTACGGTTCGCATCCTGCGAACAAAAACCAATTACTATATAAGGAAAGAGTTTATGCATATCAATCTAAACTACAGGATAAATCTACACATAGACTTTATCAAACATCCAATAAATAGATCACTCTCTGATCCTTCCGTGGCATGTAATGTGAGCTGGCATCCCACCACTCTTCAGTAGTTTTCTTTGACTCTGCAACACTTTTCAGCAACACGAACTCCCGTTCGATCTTGATCCAAACCTCCCATTTGATCTTCATGCTGAAATTCTTTCCCTTTCTAAGCGATTGAATCCTCCTCCCAGAGTATTGAAGTCACAACTTAATTGAAGTCTTTTGTATTTGTGCACATACGAAAATAGGCTTTTAGGACTTCTAAAGTGGACGTGTATTTTTATAGAGCTCCACACGATTTTCTGTATTTTCACGTCACAAGGAACATATCCCGTTTTCTCTTCTCTTTATAGTGCAATTAGGTTTACTTGACTCACAAGTTTCCTTATTGCACAAGATCTCTAATACCTGCAAAACAAGGTAGAGATAATTAGTAAAAGGTAAGATAGTTATCCTTAAATAAATCTTACCATGAATAATGATAACGATAAATCATAGAAGATCTTACCATTTATCAATCAAGCGATAAACCTAGATATTTATCACCATATTTTCGGCCTTATCACAGTTCTTCATGATCAAGATTTTCGACCAAGATAATCTTACCATATGTAAAGATAAGATTGAAATATTCTTGACCACATCAGGAAGATACTTACCATATCTTGGATAAGCTGGCGTATCAAGAATAATCACAACAGATTATCAAGAATATTACCAAAATATTTTCGAAATTGTGATAAAAATTTCCGAGATTATGATCAAATATATATCAATATTTTCTTGATCATTATCTTTACAATAAACTTTATTTCTCGAAAATAAGAAATAAATTGCATAATTTAATCGAACTTAATAAATTACTAAATAGTAATTAAATCAGGTTTTATTAAATTACATATTCGTGAAAAATAGGAAATGCCAATATCATAAATTTAACAATTTCCCCCTTTGACTTTTTCTATTTTTCCGAAACCAATTATCTTTTTATGATCACAAGAAATCAATTAGCTCCCCCTATCAAAAATCTCCCCCTCAAGATATGCATCAACATAAACACAATCAACAATCAATAAATGCATGTAAAGAAATCAACACATAGAGAGCATAAATTAAAAAAAGATGATATCCTCCTACTCCCCCTTTTCTGTTAAAGAGGAGAAGCCATAAGTTCCTGCATTAAAAAAAAATCACAACCTAAAGTCGAACATGAGAATAAAAGTGTTAAGTCAAAACATGATAACAATGTTGTTTAAATCACTGAAAATAAGTAGATAAGACTGGCAGGGTTAAGATCAGCCTGGAGTCTTCCTTTGCTTCTTAGAGGCAGGGAGCTTCTTGGCTGCAACCTTCCTCTTTTCTTTGGCTTCCACAGGAGCCACATTTGTCAAAGACCCACCAAGTAACTGATCAAGCGTGTCCTCAAGACGCTTAACCTGCACACCGAGTTCAGATATGTCAGTTTTCGTCCCTACATTTTCTGCTTCCAACTGATCAAGCCTGGCATCTTTATCATCTGATACCTGAGTTCCAGCAGTCTCATCCATAGCCTGCTTCTTGTGACTCGTCTACATCTCCAGAGTCTTTCTGCATCTGCTCCTGTTTAACACTTTGGGGGTGATCACCAGATCATCTTCCAGTGTTTGGATACCTTGATCACTCAAAAACTGTGAAATAATCCAAGAGTAAACCAATAGATAAGTATTCCCCTGTCTAGGACCACTTCCCGAGACCCTTCCAATGATAGAATTCCAGATTCGGGCTGCAAGGTCAATATTTCGTTTGATCCCCAGCAGAAAAAGAGTTCTAGCAAATTCCCTCTTAAACTCGAGTCATGGATGAGTTGGTCAAAATTTGCTTTTACAATTTTGTGAAGTATTTGATACTTCTTTGACATTTCTGACCTAGGCAATTGTTTTAACCCCTTTACTGGCCATGTGATCTTTCCCCCCGACAACTCCATAGCAATTTCATCATTAGTGGCTTCCATAGACTTATCCTCATCAGCCACATCGTTATTAAGTCCTAACCACTTTCTAAGTTCTTTTGCTGAAATCTTAATTAATTGTCCTCTAACAAAAAGTGAAGTGGTAAAAAGGCCTTTTTTGGAGTTATAGTCAATGGGGATGTTGGCATAAAATTTCTTGACCAGAGTCTCATTAATCTCCCCCTTACAATCAGTCAATTTTTTCAACCCAAAGTGTGACACTACATCATCAATCTCAAAGTCATCAAATTCACCTACAGTTACTCTAGACTCATAATGCAACCGTTTACCCGAAATATGTTTTTGGAAATCAGTGTATGCTTCAGACAACCAATATTTGAAATTGAAGGGGGTAAACATACCTCTTGCTATCTGCATGAGGGTGCAGACGAATGAAGAAACATCAAACCTGGATCTTACTGGACCCGCAGCCGTGTCACCCTTTTTTTCTTCGAACTCACAGTGGCTACTATCTTTTGTTTTCCTTTTCTGTCTGGAATAACAGCTTCTTTCTCATACTCTTCTTCCAACTGCTCAGACTCATCTGCATCCTCAGATTCCTCTGGCTCTTCTGGTGGTGCATCATCCTCAGATTCTTCTGCTATATTATCTTCCCCATATTTTTCAATCTCCCCAGATTCTTCCTGCTCCTCTGGTTTGTCCTTTTCATCACCAGATTCTGTTTCACCTGATTCATCTCCACCTTCTTCATCCCCTATTGTCGCATCTCTTGCACTTCTCATGGCAGCAAGTCTTCGTGCTCCCTCCAGTTCACTACGAATATCTAAGGGAGAGATATGGCTGGACCCAATATTACCTAACATGGTTTGTGGAATGACAGGCGTGCTCCGGCCAATTTGGGCGATGAGAAGAGCAGGTGTGGGAGTAGTACTGGCGGTAGAGAGAGATGTCGGCGTTGGGCTGGTGCAGGTGGGCGGTGCAGGCACAATGACGCCACTTGGAGTTCCCATCCCCGATGGGTCTGGTTGAGGTGATTCGTCAATGCCACCGCTGCCTCTGGTGACTCTCCTCCTTCCGGTTTGCTTGCTTCAAGCCATGTCTTGGAATGGGTTTTTCTTTCTTTTGATTTGAGAGAGACAGGGAGACGGAAGGTAGGGTTTTTGATGAGAGGATTTTAGGGCTTTCATATTTTGGAACACGAACTTTTAAGGAAGAAGTGTGAGAGATTTTGGGGTTTAAGAGGAATTCTCATAGGAAAGGAATTAGAGTTCATTATGGTAACTGGAGAATCCTGATTCTTGTCAACTTCTTTCCTTAAAAAATAGATAAGTATAAAAACAAAATATGTTAAGAATTAGGAAACAAATAAATTACCAAAAATTGGGCTCCACAATCAACTGACTTGTTGTGCAAGATTTGCACATATTAGCCCACGATATACTGCCTTAAAAATAAATATTTTCACAATAAAATCTAAAAATCGTGAATAAGAAAAATCTAAATGCGTATGTGTACCTGAGACATATCTGACCACTCGTTGTCATCTGTTGAGTCAAATATATCTGGAAGTAGACAGTCCACCACGAGCATGATTATGTTGATTAGTGTGCGTGTGTGATCCGAGCAATCCTTAGTCATCCACATACTACCAAAAATCATATGATTGCTCTGACTTATCGATTTGTCACCGTAATGTACAATAAGACTGATCAAAATCTATAAGTAGTGCATTTTCTCAAATCCGGCTTGCCGACTTTTTCTTTATTGTGGCAATATTTTTTGGAGGTGGAAATAGCTTCACACAATCCCCAGAAGTTATCTTACAGTATGTTCCCATTTAGGTTAGAAGAAGGGTATGAACTTGGCTTGGATTGGTAGATTCACACAATCCCCAGAAGTTATCTTACTAGGTTTTCCCCTTCTACAATATTACCACATTTATATCAATTCATCGTATTTTGAGGCTAAAGGGTATGAACTTGGCTTGGATAGGCAGCCTTCTTTTCCACTAGCCCTGCCCTTGGATAACAAGAAAAATGCGTGCAATGCAATGAGTAAGATTTAGATCATAGGTCTACACACAGAATATAAAATCTCATCCAGTAACAACCATATGACATAGACAGCAGTGACTTATCCTTAGGATTGTCCAGATTTGAGTGCTAGTTAGATTCATCCGGAGACATGTTGACTGCTATCAGGCAGACGTATCTGTCTCGTTATCAGCCACAAGCACTCAGATATATCTGCAAGCAAAAACATGATCTACTTAATATAAGAATAGGATAAGTTAACCAAAATGCAAAAAAGAAAAAACAATGCGAGTTTTTTTTTTTTTTTTGAAGTATGCATGTTCCTATTCAGAAGGAGGTGATACTCCAATTTGTTTCATAATGCTTTCAAATTTGATAGTATCGAGGGCCTTAGTAAACAAATCTGCCAGCTGTAGATCAGTCTGTATGTGCTCCAGATTGATAATATTTTGTTCCACTAATTCTCTGATGAAGTGGTGTCTGATGTCAATATGTTTTGTTCTGGAGTACTGGACTGGGTTCTTTGAGATATTGATAGCACTGGTGTTGTCACAATACATAGTGGCTTGTTCTGTAGAGATTCCATAGTCCTCCAACATTTGTTTCATCCACATGAGTTGTGTACAACAACTCCCAGCTGTTATATATTCAACTTCGGCTGTGGATAGTGACACTGAATTTTGCTTTCTACTTAGCCATGCCACCAAATTGTTCCCAATGTAGAAACATCCTCCAGATGTACTTTTTCGATCATCCACATTCCCAGCCCAGTTTGCGTCTGAAAAGCCTGCAAGATTGGCAGTGGTGTCTCTTGTAAACCAAATTCCATAATTCAACGTACCACTTACATATCTGATGATTCTTTTCACACCAGCAACATGAGATTCCTTAGGTTTGGCTTGATATCTTGCACAAACTCCAACACTGATGGATATATCTGGCTTACTAGCAGTAAGGTATAGAAGACTTCCAATCATGCTTCTGTAAAGGGATGGATATACATCCTTACCACCGTCATCCTTTGAAAGTTTTAGAGTAGTCGCCATGGGAGTTCTCATTGCCTTTGCATCTTAAAGTCCAAATTTCTTCACCAGATTTTTAGCGTACTTTGCTTGAGATATGAATATGCCAGATTCATCCTGCTGTACCTGCAAACCAAGAAAAAAAGTTAGCTCACCAACCATACTCATTTCAAATTCTCTTTTCATTGTATTTATAAATTCATTAATTTTGGACTTAGATGTAGACCCAAATACTATGTCATCAACATATATTTGAGCTACAGTTAGTCCAGGATTTAGATGCTTAATGAAAAGAGTTTTATCAGTTCCTCCCCTTTTGTATCCCTTGCTTAGCAAGAATGATGTGAGCCTTTCATACCAAACTCTGGGAGCTTGTTTCAACCCATATAACACATTTTTGAGTCTAAAGACATAATTCGGGTGAGATGGATCTGTGAAGCCTTAAGGCTGCTCCACATAGGCTTCCTCATTAAGCACACCATTCAGAAAGGTACTTTTGACATCCATCTGAAATAGTCTGAAGTTGATGCAGCAGGACACAGCTAGCAACAGCCTGATGGATTCCAGTCTGGCTACCGGAGCAAATGTCTCGTCAAAGTCTATCCCTTCAATCTGGGGCCTTGAGCAACAAGTCTGGCTTTATTTCTTACCACATTTTCTTGTTCATTTGACTTATTCTTGAAGAACCATTTGGTTCCAATTACATTACCTTCTTTAGGACGTGGAACCAGCTTCCAGACATTGTGTCTTTCAAATTGGTTAAGTTCCTCCTGCATAGCTTGTACCCAGTGTTCATCTGTCAAAGCTTCCTTGACATTTTTTGGCTCAATTTGAGACATATGACAGATGTTATTCATCTCAGCAAATTTTCTTCTGGTCACATTTTCTTAGAAATATCAGTGATAATGTTGTCAAGTGGATGTGCCTTTTGGATCCTAGCAGGTGGTAGTCTCGATGCTTCTGATTTAGCAATATCAGGTGTATCTGGGTCATCAGATTCGTCTCGATTTGCATATATTATTGGGTGCCCAGACTCATCCTGATCGGACTCTTCAGTATTATTGAGACTTTCAGCTTGGTGCTGTTCTTCTTCTGATTTTCCGCTTCCAGCTTCTTCTTTTGGTGGAATTTCCAGTTGATCACCATCTGCTACCTGCAAATCCGAATTTACACAATTAGTATCATCTAATTTCACATTAATTGACTCAAGAATAGTTTGGGTTCTTAGATTGTAAACTCTATAGGCTCTACTATTTTCAGCATAACCCAAAAATATTCCATCATCTGTTTTTGAGTCAAATTTTCCTAGGTGTTCTCTATCTTTCAAATTGTAGCATTTACTTCCAAAGGCATGAAAGTAGTCAACCCTAGGTTTTTCTACCCTTCCAAATTTCATATGCAGTTTGGTTTGTTCCAGATCTAAGCATGACTCTATTGATAATATAACAAGCAGTGTTTATGGCTTCTGCCCAAAATTTCGTGGGCAAATTGTTGCTATTTAGCATGACACGAACCATCTCTTATAGAGTTCTATGTTTCCTTTCCACCACTCCATTCTGTTGAGGAGTCTTTGGGGATGAGTACTCATGCATGATCCCATATTGGATTCAAAAATCAGAAAACTCGGAGTTTTCAAACTCTCTTCCATGATCACTTATGATCCTTTTGACTCTTACCTGTTCGTCAGCCTTTTCATTGCTCAATTTCTGAAAAAAGATTAACAAAATTGTCAAAGGTATCAGATTTATCCCGAATAAACATGACCCAGGTGTATCTTGAGAAATCATCAACACACACATAAATATACTTCTTGCCACAAATACTTTCCTTTTGGATAGGACCCATCAAATCCATGTGAATTAGTTCAAGTATATGAGAGGTATTAACAGATGTACCTGATTTGTGTTGACTTTTGATTTGCTTACCCTTTTGACAATCACCACAGATTTCATCTGGAATATTGTTTATGCTGGCTAAGCCTCTCACAGCTTGTAGTCTGGTTAGCTTCATGAGATTATGGTAGTTTAGATGCCCTAATATGTTATGCCACAGTTTCTCATTTTTGGTCTTAACAGAGTTGCAAGTTTCGAGACTCTCAAGTGTATAGCATTTGTCTCTCGATCTAACTCCCTTAAACAACACACTATTTAACGGGTTAGACTTCTTGTCACAATTTAAAACCTTGCAATATTCTTTTGAAAACACGACAAGGAAGTTATCATCACATAGTTGTCCTACACTGATCATATTTGACTTAAGTCCTATAACATATAAGACATTTGTTAATGTAGGCAGTCCCTTGATGTTGAGGACACCAGATCCATCTATCTTTCCCTTTTGGCCATCACCAAATGTAACAACACCTGTTTCGCCTTTTCCAAAATGTGTTAGTAGAGAGAGATCACATGTCATGTGTCTAGAACATCCATCCACTATCAAAATACCATGTGTTAGGAATCAAGGCACTCAAAGACAATTGAACTACATAGGCATTAGTTCGAATTTTCTTCTCTTGTCTAGGAACAAGTCTCCTTTTGTGTGAATTGATTAATTTCAAGTACTCATGACACCTAAATACATCATGACCGGATTTAGTACAAAAATTACAGAATACCTGGAAAACAGATGTATCCTGCCGACTCTGTCGAGGTTAAAATTTCCTTCCGTTCTGATGGACAGACTCATCTGGCTTGTACAGATTCGGCTAAAATTGTCTTCTTGTATAGTTCCTGGATAGATGTAAGTTTTGAGTCCCAGCTGCATTGTATTGATGAGAGGTAGATGCATTTGTATGATTTCTATTCTGTTCCATGTACCTGTATCCAGATTCTCTTACAAAGTTTATTTTATGGTCATGATTTTTACCTTTACCTTCATATCCAAGACCTGTTTTTAGGCTGACAGGTCTGCCACTGTTCAGGATTTCATCAAGCTGGACGGATCTACGTTCCAGCTTCTTGATTTTTTATTTTGCTTTAGCAAGTTCTGAACTTAACCTGCTTACCTCATTTTGTTCATCATATGAGACTGCAGATACGTCGTCCAGTTGTCGTTCCCTGCTGTGCTCAGCGAAGGCATGTAACAGTTGAATCTTCTCTTCTGCATTTTGAAGTTCCTTCCTCAAGTTTTTAGTATTTGGTCCGGATTTATCTGCATAAGAAGAGTTACCAGATTCAGTAACAGACAGCTGTAAAGCAGTAAGGGTAGTTACCTGTTTTTCAGAATTGCTGCTGTCTGATTCTGATTCAGATTTATCTGAGTCTCCATCACTCCATGTAACATTCATGGCCTTCCTTCCCTTGGACTTCTTTTGAGTATTAGGACAATCAGCTGCAATGTGTCCATATCCTTCACATTCTCTGCATTGGATTCAACTCCTAGGCTTCCCTTCAGACGTGTTGGCATTATTCTTTGGATAGAAATTATTTTTCTTCCATTGTTTTTGATTCTGACCTTGAAGATTTGTGGATCTTTCTTTTTGTTTGCCCTTGAGGAACCTTTTAAATTGTCTGTTGAGAAGTACAAAATTTTCATCTTCGTCTGTCTCGCCAGAGTCGTCTGGATTCGCACAGTTTGTCTTGAAGGCAATCCCTGGTAATTTGTCCTTCTTTCTTCGGGCCAGATTTAACTCATAGGTCATCAATGACCCTACAAGTTCCTCAACTCGCATGGTTGAAAGATCCTTACTTTCTTCAATTGCTGTCACTTTTGTATGGAACCTGTCTGGTAAAGATCTAAGGATCTTTTGTACAATCTGCTCATTTGAGTAGGTTTTCCCAAGTTCTTCAGCTGAGTTGGTGAGATCACTTAATCTGGCATAGAAGCTTTTGAAGTCTTCTTTCTCATCCATAGACAGTTGTTCAAATTCCAAAGTGATCATCTTTAGCTTGGAGGTTTTGACAGCATTGGTTCCTTCGTTTGCAATTCTCAAAGCATCCCATACTTCCTTGGTGGTCCTTAAAGTGGAGATGAGTCTGAATTGACCTGGATCAACCAAAGAAACAATAGCGTTAAGTGCATTAGAATTCCAATTTGCATTAGCTAATTCATCTGCAGTATAAGCACTTCTAGCTATAGTTGTAACAACACCTCCAACAGTGACAGTGGGTCCTGTGTAACCTTCAAGAACAAAAGTCCAACAACGTTCATCAATAGATTGAATAAAAATTTCCATACGGATTTTCCAATATGCATAGTTACTACCAGTTAACAGAGGTGGCCTAAGAGATGCAGAATTTTCCATTTAGACAACCGGATCTCACTTTCTAGAAGTGAACCCGCTCTGATACCAATTGAAAATTTGAGGTTGTCTAAATTTTAATAAACAGACAGTCACAGATTAGTCTGGACAGTAACTAGTTAACAGTAAATCGTTAAGTTGTGTTTAGCACAGTACCAGATGAATCTTGTTAATGCAGATCCATCTGGATAGTAAAACGTAAACAACCAGAATAAATTGTGCGGAATAGTAAATGGACACGCACAATAATTTTAGCTTAACGTGGGAAAAATCCTAACAGGGAAAAGCCACGGTTCGCATCCTGCGAACAAAAACCAATCACTATATAAGGAAAGAGTTTATACAGATCAATCTAAACTACATGATAAATCTACGCATAGACTTTATCAAACATCCAATAAATAGATTACTCCCTGATCCTTCTGTGGCATGTAATGTGAGCTGGCATCCCACCACTCTTCAGTAATTTTCTTTGACTCTGCAACACTTTTCAGCAAAACGAACTCACGTTCGATCCTGATCCAAACCTCCCGTTTGATCTTCACGCTGAAATTCTTTCCCTTTCTAAGCGATCGAATCCTCCTCCCGGAGTATTGAAGTCACAACTTAATTGAAGCTTTTTGTATTTGTGCACATACGAAAATAGGCTTTTAGGACTTCTAAAGTGGACGTGTATTTTTGTAGAGCTCCACACGATTTTCTATATTTTCACGTCACAAGGAACACATCCCATTTTCTCTTCTCTTTATAGTGCAATTAGGTCTACTTGACTCACAAGTTTCCTTATTGCACAAGATCTCTAATACTTGCAAAACAAGGTAGAGATAATTAGTAAAAGGTAAGATAGTTATCCTTAAATAAATCTTACCATGAATAATGATAATGATAATGATAAATCATAGAAGATCTTACCATTTATCAATCAAGTGATAAACTTAGATATTTATCACCATATTTTCGGCCTTATCACAGTTCTTCATGATCAAGATTTTCGACCAAGATAATCTTATCATATGTAAAGAAAAGATTGAAATATTCTTGACCATATCAGGAAGATACTTACCATATCTTGGATAAGCTTGCGTATCAAGAATAATCACAACAGATTATCAAGAATATTACCAAAATATTTTTGAGATTGTGATAAAAATTTCCGAGATTATGGTTAAATATATATCAATATTTTCTTGATCATTATCTTTACAATAAACTTTATTTCTCAAAAATAAGAAATAAATTGTATAATTTAATCGAACTTAATAAATTACTAAATATACGTATTTAGTAATTAAATCAAGTTTTATTAAATTACACATTCGTGAAAAATAGGAAATGCCAATATCATAAATTTAACAAACACGATAAGTGCTTAATACTAAGTTCGATGACTTCTCAACTACTTGTTTTGATATTATATACATTTGAGCCGATGTCGTCTCCATGACTCAAAGTACTATCCGCATTCACTTCATATCTTTCACATAAGGAACTTATAAACATTACCCAATTTTATAATAAGCATTACCATCTCATTTTCTCATTTACATAATCAAGGTATACACGACATATTCATTAACATCCTTAACCTTTAACTTTACAACATTACATATTAACATGCAAAAATTTAAAATACTGGAAACATTACCACTCATTTACTAACTTGAACAGAAATTTAACATACCAGATGATCGAGGGAGAAGCACTTGAGGCGTGACTCAGTAGCCGAACCATTTTCAAATAAATTTTAAAAGTCTAAAGAATCTAAAACTTAGGCGTGTTAACTTCCATTCACATTATATGCGGAAATAAATCGTTTAAACATTAAAATTTTCATTTATCTATTATAAAATTTTTACAGAAATTTCGACCGAGTCTCCTCTGTAACTTGGACTTAACCAACCTGTAGAGGGACATCATACCCAACCTAACAATTTAAAACATCAATCACAATTCAATCACATTCAATACCCAATCACAATTCAATATTTACTCCCACATCACCACATTTATCCAAACTCAATCCCAACTTCTCGATACAAAAATTTCTATATCAATAAACTTTAATTAAGTGAAATAAGTGATGATATAAAGATACTAGAAATATAATAACTTAAAGTTAAATTTAGACGAATAGTTTAAGGAGTAAACAAAGAAAGAATTAACCAATGAAAACTTAAATTAAATCATTAAATTCAATTTTAAATAATTCAAGTCGGGTACTGCCTGAGCCTGCCGCCAAGTGCTCTCCTCTAATCATCTAACTTTCATCACCTGAAATATTGGGGAGGGATTGGGGTGAGCTAAAGCTCAGTAAGTAAACTTTATGCATGAAATGCATGCTTATGACATGAATGCTTTAAAAATTCCATATATGTATCCCCATTTACTTTACTTTTCAGAACTTTCAAACTTTTCAAACTTTCACTTCATTTCCATTGTGAGCTCACTTGGTGTATCTTCTAGTCAATCATATAATAGTGGACAATTCTTATTTGGAACCAGATTAACATTCACATTTCCACCACAAAGCGGTTTAACATTCACTTTCCCACTGCAAAGCGGTTTAACAGTCCACCGTAAAAAGGTTGAACATTTCGTCGCAAAGCGACTTAATTCAGGTACCCCGGTCCCCCACGCCCCATTTCCCACTCGCATCTTTCATGAACTAGAAGTACACCCATTCTTTCTTAAAAACTTGGGATACATAACTTTTGAATAAACTTGCACCTTGACACATTTCTTTCATTTAAAAATATTTGACTTCCCAATTTCGATGCCAATGCATGCTTGATGATGCAATGACATGATAATGTGCATGCATGAACATTCTTCTTAATAACATATACTTTCATAAAGTAAATGAAAATTCATCAAAGCAATTAAGTTGCAAGACAGTCATTTACACATTAATTTCACATTTACATTCAACTTTGATAAAGTAGGGGGAAGTTTACTTACTTGACGTCTTTAATATTTACCGTTATCTTGACTTGCAAGAGGAAGAATCTTAGATGCCCGTAACGTCAATGTACCAATTCTCCTAATTATTTCCATTCATTAATAAAATATGTATTCAGTTCAAAAATCATATTTAACACTTCTAAATGAGGTTGAGACTTTCATGTGACTAACAATTCAAACCAAATGGGATCTTAAACTATGTCAAATACATATCATACTACATTAGGAAGAAGAGATTAATTTAAATGGCAAAAAATTGAAATCTAACTTATCAAATTACACAAAGGGGTCAAAGTTATGGAATATTCATCACAACTTAAATTTTACAGAGACAATTCCAATAAGCATTCTAACTATTCGTAAATTTGGAAATCACCATTTATTCAACTTTACTAGAACAGTTAATTTAAACTACAAATTTCATAAATTTCAGAAGTCTGAAAATAATAACAACAAGTCAAACACATACGCTAAAAATTGGATTAAAAATCACCTCATTACTTGAAATTCTAAATTAGTACACATTTACATAATTTTACTCCAAAATTTGAAATTATAAAGATAACATCAAATTAACTAACCAAAAATCAAATTTTCAGTAAAACTAATTAAGACTAAATTTCCTAAATCCGAAAATACATTACAATTCCAATTCAGCTAGAAATTTAACTAAACTAATCAATTCTATGAACTCATAAATCTGAAAAGCACGCGCGCGCGGGGGCACACACACACACACACACACACACACACACACATATATAGCCCAAAAATCTGAGTTTAACAATTTAAAACTCGAAACTTAACTAAAACCCATTCTGGAAAAATTCTGAAATCTTCATACAATTACATACATTCAACATATATACATCAATACATATAAATCCGTGTGTGTGTGTGTGTGTAAAAGAGTGTATTTTGTGTGTAAAGCCGTGAGTGACAGCGTGATTGAGTGTCTGTGTATGTGGGTGCGCAGTGATAGGGAGGAGGAGGAGTCACCGTGGTTGTGGGCGAGGTGTGTGGTCGCCGGTTGTAGCTGGTCGGCGACGGTGGGGGAAAGAGGCAGAGAGAGGACGAGCGGCCGAGAGTGAGAGAAAAGGGGAGAGGGCGAGAGGAAGAGAGATGAGTCTGAGTAGGTTTAGGTTAGAATTAGGATTTAATCTTTTGAATTTTGCAAATTACTCCCTCAAGTCTCCTCCTCTGTCTAATGAAGCCCATAAGTTTTACTTACCCTCCAAATGTCACTAAACTTTCTCCCAAATTCAACTTAATGTATTTTGGCCATTTACAAAATTAAATAAATTGAAATAAGCATCTTTAGCAATTAAAATAAACACTTAGACACATAATTGCACGTAACAATTTATAAACTTTTTAATTGGCACATTGATCGAGACGGCGTCAAAGTCCTTCCACTGCAAAATAATTCAAATTATAGACATTGAAGATCATAAATTTATAATTTATAATAATATTCACATGAATATTATGTGAAATTTAAAATTGCACGTAAAAATAAAAAGCGGTCTTACAAGGATGATAGCAGCGTTGAGTGGTTTTGTGTCTCGAGTGACCAATAAACGCCGACCTTTCTTCAATGTTATCAGGAAGAATAAAGAGTTTGAATGGACTAAGGAATGTCAGGTAGCCCTTGAAGAACTGAAGAGGCATTTGGCATCACCTCCTATTCTTTCAAAGCCTTTGTCGGGGGAAGTGTTATCTCTATATTTGGCCATTTCAGAAATAACAATGAGTGCAGTTCTTGCGAGAAATGAGCAGGGCGTGCAACATCCAGTTTACTATGTCAGCCAAGCCCTTCATGACGTCGAACTCAAATATTCTGAAAATGGAGAAGTTGGGTTATGCTCTAATAATGTCAACCCGAATGTTAAGGCCCTATTTTTTGGAACATCAAGTAGAAGTATTGACCAACCATCCTTTGAGGCAAGTGTTACAAAATCCAGAAATGTCTGGGCGACTGTTTAAGTGGGATGTGGAGTTGGGTCAGTTCGACTTAGTGTACAAGCCAAGAGTAGCTATTAAGGGCCAAGCTCTGGTTGATTTCATCGTCGAATTCACTCCCATGATGCAGATCTGTCGTGCAAATGAACATTCTACTTGGAGATTGTATTCGATGGTTCATCAGCAGGACAAAGGGTAGGAGCCGGAGTTGTTCTGGTCAGCCCTGAAAACCAGTTTTTCTACAGTTCTTACCGCTTTGGTTTTGAAGCAACCAACAATGATTCAGAATATGAGGCCTTGATGATAGGGTTGGACATAGCTCAAGCAATGGGCGTTAGTAGTATGATCATACACTGTGACTCTCAGCTGGTGGTGAATCAAATTCGGGGAACATATGGAGTTAAGGGGAAAGGATGGCGGCATATCGTGTGAGGATTTTGGAGGAGCTGAAGAAGTTTAAACATGTCGAGATTATTCAGATCCCCAGGTCAAAAAATGGTCAGGCTGATGCGCTAACTCTCTTAGCAACGAGTGAAGGAACATCTGAATTTAAGGAGCATATCCATTGAAACAATCATACAATCAGCCCTACGTCTACCAGTACCAGCAGTCCTGCATAATTCTTCAAAAAGGACGTGGAAAGACGAAATTATCCAATACTTACGTGAAGGGGTGGTTCCGTCGGACCAAGTGGAAGTAAGAAGCTTGAGGATCAAAGCTGCAAGATATACTCTGATTGGGAATGATCTATACAAGCGAGGGTTCTCCCTACCTCTATTGAAGTGTCTGGATGATGAAGAGACAGAATATGTGATGAAGGAAGTCCATGATGGTGTTTTTGGAAACCACACTGGGGGACAGGATTTAGCCTTTAGAATTATAAGGCTAGGATACTTTTGGCCTACGCTCAAGAAGGATGCGATCGATTTTGTCAAGAGGTGTGATAAATGTCAAAGATTCGCTCCTATGATAAGGAACCCTCCTGAAGAACTAACAACCATCGTGAGTCCGTGGTCATTTGTGAAATGGGGAATTGACTTGATCGAGCCATTGCCAACGGCGAAGGGAGGAAACAAAGGACTACGAATTTGTTTGGAAGTCAATCACATGTAGGTTTGGAATCCCACACTCGATTGTGATGGACAACGGGAAGCAGTTTGACAATGAGAGATTCTGATCTTTTTGCGAGGGATTGGGAATCAGAAAGCACTTCTCTACTCCGAACCATCCTCAGTCTAACGGACAGCTCGAGGCCGTGAACAAAATTATCAAACACAATCTGAAAACCAGACTGGAGGCTCTGAAAGGGTCGTGGGCAGAAGAACTACCAGGAGTACTATGGTCTTACTGGACAACTCATAGAACAACCACAAAAGAGACCCCATTTACCTTGGCTTTCGGGACAGAAGCTGTGATACCAATCGAGGTGGGACTACCCTCATTTCAAGTTACTCATTTTGATGAACGAGGTAACCATGATGCACTCAACATTGGATTAGATCTCTCAGAGGAGATACGATTACAAGCACAAGTCAAGAATGTAGTGTACGAGCAAAGGAATGTGAGGTATTATAATTCAAAGGTGAGGACAAGAAAATTCCAAATGGGGGATTTAGTATTGAGAAAGATGATCACAACACATGAGCCTTTGGGACCCAACTGGGGAGGTCCGTATCGGATCAAGAAGGTTGTGAGCAATGGGTCGTATGAACTAGAGTCACTCGATAGAGTTCAGCTTCAACATCCCTGAAATACAGAACACTTGAAGAAATATTCTAGTAGGGTAAGATATGAAACTGAATGTAAATATTTTTGATGTCAATCAAGAGATGTAACCAGATGAATGAAAAGTTTCATATTTCAAAGTATGCAAATCAGAATGGATCTTTCCAAAGCGAAGACCTTAGTTGATGATCCATAAGTACCTATAAGGCAGTATATCATCAACATTACAAGGTAATCCATCTCAAAGGCTAGAAAGACCTCCTTGAGAGGCAAAACAAAGACCTTAGTTGATGATCCATAAGTACCTATAAGGTAGGATATCATCAACATTACAAGGCAATCCATCTCAAAGGCGAGAAAGACCTCCTTGAGAGGCAAAACAAAAATCTAAGTTGGTGATCCATAAGTACCTATAAGGTAGGATATTATCAACATTACAAGGCAATCCGTCTCAAAGGCGAGAAAGACCTCCTTGAGAGGCAAAGCGAAGACCTTAGTTGATGATCCATAAGTACCTATAAGGCAGGATATCATCAATGTTACAAGGCAATCCACCTCAAAGATGAAATAGATCCCCTTGAAAGGCCAAAGTTGAGGATCCATAATTACCTATGACTACAAATGAGGTGTTTTGGTAAGAAAATTGAGGTGATATTTTACTGACCTCCACTTTACAAACGAGGTGTTTTGGTAAGAAAAACCGAGGTGATATTTTACCAACCTCCACTTTACAAACGAGGTGTTTTGGTAAAAAAAAAAACAGAGGTGAAATGTTGAGATGACATTAGGCCTCATCCGCAATTAAGTAATTATTTCATCGAAGGGTTCACTTCGCTATTATATTCACCTATGAAATAATTCCCTGATTAAAAATCATTTAAGTGTTCACTTCGTTTTTAATTCACCTCTATTTGCTACTCGGAGTGAATTGAAATTTGAAAATCAATTAAGTGTTCACTTCATTTTTAATTCACCTCTGTTTGCTATTCGGAGTGAATTGAAATTTGAAAATCATTTAAGTGTTCACTTCATTTTTAAATCACCTCTGTTTTCTATTTGAAGTGAATTGAAGTTTGAAAACCATTGAAGTGTTCATTTCGTTTTTAATTCACCTCTGTTCGCTATTCAGAGTGAATTGAAATTTGAAAATCATTTAAGTGTTCACTTCGTTTTTAATTCACTTCTGTTTGCTATTCGAATTCACCTATGTTTTCTATTCGGAGTGAATTGAAATTTGAAAATCAATTAAGTGTTCACTTCGTTTTTAATTCACCTCTGTTTGCTATTCGGAGTGAATTGAAGTTTGAAAATCATTTAAGTGTTCACTTCGTTTTTAATTCACCTCTGTTTGCTAATCGGAGTGAATTGAAGTTTGAAAATTATTTAAGTGATCACTTCATTTTTAATTCACCTCAGTTTGCTATTCGGAGTGAATTAAAGTTTGAAAAACATTTAAGTGTTCACCTAGTTATTATATTCATTTCGCTATTATATACACCTCTGTTGGGTTGTTTGAAATAGATTGATGATAGTACCTTTCATCCCCCCTTACTTCAGCTAGTTTGAAATTCAAATAATTTTTTTTTTTTTCATTTCAAAAACAGATATGAAAATTACATGACAACATTGATCCAAAAATACATGACTATTCATCAATGCTGATTGTTTTGTTAGGCAGGTTGGTTTGGGACTCAGGGAGTGGTGATAGAAGGGATTCTTCTTCGACCTTGTTAGACATCAGCGTCAAATATTTCTTGTAGACTTGGTCGAGCTTATCCTTCAAGAAGGTTATGTCCACCTCGGGTCGTTTAGTCTCCAGCTCCTCCACTATCTCTTTGAATGTGATAGTAAGTCTCATCCACGTCATGTTTGTACTCCACTGAGTCCTTGAATTTTTTGATGGCCTCTTTATAGGAGCCTTGAACAGCGACCTCCAACTCCCCCTTTTCCCTTTTTAGACTGGCCTCTTCCAATTCCTTTAAGAGTCTCTCTTGTGCCCCTGCAGTTGGACCACCTCGTTCTTTAGGGAGGCCACCTCCTCTCTTAAGGGGACCACTTCATCCTTGATCTTGGATAGTTCAAGGTTGGTCTCCTTCAGTTTTGCCATTTCATCAAGAGCCTCTTTCAATTTGGCCTCCGCCTCATGTTTGGCTTTCACTTCTGCCTCAAACATTTTTCTGGCGTCCTCGACCAACTTCCTGAACTTTATGGTGTCAGAGGTAGCTTCGCTCAATCTGGATTGAGCTCGGCAGAGATAATTCAAAGCTTGGCCGACGTGAGCTGTGCTAGTTTCCAACAGGTCGTCTAATGGCATGTCTTCACAAAAATCTTCTTGGCTGGGTGTCCAGGTCTTGATTGGAATATCCATGCCCATCTTGTTTTGCAGGGGGACTCTCATTAAGCCCACATGAGTAAGATTGGCCGAAGCCACAAATTACTTGTAAATTTTGGGGCGGGATCCCTTTAGAGAACTTGCCAGTTCAGCTCTGACGGGGTTCACTCCTAGATATAAACCCTCCACCTGCAGGGCTGATTGGGAGGATCCTGCTTTGGCCCCAGAACTTTATGGAGGCGAAATTGGAATTTCTGGCTTCTCTTTGATGATCTCGGCTCGTTTTGATTTCTTTTGAAGAGGCGGTTCAATTAGGTCCTCTCTGGGAGGAGATGAGGTTCTAGCCGTTTGTTTCTGGGCTGCTCTCTTGCGAGCCTCAGCCTTGGCGTTTGCGAGCTTTTTAACTTTCATTGACTCCATTTTTCTCTTGCCTTTACGAGCTGATATGGAATGAAATGTAGAAATAAATTTTCTAAGTATACACCTCGAAAATATGAGGTGTTGAATTTGGATTGTGGTGATCGTACACTTACACTTTGGAGGCAGTGTGTAATAGTCAGATGGATCAATGAAAGTAAGGGTTGATTCGAACACACGTTCCTCAGTTAAAAGCTCCTTAACCGATCTGTAATGGTCCGGTTGGTCCTTCAAGTTAATAATTCTTTCTATGACTTTTGGGTCCAACTCTGCCTCTCTCACCTCTGTAAAAAATGAGATGATTAATATTAGAACAATTCAACTTGAAAATATCACAAGTATTAAAACTTACTGAATTTATCCCTATAGTGGACATGAACAGTTGAGCTGACTCCATCACTTCGATAGGGACTCATCCAATTTTCCCCTACGAAGAACCATTTTTCTTTCCAAAAGCGGACTGATTCAGGAAAATCAATCAATAGTCTTTGACCCCCAAAGACTGACCTACGCATGGCCTAAAACCACCCCGTTTTCTTGCCATCAGCTCGAAACTGATAAGCAAAATTGAATTTGTCCATTGTGGGGTCATTGTATCCCAAACGGTTGTAAAGGGAAATAAACCCAAGGATGTACCTCCAACCGTTAGGGTGAATTTGGGTGGGGGTGACACCCCAAGAGCGGAGGAAGTCAGTTATGATGAATTGAAGTGGAAATCTGAGGCCTGCCTCAAGAATTTGGTAATTGGTCGCAACACAACCTTTAGGTGGTTGGTCAGCTTGTTCATAACTTTCAGGAAGGAAGAAGTGATCATAGCCAGGAATTATGTATTTATTTTTTCAAGTGTTCGGTTTGTCCTCTGTGGCTAGGCTTGGGCGTGGTTCCATATGGTTCTGGTTCCCAGGGAACCGAACCAAGAACCAATGGTTCTTTTGAAAAAAAGAACAGTTGGTTCTTTTTGTAAGAGAAGATCCGAATCGGAACTGAACCGTTTGATTCTTTTGGTTCTGGTTCTGGTTTCGATTTTCTAAACTAAAATTTTCAAACTTAAGCAATGAAGCGATGGTAGAATCCGGTTGGTAAGAGTCCTAAAACAGTAAGGTCATCGACCTTGATTAATATGCGAATACAACAGTCATATTTGTCCTTGACATCGAAATATTCACTCTCTTCCAGACCGTAACATATCTCCTAATCTGCGTATATGTGATCCTTTTAAATATTCTTCAATTTCTGCTCGTAGTTCTCCACCTTTTTAGAGAAAGTCGCACAAGTCCAGTAAATCCTTGAAAGCAAGATAACAACTGATTGTAAGATGGAGAGTGAAGATTTATTGTTTGTTGATTCTTAAAGAATTGACAGCTGAAGGGTTGTAGCTAAAGGACTGATCGAGTGAAAGAAAATTGATTTTTCATCTATGAATCTATGATTTTTTGTTTATTACTTGTTTTTCTTATAGTTATTGTAATATTGAATAAGCTAATAGTTGTTGGTAATTGATAATGACTAATGGATCGGATAACATGCATTAAGATTAAGAATTGATCATTTTTTTTATTTTTTTTAAATTTATATTTTTAAAAAATAAAAAAAAAACCGTGTTTTGTTCTATGGGTTCTAGTTCTGGTTCTGGTTCTGAACCAAGAACCGAACCAGAACCGAAACCGAATGGTTCTTGATTTTTAGAACCAGAAATGTTTAAAATTTTGAAAGAACCGAACCGGAACCAAACCAAACCTCTGGTTCCGGTTCTTTTTCCCAGGCCTATATGTGGCTTCAGAACGGAAATGCTTGCAAGCAAAATCAGAATTGTAATTAGAGCAAGGGTCAGGTCGTTGGAACGTGGCTGTAGAAGGGTATCGAAATGAGCTGGCCAAAATTGTACGAGACGGTGGTATAATAGCTAGAGGTTGGGGTTGTGGGATTTCGTCATCATCCTCTTCGTTTTGAAAAAGGCACTGGGTTTCCTTACTTTCCTCCCATGATACAGATGGTTCGGCCTCTTTACCTGTAACGACCTGGGTCCCACTTAACGGGATGTCCCGGTCGTTAGATGACGGCGTACTGTCCCCACTGTACCAATACGAGTCTTTTCAGCATGCTTTGTCCTTACTCGCACGCTCCCCGAGAAAACTTCCCAGGAGGTCACCCATCCCAGAATTTCTCCAAGTCAAGCACGCTTAACTGTGGAGTTTCTAACGATGGACTTCCGAAAAAGAAGGTGCAGCTTGTTGGTATGAGTAGTACCTATCATTTCTTTTAAAATTTCCTGGCCTGGGGTGTTACATTACCTCTATTATCCGACCTCACTCCACTTTCCTCAAAACTAACACTATCACTCATCGTTAAACGTGATTATGACGGGCTAGGTACTTAGGAAAATAAAGTTTAAATCAAGAGAAATATAGCATAGACATCGAAGCACCCTCACTTGATGTAAGTATTAACCTGGCCTGATCTCTTAACGAGGCGAAATACGGGTCGTGTAAAGAAACGAGCTTGTCTTTGTAGAGAGAATTTTGAGGATTAGATAGATTTCTTATGAGAAGGATACTCCTATTTATAAGAAGAGGAGAGAGAGATGTCATTAATCAGTCATAATGACAAGACGCGTTGTCATTTAAGAGGCGGCGACACTTGATCCAAGAACCGACACACCATCCATGTGGTGACACCTGGCAATTGGAAGGGTGAAATATTAAAAGCAGATGTCAATTGGTATCCAGCGAGACAATGAGGATTTCGAGATCCATCCTTAAATCTTTCTCGAACCGATCTCGAGGGGATATTTGTTGCACATCGTGCTGAGGTGGATAATGGGTCCAACATCGAAAGACGTCAACGCAGTCAACTATCAACTTCCAATTGCATGATCAAAAAATTATATCTGACCTGCAGAGACGAAAGCGAAATAAAATTGAGGTGATTTTGGGCCGAGGTGATTTAATTGACCGACCTCAACTTGAAGAGAGAGGTGATTCGGTAAAACGTAGGTGTTTTCGTACCGAGGTGATTTAAGTGACCGACCTCAACTTGAAGAGTGAGGTGATTCTGTAAAATCGAGGTGATTTTGTGCCGAGGTGATGTTGAGCGAGGTGACTATCAGCCGAGGTGAGAATGGCGGCACTGCTGAAGCGTCAAATCAGCCATATTATGTGTCAGTAATCATGATTATCTGTAATTTATCAGTGTGATCACTTGTTGTCATGTTGTCAGCAATGTCATTAGTTAATATCAATCACATACTGCAGACATGATATGTTGTAATAATTATGTTTTATCTCCTCTCCTACTATAAATAAGAGACATAAATGCTCTTTGCAAGGAATGAAAAAAGAAAAACCTCTCAAAACTCTTGTCATTTGATTTCGTTGATTCGACCTGGCTGTCAGATCAGTATCGAATTGGACGTGAATTTATGCTATTATGACTTCAGTTCGCATTTGATCAGTTACTCTCTTTATTACATTTGTTATCCACAGTTTGTCTCAATATTGGTCAGGAAAGATAAGAGCTGTATACTTAGCTAAATTTTCAACAAATATATTGTTCACTTGTAAACTTTAAAAATCCCACTATCTTTATTTGTTGACAAAAAGAGACGTCAACAGATACCAATGTAAGTTTGGTAACAGAAACATTGCTGCTTCTCCAAGAACTTCTAAATTTACGAAAAGAAAATAAACACAATTTTATTGCACCAAAAGCTTGTTCTAATACTGATGCAATAGATTACTTAAGAAGATTATTAATAAGAATAGAAGCTTCATTGACTGAGTATAAAATGTGTTAAAACATAAAAAAGAAATATTAAATCACGATGAAACTACTAACAATCCCAACAACTCTAGTATTAGTATTGGGGAAATACTCACACTGCAAACTAATCATCCAGAGAAACAAAATGGAGGGGGAAATTAAAAGAAACCTATATATAGACCTTAAAATTAAATTGCTCACTTAATTCAACTTGCCATTTAGGTAGGAACTTGCATTAGTATGTGCTTCATTAGATAATGAACCAGCGTTAAATTAAATAAATATTGCACCCACTGTAAGGTTTCGATACATACATGCACAACAGAAATTAAACAGACTCGAAACCATAGCCCGGATCCACCTTGCACTTAGATAGAATTTGTGATAAAGATGATACATTTGATGAACGCCGTGAATCTAAAATCTGAAACAAGAGGTACAATCATTTCACCACCAATTGTCCAATTGTCCTGCCTCTAACAGAAATCCACACAGTGAGTTAAATCTGTGACTCCATCACTCTCCAACTATTGGAAGGATGTGAGAGAATTGGTTTTTCTCTTTGTGCTAGCAAGAGAAAAACGTAATGGTAGAAAAATGACTCTCATAATTTCTCTACAATAGTGCACATATTAATATGTGTACCTCAAAACCCTAACCCTAGTGACAATAGGGCCATTAATGGGCATTGATTAATTAATCATATTAATTAATCTAATTGTAAAGTCCGGCCCAACAATTGAGCTTGTACATTAATTCTAACAATCTCCCACTTGGACAAGATCCAATTTCAGATACTCAATTCTCGCCTTTTATGTGTGACCCATTAGGTTCCATTCACGATGACAAACGCCGTGTTATTATTATTCCAATCTGATTGGAATAAGATGACTTGAAATCTCCATTTCTAATTCATCCTCGACTCACCAAGATCGATTAATTCACGTCGCCATCCTAGATTGACATCTAGAAATGTGTCAAGGAAATCCACGTGAAAGGAAAAATCATGTGGCATGACAAGACCAGTTCATGTGCATTTACCGTGGAAATATAATTCCTTCATAAATATAACCCAATTGGTTAAGAGATATGGATAACGCCAATCTCATTTCAACCAATTATGTTATTCACTTCTTAACTTAATTGATCTTGTTATGACTGAAAACACATTTTCAACTCATAACTTCACCCCGGTTGAGGATTTTACATCAACTCAAGTGAGAAAAATACAGGTTATAATCTCCTACTACCCAAGAGTGACGAATCCTCATATTGGACATACACAACCTTCATATGACTCTCACTATACTCGTACGACGTCATCCTGATGAATCCCTCTCAAGAGCCAACATCAACGCTCACCAAAGCATAGTAATCCTCATATAAGATTCTATGAAGTCCTCAAGTCAAAGGACCAAATCCAGAACCGCGCATTAGAGATTCACCACTGACGCTTGGATAGTTATCCATGTGGAATCTCTAGGCGGCTCATCCAATGCTTTGTTAATCTAACAATGCATCCACGTGTTCATTTGAATGTCCCTCTACATTCTAACTTGTGAGATAAGTTACTTTCTTCATAAGAAAGAAATGCAACACATGCTAGTCTAACTGCAACAACAATATCCGTATCTTGTTATTACTTCGACTAGGGAAAATTTTAGAATAAGATATTAATGACTTGTATCTCACAGTCACAACACCTTGGGAATTACAAGTTAATTAAACTTACTCTATGTACTCTATTATTTAAATAATGAGTTAAACTCAATGTAATAATAGATCTGCCTTTATTGAGTCAATGATAATATATGTTTTGCTATCTCAACGATTGGATTTAAAGCATAACATTGATATTCTTCCACTAGATCTAATAACTCATATATCATATACATAACGAGTTTATGTGACAATCACATTCCCGTTGGGATAGTGGATTTACAGGTGGATCTCAGATATGTGACTCTTCACATATTCAACATTTGCAAGGTTAGTGGGCGTGAATTCGATTTTTCTACAATCTTCGAATGAGATAGTAGCACCTAAATACATACTTAGATCATCGATAAGACACAATTCCCTCACTTGCACGATGGCTCCATTGTCGTCACAGTACACATTACTGCAGCTACAATGCTAGGAACACTTATAGTTCACTAATGAACTTAACAATCGAGATTGATTCACAAGCACTTATGTATTTGGTCTCAGTTGTATAGTTAGCGGTCTCTCTTGTTTGAACTATTTCAAACTGACCACACCACTACTATGATTTAATTAACAATTAGACTGAATATTTCCTTCATCCCTTCCTAGACTAAAGGATGATATCTCTATACCTAAAGATTGTAAATCTACATTTCTCCTCATGTCTACTGTATTCTTAGTACTTCTCAAGTACTCAATAATAAAAAAGGTATCGTACATAGTGTCTCATTTAAGATCTTATTGTCAAACAATCAAGTATCTTCTCCATATCATTCTTTCTCAATATGTGTTCTAAACACCATTTTGAAAAGATTAACCCCAAAACTTTTGGGATAGAATCCTACATTGGATTCACTCATGCTAACCCCATTAGCATTATATCTATGTACGTGGATTGAGAAATTAAAACAACCTTCCAAATCTATCTTTATAGATCCTGTTTCCCAAAGTGAAGGTTTTATTTCTCAAATCCATCATGAAGAAATTTTAAACAATTGCACTTTCATTTTCAAGGTTAGAGATTCAACTTCTGATCAATAATATGTCACCTTCATATAGTATCAAAAATATTGAACACTTCCACTAACCTTTTATATACACACATTCTTTATCTTCAATTTTTGATAAAATCAAACATTTGATTATATCATCAAAATTAAGATTCTAGCTCCGTGAGGCTTGCTTTAATCTATAATAGATACCTGTAGCTAGTATACTATGTTTAAGGATTCAAAAATCCCATAGTTACAGGATGTTGCTACTGCAAGCAGAATTCGAATTGATTTAGAGTAAACGCATTTACAACATATGGGTGGTCTTACCCATTTCAGGTGAATCAAACAAGTTCTAAAACTTGTTTTATCTCGAATTCTATGGCTTCCTACCATCTCATTTAGTCAACGTTTGACTTAGCTTCTACGTAAATATAGGCTCATTATCCTTGATGACTAATACAATATCAGCAATCAGGGATGTGTAACTCAATGGCATATACATGATCCTAATATCTTTACATGGAGCTAGTGCGTTCTCAGTCGTCAATACGTCCTGAGTAACAATCGTGTCCCATGCATCGATATGTGTCTCATCCTATGCAAACACATATTCGAGCTTATTTAATCGGTTGAGTATATATGTGTAATCATAAACTCTTTCATATTCTACTTTTACTCCCACTATCCTCTCTTAGATGAACTATTTCTCCAAGACATTGACAAAATTCGAGATAGACTTTCTTTCTTGATATAGGAACATAGAAATAATATCCAACCATCTTTTGGATATCCCACAAATATATGTATTGGACTAAGGCTATAGCTTATCCAAATTTGGTATACTTCTAATAAGTATTCAAGTCTTAAATCTTAATGCGAGGAAGATTAGACATTTGAAAAATATATCTTATATGGACCTTCATCAACCGATTATCATGGAACACGACTAAGTGTGTAATACAAAGTTTTCAATGCAAAGCTCCAAAAACTGTTTTGGAGATTTTGCGTGGCTTCATCAATGATTGTATCAATTGTAATCATTCTCCTTTCAGATATGCCATTATGTCGAGGTGTACGCAAAAGGGTTATTTATGTGAAAATTATGTTCTCATAACACAATCTTGAAGTCAATCACTTTGAAATATTCTTCACTTTGATCAAATCTATGTGCTTAGAATATTTTTCTCATTTTGACCTTCTAATTTATATCTGTATTATTTGAACTTTTCAAACTTTCAGATTTAAACTTTATTATAGATAACAATAACAATCATGGTTATCTAATGATTATAGACCACTCTGACATATGCCCGCTTAAATTCGAATGTAACAGGCTCAGTGGATCAACCATCCCACTTTTCCTTTTTCTCAAAGAAAAAAATTGGCTTGTCAATTTACCTTCAAGGTGAGATATACGTATATCTCTGTTAATTGAATCAGTCAAGTGTCAGATTTAATTGTGACTTCTTCTTTGCCTTATTAATATTCAGAATGTAGAATGTTTGTTACTTACCTCACTTCCATAGTATCCCATCTAAGTTAACGAATAACTATTATTCTTAATTATAGAGGATAATCATTTCATGTCCAAACATGAAGTAGAAGTGTTGTTCTCCATAAGAACTGTAATTAACAATTGTCTGATTTTAAACTGAATGAGAAGACAAACATAGGTGATAACTTCTGAAGCTTTTCAAGCAACATTTGCTTTATTACCTACAAATAGGTATATCACCATTTTTCGCAATTATTCTACTTTTAGCCATTATATATTATCAGTATCTAATACTTGATTGGTTAAGTAGATTATTTAACCTCTATCAAATAGAAAACTGAAGTAGAAGATTCATCAAACTTTTCACTTCTTCAGTTCGGTTAAGGAAGCCTCGCAATTATAAATGTAGTGTCCTATTATTGGCATGTTTGAGAAGAGTATTCTCGATCATATCGTGTTTTGAGATCATTTCTCAAAGGAAGATGCCAATTCAAGGACTTCAGTCTAATGAACTTATAGAGGGTCAATTCAAGTAACAACTCAAATTTTTAAAACTCATTCAACAACAATAATAAATCAAAAATAGAATCACATATTATCACTTATAAATCAATTTAATAAGGTCTTTTTTTAAATCGATTGCTCCCACTGTTTTACTTGAATTAATAACCCTCAACATTAATCTCGTAGAATTCTGTTAGATTCACAGTAGGCTAGGATCCCGTTTATTCCATTAGAACCTTGAGTGACTCAACAAGCTCTAGTAAAACATCCAGGTAGATACTCTTATCAATCACATCTCCATGTGGCTCCTAGATCATCAAGTAGACAACTCTTTGTCGCATACATCTTTATATATTTACTTGACTGTGCCTCCAAAATCTCATCTCCTTGAGTGACTCAACAAAAGATAGATTTCTGTTAAATTCTACCCATTGTTCTGAAACATCTTATGTTTCATAGTGATAAACACACCTTCCCACTTGCATCCTTGAGTGACTCAACAAACCACATCGAGGGCGGATTCTGGTTTTTCACTATAATAATGGAAAGCACTTTGTATTAACCAATTTATACGAATTTAATAAATAGCTTCCAAATTATATTCCTTTTGATTGACTCAATAAAGAATGTGGTTTTGGTTAAGTCCGACCCATTGTTCAGAAGTATCTGATACTTCATAATGAGAAACATATCTACTAGCGAGTAGCCTTGAGTGACTCAACAAGCTGACATCGATAGTAAACTCTGGTTTTTCATTATAACAATGGAAAGCACATGATTTAATATAATTTTAAGTGAGGGTTTGTCTCATCATTCCTATGTATATTAACTAACATCCATCATGCAATTAATCATACATATAATAATATTATGGATGATTATGGACGATATCTATCTAGTCTTCTCGAGTCATAAAGAAGACTAGTTGGTCAATTCCTAAGGGACATTGCATTCGATCATTGAATGCTAAATGCAATAATCTCCATCTCCATCTGCTGCTGCAACATGTATCCTATATTAGTTGTCTTCTTGTGGCCAACTCGAACCTGCATCCTATACTAGTTGGCACGCATGCGTGTATCAAAGGACGCGCATTCTCATATCTACAAACTAGAGCTCGCAGGCCTAAATAAATGAATTAAATAATAGGCACGCAGACCCAATTAAATAATAATTGGCTCGTAGGCCTAACCAACAAAGCAGAATAAATTAACCATACATTCAACCAATCACATGGGTCGAGTCCATAATCACCCACTAAATACACATTCATCATATAAATGTAATATAATATAATATCTAATATTATATGAACAAATTTCAAATTTCTAGCAATCTAGGTCGTTTAAACTATTTTAGATGAAACGGATCGAAACAATAATTAATTAATCAAATTAGTTAACTAACTTTAGTTAGCGGGTCTTATTTAATTAAAATTATATTTTAATCAAATACCAAATTAGAGTCCAACTCTAATTTCAAAAGAGGCAAATTAGGATAAAACTCCTGAAATAAAATGAAACTCAATTTAGTAATTAATTAATCAAATTAATCAATTACTTTAATTGACGAATTTATTTAATTAAAATCAAATTTTAATTAAATAGCAAATTAGAGTCCAACTTCAATTTCAATATTCAAGGGCTAATTGAATTTAGGATCAAATCCTAAATAAGATTTAATTAATAATCAATTAATCGAATTAACTAATTATTAAATCGAATTTAATTAAAATTAAATTTTAATCAAACATCAAATTAGAGTCCAAACTCTAATTCTTAAATTAGGGCAAATTGAATTAACATTTTTAATTTAGGATAAAATTCCTAAATAAAATAAAATTCAATTTAGGGTCAAAATTATATATTTTGTTAAAATCCAATTTTAAAAATAATTTAAAAGTCGTGAATTTTAAAATATAATTTTAAATAGGTCAAAACCCTTTAAAATCAAATTTTAATTTTTAAGCATTTTTCAAAATTGCATTCAAAGTCCATTTGAAAATTTGCATTTTGACCCATTTCAAAATATAAAAAAGAAACCCTCAATTTCGGAAATTGCTTGATAGGTCCTCCATTTTAAAATTGCATTTTGACCCCAATGTCATAATTGCAGACAGGGGCTTGCAATTTCACAAATTGCAAAAAAGCCCCGCCTCAAATCTAACCCTAATCAGAAAATTGCAATAAGGGGCCTGTGATTTCACAAATTACAGGAGAGACCCCCGCCCCCAAAATCCTCCAACACGTCTGAAACATTACTCCTCTTTCGGTATAGGCGGCGCAGGAACTGGCGCCGCAACCTGTCATCACGCGGTGCACCACCCGGTGCACCGCTACCAGCCTAGCAGCGTGTGACGCTGCTGCGAAAGGCAGCGGTGCCGCTGCTACGATAGCAGCGGCACCGCGCTGCTAACTGAAGTATCGCGAAGCAGTGCTTTGCTCTCTGCAGAGTATCGACCACGACCGCTGCGACTATGATAGTGACACGTAGTGCTGCGCGTGGCGCTCGGTTGTGACACAGCAGTGCGGCGCTGTGTCCACTCCGACGAAAGCATCACCTTGCTGCCGCTGCGCCCCCACCTCCGGTGGCCATGCTTCTTCCAATCCGTTTTTGATCCATTTTTCGACCCAAAATTAATTTTCTTCTCCAAATCAGATTCAGATCAAGAAAAATAATTTTCTCAAAAGCTAGAAATCAGAAACAATTTCAATCATATTGAATTCATCAAAACAATAACAAACTCTAACAAGTAATAAGGCTCTGATACCACTGTAAGGTTTCGATACATACATGCACAGCGAAAATTAAACAGACTCGAAACCATAGCCCGGATCAACCTTGCCCTTAGATAGAATTTGTGAGAGAGATGATACATTTGATGAACGCCGTGAATCTGAAATCTGAAACGAGAGGTACAATCTTGTCACCACCAATTGTCCAGCCTCTAACAGAAATTCACACAACAAGTTGAATCTATAACTTCATCACTCTCCAACTATTAGAAGGATTCGAGAGAATTGATTTTTCTCTTTGTGCTAGTAAGAGAAAAACCTAATGGTAGAAAAACGACTTTCTTAATTTCTCTATAATAGTGCACATATTAATATGTGTACCTCAAAACCCTAACCCTAGAGACAATATGGTTATTAATGGGCCTTGATTAATTAATCATATTAATTAATCTAATTGTAAAGTACGGCATAACAATTGAGTTTGTACATTAATTCTAACACCCACCCAGTTTCTAAATGGCAAGATATCTCAATTTTCTATCAATTTCCAATTACACATGTGACATTAATCACTTACAGATTCTGGGAAAGACCCAAGGTTTCTTAGGAGAGATGAAATGGATCCACCTGGTCTGGAACAAATTATAGTGATATATGAAGTGAATCTTCTTCTCTTGTAGCTCCCAGGTATCTCTGAGAAATAAGAAATTACATTCTAATTATAGATTAGAAATCAATCACCCCTCTCTCCGTCGATCAACCAACAAATAGTTTTACTCACCACAATGTTTGGATGCGAAAGGTCTTTTTTTGAGCTCCAAAAGTTGATCCAAACAATTTTCAATACACAAAGGAGTACGTCAAATTCCCAGATTGCAGTTAAGCTTATGATAAAGATGATTTCAGAGATGAGTATGTCAAATTCCCAGAATGCAGTTCAAGTTTCTGATAACACGATTTTAGACATTCATAAAAGATGCATATAGATATAAATAAATCAGTTGAGTCAAGGGCGGTACTTGTGCTTTCTTCCAAGCATTATTCGCCGCAATTGCAACCTGCATAACAAACAATGTAACACATTACATCATCACAAATCCTCCAAACTCAATTAAAACACTGCTCAACAGTTTGTTCGCTAAAATTGTGTACTGCAAGCGCACGAGTCGCGTTCAAGTAATAAAGTGGTCTCGAAGAGTCCGGGTTGTCGATCCCACAAGGAATGATATATATGTGATTGACTTATCCCCTCTGGTGTCGATTGAATTGTCAAGAAAACGTGATAGGATTTTGTTTTGACTAATTATCTACTCCTAAAGTTGACACAAGTAAATAAAATAAATAAACATAA
This sequence comes from Ligustrum vulgare, assembly GCA_963555705.1. Lineage (NCBI taxonomy): Eukaryota > Viridiplantae > Streptophyta > Magnoliopsida > Lamiales > Oleaceae > Ligustrum > Ligustrum vulgare. The sequence goes on from OY743175.1 coordinate 37,668,375, forward strand.
AATGGAAGGAACTTGAATGGTAAAAGTGTTGGGATTCATGATTTTACTTAACCGTCGTCTAATTAATTTTGTAAATTGCATTGACAATAATCACTCATTACTAGCTAATAGTGGGTTCAATTTCCAAACATATTCAATCTCTTATCTCGAATGTTAATTAGCCATAATTAATTAACTAACCAAAGCTAACATATTCTCTAGAATGTCAATTAGCCCTAATCAATTAATTAACCAAATAATTGCAAGGTTTATCTCTCCAAACATAAACTAATCTCTCCTCTCGAATGTTAATAAGTCTAAATTAATTAAGTAATCACCAATTGCTTCTTTCGAATGTCAACTAGCCCCAATTAACTGATTAATCCCTAATCTCTTCTCTCGAATGTCAATTAGCCCAAATTAATCTATTTGAAGAATAACACAATTGAAGCACCTATGAATAGGGATATCTCTATCACCTAAATTATGTAACCTAGATTGTTTGTAACATTAGTCTAAATGCATAGTATCTCTCGATTAATACACAAATCACAATCCAACCATTTGGTAATTAAGCAAATGAAATGCATTAATCACTATTACAAACACATATGAAATGAATAACATGAAATCAATAAATAAATAAACATAAAATTAATTAAACTAGGGTAAACTACATCAATCATTCCAACAAAATAAAAACTAGCTCATTTTATAAATACTAGTGTTACACTTGTATGATGCACAAATATTTTAATATAATATATTTTAATTATTTTTAAGTATTACAGACTGCTCATAAAAATTTATTGATTTTAAAAAGAAGCATAAGAAATAAGCATGTGAATGTCTTACAACTTTGGTTAAAAATTGAAAAACAAAAGCTATTCTAAGTTTTGGAAAACTTCCCTAAAGACCACATTAGTCGTTGAATTTGTTTTGCTGCAATCTTTATCACAAAAACCAAAAATGAGACTATGATTTTAGATTGGGCGAGTAACTAACACTTTGTTTGGCGGCCACAATGTGTTTTTTCTTTTGTATTTTTTGTGTTTTTTAGATAAAATGTGTGGTTGAAAATTGGATATAGAAAATGTATTTAGTTAAAAAGTGATTTAAGAAATTGTTTAAAAAAATGGTTTATAATCTTGTTTTTCTACTGTTACCGAACGCTGGGAATAGAAACTTTTTTCAACTATATATATACTTTGATTAAAATGATTCTGATATTTAATTGAGGATAATGATGTATTCTTATCAATTTGTTGGAAAGAAATTAATTAGAATGCTTTTGAAATATGTGTTTATTTTTTCAGTCAATCCCTTTTTGTTTTTTTTGTTTTTCCCAAATCTGTGAGATTTTTTATTATAAAAATATAAAGTTATGATTTTTGAAGATCACCAACGTTAAGGCCGTTGTACATTCAATTCGGTTCCATGCCAACATACAACACGTTTTTCAATGCAAAAGCTTGACAAAAAAAAAAATGCAATTTATGATACTTGAAATTTAAATAATAGACAAAAAAAAAAAAAAAAAAAAAAACGGCTCGTTTATATGTTGACGGTGCCCTGTCTCTGGAGACTGGGGTACTTACGAGACGTCAACACACGGTATTGTCCACCACGTAATTTAAATTTGTTTCATGCGAGGTGAACGAGTCCCCAAGAGGTTTCGAACCTTTGACCTATGGAACTTAAGAATTTCAAAGGCCTTCCTCGTACCACTAAGTAAATCCAATGTTCGAAACCTCCTGGAGAAGCGTCCATCTCGCGTAGAACAAATCCACACTACGCGGTGGACAATACCGTGCGGTGCCCTGCCTATGAGGTACTTACGGAACGTCAACGGTATTATTTAAAGAGGTTTTCAAAAATGGATGAGAATTGTAATTTATTTCTATTTTGAGCATTCGTTGACAGTCTGTATCATCATTAATAAAAGCAAATTATATGTTCAATTTTTTTTCCTATTTTATAATGATATTTACAGTAAAATCATTTCATATTATTCTTCCGTGCAACGCACGGGTGTCATACTCGTTCATATGGATAATGATTGAGGACGCACACAACTATTCTCTATCATTATAAGAACGACAGTTCCAAAATTGTTAATTATTGCTATTTACTTATATTTCTGGAAGAAATGAGCTTACCTATTTTTGTCCAAAATGATGTCATCATGCATCTGTTGAGAAATTTCCTTTCTCAAATAAATATGATATAATGAAGTTGACACAAAACTTGAAACAAAGAATCAAGAAGAAATCAAAATATTGCAAATTGACTTGAATCGCAAAGAATGCTGTCCTAAAAGCGAAATTTGCGCCCTCTCGAAATGATAATACTAAAGGGCCTCCAAACAAATTGCTTTAGCGGATTTCAAGCCTCAAACCAAGTATCAAATAGCACAATTTATAAACTTGGAGAAATAGGAACAAGAAAAGAAAATTTGAAGATTCTAAGTATAAAATTCAAGACTTTTGGATGATAATCACTATTGAATGTATATTGATCAAAAGGTTATTTAAAACCATGAATTCTATACCTATTTATAAAATTCTCTCATCCCTATTCGTTGTTCATGCAACTCTTCACGAAAGAGTGCCAAAAATAGTTGAAAAGGTGCATGAGAATTTCTGAAAAAATTCTCCAATGGTCAAATTTTTAGACCACTCGATCGCTCAATAGGAGGCTCGCGCGATGCCTCTAAAATTTCTGCAGTGACTAAAATCACTTAACCACGCGATCTCCGGACCAACAACCACGCGATCGCGTGGTTCTTCATTTTGGCCGGACCTTTAGGTCCGGTCTGGACCATTTGGTCCGTCCAGTTGTATTCGGTCCGGTTTTTGCACTTTTTGGACCGGTTCTCGCAGTTTTTCAACTTTATTTATATATTTGAACAACAATTTCATAACAATCCTCCACTTGTTCAAATATATGAACTCAACTTAGAATCATAAACGATGTCACGCATAAAACAAGGTATCTTTCGATTTTAACCTTATATTAGTGCTAATATTGCAAAGTAATATCGAGATCCCAGGTAGCCTTGGCTTTGAACCAGTTATCCCTTATGACATTATCGGCGATATTGCACACGTGAACATTCTTGCTCAATACGTTCCACACAATTTACTCTGACACGTTAATGGCCTTGCGCCCATCCGAATTCATGAACTTTTCAGAAAGTAACTCCAAAACTTTCTTTGAAGCGGCACCACTTCTAAGTTCATATAGGAGAAATTCTTACAGTGTCTTGGTAACTTTTAAAAACACTTGTACTAAGTACTGAATTTCTTTAAGATTTGTTCAACCCTCCAATCAGTTACCCCAGCACTTGTATCCTTAGGATAGGGCCTTAAAATAATTTTCTAAGTGCTGGAACAGTTCACTTATCGAATGACTTGTTGTTACCCTTTGAACCCGTGAATTACTCATTTCATAATGACAGGTAGGGTTGTCGTCATTGGTGAATTTATAATAGGAGTTTTAGCCCCATCCTACTCGATGTTTGTCTTACCAACTCTTTGGTAAGTGGTTTTGTGAATGGATCAGCCAAATTTTCACTTGACCTCACATAGGTAAGTGATATTACTCCATTCTTTATTAATTTTCTTATATAATCATGTCTAAGACTCATATGTCTTGACTTTACGTTATAGACTTCATTATAAGCCCTTGCTAGAGTGGCTTGACTATCGTATAGTATAGATATTGAAGATTCATTCTTCGTATCTAGTGGAATTTCATAAAGAAGATCCTTAAGCCATTCTGCTTCCTTTCCAGTTTCGGATAATGCAACAAACTCGGATTCCATAGTGGAATGTGTTATAATTGTTTGTTTCTTTGATCTCCAAGAAACAGCACCACCTCCAAGTGTAAACAACCATCCCGAGGTTGATTTATTTTCTCCAGCATTTGATATCCAACTTGCGTCGGTATATCCTTCTAATATTGCTGGAAACTTGGAATATTGAAGTCCAAGGTTTTTAGTTCTCTTTAGATAATCAAGAACTCTTCCAATCACTTTCCAATGCTCAACACTTGGATTGCTAGTAAACCTACTAAGTTTACTCACGGCAAATGCAATATCCGGTCTCGTGCATTGAACTGCATACATTAGACTTCCAATTGCACTCGCATATTCGAGTTGTCCAATAGCCCTTTCAACATTCTTTACAAGTTTAATACTTGAATTAAATGGAGTATTTGCCTCTTTAATGTTCAAATGTTTGAACTTTTCAATCACATTCTCTATATAATGTGATTGGGTTAATGCATACCCCAACTCATTCTTGATCACTTTTATACCCAATATGGTATCCACTTGACCAAGATCTTTCATATTGAATGTTGACTATAGAAACCTCTTCGTTTCTTTTATGCCATTCATGTGATTACTTATAATCAACATGTCATCCACATACAAACACACAAATGTAACAAGTTTATCACAACTTTTAATGTATAAACATTTATCTACCACATTATGTGAAAAACCAAAAGACATAATTGCATTATCAAATTTCTCATGCCATTTTTTAGGAGCTTGTTTTAAACCATATAGCGATTTAATAAGTTTACAAACTTTATTTTCATTACCCGAAAGAACAAAACCTTCCGGTTGTTCCATGTAAACTTCTTCATCTAGTTCTCCATTTAAAAATGCAGTCTTCCCATCCATTTGATGTACATGTAAACCAAATATAGACGATAGTGCAAATAGTATTCTAATAGTAGTGATCCTAGCCACCGGTGCATAAGTGTCAAAATAATCAATTCCTTCCTTTTGTCGAAAACCTTTAGCAACTAATCTTGCTTTATAGGTTTGGATCGAACCATCGGTATTGTATTTCCTTCGAAATACCCACTTGCAACCAATGGCTTTTGATCCAGACGGTAAATCAACAATCTTCCAAGTATTGTTGGACGTTATAGAATCCATTTCATCATTGATAGCATCCTTCCAAAATGTGCTATCTCTAGAAGTCATTGCTTCTTTATAGATTTTAGGATCACTATCAATTTGAAGAACATATGGAATTGTTCTTACTATATCTTCCTTACTTGCTTCAACCAAGTAAAAGGAGATCCTTTGAGAATCAATCTCATCATGTCCTAATACCTTCTCTTTACGAGAACGCTTGCTTCTTCGAGTTTCACTAGTCTCAATTACATCTTGGGTAGATGTTTCTAGTGATTTAGAAGCCGGAAATTCATTTTGAATTTCTATTGAATTTTGAGGAATATCATCAACGCTTAATGAATTCTCAAAAAATTTCACATCTCGTGATTCTATAATCACATTGGATATTAGATCAAGTAGCCTATATGCTTTACTATTTATAGCATATCCAACAAAAGCACTCTTGATCCCTCTTGGTCCTAGTTTTGTCCTACTAGGATTGGTGTTTTTATAATAAGCCAAACACCCCCACACTTTAAAATATCCAATGTTAGGCTTCCGACCTTTCCACAATTCATAAGGTGAAACTTTAAGTTTCTTAGAAGGAATTCTATTATGTATATGACACGCGGTAAGTAGTGCCTCACCCCATAAGTAATTAGGCAATTTAGACCTTGTTAGCATAGCATTTATCATCTCAACTAAGGTTCTATTTTTCCTTTCCGCCAGACCATTTTGTTCCGGTGTTCTAGGTGCACTACATTGGTGTAAAATACCATGTTCTTCACAAAAGATATCAAATTCTTTAGAAAAGTATTCACCGCCTCTATCACTTCTAAGAATTTTAATCCTTTTATCCTTTTGATTTTATACTTCATTTTTATATGCTTTAAACATATGAAAAGCCTCATTTTTATGTTTCATTAGATAAACATAAAAAAATCTAGAATAATCATCAATGAAAGTGATAAAATATTTATTACCACCCCTAGTTAACATGCCATTAAGTTCACAAATGTCGGTATGAACTAAGTCAAGAATATTAGATGATCTTCCTACACTTTGAAAAGGTTTTTTAATCATTTTGGACTTAGTGCAAATTTCACATTTTTCATACTTTGTAAAATCACAAGATAGCATGCCATTTCTAATCATTCTATGCAAAGTAGAATATCCAACATGTCCTAATCTATCATGCCATAAATTTAAAGAACACACAAAGTAAGAAGAATTTATTTTATTAATTGCATTGTCAATAGTACACAATTTGACCATTCCATTAGTGGAATAGCCTTTACCAACAAAGAAACCATTTTGGGACAATACAAGTTTTCCCGACTCAAAAATACATTTCACGCCGGGTTTTCCCAACAAATCACCACTTACAAGGTTTCTATTCATATCCCGTACATGTAAGACATTTGTAAGAGTTACAACCTTTCCGGATGTGAATTGAAGATCAACATTCCCTTTGCCTATGACTTTCGAACAATGTTCATTTCCCATTTGAATTTGTTGACCATCATCAATCTCTTGATAGGTCTTGTATAGGGACTTGTCATAGAAAACATGAACGGTGGCGCATGTATCATACCACCATCCCAGAATTTTTCATTTGACAGAATTCACTTCGCTTATAGTAGCAATAATTTCATTCTTGTCAATGGAATTAACCTTGCCTCCAAAATTGCTTTGTTTTTTATGTCTGCAATCTTTCGCAAAGTGGCCGAATTTTCCACATACAAAGCATTCTCCCTTGGGCTTCTTTTTGAATTTGTAGTTGTTGTTGCTAGTAAACTTTCTTTTGTTTACTTTGGTCACTTTGTTGTTCTCCAAGGCATTGGCTTTAGAAATACCAACATGGGAATGTTCAATCCCATCTCTTGCCCTCGACTCTTCCTCAATTCGGAGATGTTTTTGAATTTGCTCCATTGAAAAGTCTTCGGAGTTGTGAAGAATTTTCTTCCTATATCCTCTCCAAGTAGAAGGCAATTTAGCAATAATTGCTCCTACTTGAAATGATTCCAGAAGTTCTATCTTCACCGCTTTTAATTTATTGACAATCACTTGCAATTCATGAACTTGGGATAATAGGGGAACATTTTCCAAAAAATTAAAATCAAAGTACCTTGTTATAAGGAATTTTGTAGTTCCTTCCTCTTCGGCCTTGTACTTGTTTTCAAGTGCATTCCAAATCTCTTTTGCAGATTTAGTGTTGGTGTACAAGTCGTAGAGACGATCCGAAAGTGCATTCAAGATATGACCACGACAAATAAGTTCGTCTTCTTCTCGCTTCTTTCGATCAATCCTTGCTTGTTCGGTATCTTTCTCGGAAGGTTTGGGCAAGTCTTCCAAATTGGGATCAAGGATGTAGAAGATAGCGCCGTTAGTAGAAACTTGATTTTGTCTTGCCACCTTGTGAAGTTGGTACCATCAAAACGATCCAAGCGAACCAAATCTTGATTCATCAACTTGATTGTAGCCATGGTTGTGTCTCCTTCGGTTGCCATCGCAGAAAATTTTCGCTTTTAGAATGTTGAGAAATTTCCTTTCTCAAATAAATATGCTATAATGAAGTTGACACAAAACTTGAAACAAAGAAATATTGCAAATTGACTTGAATCGCAAAGAATGCTGTCCTAAAAGCAAAATTTGCGCCCTCTCGAAATGAGAATGCTAAAGGGCCTCCAAACAAATTTCTTTAGCGGAATTCAAGCCTCAAACCAAGTATCAAATAGCACAATTGATAAACTTGGAGAAATAGGAACAAGAAGAGAAAATTTGAAGATTCTAAGTATAAAATTCAAGACTTTTGGATGATAATCACTATTGAATGTATATTGATCAAAAGGTTATTTAAAACCATGAATTCTATACCTATTTATAGAATTCTATCATCCCTATTCGTTGTTCATGCAACTCTTCACGAAAGAGTGCCAAAAATAGTTGAAAAGGTGCATGAGAATTTCTGAAAAAACTCTCCAACGGTCAAATTTTTAGACCACGCGATCGCTCAATAGGAGGCTCGCGCAATGCCTCGAAAATTTCTGCAGTGACTAAAATCACTTAACCACGCGATCGCCGGACCAACAACCACGCGATCGCGTGGTTCTTCATTTTGGCCGGACCTTTAGGTCCGGTCTGGACCATTTGGTCCGTCCAGTTGTATTCGGTCAGGTTTTTGCACTTTTTGGACCGGTTCCTTATATTTTGGACCGGTTCTCGCACTATTTCAACTTTATTTATATATTTGAACAACATTTTCATAACAGCATCACAGGAGGCGACATAGATACCTACCTAAAGAGTCACTACATCATCGTATCCTAAAACACTAAGAGTGCTGATAACCTAGATTCTTGAGTTTACCAACTCATCATCCACTAATTACACAAATTAAATCCCACAAGGAAACAGAAAGGTCAGGCCTAAGGACACCTAGCTAAATTATGAAAGTCTTAAGGACACCTAGCTAAATTATGAAAGTCAAGTTTGGTACATATAGTATTGAACATGACTAATAATTCTAATGCATTGTACTAAACATGTTGCTAATGTCACACTGTTATTCAACCTAACAATGCTTATATATGTGTCGTCTAATGATAGTTCACACAATCACAAGTGTTCAATGTATTGTCAAAGATTAGGCCAATCATAAAGAACCTTACTTCAATGGGAAGTTAGGCACAAATGGTTTGTTTCTTAGCAGTAATCTCCAGCTACAGTCCCTTATAATAACAAGCTGTATTGCACTTGTGCCATGCAATCTCTCTCTCTCTCTACTTCCAATTTTGTTGCAAGAATGTGGTTCAATATGAATGTACTTTTCTTGATTACTGTTTTCTACGTAGTACAAGCTGAAAATAATGCTCAAATTTTGAATGATAGACCATCCCTTGTACTGTTCATGTCTAGTATAATTTCTGACCCTAAACATGCTTTGGAGAGTTGGAATTCTTCTAATATTCATGTGTGCAACTGGTTTGGTGTAAAATGTGACAAGAATAGAAAAGAAGTTCTAGAGCTTGATCTAAGCCAAAGGTCTCTGCATGGCACCATTTCGTCTGCTCTTTCCTCTCTTTCTTCCTTGGAAGTTCTCGACTTGTCCTGGAACTTCTTTGAAGGCCAGATTCCAACTGAGATTGGATCCTTAATCCGGCTCAAGGAACTAAGTTTATCGTCGAATAATCTTGAAGGGACGGTTCCGAGTGAGTTGGGATCTCTTCATCAATTACTATATCTTAATTTAGGTAGCAACCGACTCACCGGAGAAATTCCTACGTCGATTTTATGCAATGGCTCTTCACCTCTAGAGTATATAGACCTTTCCAACAATTCTCTTAGTGGTGAAATCCCTTTGAAGAATAACCAATGTGGTCTCAGAGAGTTAAGGTTTCTTCTTCTTTGGTCAAACCAACTTTTGGGAGAAGTTCCTCAAGCCCTTCAAATTCCTCAAAACTAGAATGGATTGACTTGGAATCCAATTTTCTAAGTGGAGAGTTGCCTTCTCATATAATAAGTGAAATGCCACATTTTCAATTTCTTTATTTGTCCTATAACAAATTCTCTAGCCATAATGGTAACACTGACCTCAAACCCTTCTTTGCTTCTTTAGTTAATTCCACTAACTTGCAAGAACTTGATTTGGCTGGAAATGATCTTGGTGGAGAGTTACCTTCTATTATTGGTTCCCTCTCTATTAGTCTTGTACTGATTAATCTCGACCAGAATCTTATTCATGGTCCAATACCTCGAGAGATATCGAATCTTTTTAACCTCACTCTCTTGAACTTGTCTAGAAATTTTCTCAATGGTTCAATACCATCTGAACTATGCTAAGTGGGGAAACTTGAAAGACTATATTTGTCTAATAACTCACTCTCTGGTCACATTCTATCTGCATTTGGCAACATTCCCCATTTAGGCATTCTCGACTTGTCCGAAAATGAGCTCTCCGGTGGCATCCTTGACAGCTTTGCTAAAATTCCTCAGCTAAGACGACTTTTGCTTTATGAAAACCAGCTCTCGGGAACCATTCCAACAAGTTTAGGACAGTGTGTTAACTTGGAAATTCTTGATGTTTCTTACAACAGGATTTCTGGGACAATTCCTGGTGAAGTACTTGCTGGTTTGAGTAGTTTAGAGTTGTACTTAAACTTGTCTAGCAATCATCTCCAAGGGCCTAATCCTCTTGAGCTTAGTAAAATGGACATGGTTTTAGCTATTGATTTATCATCAAACTGTTGGAATTATATATGCCCATAGAGTATAATTCACGACATTTAAAAGTAAAATATTAATTGATTGTATTAATATGATGTTGTGTTTGTCCACGGGTCGATTTGATATTACAAATTGAGTGTTTAAGTTGTTAAACACAGAAAGATTCAATTTGTGATTCGATCTAAAATTAACGTTCACGATCAGTAAATAAATATGGACAATTTATTTTGATAAGATCGTCTTGATTTTATTAAAGTCTGTCTTTGACTTTGGTAATAAAATTGAGAGTACGTTTGGAACGTATTGGACGGGACCAAGTGAAATTAATTTGTGACATTGACCATACAAATTTAATTTCACTAGATTATCGTACGTGAGACCTTAATCCTAATCGGATAATGGACTTCGATTACTAACTTGAAGTTCTTTGAGGTATCAATGGGTGAGATCAAATTGCTGATCAATATCTCGGTACTTTGGGAATTAAAGTGAAATAACGAGGAACATATATTCGTATTATGGAATCCGTCACCTTTTAGGTATGATCATAATCTCACTGGTTCTTCTAGTGGACAGTTGAATCTGAGCTCAGTAATTCGACAGTGACTATTGAATTCTATGATGTGATGGGATCACATCGAACTGTCAGATAGAAGATGAGAGTTGAGAATTTATGAATATTCGGAGAAGGGCATTTTGGTCATTTTAACTTGCTCCGAATATTCGAGTTGATCGACGGGGGTAACATGTAAGAACGATAAGTCAGAGGATATAATTATTGATTAATTGTTTCAGTAATTTCAATTTTACTAAGAGTGCAATCTCGTTCTTTTAGTGGAATAGAACGTGATTAATAAATTAATTTTGACTGATCAAGAGTTGATCGGGTCATAATTAATATATTGGAGCTTAGTTTAATTGGGTCCGATCAGGTTCCCTCGGTGGCTTCACTAAAATAGGTTTATACAGGCTTATTAATTGTATTGGGTTGTGCAGAAATGGGCCTGGGTTATGGTATTAGGCCTGGTAGGGTTTTGGGGTGTAAAGAGGTTACAAATAGTCTCCCAAGACTATTTTTCTTAACCTAATTGGCAAAGTGGCGAAACACACACTAAAGTGTGTAGTGTGTGTTTCCTCTTTACAAAGAAACCCTAAACCTAGTTTAACATAGGTCTTGAGAAAGGTGACCACGCACCTGCACAGCTGCCATTGGAGAACACCGAGGAAAGCTTGAGGGTTTGAAGCTTTGGTGAAATCAAGAAGAAGCGAAAAGAGATTATTGTAAAGCACGCTACAAGGGTAATATCTCTTTCTTTTTATGTGCACAAAATTATTTGTTCCAAGTTGAATACACAGAACAGAAAATCCTGTAACGGGATGATCTATCACAAGAAATCAATTTTTGTGAGTAGAACAACCCGGGTTCCCAACACAAACAACCTGTCCAGTACAATCCCTTCACAACTTGGAAGCTGCATTGCTCTCGAGTCCCTCGATTTATCGAATAATTTCTTTGAAGGAGAATTTCCAGGATCAATAGGAAACTTGCCATATCTGAGAAAACTCGATGTCTCCTTTAATAAATTAACTGGAGAGATCCCACAATCACTGCAGGCATCATCTACTCATCGTTAAGGAGCTTAACTTTTCTCACAACAGATTTTCTGGAAACATAACGGGGGATCGTTTTCTTCGTTAGGCGTCGAGTCTTTCCTGGGAAACAATGGGATTTGTGGTTCAATACAAGGTATGAAAAGATGCCCGAAAACAAAGAAGCACAAATTGTTTATAGCAATTCTCCTTTCACTAGTCATCACTCCCATTTTCTGCATTGTGGGATATCCTCTATTACTCAGGCCAAAATTAAGAAAGCAACTGGTAGTGTCTAATGCTAAGATCATCCAAGATGAAGAAGAAGGTAGAAAGGAGATAAAATACCCAAGAATTTCTCACCGGGAGCTAGTTGAAGCCACCGGAGGATTTAGTGATTCGAGCCTGATTGGCTCAGGTACATTTGGTCAAGTTTATAAAGGAGTTTCGAAAGATAACACAAGGATAGCTGTGAAAGTACTATATTCGACAGCTCGAGAAACTTCACGGAGCTTTAAGAGGGAATGTCAAGTCCTTAAAACGACTAGGCACAGAAATTTGATCTGGATCATAACAACATGTAGTAGGCCAGATTTTAAGGCTCTTGTTCTTCCATTAATGTCAAATGAAAGCCTTGAAAGTCATCTGTATCCAAGCCGTGGACTGGATTTGGTTTAGCTGGTGAATATCTGCAGTGATGTGGCTGAAGGAATGGCATATCTCCATCATCATTCTCCTGTCGAAGTAGTTCATTGTGATCTTAAGCCTAGCAATATTCTCTTGGATGATGATATGACAGCTTTTGTCACTGATTTTGGTATTGCAAGATTGTTGTTCCTCTCCATGATTCAGCTTCCTTCGACTCTAACGATTGTTTGCTCTGCGGCTCAGTTGGTTATATTGCTCCCGGTACGTTGAATTACCTTATCTAAAAGTTTAAGTTGTCAAAAAAATGCACACTATACATAATCCATTAAGGTCCGAGTAAAAGACAAAAAATGTGGGTTTGAAAAGTTGTGGGTCCCATAAAATGTATAGATAAAATTAATTGTTGACTTTAACTTAGAATAAAATCATATTTTAATCAGAAACAAACAAACAGGGAATTATAGCATATTATATCCTAATACCAACATACTATTATCTGATCACTTTTCTGTTCTACAGAATACGGAATGGGAAAAAGGGCTTCACCAGAAGGAGATGCACATTTTCAACAAGGTTCGAGCCTGCACGAATGGGTTAAAAATCATTATCCAGGAAAAATCGAGCCTACTTTCGAAGAAGCATTAATGAAGTATTCACCAGCACAAAACCCCATTCCTCCTTATCAGAGCAATATATGGAGGGAAGTGATAGAGGAAATGATCGAACTCGGATTAATCTGCACACAGAACAATCCTTCCATTAGTCCAACAATGTTGGATATAGCCCATGATATCAACCGTTTGAATTGAAGCAGTTTGTTTCGAGTAATTCTTCGACCCTATTGATTGAAAAAGTCCCAACAAACTAAGGAATTGACAGGTTTAGGATGAAAGATATCTTTCCTTTTTTTATCACATTTTGTTTCATTTTTCTTTGCTCTAACCTGAATCATTACTTCAGGAGGGCAACATCAATTTCATTTAATACAGTAATTTTTCAGGCTTGCATTAACGGATAGAGAGCTGGTCATCCTTTCTTTTTAAAAAAAAGAAAGAAGAAAAAAAAAAGTTGAACACCAACGTTGGGTGCCCTACTGCCCGATTGATGGATGAAGCAAATAGCATGTTATGCCCAAGTGTCTACCAAATTCGAATCTACAACCTTTACACCGCCAACATTTGTGGATTCCCACCTGTTGTCAATTAGAATGTGCCATGGGGGCAGAGCTAGTGATTCTTTGATCGGAAGGACATTGGCATAAATTTTAGTATATTAGTCTAAAATTAGGTCGCTATACCAAACATATCCTTATTGGGGGGGGGGGGGGGGGTTGGAATTTCTACTCATAGCCAAACGATCACATTGTAAGTAGAGATGATAAAAAACCCGATCTGACGGGTACCCGATCCGAAGAAAAAACCCGCCCCGCGGGTCCGGTGCGGGTTTTTCCGTCCCGACTCGAACCCGCCCCGATTAAATAAATTAATAAAAAATAATAAAGAAAAAAAATATAAAATACCGAAAAAAATAAAATAAATTAAACGGGGCGACGGGGTTGACCCGACCCGACCCAAAATTCGCGGGTCGCGGGACGTGTTTGGAATTGAAAAAATCTAGAGGGGCGGGGCATGGGTCGGGGGAACCCGACCTAAACCCGCGCCCGTTGCCATCACTAATTGTAAGAGCAATTAAATTAATGTTTCAATAATGCACATAGAACGAAAGTCCCAAAAAAAAAATTTTTTTTTTTTTTGAAAAGTAAAATTACCAAAAATAGTAACATCGTTTAGACGTGAAACTGTGTGATAATTTTTGGTGAAACACTTCTATTATATATAGATAGATTGCACATAAGATACAATTTAGGAAAATACATCACAAAGTATAGAAATTAATGATTAAAATACAAGATAAAGAAATAAATTCTTCCTTTGAGTTTTAGCTCCAAAAATCCTTAAACTTTACTTTATATTTTCACTTCACTTCTTTCTTCTTAGCTTCAACAAATCTAGGTGTTTTAAATAAAAAACTAAACTAAAAATTAAAAGAATAATAAAGAGAAAAAAATAAGAACCAAAAACAAAGAAAAGGAGAGATAGAGGCTATGGCTTGAGATAGGAAGTTGCATCTTTTGAAGGTAAGAAGTTGGGAGTATTTATACTCCCAAAAATCTGACCTAAAAATATCCCAAAAAATGTTCAAAATCGAGGCCAAACACACCTTTAACGAAAAATAATAAAAAACTGTCGTTTGCCTAGTAACTACCCACTTTCTCCTAGTGGATGATTTGTCAAAACTGTGATATTAACTGTTGCCATTACTCAACCGTTTGCAACCAAAATTCTTGGATCGTGAAATGTGATGAGATTGCACATTAACTTTTTAATAATCGTCACCTTAAATGATAATGACATACTCCAGTCGCCCAAATCTTGGGTGTCTTCCAGACTTGGCTTTATACACTTATTTCTATCCTAAAAGTGGAATTTTATTTGTTTGTTTAAGAATATTTGGTATTTATTTCGTTAGTATTTGTTTATATTTCAGGAATAACCCCAAAGTTGAGAAAACAATGGAATTGAAGCTCAAGTAATTGGATGATAAAAGTGTCAAAGTGTGCAAATCAAGAGTTGAAGAAGTAAATCGTGGGCCCAATTGGAAGAACAATCGAAGAAGAATTCAAATTTGAAAGAAATCAGAAGTTCAGGGTCTAAATTGCAACAATTAGAAGTTAAAGGACTTGCTGTGCAATAAAAAGAAACGAACCAACTTGTAGCACTTAAAAAGAGCAAAATTGCTTTCTTCCAGAAAATCACGCGGTCACACGCCTTAATGCCACGCGGTTGCATGACCATAAAATTTGGTGACTGAGGCTAAACCTGCAGAAGTGCGTGACCGCGTGAGTTTATACCGTGCGGCGACACGGTTGATTTCTGGGTCTTGCAGCTGGACTTTTTTGCGGAATTCAGCATTTGTTTCCAAGTATCCTAAACTTCGAGCATATCTATAAATACCAGACTTGGGGTACAAAATTAAGGGTTCCCAACTTTTGAAATTGATGCCAAAAGTCGTTGAATTACTAAGGGATCCATGCAACATCAAGAGCACAATTGAAGACCAAAGAACAATAAGATGGACGGGTTGACATCATTTTATTTTTTCTTGTGATTTCTATTCAATTATGTTTCTAGGCTAGGTTTTTAGTGTTAGAATTGTGATGAAGTTTTGAATTCTTGAATTCTTGAATTCATGCTTTAATCTATTATTTATTTCATGCAATTTATGGTTTTGAGCAATTGATCTATACTTTTACTACTATGCAATTACTTGATCACTAGTTGTATGATTTTTTGTTATGATTTCTTAAGTTCGAAAGATTAGAATTTCATTAGACTCGTTTCAATTTCCACAAAGTCCGACAAGGGATATAAATATACCCCTGTACTTTGTGTTATCTGCTATAGTATTCACAAATCCTGTAATACTTTTCTATACATTCAGATTCATTATAAAAATATAGCCGGGTCGTGTATAGGAAAATGTGTTAATCTTGTCCTTAATGGAGTCTTAACAATAAGTGGAACATGGATTTTCAAAACCCATGAATTGTATTTAAATAATTTGCTTAAAATATGGATGATAGAGTCAAAATGGATTCATAATTCTAACGCGTCTATTTTTCATAGTTTTAAACAAAATTTTGTCGTCATTTTTAGTTTTATTGTTAATTTAGTTTTAATTCAAAATTCTCAAACCAAAGTTTTCATAGTTCCTGTTGACAAATAGTAGTCTAAAATATAATTTACACAATCCCTATCTACTTTATTACTTATACGATCCGTACACTTGTAGGAGTGAAAACTGGACCTTCGCCTAATAAATCTACTTTGGGCCTTCGCTTAATGAATTTTATTTGGGCCTGCACATGGGCTTTTTTGGGTCCATTCTTTGGACTTTTTAAATTGACCTCATTTTTGTATGTCAACAGCTTCCATACTCACAAATCTGCAAATAGAGACACGCATACACATAGCAATTCCATCGCCACCATAACCTCTACCATCGTTGTACCCGTACCACCTCCTCTTCTATACCCATAGCTACCACAACCTACATATCCATCATAGTGGCCTATAGGGGTGACCATTGCATCGCTCGTAGCTGCTCCTCGCAGCAAGAGGCATTTATCGTCGTAGCTCCGTTGCTCAACCTCTTTTGGGGGCCGCTGATGTAGGAGGGAGGGACACTACAAGAAAATAGGCTTATCCTACAAAATGAAATTTGTATGCACAATCTACTTTTTCCTACAAAACGAAATTTTATTGGGATAAGAATTTGCCTCCAAAAATATTTATACTTAATCTACAATTTTTCCACATACAAATGAAATTTGTATGCAAAATCTTCTTTTTCCTATAAAACGAGTTTTTATAGGGATAAGAATTTGACTCCAAAAATATTTATACTTAAATTACAAATTCTCTACTTACTATATTAGATTTGTTGGCACAGCTTTATTGTTCTCAAAAAAAAAAAAAAAAAAAAAAAAAAACCTAACCCCTTCGCCTCCACCCCCCACCCAAATCACAATTCACTCCTCCCTCTCTCTCGGACTCGGTAGACCTCACCCGCAACCCCAGTTATTTCCATCTTCCAACCATCGATTGCCGGCCTCTCTCAGACACTCCACCACTACTTTCTCCCCCAGGTAAGACGATACCCTTTCCCTCCAACCTCATGGCTGCACTCACCCGAACACCTGTGTGTGTGCACGCGGGGGCGCGGGCACGGGCGTGTGCGCGGGCGCGTATGTGTGTTAATTTTCAATTTGGAACTTTTAGAATTGATTTAGTTGATTTTTAGGATTTTAAGTTATTTTGATTTACATTAAAGTTGAAGCTATGTGTATATATATTAACTGTAAGTATATATGTTAATTTTCAAATATGTGAGATTTATATTTTAGTTAGTTGATTGAATTTTGGTTTAAATATGTTTATGGATATGTGATTTTTAAACTAAAAGTTACTCTACAAGTATTGGAATAGTGTCCTAGCCCAATTAGTTGGGTCGGACTTGGGTTGACCCAAATCTATATCTCCACCCTAATTAGGTTTAACGTAAACCTATAAGTACTAGATTAGTTACAAGTTTACTAGGGCTTTGAGTCATCTTTTTCGTTGCTAGCACAACCTCTTCCAGATCCTAACTTGCTGTGAAGATCACTGCCAGAGGCTGGACATATGGACAGCTGTGGTGACGAGATTTCTACATCCTGCACCAGAATTCAGATCCATGAGATTCGTCAAAGGTTATCACAAATTCTATCTAAGTGCAGGGTTGATCCAGGCTATGGTTTTGGGTTTCTTTTAGTTTCTGCTGTGCATGTATGACTCGAAACTTTACAGTGGTATTAGAGCCTACCTTGTTATTTGTTAGAATTTGTTAAATTCTTCGATGAATTCAATATGATTGAATATTGATTTTTCTTGTTTCTGACTTTTGAGGAAAATTATTTTTCTTGTTCTAAATCCGATTTGGAGAAGAAATTAATTTTTGGTCAAAAATTGGAGTCAGAACATTACAGCGCGAGTGGAGATCTGGAGGAATTCGCCACCCCGGCGAAGACGGCGCTGCGTAGCTGCCAGAAACCAGGTAGCAGCGCGGCAGGCACTGGCGTTGCACGCGAGCATCAGCAGCGCCATCAACACTTATTGCAGTGGCGATGGTTGCCGCTGCAGACGCAACGCCCGCTGGTGAAGGAGGTGGCGATTTTCGTAGTTATCATCAACAGCGGCGATCACCACAGTGGCACACAGCAGCAGTGCCTCGAACTACTTTGTGCGATGTGGCCCTACGCTGCTGTAATAGTTGCAGCCGAAGTGCGGGGATGGGCCACAGTTGTTTGACAGCAACGACAGCATCTCGATGTGGCAGGACTGACAGGCAGAAGTGGCGCAGAGAGGGAGAGGAAGATCTAGGGTTTCGATTGAGAGAATTGGGGGTGGGGGCCTATTGTGTAATTTACGAAATTACGAGCATCAGTTTGCAATTTTCTCTTAAGGTTTCGAAATTAGGGCAGGGGCTTCTCTTGAAACTTTGGAAGTCTTGGGGTGCTACTTTCAAATTCGTTTTAGGGTCAAATGTGAAACTTTAAAGGAAAAGGGGTTGTTGAAATTTATGAAATTTCAAAAGGCCTATGTTTAAATTTCAAATTGGGTCAAATTTAAAATGCAATTTTAATAAATTTGACCTAATTTTCAATTTAGACCTGAATGTTAATTTTATTAAAATTATATTTTAAAATTCATGATTTTAAAATTATTGTTAAAATTGGATTTTAACAATATATACAACTTTGACCCTAAATTGGATTTTATTTTGTTTAGGAATTTTATCCTAAATTAAAATGTTAATTTAATTTGCCCTAATATTAGAATTAGCCTGGGACTCTAATTTGGTGATTAATTAAAATTTGAGTTTAATTAAATTAAACTTAATAATTTGTTAATTTCATTAATTGATTATTAATTGAATCTAATTTAGGACTTGATCCTAAATTCAATTAGCCCTAGAATCTTGAAATTGGAGTTGGACTATAATTTAGTATTTAATTAAAATATAATTTTAATTAAATAGACCCGTCAATTAAAGTAATTGATTAATTTGATTAATTAATTACTAAATTAAATTTTATTTTTTTATGAGTTTTATCCTAAATTAAGATGTTAATTTAATTTGCCTCTTTTGAAATTAGAGTTTGACTCTAATTTGGTATTTGGTTAAAATGTGATTTTAATTAAACAAGATCCGCTAACTAAAGTTAGTTAATTATTTGATTAATTAATTATTATTCCGATCCATTTTATCTAAATTAGTTTAGACAACCTGAATTGCTAGAAACTTGAAAGTTGTTTATATAATGTTAGATATTATATTTTTATACATTTATATGATGAATGTGTATTTAGTGGATGATTATGTACTCGACCCATGTGATTAGTTGGTTGGATGGTTAATTTATTCTACTTTTGTTGATTGGGCATGCGAGCCTTTCATTATTATTTAATTGGGTATGTGTGCCTATTATTTAATTTATTTGTGATTGCGAGTTCGAGTTCGAGTTTGTATATATGGGTCTGAGTGTCCATTTGTCACGGCCTGAGTGCCAACTAGTATAGGATACATGTTGCAGCTGGCCACAAGAAGATAACTAGTATAAGATACATGTTGCAACAGTAGATGGAAATTATTGCATTTAGCACTCGATGGTCGAATGCAATGTCCCTTACCAATTGACCAACTAATCTTCTTCATGGCTCAAGAAGACTAGATAGATACCGTCCATAATCGTCCACAATATTATTATATGTATGATTAATTGCGTGGTGGATGTTAGTTAATTATACATAGGAATGATGAGACCAAATACCTCACTTAAATATTATATTAAGTCATTATGCTTCCATTGTTATAATAAAAAAACCAGAGTTTACTATCGATGTCATCTTGTTAGTCACTCAAGGCTACTCGTTCGTATATATGTTTCTGTTGACCTATGATTATTCACGTGTATATTGTTTTGATTATAAACAAACAAGATCTCTTATACTACTAATGGTTTCGATTCTTGAGTTTTATCATATATATGTCATTTGAATACTCCAAGATTAAAATTGTCCATCCATTGAAGTACAAAGCAATCAAAAAGAGATTTGAAGTGAACAAGATTTTCGAAACCGAAGATTAAAGCTTTAGAAGAATTATGTTGAAAATTTCAACTCTTTTATAAAGGTATCGACTCATCAATTTTTAGCAAGTCCATAAAGCTAAAAAATATTTACTTGCATAAAAATGAATTTTCAAATCATATCATGAAATAGATTTTGGAAAAATGAACTTTTTGATATAAAAATAAAAATTCCAAAATTTACTATTTGGGTCGACCGAAACTCTCTTGATTGACCGAAAGTATGATCGACCGAAATTGTTTGCTCAACTGAAAGTCTAACGGCTCAAATAGTATAACGGCTAGTTTTGAACTTTCGGTCGACCAAAGTGTTGAATTGATCGACCAAAGTTCTTGCAGCTCATTTTCTTGATTTATGAATAGTAATTTCTCTTGCATTCAATTCCAACAACCACAAGAGCAATTAAGAGAGCATATTTACTTGAAAATCATCGAGCTTACTTTGTTTTACATTCTATTTCATTTATTGCAAAGAATTTCTTGATTGATCAAAACTTTTCATATATTTATCAAGAATTCTATTTTGAAGAAAAACTCATTACTCTTACTTCATTT